>CM038041.1:12222500-14622500 GCA_021397845.1 Areca catechu
AACACCCATGAAAATTTATATAAATGTATCAATATTTTATTATAAAAAATAAAAAATTAATAAAAAAATTACAGGACCGATAGGTGGACCGATGGTCACTGGTAGCAGGACTGGCAAGCGAGATGGTGACAGGACCGATGATCAGATCCTGGTGGTAGCCGGACTGGCAATCGGGATGGTGACCGGACTCGGTCGAAGCCGGTGGCCCCTTGCTCCCTCGCCAGGTGGCCCCCTGAGACGGTCACTCTCGTCGTTTTCTAACTTGACCGTCGAAGCTCCCTCGCCGGGACCCCCGGCCAGGGCCTCTGACCTTGTATTACAGGACTGAGAGCCAGGAGACCTCATTACGAGACAGTCTAATCAAATCAGTGGCTCTGAAGCCACATGCGCGGTGGCGAGATCGGCAACACAAATAAATAATGCTTGTCTATTTTAGGCCAGAACACATATAAACACATATGTAAATAAACACTTATATAAATAATTCTTATATAAATTAACAAGAAAATATGAATTACAATAAATTCTAAAATAAATGACTAATCGGTCCCACATGGTGGCCGTCTCCTAGTGCGTGCAGGCTGTATACGACGACGGATCGGAGGTGGCTGATGCTGCTCTGTCTCATGCTCTATATCGTGTGATGCCTGATATGCAGCATGCTGTACATCATGTGATGCCTGCTGTGCAGATGTATGATGTGACGACGATGCTCCATGTCCGGAATAATCATGCTGCCAGCCCATGAAATCCGGTGCAGTAGTATAATCAAAATGTGATACCACATCCAAAGTAGTTGTGAACTCGTGCATCGGATGTGGAGAGGTGCTATGTCGTCTCGTACCTCGTCTGTGATGAGCTGACGGAAGTGCTGCGGATGAAGATGCAAATGGATAATAAGGCGAAGGAGTCTCGTCCTCCCTGTCTCCCTCCTGATAAAACTCATGGAGTGGAATCCGTGCATGCTCGCCAAGAGTATGGAGGGCAGAGTGACATATATCCTGTATATCCGGGGAGGTCGCACGCTCAAGTATCGTCGCAAAACTACTACCCTGTAAATAAAAAAATTAATTAGTTTGACAAAATTTAAACGTATATTATAATTTAAATAATAAAATTTAAATTACTTACCATGTAATCATATACTGCACCATTGCGACTGATGAATCGACGAGTGATCCTACGATACCACTGCATATAAGGATCGTGATAATCCATGGTACCATCGAATGGATCGCCATGTATAATATAGTCATGACGACTCATCCATAACTGTATATAATCCTGATGAACGGTGGACCAATCCTGATCAGATCGTCCTCTCATATCAATACGATGTAGTGCAGACAACGTATCAAACTGATCTGGCATGAGCTGTCGCATCCCGAACTGGCGCATCACTCTATCGGGTAAATGCCACTCTACTATATAAAAACATACTAGTGGCACTCTACTACACCAGATCTCCTGACCCTGTAGACAGTAGTCTGGTAACTGTGCAATCATTGCGGCACTATATGGCTGCCATATGACCTGTTTATAAATAATTTAAAGTATAATTTATTAAACAAGAACAAATTAAACAAGACAATCATTATCAAAAATTCAATTTTTATTACCTCATCGGGTCGCAGTCGATCAAGTAAATAACGATACGAAGAGACCACATGCATAGGTACCTGTGTGACAGAAAAAAGATCTCTCCATCTACAAAATAAATTAATTAAATTAATTAATTAAAATAATATATATCATACATGGCATAAAAATATTATGTAAATTCTAAACTCACCTCATCCCTAATGGTCCCTGTGGTAAACCGGCTCCATCATCATCAAAATCGATCATCGGATCTGGAGCCTGTCGAAGTAATCTGTGGGGTGCAATAATCGGAATTCTATCCCATGCCCATAACTGTAGTAGCAACAGCGGACCAGCAATATCAGTAACATCTCTGTGGCTCGCCCTGCACATCTCTCTATACAACCAAGCGAGTCCAGCGCTACCCCAACTATACTGTCCGGCCGTCTCGAAATCCGTTAATAAAGGTAGAAATAATAGATGCATGTTGTTCCCAGATTTATCCATAAAAAGGCACCCACCCATCAACTGTAAAATATATGCTCGAGCATAGTACTGAATGGCTGCCTCATCCGCATCGAATGCTAAATCCTGGAAGTGCTCGGTAAGCCAGACCAAGCTAAGTCGAGATCCATGCAATCTATCATCCGGTGGGACGACCCCTAATAACTCAAGACAAAGCTGCCTCCAGTCTACCCGTGTACTACCCGTCACTGGTAGACCATCTACTGGCAAACCTAGCTGAACAGCAACATCCTGTAGGGTGATGGTCGCCTCTCCATGCGGAAAATGAAAAGTATGTGTCTCCGGACGCCACCGCTCGACGAGAGCAGTGATCAAATGCCAGTCCAATCTAATAAATCCAACACGTGCTAGACCGTAGAATCTGGACTGCATCAGCAATGGCAAAATACGACGATCGAGCGGTATCGATCTGCGCATAACCATCTCTCGACGTCGACAGTGCAAAACAACATCCTGTCCCTCCCATACCAAGGATGATCTATGTGAAGGCTGACCGTGTAGTACACTACTATCAGAAGGACCAGGATCCATAACTGCGATAACTCAAAGAAAATCAATCACAAAGCCCATTTAATGCATAGTAAGGACATCAATCCATATACAAGCTATAAACATCAGACAATAAAACATAGCCATATATTACAATCCATCAAATAAAATACAAAGCAATCACAAGATTAGCCTAATACATTACAATCCATAAAGCTATAAACATTTGTAAAATATGACTGATATAATTTAACTAATCTGCTTGTAGAAGCCTTGGACATGACCGCCTATCATGTCCTTCTTCTTTACAGATTGTACACTTGCGTTTGTTGCCGGCTTCTCTTATATCCATATCATTTCTGATCCTCGTGGATCGTGGCCTACCTTTCTGTCGTAGCCTATTTGCATCAGGTATAATGATACCGTGTTCATTTTGCTGGGGCCAATATTCTTCATGAGGAATTGGTTGAAATTGTGGCATATAAGTTCGATGATAATCGTGTAATGTATAGTACCGATCAATGTATATTTTAAAATCAATGGCAACATGTGCACAAGAAGCCATGACGTGAGAACAAGGTAAATGAAAACATTGCCACTTCTGACATGTACATGTCTGCTGGGAAAGATGAACAACCTACAGCATAAAAAATCATAATTCAGCATATACACAACGTAATAACATATTTTCAATGATACATAAAGATCGTAAATACCTGTGTATTATCACCCTTGTTCATGTTCGGTCCACGTCTAGCAGTTTGGACTTGGAACAAGCCAGTTGCTCTATCAAATCGGGTAATGGTATGCGATGTCGCTTTGGCTTGGTTGGAGATGATATGTCCCGTAACAAAAGGAGTAAACCTTTCATTTCTGTCCATTGCCTCTATTGCTTGGACACGTCGGCCTTCAAAATATGACACAAGGCGAAAGAAAGTCAACTGTACCAATGCTGTTATGGGAAGAAATCGAGCATTTTTCAGAACTCCATTGAAATACTCGGATATATTAGTTGTCATCATCCCATACCGTCGTCCGTCATCATGTGAACGTGTCCATTTTGCTAAAGGAATTTCATTCAACCACTGAACAGCTTCTGGGTTAAATTTCTCAATATTTCTCATGTATTTATGAAATTTTCTAGGCTGCGTTTGCATTCCAGCTCTTTTCACCACATCTCTTAATTTGGGATCACGGAATCTTGAATTGAAGTTACTTGCCACGTGACGCAGGCAATATACATGATAAGCATGCGGTGGCTGCCAACCCAGATACTCATTCTGTACTGCAGCAAGTATACCAGCATGTCGATCAGAAATTAGACAAATTTTCTGACGTGTTGTAACAAAATTTCTGATACAAGCTAAAAACCAACCCCAGGTGTCCGCTGACTCTTCATCAACAATACCAAATGCAAGTGGAAAGATCTGATTATTTCCATCAATAGCAGTTGCAATCAACAATTTCTCCTTATACTTTCCATACATGAAAGTAGCATCGATACTTATGACCGGACGACAGTGCTTAAACCCTTCAATCGAGGGTGCAAAGGCCCAAAATACACGATCAAACTGGGCACAATTTGGTATACCAGTTGGAGTGCCGATAAATTTAACCCAGGTACCCGGATTAAATGTTTGTACAGCATGCAACCATTTCGGAAGCAATTGATATGACATATCCCAATCTCCGAACAGCATCGCTATCGCCTTCTGTTTGGCATCCCATAATTTTCTATAACTTGGTGTATAGTTGTATTTGTTCTTTATGACTGCACCAAGTCCAGCAATAGCAATGGTAGGAATTTCTTTAACCAGGTCCCGAATTTCATTAGCAATTAAAGTGGAGTCCAAACCAGAATGATCTTGAGACATCATTGCAGATAGGCATGTATGAGGACCGGTATATCGTGAGATCTCAAAAAAATTATGCCGTTTAATACCTCTCAGCATCCACTGACAACCAGAATCTTTGCTCTTACATTTCACATGCCATAGATTTGGATTTGATTCAATAACTTTGAATTCATGATGTCTTTCAACAGAATATTGTTTTACTGAAGTCTGCAATTCTGCCTTATCTATAAAGCGGAGTCCTTTACGTAACTCCTCATTCCTTTGCCATATAAAATGTTGTTCCTGCATTGAATAATACATTGACATATTTGCAGCATTCCAATCAATCTGGGTAAATGTTCTAGATGGAGCTTCAAATGTAGAATAATTTGGAACAGTGGTATCATCCGGACTTCGTACTGGATGTGAAGTACCGGCCTCGTCACCTTTGTCAGCCAAGTCATGTTCACTTTCATCATCATTCTCATTAAAAAGTTGATTATCGACATGCACCCTGTCATCAGCAGCTGTATATATTGATGCTTCTCTAATATTACTTTCCGGTACAGTACTGTCCACCGTACGTAACGGATCTACAATAAAAACTGAGCCAATATTTTCTACTTCATTATCTGCAATATTCGGAGTACTATATGATAGAACCTGTTCAGTTACACGAGTTGTTGCTATATTTCGAACAGCTTCTTCGTAATCATCCTGTTCGCAATCAGGTTCAGGAGCTTCAATAGTTTGGATATCTATATATAACTCTGCACCCGATATACATGAATGTGAACCGATAGTTGAAAACATCATCTCCATGTCTTCATCATCCGTTAATGGAACAGGTTCGTACTTTATAAATGTCGGCTGGACAACTTGTGGATATCTATAGATAATCAAAACCTTTTTTTCAGTTCTATCAATACGGAGAACTCTACATATTTTGTTCTCCAACTCTTGAAATGTCATGTCAGAACTGATTCTAATTGCCTTTTTTGGTCTCTGATTGTACTCAATTCCATTTGATCCATTAATCATAGAACCACCCATATAACATAATGCTGTGATTCTTTCTCCCATTATATATCCTACATGTTTAATTAACAAAATATATTTAGAAATAACTTTCTCATATATTGATATCATTAACAAACTAATTAAATCACATAATTAATATGACAATAAAATTCAAAACATAATTATTTGTCTATCATGATGAATGCATCCTATCATCAACTACTAGGTAAAGGCCCTATCCCATTCAAGAATTGCATTAATTTTACAGGTCAACTTATAGTAATCAAACGGTATGCAATGAAGACCAAATGAAATTTCGGCAGCATTTTCCCTTAGTTCTCCACATACAAATATTTATGTATGCGAAGAACAAAAGGAAAATGATGATCGAAATTTTATTCGGCCTTCATTGCATATCGTTTGATTACTATAAATTGACCTGTAAAATTATTTGCAATTCCCAAACTGTCCAAATTGGACAATCAATTGATCAACATGCATAATTCTCATATCTGTACAAGTATAAAAACATGTACGGATAATACAGAATATGCATATCAAGCAATTGACGGGTCTACGGTTCAATGAAATGCAAATTTTATAAAAATACATATATAAAATTCATCATAATTAATCATTCAAATACAATTACAATTACATAATAATTACATCACTGATATCAATATGTACACAATACATGCTATAAAAATTCATGCTACACATTTATTTAAAAAAAAAAAAACTACAAATACATAAACTTCAAATTTTATTCATAACTAAGTGTTACATCCGTGACAGTGACGTGGCCAGGCTCAGGTATCGCCGAATGCGAACAAGCCACGTGTGAGTTTTCTCGCCAGAATCAGCGCCACGCCCTTAAAGCTGGGGTCGGCAAGATCGCGCCGCCCGACGATTATCCGAGAGCAGACCGCCCAGGCCGAGGTCGAGCTCGGCGCGGGGTTCCTCCACCGACTCATCTGCGCCCGCGCGCGAAGGAGACGACCCAAGTGAGGTCGGTCGAGGTCGGCCGACCCCTCGCCTTGCGCCAGGTGGCCACCCGGAGACGGGTCCACCTCGGCCAAAGCCAGGCGACCTCCTGCCGCCTCGCCAGGTGTCCACCCAGGAGGGTCCACCTAGTGCGAGGTCGGCCGACCCTTCGCCTTGCGCCAGGTGGCCACCCGGAGACGGGTCCACCTCGGCCGAAGCCAGGCGACCCTCTGCCGCCTCGCCAGGTGTCCACCCAGGAGGGGTCCACCTAAGCCGAGGTCGGCCGATCCCTCGCCTCTCGCCAATTGGTCCCCGGAGATAGGTCCAACTCAGCCGAGGCCAGACCGCTCGTACGGAGAGGCCCCCGGGGAAAGCGACGGGTCCCGAGGCCATCCCTCGGGCCGTACCGACCCCAGACGGCGTCCCGTACGGAGGGCGGCGGCACGCGGAACGTCACTTACATTGGCCCGGCAGGTCCCGCGGTCGAGAGACCCGATCCTGACGGAACAGGGCCCGTAAACGGATAGCGCCCACGCCCGGGGAAAAGAGCACCCTCACGAAGCCCGAGGCCTGACGACTTGCCGCTCTGCCAGCGCCGCCTTCCCTCTTTTTCTCTTCTGTCCTTGCCTTTTTCCTGCTGGGCCCGACGGACGAGGTCGGAAAGCCGCCTGGCCTCCTTCACCAGAAAGGGAAAAGAAAGGAAGACAGGGAGGAGGAGTTTTCGAGGGAGAAAAGGACAAGCGCACGACGGAGGGAGATAAAGAGGGAAGGATCCAAAGACTGCAAGGTAAGCCAAAGAGCCTGGGGACAAGAAGGAAAGACCGGCATAAGGCCTCGCTGGGAGGAAGAAAACCAGGGATCCCGAGAAGGGAAGACTGGACGCGAGCTCAGCGGGCAGGCCCAGCCGAGTTTCCGGTCCCCGGCGCTTTCCCTTCACCAGTTAACTCTCCAAGCCTGAGACCCTCCAGGGGGATCGGGAGGGAGAGTCTGTTCCTCCACGTCGTCTACTGACTTGACCGTCGGAGCCCCCTCGCCGGAATCCCCGGCCAGGGTCCTCTAACCCCTTTGTTGCAGGCTTCTCGCAGGAAGGGAGGCTCCTCTGCCAGGCGGTCAGGGAGGATCGGCTGATCCTCTGCACGGGCGCGACGACGAGGACGGCAACACTAAGTATTACTAAATAAAAATTTTATTCAAATTTTTAATAAAGGTCGATGTTGGATACGAAAGTCTACATTAGGATATGTATTCAAATTTTTAGTGCCAAACTATGGAAAGAAAATTAGGGCAATGAGAGGTAGTCTCCCCCTTAATAAAATACTCCATGTTTTGACACACTTTCGATGCAATTTCATACTTCAAAGCTCAAAAGTTTCTAACAGAAGTTAAAATATTCATAGCTTGTTAAGTATCAGAGTTTAAAGCATTTAAAACATTATCAGAGCTTTCATTTAAAATATTATCAGAGCTTTAACATTATCAGAGCTGACATATACATTATGTACCAGATCTTTCACATTATCGAGCTTTCAATCTTTCAATCAGAGCAAATATACAACTATGAACATGTTTTATCCTTTTCATGCAATAACTTCATTATTTTTCCCCCCTTTTTGTCAATCAATCAAAAATATAGAGTAAGAGTTAAGCTCAGATTTTAAAATATAATGAGAAAGTATTTAAGATTTGTTTGAGATAATTTTACTTTCTCATATTCAACTTGAAATTCTAATTAAAAAATAAGTCATTGTGTAAACAATTGAACATAAACATTCATAGAACAATTTAAGAAACAAAAAGTGGATTTTCAATTCATTTGAAGGATGTTCAATACAAAGTATAAAATGAAAAGTAATACATTCAGTCACTATCTATATCTACTTTGGGATATGGAGGTTGACCAGAAATTTGAATACCAGGTGGCAGAAAAGCAATTGGGTCAACAAATTATGGGATATTATGGGATCCTTGTGGTCTAAAGTGTGGAGCAGGTTCTCTTGGATGAGCAAATTGACCAGGAAAAGGTCTAGAAGAGGGAGGAGCACTTTGAGCGGCTTGGATATCTTCAATTTTAGTCATCATTTTCCATAAGAAGTTGTTTATAGATTTCAATTCGGCATCAATTTTCTTTGTGCTTCTGGAAGTAGCTAAATCTTCTATTGATTCTTTTATTTGTGCAACTTTCTTTCATAATGTAAGGATTTCTATGGCTAGTACATTAGCAAACGCTTCTGCCAATCCTCTTAATCTTTCAAACTCACTTCTAATTATTCCAATGCCTTTGGTGTAATCTTCTTCCATTCTTTTACCTGCTTCTACTGATCCCGTTCTTATTTTTAAGTTGTCCATCTCAACTCTATAAGGTTCAAGTACTAGTGTAACAGATTTCTTAATCTTTTCAGAACTTGAAGTAATCAGCTGTAAAATTGGTTGCATATTTGTATCAGTTGCATGTACTATAGTCTTTGAGGTTTCAAGAGAGTCAATTTTGCTTTTCAGATAGTCTATCTGTCCTTCAAACTGATTGAGTCTCTCATGAACTGATTTGTGTAGTTCTCTAAACATAGTAGACATTGAAGAATTAATGGTTTCAGTCACATTGTCTAACTGTTGTGCAATGAAATTTTGTAACATTGTGGTATCCACAACAAGAGTAGTGGTGGCATGACTATGAACCGGAGCATCAGTGGTGGCCTGCATGTAGATAGGTGTGCTTGGTGGCATATCAGGCACTGGACGGGGGCCCAGTGGGGATTTTTCCTCTCCCCATCGCTTTTACCGCTTCATCAAAAAAAAAAAAAAAAAAAAAGAAAAAAAATCATTGTTGACAAATATAGTTTGTTTTTTTTTTGTTTTTGTTTTGTTTTGTTTTTTTTTTGGGGGGGGGTTGGGGGAGGTCAATGGAGAGTACATTACTTTAGCTAGCAGCATGATTTGACATTAACTTGATCATTTAAAATGCACTCAACTAGCATGATCAAGTAAATAGCTCATGTAAATGCATTGAGTCCCACTAGTCTTGATTGGATTAGGATTTAATTTCTAATAGGTTAGGACTAAACCTAATTTGAAACGGGTTAGAAATCATTGAGTCCCACTTAGCTGGAGCTCTCTCTCCTTGATCTACACCTAAGAGGAATGGTGCTAATAGTAGGAAGAACAATCAAATATTTATACAATCAAATATTTATAAATTTAAAAAAAGATATTTACCTTGAATCCGGATAATAAAATATGGAAGAACAAGATCTAGATCATCCAACAAAAAGCCAATATTCAGATCTACACAAAAAAAAAAAATATTAATCAAAATAAAATTTAAATACTAAAAAAATAAATAAAAATAAAAAAAAAACTTACCGGAAAGGATGAGGAAGAGTGATCTTCAATATTTCTGACCCCACAAGAAGATAAAACAAAAAAAATAAATAATAAATCGGAGAGGGGAGGGACCACCGGAAAGGAAAAAAAAAAAAAAACGGAGGAGGAAGAACAGCCGAAAAAAAAAAAAAAAAAGGGAAGGCTTTGTATATGGCTGTTGTGAGAATTCGTCTTTCCAAACGACGAATTCTCAGGCGAATTCGTCGTTTGGAAAGACGAATTCGTCTTACCACCGCTAAAAACCAAAGCCACGTGTCGATCGGTAAGCCTCCCGATCGACACGTGTCAAAGCGGGGCGACGGCAGAGGCTTAAAATCGGCTTTTGAAAAGACGAATTTGAATTCGTCTTTTCAAAAGCCGATTTTACTTGTTTCAGTCTAAGAGAATTCGTCTTTTCAAACGACGAATTCTCAGGCGAATTCGTCGTTTGAAAAGACGAATTCGTCCACCGCCCGACCTAAAATCGGCTTTTGAAAAGACGAATTCAAATTCGTCTTTTCAAAAGCCGATTTTAGACTGTCAATTTCGGTCTGGGTGAATTCGTCTTTGGAAAAGACGAATTCATTTTAGAATTCGTCTTTTCCAAAGACGAATTCGGCCACGCGTTCATGCTGCTGGCCACGTGTCATATTTTTTTTTTTTTTTTCCCGAACTTTTTGCCACGTGCCACCTAGATCCGTAAATATTTTACGGATTACCTATTTTTATAATTAAGTTTTTTTTTTATATTATTTTAAAAAAAAAACCAAGAAAAACGCTATGGAAAACAGTTATGATTAAAGATCCATTGCACCGGTCAAATTCGACCCGCTGTCACGTACCATTTCATGGCAGGAAAGTATTGATTATGCCTTTTTATAGCTTTTTAATTCATAAAAAAATAGTTATTCGAATATTTTAATCAAATCAAAAATACAAAATTTGTAACGATTTATGACATCCCTATTCTCAGGGTTTACTTTTCCTATTTCTGATTTCCTTGTTCTCAAGATGGCGACTTTTATGCATTCTAATCCATAAAATTGATTTGTTAGTTTGCTTTATATAGGATGGATAACAGTTAATTGGCAACAATATTCTATTTACAGTAGCATTACCTGACACGTTTATTTTTTTTCTGTTACAAAAAAAAAAAAAACGCTATGAAAAGTCCACAGCCAGCTTAAAGGATGCCGTCGTCACCCAAGCTAATGTCGTAGCCCGTGACCCAGCTCGAACTCCAACAACGGAAGTAACGGCATTTCCCCTCTCGTTAACGGAAAAAGAGAGAGAGAAAGCGAGCGAGCCAGCTCCCGATTTGAGATATCCGTTCCTCTCCACCCTCACCGGCGACGTACGGTTTTCTCCTCGCCGATCCTAGCTTCGAGAACCAGGCAACCCCTCTCTCTCACTCTTTCTGTCTTCTTCTGCGCTGTTTGAGGGAGAGGAGTCGCCTCCGACGCCGCTTAGCTCCTGCGCGCGATCTCCTCTGCTCCTTTGGGCCCTGCGCTGCTGCCGGACGATGGGAAGGCGGTGGCAATGCCGGCGACGGCGCCAGATCTGAGGCCCTCGCGACTCCGGCGACCGATCCATGGTGGCGACGGGGCCGTCGCAGGCGGCGGGGGGAATGCCTCTGCCGGGCCCCAGGACAAGGATGCACGTGTGGTTCATGAGGGCGTGCGCTGGCATCGTGGTCTGGACATGCCTAGTCCAGCTCTTCGCCGTCGGCCACCTCTGGCGCCGCCCTCGCCTCCCCTCCGCCCCCGCCGGAGGTGGCGCTGGCCCCTCTTCCCCCCCCGGGCCCTGGAATCCCACCCGAGTATTTATCGGCCGTGTCGGCGGCGACGTCGCGTTGCCCAACCTCTCTATCCGGACGCAGGAGCCACCGCATGCTCCCCCGCCCCAGCTGCCCTCCAGTAAGTGGCGCTCATTTCCGTCACTTATCACATTTCTTGCTCTACCCCTCAAAAAAATTTCTCTTTTCTTGTATTCCAATTCTATTTGAATATGGGGGCTAATCGATGATTTAGTGGATCTTGCATTCTTTTCGCTCTTTTAAGAGGAGGAGAATCACGCGTTGCTCGTGTTGTATTCGACTTTATTTTGTTATCCTTTTGGAATTCATCTGAGGAACGAGACTGTCCTCACGTAATTGGAGATAGAGAAGAAATAAAACCCGATTTTGCAATGTAGCAAGTTTATTAGATCATTGATGGTAGTATCGTGTGACTTTGCTGGTTCGAAACAACCTCTTTGCGCACGACGGTAAGGCTGCATATATTTGATCCTCCCCGGACCACCCATTGGTGGGAGTCTCGTGCACCAGGTCACCCCTCTAAAGGCGAGGGCCAGGTATAAATGAAGTTTCTATCATAATGAGCACTAGATAAGGTTTCAATCATACTTGAGATTTGATAGTATCAAGTTCTCTTCTTTCTCTTTTGTCTCAGCTTGCTTTGTTGCAAAATGCTTGACCCTGAGTTGTTCCAAAGGTCTTATTGACTTCAAATCAATAATAAATGGAACAGAGAATTACACGAAACAGATTAAATCTTAATCAGTATCTAGTATGAAAATTCAATTCTACTATCAAGTCTGGTGATGAGATACTTGCCATAAGTTACTTCCATACTACTTACAATTCAAACAAAAGTTCACAGTCCCATGGTCATGTCTGTTGAACAATTATGCTTAAATGCTTCAGAAATCATCTGGAAGATTTGGCATATTAGTGAACATACTCCCTCAAGGAAGTTCACCTTAAGTTAAAAATGAAATCGATAGACACTTCTATATATGTGGGAGCATTGATGTCCATGATGCTTTTATTCAGCTTTTTAATGAATTATGTCAAACCTACAATGGACCACAATCTTCCAAACTTAACCGTGGATCACAGCAATCCTGAAAAATAGATCAACATCTTCAAATGGGCTTCTCTTGAAACTTTTCATATATCTGCCCTCCTTCATAGATCTAGGAAGTAGCTTCAAAAGAAGGTGATACAATAATATAATGTAATTGTTTGCATTCTTTTTTTTTTTCAAAAAAAAGAAAAAAACATTTCTTGGTATTAGGAGGCAATTAGCTACTGGATGAAGGTGTTGCTATATTCTATTTGTTAACCTGAACATCTTGTTAAGGTTGATGTGCATTTTATTAAGCTTTACCCAGCATCTCATCCTCATCAGGTCTTTTTTTTGTTTTTGACATTCAATCAAAAGTTACTGTAAGTTCATACATACAGCATTGTAAGCATTCTTGCCTTAGCTTTTTGGATAACATCATAGTAGGTCAACCATGATGAGTGAAAATCTTGGACTTCTAATAATTGTCATTCTCCCAAAAATCCATACATTCTCCTATCACTATTGGATCTACACTGATAGTCTTTTGAGATTAGAAAGAATCTTCAGGAGGATTAGAGATATATTTTATCAACTGCGTTTTCTAAAGGAAGGAATAAATCAGATGATCTTGACCATATTCAATGAAACCATAATTAATTCTTAATTATTTTCAGTCTCCAACTTTCTACAATCTTATGTTGCGTCATAAAGATATGGAAACTTAAACCCATTGGTATATTCATTAAATCATAGTGATATTAACTATTAAAACATTTAAATCAAGGAAAAAGAAGATATCTTTTTATCTTCATTTCACCAAAATAATTTCGGGCCATGATAATCTGGTCCTAATGAAGTTATGACTTTCATACTTCCAACCTGTGCATTTCATATGCTTGTCATTCAAGGTTGGGCCTTTTCTTTGTGCCCTTGAGTTAGTTGGATTTCAGGGTCTGGGATAGCTTCGAAGAATTAAAATTGTGCACTACCAAAATCAGGAAAAAAAAATCATGGAGGATATGGAGTAATGTAAATGATGTGCCATGCCTACTCAATATTTTCTGAAAAAAACTTCCTGGTTGCATTTTTTAAGGGTTAGGGTTTAAGCAACCGCAGATCTAATTGTTATGTAATGTAAATTGATAATATTTTCATGACAAAAGTTGTTAGCTTGTTACATTCTTCTGCAATCTTTTGATGCCTTCATGTCCAAACAATGTTGCAGGAATTTATAAGAGTAATGGTTTTCTTAAAGTATCCTGTAATGGAGGTCTGAATCAAATGCGTGCAGCGGTGGGTGAATTTTACCTATGACGGTTTTTGAGTTTACTTTCTTTCTGATATGCATATCACATCTCTAATGTACATGTATATACTAATGAATGGATCATTTCAGATCTGTGACATGGTGACTGTTGCTTGCTTTTTGAATCTAACATTGGTCATTCCAGAGCTTGACAAGAAATCATTCTGGGCTGATCCTAGGTAATTATCATTGTTCAAAAGAACCATCACTTTGTCATTTCACTATCTTTTTTTTTTCCTTTCCTGAGAAAATTATTATCTCAAAAATTTGAAGTTAAACCCTATTTTATGGGGCTTTTCTTTTCCCAGCAATTTTGAAGACATATTTGATGTGAGGCATTTCATTGACTCATTAAGAGACCAAGTGCATATTGTTAAAAGGATCCCAAAGAAGTTAGGTCGGAATGCTTCAAATAATTCACTTGTGATGCCTCCTGTGAGCTGGTCAAATGAAAAATACTACTTGCAACAGGTTTGATTTTAGTTTTCACATTTAATATACTTAATAGGATCGAGAATCTATACTATTTTCTATGGGCTGGCTCTAGTAGTAACAGATTGATGATTGGCAACAGTAAGCCCATTCAGATTTGGTCTATACTTTGTGACTATAACAAGGGAAGTAAGAACTAGAGAGCTGGGTCTTCTTGCATGCAAACAAAATCCAGTTTTTGAACTAATTTTAACGCTGAAGCAAATAAAATATATCTTGTCTTGTCTCTGAGTTCGATTTTGTGTTGCAGATCTTGCCACTTTACAACAAATACAAGCTGATTCATTTTAGTCGCACTGATGCCCGTTTGGCAAACAATGGTCTCCCTGTTGAGCTGCAGAAGCTTAGGTGTCGTGTTAATTATCATGCACTAAGATTCACTCCTCAAATTGAGGCGTTGGGTAACAAATTGGTTAAAATTCTTCAAGGAAGAGGATATTTTGTGGCATTACACTTGAGATACGAGATGGACATGCTGGCTTTCTCTGGCTGTACTCATGGTTGCTCTATGGAAGAAGCAGAAGAGCTCAAGAGGATGAGGTTTGCAGCGGAACTCATGTTCTTATTGGTTCCTCTATGTGATAAATGTAGAATAAGGTTATATTTTGGTCTATTAAATTATGTAGGCAATTTTATTTTCTGTATACTTTTAGACGTAAGCTGATGAAGTAGCCTGGATAAAACAGGGTATCATAAAAGAAAGAAAGAAAGAAAGAAAGAAAAAACTAGACAATTTAAATGCAAGTAAGGTTGCTCCATTGGGATCTAGCGGCCATGGGTTCAAAACATAGAAATAGTTTCTCGTCACTCAGGGGTAAGGCTGCTTGCATCTGACCCTCCACAGACCCCACAATGGTGGGGGACTCGTGCACTGGGCTGCCTTTGCGGCAGATCGCATCTCAAGTATTTGAGGCTTTGTGATGTTCTAAGACTGAGTTGAATTCCTTGTAGTGGTGTAGCAGTGTTAAATGTTATATTGAAGGGAAACAAAGTTAAGTAGAAGACTTGCAGAAAGGTCCTATAGTAATTTTTCTTGCATATTCTGAATGTTCATTGTCAGAGAGGACATCTACATACCTTACATATGCTGCATACCATAATTGATGATAACCCTGGAAAATGAATTTCTGCATCTATTTCCAGTAAATATATAGTTTCATACCTATTTCAATTCCAAGTGTCCTCATATTGAGTCTACAACACAATGACATATAACCATAAACAATGCTTATTCGATTGCTGGAGTCACCAAAATGCCAATCATGGTTCCCTGCCTTTTATGTTCGAACATTCTTTGGGCTTTATCCTGGTTTTATTCGTCTCCAAGCACTCTTGTGCATGCTCTCTATTGTCTTGTTACTTAGTTAATGTCTACATGCACTTCATCGGTCCCATATGAGTTTAACCACTACCTTTTGTATTTCGAAGAGCTCTAAACATCTTCTTTCATGCTAATACACATTGTTTTAACTATATCTTCATTGCATCCTTGACCTTTTATCCTTCATTGCTTCAAATTTGTTTTCCTTGATTATCTTTAGTTGGTCCACTGCATTTGTTGTTGACTTTTGAGCTTTGGCCTCCCTTTGAATAGGCTTTCTCTATTGCAGACCCTCAGGCACCTGGTGCAGTACAAACTAATTCTTTTGTATTATTATTTTTTGTTTTATTATCTTAGCATGCCTCAATGCATGTGCAGTGGATATATTGTATGAGTTTGCATCCATTGACAATTAAAATTTCTGTCAAATGTGTTGTAATGTTCAAAATGTATACTGAACATGTAAATAAAATTAGTGAAAGCAATAGAGATTGTTGATACCTTTCACTTGTCCAACTTATAGGAGGCTAAAGCTATGGTCTTTAGTTTTATTCTTCAATTGTTTTTTTCTCTTTTATTGCAACATGCTCCATTTTTCTTTTGGATCCTATTTGATGTACCACACTCCTAAATTGCTAATTCGTCTCAGGCTTTATATGTTTATTTTGCTATTTTTTGAATCAAATTTGGGATTTATTTTAGCAAACAACCTCTCAAGTTTGAAGTGATATATATAGCAAACCACAACCTAGGTTGATTAGCTGAATACTTGCATGTGAAATTTTTAATAAATAATATACACCATGTATATCGTAACCCCAAAAAAATATATACTGTGTATATTGTATAATATCCTGAGTTCTGCAACCTGCACAAAGTAATTTATTAAAATAAAAGCAAAGAAGCAACAGTATAAAGAGGAGGGTTCTAGGCTACACAGGGTAATAATCATGTTCTGTGGCAAGCTTAAAAAGCAAGCAAGAAACTGATTGCCTTTGAAGATGAGATGGAAATAAAAAAGGTGAACGAATATGAAGAGAGTAAGGTGTAATAAAAGATAAAAATGAAAAATGAAGGAAATCAAACAAAGGAAAAAGGAAGGTCATTTCCTGTATTAGAAGGGCTGCTTGGAAAGGTGATTTTATAGTCTTTCATGTCTCAGGGAGAAACAACACCAACTTTTATTTCTAAAACCACCACAGCAAGGGAGTAGCAATGGAAAGGTAGATAAAGGGCAGCAGTCTTATTTTCTTTAAGATCTCCGTATCTAGAAAATGGTCCTATATTTAACCTTGCAAACACTTTTAGTAGGTCTATGGCCTTCCCTGGTGAGTAGTAATAGAAGGTGAAGAAGAGTTATGCTGGCTACTGGTGGGGGATATGAGGTAGTGCTGAGAGAGATTATACTATAAGGTAGCCTTTTTCTTCTTTGCATAGTCCCATTTGTTGTTTGGTATTATTTTAAAGATTTAAGAGGAAGCAATGTATCCTTTAGAGTTGCCACTTGCCACATTGCATTACCATAGCGGGTGGTAATTCTGTCCATGGTTTGATGTCTCAGTATTGGGCCATGCTTTGGTTCCTTATTGGCATAATATTGTATGGTACAATATCTGCCTGTACTAAAACATTATGAAATGATAGAAATGGCACAGCACCTGTATCATGTATTGGCACATTGATGTTTTGAGCCCCCCATGCTATACCAGTACTGTAGTTGGTCAGTATGGTTTGCCTTTTATTGGCTGGTATAGGTCATCACTCAAAACCTGGATACTAACATTAAGTGACCATTTAAACAATGGATTATATCCAATTAATGCGCATATCTCTTTTTGTGGGAAAGTTTTAAAATAAGAAAGAATGATGATAGCAAATCTTCAAGGATTGGGGGAGTTGTAGAACCATATTCCTAACATTTTGAGGAAAATGAAAAATCACATCTTCACTAGATTCTGTCATCCAACCATTTGGGAGCATCAGCAGCCCCCTGTGATCACTTGGAACTTCTCTTTTATATGGCATCTTCCTTTGACAACAGTTCTTGTGGGCATATATGTCAAGTATCAGTCACGGAGCATCTAAAACAGCCCTTGAGCTTACTTGTTGTGCTGGAAAAGAATTTGTACTAAATTTCTTTTTAATGGTCTTGCCAATATTCCACCATTGATTAACGTGCTGTGCTTGTTCAGGTATGCGTATCCATGGTGGCGAGAGAAGGAGATCGACTCTGAGGCTAAGAGACTGCAAGGTTTGTGTCCTCTTACACCAGAGGAGACTGCACTAGTTTTAAAGGCTTTAGGCTTCAAGAACAATACTCAGATCTACATAGCTTCGGGTGAGATATATGGCGGTGATCGGAGGCTCACAGCATTACGAGCTGCATTTCCAAAACTTGTAAGGTCTTTTTACCACATGATGCAAGCTTCTATGGTTGTATTTTATGTTCTTAGGTTTTGAAGAAAAACTAATGAATTTCTTCATGGATTCTGAATATCATTGTTGCTTTTCAGAAATCTAGATTATATCTAATATTTCAATGTAAATTTTCCTCGTTTGTTGGGACCAAGCTTTGAATTGTTGTTCCATTTTAGGAATGCATCAAAACTTGGTATTTGTGATATAATTTGAAATATTGTTCTTTGCAGCTTCTTCTTCATCCATATGCCCTGCTCCATTCATGGGCATTCAGCACTGGGTTCAATTGATGATGGTAATTTTTTTCATTTTCAGGTGAGAAAGGAGATGCTACTTGACCCAGAGGATCTGCGTCAATTTCAGAATCACTCTTCCCAGATGGCTGCTTTGGATTACATGGTTTCGATAGCTAGCAATGTTTTCATTCCCACATATGATGGGAACATGGGGAAAGTTGTTGAAGGCCACCGCAGGTCTGATTACCTATATTGGTCATGCCAATTTCCAAAGTGTCCTGCAATGTCTATCCTCTTCTTTTTACGAGAATGTGACTGGTTACATAGGCTAATGCTTTGGACATTTTGGCAGGTACCTTGGGTTCAAGAAGAGTATTTTGCTGGATCGTAGAAAATTAGTCAAACTTGTTGATTTGCACAAAAATAAGACGCTTTCCTGGGAAGCGTTTGTATCTGCTGTTAGACAGGCTCATGAGGGGAGATTTGGGCAGCCAACCTGCCGGAAAGTGGTAATAGACAAGCCAAAGGAGGAAGATTACTTCTACGCAAACCCTCATGAATGCTTGGTTAATGTGACAGATTGTCACGGGCCAGGAAATTCAAGTGCTGTCAGATGAGGTCTATGAGCAATCAACTTGAAATTTGTGAGATCAAGGCCATACAGCCTGCCAAGTTCCTTGGCCACATGGACTCTCAGTGCCGGCAAATCATGCATTGTGAGCATTATTATTTGTTGAAGAATACCAGCACCAATAAAAGCAAATGCGATTTTCGATGCTCTGCAGTTGCTGCTGGTGCTTCCCTATGTTATTTGTTTGTCATGCCAATGCATCATGGCTGATGTATTTTCTGTAAAAGTAATTTTGCTAATGATGGGCATTTAGAATCCACTGAAGCGAGGACCTTGCCCAGGTCCCACGGTGCAACTTTTTGAATATTCTTGGGTGTTTGAAATTTGACTTGGAAGTCCTGGTGAAGGGAATCGCAGTGTCTTAGCTGCTTGGCAACTGGTACTAGGTGGGGGAATATTTAAAGGTTGGAATGAAGATGCCACCTTTCACATTGTTTTGATGTTCTTCAGTATTCTTAAAAAGAAAAAGAGAATGCTGGAAGCCAATGTATGATCCATATCTCTGTTTATTGGATTTTTTTTTTTTAATAAATGCTACCTGTCAATCAGCATCAAAAAAGATATGTAACTTTTCTAGTTTAATAGGCTAAGGTTGATGATGTAGCTGAATGAGCTTGAAATGTAGCTTTTTCCTTGTTTGTATGCCTTTGGCAAAATGACTTGCTGGTACTATGTCAGCCGAAACAGCTGAAGAGGTTTTTGCTCGCAAGTAGATTATGGGTGTTATTGACATGATTGGAGAATTTAGCAATACTCTGGATGGTAACTTTAGAAGAATGTAGAAGATTGCTTGGTGTGAAGATAATAAGATTGCAAATCTTGTTATAAAGAATTCTTGTGCCAACCCCTAAAACATGAACAGTTTCCTTACATGAACCGGGCCATCTTCACCCACCTTTTACACTGGAGCAACCGGTAGTTTTGTGTCTGTGATGCTTCTGAACCTTTGCGAAAAAAATTTAGATCTTTTACCTAAATTAGCACCATTGCTTTCTCAGCTGCAATCCACCCATGCAACGTAACTTAAATGAAGCCTTTAGTCCAACTAGGCATTTTTAGGTCTGGAAAACACTCTGGTCGCTAAAAGATGAGCCAAAATGCTTGCGGTGTATAAAAAACTTGAGTTTTTAGTAGATGAATGGAAGCAAGCACCAATTTCTTGCAGATGAATAAATAAATAATAAAAAAAAAGAAACAACACAAGCATTCAAATTTTAAATTTTGTTTTGCTATTTTTCATAAACCTTACTCAATGTTAGACTGACCTATTGAGATCAGCATGATGAATCCTGCTTTGAGAAGTCTTCCTGTCCTTGCTATACTTTAGGCACATGCAAGCTTCAGAAAATTTATGAAAAGGAGGTAGTCAGGTTTGAATCTTCCACATATCCTCTCCCCCCACCACCCCCCCCAACCACCAAAAAAAAAAAAGAAAAAAAAAAAGAGGAAGAAGAAGATGAGAAAAAGAAAAGAGGAATAAATGAAGTGCTAAATGATGCTAGTAAGTTTTACCTTAACTTTATTGAAATTGTAGAAGTCAAGGTTGATGCAACATAATATTTGGAAGGGCAAAGTTCTCAAAGTGATGAAAACTGATAGACTTGAATGCCCTTTTCTGATGGCCTTGAATGGCCATGTACAACAATGGGCTGATCATTCACAAGGATCTAAAAAGAAAGGGGGGAAAGATTTAGTCTGGATAATAGTCGTAAGGGGTTCATGAGAAAAGGAATCAAATAACCAAGATATGGTGTCTCAGCTGTGGGTTTAAGAATGGAGCTCCAACTAATTATATGAAGTATCGAACAAGTCAGCACTCCATCCTTTCCAGGTTTCAAGAAACAATTAAGCTTATCCAGAACCAAGTTCGGTCCATGGCCTACGCAACAAATTATTATTACCCAAAACTCTTGCAAGATATAATATTTGACACTAAATATGTACCGGAATCCAACCTCCATCCGACCTGAACTCAATTTATTTTTATCATCCCTCAGTGGACGGCTATGGAACAAAGTTGGACCCTGAACCTCCATGGTTTTAGGTTTTATTCCCGCGCCCTTTTCTTTCGTCCCCTACCTTCTCTGTTGGCCAAAACCTGACCTTAAACCTCTCATCGCCGATCCCCTCCTCTCTCTCTCTCTCTCTCTCTCTCTCTCTCTCTCTCTCCCTCTTTTCTTCCCCTCTAACTGACGGAGAACCGTCTGATGAAAAAAAATCAAAGCCTACCATCGTTGAGCGTAAATATAGAAATTTTTTAAAAAATTATTAGAAATTTATACTATTATTAGCATTAGATATCAGAGAATTTTATTTTTTAGTGGGATTCTAATTTTGTTAAGATCTTGAGTCTATAAATACCCATGAATTATTGATATCTGAGAATATTTCGTTGCCTCTCCCTCTGATTCTTCCTCTCCTTCTTCCGGTCTCTTCTTCTTCTTCTCCTTCTGTTTCCTTCCCTCCTCTTCTTCCCTCTCGTTCTTCTCCCTCTGTCCTGCGTCACTAACTCTCTAGGGCTTGGTATTACCAAAAAAAAAAAAGAAAAAAAACTCTAGGGCTTGGCCACTCCCGGCGTCCGTAGCGGCAGCGGAGGCAGCAGCACTGTATCTTTACAACCTGACACTCCAGCGGGCGACGGGCGTGGTGTGCGCCATCCATGGAAGCTTCGTCGGCGGTAAGACCCAGGAGATCGTGGTGGCCCGGGGCAAGACTCTGGAGCTCCTCCGCCTCGACGACGCCGGCAAGATCCAGACCCTCCACTCCGTCGAGGTCTTCGGCGCCATCCGCTCCCTCGCGCGGTTCCGTCTCACCGGCTCCCAGAAGGACTATGCCGTCGTCGGCTCCGACTCCGGCCGCATCGTCATCCTCGAGTACGGCAAAGAGAAGAACTCCTTCGACAAGATCCACCAGGGGACCTTCGGCAAGTCCGGCTGCCGTCGCATCGTCCCCGGCCAGTACCTCGCCGTCGACCCCAAGGGCCGCGCCGTCATGATCTCCGCCTGCGAGAAGCAGAAGCTCGTCTACGTCCTCAACCGCGACACCGCCGCTCGCCTCACCATCTCCTCCCCCCTGTACGCCCACAAGAACCGCAACATGACCTATTCGATTGCCGGCGTCGACTGCGGCTTCGATAACCCCGTCTTCGCCGCCATCGAGCTTGACTACTCGGAAGCCGACCAGGATTCCACCGGCAAGGCTGCCGCTGAGGCCCAGAAGTACCTGACGTTCTGCGAGCTCGACCTTGGCCTCAACCATGTCTCTCGGAAGTGGACCGAACCCATCGACAACGGCGCCAAACTCCTGGTCACTCCCGCCGGCGGTGGTGATGGGCCCCAGCGCCGTCCTTGTCTGCGCCGAGAACTTTGTCATCTACAAGAACCAGGGCCACCCTGATGTCCACGCTGTTATCCCCCGGCGGGCCGACCTCCGTGCTGAGCGTGGTGTCCTGATTGTCTCAGCCGCCGCCCGCCACCAGAAGTCCATGTTCTTCTTCCTCCTCCAGACCGAGTACGGGGACATCTTCAAGTTCACTCTCGACCATGAGGGTGACCGGGTCACAGAACTCAAGATCAAATACTTTGAGACCATTCCGGTCACCTCTGCCATGCGTATCCTCAAGGCGGGGTTCCTATTTTGCTGCATCAGAGTTTGGGAACCACGCTCTGTACCAGTTCCGGGCCCCTTGGAGACGGGGATGATGTGGAGTCTTCATCTGCTACAGCTACACCGATGGAGACTGAGGAGGGCTTCCAGCCCGTGTTCTTCCATCCCCCCCGGGGATTGAAGAATTTGGTGAGGATTGGCCACCTCGAGAGCCTCATGCCCATCATGGACATGAAGGTGATGAACCTATTCGAGGAGGAGACTCCCCAGATATTCACTCTCTGTGGCAGAGGGCCGCGGTCATCTCTTGGAAATCCTGAGAGGCCTGGGCTGGCAGTCAGTGAGAAGGGCGTGTTGCAGTGCCACATAAAGTATGGACAGCAGCGAAGAAGAATGTGAACGATGAGTTTGATGCTCACATTGTTGTGTCCTTCGCAAATGCAACTCTGCTGCTTTCAGTTATTGGTGAGACTGTCAACATAGTCGGCGATGGTGGGTTCCTTAACACCACCCCTTCACTGATCGTCTCGTTGCTTGGTGATGATTCTCTGATGCAGGTACATCCCAATGGAATCAGGCAGATCTGGGAGAATGGGCGTATCCATGAGTGGGAGACACCCTGGAAGAAGACCATCGTGAAGGTCGGCTCAAATAGGCGATTGCTCTGAGCGCAGGAGAGCTTATATACTTCGAGATGGATATGAGGGGCCGGTTGATGGAGGTGCAGAAGCATGAGATGCCTGGGGATGTTGCTTGTCTGGACATTGCACCGGTTCCCGAAGGCAGGCAGAGGTCCCGTTTCCTTGCATCTGGTTCATATGATAAAACAATTCGGATTCTGTCTGATGACTGTATGCAGATCTTGAGTGTCCAGAGTGCGTCATCACCTCCTGAATCCCTTCTGCTACATGAAGTTCAGGCTTCTACTGGAGGAGAGGATGACGCCGATCATCCAGCCAGTGTCTTCCTCGATGCTGGCTTGCAGGATGGTGTTGGCATGGTCACCGGGTCAGCTATCAGGTACTCATTCACGATTCTTGGGTCTGAGAGCCCCTAATAAGCTCTTTTCAGCTGTAGCAAGGGGCCGGGGCCGGGGCCGGCAGGCAATGCGGTCGACCCTTACTCGGTTATATACATCAGGGACGCTTCTTTTAACCCCTTTTTCATATGAAACACTTGAATATGCCGCATCATTTTCCTCTTATTGGTGTGCTGAAGGTGTTGTCACGGTTGCTGGAGATGCTCTAAGTGAAGCGCTCGGGAGAGACGTTTAACGAGACCGTCATTCCTTTAAGATATAACTCCGGAAAGGTTTGTACCACAGCCCAAGCGAAAGAACCTAACTATCATTCAAAGTGATCAAGGAGCATTTACAGCAGAAGAACAGGAAGCTGCAAGGAAAGGAATGCTCGGAAGCAGCTACAAATACAATGGGTGAAAATGGTGGGAGTCGGATCGAGGATGGTAGTGGTATTGGTGATGAGGAGCTGGATCCTCTTTTTCTGATGAGTTATATGGTTACCCAAAGGCAGAGGCGGATAGGTGGGGTCTCTTGCATCAGAGTTCTTGATCCAAAAATGTGAAACACGACTTGTCTGTTGGAGCCGCAGGATAATGAGGTTGCCTTTAGTGTTTGTACTGTAAACTTCCACGATAAGGACTATGGGACTCTCCTGGCTGTCGGTACAGCAAAGGGATTGCAGTTCTGGCCAAAAAGGACTCTTGCTGCTGCATTCATTCACATATATAGGTTTGTGGATGAAGGGAATTCTCTTGAGCTTGTGCATAAAACACAAGTAGAGGGAGTTCCTCTTGCATCGTGTCAGTTTCAAGGGAGACTGCTTGCTGGGTTGGACTGGTACTCAGATTGTATGATTTGGAAAAGAGGAGATTGCTGAGGAAGTGCGAGAACAAGCTGTTCCCCAATGCAATTGTCTCCATTCATACATACGGTGGTAGAATTTATGTTGGAGACATCCAAGAGATACGGCTTTTCCTCTTGTATATTTTTGGTAATTTAACTTGTCTAGAGTCTGGAAGATCTTAATTGGTGCACACGGTGATCATCTAAGTTAGTAAAATTGCACATGGTCATGACACAAGCACATTCGTATTTTGTTGCTACCATTATCTCATTGCTCAACATCAAACATCTCAAAATTAAACAGTTTTACCATTTCCTTGTTCATTACTAAATTCTTGCATAAAAACATGGTTGGAATTATAAATGCTCCTTTGCTTTCGGTTGATGCAGGTTCACTGGGGTCGGACCTCTTCCTGGTTCTTCCTCTCCGGGAGCCTGCAAAACAAAGAATGCCTTGTGCCAGGGATTCCGGCGAAGACAATCCTACGATCAAGTCAATGGGATGATCGTGGGAAACTGAAGACCTCTGAGATGGAGAGCTTAGAGGACTCCCCATCTACCAGAGGGTGGGGAGATAGAAGAGAAAATTTATAATTAACAGAGATGGGTTCTGAGAGTTACCTGGGGTCTGTCTTACTTTATCTTATATAGGCGTGGAATAGCGCTAAAATTTATTAGGAAGGAGGTCGAAAAAGATCGATTTGCCTCCAGGAGGATCTGGAGAGTGGCCACGTGGTGCCCGGACAGGACGGCATCGTGGGAGTAATGGAGTAGTGCTGCTGCCGTGACAGGATTCTGTTGTAACAGGAGGGGTTTCTGGAATTCTCCGGGCCCTGGAGTAAGTCGGTCGGACGTCAACTGGGAGGGCCAGTCGGTCGTCCGAAAAGGAGTGTCCGTCAAGATATCCTTGAAGTGGGTCAGCCGTACCTTAGCAGAAGTGGGTCAGCCGTACCTCAGCAGAAGTGGGTCAATCGTACCTCAGCAAAAGTGGGTCGTTTGGACCTCAGCTTCAGTGGGTCGGTTCGGACCTCAGCTTCAGTGGGTCGGTTCGGACCTCTTCTTCAGGTAGGTCAGCCTTCCGGGTGGTCGGCCTTCTGGTTGGCCGGCCTTCTGGATGGTCGGCCTTCTGGTGTAACACTTTCCAAACAATATAACATTTAGTTTTGCTAAGAATTGTAACTCTGCCAAAGCGAAGGCATATACTACAAGGGCTTCCTATTGTCAATAAAATTGATATGTACATTAAAAGGTATGAGGGTCAATGAGGCACTGAATTTCTTGATTTAGCTACTATAATGAGCTAGGTTGCAATCGTTTTACTATATCGAATTTGTGCTGTGGTGATAGAATTATATTTTTTTTGGGTGAGTGAATTTGAATTCGAGTCAGTTTTATGTTTGAACATTTACTGCAAGTTGGTCCAATGTGTCTGAATCTTCTTTATGTTGCTAATTACTTTTTTTTTTTTTTTGGGTCGTTCCAGTATTGCAAGTACAGATGGGATGAAAATCAACTTTATATATTTGCATGTGATCGTGTTCCCAGGTGGCTTACTGCATCACACCACATAGATTTTGATACCATGGCAGGGGCAGACAAGTTTGGGAATGTTTTCTTTGTCCGACTGCCCCAAGATGTATCAGACGATATCGAAGGGACAAAATAGAGTGGGAGCAGGGAAAGCTAAATGGTCCTCCCAACAAACTGGTGGAGATTGTGCAGTTTCACATGGGTGATGTCATCGCATGCTTGCAGAAAGCCTCACTGATACCTGGAGGGCGTGAATGCATCATATATAGAACTGTCATGGGCAGTTTAGGGGCATTACTTGCATTCACCTCCAGGGAAGATGTCGATTTCTTCTCTCATCTAGAAATACACGAGGCAAAAACGTCCACCATTGTGTGGTAGGGATTGCATGGCCTTCAGATATGCTTATTTCCCAGTCAAGGTGAGTTCTCTTTCAACCTGTACTCTGTTTTATTTATTTGTGCCTTGGAGCACAGCCCTGCTATATTTTTTTTGTAGCTTTATTTTGGGTACTTGTCATTTATGTTGGTCCTGTAGTTTAAACCATGTACGCCAGGTAGATGAAATAGCAGTTGCCAATGACCATGATTATTGTAGTTAATCAAAGAAACATAAGGTAGTAAAACACACCAAAGTTCTTCAAAGGGTTTAGAAACAGTCAAGGTAATTCTCATTTGGTGCTCAGATCTTGACTAAAGAACCACAAGATATCCATCTTTTTTCCTTTACTCCTAAGTAATTGCTTTGGAGATGGTACTACCAGGATGCACCATAACTACCATGCTGTGGTGTTATCTATAGTCATTTTTCATAGTAAAAGAGCTTTGCCCATGACACTAGTGACACTTCTCAGTTTGATCCTTTTATGAGCACACGTCACATGCTGCAGCATCTCGTTACAATCACCCTTGAGAGGGAAGGAGAAGGACACCTGTACCTAAGCACCTTTATATTCCATTGTTGATTTTCTTGAGGCCTACAAATGTAAAGAAGATGCAGTAAAATTAGCAGCGTCATGTTTGTAGTCGGATGCAATGCACGCGTTATCTCTTCCTGCTAGGTCTCAACTGAGAGTTGCCTCTGTCATTCAATGATTCTGCGGGGCATAACGGACGGCGATCTCTGCGAGCAATTCCTGACCCTTCCTCCTGATTTGCAAAGGAAGATTGCTGATGAGCTGGATAGGACCCCACGAGAAAGACCGAAGAAACTAGAAGAATTCAGAAATAAAATCATTTGAGGCTGCAAGAATGCAGAATGAATGTAGCAGAAACTGTCCCAGTGCATTGTGTGCTCCTTTGCAGTGGTATTAACTGCTTCAGTTAGTCGGGAGAATTACATCCATCAATGACGTTGGCAGCTGGATTTGATTTTGGAGCTAGTTACCTGTGAGATGGGAATTTGACGCTTTTAATCTGCATTTAACAAGTACATATATGCTTCTGCGAGGTGGGTATAGGTCTTTTGTGGATGACATTATATAAGACATGCTACCATGTTTACAGTTACTGATAATTGGTGATCCTAACGTTAGTTTTTGAATTGATTCTTATAATTGTCAATTCTATTGTACTTTTCCTTCTCTTGAAGTAGTGGTTTTCATTTACAATCGTGGGTCTTTACTTTTATTTTCAAACTTCAATTATTGATCAAATGCTCCATGACCTGCCAAAATGTTGATTAGAAGAGCTTTCAAGTTTCCTATTCAAAATCCTGATAAACAAGTTTTACTGATTGTCAGATATCACTAAAAAATTGTTCGCTTAACGAACTAAAGATGGACAGGCATGCTAAAAATTAGAAGCCTTTATTAGAGGAAGAAATGATGGCGGTAAGAGGGATGTTTTCCTAAACAACTATTCTCTTTTTTGTCATTGTACTCTGTTTTGCAGGGCTAAATTATCAGCTCATTGGCTAAGGTTAATTGTATAAACTTTTCGTGTAAAAAGTTTTTTTTTTTTTTAAGATTATTAGAGAGATGCTTCTCCCCGGTTTGGACATATCAAAATATAATATTATAACCTTAATTTCTTAGAAAACAAAGTGATGATATTCAAAGATTGCATTGGCATAACACATTAACAATATAATGCTTGTTACAGCTGTCGGGGAGGTCCTAACCAGTTTATCATATCTTTTGTCTTATATCTAGATCAGTGAATATTTGTTAATTCATGATTTCATCTTTTTGACGGTAAGATGTCCTTACTCATCTCGAGAGCAAGGAAGCTATTGTTTCTTATACTTTTTATCATATTTTAAAAATTCTTGAATAGCAACCTACTGTATCTTGACATAACGAAGTAGTTGGATCAAATTAAAAGTGTTTGACTTGCATTTACTTTAGTTGAGGAAAATAGGATTTTTTCCCAAGGAGAAAAGTGGGAGAAGGATCAAGTCTTTCTAGCCACCAATGATTAAAATTGAAAAACTGAGTTCAAAGAACATGAAATTGTTGAAATGAATGTTTTTTGAAAACGGACCTCTGCAAAGAAAGAACACACATATGCTACCTTTAAAAAAATTGAGTTCAAATAAAGATGAAATTGTTGAAATGAACGTTTTGCAAAAATGGGTCGCTGCAAGAGAAAGAAAATACACATACTCCCATAACCGCATACGAAATTATATTGTTGTATGAAATAAGTCTTCACGAAATTGCCCACTCTTTTTGGTCACGGTTTATC
Organism: Areca catechu; assembly: GCA_021397845.1. Lineage (NCBI taxonomy): Eukaryota > Viridiplantae > Streptophyta > Magnoliopsida > Arecales > Arecaceae > Areca > Areca catechu. Next base: position 12,251,235 of record CM038041.1, read on the forward strand.
GATTATTGAATAGTTTCCATCTTCTTGATGTAAACCATTTGTTGAATGGAAAAGCCGACGGTAGCATACAAACATCGAACATTTGATTGCACCTCACAAGGTACTAAGTTGTGAACTGGACTGACGTTTGCGCTGTTAAGGAGCACTCGCACAGTGTCGGGTGGGTACACCTGTCTAATTTTCATTCTTCCAGTACTTCAAACTAAATTATGTTGAATTTTTTTTTTTTCCTTTTTTTGAGAAAATGTTTACATTTTCCATCGTTTATATTCTTTTCCGAAATCTTTTTATGGACATGTAAAATTTTTCGCTTCACACTTCAAAGAAGGGCCAGTTTGTGGTTATCTCACATCTCACATGGTGCGTTGCTGATACGTATTTTAGACGGTGAGTATTGTCTTTTTTTTCTGAAATGGCAGAGAATTAAAGTAGTCTGTGCTTTCACGACAGAGGCATATTAAAATCTCAAAGACTGTGGATGCAAGGATACAACCGACGAAAAAAAGAAAAAAAAGTAGTCAGCACATCCCCGTTAAAACTAATAAGCAGCAACAGATGCCGAAATAGGTAGTAGAAACAAGAAACAAGGCCCGATCCGGTCGTCGGGTGCAGCAGAATGCAGATGGTACTAGATACTTTCAAGGGCCTGAATGATATCAGCCTTCAAGTCCTCAAAGTCCTCCACTCCAAAACTGAACCTGACCAGGTTGTCCTTGATACCGTACGTGGCTCTCTCAGACGAACTTAGATCCCTGCAACACGACAAAGGCCGATCAGAATGCCTTAACTAGGAAATATGATGCCATAACTCATCTACTCATCATCCAAATATTCAGTGATCTGCTGCTTTATCGAAATTTCTTCACCTCCCTGAACAACCGAGATGTTTCCAAAAGTGGGGCAGGGGAAACCTAGATGTTGTGATGATCATGAAACATCCATTCCTATTACATATCAGGTTGCACCGTCGCATGCATGGTAAAGTGGTTCTAATTATCAATAGGGTAGATTGAAAGGGGCAAGAGTACCAGTAAGACATGATGGCTGGCTGGTCTACAATACTCTCACAGCCCCCAAAAGAAGGTGCAATGTAAGGTATCTTCAAAGAATCGACGAACTTCATTGTAGTCCTCAAGTCTCCAGCTACCTGCACCCCCAATTAAAATAATAATAATAATAAGTTCATGTTAACAACGAGGCCGTTATGTCAAAAAAAAAAAAGAAGAAGAAGAAGAAAAGAAAGCACAGGGGCGAGAGACCCACCTCAAAACTGACCACACCACCAAATCCAGTCATTTGTTGTTTGGCAATGCGATGCTCCGGATGACTAGGCAGACCAGGATAATAGACACGTGTAATCTGAAAAATGCCAAGTCAGATGAACAAATGCCACCGGTGATGTTAATGCAGTAGCAAAGCTAAACTAGCAAATAAACATTACATCATTTCAGGTCTTCCATATAATTAATAAAACACGAAATACCCGCTCAGAATAACAATACAACAATAGATCAATTGGAAACTTGAAAAACTTTGCATTTGAAAGCATCCCTAGGACAGCAATACAATATGAGTTATAAGAAGTTATAGGAAGTTTTGGAAAACGGTAAAAGTGATCTAATTCGGAATTCACTCACCAGAAGTTGTGAGTTATAAGAATTAATATTAATCCAATCACAAGTTTTTCTGCAACTTTCTTGTTCTAGCAGAAGTTCCCTCTCATGTGCGCAAACCATATAACCACACATTATAGCACAATCATAAGAAAGTCACTTTACAGGCTTCCATCTGGTGTTCCAGTTCCTAGATGGATCTTCAGTTGGTATGCCAAGCCTGCTTAGACTGAATGAAAGTTCAGGCTTTGACAATGATATGAAGTCTTGGAGGAGATTTTTTTTTTTTAAAAAAAAAAAATCATAAAGATACAAGCAACAAGAGAAAATTATCAAAATGATAGAAAGTATCACAATTCTCTAGGCATTGCATGAAGATGAGGAGGCCAAATTTCTAACACCAAAACAAGGAATGTGAAAGAGATGGGTGGTTGAGAGAGATAAGACACATTATGTCACTGTCACTTGCATAATTAATGGCTAAGGACAATGGTCACAAAGTCAGGCTTACAACTTATGCATTTTGACACAGCAATAAGAATTCCGGGTCACTTCTCTGGAGCTATTTTTCAGCAACACCTCCATTACATTTCATTACTGCAGTAGAGTTCAACCACTAAGTTCAGGATAGATCGGTGTAGTTCCTCTATGCCTGGGATATCAGAATATTGAACCATGAATGAAGAAAGGTGTGAGAAAAACACGCACATGGAGTGATGACCGTGAGGCCCCAATTCTTAACTATAAGGGATGCCAAAGGCCTCTGGCCCTCTATCCCTTGGAGGGGGAAGGCATAGCTTTTAGTTTTTTATGTTGTGAAACAGTTGAATGATAAAAATAGATAGTGAGATTGAATTGATCACACCATGTAGGAGAACAAGGTTCAAATTAAGGATCGCTAAACCATGCCAAACTGACCGGTTCGGCCTATACCGAACCGGACCGGCACCAAACCGGCACAGTTCGGTTATAAAAATCAATTCCTCCCTTCAAAAATATATATATAAAAAGGAACCGGTCTGAACCACGATGAACCGTTCGGTCCGGTTTGAACCGGTTTTCAAAATGTTTTGGTCATTAGTTGAGAAAGGAGAAGAAGATATTTTTTTCTCAATTCATTAAAAGACCGGTACCGTACCATACCATACCGGTCACTAACTGGTATGGGTCCCAATACTGGTTCCGTGATCCTTTGTTCAAATCTCTTGGTCCATTAGATATCTCAGCTGCATACAACATTGCACTTCCATTTGACACCGCATTCATGTGGTGTCTTCTATTTTATTTCTAGGCAGCATCAGTTCGCATTGCATGCACGGCTTAAATGAGTGGAAACAGTGATGCTCACATGAAATCAGTTTTCCTTGGAGGATAGAAATGATCAACCACTTATAAATAAAGGCAGCAGCTGAGAAGGAAAAAACTATAGAAAAAAACTAAGAGTAACAACATCTTGTAGGAATTGCACAAGAGGAAGGAGGTCAAAACTCCTAACAGTAACATTGATTCAAGAAGTGATTAAGGTAATTCGTCTAAACCCATGGCCATCTACAACATGCATGGCTAAGGAAATCAGTTGCAAAGTAAGGTTTCAGGATATGTTTTGAAAAGAGCATAAATTCACAACTCAATGCAAGTACAGGAGTCATGCATACTAGCAAGCCTTAAAATTAGGGGGGAAAGGGACAAAAAATTATAAAATATCGAAAATATCTCAAAGACACAAATAAAGACATTAGGAAGAAAATCTTATGAAAAATTAAAGAGAATCCGTAGAGCAGATACACATGTATCCTTATGTTGAGACATAATCACAGAAAAAATTTCTGAAACAAAAAATGAAAAAACATCCAGATTTCCTCCCTCCCGCCCCCCCCCCCCCCCCCAACAAAAAAAAAGGCAGGGGATGGATCGCATTTGTTCTGTGTATTGTTTTTCTTTTTTTCATAGTAATCATATTTCATGTGGATCCAAGATTCTCTCATGAATTAATCAAGATTTGGATCAGCTCCAGCTAACAAGATTTAAAAGACTTCACAAGTCATAGAATAATAAAAAAGGAAAAGCCCAAATTACCTTAGGATGTTCCTCTAAAAACTGGGCCATCCTCAATGCTGTATGATTCTGTTGCTGTACACGAAGATGCAGTGTCTTCATACCTCGAAGGATCATATATGCAGCATTCTGGAAGGGTAAAGTCAACAAATGAGAAGGAAATTAGCAAACAGCCTCAATGTTACAGTGATAAAAATTAATGCAATTCTTAGACCATAAAGTCATGTCTGGTTCCAATCACACTTAAATGTCATCAGTCAAGAGTTTGATGCCTATCAAATTGGTGACATATGCAGCGTTCACCCAATTTGGAATACCCCACAACAAAGAAATCATCTGGTTTAGGCTATATGCTGCGTAAGATCTTTGGGGAGCTGTCCACATAAAATATGTGTCAATGACAACTAATTTCAAGAGGTCAAGGAAAGAATCCTGAGGAAGGCAATGTTATATAGTGCATTATTTGTGGTCAAATTTATTTTTATTTAAAAAATTCCTAATCACTATAAAGCCCCACATGCATTGATTTTCCAGATTTAAAAATTACATTGGCCGAGTTATGCTAGACTGAATTATTTTCCCACCTTACCTCTACTTTCCACATACAACATGGCAGGATACATGAAACAAAAATATTTAAGTTATGTTATAAGCCCACCACCTAACATGCTTGCTTACAGGATTTAGAACACCACCAATAACATGATGATACTGACGAATCTTAGAAATCAATTCCTCTGAACCACTAAGGCAACCTCCAAGAACCTGAATAAGTAATTCCATAATATTAGAAAGTGCAAAAGAAAAACAAACTCAAAAGTGGCAGACAAAAAAGAAATACTCCGTAAACTTACATCATTATGGCCAGCAATGAATTTAGTAGCAGAATGCAAAACAATATCAGCCCCTAAAGTTAAGGCCTTCTGATTGAATGGTGAGGCAAAAGTACCATCTATGCAAACCAGTGTTCCTTTGCTGTGGCAAAGTTTTGAAACGTACTCGATATCAACACACCGAAGGAAAGGATTAGTTGGAGATTCCGTGAAGAAAAGAGATACCTGAGTAAAAATGATGTATCAGCTTATTAGTGCAACTGCAGAAATCAACAGGAACATATAAAAAGAGAGACTAGAAACCAACAAGCAACATTATTCACTAACTTTATTCTGATCCAGAGCACTTTTCAGGGAGTCCATATCAGCAGGATCAATCACAGTGGCCTGTATTTTGAAGATAATGATAAATTAGAAACATACACAAAAAAGGGGGGGGGGGGGGGGGGGGGGGGGGGGGGGGGGGGGTGGAAGAGTTATCAGACGAAAATAAACATGGAAGCTGCTGAATTTGTCTAACTCCTTTTTTTTTTCTCCAAGTGATTTAAACAAAAATTAATGTATTGAATTTAGATGAAGAAAGAACATAATTTCATATTCATACCTAACATAAAGATTTTGACTATGCCATCCATATATTAAATAAAAATTTCATTCAACATAGCATAAGGCAATTTTCTTACTACAGCAGATATCCAAAGATAAAAGTCAGGTTAACCATTTTAACTTCATTATCTGAAAGTGGAAAGGAATAATAAGCAAGGTTTAAAATTTTGACCACAAAGAACTGTCTTAAATTTTCATTTGGTCAATCCAAAATAGAATGCCCAGCATGCTTCTCTTTGCTTTGGATGCATGTTGTTCATTTATCTTAGAGCACATAAGATTCACAAACTAACCTGAACATTGCATTTGATCAAAGGTTTGTATTGGTACTGACTGTATAAAGTGCATCAACACTTAATTTTCTTTTAAATCAACTGATGCATACTTACATATGGATGTAAGAAATTTTTAACTAAATTAGCTACTAAATTACTAAATCATACATTACCTTATCCAAACCTGGCTAATTAGATTACCAGCTTCAGTTTTGGGACCCACAAATGTCATAAGAGATATCTTATCAGAGACATGATAATGGGTAAAAGAAGCAATTACATTGTCATATAAAACTAAATAAATACAGAGTACAAATATCAAGAGAAGATTATAAGAGAGAGGTATATGAGTAAGCCATCAGGTAACATCAACCAAAAGCAGAAGTGCAAAATGCAAAAATTGATCATTAAAAGCATAGCAGTCATCTGAACAATGATAACACCTTTCAATACCTTGAATCACCAACAAGAAAAACCAACCATCACAAATGACAAAATGCAAGTACAGAAGCCAAATATATTATGAGTTCAAAACACAGCCTAGATGCAAAGGCAGGTTAAAAATTACTGTCCATATTTGAGTATAAATGCACATATCTATATTTATTAGAGTCAATTCAGGTATAAAAACACACCATCATGCCTAAGGGTATTAAATCTATGTTTAGCACCAATATACTGATTGAACATATGGAGTACATATGATATATGGTCAGTGGTAGTTGGACACCTATGTCCATCCTGAAAAATCCATGTCAACACACCCTCAAATTGTAAATGCATCAAACTTATTAGAGAGGTATCAAATCTTGGATTTTGGATACTTCAGACCGGTGAAAAGTCAGCTTCATCCATTGCTGACTCTGATGTAGTTATCTCACAAGTCACATAATAATTGAAAGTAGGCATTGGTGATTTATGGAGTTCACTTAAGAATGATGACATTAAGAACTTTGGGTCTGTTTGGTTGGGGTTATCTAACGTTTTTTGGAAATCATTTACTTATTTAGGAAAATGATTGTAGAGGAAAATAATTTTTACTACATCCAGTTGGCAGAAAAATTTTCCTAAAAAGTGGCATTGGAAAAAGATTGCTAGATTTGATTGGAGGTAATCCTAGATAAGAATATGACTAAAATTACAAATATACCCATCAACATAAAATATTATTTTAATATCAAGATAGCTTTGCCATTTCCAATCAGGTTTTATATAATGACTATAATCACGTAATCATTTATATAACACCATTTGCATTTAATTGTTTTGCAAAAGCTCTTTATTGAATGAATTTAGAAAGACATCAAAACAAATTCAATGATTATATATAAGGCTGCAAATGGGTCATGTTGTCTTGTAACCCGATCCGACCCAACCTGCTTAAACCCGATCCAACCCATTTTTAAGGATCCATGGCTCAAGATCGGATCCTAAAATTAGACTTGGGTTTACTGAATTTGGACCGGACCCAAACTTGCTAATACAGTTAAGATCTATCTGGACCTCTAAATTATAATTTAAGATTTATATCAAACTTATTTTTAACATAAAAATAGATTTATAATTATTTTTATATCTTAATTTATTTTGAGAGTACTATTGTTTGTTATCTATTTTGTGATTAACAATAGTTGGCCATATGATAATTCAAACATAGTTCTATATTTGATCCGAACTCATTCTAGACCCATTTTTCTTAGATCAAGACCAGGTTATTCATGGACCTCTAACCTGAATGATCTATTAGGTCAAAAACTTTGGCTATGGACCCAACCCAACCCAATTTTCTATTGGATTGAGTCTAAGTTTTTTTTTATATAGAAATGGGATAGGGGGTAAACCCCATGTAACTACTCCCAAAGGCCTTTACCCTATCGGAAAATATTCGATACGAAATTCTAGATTTTTGTAGCCTCTCCCCATCATGAGATGGGTACGTCAACTCGACACCACCAAAGCACTGGCTAGATCAAACGGAAAACAAGAAAGATCCTAACCTCTCACTGGTGGGGACACCGGAGGCACCAGAATAAAACAGAGGCTCTTCAACCCTCTGTGAATTGATCAATAATTTATGAGTCCATCTGTAATAAGGGCTTAGTCCATCTGAGTCCATTTTAGTTGTTATTTGAGTCTTTTGAGTTTCAGTTATGTACTAGTCAGCTCATGTTGAGCTAATTCAGTCCAGTGTTAGTCAGCTCATGTCGAGCTAATTTTATTTTTAGTCCTATTCAACCATATTGAAAACTCAAGACCACATCATACAAGTGAAGACCAAGTCCAACTAGATTGAAGACATGGAAGTATAGCCCAAGTCCAACCCAGCTTGAAGATTTGAAAACCCCAAGAGGAAAAATTCAGAAAACCCTGATTCCTTGCAGATGCCCTCCAGATGCCCAGATTCCCTTCCAGATGCCAAAATATATTCATATACTAAGGCATCCATGATTTTAGAGGTCCATCTACATCTTAGTCCAAAGAAATCAAGCCCAGGCGCCAAGCCCAAGCCCCTAAGAAGCAAGATACCATAAAATATTCCTGCTACTTGGCTACCAGGCCACCCCAGCTTCCAGAGGCCCAAACCATGTGCCCGAGCCCCTTTGGGCCGGCCTCTTGCTGCTCCTAGAAGCCCAACACGCCCCCCTAGGCATCCTTGGAGTGTTGGCCAAGTCAAGAGAATTTTTAGGGATTTTTCTACCTAATGTTTCCTTATTTTCTAGCAAGGGTTTGAGAGGGAAAAGGATTATTATGTAAAGACTTATGTGCCCTTACTTGGAGCCCAAGGTTAAGGGTCTATTTAAAGGACCCTAGCCTCTTGTATGAAGGGAGATTTTGATATATGAAATAAACCTTGAGTTCTTCTATTGTTTTGTGTGATTACCCTGCTGTGTGCATAAAGGGGTTTGAGAGTTCTTCTACCCAGTGTTTGCAACCATCTTCCTGCCGCCAACCATCCTTCCAGCCCCCTCCAAAACTTTCTTCCCTTTGCTATTTTCCTTTGTTTTCTTGATTTCCTCTGAGTTTTCTAACCCCTGACAGGTCGTTTGCAGGTCCACGAGTTCATACAAATCCAACGACTCCAGCCAAGCCTCAATCGGACCACCGAGCAGAAAGCCGGGTATCCACGGGTCTTTGGCTCGATTTTCCAGGCCGCATCCATCGAGGAACGAGAGATCCCTTCGCTGCAATCTTCATCGGGCACTTCAGACGTTGTCAGGTACACCCCCTCTACCTCCAGTCTTATTATTGTAGGAAAACTTGCCCTAACCGAGGCTTCTCAGCCCCGACGATCCTTTTTTAGTATTTTTCTAGGTTCTAATCTGCATGCTTGGCTTCAAAAATTCATACAAAATTCCCTACATCTAATTTTGATCAAAAATTCGGGAATTAATCACCTAACCCCACATATAAAACATATAAAAAGAATTGCATGCATATTAGTCCCGCATCACTCACTCATCCGAATCCTTGTAGATCCTAGGGTTTAACCCTAAATTTAATCAAGTCATCCACAGAATCATGTCTCTAACCTGTGCTAGCTAGGAGTGAGGCAAGGTTTAATCCAACTAGGCTACCGCCTTGGCGGTAGTCTGAATCTAATATTAGGATCCGATTAAAGAACTAGATCGGGTCAAGGTCACTCAAGACCGGTCCGATCCAATCCATTTTCACTCCTAATTATATGCATACTTATTGAAAATATTTTTATCACATATGGATTACCACCACTCAGGAATTTATCACAAACCAACCCCCTATGATATTTGTATTACCTTCACTCTTTAGAAAATAAATATAGGACCCATCAATTTTTTTTTACTCTCTCTTTCATTTTTCATACCAAATATGATAATCTAACATAGAATTTATTTTTCCATACTAGATTATCCCCAACCAAAAGGACCCTTTATGAACTATAATGTAATTTTTGTGCTTAAGCTAAATTAGGAAATCTGATTAGGAACATGTATGTCTACAACCTATAGTAAATAAAAACAAAACATGGTCAATTTAAAACTCATGATTTATACTAGTGATCATGGATGCGGGAATGAATCAATCTCTTATAAGATGGAAATAGCAGTACAGAAGCACTTGTTAATTAACTATAAGATGAAACAACTTAATAAGTACTATCTTTTCACATTTTTCTATTCTACATGGAACAACTTATCGTATAATTTAATTTTAATTTAGTTCTAATTTTAATTTAAAATATTTCTCTCTTATGCCCCATGCATCATGTATTTTTGCTCTTGCCAAGATGGATATTACTTGTTTACATGACGAAATCCTACTCTCATGTTCATTTCCATGGAACACTGGCTAAATATTTTAATCTGTTTCTACCAATGCATCAGCATTCAAAAGAAATCCATATCCAGAAGTTTTCCTAGATATTGCTTCACATCTTATTTATTGGTCAGCATTGTCATGCAGTCTCAACTACAGCACACTTGCTATTACAACTTGCCAATCAGGGAATCTCTTTAACACTTTAACCTGAGGAGAAGTTTTCCTAGTTATTGCTTCATATCTTATTTTTACTGGTCAGCATTGTCATGCAGCCTCAACTACAGTACGCTTGCTATTATAGCTAGCTTGCCAGTTAGGGAGTCTGTTTAACCTGAGGTTGCTAGATCCTGGCGATCATATCAAAACAGATCATTACCAACATACTTATGAACGATCATGCAAAAAAACATGATCCCAGAGCTTAATTAATTTTGCAAGTCTACGCCACATGGGCATTCTAGCAATAACAAAACTGTAGGACCGCATCATTACACTGTCATGACTCCTGAGACATTAAAGGGGCCCAGTTCTACTACATCCAACAATTCATATAGTACTGTAGATAAAACTGCAGTAATTATAGAAGATATAAAATTACCGAAATCCCCATCTTAGGAAGCTCATTCTGGATGAATATCCTAGTCTTTCTGTAACAATCAGTGGTTGTAACGATATGCCCACCAGCAGGAACCAGTGCAGTAAGCATAGCAACGCTTGCGTACATGCCCGACGATACAAATGAGGTAGATTCAGCTTTCTCCAATGCACTGCTCCGACAAAGAAATCGTGTAAAAGTACGGCAGTAAAAGGTGTAGCCAAAAAAGACTACATGCAACAAGAAAAGGTATCAAAAATCAAATACCTCATCTTCTCCTCCAGAGCATTCGTGGTTGGGTTTCCATATCGCCCATACTCGAAACTTGCATGCCTCCCCTCCTGCAAGGGATTCATCAAGAACGCTTAGTTTTCAAGAAAGCCAAAAGATCGACAATAATTTCGATGGCTATCTCCAAGAAATGAATCATGTACCTTGAAATCAATCAGTTCGTTGGAATTCTTGAACCAGTAAGCAGAGGTGTTGACAACTGGGGTGGTGATCGCATCCGTAGTCATACCGCGCCCTACTCTCTCGCCTGCGCAGATCAAGATCCAGGGATGAAATGGAAATTACCGAATCCATTTTAAAGATTAAAAAACAAAAAACCAAGATTTTGCCTGTCATAGTTCACTTTCTTAACATCAGATAGAAGAAGAGAAAAAGGAAGAAGAGGAAACATCAAGAAATAATTCTTTTTTTAATAGCCGCATAACTGAAAAGAAATCATCAAGATTTAAAGAAAAGAAGAAAAAGGGACAAAGAAAACGTCAAAAAACTTTTTAATCAACAAAAAAAGAAAAGGAGCGGACGGGCTACCGGCATGTACTGCTAGGCTCCCGTCCGAGGTGAGCGACGCTACAGCAGTGGCGGCCTTGGAATCGGCCGCCGGGATCTGTGACTGTACACCGGCATCGTTGCCACCGGCGAGGGTGGCGACGCCCGCCTCAGTGGGGATCGCGACCGTAGCCGCGGCATCGGTGGCGGCCGCGGAGGCGGAGAAGGGGTTTTCGGGGATGGCGGGGTTGGACCACGAAGCGGCGACGATCTGGGCGACGCCGATGTTGCTGCAGTTGCGACGGGCCTTGGTGCTGAGCTGCCGGACGAAGTTGGGGGGGAAGCGGAGGATGAGGGCGGACGAGAGACCGGAGGTGCAGCAGCCGGGGAATAGAAGGCGGGAGGAGGCGGCGCCGGAAGGGAACTCCGGACGGGGGATGGCGCCGGAGTCGCCGCGGCAATCGGAGGCGGCGGCGGTGACGGAGAAGAATTTCGGGAGGCACCAGCTGGAGGAGACCGCCATCGTCTGGGTGAGGAGGAGGCGGCGGTGGGGGTGGAAATGAAAAGTCTCCCTTCTCCCCCCTCAAAAAAAATTAAAGGAAAGAAAAACGAATGAAAAAGGAAACAAGGGCCGGCGGGGGTAAGGAGGTGGGCACCAAAAACCCTCGATTTATAACGACCCGACGACCGACGCTGGTCCCTCAACCGCATTGAATTTTGTAAAATAATTTTTAAAATATAAAAATATAATTTTTAATTTTATGATTTTTGAACCATTTTAATATTATTTTTCGTTCCATTTTGATAAGTTTTTCTTACCAAAAATCCTATCACTATCATATAGCTGATTTTACTTAAATAGATAGTACTAATACTGTACTGAAAATAAATAAATTTTAAAAAAATTGATAAAGTAACCCTCTTATAAAAAAAATTATAAATTTTAAATTATGCCATAGTTTTTTAAATAATTCTTTCAAATCGAATCAAATTTGATTGATCATTTTTTCCTGTTACCTTGGACATATATCCATACTCCGTAACCATTGTCATTCTGCAGTTAATTATCCTTTCATGGTAAAATTAATCAATAAAATAGAAAAATTTGAAATTAGAATTAGAGGGAATCATGAAAATCAATTAGGGCAACGTGGCCAAGGGATCCAGTGACGATGTTGGAGGATCGGCCAAAGTCCCCAACCTCGACAAGCTTGGTGAGGCCATATTATTCCAGTGCAATTTATTCTAAATGGTATTTGGATGTGATAGGAATAAGTCAGTATTCCATCAAGAATAGAGAAGGAATTTTCTGAAATCCCAAAAATACCCCTAGTTATATATAAATAAAATTAGTTATAAAATTCATTTTTAAATTTATATTTAAGTAAATATATTATTATATTAATAATAATTTATTAATATGATGTATTAAAAATATGTTATACCAAATAATTTATTAATTTGTTGTATGTAAATTTAAAAATAAAAATAAATTTATTAATATTAAATTCTAATTATGATGTATTAAAATGATGTTATACAAATTAATTGATTATTACAACATATTAAATTAATATCGCTATAACAACAAATATTATTTAATTTATTATTATGATACAGTAACCATTCATTATCCTATTTGAAATATTTTTTATATCTATGAAAAACTAATAAATCTATTTAAATCATATTTATTCAACACTACGTGTAATACAAGCTACAATTATTTGACTTCTGAATTTTTAAATTAAATTACATATGAAAGGACAGATATACAATTCAGATATCTTATAATACAAGTAAAATATATCCTGTGACACGAGCAAATAACGTAATATCCACATCAAAAGTACCTATTTTATTATTAATCTGAATTATCATAATAAATGTATAAAAGATGAGTACTTTTTACAAGAACACAAATATAATATACATGCCCAGACAATACACAAATGAACATGAGTTCCTACAAGTCTAAAAAAAATTGATACAATTAACTAGCAAAACAGTCACGCGCTGCATTTCAATCCTTAATCATCAGCTCCAAACAATAATAAACTGTTGTTATGCAAACTGCTCTACGGACCATTTTGAAGTATTATATCCCCTGTAACAAAAGATAAACAGTTACCTTTAACAATAAATATTTGTCAATAGTGCAAAATATACAATTCATATAAACTACCTGAATTTAGATATATGAAATACCAAACCTGTGCAATAAAATTTCATTATGATAATCGATAAAAGTAACCTGAAATTTGACATGGCAACATAACAATCTTGGTGAAGGGCCATTAAGGTCCGCCAAGAATATAAGCATAGCACACAACATCTGCCAAAATGTAAAATAGTACAAACATATATTTTAGAAAAATGGCTCAGGACAGCAAATGTAATCTCACTTGAGCACCACGGCAACAAGAGGAAAACAACAAATGTCGCCTTTCCACTCCAGCTTCCAAGCAATGCTCAATCAATAGGCTGCCTATCATCATTGCCACACAAATAATATATACATGGAAACAAAGAACTTGAATGACACGTAGTCACTTGAACATTATAGAAGCACACCTGCCTATCATCATAAACCATAACACCAACAAGTGATACATATTAACTAAACAGCTGAAATATTCTGGAACATCAAGAACATCATCATAAATCATAATAACAGGATGCCATAAAATGCACTAACAATTGAAACATCCTGTAACATGAAGAACATCATCGTAAACCATAATACCAATAAGCGATACAATGTACTAACAACTGAAACATCTTGGAACATCAAGAACATCATCATAAATCGTAATAACAAGAAGCCATACAATGTACTAACAATTGAAACATCCTACAACATGACGAACATCATCATAAACCATAATACCAACAAGCGATACAATGCAATAACAACTGAAATATCCTGGAACATCAAGAACATCATCATAAACCATAATAACAAGAAGCCATACAATGCACCAACAATTGAAACATCCTGCAACATGACGAACATTATCATAAACCATAATACCAACAAGCGATACAATGTACTAACAACTGAAACACGGTATAAAACATCAAGAATATCATCATAAATCATTGTATGAAGAATCCATACAGGGCACTAACACGTCAAACATCCCGAACCATCTTGGAACATACGATGGTCAACATACTGAAACAATAAGGGCTGCCAACAGTATAAACAACGCACTTTGCAGCTGCCTTAAGTAGTTGTTACAATATATAGTTATAAATTTTGGCTCAGGGAAGCGAAAGTATTCACTTGAGCATCATGGCTACAAGAGAAAAACAACCAATGTGAAGTTCCACTCCTGCCTCCCAGCAATGCTCAATCAACAGGCAGCCCATCATCATCACCATAACCAACACAGAACAGTACCAAATCATGCATATAAACATACCTCGTCACACAACATGAAGAAGCTGTGTTAGAAAAAGTAGGAAAATATTTAAACGAGCTAAAACTACCGACTGAAACAGGATTATTAGCAACAGGATTATCAAGAGGACAATGCAAATGACGTCAAAAAGGGAAACAAGAAAAGCTAAGAGCTAAAACTAGCTGTAACTACAAAAGCTAAGAGCTGAAACTAGCTGAAACAAGAAAAGCTAAGAGCTTTAGCAAGCTGCCATAATGCTCCATTAGCTTTTTCTTGCTTTTTGGTACTGCATCACGCCATGGTCAAAAGGTAACGACCATCCACTTCGTATTTTGTGGGTGACCCTGTTTTCTTTTGATTCGGTGATAAGAAAAGAAAGCCGGATGTGGATGGTAGATTTGTAATTGTTTCTCACATTATCCTTCATTGTAATCATCCATCATAATATCTCTACCATGGCTCACAAATAAGTTACGCATACTAAAAAATAGTAAGCACACAAGAAACGATACAAAATTGTAGATCAAAAGCATCACCCTTCAAATTGTCGAAGGAAATTACAATTCTTTTTATCAATCTTGTATGTGTAGTACTTATTTCCTATTCTTTTTTCCTTGAGATTAAAGCAAGAATAAAATAAAATGTCACCACTAAACTTGACCTTCATGGCCATATATGGTTGTTTACTGGCCGGTTATAATTGGAAATCAACAACTTTGATTGATGGGAGTAGGTATAAGTGAAGAATGGCACCCTCATGAATTGGAAGGTATATCATGCTTACAACTTAAAACATTTATTAGCAATGAAATAACTTAAGGGTCATTGCTAAAATCAAATACATTAGATCAATTATTCCACAGGCTAACCCAATGAAATGATGTTAGACAAGGATGCACTAGAACAAGCAAAAAACTGAAGTAACAAATACAAATATATTCATGAAGTGAAGGATGGATGAACAAATGGACATAGAAATTTCCAAACTGACATGAGAGCAGCCATCAGTTTAGCATAGTAAAATTGCAGGTACATCAAAGAGTTTAGGATGTCTCAAAACCAGGTACACCATGCTGCATGGCTAACAGGGCCCACAAAATTGCTAGAAACAATGCACTGAACATTATAGAAGCACACCTGGACCTGTCTAGCAAGTATCAAATATATAAGCATCATAAACCATAGTATCAAAAAGCGAAACAATGCACTGTATTCCCAAACAAATCATAAACCAAATTATCAAGAAGCGAAATAATGAAATGTTTGGCACATTATATCAACCATCAGATTTTCACAAAAAGATAACATGCAAGTTTGGTCTTTGGGCTGTGCCTGCTTGTTTCCTTGACTAGTGTTCTGTGAACACAGCATATGAATGCTCTAAAAAAATTGATCATGATCTGAACTCTTATAAAAACCGAGCTGAGATCAAAGTGAAATGAAATTCATAAGTGGAAAAAATATACTCTAGTGCATATATACTGGGGGGTAGCTCACAGACCTCAGATGAATGAAAGAATAGTGCTTAGTAGGATACCTGTCTTACAATGCCGAGTGTGCCTTCCCACACATGATCATAATAATCAAATGGATACCTGTCTTACACATCAAGCAATCAAACATAACAAGTACAATGTAGTAGATCGAAAACAGTGCACGAGATTAACAGGAAGTGCGACATCATTACCTGATCAGAAATGCATATAATGTTGTTGCAAGAAACTACCAAAATCATGCAAGCATGATGAAAAGGTATAAAACTCCAAACAAATCTATAATTTATATAAAACTTCAAAATCCTGAACCGACAAGGGCTGGCATGAATATAAGTATAGCAACCTGAAAGCTGCTATTATTACTACTTGTTAAAATATAAATTTAAGAAAATTGGCTCAAGGCAGCGAATGTAATCTCAATTGAGCATCACGGCTACAAAATATGTGAAAACAATAAATGTGTAATTCCACTCCTGCCTCCCAGCAATGCTCAATCAATCAATAGGCAGCCCATCATCATTGCCTTATTTAAAAAACCATGTACATATTTACAATCAAACTTTATAAGGAAGCTCAATATAGCGGGACTTTAAGGGCTGCCACTTTAGTAATGCCTTACAATGGCTAATTGAATTTGTGGCTCAGCAAAATGCAGAATTCTCCTCAATGGAGCATTGCGGCTACAATAGTAACAAACCTGGATACATCGTATCACTATTGTCTCCTGGCATTGCTCCGTCCATAGACAGCCCATCATCATTGCCACATTTCAAAAATTGAACGAATAAGAAATAATAAAATGTAAATTGTAAAAATCAAAAAGGATGTAGATTGGAAAAGATGGCTCGATACCATCTACAATTGATATGACTTAGAGCATCGCGGCTACAATAGTATATAAAAATAACCAATATTAGGGTCAACTATTGTCTCCAGGCCATGCTCCATCGATAGGCAGCCCCACATCTTTTCCTTTCATCAAAATAGAAACTTCAAAATAATGTATTGGACTCACCTGGAACCATTCAAACATGATTGGCACATAAGAGAAATATAGCAATACTTTATGCACACGACAAAAAACATAGCAATACTTTATGCACACGACAAAAACATAGCAATACTTTATGCACACAACAAAATGAAGCATACAACAAATAGTAGCATGTCTTAATAATACAATATTCATAATCCATAACATCCTAGTTTCATTTAGAAGCACATGTCAGTAAGCCCAGCACATAGCCTACGAGGATGGCAAGTAATACAACAAACATTAGGGCACATCGCGAGTGATTATTATTACCCTAGTCATGATGAATGTTGTCTGCCTCAACCTCATTGATAGCATATTCATGTAGAGCAGGATTGTTAAAACATCGTACATATCTGTCAAATGCATCGAATGCCTCTGATTGTGTCCTAAACTTTTTATATAAAGCATGGTTATAACCAGAAACTTCAAGCTGACATTCAGTCCATAAGCCATTAACTCCCCTTCGGCGACCCTCAAAAACCACATAGTACTTTCCAGATGTCATTACTGGAGGTAGTTAACGAGGAACTCGCCTTCCTGTATAACAAAAAAAAAACATCACTTTATACATCGTGTAGTAATGTAAATTAACAACAGTTAGTACCAAATAATTTATCAAATAAAACCCAATGTATAGGGGTAAAAAGGTATGTCATTTGCTTTCTGTTCATTTGCACATATCCCGTTGTAGATGATCAACCCATAGCCTATTTGATATGGAATTACATAGATCTTCCCCTCTACGACATTCATCATCACCGATAATTAGCAAATGATCTATGTCATCCTCGTCATGGTCAGGAGGCATTGGTGCTAATGACATGTTGAAGTACTTGTCATTACCCTGGTTGCGTCTTATGAAATTATGAATAATGCAACAAGCCATTACTATTCGCTTCTGTACCTTGAATGGAAACGATATAGCAGTCCTCAAAATCTTAAAACGTTTCTTCAAAATTCCAAAGGCCTTCTCTGCACAATTGCGTAATTGTGCATGTCTATGGTTGTATAGATCTCGATTGTTTGAATATCATCGAGTTCGAGGATTGTTGAATGTACTCAGGTGGTACCTATTTCCCCGATAAGGAGCCAGGAACTTATTGGTATTCGCATATCCAGAGTCTACAAGGTAATATTTTCCTGAAACATTTAAAATTTGTTTAAATTAACTCAATGACAGTGTCAACGATATCCCATGAAATTTATTATTCATATGGCATTCGATACCTTCAGGAACCATGAAACCACCGGACTCCACACACCAATGCAAAATATGCATGTCAGCTGCAGAGCCCTCCCAGCCAGTACAGATGAAAAGAAAAGTGTGATCAAATAAAGCAGCTGCCATAACATTTTGAGAAAGTGTTCCCTTGCGATTCCTGAATCGAGGTTGTTTGCTCTTCTTTATTAGGGTAGGTATGTGTGTACCATCAACAGCGCCTACAGCATTCTTTGATGACACATACCCAAAATAAATCAAATCATGAATATAACGTAGCAATAGTGATTAGATAAAGCTTTGAATTATACCATGAAGTATGGATAGAAGAAGCTGTTATCACGTATTCTTGGATGCACACCCACATCAGCAGATGGTTGAACTATGAAATCATGCTTTAGGGAACAAATCCCTTTAAGAACTTTGTTAAAGTATCTTGATATCGTCTCACCTGAATGTTGAAAAGTTTCGGACAAAACTCTATTACTGACCCCATGCCATACGTAGTATAAAAAGAAAGCCAATTGTTCAGTAAAGGTTACGTTGTGAGTGCCACTTATAACTCCTCGTGAGACAAGCAGCTGTTCTAATTGTTGGAACATATTATTTGTCATTCTAAAATAAGAGTAACCCTTGTCAGGATGACCACTTATAATGTCTGAAATCAGATTATGACCTGAAAATGGACGAGTTCGACATGATCTCCTGTAATGTATGTTATAATCCTCCAACTAAATCAGTCCTGTACTTAACAATGTCATAACAACATCATCCAAAAAATCTTCCTCATCTATAATGAATTACAATAGCTGATTTGGGGGAGACATCTAAATAAAATATATGGGATTAGAAATGGACTTATAAAATATACTTCCTCTTTAATTCATATCATCAATACATAAGCATTAAAACTAATAGAACAATATGGATTGCCTAATAAAATTGTAAAGAAACAAATATAGAAATATGAAAGAGAGATTTAAGTACTATTTCATTGATATTAAGGCCAAAAAGATACAGATACATATATCCTATGATGATTCCATAACAGCATGCACAAATGTAGAACATTTAAGTAAACATAAAAATAGCAATACAAACTGTTGCCGCCTAGATCGCCGTGGCCGGTAGCTCTTACGTGGCCTAGGTGAGTGGGCTCCGTGCCAGCATCACCGGGCTCGTTGGTCGGAGACGATCAAGGGGAACATAGTCGTAGTTGGGATGAAAGGGGCTTGGTACTGTAGTGGCCCTCCTGTGGGCCTCTCCGGTGAGGAGTAATCTTCCTCCCTATTGTCCCTCCGTTGGACGATACCTGCAAAACAGGGGAGACCTGTGCCGGGGATTCCAGCAAAGACACTCCGACGATCAAGTCAGCGGGACGATCGAAGGAAATAAGGGACCTCTGAGACGGAGAGCTTGGGGGACTCTCCGCTGCCAGAGGGAGATAGACAATGTAAGAATGAAGAGTGTGTTGTCTCTTACCCCTCTTACCTCTTCCCGCTGCTCTTATGTAGACGAGCGGCTCTTGGTATTCAGAGAGGCACGTTCTTCTTGGTATAGGCCTATGAAGCTTCTGCAGGCCTGGGAAGCTTGGGTAGGTTGGTCAACTTCTTCCTTCTTGATGGTTCAGGAGGTTGGTGGAGGAGCACAGTGCCTTGGATGTGGCACTCCTTCCTGATTGGCGTAAGCTGTGATGGGGGCTTTTAATATAGCCCTCCTTCGTAGATGGCGGACTCAGTTTGGCAGAGATGGTGACGTGTCGGGCTGCCATCTAGCCTTCCTCCGTACCTATATTTTGAAAAGCATACCTGGAATGGAATCAAATAAACTGTGTCATATGCTTCGAGATGAGGCAGGCGAGGCTCTTCGTGTGCATGGTTCGAGGTGTCCCGCCGCGAGGCTAGGCCGCATGGCTTCTCCATGCATGGCGAGGTCTGCAGAGGCCTCTACGCACACGGGTCGAGGTGCGCGGGGTAGTCGCGCGAGCCGAGGCACGGTATGCAGGGTCTCTCTCATGCATGTAGTTCTGGGCGCTGAACCAGGCGAAGGGCGCTGCATGGGCATGCCCTGGCATGGAGGTGAGGTGCGGACCCTGCGGGCGACCGGGTGCCGGAGCGGGTGCCTCGCCGGACTGGGCCGGACCGGACAGAGGTCCGCTGAACCGAGCCAGACTGGGCATGGGATTGCCAAGCTGGCACGGGCTGGAGCCGAACTGGGCAGAGGGCGTTGCATGGACGTCCCCTGGCGCGGAGGCGAGGTGCGGACCCTGCGGGCGACCGGGTACCGGAGCGGGTGCCTCGCCGGACTGGGCTGGACCGGACAGAGGTCCGCCGAACCGAGCCGGACTGGGCACGGGATTGCCGAGATGGCACGGGCTGGAGCCAAACTGGGCAAAGGGCGCTGCATGGACGTGCCTTGGCACGGAGGCGAGGTACGAACCCTGCGGGCAACCGGGTGCCGGAGTGGGTGCCTCGCCAGACTGGGCCGGACCGGACGGAGGTCCGCCGAACCGAGCCAGACTGGGCATGGGATTGCCGAGCTGGCACGGGCTGGAGCCAAACTGGGCAGAGGGCGCTGCATGGACGTCCCCTGGCGCGGAGGCGAGGTGCGGACCCTGCAGGCAAACGGGTGCCGGAGCGGGTGCCTCGCCGGACTGGACCGGACTGGATGGAGGTCCGCCGAACTGAGCCGGACTGGGCATGGGATTGCCGAGCTGGCATGGGCTGGAGCCGAACTAGGCAAAGGGCGCTGCATGGACGTCCCCTGGCACGGAGGCGAGGTGCGGACCCTGCGGGCAACCGGGTGCCGGAGCGGGTGCCTCGCTGGACTGGGCCGGACCGGACGGAGGTCCGCCGAACCGAGCCGGATTGGGCACGGGATTGCCGAGCTGGCACGGGCGCGTCGCTGGCACTGGCCTAGCACGGGCGAAGTGCCGCACCAGAGCCGGAGAGCTCCACTCCGAAGTCGCGAGCGGGATTCCGTGTGGGTGAAGCTGGAGATGTCCATGCTGAACTGAGCCGCCGGAGCGGGCGGTCGAGGTGCCAGAGAGGGCGGAGGCCTCTCGCTGGCCTCCCACAGGTGAACGCGTGCTGGAGAGGACGGAGCCGAGGCGAACCGGTGCCAGAACGGGAGGAGGTGAGTCGGGGCCGGCCACGGGCGAGGTCGGGAGGAGCCGGAGGCGCCGAAGCTCGGAGGCGAGCCTCCCGCGGGTGAACCGGGCGCCTGGCTCGGGCGGAAGCCTGCTGCGAGCTCCCTGCAGGCGGAACGGGCGCCGGCCACGGGCAAGGTCGGGAGGAGCCGGAGGTGCCGGAGCTCGGAGGCGTGGCGGGCGTGGGGGCTCGCCGGCGGTGGGCAAGGCACTGCCGGGGTGCCGCCGGTCGTCACCCAGGCACAGGACTTCCATGGGCGGATGCGCGCTGGAGAAGGTGGAGTCGAGGTGAGCCGGTGCCGGAACGGGCGGAGGCGACTCGGGGCCGGCCACGGGCGAGGTCGGGAGGAGCCGGTGGCGAGCCTCCTGCGGATGAACCGGGCACCTAGCTCGGGCGGAAGCCTGCTGCGAGCTCCCCGCAGGCGGAACGGGCGTCGGCCACGGGCGAGGTCGGGAGGAGCCGGAGGCGCCGGAGCTCGGAGGCGTGGCGGGCGCGGGGGCTCGCTGGCGGTGGGCGAGGCACTGCCGGGGTGCCGGGGTCGTCACCCAGGCGCGGGCCTGCCCTGGTGCAAACTTGTGCATGGGCGATGCCCTGGCGCCAGTTTCCCCTGGCACAAGTGATGGATGCGCGTACCTCCCATGCACGCGAACCGAGGCACGGAGAAGGTGCCGAGCTAGGATGATTGGAGCTGACCTGGGTTCGACCGAAGCGGGCTGATCGAGTTGGAGCTGACCTGGGCATGCTACGAGCATGTCGAGCTGAACTGAACGACCGAAGCTGGACTTCTCATGTCCGAAGTGAGGCCGGGATACCGGTTCACTGCCAAGGTGGGGTCGAGCTGGGCTGGACCGCCACATAGCCGAAGTGGGGCCGAGCTGAGCTGGACCGCCACATGGCCGAAGTGGGGCCGAGCTGGAGAGGTGCTTGGCCGAGGTGAAAAAGTACGTAGCTGCGCCAGCCTCCAAGGAGGACGCATGTCAGGGCCGAATGGATCTTGTGCATTACTGTAACACAAACATACATCACTTATAATAATACATTGTTCAAGCATATGTAAAGTAATTAAGGATAATGTTAACTTCAGCGGACATAGAAACACAGTATGTCATCTGTCAATCATGTCTGTAAGTGTCATCAAACTGATTTCGTGGTGTAGAAGAGCTTGTACCGAAAAATTGCGAGTTGTGTTCAGTAGATGTTGAATGAGCTGCACTTGGGCTATCTCTAGTACTAGCCCTAAAAACTTGGTCCATGAATGATGGTGTATCACCTTGAATTCCTGATTGCATAGAAGTCGAACTAAATATATGTGGTGTAGAGTGAATGTTTGGATTCATAGATGGATTCATAAAATAATTTGGGGCAACTCTATGGACATCATGCATGGAAGTTGGAGTGTAAATTTTGGGACATAGACATTTGATGCAGGAGGAGCTTGCATCGATTTAGGGCCTTGATTAAATTCGGACAGTTGTCGCTGAAGCCATGCATCCAAAACATGCCCATCATAGTTCATAAAGAACCATCGATTGTCCTCATTTTTGAAAATTTCGAATGCACCTATTATGCATTCAGATGTAATTTCGGGTAAACTCTCCAACTTTGCCATGCATTGAGCAATAGAATAAACATTTGGCCTACCAAGCTTCTCCTTACGTAGAAGCTCATTTGCAATTTCCAATCTTCTTCTTCCTTGTTCAGCGATCTCTTGTAGTGCATCACTACTAATCCGAGATCGACATGACCTACTGGTATGGGAATTTGACCTCCTACTCTTTTTGCTAGAAGAGGAAGGCCATCCTTCAGAAACTGGTTCGGTTACGGGTGTCGAGGTACATGCGGGCGGGCTGTTGAGTGCTTCATCTGACCTGCTTTCATCTAAATCTTCCAAACGGTAGAATGAAGCAGCAGATACGCGGTCAGTATTTTGTGAGGACTGCCTAATATACAAGGAATCAAAGTTTGCCGTCTGTCCTTCATCATCGGACGTTGAATTATCCGATACACCTTCCGGTAAAACAGATGTGGCCCCGCGCCTACCGGTGGCTGTGGTTCTAGAGAACAAGATCTCTAGATCTTCATAGGCAGGAAAAGGCTTATCCTTAATGCGGGCATAAGCTTTGTTCACCTGTACATCATACAGGTGTACGTGTTAACTACATAAATTGATATACTTAAGACTTGGTTAGAATGGTATTAGCTACAAAGCACTCACCACAATGATCTCCTCCTACATCTGTTCATCACCGGGAGTAGGCACCTTCAGTACAGGATCCCAGCCCCAACCCGATCGATTAGCAAGGTTGAAATAAAGATTGAAGGTTTTTTTGAGGACCTTCATCCTATTCTTCAGGTTAGGGTACGTAAAACTCTTCCTTGTTTGTTGATTAAAAGACAAGGTCATCTTTTTCCATATTTTCTTTGTGAAAGTTCCATTTATACAATTACCTTCATCGTATTCTTGCCGCATCAAGGCAATCATGATCATGTCGAGGGAATCCGTCCAATTAGATGCCCTTCGACGTGAGGAACCTCTAACATCTTGTTCACTCTTATCATGTGATTTGGACATTTTAGAAACAACTGTAACTTGAATCCAAGAAACATTCATCAGATAAAATACTACAAGTGAACATCATGTAAATATGTTAACTTTGAATAATAGGGAAGACCAAAAACAAGATCTCTATCATACCAACCCATCTATCATCCCAACTATCATACAAATACAAGTTCATAAACCCTAGGTGGAGTCATTATTAATGAGTATCATACAATAATATGAAGTACTACAGAACATTATAGAGATGCACCTTTTGCTAAACATTATTAGGTAGTCCCTAAGGTTTTCATCTGGACTGCGATGCCGGATAATTGCACCGCTATCGGTATCGGCACCACCTAGTTGCCGTATAAGTTTAAATCTTGGCACTGTTATCTCGCCCCATATAAACTGTAAAAACAAACATAAATTGAACATAAAACTAGAAAGCAAGATGTTCATGAAGTTGGCACATTTTGATCTCTATGCACTTGCAAAGATTTTATTCAGACTGGCGTGCTCTGAAGGTATGTCAAATCTAATTTTTGGGAGTGAACTGATGTTAAGCAATGAAGCCCCATTGATAATAAACCTATGCTAGGTTTACAGTGTAGTTAGTGCCCTTTCTATCAAAGAAACTCCACAAATAACTTGCATATATAACAAACAAGAGATACAAAGCAATCAATTTTTCAAAGAAAAAGTAACATTCTGAAAAAAAAATTGTAGAGGAACAAATTTAACCTGCTTAAAGAAGATTCAAAATGCAAATCATGTAGAGCAGCAAATGTAATGCTAAAATAACCTATCGTCTATCATGTGAATCAGAATACTCAAGCTATGAAAATATATGCACTAAATTATACAGTATAAATTTACCATAATAGTATAAATTTATCATAATAGCACATTAAGGAATTCCAGAAACTGTAATCATGAACAAAATGAAAAGGCATGAAGTTTATTTGCTAGCAATCAAAGAACACCAACATCAGAACTTTGCTACAATGTACTCCTCTTCTCCCAATGCTTTTTTTAGAACATTGTCTACAAGTTGATACCATTGATTTGTAATGGATATGACACTTGACTCTTCAAATGCAAACAGATGGATATGGAGATCGAACATAAGAAAACAGTGGCAGCTCCTAGATTGAACGGATCATAGACAACCACAAACCTAAGATCATAAATGGGGAATTGTCAAAAAAAAAAAAACCTCTTGATACATCATTTCAGAAAAAAATACAATGAATAAACTCTTTCAGAAGTTTCGATGCAATGAAATCCATAAAGAGACTTGACTTAAAAAGAAGGAAATCAGAATGACATACTTGATAACTGTAATACTACAATATTAAAGAAAGCAGGACCCCTGTCTATAACCACATCTTAAATGGAGAAATGGGACATTGAAAGATGAAAACCTACGGTTAGATCTAACTAAAAAAAGGGGGAAAAAAAAAACAAGATGAAAACCTACTCTTTTTCTCCCTTTCCTCTATTCCTCCCTCCAAACATCGTGCTCCAAACACCATGTACTGAGATGGGAGAACGGAGAACGGAGGGAAAAGCTCGGAGAATGGAGGGAAGAACGGAGGGAGAGATGAAAACATGGCTTACCTCAAGCGACAAACAGCAACTTCGATGGATCTTCGACGGCGAGGGGAAAGCCCGGAGATGGAGAGGAGAATGGAGGGAGAGATGAAGGCGAGGGCGAGGGTTCCACTGGCTTCGGGAGGGGAGAAGAAAGAACTTTCTGGAGAAAATAAATGACACGCCTGCCCCTGGAATTCCGAATCAGGAATTACCTAATTCCACGGTGACCCGTGGAATTAGAATTCTGGAATAACAAAGTTTGACCGGAATAAATAATCTTCCTTATTCTCCCTTGAACCTGGAGCCGTTTGGGAGAATAAGAGGTTTATTCCTCTTATTCGATGCCTTATTCCGCAACCAAACAGAGCCTAAAGGTATTTGGCCATCGATGTAGTTGTTGTCGAGGAAGAGAGAACAAGAGAGCTGCAGCGGCTGATCTTTGGCGGAATAGAGCCCAAGGTATCATTGGATAAAAGAAGCAACTTGGTGAGGTTGGGGAGGAGGAAGAGGCCAGGAGGAATGGGTCCAGTGAGGTGGTTGTGAGATAGGTGAGGCGCTAGGAAATAGAAAGAGAAGGAATGGTGCCCTCGAGCTGGTTATGCCTGGCCAAGAAGATGGTGAGGGAGGAGAGCGTGCCAAGCTCCAGCGAGACGAGGCTAGAGATCTGGTTGGCATTGTTGAGAATTCGATTTCAAATCTAACTAGAGATGACGAACCAAACCCTCAAGAGTAGTCTTGTTCCTGATCAAGAATGAATGTCCTGATCAACAAAGCAATCACAGAAGCATATCACCAGATTGTAAATGACCATCTGTCAGCAATCTTTATTGAAGATCACGGTAGGATTCAAGTCTGTGAAGATCAAGAACACTAAGAATGGGAGAAGAGAAAGAAAAAGAGAAAATAGAGAAATTTTCTTAGAAGAAAGGGATTTTCTTCTTTCAGCATCAATAAGTTAGTTACACATTCTTCGTTTCATCTCATCCATCCTCTTACGAGGATACAATATATATATACCTCGATCACACGTGGCCGAGATCCTAAAACTCTCCCAGCTAGCACCGTTCAAAAAAAAAAAGAAAACAATTCACCCGACATCTGAACCGACCCTGAGGATTAGAGTCGACTCGGACCAACAAGCGTCTTCTAGCTAGAGTTGGGAGAACAAGGAGAGGTTGGCGAGCAACGACGGTATCGAGCACAAAGACCTATAGGATGGAGAGCTTACCAAGAGATGCCGGAATGGTGTTGGAGTTCGAGTTGATGGAGAGGTCAATGGACACTAGAGAATGCCGGAGGAGTTAGATATGGATTTGGAGAGCAAGTTATGCTACAAGAGAAGGCATTCGAGTCTAGGGAGCCTGCCGAGGGAGGGCGATAGAGAGCCAGAGAGGGAGTTCTCGTAAAGGAAGATGTTAACAAGGAAAGAGCAGTAACTGAGCTCGGGAGGATGGAACTAGAAAATATTGCAGTAAACATTCTAGTACCATGTATTCAAAAAAAAGCCACATAAGTATCAGCTCGGCAACAAATAACTAAACAAAGAAGAAAAACTTGCCGAAAACTAATCCAAGGGCAACATCAAAATGATAATAAAAGGTTATGAATCAAAAATTACAGTTTTGTAATATAGGAACTATTTTAAAAAAAAATGATATAGTTTAAAGACTATAAATATAATTTATTTTAGATATTATTATTAAGCATGAAGCATTTTATTTATATATATATATATATTTTTTGGTAAACCAAGAAGGGTGAGGGGAGGGGAGAAAAACCTTTCGGTGTAGTTTTTCACTCGGATCTTAACCCATTAGATCTTTGTTCGATTTGAACAGTAATTTTTCGCGTACCCTCTTCATCGATATGGTGAGTATGTAAGTCTAACTTCACTATAGTGCCGGAATTTCTGACCACCCAACCTTTCAATTACGTGCTTCCAGAATTAATCTAAAATTTAACCGAGTTATCCATGAATTCATTTATGTTCTTTATAGAAGGTAGACAACCAATGGGATAGATTCATTGAACGCATGTAGGTATTATTAGTAAGTAGCAGGCGGTGCGAAAGGGATAGAATAATTGAACGTTGTTGCACGCGCTGTACCTGGTATGAATAAGATGGATTAATTGAACAAAGAACAATCGAAGGCGAATTTTGCTTTGCTTATCGGTATAATTGGCATGTAACCCGTGGCCGCGGAGGAACATGCTTCTTTCTTTCTTTCTTTTCCTTTTTTTTTTTTTTTTTTTTGCTTTTCTTTTTTAAGTAAAAGGAGTGAGAAGAGGGATGGGAGAACCACAACCTCTTTTGGGGCGTGACCATAAGATCCACTTCACCGGAGGAAAACAATGAATTTTAATTGTGTTTTGCATCATTTTTAAAATACGACCTAGAGAAGGGTAAATTAGAAAAAAATTTCTAAATTATATTTATTTTTAATAATTCAAAAAATTGATGCCTATATTTTAAAATAATTTTTTATATTTTATTTTAATAAAAATAGAAATATATTATGCCTATGGAATATGGATATTTAAATGTAACGGAATAGGATCATTAGTTATTATCCTTCATAAAAATATTTTAAAATTTAATAAATTGTTAATGTAATCTAATTATCTACGTGGGATATTGGTAAGAGTACAATGCTAATGAAAAGTTTTTTTAAATTTTTTTTTATTAATTTCAGCATACATTAAGCAAATATAATTATTAACAATATCATTAATGTCTATATTAATTTAGCAGTACTGATAGATTTTTTATTTTATAAGCAAACATTAAGCATATATCAGTATATATTCAGCAAATATGGTTATTAACAATATTATCAATATATTATAGTATTATATTTTTATAAAGAACAACTATTATTCAAAATAAAAATTTTATAAATAATATTATTAGTATAGACATTCATATAGTGAATGAAGGAGCAAGCCTCTGTTTTAATACACATATATTTTTTAATTTTTTTTGTTAATTTATCCTTAACATTTTTATATTTATATATTAACCCTTGTCTCTTTTATCTTTATATCTTTAATATTTTAAATGTTGTAATTATTGCTCAAACATCCCTTAGATCAAGTAGATGAGATTGGAATATTCAATGTATATTTTTTTAATAATTTTAATTTTAAATTTTCCGAATACTTTTTCTTCTTGCTCTTGTATGCAACCAACAAAACTAATTGTTAGTACTTTTGTATGAAAAAAATTATTTTTTTTTGTTTTCATTTTTTATCATATTTTTTTAATCATCACTTCCCTTCTTGGTTTAAGGATCAACTAATGCTTTTTTCTAGATAGATATATCTTTGTATCTCTCTTTGATCGATCATTTTTCAACATGGTCAATAGATCAAAGCTTCTCTTTGTTCGTATTTTTCTATAAGATCACGAGTTCGGATGGCATAGGATATTGAAAATTTAGCAATTTCTTTTATGAGTCCGGTATTCTACAAGCACTCTTTATTTTTAATCATTTTTTAAAAAACTTTTTCCCTTTGATTTTCTTGCCAGAGTTTGAAAGATTTCATACTCTAAGAGATAGTATCCCAATTAATGGGACAAAATTCTTGATGAACACTAGCATGAAAGTTGAGAATTTGTCTTAAAATAGTGATAACACATTTCCGGATTTATGTGCTTCATCTACATTGTAAATTAATGAGTTTGGCTCTCTACAAGTCAAATTCCTTATTCTCGATATTATAAGTAGTATTCAATTAGGTCTTAAACTCTTGTAATTTATCAAAAAATACTATATTGAAATACTTTTCTTAACAAGAATTTTACTTAAAAAATAATTTTTGGTTAAATAATTTTTTTGATTCATAATTAATATGAAACTAATGATATCCTCCCAGCCACAACAGATAAAATTCACTCGCTTGATTACTCTAACAATAAAGAATACGCACATGATTACATGGAGAAGGAAAAAAAATACAATCCAAAATAATTCAGGACTCCTTTGATTTGCAAGTAGAGGAAAAAAAAAAAAAATCAATAAAAAAATAAAGAAATTTTTTAATTTGGTTAAAATTTTTAGATAAAAGGGTTTGGAAAGCGGCATTTTCATAAAAATAAAACTTTTATATTTTATAAAAAAAATTGGTATGGAACATGAATTTTTGACCTTATTTATAAATTCACATTTAAATTTTATTTCCAAAAACATCCTGAAAGCCATAAATAGAATATATTATTTTTTAAAAGATTAAAATTATAATAAATATTATATATATATATATATATATACTCCATAAAATATAAGAATTTTTTTAAAAATATTATTTTATTATAATCAATAAAATATGCTAAAATTATTTGTGAACCAAACCAGCCCACAGATTTGATTGCGGACGTCGTTTTCGGTAGCAATCCGTGATTGAAAACGGAATACTCTGAATTGCACCCATCCCCATCTCCCACCAACCACGGCCCACTCCACTTGCATCGTTTGCTCCCTTGACCTAACAGCACGACTCCACTTGCATCGTTTGCTCCCTTGACCTAACAGCACGACTCCACTTGCATCGTTTGCTCCCTTGACCTAACTGCTACCGTATATTGCACATACGACGCAGGTGAACTGCTCAAGTGGAGACGCTTTCTTTTTTTTCTTTCCACTCCGGAGTATCGGGCTTTCTCAGAAGGTGAGAAAAAAAATAGGAGAGAGAAAAAATAATTGTTTATTTAATTTTTTAATAAAAAAGAATGAGAGAAAAAAAATATATATTTTTTTTAAATTTTTTTTTTCCAAATAAAAAATAAAATTCAATAAAACTTCTTATAATTCCTATTTTACTCATGTAAAAATAAATAAAATTATATCATTTTCTATTTCCATATAAATAAAGAAGAAATTTTTTTTTCTTTTTAAAGTTTCAAATAATAAAATAGCAATATTTTTTGTTAATTCTTTCCTTTTTCTCTTCTTTTAAATTCTTTATTATTATTATTATTATTATTTTTTGATAAGGCAAAAGGAGAGGGGAGGATAATTGGCGCTGGCCGGAGTAGAGTGCTCTCCCATCATCCCGATCACGTGCTCCCATCAAAATTCTGGATTTAATAGAATCATATACAAAATTTTGACTCAAATCCGTGATAAAAAAGAGATGGACGTGAACACCTGCCAACCGCGCTACTGCCTTTGGCAGCTCTTTCCTTACCCGAACTTCCTAACATATCCTAAATTTAATTAAAACTATGGAGTACCTGTACCATCGAGTTTGCGTACTTTTCATGTTTTATTTTCAAAAAATATCTCTGCCAAGACCTTGCATGAGATTCTGGTGCTGAGACTCTCAATGTCCAGAAAGACTGCATACGAGCCTCTCACGTCTCAACACCACGGTCCAAATATATGTCTTGTCGTGCAGCTTGCAAAATTCTCGACTCTTATGAAGGAGAGTTGCAAGACATACGTTCAACCAAAAGATCTTATTATTAACTTATTTTCACTAGTGTTGGATACATGGTGTGCTTGTGCTTGAATGCATGGACGATATTATCATCCATTAATTATTTATTTAACATTATAAATACACTCATATTTTTGACAATACACTTTTAATTTTCATGTTTTTCTTAATAAAAAGCAAACTGATAAGGACGGTTATTTATGGCTAGGAGTCATGGAATGTGAAGTCCATCATGTAAGTTTGATCATGATAGAGATAATAAAAGAAGAGCAGCCATGCATAAAGACCATAACTATTAACATCATACATGCCGATCATAGTCTAAACATCGAAAAAAACTAGATGGCTAACACCTCTTCTCCGAGTTCACCATCTCAGTCTTCTCTAGCGGCTAACACCTCTTCTCTGACGGCTAACACCTTTTCTTCGAGTTCATTGCTTGACTCGGATGATTGGCAGAAGCAGAAGCCGTCAAAAATTGCTCGATGGCTTTCGCTAGCATCCAGCAATAGAGATCAGTCTGGCGATGGGGGTTCTGCTGCTTCGATATTTGGAGCTCTCGGCCCACTGGATGACTCCATGGACTTAGGCCCAGCAAAAGATACCAGCCCAAAGGACCTCCAGATGGTGGAGTATGGTGCTCTATCATTGAAGCGGAGCCGCAGCCCACCAAAGCCTTCTGTCTCTTCTCCCCAATGATCCCCTCCTAAGGTGAACTCTGATCTGCTTTCCCCTGCCCTTTTCCAGGTGCGTACCTCTGTTCCGTATATGGTAGGAGATAAGGGGGGTTTGGGGTGTTCTGCTAGTGACATGACTCCGTTGGCTAAGGGGACTGTTCTCCCTGGTCCGAAGTCCACCCCCTCTTCTAAGTCTCCTTCTGCGACTGCTGCGGTGGTTCTCCGGGCGGTTGGGAAGGAGGGGTTGATTGCCGGGCCTGCACCGGAGGGGGTTCCGATTAGGATGCCTATAGAACAGGGTGTTGTGGAGGGGGACTGTTGTCCTCCTTTACTGGTTTCTTTTGAAAGATAAGGTGCTGGTTGGTGGTTGTCTGGATGCTTCCCTATCTTCTCCTTCTGTGCCTAGGAGTCATAAGGGCTTTGTTAGCATGGGCAAGGGCTTGCCTTTTTGGGACAGTAGAGAGGAAGCAGGAGTTTGGGGGGTCTGTCGATGTCGGGGCTCCTTCTAGGCCTTGTGGCTAGCAACACCGCCATCTTGCCCGGGATACGTCCTCCTCTGTCTCTTCCGGGCCTTCCGTGGTTTTATCACAACGGCCGGGCTCCTTTGTTGATACCCAAAGTCATGAAGCAGTAACTGAAAGATTGAAGGAGGTTCTGTTTACCGCGAGAATGACTGGGATTGCTAATGGCCAGGTAGAACAGGTTCGGAATGATGCTGAGACGGGTAATGGCTCTCTCTAACTGGTCTGTGGTTTTAATGAGAATTATGGTGTGGAATGTTCGGAAGGTGAGAAAACCTACCTTCCATTCTACCTTCCTTAGAATGGTCCATTTATATTATCCTGATTTATGTATCCTTTTGGAGACCTGTCTCAATGGTCATCCTTTGGAGCGCCTTTGTCGGCACCTCCCATGTTCTTGGGGCTTTTATGCTATTGGTTTCCAAGAACTTTCTGGAGGTATTATAGTGGCATGAAATATAGGGACTGTTAAGATTGATGCCTTTCCCGCTGTTCCAAGCATGCGGCTATTGTTGTCTCCGAACCTGATTTATGTATCCTTTTGGAGACCTGTCTCAATGGTCATCCTTTGGAGCGCCTTCGTCGGCACCTCCCATGTTCTTGGGGCTTTTATGCTATTGGTTTCCAAGGACTTTCTGGAGGTATTATAGTGGCATGAAATATAGGGACTGTTAAGGTTGATGCCTTTCACCGCTGTTCCAAGCATGCGGCTGTTGTTGTCTCCGAATCTCTTGGTACCACCTGGTTATTATGTGCTGTCTATGCCAGTACAAATTATAGGATGAGAAGAATGGTGTGGCATGAGGTCTCGGCTCTTGTTGATCAGGGTACCCCTGCTTTTGTGGCTAGGGATTTTAACTATATTAACAAAGCTGAGAACAAGAGGGGTGGCCGACCTTTTATTGAGGATGCTGCCTCTAGAAAATTTAGTCATTTCTTGCAATCCAATGGTTTGATTGATTTGGAGTTTGTGGGGCCCCATTTTATATGGTGCAACAATCGATCTAGAGGAGCCAGGTTTTGAGAGTGGATTGACAGGATCTTTGATAATCCCACTTGGCTCTACCTGTACCCTGATCATCTAGTTTGCCATCTATATAGAATTGCCTCTAACCACTGCCCGCTCCTTCTTTTCACTTATATTTCCGTCCCTTACCATGACCCTTTCAGATTTGAGAAATTCTGGTTGAACTATCTCAAACCGTAAAAGATTGTAAGGGAGGTTTGAAGATTGCCGATCCGTGATGATGCTAGGTACCGTATTATCCAGAGATTGGAGCTTCCCAAAAGGCGGCTTTGTTGGTGGAATAGGATAAAGATGGGAAATATTTTTGCTAGATTGGATACTGTGAAAAAATCTATTTTCACTCTTTAGGAAAGGGAGGATAGGGATGGTGGCTTGTCTGACAGTGACTTGGCTGCTCTTTGCAACTATCTTGTCATGCACAATGCTCTTCTTCACCAGCAGAAAATTTTATGAAAGCAAAAATTCAGAATACAGTGGCTAAGGGATGGTGACGGGAACACTTGCTTCTTCTTGCAGATCTCGGAACCGCATTAGAGCTTTGCGGCCTTCTAAGGGGGGTGGATGGAGGATAATACTGATATTAGGAGGGAGATTGCTTCTTTCTTTCGATCTAGGTGGTGTGGGCCATCGGGGATTTTTTCTCCTTTCAATTCTCCGCCTCCTACCTTTTTTATCTCTATTGAACAAAATCAAGCCCTTCTCAATCTTGTCTCTGAGCATGAGAAATCTATTCTTTGGTATATGGATGAGGATAAGGCTCCTGACCCTGATCGATTCTCTTCCATGTTTTTCAGGAGATATTGGTGCATTATTAGGTTTGACATTATTTCTACTGTGCAGAAATTTTTTATCTCTGGTTGTATGCCTCATAACTGGAAGTAGACCTTTATTGCTCTTATCCCAAAATGCTCAGGAGCCTGTGAGCCAAGCTACTTCAGACCATTAGCCTTTGTACTACTCTTTATAAGCTTTGTGCCAAACTACCGGCGAACAGGATGAAGCCTGTTATTCCCCATCTTATCTGTCTGGAGCAGGGCGCCTTTGTTGGGGGTCGCTCTATTTCGGACAATGTCTTTATTGCTCAGGAAGTTATGTTTGATCTTCGGAGAGCCCCTGCTCGTAGCTCTTTGATGGCTATCTAACTTGACATGGAGAGGGCTTACGATCGCGTGCAGTGAAGCTTCCTAGAGTGTGCTCTGAGGGCTTTTGGTTTCCACCAATCCTAGATCACTCGCATTATGGCTTGCATTTTTTGACCATCCTATGCTATTCTTGTTAATAGCTCCCCCATGGATTTCTTTCACTCTGATGTTGGCCTTCGTCAAGGTTATTCTCTATCTTTGTATCTTTTTATTCTTTGTGCTGACTCTCTTTTGTGAGCATTGGAAGCAGTGGTGCAAGAGTCGATTATCCAACCCGACCTCCCCGCCTCTGGTGCCACCCCTATCTCGTATTTATTGTTTGCAAATGATTGTCTACTCTTGGACTGGGCCATGATGTCTTCTACCCGAGGATTCAGAATGATCCTTTAGGCCTGCTGCTTGACTTCCAGTCAGAGGGTTAACTTTCTAAAATCTGAAATTCATTTCAACCCTAAAATTCCTGTGCATATCCGTCGATTTATCCGGGAATTCCTTGGAATTTCCGAGTGTGATGGTGCTCTTCAATACTTGGGGGTTCATGTTTCTGGTGCCAGATTCCGGAATAGGGATTGTACTTGGATGGTTCAGGCAGTTCAAGCAAGAGTTGAGGATTGGTAGGCCAGAGTTCTCTCTTTCATGGGCAGAGTCACTTCGATTAGGTATGTCTCTCATCTCTTCTGGTCTATATACTTTCAAACATTGTTGTTCCCAAGTCTATCATTCTCAAGATCAAGCAAATTATTCAGACTTTCTTATGAGATTCTTCCACTGTCTCTCGGGGAGTCCTCCTCTGAGGGTGGAATGTTGTTTGTCAGCCTATTCGTTATGGAGGTTTAGGCATTCAATCCCTTCTTGTTAGGAGTGACACCTTGTTGGCCATACATGTTGCTAGGCTCTTTCTTTACCTTAAAGCTGCAAATGGGTCGGGTTGACCTGTGACCCGACCTGATCCATTTAGACCCGATCCAATCCATTTTTATGGATCCATGGATCCGGGTTGGGTCCTAAAATTAGAGCCGTTCCATTTTTCGAGTCGGGTCTGGGTTTACTAAATTTGGACCCGACCCGATCCAACCCAATTCGAACATACTAATACTGTTAGAATTATATCTATTTGGACCTTTAAATTATAATTTAAAACTTGTATGAAATTAGTTATAATTTTTTTTATATCTTAATTTATTTTTAAAATAATATTATTTGTTATCTATTTTATAGTTAATAATAGTTAGCTATGTAATAATTAAAATATAGTTATCTATATTTTATTCGGATCATATTTAGATCCAAGCTTTGTAGATTAGAACCGGATTATTTATGGACCCGATCCAACCCGAATGACCCATTGAATTGAAAATTTTGATAGTGGACCCGATCCGACCCGACCCGATTTTCTAGCGGATTGGGTCTGGATCTACTATTAGGACCCGATCAATAAACCGGATTGGATCGGGATCACTCATGACCCGATCCGACCCGACCCATTCGTACCCCAACTTTGCCTGCCTCGATGATGGGGGCCAAGTATGGGGCCCTTCCTACAATCTATGACACCGGTGCGAGATTTTCTCAGCAGTGTTCTCCGATTTGGAGGGAGATGATGATCAAAGGATAGGATGTACAAGTTTCATGGAGGAAGTGCTTTCTACTTCCAATACTTCCAATCATTGACAAGCCAATTAGTAATGCATGAAGCCCAACATTCAAAATTTGAATTTAAGCAGCAACTTAAACTAGGTCCCCAGCCCTAGGGTAACCATCCCAATCTGCATGAACTCATAGCTTCAGAACAAAAGATGCCAAAATGTTTTGTTAATACAAATATGCTTGTGCTTTAAGCAAAAGCATGAATAATTCCAATTTCATTTACTCTTTCATTTATCTTCGCTCCGAGAAAACCATTCCAAATGTTATTACTACTTTCAAGTTTCATAAAGTAGCCAATCAAAACAGGGAACAATGGAAGGAGAAAGAGAAAAAAGACACAATAGTGTGCAAAAATAGTACTGTTGTACCTAAAAATCCTATAAACACCCTAATATGTTCAAACTAATTTGCCAGACCCCAAGCACAACATTTTCCATAGTCTCGACAAGACAAAGCAGTGCAGAAAACACGAATATGAGCATGATCACGATCATTTTTTTTTTTTTTTTTGGCACATTCATCAAAACACCACAAGCCCTGTCATCTTCATGAGTGCCCAGACCTTCCATTCACCCCCTGCTATATTTATCCATTCTCTACCTTTTACTTCGCATAGCTACTTCCACAATTTCTTATCAGTCTCTGCCACCACCTCGAAATCCAATGATAGACAAAACTAGCATTAGCATCAACCTCATATGACAATAGACACTATTTTGGATAATATCTAACACACTGCATAAAGAACTGGAAAGTCATACTATTATATGCTCCATCCTACCAGTAAATTCATGGTTCTTCCATATAGAGGCTTCATTAAATTCCCATCTCCCAGTGTAATGCTAAGCATTGTGCCATAATTTGCATATTTTCCATTTTAATTCAACTCTATGCTAGGCAGACTGGATGTGTCCCAAATTGCTAACATTTTGTAATTCAGTAAGTGCATACATACACAATCAATAATGCCATTTCAGCTAACTGAAACTTAGTTCAATGTTATTTTACTTGGAAACTAGCTTTTTCATTAGCCAGCAACAACTACCATGTAAAATCTAAACAGCAAATGGTGAGAAAGAACTCACAAACCACATAAACACTTTGCAAATGTTAACATCTTATGATATTTACTAGCCTCAGAAAACAGATTCAATCATCAGAGTGAGAACTCATGTGCTTATGGATGACCAAACCCATAAATATCAACCTTTCTCCCAAATCTATAAGCTGCCCAGTATGCTTATGGATATAAAGTTTAATTGCAGAAAAAAGGCATATATTCAGCACCAGAAGCTACATTGTGTAAACATATGCGCCTTTTACTTACTCAACCCTTCCGACCATGTTCCATACAAGTATTAGTATTCTAATTCTGAAGGTTTTGATTGCTAATGAAATTGATTTTGTTTTATAACTTATAATGAGTCTCATTTATCAACAAATATATAGGAAGCAAATATATGCTTTGCAACGAATATCATGGTTTTAAGCTCCTATAGCTGCAAAAAGCAGAGTCAAAAATCATATAGTCAGAGTATCTTTAGGGATGAGGGAACATGATGGAAAGAAGGATACTTATATTAATTAGAACTTTTTTTTATATACAAAAAGATTGAGATAACAAATTATCACTTATTGAGTGCAAGATTAAGTTCGAATTTTGCATATGACTAAAAAGCAAAGTTATCAAGGTAACAAGGCATGAGTGGCACAAGAAGTTACAATCTTATTATATGCAAAGCATTCCCATGGCAAATGTGTATGTGCTGCTTGAACACAAAGGGTAGATAAATGAATCCATGTTGAGAGTCATGAATGTACAATTGAAAATACATTTTCTGTTCCCCTATCATGGGAAACACGCCCCTTAAAGGATTCTGCTTAAGAAACACAAGTTTGGCTGTTAAAATTAAGTTATATATTCCTAACCCAGTGATTAAGATACTGACATTTCATTCCAATGGGGTCAGTGTACAGAATTTCGATTCCACACAAGCACCTAAACCACACAATTTAATCAACCAAATATCAAGTGGTATTCCTTTTTTCTGATTATTCCTTTGTAAGAGCTATTATAAACCCTCAGTATCATCCCTAATACCTACAAAAAGGAATACCTTTGATGAGAGCATTATGTGCAATTTACAAACATTTGAGATACAGAAAATCATAAGCATTTCATAACAAAGCTTGAATGATTTATTTTTGCACCCATATAGGAATAACAGAAGCAAAAACAAGAATCTTGAATATTGTCTTGACTATTTTATTTGATTTGCATATTTGAATAAGTTTCCTCTGACATTATATGTTAGACAAAAGGAAAAGAAATCCTCAGATGACATTGGAAGACCAAAAACTCCAAACCTTACCTTTTTATATCTATTACATTTTTAATCTAAACCACTGAGAAAAGGAGAGAAGAGTATTGCGGAAGTCGGTAGTTTTTAGAAAATAATCAAGAAGAAGGAAAGAAGTTAGCATACAGTTTTCCACCAAGGCAACTGTACAATAATAAAAAAATCCACTAAAACATCACATATTATGATAAGTATCATTATGTTTCTGCCTAGCAAGGCAAGAGGCTGATGCATATAAAATTCAAAGCTTACAAAATTACATCATTTTTAACTAAAAAATCTCCAGGAAGAAGCTATTAATAACTTATACAAAAAAACAAATACAAAAACTGAAAAATAACTGCCTACTACAAGTATCCTGTTTTTTTTTTTTTTCCTTCAGAAATTTTGGTGGGAGCACCAGGAACACCCCAAGGTTCAGATATAAAACTTCCATCCAACAGAAGATGGGCACAAGCACCAGGTTATACTCTAGAGGTAATTGCAAATTACATGCAAAAAATACTCACAAATGCATTTACTTGAGACAATCCTCAATATTCTCACCCTGAATAACCATACCTCTATCATGTGCATTTATGAGATTGCTAGAATCTTAATTTCTCATAAACAAGACAAGCAAACCAAAATCTCGAGAGAGCGTGAATAAACACATAGTTAAGCAAGAGAATTGAGGAACAGAAGGGGAGGAAACAACCTTACATAAGTGCAGGTACCAAGTTCATCTCCTGACTTGCTACCCTTCCCTTTACCCTTGGAAGCATTATCCTCTCCACCAGAGCAGCCTGATTACCCCATTGCTTGACCCCTCCTGTTTAAGAGTCCTTCCCCACCACGAACCAACCTATTAAATTTCTCCAAATACATAGAACAATAGGCTACGCAGCCACAATCATAGACAATATGTTAGCAAACCAGGGCAGCCTGGCTTCAGCAAGCACCACCGGAGCTTAGAAAGCATGAATCCAAGGGTTCTAAAATTGACTCATTAATTAACAAAGCATAAGCAATTAATAAAACGATACAATTTAGACTTGGGAGTGGGCGGGGGATATGTGGATAGTTTCTTCTACCTCTTTTTCTCCTCATCCTCCTCCTCCAAACTCGCCTATGAGCCCTCCCCCTCTATGGCGACTCACTCCATCTTCCCCCCTTCTTCGCCAACGACTTCTCCTTCCCCCTCTTTCCGCTTCGCCTACTTCTCCTCCTCGTCCTTCTTCTCCTCCAAGCCTGCCCATAGCCCTCCGCCCCCCTCCGCCCCCCTCATGCCCCCTCTAGCTCTACGCTTTCCTCATCAACGACCCCTCCCTCCCTCTCCTCACCTTCCTCCTGATCCACTTCTCCTCCTCCAAGTCTGCCAGTGAGCCCTCCCCCTCCACAATGGCTCCTTCCACCTCCATCTCCTCGTCGATGAGCCCTCTTTTCTCCTCCTCACCCATTTTCCTCCTCCTTCAATCCCGCCCATGAGACCTTCCACAATACCCTTCCCCTCCACACCGACCTCCGTGACCTCGTCCTTCCCATCCACGGCGGCTCCTTCTCCTTTGTTCAGCGGTGACCCCTCTCTTTTTTTAAAAAAATTAACATATTTTTTAATTAAAATTGTATTAATAAAATTAGATTAAATTTAAGGGGATGCTCCCCTAATATTATCAGGATTCTTTGATTGTCCAAACTAAAAAAAAAAAAAAAACTCCAGCCACGACCAAAGCAACCCTGCAGAAAGATTAAAACCAATAAGATGGTAGTGCAGCTGGTCGGAACTTTATCCCTCGCCTCCTCGATCATGGATTCGAGACTTGAATCTTGTGGGTTACTCGATTTTAATGAGATCAGACTGACATCATCTTCGAGGAAGAAGGACGAGCGAAAAATACAGCCTGCATCAAATATGATTTGACGGGGAGGGAGCCCAATGAGAATAGTTACAACGAAAATTTATTCTCCTCCTTTTCCTTTTGTTTCATCAAATAAAAATTAAAACCCCATTGAAAAGTGATACAGCTCATCCCATACCTATCCCATCCTTGAGAAAGTTTTTGTACATGGCACCTGATTAAAAAAAAATACCATTAAACCCTGTTGTTGCCACCAAGATCGTCATAGCCTGTAGCTGCTGTCGGCGTCGGGGTGCACCTTATTTGCTATCTCACCATCCGGTGGTCATAGACCTGCAAAACAGGGGTTAGTGACCCGGGCAAGGATTTCCGGCGGGGGCACTCCGACGATCAAGTCAGTGACGACCTAGGAGAACAGATCCTCCCGGTCGAGCCCCTCTTAATGGACTCCATACTAGGAGGAGTAAGTAGTGTGAGAGTGGGATGCAAGTGTGTCGGGGGAAGAGTGGCATAGCTAGAGGGAGTCTCTGTGTGGCCCTTCTGCCCGCCCTTGCTCGAGGAAGCTGGTGGTGCCGTGCTCTTTTTGGTTGAGCTTGCACTTGTGTTCAAGTGGTATGGCTTATGTCTTGCTTGTATTGTGGTTGTTACCTCCGAGTTTTGTAGACTAGGTTACCGTTGGGCATTCGTCTTGGGATCTCCACCGGGCTGTCAGGCGCGTGTGGCGGTGTCCCGAGGAGCCTTTCTCGATCCGTGATAAGGGAAGCTGTCATGTGCTCTGACAATTTCCTTGGTTGCCCCATTCCAGAAAATTTGGCAGTACCTCGATCGGTGGGCCGCCGCCCCTGGAATTCGAATCTCCTGGTTGACTTCCTTTCTCGGGTGGTTCAGGCGGTTGGTGAGGAGCGTGGTGCCTCGATCAGTGGGTCTCTCCCCTTCTGGTGTAACCGGTGGCTGCAGGAGCTCAGTGCGGTCTGGCAGGTGTCTCAGTGCAGTCCCCGGGCGGTTCGCCGGTGTCCTGGGATGGCGGTGCTCGCATCTGAGCTGGAATGGCAGGGCTCACTCTGACCTAGACGCCCCGAGCTTGCGGGGTCACCTCGGTGGAGGAGGGCAGAGTGCGGGCCCGGTTCAGAGGGCTCGGCCTCGAAGAGGCTCCACGTGGCGGAGGAGGGCTGAGCTCGACTCCGACCACGGGGCTCGATTTCTGAGGGTCTTGCTCTAGAGGGCAGAGTGCGGGCCCGGTCCAGAGGGCTCAGCCTCGAAGAGGCTCCACGTGGCGGAGGAGGGCTGAGGTTGACTCCGACCACGAGGCTCGATCTCCAAGGGTCTCGCTCTGGAGGGCAGAGTGCGGGCCCGGACCAGAGGGCTCGGCCTTGAAGAGGCTCCACGTGACGGAGGAGGGCTGAGCTCGACTCCGACCACGGGGCTCGATCTCTGAGGGTCTCACTCTGGAGGGCAGAGTGCACCTCCGGCCTAGGCGTCTCGAGCTCGCGGGACCGACCTGGCGGAGGACGGAGCTCAGCTCATTGTCCCGAGGGAGCTCAGCTCGGCGAAGGAGTCCGAGCAAGAGAATTGACGTGGCGTCTGACGCGGCGGCTTCCTTTGACGTGGCGCTTGTCAGCTCCCCCATGTCAGCTATCCCGCCACATCATTTGCCCCCACTCCTGAGGCTCGTTAGTGCGCGGCACTCAGACCGAAGGGAGTAATTATGATGCTGACGTGGAAAGGTGAAGATCTGGCGCAATGATAGCCATGATTGCTGGCGCTCCGTGAGACGATCCTGCAGGCCAATGCGGGGGTGCCATGTGGCCACGTCCGAGGAGTAGTTAATGTTGGTGCAGAATTCAGAGCGGCCGGGATGCCATTTTCACCGATGGGCAACACGTGGCGTGGATCCGTTGGCGGAGGGGTCGTAACGGTACGGAATCATCGGGTCATTTCGAAATGAAAAGAGGGCCTTACCCGAAATATCCATCCTTTTGAATTCTCCATGCTTGCTGCTGTGTTCGAGCTTTCTTCTTCCTCCCAGTTGCCTCAGATCTTCTAAGGAACCAGGTTAGTCCCCTCTTTCTTCCCCCTTCGTCAGAGTAGGGTCCCTCTTCCGGGTCTAGGGTCTCCTTCGAGTCGAGTCCGCTCTTTCGTCCTCTATCTCGAGTCCTTCACTTCTCTCGTTCTTGAGGATGTCCCGCTTTGGCCCGCGCTTCCACCCCTCTACTGATCAGGGCGAAGCCGATCCCTCCGAGCGGAGGCCGGCATCTTCTTCTTCCTCCGGTGAGGAGGAGGATGCGACTCGCTTCGAGTTCAGTAGGAGGTGTTCTCCGGGTCCGGTGCTCATCAAGGAACCAGGGTCCGGTCCTTCTCTCCATCCTCCTTCTGTACCTGCTCCTGAGTCTGTCTGGTCCTCAGGTCCTGGCGGGGTCGCCTCGATGATCACTGTCGAGGAACTGGGGAACATTCGGGATGTCTATGGCATCCCACATTATGTTCGGCTTATGATCCCTCGTCCGGGAGAACGGGACACTTCCAGTGGCCCGGGCCGTATTGCTTTTTACGAGGAGACCTTTTCGAGGGGTCTCCACTTTTCCTTCCATCCTTTCTTCATGTCTGTCTTGGACAACTATCGTTTGGTCCCTGCCCAATTAGTGCCAAACGCCATTAGGGTCATCTTCTCTTTCATTATGCTCTGTCACCTCCACGGGTTTGTTGCCCGGTTTTCTTTATTCAGGACTTTCTTTGCCATGAAGCGCCACCCGACTGAGGACGGGTGGTGGTCCTTGTCTTCCCGCCCGAAGGGTATTAGATTCGAGCTCCCCTCTTCCATCAAGGGATGGAAGAGTAAATTCTTTTCGTCGCGGTTGAGGGGGTCGACTGGGTCTGGAGCGATCCGGACCAGTCCCCCAACCAAAATTCTATGATCGATGCGGCTGATCGGGATGACTATGAGCAGCTCCGCACCGCCCAGATCCCTTCTCTCGAGGTCCTGTTATCAGAGCAGAACCTCTCAGACACCGGGGTCGACCCAATGAATGGGTTGGGTG
Source organism: Areca catechu (assembly GCA_021397845.1). Lineage (NCBI taxonomy): Eukaryota > Viridiplantae > Streptophyta > Magnoliopsida > Arecales > Arecaceae > Areca > Areca catechu. Next base: position 12,294,419 of record CM038041.1, read on the forward strand.
AGTTCGACCTGAACTTTTCTTTTTCTTCCTTGCATTTCTTACATTGCTTCCTACGAGCTCTGACCATTGTATGACTTGCATGCAGGGATAATCTTTACAGAGAGTTACCTGCTGGCGATCACCCGGAAGAGACTGCCGACCGGGCTGGTCGAGAAGCCTCCGACGAGGTGGGTCCGGGGCGAGAGCACGCCTGTGACTGCTCCTGCCGCGGTGGCCGGTCCGAGCCCTACTGCTCTGGTCGGTCAGAGTTCAGGGGCGACCCGAGCTGCCCCTGCACTAGTGGAGAGGGCAGTATTTGCGGTGCCGGGGCTGGTCCAGCAGGAGGCCTAGAAGATCCCAGAGCGGCTCAGTCGTCACGGGGTGGCCCCCGCCACGGAGCCCAAGGTAGTAGCCTGGGCAAGGGTCGCAGCTGCTGCCACTGCGTCCTCCAGTCCTCCGAGTCTGCTTGTGATCGAGGTCGGGGACGAGGAGGTTTGAGCCGCGACTAAGGCTGCGATTGAGGTGCTACCTGCACCGGTATCAGCTCCTTAGCCTGTCTCCAGGGGCCCCGCGACTAGTGGGGTAAGGCCGCCTACTCCAGGAGAGAGTAGGAGAGAGGAGGCGTGATGTCGTCTCCCCTTCAAGATGAGGCCGGGGAGCTCTGTCCTCCTGAGCCCCACATTGCCCGAGCGCATGATGGATTTTTCAATCCAGACATGCGACCGGCAGGAGATAGCTGGACTGCGGCTGAATGACGTCCTTAGTGCCATCTTCCCCCAGCTTTACTCGGTGAGTTACCCCTTTCTTCTCTCTATTTTTTTTTTTTTTGGGTTGACCTTTTTCATGGTGTAGATCGGTGCCGAGGCCCTCTTCATTAGGGGCTGCTGTTAGAACTGGGAGCGTGTTGAGCGGCAGCAGGCGACCGAGATCCAGTCTCTGATGACCGATCTGAAGGAGAAGGCCGGGACGAACGGAGCGCTTGAGCAGAAGGTCAAGGACCTGGAGGAGCAGCTCGTCGACGCTGAGGGGAGAGCGAGGAAACTCCTAAAGGCCCTTGACCTAGAGCGGAGTCACTCAAGGAAAGCTGTTGACGATCTCTCCTCCGTCGAGAAGAAGCTAAAGTGGTACAGTGCCGAGGCTGATCGATACAAGGAGGCCTCCCGAACTGCCCAGGTGGAGCTGGCGGCAGAGAAAGAGAACTTGGCCGTGGCTGAGAAGGCGGCGGAGGTGGCGGCCAAGTCGGCGGAGGCTGCCAGGTTGGAGGCCACTGAGGCAAGGAAGGGGGCCGCCAAGGCCAGGAAAGACGCTGAGGAGGCTTTGCCAAGTTCAAGGCCTCGGAGGAGTTCGTCACCGAAATTCATCAAACGGTGTCGGACTCCTTCTATAAAGGCTTCATGTTCTTGCATGGCCGGATCGAGGCATTTGTTCCCAACAAGAACTGCGATCGCCTCAGGTACCCCTCGGCCTTGGACGCGGAGCCTGATGAGGAGGTTGTCGTCGAGGAAGCTGTGGCCTCCGAGCCTCCGACGCCAGTCGAGGTCGAGCCATGCGAGGTCGGAGCCGTTCAGTCGGAGATTCCTGAAGGCGGGACCTCTCAGCCTCAAGGCTCAGCAGGGGGGCCGGCCGGTGTAGAGTAGTCCTTTCTCTTTTCTTTTGTATTTTGTTTTATTTTTGTACTTGGCCGGGGTCACCTGGCATGTCGGGGGCCCGTAAAATGTTTGTAACTGGCTCTTGGTTAATAAAATTTGAACTTTCTTGCAACCCGTCCCTTGATTGGTTCTTCCCTCTTTTTCTCTTTCTTTCCTTTCCCTCCCTCTCTTTCTTTGTTCTTTCTCTTTTTCTTCTTTTCTTTCTTTGTTTTTTTTTAGATGAGTGGGGAGATTAGAGAAGAGGGTCTTACCTTGCCTGGGGCTTAATTACCAGGCTTTGGTGTCAACAAGTCGGGCGCAAGATTCTGGCAATTGGGAGCAGCTGGGCTCGATGGTTCCTTAGCCGGAGAGCTGGGTCCCGGTCCAAGGTGCCTGAGGGCTGGTCTCAGGTCTTGGATGCCTTGGAGCTAGGCTCGAGGCCTTCCTGGCCAGAGCACTGGGCCCCGGTCCAGGGATCGCCTGAGAGCTGGCCTCAGGTCTTTGGCACCTTGGAGCTAGGCTCGAGGCGTTGATAGGAGCTGCTTGGCTTGAAGGTCCCTTGGCCGGAGAGTTGGGCTCCGGTCTTGGGTTGGCATCTCGGAGCTGGGCTCGGAGACGTTGATGATTGAGAGCAGCTTGGCTCGAAGGTCCCTTGGCCGGAGGTCTGAGCTCCGGTCTTGGGTTGGCGTCTTGGAGCTGGGCTCGGAGACGATGATTGAGAGCAGCTTGGCTCGAAGGTCCCTTGGCCGGAGAGTTGGGCTCCGGTCTTGGGTTGGCATCTCGGAGCTGGGCTCGGAGATGTTGATGATTGAGAGCAGCGTGGCTCGAAGGTCCCTTGGTCGGAGAGTTGGGCTCCGGTCTTGGATTGGCATCTCGGAGCTGGGCTCGGAGACGTTGATGATTGAGAGCAGCGCGGATCGAAGGTCCCTTGGTCGAAGAGTTGGGCTCCGGTCTTGGGTTGGCGTCTCAGAGCTGGGCTCGGAGACGTTGATGACTGAGAGCAACTTGGCTCGAAGGTCCCTTGGCTGGAGAGTTGGGCTCCGGTCTTGGGTTGGCGTCTCGGAGCTGAGCTCGAAGACATTGATGATTGAGAGCAGCATGGCTCGAAGGTCCCTTGGCCGGAGAGTTGGGCTCCGGTCTTGGATTAGCATCTCGGAGCTGGGCTCGGAGACATTGATGATTGAGAGCAACGCGGCTCGAAGGTCCCTTGGTCGGAGAGTTGGGCTCCAGTCTTGGGTTGGCGTCTCGGAGCTGGGCTCAGAGACGTTGATGATTGAGAGCAGCTTGACTCGAAGGTCCCTTGGCCGGAGAGTTGGGCTTCGGTCTTGGATTGGCATCTCGGAGCTGGGCTCGAAGATGTTGATGATTGAGAGCAGCTTGGCTCGAAGGTCCCTTAGCTGGAGAGTTGGGCTCCGGTCTTGGGTTGCCTGAGAGCTGGGCTCAGGTCTTGGCACCTCGGAGCTGGGCTCGAAGGCATTGATGATGTTTTCCTGCAAGATAAATAGATACTTGCACAAGGAAAAAACCATTATCATTATTATTGATGGGAAACCTTACATTATTGATAGTATCTCCGCAAGTTGCAGGCGTTCCACGCTCGAGGGAACCTGACGCCGTCGAGATCTTCGAGGTAATAGGCCCCTTGTGAGAGGGCCTTAGCCACCTTGTAGGGGTCTTTCCAGTTCGGTGAGAGCTTGCCGCACTCCCGGGGTTGAGATGCCTCTGCCCAGCATAGCACCAAGTCTCCGGGTTTGAAAGCTTTTGGCCTGACCCGGGCGTTGTAGTACCGGGCTACTAGTTGCCGGTATGCCGCCATTCGTAGCCGTGCTTTATCCCTTGCTTCTTCGAGGAGATCTAGGTTGAGTAGGAGGTGTGTCGAGTTCCGCGCCTCGTCATACTGTTGCACTCGTAGCATGGGCATGCCAAGCTCGACCGGGATGACCGCCTCGACACCAAAAGCAAGGTTGAAGGGCGTCTCGTCGGTTTCTGTTCTGGGCGTTGTGTGGTAGGCCCACAGAACGCTTGGAAGTTCTTCCGTCCACCTGCCCTTAGCTTGGTCCAGCCTGGTCCTGAGTCCTTGGAGGATGGTCCGATTGGTCACCTCGGCTTCCCCATTTATTTGAGGGTGAGCTACCGAGGTGAATTGATGTTGGATCATGCTTGGCACAGAACCCTTCGAACTCCCGGTTGTCGAACTGTCGCCCGTTGTCAGTGATGATACAATGGGGGAGTCCGAAGCGGCAAATAATTGACTTCCAAAAGAACTGGCGGACGTTGGCTTCCGCGATCCGGGCCAGTGGCTCTGCTTCGATCCACTTGGTGAAGTAGTCGATCGCCACCAACAAAAAATCTTCGTTGCCCTGGTGCAGGAGGAAACGGCCCTAGGATGTCCATTCCCCACCGGGCAAAAGGCCAAGGGGCTGAGAGCTAGGAGATCGGTGCCGCCGGCTGGCGCTGTATGTTCGCATGGCACTGACACTTATCGCACCTTTTAACGAAGTCAGCGGCGTCCTTCCTTATGGTCTCCCAGAAGTATCCCTAATGAAGGGCTTTATAAGCTAGCATTCTCCCTCCCACATGGTTCCCGCAGAGGCCTTCGTGTATCTCTTGGAGCACAAAGGTTGCCTTAGCGGGCCTGAGGCACCTCAGGAGTGGATAGGAGAAGGATCGGTGGTAGAGTTGGCCCTTCATCAGAACGAACTGGGAGGCTTTCTTCTTGACGAGGGCTGCTTCTACCCGGTCCTCGGGTAAGGAACCATTAGTGATGTACCTGATGTACTTGTCCATCCAGCTCAGCTGGGGGGCGACTTGATGCACCTCCTCTAAGCTTTCGTAGCTTAGACCTTCGAGATACTTGACGTAGGCACGTCCCAGTGATGAATCTGGCAGGGTTGCGAGCCTGGATAGTGCATCCGCGCGCGCATTCTCCCCACGAGGGATGTGGAAGTTGCTGAAGTGCTGGAAGCCTGCCGTGCTCAAGCGGATCCGCTCTAGGTACTTCATCATCTGGGTGTCCCTGGCTTCATACTCTCCGGAGACTTGTCCGGCCACCAGCTGGAAGTCGGTGAAGACTTTTAGATTCTGCACACCCAGCTCGCAGGAGAATCTTAGACCGGCGAGAAATGCCTCGTACTCCGCTTGGTTGTTTGTTGCGGCGAATTTGAAGCGAAGGACACATTCCGTCATAACCCCATCACCGTTGGTGAGGATGAGGCCTGCTCCGTTCTCGCCGGAATTGGGTGCTCCGTCCACGTGGAGGATCCAAGGTTCCTCTCCTGGTTCGAGCTCCGCTATTGTCTGCTCTAGCTCCTCGGCGAACCCGGTGCACTCGACCACAAAGTCAGCTAGGACTTGGGCCTTCTGTGAGGGCCTTGATTGATACACCATGTCGAACTCGCTGAGCAACAGGAACCACTTGGCCAATCTCCCAAAAGTTTCGGATCAGCTGAGTATGGTCCTCAGCGGCTGGTTCGTCATAACTACTATTAGGTGTGCTTGGAAATAGGGCCTGAGGCGCTTAGCAGACATTATTAGTGCAAAAATGAGTTTCTCGGAGCGAGTATACCTGATCTCTGCATCACGGAGGATTTTGCTGGTGTAGTATACCGGCTTCTGAGATTTGTCCTTGTCTGCGCGGACGAGCACCGAGCTAACAGCTCCTAGTGTAACCACCAGAGAGAGTAGGAGCTCCTCTCTCTCCTCCGGCCTGGAGAGCAACGGGAAAGAGGCGAGGAATTTTTTCAGCTTCTCGAAGGATGTTCTACACTCCTCCGTCCAGGTGAAGTTGTGCATCTTGCGCAGTGCCTTGAAGATTGGAAGGCAACGATCGGCCAACCTCAAGATGAATCTGCTGAGGGCGGCGACACGCCCCGTCAGGCGCTGGACCTGCTTCTTGGAGGTCGGGTGCTCCATGTCGATGATTGCCTGAACCTTTTCCGGGTTCGCTTCGATGCCTCTCTGGGTGACCATAAAGCTGAGGAACTTCCCCGCCGCCACCCCAAAAGTGCACTTCGCTGGATTCAGCTTCATCTGATGTTGCCGCAGGTTGTGGAAGGATTCGGCGAGGTCAGCGATATGGCTCGAGCTCGGCTTGCTCATGACGAGCATGTCATCCACATATACTTGCATGTTCCGGTCAATTTGGTCCTTGAAGACCTTATTGACCAGATGCTGGTATGTAGCTCCTGCATTCTTCAGACCGAAGGGCATCATCCTGTAGCAGTACGTCCCCTAGTCGGTGATAAAGGCGGTGTGCTCCTCATCCTCTGGGTGCATACGGATCTGGTTGTACCCAAAGAATGCATCCATAAAGGAGAGCAGCCTGTGGCCAGAGGTGGCGTCCACCAACTGGTCGATCTTCGATAGAGGGAAGCTGTCCTTCAGGCAAGCTTTGTTGAGGTCGGTGTAGTCTACACAGATCCTCTACTTGCCGTTGTTCTTCCTTACCATGACTACATTCGCCAGCCAACTCGGATACTAGACTTCTCGAACGAAACTGGTAGCTAGGAGTTTGTCAACTTTCTTCTTGATAGCTGCTTGCCTCTCCGGGGCGAAGCTTCTCTTCTTCTGCTGAACTGGCTTGTGCTTTGGGTCAACACTTAATTTATGAGTAATGATGTCAGGAGGAATACCTGGCATGTCCGCCGCTGTCCAGGCGAACATATTCGCGCTCGCCCGTAGAAACTCCAGCAGTTGGGCCCTCTCCTCCTTGGGTAGCTGGGCTTCAATTTATACCGTCTTCGTGGAATCATCTCCGAGTGGACAAGAGAGTAGACGTTTGACCGGGCCTCCCCTGGGATCTTGGGCCCTTTGGTCGAGATCGTCTACCTTGGGGTCATCCTCGGGGACCTTAGCCCCAGGGAGGGTTCGAAAGTAATGCTGCACTGGCTGGGATGCTTCCCTCATTTTTCCAACACCGTAGGAAGTGGGGAACTATACAAGTAGCCTTTTAGTGGAGACAACGGTATAGAGCAAGTTGAGCCCAGGTCAGCCCAAGATCACGTTGTAGGCGGAAGGAAGCCTGACAAGCGTGAAAGTCATCATAACGGTGCTCTACCGAGGTGGGGTCCTAGCGGTGACCGAGAGAGTGATCTCTCCCTCTACCCTTACGGAATCACCCGTGAAATCGACAAGGGGTGCATGCGCAGGTTTGAGTTGATCGGGAGAAAGGTTCATCATGAAGAAGGCATCGTAAAAAAGCATATCTGTGGAGCTTCCACTATCAACCATGATGCGTTTTATAGGGTGCCTCGCAATTGTCATCTCGACGACCACGACATCATTATTTATATTTTTCTCCCCATCTTTCCCTTCCCTCATAAAGGAGAGTACATTCTCAAGATCCCCTACCTCCGAGCTCTTTTGGGCTCGCGCGCAGCTCCCCAGGAGATCATGCTCACCAGCTTCTCGGTAGGGCGGTTGTCGATAGCTGGAGCCGGTGGGAGAGCGACGAGCGCCTGGGATTCCACCTGAGGTCTACCCCCCACGAACCTTTTGAGGTAGCCCCTCTTGATGAGTTCTTCAATTTCCCACTTGAGGTTGTGGCATTCCTCGATGTCGTAACCGTGGTCGCGGTGAAAGCGACAATACTTCGTTTTATCATGGCCGGTGGAGGACTTCATCGGAGGTGGGCGTCTCAGGTAGTCCTCGCCTTCGATTTCCATAAGGATTTTTGTCCTCGGAGTGAGGAGGGGGCTATAACTCTCCTTAGGAATGGGAGCTCCTTTTGGTCTTGGCCGGTCCCTCCCGAAGTTCGGAGCCTGGGGTGTTGGCTTCCGAGTTCCGGGCATCTCGGTGGGGGCCAGCTTCTTCAGTGGCTTCCTATCGAGCTCCTGCCTCGTACGATCCGCCTCCTCGGCGTGGATGTACTTTTGGGCTCGGAGAAAGAGCTCGGAATAAGTCTTGGGGGACTTCTTGTCCAGCGAGTAGGTCAGGCGGGAGTCCTGAGCCCTCGCTTCAGTGCCAGCATGGCAACTGGTTCATCAAGATTGTAAATCTCCAATGCGATGGCCTTGAAGTGGGCCACGTAGTCCCGCAGGGGCTCGCGGTCCTGCTGCCGGATGGAGAAGAGGCTATCTGTCTCTCGAGGCAACTTCCGACAAGCATCGAAGTGGGCCACGAACTTCTGCCCTAGCTGAGCGAAAGAGTTGATGCTCTCAAGCTCCAAATGGGTGAACCATACTCAAGCTGCCTTCCGGAGAGTGGCAGGAAAGGGGACGTAAAGGAGAGCGTCGGTGCCCCCCTGGACCCTCATGAGGGTCTGGTAGCTTTCCAGGTGGCCAGGGGGTCAGTGGTCCCATCATAGGGATCTACCTGCGGCATCTAGAACCAGTGCGGGATCGGCTCCGCTTGAATTTCTTGGGAGAAAGGGGGACGGGCATCGTAGCCTGCTGGCTCGCTAGCTGAGCCCTGCATGTTGGCAAACCGGTGGAAAAACTCCGCCAGCTTGCATTCATGCTCCTCCAAGCACTTCTCCGCCATGTGCCTGACGGCTTCATCAGTAGACCCCTCCGCTGAGGGAGACGGAGAACGTGACATGGGTGCACGGTCTCCGTGATGGGGGGTCTTGCTCTTTCTGCCTCGGTGGGGTCTGGGCACTGCCCGCCTGAGACTTGGTGAGCGGCTCTCCCTGTCGGTAGAGCCAGCTTATTGCCTTTTTGCCGGAGTTTGATGGCTGCCCCGGTTATCAGTAGTGCCCTGCGGCTGCGAAGGCCTTCCTTGGAAGGAACGCAGACTATTACAGGGGGCCGCGACATGGGCCGCGGGTATCCCCGGTTGTTGGTGGGTAGCCAGGGACCGGTGTTGCTGCTGAAGCCGACGCACTGCCGTAGCGAGGACTTGCATCTGCTGGACGAGTGCGGCCAGTTGGGATTCCGGCGGAGGTGGTTGAACCGGAATGGGTGGCTCCACCTCTTGGCGGTGCGGGTTCCCCCAGGACGGGGAGTCCCCCGCATGGCTGGTGGAAGCCTCCCTTGCCCGTGTTGTCACCATCCTTCCATCGGACTGCTTGTAAAAGAGGTGGAGGGCTTGAACTGAATCAAAGACTACTCACTGCCCCCCTTCCTGGCGCGCCAAGCTGTTGCCGCCAAGATCGCCGTGGCCTGTAGCTGTTGTCGGCATCGGAGCGCACCTCCTTCGCTGTCTCGCCGTCCGGTGGTCCTGGACCTGCAAAATAGGGGTTAGTGATTCGGGCTGGGATTTTCGGCGATGGCACTCCGACGATCAAGTCAGTGACAACCCAGGAGAACAGATCCTCCTGGTCGAGCCCCTCTTGATAGACTCCGCACTAGGAGTGAGTAGTGTGAGAGTGGGATGCAAGTATGTCGGGGGAAGAGTGGCCTGGCTAGAGGGAGTCTTTGTATGGCCCTTCCGCCTGCCCTTGCTCGAGGATGCTGGTGGTGCCGTGCTCTTTTTGGTTGAGCTTGCACTTGTGTTCAAGTGGTATGGCTTATGTCTTGCTTGTATTGTGGTTGTTACCTCCGAGTTTTGTAGACTAGGTTATCGTTGGGCGTTCGTCTTGGGATCTCCACTGGGCTGTCAGGCGCGTGCGGCGATGTCCCGAGGAGCCTTTCCCGATCCATGATAAGGAAAGCTGTCATGTGCTCTGACATTCCCCTTGGTCGTCCCATTCCGGGAAACCTGGCAGTACCTCGATCGGTGGGCCACCGCCCCTGGGATTCGAATCTCCTGGTTGACTTCCTTTCTCGGGTGGTTCAGGCGGTTGGTGAGGAGCGTGGCACCTCGATCAGGGGGTCTCTCCCTTTTATGGTGTAACCGGCGGCAGCTGGCGGTCAGTGCGGTCTGGCAGGTGTCCCAGTGCAGTCCCTGGGTGGTTCGCCGGTGTCCTGGGATGACGGTGCTCGCATCTGAGCTGGGGCTGAGCTGGAATGGCAGGGCTCGCTCCGACCTAGACGCCCCGAGCTTGCAGGGTCGCCTCGGTGGAGGAGGGCAGAGTGCGGGCCCGATCCAGAGGGCTTGGCCTCGAAGAGGCTCCACGTGGCGGAGGAGGGCTGAGCTCGACTCCGACCACGGGGCTTGATCTCCGAGGGTCTCGCTCTGGAGGGCAGATTGCGAGCCTAGTCCAGAGGGCTCGGTCTCGAAGAGGCTCCACGTGGCGAAGGAGGGCTGAGCTCGACTTCGACCACAAGGCTCGATCTTCGAGGGTCTCGCTCTGGAGGGCAGAGTGCGGGCTCGGTCCAAAGGGCTCGGCCTCGAAGAGGCTCCATGTGGCGGAGGAGGGCTGAGCTCGACTCCGACCACGGGGCTCGATCTCCGAGGATCTCGCTCCGGAGGGCAGAGTGAGGCTCCGGCCTAGGCATCCCGAGCTCGCGGGACCGACCTGGTGGAGGACGGAGCTCGGCTCGTTATCCCGAGGGAGCTCAGCTCGGCGAAGGAGTCCGAGCAGGAGAATTGACGTGGCGTCCGATGCGGTGGCTTCCTTTGACGTGGCGCCTGTCATCTCCCCCATGTCAGCGATCCCGCCACATCACCGGTAAATCCTCCTTTTTCAATATATATTTAATATTTTTTATTTTTTTATTAAAAATCTTAAATTTAAAAAATTTTGATATTCATGATTTATGTTATGGTATTTCATGATTTAAATTATGACATCCATATATCATAAAATTAAAAAATATTTTTATTATTATAAAAATAAAAAATAATTTAATAATAAAAATATTATTATTTTTATGATATTTTATGAATAAGATATATTTTCAATGAAACATGAAAATATTTTTAACATATTTAATACTTATAATTTATCTTTTATTAAAATCTAAAAATGATAAAAAAAAATTATAATATTTTTTTTGTAAGTATATATTATAATCCTGTTCATAGGTCATAATCCAAATTATCTCATAACTCAAATCATTTGGTATTATAATCCTCTTCAAATGGCCCATTGGGCCACCCCTCACCTTCACAATGTATGTTAATAGCCAGGAGAAAGGGATCGAGATCATCTATTGCAGAACCTTCTCCTCCTCCTAATGGAAGCAATGGCTGCTGGAGCGGCCGCAGCAGCATACCGTCCATCTCCCCTCATCAAAACCAATTCTTCGACTCTTTTCCATCGCCCAACAAATTTCTCAAGAAAAGTATTCACCATTCGATTTTGCTCCCCAGAAAGAAATCTCGGCAGCCACAACCTACCCAAGCTCGATCTCGGCCATCCATCCATCAACCCCACGCCCCAAACCCCCATCCAAGCGGTCCAGAGCCCACCCGTCCCCTCCACCACCCCTTCCCCATCCTCCCACGGCCAGGTGTTCGACGTGGGCCCCGCCGACTCATGGGACAGCAACGATGTCGGCTCCCCGGTCGTCAGGCGGTTCGTCGGCGACGACGAGGAGCGGTGGCTCATGTGGTATCACGGCGGTGCAGCCACCGACGGCAACTCCATTGGTTTGGCAGTCTCCAACAATGGGATCGACTGGGAGAGAGGCCCCGGCCGCGCCGACGCCGGCGACGGCGTGGGCCAGGTCATGCGCCGGAGCGCGGACTGGTGGGCCTTCGACACCGAGAGCGTCCGGCCCTCCGACGTCCTCGTCATGTCCAGCGCCAAGCTCCAAGCTCCGGGCGCCTTCTACTGGCTCTACTACACTGGGTTCAGCCAGGAGAAGGTGGAGAATTCTAGCATGGCATGTGGTGAGGTTTTCAAGTCATTGCCGGGCCTGGCGATCAGCCAAGACGGCCGGCATTGGGCGAGGATCGAAGGCGACCACCACAGTGGCGCACTCTTCGACACCGGGGTGGCCGGAGAGTGGGATGCTCTCTTTGTAGCTGCACCCAAAGTAGTCTTCCATGGTCGCAGCGATCTTAGAATGTATTATCATTCATTTGATCCTGAACGTGGGCAATTCGTGATCGGAATTGCAAGGTCGAGGGATGGAATCAGGTGGGTGAAGCTCGGAAAGCTGATCGGCGGCCGAGCTGATGGAGATTTCGATGAGGCCGGCGCGAGGAACGGGCACGTCGTGAGGGATGAGAGAATTGGAAGGTACCTCATGGCGTACGAAGGTGTTTGCAAAGATGGCAGGACGAGCATCGGGCTGGCGGTGTCGGCGGATGGACTGAAGGAATGGAGGCGGTGCGGAGACCGGGCGGTGTTGGAACCATCCGAGGAGGAGGATGGGTGGGATAGCAGAGGTGTGGGCGATCCATGCCTGGTCCAAATGGATAGAGAAGGGGAATGGAGATTGTATTATAGAGGCATTGGGAGGAATGGGAGAACAGGAATTGGGGTGGCCGTTTCTGAAGGCCCCGAACTTGCTAGTTTCAAGAAATGGATGGGATTTCACAGATAAAATGAGATGAATTCTTGGCACTTTGATATCAAACTTTCACATCAGTATGTTGCATTCAAATGGATTTTGGCATCGACAAGCAATGGTTTACTTCAATGGATTCACCTACACAAGTTTTTGAAAGATGGATGACAGTTCTTCTATTATGTACCACTCTGTTAACCTTACAGAATTTTGTCAACCAAGAAGCCATGGAAGCCATCCTAGGGTGTAGAAGTTATGCTTGGTTGAATTTGACATGCTTGTAATGTTTGATGATACAATAGCCTGCAATATCTGGAGAGTAAAAAATAGGGCTGCAGATTGTTTGCAATGCTTATATCTCAAATTCTTTTTTAAAACTTATTTTTTATAAATAAAAAATTTAATTTAATTTTTTTTATTTTTTTGATAAATATTTTTCGGATAATATTTAAATAAAGAAATAATTTACTCATTTTTTATACATAAAAAAATAATTTCAAAATTTATTATTCATGTTCATTTATATTATCATCTTCCTGAACAAGTTATTAAAAATTACCTATATTTCCTACCGCATTCTTTGTAGAAACTAAAATTTAGAAATAATAGACAACTAAGTCACTGGACATTGAATGAAAAAATAGTAGAAATCAAAAGAAGGATATTTTAGAAATAAAATTAAATATTTTACTTTACTGATTTAACTATCTTTCCTGTAGATAAGATTTTTTTTAATTTTATAAATAAATACTATAAAAAAATAATCTATCTATCTTAAAAAATGTAAAAATATAAATAAATCAGCCAATAATAAATTAACTAATTTTTTATAATATTTATTAAAAAAAACAGGATCATAGAGGCTGCTCGCTTGCATCCCAATTTATTTGAAATCCCTACAGATATGTTCTGTTCTATGTGATGATATATGCAAACCACAAGATATTATCTAATTTACATTAGATGATAAATCCGCACACTTTTGATTTTTACACTTATATCTCTAATAATCAGGAGAAGGATAACAACAAACTAAGCCCACTGTTTCTTATGCCTGTCAACTAGAGGCGGGCAATGATTGGATATCTGCTGATAACATAGATGAGATTATTTAGGATTGTACTTGGACTCTTTAATAACATGGGGGTGAAGGGAAAAAAAAAAAAAAAAGGGAAAGAGTGGACTAACTCTCGGACCAACTCAATGGTTAACGAACCAAGAAACATTTAGTTTTAACTCAATGAAGCCAGAATCTCTATAAGGTTATCCTAGCACAATCTCATTAAATAAATAACAGACAAGAAGCTTAGAAGACAGTCGAACTGATTAAGGGCCAGTCCCCCGATGGCAGGGCCCTCGGTCATTGTGATTCCAACTCTTATTCCGGGTTAGTTCTTCAACCAAACATGCCAAAATAGCTTCAATCATATTTTAGCACCCTCAACTTTTTTCTGTGCTAGGATATCCTTTTATCCAGAAGTAATCAATAGAGGTGCGGTATGATCATCCTAAGATCTGATAAAATGATTTGAACATGACCAGAATCATTCTGCATTTATCCAAATATAAATCTCTGACTAAACATCACAATATTTGTTATGATGTCTCTTCATTACCTACATTTCAAGTTTACTGAGCTACGAACCAAACATAGAGTTTACTGCAAAGCACATTTCTTATAATTTAACAAGAAAACCTCTCCAAAAAGCCACACACCATTAATATTTAGGCCTCGTCTTATCTTTCCACCAAGTCATCGAGAGTAGCACATACTTTCCATTCACAATTGCTACAGTGATTTCTGAACAGAACTTTGGAGGATCATGACTGAAGATAATGATTAATTTTTCCTCCCCTCGCACAGGATGACGTGGTATCCATGCCTGCAGTGTTTTTCCATACAAAAGTGTCAGTCCAAGAAAGTTGGAAGTTAAACATCAGCAAAATAATTAATAACCAATGGCATGGCACAAAATGTTGAGCTTTGGATTTCTGATATATTGGACTTTGATAGAAAATCCAGTTCCAACAGTGTCTTTGATAGACTGACGGCAAGGACAATTCTTGACCCATAGACTCCATGTGGATCCTTGCAACATTGAGGTCAGCCTGCTGAAAGCAATACATATTGAAGTTGAATATAAAATATTATAACAATAAGCAAGCAAACATACGTTGATTTGAATGGCGCACTGGTAGCTCCAACAGGTGTATTAAATGCGACTTCTTGAAAAGGACCAGCCATTTTCCCCCTAGGAAACCACCCGAGATCACCACCTTTCTTTCCTGATGGGCATTCAGAGTACTCAGCCGCTACCTAAAACAGGCATGGCCACTGAAACCTTAGTAATGCCTAAAGCAAGAGACCAAGGGTTTTTCACAAACATATCATGCTAAGAATAGCTTCCATTTGCCATGTTATCATGCAGAACATATACAAAATGGAAACACAAAGCATTTCTTTTATTGTGCTTCAATATATAGGCACAAATGCATACACAGACTGCAGGCACACATGCTACACATTAACTTGGATAATATTTAAGTCCATGTAGGGTCTTAGATACTTCTTTCACCACTAAATTAATAGTTTTCTGCTTTTAGCAGGAAATCTTATCCCATCAAAATTTACATTAACTAATAATTCTACTCTAAGAGAATTTCAATTAAAAAGAAATTATTTTTGTTTTGTTTTGCAAAGGATAGAGAACATGTTTCCTCCAAGAGATGTCTTGATGAGTACCGTTCTAAGCATGCTTTCAGTTTACATCCAAGTTTAAACCTTTGATGAATTACTTGAGGAACACCAAAAAACTTTTACACCTATCCATGAAAATCCTCTGACAAGAATAGGCACCATAGCTTTGAAGAGTCGGTGTTCGAAAGCCACACAAAGGAACTCTCTCAGCCACAAAAAATACCAATTTCCTGACTTGTTGTGCTTGTAATTTAACTTAGCTCAAAGAAAACCGAGGTCAATTTGGGTCATTTTTGAAATTTAATACTGATAGTCAATATGGATCAAAGACTTCAATGTGCTCAGAACTAGTGACATTATATGACTTAGCAGGTTCAAGATATATTTCAAGGGAATAATACAGATAGCAAAGCCCAATCAACATGACAGAAACTTTCAAAACCTGTGAAGTTTATTAAGCTTGTCAGAGATACTACGAATCGATTAGTCATTCAACCATGATTTAAACTAATTCCTCCTACCCATTCACTAGATTCATGCTTTTGAGACTATAACAAGTGGGACCAAGTAAAGCCATTAAGAAAAGTTCATGGTTCATCTCCACGAAATGTAAGTAACCGCAATATCAATAATTAAAAAAACATCTAATTCATTCTGAGCATCTAATTTTAAAAATAATAGAATTAGAGCATCTGATACTAATAGATATTGAATAGAGGAAGAAACTAAATGTAAGAGTCCCTGAAAAATGATAATAGAATACCCAGTCAAGAGTGAAGAGAAAAAGAGCATGCTGCAGGGGAAAAGACGAAGAAAACAAGCGTAAGAAAAGGGCAGATTCACACCAACAATCATCTTGATTAGCACACATTCATAAAAAATTTAAAAGAAGTTCAGTGGATGGCAAAAGCTTACCTTTGCAAATTCAGCAGGAGGGACCTTGTCTCCATTGTTTAGCCAACCATCCTGCAGCTTCTTGTACGCTTCATTGATCTTGCCTTGCTTTTCACATAAGATATGCCTTGCTGGATGGAAGGGAAAGGTTTAAACATTGGCAGCAAAAAATTCCAAGGAGAAATAGTACAAAATTTCTTCATTGGAATCTAATCAGATCACAAGAGAGATTTATTCTGAGCTATAAGGCTATTAGCTTAATTTTCAAATGGAGCAAAGATGGCTGAAGGCACAACTAAGGTAGAAATCGACCTATTTCTTGAATTTGAGTGCCCAATGTCCAAAGCATAATCATTACCATAGACACGTATTAGGTGATGGTTCATAGTGTACTATATCAAGAAACTACTCAGCAAGACATAACAAGTATGCATCAAAACTGATTCATTTAGTACCATTGGTATCTATTTATTGCCTCGCAGGGCATTGCCAATAGTAATTTGCCATCAACAATAGCCATACATGTCTTATAAATTGACGCAAGATAACATATGGTCAAGCTGCAAAAACTAATGTTGCCATCCAAACCATCTCGAAGTCCAATGATAGACAAAACAAGCATAGCATCAGCTTCATATGGCAGTAGACATTATTTTATACAATATCTGATGCATTGCATAAGAACTGGAAAGTCCTATATATGCTCTATCATACCAGTAAATCCATGGTTCTTCCATGTAGAGGCTTCATTAAATTCCGATCTACCAGCGTTATCTTAAGTGTTGTATCATCCTTTGCATGTTTTCCATTTTAATTCAACTCCATGATGGGCAACATTGATTTGTCCCAAACTGTTAATCTTTTCTATTTCACAAGATGTATATAAACATAATCAATAATGCTATTCCAGCTAACTGAAACTTATTTTAATATCATTTTAATTGGAAATGAGCTTTTTCATTAGCCAGCAAACTGTTCAATGTAAAAGCTAAAAGGTGCATTATGAAAAAGCATCCACAATTATATAACCACTTGGCAAATGTTAACCTCATTTTATGATATTTATGGGCCTCCGATTACAGATTCAATCATCACAGCAAACCCATGAGCTTATGGATAACCAAAACCATAAACATCAACCTTTCTCCCAACTCTACAAGCTGCCCAGCGTGCTTATGGACATAAAAGTTTAATTGCAAGAAAAAGGCAAATATTCAGCAACAAAAGCTAAGCTGTGTAAACATATGATCCTTTTAATTACTCAAGCCTTCTGACACCATTACATATAAGTATTAGTATTCTAATTCTAAAGATTTTGCTTGAAAATGGAATTGATTTTGTTTTATAACTTATTTAAAAAATATATAAGAAGCAAATATATGTTTTGCAACTGTTATCATGGTTTTAAGTCCCTAGCTGCATGAAGCAGAGTCAGAAACTATAGCCAGATAATCTACAGCGATGAGGGAGCATGATGCGAGGAAAGGAAAGAAGGATCTTTATATTAATTAGATCCTTTTTTAAATACAAAATGATTGCTATCACAAACTACTATATTATTGAGTGAAAGATTAAATTCAAATTTTGCATATGATTAAACAGCAAAGTTTTATCAAGGTAACAAGGCACTAGTGGCAGAAGAAGTTATGATCTTATTATATGCAAAGCATTCTCAAGTCCAACATGCATGTGCTACTTGCTACAGAAAGGGTAGCTACATGAATTCATGTTGAGAGTTATGAATGTGCAATTGGCAATATGTTTTGTGTTACCCTGTTACGGGAAATATGATATGCCCTTCAGAGGATTATGCTTAAGAAACACAAGTCTGTTTGCTTCATGCTTAAGAAACACAAGTCTGTTTGCTTCCTAACCCAGTGATTAGGATATTGACATTTCATTGGGGTGAGCGTACAGAATTTTGATTTACACTCAAGCACTAAATCACACAATTTAATCAACTAAATATCAAATGGTGCACCTTTTTCTAACTATTCTTCCGTAAGAGCTATAAGAAACCTTAAAAGTATCGTCCTTAATACCTACAATCAAGAATACTTGTGATGCAAGCATTAAGAGCAATATAGAAACATCTGAGATATAGAAAAACATAAGCATTTCATAACAAATTTCGAATAATTTATATTTGCATCAAAATATAGGAATAACGGAAGCAAAAACAAGAATCTTGAGTGTTGTCTTGAGTATTTTGTTTGATTTGCATATCTGAATCAGTTTCCTCTGATGTTAAATGTTAGACAGAAGGAAAAGAGATCCTCAGATGAGATTGGAAGACCAAATACTCCAATCCACACCTTTTTTGTATTGATTACATTTTATCAGCAGTTTTAGAATAGCAGACAGTTTGCCACCAAGGCTACTGTACAATAATAAGCATATCTACTAAAACCTCAGATATTATGAGGAATTTCATCATGCTTCTGCCTTGCAAGGAAAGAGGCTGATGCTTATACGATCAAAAGCTTATAAAATTACATTATTTTTAACTAAAAAAAAACCTACAGGAACAAGCTATTAAGAACTTAAACAAAAACTTTAAAAGAAAAAGCTGCCTACCACATCTATCCTTTTTCTTTCTTTTTTTCTTTTTTTTTGCCTTTGGAAATTTGGTGGGAGTGCCGGGAACACCCCAAGGTTCAAATATAAAGCTTCTATCCAACAGAAGATGGGCACAAGCACCAGGTTACACTCTACAGATAATTGCAAATTACATGCAAAAAAAAACTCACAAATGAATTTACTTGAGACAATCCTCAATATTCTCACCATGACTAACCATACCTCTATCATGTGCATTTACGAGATAACTAGAATCTTGATTTCTCATGAACAGGACAAGCAAACCAAAATCTCGAGAGAGTGTGAATAAACACAATAGTTAAGAAGAGATTCGATGAACAGAAGGGGAGGAAACAACCTTTGACATAAATGCAGGTACCAAGTCCATCTCCTGACTTGCCACCCTTGCCTTTACCCTTGGAAGCATTATCCTCTCCCCCCGAAGCAGCCTGCTTACCCTTTCCTTTGCTTGATTCCTTCGGTTTCGAATCCTTCCCCATCACCAACCAACCTATTAAATTTCCCGAAATACACAGAACCAGAGGCAACACAGTCACAACCATAGACAATAATGTCAGCAAACCAGGGCAGTCTGGCTTCAACATACACCAGCAGAGCATAGAAAACACGAATCCAATGGTTCCAATATGAATCATTAATTAAAAATCAGAGTTCAACAAAGCATAAGGAATTAATAAACCGATACAATTTGGACTTTGGAGTAGGCGGATTTATGTGGATAGCTTCTTCTTCCTCTTTTTCCTTTTTTTTTTTAATTATAAATTCTCTTTTATTTTTGCGAGGCTAAAGAAATTATACTTCCGATCCAGAGGAAAAAAAAAAAAAAAGCCATCAGGTCATAACAGAAAGGACTTAAGATAACAATAACAATAACAATATTCTAAGCAATTAAAGGGAAAAGAAAAATATGTCCTCATAAGACACCGTCGGATGCAAAAATCCAACCAAACCTAAGTGGAAAGGGAACGCCAAAATCTGACAAATTTTTGTTTCTCAAAAGCAAAGAAAAGAAATAGAAAAAGAGAAAGGAGAGATTAAAGAAGCCATACCTTTGCAAGTGATCGAAACAGCTCACAGCCGCCGACGATGGAGACTTCGGAGAGGAGAAGGGAAGAGTGCTGGATGAACCTTTTCCGACTGCTTTATCAAAAAAAATATTTTCCAGACCTGATCGTCGGTTTTGCAAGTAAAAGCCACGTTAGGGCGGGAAGTGGGCCGGGCTGGGCCGGGCCACGTCCCTATCCGAATCCAGTGTAAAAAAAAACTAGATTTTAAGTCGGGCTTAGATCCAAATTTATTTTTAAAATTTTAGACTCGAGCATAACCCGAATCCGATTGGACCAGCCCGAAACAAGTTCAATGATAAAAAAAAATTGGTTCACAAACTGGTTGGAAAACGGAGAACATGAGGGTGCCGCCGGTAAGGAGGGTCACGAGATTGTGCCGGGGGTGGTGGGCATTGGGTGGGGCGCTGAGGCCGAAAGAGGCATATCAGAGCCGGAGAGGGGCCGCGGGATCGTATGGGGGGTGGGGGCATTGGGAATGAGCATCGAGGCCGAGAAAGAAATATCGGAGCAGGAGGAGTGAGTCGAAGGCACGGAGCCGAGGAGGACCATGAGACCGCATAGGGGGCCAGGACGTCGGGTGTGACCGTGCGAGCACTGACCGGGAAAGGAGATCGGAGTCGGGAGCAGCTCTGCCATTGGATGGGGTGGCTTGAAAACGAAGAGGAAGAACGAAGGAGAACGGGAGAAGAAATCGGAAGAAAAAGAAAAAAAATTGAGAAGGGGGAGGTGTCGGGCGGCCAGGCTTCGGGCTGGTCTGGACTAGGCCTAAGGGATGTCCGAGCTCGGCTCGAAAATTAAATGGACTCTAATATAAAATCTGAAGCCCGGCCCGATTTATATAAAAATAGATTCGAAGTCTAATCTGTTTTTTGGAACGGCTCGAAGTTCATCGAGTTAGCTCGGCCCACTTCTGGCCCTATTAAATATAACAAAAATTATAAAGCATGCCTTTCTGGCCCACGCTGGCGATTGGGTTACTGGGCCCGTATATGGTTAGGTACCCACCGAACCGAACCGAGTCGAGAGAACAATACCTTTTGAGACATTTGTCATGGTTTTTTGTTTTCACGAATTGCCGACTCATGGTGACGCTGATGAAGATGCACAAAATTCAGATTCTAGGTACTGAGAATAAACCGGAGCCAAGTGGTATCGATCATGTTGGTGTTTCATGAGGCTTTGAGGACCGAAGGAAACTTGAGTCATGATGTCATATTAACCAACTGACCATATAAAGGATTAATAATGTGTATTAGGTTTAATAGGTAGGATATTTCATATGTTCAAAGAGGCAAATTGACCGTGGAAGAGGAAACTTTTCAAGAAAGGATAACATTTTTGTCATGGAATTTCTTACATGGCTTGCAAAGAAGAAAAATTTTCTTTTCAAGGTCTTTTTTGTCTGCGAGTAGATTTCAAATATCTGTCCATCAACCATGATGAATAGACAAAAGAAATGACAAGCAGAACTCCTCGCTTCACATGCAAGAAAAGCCGAGTTGGAAACGTGGTGTGGGCCATTGCAGGCCCATTCCGTCATGTTCAATTCGTCCCATTTGGGCCACTCTTTTTTCCTTCCCTTCGTTCGTTAACCACCACAAGAGAAGAAGGGGCTCTGGATCATCTGCTGCAGAACCTTCTCCTCTTAATGGAAGCAACGGCAGCTGCCGTGGTCGCTGCAGCGCACCGACCCATTTGCCCTCATCAAAACCAATTCTTCTGACTCTTTTCCATCACCCAACAAATTTCACAAGGGAAACATTCTCCATTCGCCGTTGCTCCTTCTTGGGTAACAAATTTCACAAGAGCCACTGATTAAGATCTTGCCTCACAATCACCAGATCACGAGTTGAAGATATGATTTCGTGAAAAATTTAATTAAATTAATAAATAATTTTTGAGATCCGTAACGGTTTGGTAACTTTTTCGTCACCGTAAATGGCCGAATTTATCCCTGTTAAAAAAAAAAAAAAAAAAAAAAAAAAGAAAAAAAAAAAGACAACCTCACCCGATCACGATCTAGACCATCCATCCAACGGTCCTCCGACCCATCCCAGCCATCCAAAGCCCAACCCTCACCACCTCCACCCCCCTCCTCCCACAGCCAGGTGTTCGACTTGGGTCCCACCAACTCCTGGGACGGCAACGATGTCGGCTCCCCGGTCGTCAAGCAGCTCGTCGGTGGCGACTCGCAGCGCTGACTCATATGGTGCCACGGCGGCGCCGGCGGCGGCAGCAACTCCATTGGTTTGGCGATCTCCAGCAATGGGATTCACCGGCGACGGATGCGCCGGAGCGCCGACTGGTGGGCCTTCGACACCGAGAGTGTCCGGCCCACCGACGTTCTCATCATGTCCAGCGCGAAGCTCCGAGCTCCTGGCGCCGTCTACTGGCTCTACCACACAGGGTTCAAGTCATTCTAGCATGGCATGTGTTGTAACTTTTCAAGTCATTTGCCGTTTCTGGCGATCAGCCCAGACGGCCGGCATTGGTCGAGGATCGAAGTCGACCACCACGGTGACTCACTCTTCGACACCGGGGTGGCCGGAGAGTGGGATGCTCTGTTTGCAGCTGCACCCAATGTAGTCTTCCATGGTCGCAGAGATCGTAGGATGCATCGTCATTCATTCGATCCCGAATGCGGGCAATCCGCAATCGAAATTGCTGAGGTTGCGAGGGATGGGATCGGGTGGGTGAAACCTGGAATGGGGCTCGGTGGCGGAGCTGATGGAGATTTCCACGAGGCCGGCGTGAAGAACGGGCATGTCGTGAGGGATGGGAGAAATGGAAGGTACGTCATGGTGTTTGGAGGTATTTGCGAGGATGGCAGGGCGAGCATTGGGTTCGCAGTGATGATATTGATGGGCCGAGGGAATAGAAGCGGTGCGGAAACCGGGCGGTGTCATCCCATCCATCCATGGATGCATTCAAATGGATTTTTGGTATTTACTAAAAAAAAAAAAAAAAGCTATGGTTTGCTTTAATGGATTCGTCTACACTTTTTAAGTTTTTGAAATGATAGATGATGAGGGTTCTTCCGTGGTCTAGCACTGAATATCGTAAAATTTTTTTTTTTTTATAAATATAATATATTTATTACACGGATACGAATACAATCTAAAGAGCTGGAATCATTGATGTAAAAGTTCATGCTTGTTTGGATTTGACGTTCTTGTAATGTTTTGGCACGAGAGCCTACAATGTTTGGGAGAGGAAGAAATAGGGTAGGCCGTGGTGTCATAATTGATCTGCGGGCACTTTCTCCTAGCGTCGGCAGAGCTCTGTCGGCAATTATCCATGGTACATCCTTATCTTGAAATAGGATGGACGGGTAGACTGACCTTTTTTTTTTTTTTTTTTTTTTTTTTTTTTTTTTATTTTATTTTATTTAATAAGAGAACAAGAATTTTCTGGAAAGTTACCGGGATGATAATTTTTATCGATCTAATGGATACTCGATAGATCCGATTTTAATTGGATGAGTAAAGTCCGACCTATCTAATTTATAAATGGATATAAATTATATTAAAAAAATTTAACTCGAGTTTGGATAGGATACGGGTAGTAGTACGTACCGATCCAAACCCGATCCATTGATAAAAAAAAAAATCATGTTTATAAAATATTTAAGTAAACCGAGTATGGAACGGATATACCCGATTCGATTCGTTTAGGAAGTAATATGCTTCGATCTGATCCGTTTAGATTTTAAATAAAATGGATTTTATGAGATCGGGTATATCTGGCCTGATTTCAAAGAAACGTGATTTTTTTTATACTCGATCCGATACGATCATATACATGTATGGAGTGGATATGGGATAGAAACTTTTTTAATGGGATGGGTATGGATTTTCGATGACCCGACCTGAACTTGATCCATTGTCATTCCTCATGTCAAGTTTGGGATGAGTTTTACCATTATCCATATATGTCCCGGATCCACTATTGGTTAGATAAAATCCATTCTATTAAGATCGGGTTGGGTTCGCTACCAATGGGATGGGATAAATTACCATCCCCTATCTAGAAGTTGTAAGCTTATATCTTAGTTTATTTAAAATTTTTGCAGATATACCCCAAAAATTTGCTTGGAAAGGATTGTTTGCATCCATAATTTAAGAAATTAATGATATATGTTCTGAATATGTTAGTTATAATGGACAGTCCATATTTTTTTTTGTGAAAATGGCCTTACATGCAGTCTAAATGTTATTGTCATTATTTCCTACCAATGAGCTTAGCATGGAACTACATGCAAAGAAGCATAAATCTGCGTACTTTGGATCCTTATTTTACCATAAAATGCCTCGCATTGTTCTTGACCAAAGTAGAAGTTTTACAGATTACTGCCTGTTAACAACCAGCTAGACTCTGCTGACTCCTAGCTCTTCAAGGTATTTGTCCTAATATTCCACTACATTTATCCATGTACAACAACGAGAGGCTGATGTACACACAAGTAAACTAGCAATGTAAGTTTCGGGAGCAGCAATCGAACATGCAAAACAATTCTTGGATTCCTAGGACTCCAATGCTATCTCGGTAAGGACCATAGGACTATCTATATCTTTTTGGGAGCCTCATTCTCTGGGCTTTGTCAAGATAAACTTTGATGGCAGCATTCGTGGTGCGTTGGGGATGCAGGGTTTGTCATTCGAGATGCTGAAAGCAGGCCGTTGGCAGTGAAAGGTTCCTTTCTTCATGAGCTTTTGATTTCAGAAACCGAGCTTAGAGCTGCATGGACGAGATTACTTGGGCTAGACAGGAGCTGCGGGCGAGATGATTCTCATTGAAGGAGACTCCACCATTATCATCAGTCGGAGCAGCGTTAGATCCACCCACTTCTTTGCGATATTCGGCGATCCCTTAGATCGCCGATGATGGTGTCGGTTCGCCATATCTTCAAGAAGGCAAATAGTATGGCCGACTGGATTGCCTCCTTCATTGCTCAGCATTCTGCTAATTAGTCTTGGTACCAGGATAAATATATTCCTCTACCTCTTCAAGATTTACTTTCTCTTGACTTTCTGGACTGCATTCATATCAAAATCGTGTGACCACCCATCTAAATAAAAAAAACATGCAAAATAATATATATATATATATATATATATATATGTTGAGGCGTGGAGCCTAATTCAGCAAGCCCAGCCCAAGAAAACCAAGCCCAGTAGCCCAGAAAAAAAAAGACCGAATGGCCGGATTGGACCAGGCCCGGCCTGACCCAGGCGCACACAGCCCAAGCCCACATGACGAGCGCTCGAGCATGCAGCCCGGTCCAGTGCGCGGCCCAAGCCCACGCGATGCGCGCGCTGGCACGCATGGGCTCTGCCCAGGCGGGAGCGGTCTCGTGCTGGGGCGTTTCCCCAGCATTTTCCCAGCATTTCCTGCATCGTTTCTCGCAATGCACGGGTGGTCCACAGGTTTTGTGAGTGTTTGACCTTCCGATCAGGCGATCAAACGACTGAGATTAATCCTTACTTAAATAAGGCATGATCAGAGATGTTTGACACAATTTTTGGCATGATCTGGGCTCTTGATCTACGATCTGATGGCCTGGAAGTTTTTATGGGCTTGTAAGACGAGTTTCTCAAGGTTTTTGGACTTGTTTTTGCTCGAGGTTGCATTTAGAGACACCGATAGAGTTGCAGAGGTGAGCATGACAGACAGAAGCCCTGAATACCTTTTCCAAGAGACAAAAAGGCAGAGAAAGAGAGAGAGGGAGAGAGAAAACTATAGGGAGGCAAGAGATCTTCCATCAAAAATGATTTCCAGGTGAGAGATATTTTTGGAGTTTTTTTTTGTTTTCTTCTTTTCTTCCTCCTCTTCGAGGGCTGGGGTGAGCATCATGTAAAAGTTCCTTGTAAATATTTTTTATAGTAGAGATTTGATCTTGTGTGGCCATGAACGTAGGAGCAGGAGTTTCCAAACTATGTAATCTCCTATGTTGTGCTTATTGCAGTGATTTATTTTGCCAGGTTTTTCTTTGTTTTCCTGTAAATTTCATATTCCACCGTGATCCATTTCGCAACAACTGGTAACAGAGCTTCAGGTTTCAGTGGGAGCAATGGCAGGAGACGAAAGAAAAGTTAAGATCGCATGTTTGATGGAAAGGACTTCGGCTTCTGGAAGATGCAGATAGAGGATTATTTATATCAGAAGAAGCTTCACAACCACTGTTGGGTATAAAACCTGTCGATATGTGGCAAAATGATTGGGATTATGGACCGCCAGGCTTTGGGAGTTATTCGACTGACGTTGGCCAAGAATGTCGCGTTCAACGTCCTGGAGGAGAAGACGACAATAGGTTTGATGAAGGCTCTATACGACATGTATTATGAGCCTTCAGCCTCCAACAAAGTTTATCTTATGCGTCATCTGTTCAATCTGAAGATGAGTGAAGGTGCGTATATCACGGATCACATCAATGAGTTCAATTTGATTACCAGTCAGTTAAGTTCTGTTGACATCAGTTTTGAGGATGAAGTCCGTGTTTTTATCCTCTTATCATCTTTGCCCGAGAGCTGGGGTGCAACTGTGACAGCTGTTAGCAGTTCCTGTGGATCAAATAAGTTGAAATTTGAAGAGGTCCGGAACCTGATTCTCAGTGAAGATATCAGGAAAAAAGAAGCCAGCGGGAGCTCTGGATCTGCCTTGACGATTCAAGTAGGCAGAGGGAGGATTGCACAGCATGGCAACAACCATGGGAGATCCAATTCCAAGCAGAGGAGCCAGTCAAGACCCGGGGGTGATGGCTGTTGGCACCGTGTTAAGAAGAGGCACACCAGGAAAAATTGCTGGGCGAGAGAGAATAAAGGATAGAAGGAAGAGTCAGTCAATGCAGTGATCGAGAATACTGAAGATGCTTTATTTCTCAGTGTGGACAGTTCGATGGAGTCATGGATCCTAGACTTCGGTGCTTCATTTCACTCTACCTCACCGATGGAATGCATGAGAAATTATATTGCTAGTAATTTTAGAAAGGTTTATCTGGCAGATGATGAGCCTTTGGACATCGTGAGGAAAGGTGATGTTCATATTAAGATGCCGAATCAATCGGTATGGAAGCTGAAGAATGTCAGACATGTCCCTGATTTAAAGAGGAACTTGATCTCAGTCGACAACTGGACTCGGAGGGCTATGTCATAACTTTTGTTGGCGGCTCCTGGAAGACCGCCAAGGGTGCTATGGTGATAGCACATGGAAGCAAGTTGGGCACCTTCTACATGACTGGTAACATGAAAGACGCAGTGGCTTTGGCATAGGCAGACTCGGAGTTATGGCACTATCATCTGGGTCACATGGGGTAAAAAAAGTATTATAGAAGAAGGGCAAGCTAGCTGGTCTGAAGATGACGGATGTTGGTTTCTGCAAGCATTATGTTCTTGGAAAGCAGAAGAAACTCAGCTTCATCAAGACAGGCAGAGCACCAAGATCGAAAAAGTTGGAGCTAGTTCACACCAATGTGTGGGGTCCCTCTCTGGTGGCATCTCTTGGAGGCTCAAATTATTATATGATATTTATCAACGATTCCACTAAAAATATATGGATTTATTTTTTGCAGAATAAATCTAATATGTTTGACACTTTTAGGAAGTGGAAAAGCTTGATGGAAAATGAGTCTGGACAGAAAATCAAGTACCTAAGGCTAAATAATGAAGGCGAGTACAGTAGTACCGAGTTCAAGGAGTTTTGTGCAGCTAATGGGATCAAGATGGAGAAGACTATCTCGAGTACGCCACAACAAAATGTGATAGCTGAGTGCTAGAACCGTACCTTGAATGAGAGAGCAAGGAGCACGAGGCTCCATGCTGGGTTGCCCAAGATGTTTTGGGCTGAGGTAGTTAGCACTGCTGCCTACCTGATTAATAGAGGTCCCTCCATCCCTCTTGATTATAAGATCCTTGAAGAAGAGTGGACGGGTAAATCAGCAAACTTATCTCGCCTGAAGGTCTTCGGCTGTGTCTCCTATGTGCACGTCAACGCTGAGAAGAAAGATAAGCTAGATGCAAAAGTTGAAGAAGTGCTTCTTCATTGGTTATGGCACTGATGATTTTGGTTACAAGCTTTGGAGTGAGAAGGACAGGAAAATCATCAGGAGCAAGGATGTGGTGTTCAATAAAAGAAGCCTGTACAAGGACCAAGGTGTTACAGACAGAGCAGAAGAAGCAGACAAGGAGAAAGAGCAAGTAGAGTTGGAAGAGATCACTAAGGAGGATATTACCGAGGGAGCAAGAGTTCCTGAGCCTGAGCTAGTGACACCTCAACTGAGAAGATCTGCAAGAACCCCGAAACCACATGTAAGGTACTCACCCTTGCTATATTACCTGCTGTTGACAGATGGAGGGGAGCCAGAGTGCTTTGATGAAGCCATGGAGAGAGAAGATTTGGTCAAGTGGGAGCTGGCGATGAAGGATGAGATGCAATCCTTAATAAAGAACAAGACATGGGAGCTCAGTATACTACCGGATGGAAAGAAAGCACTGTATAACAAATGTATCTAAAGGAACCCGATGGCAATAAGAGGTACAAGGTGAGGCTGGTAATGAAAGGATTCCGATAGAAAGAGGGTATAGATTAGACCGAGACTTTTTCTCCTGTTATCAAGCTCTCTACGATTCGAGTTGTTATGAACATTGTAGCTGCGGAGGACTTACACCCAGAGCAACTGGATGTTACTACTGCCTTTCTGTACGGTGAGATAGATGAAGATATTTACATGCAACAGCCTGTTGGCTTTGAGGTCCCTGATAAAGAAGATCAAGTATGCAAGCTGAGGAAAAGCTTGTATGGTTTAAAGTAAGTCCCCAGGTTATGGTACAAGAAGTTTGATGGATTCATGATCAACAATGGTTTTGCTAGATTCCAGGAAGATCATTGCTGTTATTTCAAGATACTCGAAGACAATTTCATGATATTACTCTTGTATGTTGATAATATGTTGATTGCTGGGCCAGACATGCAAGAGATTGAAAGATGGAGCAAGAGCTGTCTAGAGAACTTGCAATGAAGAACATGGGAGCAACAAAGCAGATACTTGGGTTGAGGATCGAAAGAGACAGAGCAGCGGTCACACTGAAGTTTATTTAGAGCAGCTATATTGAAAAGGTGTCAGACATATTCAACATGTCAGATGCAAAGCCGGTGAAGATACCTTTGGCCACACATTTCAAGCTTTCGAAGGAACAGTCACCCAAGGTTGATGATGAGCTGAAGACAATGGCCAGGGTTTCGTATACTTCAGCCACTGGCAGCTTGATGTATGTGATGGTTTGCACGAGACCAGACATTGCACATGCAGTGAGAGCTATGAGCGGGTACATGGCAAATCCAGGCAAGCAATACTGGAAAGCTGTCAAGTGGATCCTGCGATATCTTAAAGGTACCAAGGATATCGGCCTATGCTACAGGAGGGGCAGTTTGACTTTATAGGGATATATGGATGCAAACCTGGGTGGCGATACCGACATGAGGAGGAGCACGACTGGGTATGTGTATACCATTGGCAGGGCAGCGGTGAGCTGGATCTCGCAACTATAGAAGATCGTGGCTCTTTCCATCATCGAGGCAGAGTATGTGGTAATCACTGAAGCTAGCAAGGAGATGATCTGGATGCAAAATTTGCTGAAGGAGCTTGGTAGAGAGCAAAGATACAGCGTACTGTTCTGGACAGTCAGAGTGCTATTCATTTAGCGAAGAATTCGATGTTCCATGCGAGAACGAAGCATATACAACTGAGGTATCATTTCATCAGGATATTGCTTGAAGATGGATGTCTGTCACTGGAAAAAATTCAGAGC
This sequence comes from Areca catechu, assembly GCA_021397845.1. Classification (NCBI taxonomy): domain Eukaryota; kingdom Viridiplantae; phylum Streptophyta; class Magnoliopsida; order Arecales; family Arecaceae; genus Areca; species Areca catechu. Next base: position 12,323,369 of record CM038041.1, read on the forward strand.
TCAAAGAATCTAGCTGATATGCTGACAAAGGTGGGCACTATAGAGAAATTGGGACTGTGTATGGTCTCAATTGGCCTCCGAAGCTAGTTAATTGGAGGTGCCGCATAAGATACTAACTTTTGTTTTGAAAGTTTTGTTTTGTTTTTCAGGTGGATGCTGATATGGTGTCTAAGTCTCCAAGTGGGAGAGTTATTGAGGCGTGGAGCCTTATCTAGCAAGCCCAGCCCAAGAAAACTAAGCACAGTAGCCCAGAAAAAAAAAGACTGAACGATCGGATTGGGCCAGGCCCGGCCTGACCCACGCGCACAGCTCAAGCGCTCGTGGGTGGGCACATGCGGCCCAAGCCCATGCGACGGGCACGTGAGCACGTGGCTCTGTCCGGCGCGCGGGTGCGCAATGCACGACCCAAGCCCACGTGACGCGCACGCTAGCGCGCGTGGGCTCGGCCCAGGTGGGAGCAGTCTCGTGCTGAGGCATTTCCCCATCGTTTCCTCGGCGTTTCCCGCACCGTTTCTCGTAGTGCATGGGTGGTCCATGGGTTTTGTGAGTGTTTGGACCGTCCGATCAAGCGATCAGACAGCTAAGATTGATCCCGACTTAAATAAGGCATGATCAGAGTTGTTTGACACGATTTTTGGCATGACTAGGCTCTTGATCTACGATTTGATGGCCTGGAAGTTTTCATGGGCTTGTGGGACGAGTTTTTGAGGGTTTTTGGACTTATTTTTGTTTGAGGTTGCATCTAGAGACGCCGATAGAGTTGCAGAGGTGAGCGTGACGGACAGAAGCCCTGAAGACCTTTTCCAATGGAGAAAAAGGCAGAGAAAGGGAGAGAGGAAGAGAGAAAACTGTAGGGAGGTAATAGATCTTCCACTAAAAATTATTTCCGGATAAGAGATATTTTTGGATTTTTTTTTGCTTTCTTCTTTTCTCCCTCATGTTCAAGGGTTGGGGTGAGCATTCTGTAAAACTTCCTGTAAATCTTTTCTATAGTGGAGATTTGATCTTGTGCAACCGTGGACGTAGGAACAAGAGTCTCCGAACCATATAATCCCCTGTGTTGTGCTTGTTACAGTGATTTATTTTGTCAGGTTTTTCTTTCTTTTCCTGTAAATTTTATATTTTATCATGATCCGTTCCATAGTAATATATATATATATACATACTCTCTTTGAAGGAGCAAATGACTTAATCTCATTACTGTACCTATCATGATATATGTAACAACTTGGTATCTATTTCAAAAGCATATGTAATGGAGCTACTAGCATACAAAATAAGACAAAAAAAAAAAAAAAAGAAAAAAAAAAAAAAAGAAAGAAAGAAAATTATAACCATAGAAATTTTTGTACTTGACTAGTAACCTCAAGATAAGATCAATTATGTGAAAGCAAGAGTTGAATGTAAAAACATCATGATTTCCCTGTGCTTGTCTTTTCTGTGGTCGTGAGTAATTTTATGGTAGTAAGTAATTTGTGGTAGTAAGTTATTTTTTGCCTATTTGTTAGGCAGTTATTCCTTTTGTGTATTCCCCTATTTAGGTAGTTATTTCTTTGTATATTCCCTAATTAGATTGGTCCTAGATTATATATATGTAATAGGGGTTTAATATTTATATATACAAAATAGAGAAAGTTCTTTCTTCTACATGGTATCATAGCCCTAGGGTTGGATTCCTGGGGTACCGTATGGTTTTCTCTTTTTCCGTATCAGATCCTTCCTTTACGCATCGGGCGTACCCATCGATCTCCGCCGTGGTCCCTGCCTCCACAGACGGAGAGAGAGAGGAGACGTGCAGTCTTCCCTCCTGCTAGACCTTCGGTCGTGGTCCCTGCATCCACAGACGAAGACGGCTTGACGCCATCAACCTCGGACCCCCGGCGACGCCATCGACTTCGGATTCCCCGGCGACGCCATCGACTTGACCTCGGACCCCGACAGACGGCTCGCTGCTGCACCCCGACAGACGGCTCGCTGCTACACCCCTCCGACAGACGGCTCGCTGCTGATCCCCGGCGACGGCTCGCTGCTGCACCCCTCGGCTCGCTGCTGCACCCCTCGGATCCCCGGCGACGGATCGACCTCGGATCCTCCGGCGACGCCCTCGACCTCCGTCTCCGCTTAGGGCTCCGGATCCGGCTGCTGCACCCCTCGGATCCCCGGCGACGGATCGACCTCGAGGTATCAGAGCGAGACCGCAAGCTTCCTCGACCTCGGATCCTCCGGCGACGCCCAGGGTTCCGGATCCGGCTCTGCCACCGGCTCCGGATTCTCAGGCGATCTACCCGTAGGGAGCGGGACTGCAGCTTCCTCCGTTCCGCCGCCTCGCGTCGCCCTCGCCGCCCTCCGCCGGCACCCGGATCCCGGCCGCACGCGTCGTGACGACGACGGCAATCGGATCCTGTCTCTGCTGCCGAGGTCGCCGTCTCTGCTGCTGGCTCATCCTGCCGAGGTCGCCGTCTCCGCTGGTTTCCCTCTTGGGCAAGGGAAGGCGTGACGACGAGGGCTTCCGAGGGTTTCTCCCTCACTTCTCCCTCGTCCGCGTGACGACGAGGCGCCTTGGGCTTTGAGCCTTAGGCTGTCGTGCATTTGTGGTTCGGTGTCTGGTGAAGGACAAGGGTTTGCACCCGTTCCGTTCCGTGCAACCCTGATTTAAAATTAAAAAAAAAAAAAAGGAAAAAAAAAAGAAAAGAAGAAGGCCGATCAATATTACCTGTTCTCATGGCCGATAAACAGTCGATCATTGCAACTGATCAAGCAGATTCTAATGCCTCTGCCACTGCCATTCTCGCAGACCTGACTGCTGCGATGAAGCAGCTCTTGACCCAGCAGACCGCGCCCCCGCGTGTTGAACCTCCAGTTGCACCCATTGCTATTAAACTTGATGGAAAAAATTATGGCGTTTGGTCTCAGGTTGTTGAGATGTATGTTTCAGGTAAAGACAAACTGTGCTATTTGAATGGTAATTCTCCTGAACCCCCTCTTACTGATCCATTGTTTAGACAATGGAAGATTGATGATTCTACGGTGAAAGGTTGGCTCGTTAATTCTATAGACCCAGCCTTGATACCGAACTTTATTCGGTTTCCTACTGCCAAAGCTGTATGGGATGCTGTGGCAACGACCTTTTTTGATGGATCTGACACCTCTCAAATCTATGATGTTAAAAGGCAGGTTTCTCGATTGAAGCAAGGTGGTGGACCCATCGAGAAATATTACAATGATCTTCAAGGGCTCTGGCATGAGATTGACTTCCGCCGTCCGAATCCTATGCAATGTCCGGCTGATATTTTGAAGTACAATGCCATTATCAATGAAGATCGGGTTTATACCTTTTTAGATGGTCTCGACGATCGCCTTGATAATGTTCGTGCTGATATTATAAAGATGGATCCTTTTCCAACTATTGAGCAAGCTTATGCCCGAGTCAGGCGAGAAGATATGCGCCAATCTATCATGCTCTCCACTCCTGTCGAGGTTACCTCTGGTTCCGCCATGGTGTCTCAGCGAGGCAAGGGTAATCAGTTAGTGCTTTCTGCCCGGGGACCTCGGCCAAAACCTGATATATCTGAGGGATGCTCTCACTGTGGAAACCCTAAACATACAGCAGCATCTTGTTTTAAACTGCACGGCTATCCAGACTGGTGGGATGATTTTCAGAACAAGAAGAAAAAACCAGACTCCAAAAAGGGGCGGAATGGAGGGCAAGCCTCCTTAGTTACTAGTGGCTTATCATTAATTCCTATGGAGCCTGAATCTGCTAATGCCAAGTCTCTTGAAGGTAATTATGGGTTTGTCTTTGCTAATCGACATAGTGATCATGGGTGGATAATTGATTCTGGAGCTACAGATCATATGACTCCGAAATCTGGTGACCTTCTTACATCCACTACGCCACGTCGAGATCATATATACAATGCTACTGGACATGACTTTCCTGTAACGGCGGCTGGGCGTGTGTCTGTCACGCCTTCCCTTTCTCTATCTCATACCTTGCTTGTTCCTTCATTGTCTAATCGTCTATTATCAGTTGGACAGCTTACTAGTGAGTTGAACTGTGTTGTGCTTATGTATCCTGACTTTTGCCTGTTTCAGGACATTCTCACGAAGGAGATTATTGGGCGTGGTACTAAGAGGGAGGGGCTGTATTTTGTGGATGAAATAACTTCTGGACGGACCTATCACTCTCGTGGACAGTTAACTCAAGAGAAGGAACTTTGGTTATGACATCGTCGGTTAGGTCACCCATCCTTTGGATATTTACGGCACTTGTTTCCCAAGGTATTTCATGGTCTATCGAACTCTAGTTTTCAGTGTGATACATGTATTTTGGCAAAGAGCCATCGAACTTGTTTTCCTCCTAGTTTGAGTAAAAGTTCTACTCCTTTTTCCTTAATTCACTCCGATGTATGGGGTGCTTCTCCTATTACTACTATATCTGGTTTTCGATGGTTTATCATCTTTGTCGATGATTGCACACGTATGACTTGGCTATATTTGATGAAACATAAAAATGAGGCTGAAGCTATCTTCCGGACTTTCCACCGTATGATTCAGACTCAGTTTGGGGCCAAACTTCAGGTTCTCAGATCTGATAATGGTGGAGAATACTTAAGTAAACCTCTTGCAGCTTATTTTCAAGAACATGGTTTAATTCATGAAACCTCGTGCCCTCAAACTCCTCAGCAAAATGGTATCGCTGAGCGCAAGAATCGTCATCTTCTTGAGACCACTCGGGCGCTTTTGGAAGGTAGCCATGTTCCCCATCGGTTCTGGGATTCTGCCATAGTCACAGCTACTTATTTGTTGAATCGCATGCCTTCCCGCATTCTGAAATATCGTACGCCAATGCAAGCACTTGCTGCCCATGTGTCTCTTCCTTCGGTTCTCACCTTACCTCCTAAAGTTTTTGGATGTGTCGCTTATGTCCATCTTCACAAAAATCAGCGAACCAAACTTGACCCATGTGCTGTTAAATGTGTTTTTCTTGGTTATGGCCCTTCTCAGAAAGGGTACCGGTGCTATGATCTTACCGGAAAGCGTACGTATGTCACCATGGATGTAACCTTTATCGAGACAGAGTTCTATTTCCCCCCCCCCCCAGTGTCCAGTTCAGGGGGAGACTAGTGGCAGAACCGGACAGTGGTGGGAAGTAGGAATTGCGGGAGCGACAGATGGATACGCTCGGCCACATGATTCTAAGGATGCACAATTAGACAACACTGAATTGTTGTATGAATCCGAACAAGAACAACAGCAACAGCCCTCCTTATCTCCGCCCTCTTCGCCCTCTTCAGTACCACTCCAAACTCCTGAGAATGTACCTGAGGTAAGTTCTTCTACTGTACTTGATCCTTTTGAAGATACTGATATGCTTACTGGTTATAAGCTACCCGATAGGCATAATAGGGGCAAACCTCCAAATCGGTATTCCCCAGATATAGAGGACCGCCGATGTCGATATCCTATTGCAGACTATGTATCTTCCAAAAGGCTATCCACCCCACTACAAGACTTCGTGATTACTATCTCCTCAGTTCAAGTTCCAAACAGAGTTGAAGAAGCCATGAAGGATCCGAAATGGCTTCAAGCAATGAAGGTAGAAATGGAGGCTTTGGAGAAAAATCAAACTTGGAAACTTGTAGAATTACCAAAGGATAAAAAGCCAGTTGGATGTAGGTGGGTGTTCACCATCAAACATAAGGCAGATGGCACTATTGAGAGGTACAAGGCACGACTGGTAGCTAAAGGGTATACACAAACTTATGGGGTGGATTATCAGGAAACATTCTCTCCAGTTGCAAAGTTAGACACTGTAAGAGTGTTGTTATCTCTAGCTGCAAACTTGGACTGGCCTTTGCATCAATTTGATGTAAAGAATGCTTTTCTTCATGGGGATTTAGAGGAGGAAATCTATATGGAGCTTCCACCTGGATACAGATGCACAGATAAACCGAATATGGTGTGTAAGCTGAAAAGATCTTTGTATGGGTTGAAGCAGTCCCCTCGTGCATGGTTTGGTCGCTTTAGCTCAGCTATGAAAGGGTATGGATACTCCCAAAGCAACTCAGATCATACTTTGTTCTTAAAATGTACTCAAGGAAAAAGGACTGCTCTTATTATATATGTCGACGACATGATTATTACAGGCAATGATAATGCAGAGATTATGAGACTGCAGGAATTATTATCTAGGGAGTTTGAAATGAAGAATCTGGGAGGTCTGAAATATTTCCTGGAAATCGAAGTTGCTAGGTCAAAGGAGGGAATTTATTTGTCTCAACGAAAGTATGTTCTTGATCTTTTGACCGAAGTTGGCATGCTAGATTGCAAGCCTGCCGACACTCCTTTTAGACAAAACTGGAAGCTTGGAGAGTATCCTGATCAGACTCCTACTAATAAAGAGAAATACCAAAGGTTAGTAGGACGTTTGATTTATTTATCACATACACGTCCTGATATTGCTCATGCAACAAGTGTAGTGAGTCAGTTCATGCATGCACCAAGTGAAGATCATATGAATGCTGTGTGGCGTATCATTCGATATTTGAAGTCGGCTCCAGGAAAGGGGTTGCTATTTGCAAAAAATGGCCACCTTGAAATAGAAGGTTACACAGATGCAGATTGGGCTGGAAGTGTGACAGACAGGAGGTCTACCTCAGGGTATCTTACTTTTGTGGGAGGCAATCTTGTCACATGGAGAAGTAAGAAACAAGAGGTTGTAGCTCGGTCTAGTGCAGAAGCTGAATTCAGAGGTATAGCAAATGGGTTATGTGAACTTCTATGGCTTCGAAAGCTACTCACTGAGCCCGGGTATCCACCAGGTTTGGAAATTAAATTATTTTGTGATAATAAAGCAGCTATAAACATTGCTCACAATCCAGTTCAACATGATAGAACCAAACATGTGGAGATTGACAGACATTTCATCAAAGAGAATGTGGAGGCAAAATTGATCAAGTTACCTTTCGTAAAATCTGAAGACCAGTTAGTTGATATATTGACAAAGGCTCAGTCTAGCAGAGAATTTCATCGCTCACTTATCAAGTTAGGTATCAAAGACATCTTTGCACCCACTTGAGGGGAGTGTGGTCGTGAGTAATTTTATGGTAGTAAGTAATTTGTGATAGTAAGTTATTTTTTGCCTATTTGTTAGACAGTTATTCCTTTTGTGTATTTTTCTATTTAGATAGTTATTCCTTTGTATATTCCCTAATTAGATTGGTCCTAAATTATATATATGTAATAGAAATTTAATATTTATATATACAAAATAGAGAAAGTTCTTTCTCCTACATTTTCTTAAAAAAAAACAAGACCGCATCTACTCTCGAGGAAGCCACATAACTCCAGCTTTTAGATGCACAAAGTTGGCTACGATGACGACAACTGCACAGCACTTATAAATGGTTTCCAGAGATGCTTGCGAACAGCTTTTTTGCGTGGGTAAGAGGTCGCCAATTCACCGTCTTGCTTACCGGGATTGGAATCGGATCGTTTAAGAGAACCCAGGGATGGAGTGGGCTGAGACAATAAATGATTCGATGGTGACTCATAACGATTCCGTAGGGGTGAATTGCCCCCGTCCATTCATACGTGGAAAGGCCCCAAAAAAAAAAAAAAAAAAAAAAAAAAAAAAAAAGCTTTTCCACCTTAAAGAAGGGGCACGAGCTAATGTGGGGTAGTAGTCCTCAAGACCGGATATAAATGACCGTCATATGGGTTGTTTGTAAGGGGGGGTGAAATCAGTCAAAGATGCAAGATTGTATGAAAATGAGAGTATTCCCATGCATGGTAAAATGAACGTATAGCAAGGCAGGTTCCTTAGGGCCTTAACCATGGTTAGGTTGTATCTTTGGCACTGATCTTTTATTTCATCATCCCAGTCATTGGATTGCATTTTTGTATGGATTTCAAAGCATTGCAATCTCTATCTTTATCTATTTTCAAAGATCCCGATAGTAATGAATATTGCATGATTTAATGGTTGACACCATGAAAGGAAAAGAATCATTCTTTCGTACGAAAAATACAACCGAAATCCTGACTATCAATGCCAAAATAAAAGTTTTAAAAAAAGTTATCTGAATTAACATTTTCTATAGGCTATTTCTTGTGGAGTTTTAGAGCAATTCGTTTTCCAAATGGTGAAGCAAAGGTTCATGGATTGTTTTAAGCGATCACATAAAATTGGAGTCCTTTTCTCAATTATTCTCCTCTCCTCATCTTGATGCCATGATGTGTTAACATCCTCAGAAAGTGATTTGCTATATGCATATAAATTCTTTATATTTTATGCTTGATTATATTAATTATAAATAATATATATCTACGTGAATGATTATCCGTATGCTGGCATGCCTTCACATGCTCATATGCTAATTGATGGTTTGACATTTTACTAATTTTAAAATGATTAATATGCTCATCGATGAGATTTGCACTATTTTTTTAAATTTTTTTGATTATTTTATAGCGACCAGGCTATATATGTTGAATTTTTTATCCTTTCTACTAGATAGCAATATTTGATGTTAATCAATATGTTAACATTAACATCATTGACCAACTCATACTCAAGAGATTTATTGAGGTGAATTGTCACCATCTCATTGAGGTGGACCTTGTTATTGGATAAGTTTTGCACTTAAATAGGAAAATAGGAGCTTAAATTATGGCCGTAAATATTAGGATTTTTTTTTTTTCTTAAGATAAATATTTGACTTGTATTAGGGTAGAAGGAAAGTAAGTTACGGTGAAGCACTACTTGATAGTTGGTAGAACTCATATTTTTAGATGGTGAAACATTTCGAATGTTTTTGAATCATCAAAAATACTCTAAAAATTCTAAAAGTTATTTTATAGTAAAAGAAATGATAAAAGAGAGAACAATTCAGTTGATGCAAGGATCATGACTACAATTGTCATATATTATGTAAGAGTAAAAACAAAGCTTAGCATGACAAGATATGCTCGCATAATTAGAGGAAAAAAAGGCGTATACCACAACAAGTGTATATATTTTTTTGATACAAAAATCTGGTAAAGGGATGACCAGCATAGCTATCTCCTCTAGGCATGACCATATTTTGATACAAAAATCGAGTAAGGGATGACCAGCATAACTATCTCCTCTAGGTATGACCATAAGAACCCCTATTTTGCTGGAGACTGTCTGATATAGGATGATAACAAAGGTAGCTCAGCCCCTTCCCACCACATTGGATATGGATGAGTATGTCATCCCAGTCCCACCAAAGTAGCGGTCGATTTCAATCAAAGGGCTTAGCCAATCCACTCACCCACGTCCAGGCCCTAGGCTAATCTTGAAATTTCTCGAGTCAGCTACGGTGTTATTTCTCGAACATGAGATCTATGGAATGTGGGGCTAAGCTTGTTCCACCTGCACCACCATCCATGACATGTATATATTTGCTATATGAAATTATTATATTGATGTAAAGATTTGTTTTTTTAAAAGAATTATTGATGTATATCTAGTCATTGAAATACATGCTATAGTTGCAAGACTCACCTAACCAAATTGATATAATCTTGCAACTTAGTAGAACCTAGCAAATTCAATTACACATGTTGTTTGACAACTCATAGTTTAATGTGATATCCTTGTAAGATTCTTGATATAGGAGAAATCCTATACTTGGAATCTTGAAGGTTTTAGGATCGAAGATAATTTGATCGAATTCGATTCAGGGTAAAGAGAATCACATCTGGCTATTTCGAATCCCAGTATCGAGTCCATGGCATTTCAAATACGAACAAGCAGAGTGAATATCCAGATTAACGATAACTTTAACATACAGCAAACCCACCCTTCGGTCTCTTGATTCTATTTTAAACTAGAGATCTTCATGACTTTACTCCAATACATATCTCTGGCACTTTTAGTTCGTAATCGATCTACACGAAACTATCCTAATGAAATACAACCAGCCGGATTACTATCATAAAGACTCTTGGTCAAGACACATGCACCTTCCTACTTCCGGTATATTGAAAATCCGATTTTCCTGATGTCTAAGTTCCGTAGAACCTTAGTTACAAAAGGCCCTCAACTTACCGAACTTTGGTATAAGGTCTTGACCTGGTCAGTCACTTCTATAGAAGCATCTACCTAATGACCAAAGAAGAAGTCTACTGATACTCATCCTAAAATACCTTCCATAATAAATAAACTGTCAAGTCTTATTATTTAGAGTAGATCTCAGTTATCAAAGCTGCATGGCCCTTCTTCAAGCCATATCTCCTCAAGCTATTAAGGCAAAATAGCGGGAGACATGAAAGATAAAATCTTTTATTAATGGAAAGGAAACTTTCCAAATAATAAAGAACGATCTCTTCCCATAAATCCTGGTAAAGATCAAAGCCTAATCATTTTCTGCCCGCTTCTCGACATATTGGAGCATCCCTGGAATACCTTTGCTACTTGAGTATAAAAAAGGTTCTCAACGAACCCTCCAAAGGTATGCACTTCTTAACATTCTCCACATATATTTTCATGTGCTTGTACCCTTATTTTACCTTGTAGTATGAAATACTGACTTGACCATTGAAAGGCATTTGTCGGACTTTTTTTGACTAGAACATCTTTTATAGGTACATCTATCTACGTTCCCTCTCTAGTTTGCTCCGGCATTCGAGCAAATTTTAGCACCAGCAATTTTTATTCTACCCGACTCCTATGAGGATACTTTGTTCCTCCTAATTATGATGTTAATGGCAGGAGCACTCATCATGAAGTGCAAAGCCCGTAGCATTGAAAGTCCTTTTGTCATATTGTCACTTATGTCAAGTTCTTCCAACTCCTAACTCTAAGCAATATATGCCATCATTAATATAATTGATGTGAAATGAATTCAAATTCAATCACATTCATGATTTTAGAAAATTTGACCTCCTCGACACATTATGTAAAAGTCAGAAAGTAGGTTCTAAGCAAATATTTTAAGTTATTAATGTCAACCTATTGTGATTACATGTGCTTCATCTTATCAAAACCATGTCTAAGGTTCAATACTGGAATTCCCCCTCTACTCATCAAACAAATATAGGAGGTTTGCTAAGCATGTATCATTTATTTATTTATTTTCTTTTTTCGAAGATTAAGTTTCATCATTTATCATTGTGCTTAGACAATGAGGATAGCTCTCTTCCACTTTAGCTAAGTTTTACCATTCCATTAACACAAGATGGAGATTCATAAAGCACATAAAAAAAAGTTCTCAAGAAAAGTAAACAAACAACAAATAGATAAAACAAAAATATTAAAATTATTAGTGTTGTTCTAGGCAAGGCTATATATAGCGTTGCGGTTGCAATTTCCATTAATTATTTTGATGCATACCTCATTAACACTCGAGATGGGAAAAGAAAGTGACAATTTTGTTTTAATTGTCACTAACGTGTTTAACTAAATATTATCAGTCTTGAAGCATCGAGAGGAACCTTCATAAGAAAATCCAAATTGGTTTGGGGGTGGATAAAAGGCTTGTTATGGAGAATCCTACATTCCTTGGTTCAAGATCAAAACCAAAGGTTTCCAGAGACACACGGAACAAATCAATAAAAATACAGTACAAGCCATTGAATGCACCATTCCCAACAAGTTTCTTACACAAAATGACACACCAAGACAAATAGCTGATGAACATAGCAAATACTAATTAAACCATCACAATTCTGAGTCTTATTACTCATAAACAATATATCTCCCCAGTAGCAAAAGCCAACATCACAACCACCAGCACAATCAATTGGGCTCATTATTCTTTGTTCTTACAGAGCCCACGCATTAACTTTGGGGGGAGAGGGAGAGAGAGAGAGAGAGAGAGAGAGAGAGAGAGAGAGAGAGAGAGAGAGAGGGAGAGGGAGATTTCTACCGTTCTGAGTTGACTCGGACAGGAAGCGCGCGAACCAAACCGAGTTGACGGAGTGGTTCAGAGCGAAACGGCTAGTTTCTAGAGCAGAGAAAAACTTGCTTTGAACGAAGGTAATGGAATGGAGGGAGAAAGAGAGGACCGTAAGAACGTCTTGTTTCCCAGTCCAGTCGTAGTTCATATCACCATTTCTAGAACACGGGCGGCGAACTCGAGGGGGATGCCGAGTTCACCAAATTAAGAATGCTGTTCCAATAGTTCTTGTTCTCCTCCCCCTCCTTCCCCTCTTCTTCCACGCAGCTTCCACCCTCCAAGTTGTCAGAATCTCCACGGCCATCCGAAGAATTCCGGTCATCGGAGCTATCCAGCAGCATACCGGTGAACCCTGCTCCGAATTCCCCACCGGAGGACCCGGTCCCTATGCTAGACGACTCCGGAAGCCACGACGAGGACTCCCCACCAAAGACCGACGTCGTGTCCATCGAAAAGCTGGCAAAGCTATCGATCCTATTATCTTTGATCTCCAGCATTCGAAGTGGCTGCTTCTCGAAGCACTTCCACTCCAAGTCTTGTTCTTCTTCCAGCTCCTGAGCCGTTCCTTGACGGCACACCGTGGAATTGCCGTCCAGTAGCCCGCCGCTCGTGATCGGCAGGACGTTCTCCGAGAAGTTCAAGGTGGATGTTGGCGACTCGAGATCGATCCTTCCGCCCGGGTTTCCGGTGGTTGGTTTGGTGGACCAGACTCCGTGCCATGCTCGGAGGACGTCAAGGGAGGGAGGGGGAGGCGCCGGGGAAGCCACCGAGTTGTTGCTGCCCGGCGGCGCAGGGGGCAGCGGCGGAGGGGCGGAGGAGGAGGAGGGCGACCGTGGTTGGAACTGAGCGGCGGCGCGGAGTTTGGATTCCCGGACGAGGCGGGCCTCGGCTTCGAGGCGGGCGCTCTCCCACTGGGCCATGTGGCTGAGGTTGGCGGAGCTCTTGGCCTGGCCATCGCCGGAGCTGAGGGCGTCGCTCCTGGGCTTGTGGGTCACCGGATCGATACCCATCTTGGCCAGCCGCTTCTTGAGGTGTGTGTTCCAGTAGTTCTTGATCTCATTGTCAGTTCTCTTGGGTAGATGGGTGGCTATTGCAGACCACCTGAAGCAAAGAAGGGAAGCCAGTCATGAGATGAGCCATAATTCCAACCCTTAGCATGAATTCTATATGTTTCTTTAGCAAAGAATTTAACTAAGGTCTTTCATGTGATGCACAGAAGATTATTGCAGTGGGGAAGCCCCAAAAGGAGCCAAAGATAATTTCAGGAAAATGAACTTGATTAAAGAACTTAATTTGTCCTTGGTGCTTTTGAGAAAATGGAGTCAGAGGAGTATATGCACCAATTAATGGATGAAAAAAGGAGTCACTTGAGATTGCCATTATAGAATACTCTTGAATTGTCCTACAAATTTCAAGGATTAGACATTGTGCTAGTTTTTCACCAAGAGCAACCATTAACCTTACAGATATCCGAGTCAGAGAGATGAAAGAGATTAAAAGATTAAGGGAAAAAGCAGGGGTTGTTCAGCTTTTGATTCTTGAATTTTAGACACAGAGACATCAAAGCATAATTCTATTGATGAAAACATGGACAATTAAACATGTATCTAGATATTTGTCAAAATAATAAAAATGTTTTAATTCTTTGCAAGCCGAAATAACACAATTCAGTGCCATATATGTAATTTCTTTGTTTACAAAAAGAAAGACACAATTCAATGTGCATTTCAGGAGGGAAAAAAAAAAAAAAACGAAAAAAAAAAAGGAAAATGCAGTCAAACTCCTACCGATGAACTTTTAAGAGACAGAATTATATGTTATACAGAAAGAAAGATGCATGGCTTCACTACCAAAAACAATTGGTGCTATTTTAGTAACAATCATCTCGATCTTACCCAAAAAAAAGTAACACTCATCATGATTTTTATATGTTTGCAGCTTAAACCGATACAGAATGGTGCAGCTAGATAAAAATTTATTGGAAGGGGATGCGAGCAAATAAACAAGCTGGCGTCGCTGGCAAATACTAGCAGCCATAAATCACCTGTTTCCAAGAAGAGCATGAAGTTGAATGATGGTCTGCTCTTCCTGCAAACTGAACTTCCCCCTCTTGATATCAGGCCTCAGATAATTTGTCCACCTCAATCTACAACTCTTCCCACACCTCTGCAGTCCTGCCATGCATGTGGAAAAAAAAGAAAAGAAAGAGAAGTAAATCAAACTCGAATCGATTACACTCATCATCAACCAGTAACTTTGTATAGATATCAAATCCGCAAGAAACACTCCGGAGGGTGTTAACCAGCTTTCGCAGGCAATGCTCGCCAACTCCCATGGCCATGCTCCTCGATGTAGGCCAGGAGCTTCTGGTCCTCCTCCGGCGTCCATGGCCCCTTCTTGAGGCCCAACTTTTCGCAGCATGGCGATCGGCCCATCGGAGATCCTCCTCACCTACAGCGAAGAAGGAGATGCTGTCAAGGTTTTAGAGACCTAACTTATAGCAGTGGCACGCAAGGAGAAGAGATTCTTGTCAACAGGAATGAGAGGCCAGCGATCGAGTCTATTTGTGTTTGTGTGTGAAATGTTAAAAGGGAGGAGAGTGTGACACTGGAGTGAAGGATAATAACGGGGGGCAAGAAGAAAGAATGGTCAACAACATAAATGGCATAGATATAAATTTTATGGAGGTGACAAGACCAGGCTGCCCCACTGGTAGTTAGGGGGCCAAGTACCCCCTGGCCAGAGCTACCGCTACGGTCCAGGGGTAGCATGGGCAATAAAAGTAATTCCTCATTGCCCGAGCCCATCAACCGTAAATCCTTGCGAGGGCCGTGCTTGGGGCCTACACCAATTTAACGGTCCAGATTGTCCTGATCCTTTCCAATCGTATCATGTACCGCAGCCCCTATGATCTCTAGGTTAAGACAGCTTTAGACGAAGACATCAACCCGAGAGAGATTCAAATCCTATGCTGTCTCGCAAAATTGATGATCGAGACTGCTTGTACGATTGGTGCACTATTTCCGAGTAAATTGCAGTAAAATATTTCGAAAAATTTCTATCCATCCAGATTTCATTTAATAGCGAGGAATGATCACCATTTATCAGGTCAGCCAGTTTTTTTTTTTTTTTTTTTTTTTTTTTTTTTTTTTTTTTTTTTTTTTTTTTTTTTTTTTAAGATAGGCGAAAACTAGAGTTAAAATGCATACATATCTCAAAGCATCACAATTCGTTCTTTTTTTTTTTTTTAAAAAAAAAATAAATAAATTTAGACGCTAGATGAAATGGGAATGGGATGGTACAATCTTTTAATATTTTTTGGTTTACTTTTTCTTATTCTGGTTTTACCCCGTATTCAAATGGATGGATGAGATGGAGAGACACAAGATTCATGATACTTTTGAGTACCAAATCAAATTTCTATTTAAACTTGATGGTGTCCTTCGATTTTGTTTGAAAATTGATGTACGATCGAATGATTTGATCAACGAGTAAAGATGATCTAATTATAGTATGTATCGAGCTATTTTAAGGTTTCAAATGGATCGGGTTGATTCGTGACCCGACCTGATCTAACTCGTCTAGATCCGATCCAACCTGTTTGTAAGGATCCGTGGATTTGGATCGGGTCCTAAAATTAGATCCATTTCATTTTTCGGATCGGGTCTGGGTTTACTGAATTTGAATCCGACCCGACCCGACTCGACTCGAACATACTAATACCGTTAGGATCATATCTAGTTGGACCTTTAAATTATAATTTAAAACTTGTATGGAATTTATTTTTAACATAAAAATAGATTTATAATTATTTTTATATCTTAATTAATTAAAAAAATAATATTATATATTATTTATTTTATGGTTAATAATAATTGACTATGTAATAATTAAAAATATAGTTATCTATATTTTATCCGGATTATATCTAGATCCAAATTCTTTAGATTAAAATCGGATTATTTATGAACCTGATCCAATTCGAACGATCCATTGGATTGAAAATTTTGATAGTGGACATAATCCGAACTGATCTAATTTTTTAGTAAATTGGATATGGATCTAATATTATGACTCGATTAAAAAACCGAATCAGATCAGAATCAATCGTGACCTGATTCGTTGCACCCCTAGGCTGCTTCTGTCAATTGGCAGGATCGGTCATCCTTCTTAAAAGGGGAAGGGGTGGTGGGGCTCAATTAGGCTTCATGGTTAACAGGGTGACTTTCCTTCCTTCTTATCCAATGATGAATTAGAGTTATTGAGGCCTCTGGTCTATTCAAATAACTAACACCTACCCATGCAACATGGCGTGGACTAAATTGCCTATGGTGCACCATCACACAACTCGTTTTATTTATTTATTTTTATACGACTTAGGAATTAATAAAGTCAGACAATTCATTTATTCATCGATTACACAAGATGACCTGCACCATCACAACTCGTTTTATATTTTTTTTTACACGACTTAGGAATTAATAAAGTCAAGACAATTCATTTATTCATCAATTACACAAGTTGACCGTAATCTAGCTTCACTAAAGAAGACCTGCAGCAAAATATGTGGGATTGCACGCAGTGGAAATTTTAGTCATCCATCATTCTATGATACATAGAATGAGCCAACTACTTGTAACCAAGCTGGTTGGCATCCTTCTTCACTAGGGAATTATAGTCAACATGAGTCCTTGAAGTGGAATCACCAATATATATCTCAATAAATCAAATAAATAAATGAATTAATAAGTAATAAGTGCTGACTTGCCCATTTAAGGAGGATATCATGGCAATATAAAAAAATTCAAAGGGCAAGAATATGGTTGCCAGCATTTATCATAAGATAGAGGATGACATGAAATAGGACACATGCGAATACTGTATGCAGTCCTTTTCCTTGAATTTTCTTGAATTTTCTTTCCCTTTTTTTTTTTTTTAAAAAAAAAAAATGTAATTAGAATGATGTATAATAAATAGGTGGCGTGCGATTCCATTACCAAAATAGGAGAAATTTAAATAAGACTTGCTGTGTTATTGTGTTGTTAGTTGCCCTTTAATGATGCAATTAATCTAAATACTATCACTAATTTATTTGCCGGGAAATGGCGATGGATGGCAGCAAAGAAATAAGCTATGATGTTCGCAGGATCTTGCTAATTAATCAGTGATTTAAAGTTTAATGCCATCTCAAGAAAGTTGGTCAGATGATTTAATTTGTTTTACCAATGGGAACAATTTGGTTATAGACTATGTTCCTTTAGTCTGTGCATTCCTTTCCTTTAGTTACTGAAAAAAAAAAAAAAAAAATCTGAATCTTTTCATTTAGAAAATAAAAATGAGGAAGAAGCTAGCAAATCATCTTTTAGGAGATAATAGGGGAAAAAAAAAAAAAAAAAAGTGAATTGCCCATGAATGTTAATTAGGCACACAAAAATACCTCCATGAGTGCAAAACCCCTGGTCATGAAAGAAAGGTGCAACTACCAGGGTATAACTCTCTTTATGAACATTGGAAATCTTATCTGCTAGGTGAAAGACTGACAAAACTAAAGTGAGAGCTCTTTTCTTGGACAAGGAAAGATAATTTTGGAACCCCAAGGAAAAAAGAAGACCACCCATGGCACATGATGAAAGTGATGGCTAACTGCACCATGAGCCGTTTAATGCTATGGCCATTATATTCTGCCTTCACACTGGTTAAAGGGTCCTAACACCCTGCAAGAACCTTGAACAAAAGGTAGTTATTCTCCAAAACCAAGCAAAATTTTTAAGAGGAGGAGAGGGGGAAACCTATCTTTCACTAATAATTCCTTGGTCCTCCTTAAAGGCACCTTAGATCAGAAAAGTTTTCATATATGTAAGATACCATAAACAAAGTTGACAATTTTTTGATCATTATCTCTCAGAATGGTCAGCATTAACCTTTTCCCAAATTCCTTGGGGCAAGCTAAAGCATACATTGAACTAGCCATACAAAAGTCAAGGATTGTCTGAGCTTGATTACTTGGTTTGGAAATATTCCACCTTAGATTAGAGAGGTTTTCATATATGTAAGATACTAAAAACAAGTTGACAATTTTTTTGATCATTATCTTTCAGAATGGTCAGCATTAACCTTTTCTCAAATTCCTTTGGGGCAAGCTAAAGCATACCTTGAACAAGCCATAAAAAAGTCAAGAATTGTGCGAGCTTGATTACTTGGTTTGAAAATATTCTTAAGCTTCTCAGGAGTCCAAGTATTATATATATATATCCAAACAAGTAATCAAGGTTTTCTTCTGTTCAGGGTCTATTCCTTTCGCAACACAACTTCGATCCAAAGACCAGGCTACCAGGCTCCTCTTTTGATGCTTAATCATGGCCACCTTGCACCAACTCCAATTGAAAATCTTAGGTTGAACTTAAACATTCAAATAAAACAAAACCAACCAACAAGTCCAGATCATTGGCCTGCCCTCATGAAAGGTGCCTTCAAATAAAGTGTTCATGTCCTGGGAAAAAAGATTGGAGACAAAGTCCAATTCAGTTCATCAAGGTAATGAAACAAGGATGACAACAAAACCATGTCAAGAGATAGTTAGTGCCCTACAACAACACAGCTACCCAACCCTCTCAGATCTATCCAAAATACACTACCAGATCGAGCAGCACCAGCATTTAACCCTATGTCCTACTAAAGTTAACCATAATAATATATTACTTGACTTTGGAGGACCCCTCGTTTAGTATGAACAAATGCCTTTTTTTTGCCTTTTTCCTTTTCCCTTTTTTGAGAGGAATGATGGATAGACTACCTGTACTTTTAAGGGAGCATTGAAATCACTATAGAAAAGATTACATTTCAGAAGTTAACCCGAAATGCACCATCCCTTTTTTTTAAAGAAAATAGCCAGGTTGGCGAGTCACGCTAATGGATAAGATTATTTTGAAATTGACTAAAACAGTCATTTTGATCATAAAGTTGATGAAGGTTGATCATATGAGTGCCCACTTTTCTTGGTTAAAAGTTCTGAGCTTGAATACATCGAGACCTACATCAAGGCCCCCATCCCCATTTATCTTGGATGATGGAAGGACAAAACGAGACATGGGGCATCCCACGTTTATTATCGTGGGTTAAGGCTCGGATCCTGATACCAAACGGTTCCGAAAAAAAATTGCAGGCTTTTGGCACGGTTTTAACATGGGATTCCAGGGCTCGAAGCAAATTGGTAGGGCAACCCGTCCTTAAATTTGGCATTAAATGGCATTGCGAAGGACACATCCTTGAAAACTCGATGGGCTCTAAAAGGACCACCTTGCTCCAAGTTTTACGGGGTAGTTAAGAATGACGGTGGCCTCCGTCTTTTTAAAAGGACTCTCGAAATTGATACGCGGCAGTACCGTATTTGCTGCTAGTCAAATTATACTATTGATTCATGAGTGGGTAAACTTACCACGTAAAGGACCCGAAACCCCAGCATTTTATCCCAAGAAAATTTGTATAATTGTTGCCTATGGAGACAAGGATCTTCAAATTAGCCTCCCCACCCGGAGGCCGGAGCGAATAGATGGGGAGGGTAGTAATAACTTGTCTCCTCCTCCTCCTCCTCCTCCTCCTCTCTCTCTTTTATGTTTTTCAAAGCATGTTTTAATAACAATCAAACGAGCATTTCCGTATAATTTGTTTTTTTTTTAATTTTTGAATAAATTTATTTTAGTAAAACTTGACAACTTGCCAATAAATTACGGGAAGCTTCTTGTTGTGTCGGAAATGGTTAGTACTTTAATGATCGAAGCTTGTCGTATTTGAGATGGTCGTGTGTGGAGGTAGGGTAATTGACCATCCATTATTAATTGCGATAACCAAAAGTTCAAGACCTCATGCGCTAATGAGTTGACGAGATGGGATATTTCAATTTTTTTTTAATAAAAAAACTTAATATTTGAGGTATTTGGACACGTCGACACGGTTAAATTGTTTGGATCCATACGATACCGGTGCCTATTTAGTTCCTCATCCAAATTATATCGGATAAGCCTTGAATATTTATATAAAATAAAAATTAAAATATATACATATTTTTAATTTTTTTGGTAAATAAAAAGTATAGGAATGTTAAATATGGTGTAGCTACCTTCGCAGATCCCATCCTGTCATGTAATATTCGATACAAGATGCTCAGATTTTTGTAACCTTTTCCCGTCTATTGGCGAGTAGGTCAATCTAACATCATTAAGATGCTGACGGGTAGAATGGAGATACAAAGAAAAAAATCTTGATCTTCTAATCACATCAATCATCACTGGCTAGAAGTTGAAAGTGAGGCGTAGTCTCTACCAACCGTATTACTGTCTTATTAATGATGATTAATTTGTTTAGGAGATATAACTTTCACTGCTTTTTGGCAATATATCATGGTGAATCTTTAGATCTATAGGGACGGGGTTTACGATGTTTAAAATTCGAAGAACCTCCGAGTAGCTGGGAAATGCTACCGGTAAACAGCTATTTGGCGGATATTTGCTCGACAAAAGTTGCTAGCTGATGTGTAATTTAATTTAGTGTAAAGAACGTGTTTGATGTACATGGAAAGACGAAGGAGAGATTGACCGTTAGTTAGAGGAGGTGTATATATATATATATATATATATATATATATATATATATATATATATATATATATATATATATATATATATATATATATATATATATATATATATATATATATATATATATATATATTGCCGCTGAATCTTCTGGGTCAGACTTTCTCGATCTGGTTGGAATGCGCATCTTCCCAGTTCACGCACAAATATTTCACAGGTCGATGATGTTCCAGCAGGAGACATTCCGATGGCTAAGTTAATGGGAGCTTTCGAGGAATGGAGGAATCGCAAAGGAGATGGCTTGTGGGAAAGGAAAAACTTTCTTACTGCTTGAAGTCTCCCTTTTACCTTATATAGATGCGGAACTTCACCGGAATCTATTAGGGGCCAAGCTGGGAAAGGCCAATCTGCTCCTAGAGGAATCTTGGTAGTGGCCAGGTGGCACCAGATCGTGGGACCTACAGAGTAACGGCACATAGATCGTAGGATCGCAGAGTAATGGCACCGAGATGTCAAGATTATGTTGTAACGGATCCCGATATCAACTGGAATGAATCTCTGGAGCCTCCGAACCAATATGGGTCCGGCTGAAGTGGGTTGGTCAAACTTTTGGTGGGTCGATCGGATTTCAAGTAGATCGGTCGGATCCCTGGTGAGTTGATCGAACCTTCGATGGGTCAATCAGACTTTTAGTCTGATCCAGTCGAAAGGCCATCGATCCCGATCTAGTTCGAAAGAAAGTTGATTGGGTATATATATATAAACCTTCGATGGGTCAGTCAGACTTTTGGTCTGATCCAGTCGAAAGGCCATCGATCCCGATCTAGTTCGAAAGAAAGTTGATTGGATATATATATATATATATATTTGTGGTGAAGAGACAATAAAAAAATTCCACGGAAAAAGTTATATGTATTTGTGGTGAAGAGACAATAAAAAAATTCCACGGAAAAAGTTATATGCTGTGCTGTTCTCTCACTAATCCATGGAATGATACCCTGCGTCTATTAGAGTACAGATAGTCCTTATGCAATCGTGATTTATGATGAGAGCTATGTGCCACAATGGCACTGCCTTCAGGGAAAGGTACAATGAGAGAGTTGCTTATACTTGCTCTGTAATTATTCTGTACGAAACTTCCGTTCTACTACGGCATTGCTTCTTTGTTCTCGTCTTCTTGGATCAGGTAAGAAATAATTAAGAATGTGTTTGCTTAAACATTTAATTTTATTTTTATTTTTTGAAAGTAGAAAACAAGAGAGAGTAAGAGCGCGTGAGGCGGACGAAGTGACTTGGTTTTCATGCCATCGTCCCCGTGAGTTTTCTTCACTGTTTTTTAGGATTTCTACTTTCCTGTTGGCTGGGATTATGGCTAGTGGTGTTAATGGGAAGGATGGTGTGTTGGAGACCGGCGAGGCGTCGGACTCCGGGGTGAAGGGTGGTATCGAGAAATCGTGGGCGGAGGTGGTGCACGGCTCCCCCCGGTCCCCTTCCTGGTCTTCGTACAAGTTATCCGAGGCTGAAATCGAGCGACTCCGTCAGTCTTTTACGAAGGTCCTAATAATGCTGGACTCCATGGACGCTGGCCGGAGGAAATGGGAAGGTTTCTCTGTTATTTTCCGTAGTTTGGGTCGACGGATCCAGCCGGCGAGGTTGGCCAGAGACATCCGGCTACGGCTGCAGTTATCCAAGGAACCGGAGGTTTTTTCGGTTGGTGAAGATCACTTCGTGCTCAGAACCAACTCCAAGGAAGAGTGCGACCGGATCTTGGCGGGGGGTCCGTGGTATGTTGCGGGACAACGGCTGGCATTCGTTCCGTGGCATCCGGACTTCATTCCGGGGAGGAACCCTGTTACTCAGACCGTGGTTTGGCTTCGACTCCCTGAGTTGCCTCCGGAGTACTGGGAGCCAGGGGCCATCATGGCGGTGGCACGGAAGGCAGGTAACCTCCTGTCCCTTGACAACTTCACTGATTTAATGAAGAAAACGGGCTTTGCCCGTGTTAGGGTGGAGATCGACTCCGCCAAGCCTCTGCTGCTGGGAGTCCTTATCCAAGGGAACGAGGAGGTCTTCTGGCAACAATTTGTGTACGAGACTCTTCCCTCAATGTGCTTCCTATGTGGACACATTGGTCATACAGTCGCTGAATGCAAAGATTCTGGCAAGTTGGCGACGGACGGTGCTTCTCCACCAGTTCTATCACAGGATAATGTCTATCAGTATCCCTCGGTGGACGGATCTGGATTGAGGAAGGCGACGGACGGTGGTTTACCAAACACTGGAGCTGTGGAGGGGCTCTATCCGTTTGGCCCCTGGCTTGCAACTACCCGGGTCCGTCCTCGACAGTCTGCTGCGGCGCCGAAGGGAGGGGTGTTGGGGGACAGAGGAAAGGCTCCGGCTTCATCATCGGAGGCTCCCTCTTCTTCGCCAACTCGGTCCTCACCGAATAGGCCATCCTCATCCCCCGGGTCTCCCTCTGACTCTGAGGGATGGTAGAAGCCGGCCAAGTTGGCCCGGAGGAGATCCCATGGGGCGTCTGCGGCGGAGGCTTCAGAAGCGGAGGGTGGCAGTAAAACAGGGGGAAGCGTCTTTGCCCCATTGGCGGACTGCATGGAACTGCTTCCGGTGGAGGGTGCGCAAAAGGATCACCTCATGATCGACTACGGCACTATCTCCCTCAAGAGGAGCAGGAGTCCTTCTAGCCGCCCATCTCCCTTTTCATCGAAGTCCTCTCCGGTCACCACAATTCAGGTAAGCCATGCTACCCCTTGTGTTGATGGCGGCCTGTCGGGTGTTACCTCTACTACCCGAGTGTCTTCTGAACTTGGGGTGACAGGGAGGAGAGGGGACAAAATGAAGGAATGGAGAAAGGTGCAAGGGAGAGGGGGTGGGTCGACGGAGTCTGTAACCGTCTCTGGGGGCTCCGGTGCCAGTGGGGAGGGTTGTGAATTGAGTTCGGAGGGCTCTGGGGCGGGGTCTTCTCAGGGTGACGGGAGGATTTCTCTTAGCCAGGACGGGGTGGAGGGGAGCAAGCTGCTGTCTGGTGGCCACGGAGAGGGAGGGGAGATCCTGGGTTCTGGGTCTGGGGCGGGTTCTGGTGCTGGGCATCCTAGGAGGGAGGCTAAGGTGCTAGCCTCGGCTACTGAAGCAGGGGATATCCATTCTGGGGGGCAGGGGAAAGACCCGGGACCAAAAGCTAAGGTGCTGCTGGCGTCTCACGAGGAGGCCTGTGATTTTGTTGCCAAATCTTTGGCTTCTGTTGGGGGGCAGCAGATGCACTTTACTGACAGCACTCGGGTGAGGGAGGGATCCCAAGAGGGAAGTCATTTGGGTCCTAGTGGCCGGGAGAAGGAGGTTATGCATCTGGGGAATGGTAAAGGGGATCGGCAGGGGGCCGAATCCTCAATGATGTGATCTTGTAATGAAAGTTATTATCTGGAATGTTAGAGGGGCTAGGAAGCCCTCGTTTGCTTCTACCTACTATAGGTTTTTACAATTGTATGATCCTTTCATTTGTGTTTGGCTAGAGACCAGGGTGTTCGGGTCCAGTTTGGAATGGATCAAGCATAGGATCCCTCGGGATTGGGGATTCTATTCTGTGCCTTCCCAGGGCTTAGCTAGGGGTATTATTGTTACCTGGAATTCGGGTCATCTTAAAGTCAATGTTTTTCACAGATCCGATCAAATGGTGGCTATAGTTGTTTCGGAACCTAATCAACCAACCTGGCTCCTTTCTGGTGTGTATGCTAGTACTTCTTACAAGGAGAGAAGGATTGTTTGGGAGGAAGCCTCCGCGCTGCTGAACCAGGGCATCCCTTCTGTTGTCGTCGAGGATTTTAATGTTATTGATAATCTCGACGACAAGAGGGGCGGTAGACCCTTCACTCAGGATTCTGGATCCAGGGAATTCTCTGGTTTCATTCATAATAATGGATTGATTGATCTGGGTTTCCTGGGGCCGAGATATACTTGGTGCAACAACCGGGCCGGGATGGCTAGAGTCTGGGAAAGGCTGGACAGAGTCTTTGCTACACTGACCTGGATGTCTCTTTTTCTTGATCATTCGGTCCAGCATCTCCGGCGGATCACCTCTGATCATGCTCCGATTCTCCTATCTATTGATCAGAGGAGGAGGGGGCGAACTCCATTCAGATTTGAAAAATTCTGGTTGTCCTATCCTAAACTCAAAGATATTGTCAGGGAAGTCTGAAGGTTGCCTGCCAGGGGTGATGCTTCCTAAAGGATAACTCAGAAATTGATCATCCTCAGGAATCTCCTGCGCCATTGGAACAGGGTTGAGGTGGGAAATCTTCAGGAGCAATTGAAAGCGGTCGAAGAAACTATTGATTCTTTACAGGAGAAGGAAGCTTCGATTGGCTCCTTGACTGAGGCTGATATGTACTCTCTCCGGAACTGTCTATCGCATTGTTACGGCTGTAACGATGACGTGGCGTGTCTCAGATTTCGTTGGGCGTGATTCGAGCCACGGGGAGTTTTTTCGGCCAAGTCAGTTGCAGCTCCACCCCGGCCGAAGCCGAGCTCGGCCCGGGCCCTCCTGCCGCCTTGCCAGGCAGCACCCTGAGACGTTACCGCCCCGACCGAAGTCAAGCTCGGCCCGGGCCCTCCTGCAGCTCCGCCAGGTGTCAACCCAGGAGGGGTCCACCTCGGCCAAGGTCGGCTGCTCTCCCGCTCCCTCACCAGGTGGCGCTCGGAGACGGTCCTGCCTCGGCCGAGGTCAAGCCGGGCCCCTTCGCTCCTTCGCCAGGTGGCGCCCGAAGACGGGGCCACCTCGGCTGAAGCCGAGTGCCCTTCTGCCACTCCGCTAGGTGTCCACCCAGGAGGGGTCCACCTCGACCGAGTTCGGCGGCTCCCCCGCTCCCTCGCCAGGTGGCGCCCGGAGATGGTCCCACCTCGGTCGAGGTCGAGCCGGGCCCCTTCGCTCCTTCGCCAGGTGGCGCCCGGAGACGGGACCACCTCGGACGAAGCCGAGCGCCCTTCTGCCACTCCGCCAGGTGTCCACCCAGGAGGGGTCCACCTCGGCCAAGGTCGGCAGCTCCCCTGCTCTGATGCAGAACGAAAGAGATGATGCGATGCGGAAGTAAATTAAGACTAATTCTTTTTTTTTTTTTTTAATATTTTCAGAAGTCGGCTTTGACTCAAAGGAAAGTTAAACTAAATTGAAAGAAACTATGTAATAATTGAAAGCACAATTTAAAAGGAATTAGGTTATCAGAGTAGTTCAGAAGTAAAGGATCGCTGGGGGTTAGAAACTCCCAGACCTAGGGTTTCGCTTTGAACTTTCAACAGGACAGAAGTAAAGAGAAGAGAAGGGTTACAGACCAGGCAGTGATCTTCACAGAGTTAGTGGAAGGACTCTCCTGAGCAAATTGTTGGATCCCCGGATTCAGATATCTTCGCAATGGATCCTCCAATACTCGTCCTTTGGCAGAGTTGGCTTCTCCTGAACTCAAGATCTGGGAAAGAAGAAGAACAATTTATGGAACCAGATACTCAAGGAAGGATTTACCAGATTGAAGAACTTGAAGGCTGATGTTGCTGAAATCTGGATTCTCCTGGAGGCTGATCTGACTTCCTCTGGGGAATTGCTCTAGATCTGAAGTATCCGGACTGGACCTGGATGCTGGTGGTCGGCCTTGACTTGGAGAGAGTGGCCGTGAGAGATGGGGTAGGCTAGGGTTTGGTGGAAAGCCTAGCCTTGTTCTTCAAGAGAAAATTTCTTTCCTTCCATGGCTCAACTCTTTTGGACACCTCCTTTTCTTTCTCCCTAAGTCATGGTTCTTCCCATCTTTGCTTTGGGATTTTTAGGCATGGATTGGGTGCCCCCTTGAAGTGCTCCCCAAGAAGAGCTTCTTTCTTTACATAGCTTGGCTCTTATGGAATGTTTTGGGCCGCCCCCTTGAATTGTGGATCCCAGATTATTTTCTCCTCAAGTGGCGCATGAGAGAAGGGACCTGCTATCTTGTGGTGTGGGGACCAGAGCATACTGGATGGAGATGTGGCGCCCCCTGGACTCAGGTGTGTGGCTGGGAGTGTGGCGCCCACTTGCTTGGCCTTGGGAGAAAATGTGACACCCTGGAGAAGACCTAGACCACTACTGAGCCAACATGACTCAACAAAATTAAATTGCAGGGAAATACAGACTCAAGCTAAAATTGAGTTGATCAAGTCAACCCTTATTACAAACCAGAAAATCCTAATTCTTCGGGCAAGGTCAATCAGAGATCCAGATGGAGCCCTGAAGTCTTCTTCTGAGTCTGGTGCCCGCACAAATTCTCCCGGGGTGGGAGGAACTCGACCCTGTCGAGTATGGATCAAGTTGGCTCTGGTATCTCTCCAAGAGGTCTGGGTCCAATTCTTGTAATTCTTCTCGGGAGATCCAAGAGTCATCAGAATCTGGCCTTCCTTGCCAGCGGACCAGGTATCTTTGGTATCCTCGATTACGAGTAGAGATAACCTGATCATCCAGGATCTTTTCAATCTGTTCTTTCCTCACAGGCCAGTTTGTTGGTGGACACACAGGGTTGGGTTCACTCTCAAGAGCAGGGTTAGGCTCAAAAGGCTCACTGGGAATCACAGCTGGCTCTCTATACTCTACTAGTTCTGTAATGTTGAAAGTGGAGCTAATGCCTAGTTCTGGAGGTAACTCGAGCACATAGGCATTGGATCCTACTCTCTTTACCACTCTAAATGGTCCAGCTCCTCTAGCATGTAACTTTCTAACGGTTCCAGGAGGAAACCGTTCAGGCCTTAACCTAATCATTACAAATTCTCCCTCGTCAAAAGTTTTGACTCGCCTTTGAGAATCAGCCAACTTCTTATAAGTTTCATTACTTAAATTTATTTTGGCATGAATTTCTTTATGCAAGTCTTTTATATGCTGTGCAAAAACTTCGGCAGGTTCGGAGACTCGTGTGTGGACTGGTAAAGGAGCTAGGTCAAGAGGTGTGTGAGGTTTGTAACCATGCACAATTTCAAATGGACTCTTACCTGTAGACCTATTGACCGAGTCATTGTATGCAAATTCAGCTCTAGGTAAGTACAAATCCCAGTTCTTAATGTTTTCACCAACAAGACACCTTAACAGATTGCCTAAACTACGGTTCACTACTTCGGTTTGGCCGTCAGTTTGGGGATGATAGGGAGTTGAAAACTTAAGTTTTGTCCCTAACTTATGCCAAAGGGTTTTCCAGAAATAGCTGGTGAACCGGACATCCCTATCTGAAACAATTGTCTTAGGTAGGCCATGGAGTCGAACTATCTCATTAAAGAACAGGGTGGCTACCTTAGACGCATCAAATATTTGGGAACAAGGCAAGAAATGGGCCATCTTGGAAAACCGGTCGACTACAACACAGATAGAGTCATGCCTCCTCTGGGTCTTAGGCAAACCTAACACAAAGTCCATGCTCACATCTTGTCAGGGACGATCTGGGGCAGGAAGTGGGGTATAAAGGCCGGTGTTCTGTTTTCGCTGTTTGGCAACAGCGCAGGTCCGACACCTAGCCACAATGTGTGCTACATCTCTTTTTAAGCTAGGCCAGAAAAAGTGGTCTTCAATAGCTAGGGTGGTCTTGTCTTTTCCGAAATGGCCAGCTAAACCTCCAGCATGAATTTCCCAAATCAAAAATTTCCTAAGAGAAGTTCTAGGGATGCAAAGCCTATTCTTAAAGAACAGAAAGCCATCTAAAAGGGTATAATCCTTATGATCACTAGATGGTCCTTGAGTTAGATCCTGGTACACAGTCTTAAAATCCGGACACGACTCATATTCCTCTTTGATCTGCTCAAACCCTATGACTTCAGCCCTAACAGAATTCAATAACAAAGATCGATGACTAAGGACATCAGCTACCTTATTTTCAGACCCAGCCTTATGTTTCAAAATAAAAGTATAGGACTGGATATACTCTACCCACTTAGCATGCCTAGGGTTAAGCTTCTTCTGGGAATTCAAGAATCTAAGAGCCTCATGGTCCGAAAACAGCACAAATTCTTGCGGTAGCAAATAATGTCTCCAGTAACGCAAAGCTTGCACTACCGCATAAAATTCCTTATCATAGGTAGAATACCTAAGCTTAGCATCATTAAGTTTTTCACTAAAGAATTCTACGGGATGGTTCTCTTGGCTTAGGACTCCACCTATGCCTACTCCTGAAGCATCACAGGCAACCTCAAATACTTTAGAAAAGTCGGGTAACCTCAAAATGGGTGTCTGGGTCATCCTATCCTTAAGATCTAGGAAGGCTTTATGGGCTGCTTTAGTCTACTGAAATTCTCTCTTCCTAATACAGTCTGTGATAGGAGCAACTACAGTACTAAACCCCTTGATGAATCGCCTATAGAAGGTAGCCAAGCCGTGGAAACTTCTGACTTTATGCACGCTGGTCGGCTTTGGCCATTCTACTATGGACCTAATCTTTTCTGGATCGGCAGCCACGTCGTCAGGGGTTACTACAAAACCAAGGAAGATAATTCTACTGGTCATGAATTCACACTTTTTGAGATTACCGTAGAGACTATCATTCCTCAAAACTTGGCAAACTTGTCTAAGGTGGCCTAGGTGATCTGCAGGGGTCTTACTATAGATCAGGATGTCATCAAAATAGACCACTACAAACTTCCCTATGAAAGCTCTAAGCACCTGGGTCATAATCCACATGAAAGTACTAGGGGCATTGGACAACCCAAAAGGCATTACAACCCATTCATAGAGACCATCCTTAGTTTTGAAAGCGGTTTTCCACTCACCCCTGGTCTAATCCTAACCTGATGATAGCCGCTCTTGAGATCAATTTTAGAAAAAACCATTGCACCAGCCATCATATCTAGCATGTCATCTAGTCTAGGGATGGGGAACCTATACTTGATTGTGATTTTGTTGATGGCACGACTATCAACACACATCCTCCATGTGCCATCCTTCTTTGGGGTCAGAAGTGCAGGGACTGCACAAGGGCTAAGACTCTCTCTAATAAACCCCTTCCTCAACAATTCTCCAACCTGCTTTTGCAGTTCCTTATGCTCAGATGGATTCATCCTATAATGGGGCAAGTTGGGTAAAGTAGCCCCTGGGACTAAATCTACGGAATGCTGGATATCCCTAAGAGGTGGAAGGTGGTCCGGCAGATCCTCGGGAAAAACATCATCAAATTCTTCTAACAAAGGTTTAACTTCCTGAGGAGGCTCTGAGGGTGTAGGAGTCCTAAGTTCCCTAGCAGTCAACATCCAAATAGGTGAACCACTATGAATTTCTTGTTCTAGATCCTTATCACTATTTAGGTTCACTCCAGTCTTCATCTCTCTGACCTTATTGGGTCCTTTAGCTACCTTGTCCTTAGGAGGGACTGAATGGATTGTGATTTTCTTCCCATTAAAACTAAAGACACAGGTGTTGGATTTTCCTAAGAGGGTGGCATCATGATCATATAACCAAGGTCTTCCAAGAATTATACTGCTCACCCCCATGGGCAAGACATCACACCAAATCTTCTCTTGATAGGATTGCATTTGGATTTGGACCTGACATCTAGACTGGATGGGTATAGAGGTAGAGTCTACCCAAGAAACCTTATAGGGGTTGGGGTGGGGGACTGGGATTAAGCCTAACATTTTGACAGTGCTAGCAGAAATGGCATTCACACAGCTTCCACTATCTATGATGATCTTACATACCTTATCCCCTAGTTTAAGGAAAGTCTGTAGGATGTTAGTCCTACGCCAATCTTCCTGAACTCTATTCTGGGACAGGATGCATCTCACAACCCCTAATTGGTCAGACTCTGTGGATTCCTCCTCTCCTTCATACTCATCGACCAAATTCATTTCGACCTCATAAACTTCTTCTTCAAACTCTTCATTGGGCCCAGAATTCTCTTCTTCTCCTTCTTCTATGTAAAGGGATCTACGAGGGCACTGGCTAGAAACATGACCTACCTTATGGCACTTAAAACAAGCTATGGCTGTGCACTGGTTGGAGATATGACCGGGCTTCTGGCACTTAAAACAGATGATACTAGGGGTTCTCTGGGTGTCAGGTGCCTTACCTTTGTCCATGGGCCTAGGGGTGGGAATACCCTGATTAGGCTTGCTAGGGGTAACTTGGCTAGGTCCATTTCTTGGGATTGGGGCACTAACCCTAGAAGGCATAGGTCCTCTCTGAAACTTCTCAGTGTTCAATGCAATCTGATAGGCTTGGTCTAGGTCAGTAACCTCTCTCAGAAACAACTCCCTCTTTATGTCTTCCCTAAGTCCAGCCTTAAACCTAGACAAAGTGACCTCATGGGCTTCACTCACATCACATCTCATCAGGTATTCATCAAAGGTGGTTATGTAGTCTGATACAGATCGGTTTCCTTGTTTCAAAGTCTGCCATTGGTCTAACAGATTCTGCTGGTATGAAATGGGTAGGTACTTATCTCTAAGCTTCTCTTTCATACCCTGCCAAGTGGTTATGGGCTCTACATTTCGTCTTCTAGTGGTTAGCTTAATGTTCCCCCAGTATAACCTAGCTTGACATACTAACTTCATCTTGGCAAACTTGAATTTCCTTTCCTCAGACATGGCATACCACTCAAAGTACTGGTCCATCTCACCCTCCTAATCAGAATACACCTTAGGGTTTAAGCTACCATCAAAAGTGGGTGCATCTAATTTGATGTTCCGAATGAACCTATCATCTCTATCTTCAGGTTCTAGGTCAGGCCTCCTATGATTAGGTTCAGGATCTCTGTATAAAGGTCTTCTAGGCTCTTGGTGTGGGTGAGGTTGAGGCACATTAAAATCTGGGTCAGGAGTCCAATTCTGATGCCTAGGTTCCTCAAGTACTTGGACTCGATCCCTAAGCTGGACAAAATTCTCATGGACCTGTTCTTTAAACTGGGCAACAGTAGCAGTCATATCCTGACTCAATTTGTTCATACTCTCAGTAAGAGCTCTAACCATGGCCTCTAAATCAGGTTGGGTTTGACCAGGTTGGTAGGGTACTCCATTCCGGGTAGACATGATGATGCAAACAAACACACCAAATGAGACTCAACTGAAATGACTACGGGCTAACTAGACCTAGAGCCCAAACTAGATGCCCAATCAGAGTGGCAAGCTAGCCTGTAGTAACTCGGAACTCAGCCAGGCAGGTGTAAGGGGAGTGTTAGGTCTCTAGATGCCAATCCTAGACACCAATCAGTGATTGGCCAGGTAGGCGGACCAGCACACAAGTCCTTCGAGATAGAATCCCTGAACCACCATTCTAGACACTGAGTACAAAGCACACACAGAGTAACTAGACAAACTGACTCAACATTAGCCTATACCCGACTTGTTGGTGTCCCTAGCCCATTAGGGCAAATTAAGTCTAATAAATTTTAAAATTAGGCTTAGGATCGAATGAATGGGTGGTGGTTGTGGGCTAAGGATAGGTTATCAACTCCTCCCCTTATCTTAGATGCTCAATTGCCCTTAAGATGAATTAGGAGATGATCACTCAAAAATAATTGAATTGCAGAAACACAGAAACAGAGTTGCTGTAATTTAACTCTCAGAAATTTCACGGAAACCAATAAATTACAAGAAAATTATGTAAAATAGTTTCAATTATACTAGTTCTAGGAAAACAAAAATCATGTAATTTAGAGTTACTTGCAATGAGAAACAATTCCTACAACAGGGTAGTTACAGACTGAAAATAGAGTGCTTCCTCTGTTTACAATTCCTGCTATGAAGTTGTAACCCAGCGGATCCCCTACATGCCCTAGGAACACCCCATGGAATGGGAAGAGGAGGTTTGCACCTTGCTTCGTTCCTAGGACCGGACGTCCTGGGGAGTCTACTTCGAGCAGACAAAGTAAAAAAGAGAGAGACTCAAAACAAGCAAGCAAGACAGAAACACTAGACAGGGCTCTGATGCCAAAAATGATGTAGAACGAAAGAGATGATGCGATGCGGAAGTAAATTAAGACTAATTCTTTTTTTTGTTTTTTTTTTTTAATATTTTCAGAAGTCGGCTTTGACTCAAAGGAAAGTTAAACTAAATTGAAAGAAACTATGTAATAATTGAAAGCACAATTTAAAAGGAACTAGGTTATCAGAGTAGTTCAGAAGTAAAGGATTGCTGGGGGTTGAGAAACTCCCAGACCTAGGGTTTCGCTCTGAACTTTCAACAGGACAGAAGTAAAGAGAAGAGAAGGGTTACAGACCAGGCAGTGATCTTCACAGAGTTAGTGGAAGGACTCTCCTGAGCAGATTGTTGGATCCCCGGATTCAGATATCTTCGCAATGGATCCTCCAATACTGGTCCTTTGGCAGAGTTGGCTTCTCCTGAACTCAAGATCTGGGAAAGAAGAAGAACAATTTATGGAACCAGATACTCAAGGAAGGATTTACCAGATTGAAGAACTTGAAGGATGATGTTGCTGAAATCCGGATTCTCCTGGAGGCTGATCTGACTTCCTCTGGGGAATTGCTCAGGATCTGAAGTATCCGGACTGGACCTGGATGCTGGTGGTCGGCCTTGACTTGGAGAGAGTGGCCGTGAGAGATGGGGTAGGCTAGGGTTTGGTGGAAAGAAGAGGATGATGGGCGGCTAGGGTTTGGAAGTGAAGTGGCTAACCTAGGGTTTTGGGGTTGGAGATCTCACACCTCCTCAAGGTTCCTAGGGAACCCGGATTTACTCCCTCACGGAGCTCAACACCTGGATGCAAGTGCGGAAGAGAGAAAAACAAAGTTTGCTCACACATAAGTTTGAATTCATTCATCAATTCACTTTAAAATTTACAAGAGGGGTTTAATTTATAGGACTTTACAAGAGAGCAGGGTTTTACATCTTCCCATGTGGGACTAATAGGGTGGATCTTCAAATTAGGTTTGTAGAATCAATTTCCACACATATGGCCGGCCAAGAGGTTCCAAAAATGTTGATTGGTGGCTCCAAAAGGTAAGTAGGTGGCGCCTCCTAGCCTTGTTCTTCAAGAGAAAATTTCTTTCCTTCCATGGCTCAACTCTTTTGGACACCTCCTTTTCTTTCTCCCTAAGTCATGGTTCTTCCCATCTTTGCTTTGGGCTTTTTAGGCATGGATTGGGCGCCCCCTTGAAGTGCTCCCCAAGAAGAGCTTCTTTCTTTACATAGCTTGGCTCTTATGGAATGTTTTGGGCCGCCCCCTTGAATTGTGGATCCCAGATTATTTTCTCCTCAAGTGGCGCATGAGAGAAGGGACCTGCTATCTTGTGGTGTGGGGACCAGAGCATACTGGATGGAGATGTGGCGCCCCCTGGACTCAGGCGTGTGGCTGGGAGTGTGGCGCCCACTTGCTTGGCCTTGGGAGAAAATGTGACACCCTGGAGAAGACCTAGACCACTACTGAGCCAACATGACTCAACAAAATTAAATTGCAGGGAAATATAGACTCAAGCTAAAATTAAGTTGATCAAGTCAACCCTTATTACAAACCAGAAAATCCTAATTCTTCGGGTAAGGTCAATCAGAGATCCAGATGGAGCCCTGAAGTCTTTTTCTGAGTTTGGTGCCCGCACCACGCTCCCTCGCCAGGTGGGACGGGACCACCTCGACCGAGGTCGAGCCGAGCCCCTCCGCTCCTTCGCCAGGTGGCACCCGGAGACGGGACCACCTCGGCCGAAGCCGAGCATCCTTCTGCCGCCTCGCCGGGTGTCCACCCAGGAGGGGTCCACCTCGGCCGAGGTCGGCCAGCTCGTACAGAGAAGATCCCGAAGAACGGAGGTGCGGGCTCCGAGGTTGCCCCTCGAGCCATGCACGCCGCACCTCGAGAAAGGTGCCCCGTACGAACGGCGGCGGCACGCGAAACATCACTTACGTCAGCCCGACAGGTTCCGCAGTCGAGAGACGAGGCTCTGACAAAACAGAACCCGGTAATGGACAGCGCCGATGCCTGGGAGGGAGAACGCTCACGCCCGGCCTGAGGTCTCGTCGGCGGTCTGGCCAGCGCCCCCCTCCCTTACTCTTTCCCCGCTGGGCTTGGCAAACGAGGCCGGAAAGCCGCCCGGCCCACTGAACCATAAGGGGAAAGAGAAAGGGGCGAGGGGAAGGAGATGAGAGTGACAAGAGAGCCTCCCGGGAGCGGAAAACGAGCAGGCAACGGGAGGAGATAAAAGGAAGGAGAGAATAGACGACCAGGTAGGTGAGACAAGTATGAAATAGAGGCTGAAAGCTCCGCTTCAAGAGCAAGATCCAAGGTCCTGAGAGGGGATCGCTTGGCGTGAGCTCGGCAAAGGAATCCAGCCAGGTTTCTGGTCTCTCTGGCATCTTTCTTGCTAGCACGTTCTCTGAGTCTGGGACTCCTTCGGGGGCCCGTCCCAGAGATTCTGTTTCCTCTCGCCGTCTACTGACTTGATCGTCGGAGCTCCCTCGCCGGAATCCCCGGCCAGGGTTTTCTGACCTTGCCTTGCAGGTTCGGTCCAGCCAGGAGGCCCCAGGGGCAGGACGGTCTAGTCAGATCGGCGGTTCCGAGGCCACCGGCGTGGCGGCGAGATCGGGAACACGCATCATCATTCTCTTTTATTGAGACAGGAAATTCTCTGGAGGCAAAAATCTAGGGTCCAGTGGCTTCGGGAGGGTGATAGAAATACTAAATTCTTTCACCAGGCTACCATTATCCGGAGACACTCCAATACTATTCGGTCCCTCTTCTCGACTCAGAACGGGTGGATCAAGGAGGAGGCAGCTATTAGAACCGAATTATTCAGTTTCTTCTTATCCAGGTGGTCTTCTCCTACCTCTACTCCTTTTCCTTATGATACTATGCCTCCTTAGAATCCTGTTACTGCTCTCCAAAACTCGGTGCTCCTTACCTAGGTTTCCGAGGAGGAGATTAAATCTGCCTTATGGTCGATGGGGGAGGACAAAGCCCCTAGTCCGGATGGCTTCCCCCATTTTTTCTTCCGTTCTTGTTGGGATATTCTACGCTCCGACCTGGTCAAGGCCATTCAATCCTTTGTCCACTCTAGAAGAATGCCTCAAGAATGGAAGAAAACTTTTATTATTCTGATTCCCAAATGCCAGGATGTGACTGAGCCGTCTCATTTTCGTCCTATTAGTTTGTGCATTACCCTTTATAAAATTTGTGCTAAACTACTGGCGAACAGGATGAGATCTATCCTTCCAGAGCTTATTTGTCCGGAGCAAGGGGCTTTTGTAGCGGGCAGGAGCATTTCTGATAATATTCTAATTACCCAGGAATTTATGCATGACCTCCATCGAGCCCCTAAATGCCGGAGTTTAATGGCTATCAAGGTAGATATGGAGCGTGCTTATGACAGGGTCAGCTGGACCTTCCTGTATCAAGCTTTATTGGATTTTGGATTCCATCCCATCTGGATATCCAGGATTATGGCGTGTATCTATGCTCCTTCCTTTTCTATTCTAGTTAATGGCTCGCCAATGGACTTCTTCCATTCTTTTATGGGTCTTCGACAAGGTTGCCCTCTTTCCCCAGCTTTGTTTATTATTTCTGCTGACTATCTCTCTAGATCATTATCTGCAGCGGTAAGGAATATGGTGATTTGTCCGTATCGTCCGACTCCTGGAGGCCGGCCAATATCTCATTTATTATTTGCTGATGACTGCTTACTTTTTGGACGGGTTTCCATTTCCAATGCTCGGGCTCTTCGGAGAATCATGGAGGATTATTGTTATGTCTCAGGCTAGAGGATAAACCGGCATAAGTCTGGTATCTACTTTAGTCCTAAGACCCCCACTTCGACTTGACACAGGGTTCGAGACATTTTGGGTATTGCTGATACTCAAGGTCCTTTGCATTATCTGGGCATTCCTATATCTAGTAGCAGACTGTCGTCGGCTGATTGTGATCCGCTCATGGCGACTGTTCGGCATAGGATTGATGGGTGGCAGGGTAGAGCTCTTTCTGCTATGGGTAGGATTACCCTTATTCGCACTGTGCTCGCATCCCGTCCTATTTATTTATTATCTAATGCCATCATCCCGAAGCGGGTCATTCTCGATATTGAGTGGCTTATGAGATCCTTCCTGTGGGATTCCTTGCCGGGTCGGCGTCGGATTCACCTATTGAGCTGGGATAGAGTTTGCCAGCCCAGAGATGTGGGAGGACTGGGTATCCCTATGCTTATGGATCGGCACGATGCTTTCCTCACCAGGCATGTTGTCAGATTCTTTCTTTGCCCGGACAGCTTGTGGTCCTCCTTTATGAGAGCTAGGTATGGTGACATATCCATTGATTTTAATGTTACCATAGCTCTCTCGAGGAACTGTTCTATTACATGGAGGGAGATGATCAGGAGGGCACCCTCGGTGACTCCCCACTTATCCTGGGTTCTCGGTGATGGATCTTCTATTAGATTTATGGAGGACCCGTGGATTTCGGGGATTCCTCTTAGATGGTGGCCCACTTTCATGTCGATGCATACGCCGCTATCTATCTCGATCCCTGACATCATGTCATCTGATCAGACTGCTTGGGACCGGAACACGGTGCTTTCCATCTTTGATGACATTATGGGGCTTCGAGTTTTATCTATTGCTATTCCGGTCTTTTCTGGCCCTGATTTTTGGGTCTGGAGGCAGTCTTCCTATAACAGGACCCGGATTTCTGACCTCCAGTTGGATTGGACTGCTCAGTCTCCGGTGCCGTCTTCTTATGCTTGGATCTGGTCCTTGCCAGTTCACCCCAAAGTAGCTCTGTTTATTTGGAAGTTGGTCTGGGGGCGCCTTCCGACTTGCTATTTTCTCTTCTCGAGAGGGCTGTTCATTCCTCCGGACTGCCCTATCTGTTCCTTGGAGCCTGAGACACAGATGCACGCCATATTTACCTGTCCAAGGGCAACATTCATATGGACTTTGGCAGGTCTCCCCTCTCATCGGGTAGTGGGTCAGGAGATTGAGGACTTCTTCTTCTCTACTCTGCATCAGCCTCCATCATATGGGCTTTCTCTTGCAGTTTATTTGGCTTATCATATTTGGTTGTCTAGGAACCACTGAATATTTTCTGCTACCGATACTTCTCCCAGATTCGTCTTGGAGAGAGCTAGGGCGGCTGCTATCGAGTATTGGGGACTGACTGATTCGCGGTTAGAGACCTGGGTTTCCCCTTCTGCTCACCGAGCGATCTGTCCGGTTTTTGTATCTTGGGAACCCCCACCTTCGACCTACTGCACAGTCAGCTTCGATGGTAGCCTCCGTCAGGATAGTGGGCAGCTGCTTTTATTATTCGGGACTCTTCCTTCGACTTTCTTTCGGCTGGTGGCGTTCCGGTGTGGGATGCTACGGTCCCTCAGACGGAGCTGATGGCGACCTGGATAGGGATTAGATACGCCCGTCTTATCCTCCACCTGGAGCTTCTTATTATCGAGGGCGACTCCGCTACAGTTGTTTCTTGGATTGATCAGAGGAAGGACGCGCCTGCTCATCACCCCCTTATTAGAGATATCCATCTTTTGAGGCAGGGTTGTGTTTCCTCCTCTGTCAGACATGTGTATAGGGAGGCGAACTTAGCTGCTGACTGGGTCACCTCATATGTTGCCAATCATTCGGGTCCGGTCCTGTGGACCGATTGGCACTCTGCTCCTGCTCAGCTTCGGGATCTTTTGATGGCTGATTCCCTTGGTTGTATTCATATTCGTGCTTAATGAATACACCGTTCCAGCAAAAAAAAAAGTAAAAATCAAAAATTAATATTTGATAATACAATAAAAAGTAAAAAGTAAAAAAGTTAAAAAAATTGAATAATTATTTTTTGTGGGAAGTATTTTTTTTACTTTTTAAAATTTACTTTCTTGTTTTTGAAACTAAAATCTATTTAGACTCTAATATATAAATATCAATACAAACTGGGCACATTATCTAAGCTTCCTTATTAGGTTGCCATTCCAAACCTCCTGACATGTAGACTCTTGAGGATGAAAAAAATAGAGAAAAAATTGGAGGATGTATAGGAATAATTAACACAAACAAAGAAAAAAGGGGAAAAAAAAGTAAGACCTTTTTCCACATAGATTGATCATTTATTTTTCCTTTTTCACTTTTTTTTCATTTCATTTCATTTTTTTCTTTTCAAAGATCTATGGGAAGGAGAGCATCTGAGAAAGATCAGAGGGGATTTTTAGGTTTCTATTTTCGTGTAAGTTGTGGCCGTGTGAGTTGGTCCCTTGAGATTTTGAGAGTTCAATTTTGATAGAAGCATGATATTTTGTAGAGTTTGGAGATTTTTGATCGGGATTCTTCTTTGGCTATAAAAATCTTTAATTTATAGAATCTCGTTCTATGATAATATGAATATGAACAAGGGTTATATGATGTATAATATAAATCAACATTTGAAGAAGATCTAATATTGCTCTAGCTATAGGCTTATAAGTTGATCAAGATGATTG
Organism: Areca catechu; assembly: GCA_021397845.1. Lineage (NCBI taxonomy): Eukaryota > Viridiplantae > Streptophyta > Magnoliopsida > Arecales > Arecaceae > Areca > Areca catechu. The sequence goes on from CM038041.1 coordinate 12,362,283, forward strand.
CCAAATTAGAACGAGGGAAAGGCCTATCATTCCTCCACGCAACTCATTTGGCATATACCTATTAAGAAACAGAATTAGAATCTTTTGATGAGGGCAACTATGTGTAACAATAGGATAATATGTAAAAACACTTCTTTTCCTGAATCTCGCTGAACTGTTAATGACCATTGTATAATATGTATTCATACTTATTGAAATATTACTTAATTAAAATGTAGCACATTAAAAAACATAGTGGTATGTCAAAAAAACTAAAGGGTATATACAATACCCTGCAGTATAACAAATCGATAAAAATATGAGATTACAAGCAATTATATACTATCCACAACTATGCAAAATATATTATAAGCAAATGGACTATTAATGATAGCTATTAGTGAAATCGTGTATAACGACAACAACAACGATGGGATGGCATGATGTCACTAAGACTATTAGCGACAGTTTTAGCGATGGCAATGTAGTCATCATTAATTTTTTTAAAAAATAAGGAATTTTAATTTTTGAAAAAAATATTAGCGATAAAAATTTATTATTTGTGATGATAATTTGCTATCGCTAATAATTTTTAAAATTTCAATTCATTTTATTTTATGAAAAGCAATATTAGTAATGGATTTTTGATTATTAACGATAACCTGTCACCGTCGTTAATAATTTTTAAAATTTTGAATAATTTTATTTTATGAAAAATGTATTAGCAATGGTTTTTTATTATTAGTGACGGTATTTTGCCGTCGCTAATAATTTTTGAAATTCCATGTAATTTTATATTATGAAAAATACTATTAGTGATGGTATTTTGCCATCGCTAATAATTTTTGAAATTCCATGTAATTTTATATTATGAAAAATACTATTAGTGACGGTATTTTGATTATTTGCGATGGCCACTTGTCGTCACTATTATTGCTACAAAAAAAAGAAATCCGCGACGACATTTTGTTTATTAGCGACAATAATTTGCCATCGCTAATAGTTCCCTTACAAGTCTCCACCATCCGATTTTTTCATTCCCACCTTTTGGTTTCCCTTCCCCCACCCTCCGTTGCCTCGCATTTCCTAGATTCTCCTCCTTACCTTTTGGTTTCCCTTCCCCCCTCTCCTCCAGTGCGCCGTCGGCCGCTAAGCTTCCCCTCTCCTGCACACCACTGACCATTGGGATTCACTCTCTAAGCTTGGGTTTCCTCCGTACGCAACACCTACCGCTATGCTTCCCCTCCCCTCCACTTGCGTGCTGCCATGCTTCCCCCTTCCCCTTGCATGTCACCGACTGTCGAGTTCCCCCCGCCCTCCTAGCTCGGGTTCCTCCTTGTGTGCTGCCGGCTTTCATGCTTCCCACCCTTGCACGCCACTGGTCGTCATGCTTTCCCCCTTCCTATGCCTGCCATCGCTATGATTCTTCTTGAGCCTGGGTTTCCTCCTTGCTCGCCATCGGCTATGGAGATTCCCCCAAGTCCGAGTTTCCTCCCTCGTGCCACCGGTTGTCAAGATCCCCCCACCTGGCGCATCTCTTTCCCTTGATTTTTGTCCTTGTATGGCACGGGCCGCTAAGATTCTCGTCCTTGGGTGTCGCCATTCATCCCTCCTACCATCCCATGCTTCGGTGCCCCCTACCGTCAGATCCATGCTCCAGTATTTTTGCACTGCTAGATCCATCAATTATAAGCCTATAGGAGTATTAGCGATGGTGATGGCAATGGTAATGGAGCCATCATTAAAAATTTAATTTATATTTAATTAATTAATCAAATATTTATTTAGTTAAGTAGTTATTCATTAATTAGTTATTTGTTAAGTTAATTAATTAATTATTTTAATTATTTAGTTGTTTAATAATTAGTTATTATTTGAATTAATTATTTGTTAATTAGTTTGTTGTTTATTTAATTATTTAATTAGTTGTTTAGTTAATTAATAAGTTATTTAATAATTAATTTTTTATTTAATTAATTAGTTGTATGCTTAATTTATTCATTATTTAATTAATTATTAATTAATTAAATATTTATTAATTAATTAGTTAATTAGGTATGCATAGATACATATCTTGCATGCATGGGATTCGCATCATGATATATAGAATACAAGCTACGATCCTATACTGCCTTGCCAAGGTATATTAATGGATGCTCACCTTGAAATGGGATATATTGAAAATAGTTGGTGCTCCAGCTACATAGCTATTACCGTTGCTAGTTAGAGGATAAAGCACTAGAGATGATGTCTCATTATATTATTCTTTCTTTAATAAAAATTGATCTTTGGTGATGAGTCCTAGTAGCATCGCTGTGATAGTCATAGTCGGCGGCATACTCCAATATCTTAGGATATCTTGAAGCCTTCCTGAGTTGTATAAGAAATCCTACCATTATTGGTGAGGCATTGAGTTATGGAATTATTTTTGAACATTTTAGGAAAATTGTTTAATCATTATTCACCTATATTTGACTCTCTTTATTCTCCTGTATTATCATGTTTTAATATATATGAACTATTGTTATTGGTAAATTCATATTTTATAATTATGTATTAATTTAATTAATTAATTATATATTTATTTTTTATAAAATTTGTATTACATAGCAATAGAGTTGTCAATTGATTAATATATATAATTTTTGGCATCCGAACATATATATATTTTTATATGGGTATGAGAATTATGTATGTTGGTTAATTGATTGTCTAGTTTGGATAGTTTAGAAATTATAACTAATTCTATAAATAATTATAGTAATCAAAAGGTATGTTGAGGGTTCGATAAAAATTTTGGACAGTATTTTTTTTGGTTCTCTTTATACATCTTCTACCATGTGGGGAAAACTAAGAGAAAATATCATCAAAATCTCTTTCTGTCCCTATTGTATATCATTTAATTATTATAATTGATCTATAGAATTATTATAATTCTTGAATGGGATAGGACCTATTTTTATCTATTAATTGATGATAAGATGTATTAAATGATATGAGAAGGCTGCTAGGTTCTTGAGTTTGTATCCCATTATTAAAGATAAAATTCAGGAGAATGAGAATGACTAGAGATGACATTCTGGATAGGAGATATAAAAGCTTAATTGGATGCCTAGGTGGAGGTCTTCATTGAAAGGTGCTCGGTCCTGGAAGTGTCATTTAAGAAAGGAGAGGTGGGGCTTCCAAGTCCGAGCACCTCTTAGCGACGACCTCTATCTAAACATTTAAGTTTTTATATTTTACATCAGAAAAATCATCTCCGATCATTCTTATTTGTTTGAAATTTTCTTTTCCTTTAGTGATTATATACGTATCCAGAATCCATACAACCTTCTCGTATCATTTTATTTCTTGCATTGCTTTTAATCATTTTAAATACTTGTCTTGCCATATTAAATGATAAAATATATGGTAAGCATTTTGTCTTATATTTGTATACGCAGAATTCTTAGATAATATATCATGGACCATAGTTGGTTAGACTATCGAGTAGTCGACGGAAAAAAATTTGCTGAATATAAAGAGAGTTTAAGTACTTCTGTGATTATACTTTTGAGAACGTGACACTCTTGTTTGATGGTCGGGCTCATTGTCCTTATAATAGATGTGTCAATAGAAAAATGCATGATAGGGATATAATTATTGTCCATTTATATAGAAGTGGACTTATGTCAAACTATAAGCATTGGTACTTGCATGGAGAGATGTGGAAGATAGTTTCAATGGTTAGAAATCAGAAGGACATGGACACATATAGAATGGTAGACATGGTTATGGATGCGACTGATCTTGAATTTGACTAGGATATAAAGGATGATCCAGAAGCTGACAACGATAATTTTTATCGTATGCTAAAGGATGCTAATGAACCACTATGACCGGGATATGAAATACATACTATATTATCAGTTATGTCAGAGTTATTAAACTTAAAGGTTGAGTTTAATATGACAATCAATTATTATGATAGGATGGTAACAATACCAAGAAAAAGCTATTGAAGGAGGAGAACCTTATTGGAAGCTTTTATACTTCAAAGAAAATGGTGAAAGGGTTAGGCATGGGATATAAAAAGATTGATGCATGTCGCAATGATTGCATTCTTTTCTATAAGAAGGATCAAGTGAAGAGCTCAATGTAATGTATGCGCTGAAAGCCAATTAAAGCCAAGATAAGAGGATAGAAATCAGAAGGGCATACTATATAAGGTTATTCGAAATCTTTCTCTCACTTCTAGGCTTCAAAGACTCTACTTATCTAAGAGTACTACCAGATAGATGAGATGGCACGAAGAAAAAAGCACAATCACACCGATATGATGCATCATCTACTGGACAGTGAGGTATAAAAAAATTTGATACTTGCTACTCTTTATTTATTCAAGAATCACATGATGTCCAACTTGATCTATCCATGGATGTATTTACACTATTCAGTCATGTAGTAGTCCCTTATTCATGTTAGCTAGTCTTTATTACTCCATATAAATTTACTACCTGGGATGTGCATGAAAGAACAAAATATCTTTCTTACATTAGTCATTCATGGATCATGACTTCCTGGTAGAAATATTGATATCTATTTGAGGCCTCTTGTTGATGAGTTGAAATTTTTATAGTTTGATGGCACACATACTTATGATGCATTAAAAAAGCAAAATTTTATAATTAAGGTTGCACTGATGTGGGCCATTAGTGATTTTCCTGCTTATGAGATGCTATCAAGATGGAGAACTCATGAAAAGCTAACATATCCATATTGTATGGAAAATACAAAATCATTTCAGCTTGAGTGATAAGCCCGCAATGTTGTCGTTAAGATACTGTGGCTATCAATTTAATTAACCAACTTCTAATAAATGAAAAATAGGTAGATAGCAGTAAGTCAGGTCGAATCCATGAAAAAAGCAGTGCTTAGGATAGATTGAAATCTTTGATTTTTATAAAATAAAGAAAATCAATTTGAAGTCAAGATATAAAATTAAAAAGTATACCAGAATTAAAAGAACATGAATTTAAACTTAGTACGTTCAATCTGCTAGTCGGATCATAGCACCTACTTGCAATAAAAATAAATAACAAGAATTTGAAGTGCATAAAAATTAATATTGCATTAATCACATAAAGAATTCAATTGCAAGAGATAAAAAATAATAGTTAAATAAACTATGAAAAATGATGACAAAGAATCTGAAGTTGATTTGTGCAACCTTGTCAGGAAGTTGGTTAATGTCACGCCGTCTCTTTCCATCGTACTCCATGAAGCAAACTGGGCTTCCTCTTCTTCTTCGTCTTTGGGTCTTGATCTTGGAGATGGAATAGGCTTGAAGATGGTGTAGGGGGTAGAACTTTTCTTTAAGAAACCTCACTCTTAGAGGCAACCAATAATCCAAAGATATGCCCTCTACCCTGTATCGTACCATATCTCCATGATGCCTTTGTCTTGTAGAATAGGATCCTTTAAATAGAGCTCATCCATGGCTTCCTTTTGGTCAAATTTGGACTCAATCGGGCTCCAGATCGGCTAAATATCACAAGAAAAAATCTGAGTTGTCCAATGTATAATTGGGTGGGTTGATCAATGCTTGTTTCCTTCTTAGGCACATAGAGTCTAATCCGGACTCCTATCGCATCTCGAAATCCCTTCTGCGATTGGGACTTGAGCTCTGCCCGATGCTGGTAGAGTGGTGATGGAGGATTGGTCGACGGCGGGCGACGGTGGGAGGTGACGGTGGTAGGGAGACCAATGAATAGGGAAAATAGTGGTCATGGTCGGCTGCAGGTAGACAAGCGCTTAGGTGATAGTGGCGGCGATAGGATGACTGGCGGTGGGCGAACGGTGGTGAGGGGCTGTGGTTTAGAGCAGGTGGTGGTCGAAGGAGGAAGAAGCTTTGAAGATGGCGACCGAGATGGTGGGTCTCTGGCGATGTCTCCAGTGGTGGAAGGTCTCCCGGCAGTGAGGGGAATGGTGGGGGAAAGCTCCAATGGCCGGGCGGTGTGAAATGGAAAAGATGGTCCACGAGAATGGGTCGTGGACCAGCAGCAATGGCCACCTATGGACCAACTCACGTGATGGACCGGCTACTTTAAAATATGTGCGATTCTTTTATTAATTTAAAATTTAATTCTTGATCCGTCTGAACTTTAATTTGAGTGTCGTCTACGTTGTTGGACTCCAAAAATCAAGCTCTTTATAATGATAGTCTTCTTTCCTATAAATAATATATAAAAATATTAATTTGATATAAATAATGATAATTTAATTATTAAATTAATAATTTTATATGTGCATATAATATAATTATCATGCCTCCTAACTTGAACTTTGCTCCTCCTAACTTGAACTTTGCTCATCCTCGAGTAAAGTGGATGAATTAACTATGTATACAAACTTATCATTGAATTGAAAATTGACTTAGGCAATTATAAAGACAGTTGATACCCAGGCAGATCATTAAAGAGGTATTTCATTGGATCACTGAATCAACCCAATTAGTGGTTGAGTGTTGACTATAGAAATTTTTAGAGGTCTTCTTTACTATCTCTCCAACTTACTTTTTAAATCCTCTAACTTGATTTGAGATGGTTTGTTATCTTTTTATACTTTGATCCTTTTATTCTTCTTTTTTTTGAGAAATCCAGTGCAATGTCTTGATCTTTTAAGTATTAGTATCCTCATCTTTTGATGCGAACTACAACACTTAGGTGAAGAGACCCGGTTACTCAGTAGGGTGCCATTGCTTAACAGATCTCTTGACCTTCTCATCTTTTGATGCGAACCATAATGTTTACTTAGATGAAGGAGCCTGGTTACTCAATAAGAGTTCAAGAAGAGCTGTGAGGTTAGGCTAACTCTCTAACTTTTTTTTTAAAGGACTTTTTGTATATCTCAACATTTCCACCACTACTCTCAATAAGCAGATTCTTTATTGAGATAAGAAGGGAGAGAGTTTTGGAATCACTTCCAAAATTTAACTTGGTCAATACCTTACCATTTGTTGGATTTTCTTAGTAATTTGTCTCTTAGTATCTCTAAAACTATCTAGGCCAATAATCAATCATTGATTAAAATACCTAACTAACCTCAAATCGAGATAAAATTTGGATACAAAACTAATTACTTCTAGTCATGCTTGAGGACTTAATTAGATTAGTTATTCTATCCCCTAACTTAATCGACATTGTCCTCAATGGAGAAGAAAAATAAAGGATGCAATATGTAAAAAGAAATAGAAAAGAGTACACTTGGAGTGAATGTGCTTTGAAAGTTGAAGAGGGCTTCGTAAAGTAGGGCTCTTATACTTCCATTTAACTTCCTGTAAATATACTAAAAAAATAAGATTGTTGGGTTGCCTCCCAACCAGCGCTAAGTTTAACATTTTTATCCAGACATTATGAGGGAGTCCAATAGATAATTAACTTTAATGTATCCCTCATAACATCAAAATGACAGGGCCAATTAGAAGGCATTGTTATCATGGTAGAAAAATGGTCATAGAGTACTCCATGACGATTAGCCCGAATCAATAAAATATACTAGGCAAGCATATTATTTCAGGATTTAAAAATATTATTATTGTTTATATAATACTTAGGAAGGAATTGTATTTGATGGGTCGAGATTGGAGGTGGTAGCTTAAGAATTTTTTTACTTATGAGTTGATTTGCCCTACTTTCTTTCTCAAGTATGATGTGTTTGGTTAATATCCCTTCTCATTTTAAATTTGGATACCTTTTCTAGATAAATATTAACCCTGTCTCCATACATTATTTTAATATCATGGAAATATTTTGGAGGTAGTTCTCAAAATTGGTGCCGAATATAGATAATCAATTATAAAATTTTTAAGGTCATGATCTCTCATTTTAGTAATATCCCACCCGATAGCTTCTTTATATACTTTTAGGATACCACTAAATTGGGCTTCCTGGTAAGGTTTATTGAGAAAGTTTCAACAGGTGCATCAGGAAGTGATTTCAGTTCTAGATCAGATGGTAATTCTAATAAAGGGCTATTGGTGGGCTAGGTGATGGCTCTTATTATTCATCAATCGAAAGTGGGATAGTTTCAAAGTAGGATATTTGTATTGAGTAATTCACTTGTGAGGTATACCCATCTGTAGAGATTCTTAGGCACTGATACCACTTGTTGGGAATCCGGATCAGCGCCTACGCAGCGGAAACAGCGAGAGAGAGATCAAGAATCAACCTTCTTGATTTAAGAACCAGCAACAACTTGTTCTTGGATTCAATATCATGCAAATGAGAAGTAGGAGAAGAGATGTAGGATAAAAGAGAGATTATATTCCTTGGAGAAAACCTTGTTACAAGACACAAGAATGGGACACCCGTCTCCTTTCACAAACCCGAGAAGAAGCTCCAATGCATGGATAATACCTCATGTACGCTCCCTTCTCCAAACTTGAAGCCGTCTCTCACCAAGCCAAGCAGTCCACGGTCTCACTAGGGAGAAGAACCTCCGTGTACACCAAGCCTACACGCTAATCTCCCTTTCTCAAGACCGTCAAAGCCCCTCTTGAACTGTTGGCCTCCCACATCAAGAAGACGCGATCCCAGGATCGTGAGCCAAGCCTCACAGCCCTCTCTTAAAATTGTGGATGCCCCAAAAGGGGCGATCCCCCACAGACTCCCTCTCAGGCGAACCAAAGAGCTCACCAAACCATCGCATGCCCTCCTCTCTTAAAATAGATGGGGTAGTGGTTTTGTTCCTGATCTTGGTCTTCTTTGTCTTCTTGTTGGGCTAAGATTTCTTGGGTTGTTAGGCTTCATCTTCTTGGACCCAAATCGATTAGGACTTCTTAGGTAGTTAGGCTTCTAAGTGGTTACAACCAACCAACTAACCACTTAATCAACTAAGCTAACTTACTAACCAACTGAAACCCCTTTCACACCAAAGGGGCAGCTAGCTAAACCTGGATCCAACCCCATAACCCAACTGGGTTATGTTATAATCTCTCAAAAAACTCTCCCCAACAAATCAATGTGAGAAAACCCTCAACTCTGGATCAAGCCCCCTGACCCAACATGACTCTAGGACCCCATGGAACACTTCTAGGACCTCTGGAATACCTCCAGAAATTGCTTGGCACATCTCTAAGCTCTCGGGAATCGTCTCGAACATCCCTACCATGGCCTCCAAAATCTTTTCAAGACTTGGGAGCACCATGCAAAACCCTAAAATCTCTACCTTGGTACCCCCAAGCCTTGACAAACCTGATAATATCCTCCTGCACAATCCCGTTGTAACTACGTGTCTTGACAGTCCCTTGTGCGGATCTCCTTGCCTCTGCCTACACCCTTCAGCTACTGCGCTCCCTTGGAGGCCTTTGGGATGACCGCCTCCCATATTAAAGATCCTTGCTTATATCCTGGCACCACCATTGTAGCCTTCCTTCTGCCTGGTAGCTGCATCAGTCTTTTTCTTGGACTTCCTTGAAGAGACCACAGCGAATCTGAACCGACACTCACTGTAACTGAAGCTCTACTTAACACAGCCTCCATAGAGCCACACCAATCTCTGTACACTCTTCTCCACTCGATTAAGTGCACCCCGGATGCTCGTGCTAGGATCTGGCCGGTATTTCTACACCTCTTGCTCTGAACTCATGTCGAATCCTGCTCCATCCATGAAGCCACCTCTCCCCGGTGCTCCACTTAAAACTGAAGTCCCCTAGATGCCATAGAAAGAAATCCTGAGGCCAGCCACTCAACGCTGTCCTGCTGAGCCTGCCGCTGCACCTTGTACCCTATCGCTGCCTCCTCGGATCCTTCGCATCCTGCGAACCTCTCCGAGACCATTTCGGATACACTGCACCCCGCAGGCTCCTTCGAAACCAAGGAGCTCGTCCCAACTCCTCTAACATAATAACTGAACATAGTAACCATCTCCATAGGTTGTTGCATCATGTCCCAGTCCATCCTTAGGCCAATCCTGCCATGCCAGGACACTCCCGGCTGCATGATACCCCTAACACTCTCTGAGACCTGTCCCCTCAGTCTCCTTGAGCTGCCATCTCCATCAGCTCCAGTCTCTGTTCCTAGGCCAATTCCATCATACTAGGACACTCCTAACTGCCTGATACCCCAGGCACTCTCTGAGATTGTTCCCTGTCTTCATGAGCTGCCTCTGGCACCACCTCTGCTGATGTACACCGGTCTTCCTAAGATATCCGTCTTTCGAGACCCATCTCCAACCATGCGGGATACCACACCCATGTACAGCTCTTTTATTATTCCTTGGATCCTCCTCTCCCAATGCTCAAACAATTGCTCTGAGAGAACCTTGCTCTGATATCAATTATTGAGATTCCTAGGCACTGATACCACTTGTTGGAAATCTGGATCAGCACCTACGTAGCAAAAATAGCGAGAGAGATCAATAACCAACCTTCTTGATTCAAGAACCAACAATAACCTATTCTTGGATTCAATATCATGCAAAGAAGAAGTAGGAGAAGAGATGTAGGAGAAAAGAGAGATTGTATTCCTTGGAGAAGAACCTTGTTACAAGATATAAGAACAGGACGCCCGCCTCCTCTCACAAACCCGAGAAGAAGCTCCAACGCATGGATAATACCTCACATACGCTTCCTTCTCCAAACCTGAAGCCGTCTCTCACCAAGCTAAGCAATCCACGGTCTCACCAGGAAGAAGAACCTCCATGTACACCAAGCCTGCATGCTAATCTTCCTTTCTCAAGACCGTCCAAGCCCCTCTTGAACCATAGGCCTCCCACATCAAGAAGATGCCATCCCAGGACCATGAGCCAAGCCTCATGATCCTCTCTCAAAACCATAGATGCCCCAAAGGGGGTGATCCCCCACGTACTCCCTCTCACACAAACCGGAGAGCTCACCAAACCATGCATGCCCTCCTCTTTTAAAATAGATGGGGTGGTGGTTTTGTTCCTGATGATGGTCTTCTTGGTCTTGTTGTTAGGCTAAGACTTCTTGGGTTGTTAGGCTTTATCTTCTTGGACCCAAATTGGTTAGGACTCCTTGAGTAGTTAGGCTTCTAAGTGGTTACAACTAACCAACTAACCACCTAACCAACTAAGCTAACCTACTAACCAACTGAACCCCCTTCATACCAAAGGGATAGCTAGCTAAACTTGGACCCAACCTCATAATCCAACTGGGTTATGTTACAATCTCTCAAAAAACTTCTCCCAACAAATCAATGTGAAAAAACCCTTAACTTTGGATCAAGCCCCATAATCCAACATGACTCTAGGGTCCCCTGGAATACCTCCAGGACCTCTGCAACACCTCCAGAAATTGCTTGGCACACCTCCAGGCTCCAAGGGATCGCCTCGAACATCCCTGCCAAGGCCTTCCAAATCTCTCCAAGGCTTGAGAGCACCACGCAAAATTCTACACCATCTATATTAAAATCATCTACCCTTAACTAAGCTAGATAGAGATCTAACAACTCTTGGGAATGAATTGTAGGCATGGCTTCCTCTATTGAGTTATGTATTTGTGGTTCTTGAAAAGTTTCTACTAGTTCCATCATTACAGTTATTTATTCTCCCATCCCATTTAAAGGCATAGATGACTTTAGGGCACTAGAAAATGGGGCTATAGATGAGTGGGATAATGATAGAATTAGTTCGTCCCATAAATTTAATTTCTCTATATATTTTTCTACCTTAGCCAAATTATCTATATTGATTTTTTTGGTTGTGCAAAGTTGTTCTAAGACCAGTTCATTCTCGAAAGTTAGAGTTGATTATTTAGAAAAAGATAGAGGGTCATTAAAATCTTGAGCTAGGTATGGTCCCTCTAGGTTACTCTCGGGTTGACTAGGTAGTTCACCTCCCTCCTCTCTATTAAGCACAATTAATCATTGGTCAGTTTGATTTATTAGCTTATCGATAGATTGCTGTTAGGCTATAATTAGTTATTGAAATTAGGCAAACGGATGTGGGACGACTCTAAGATTGCTAATCATGCAGGGAAAATAATAAACTAATTTTTTTTGTGATTTTTATGATTTAGGTTTGTAGGCTAAACTCCCAAATAAAAGTAAGAACTAGCATAAGGAGTAGCAATGCATATAATCATCATGATCGTAGGCAAACTCATGCAAAAATAATAAATTCTAGGATCCGAGAATTGAGAAACTCCTAGATTAGGATAGTTTATCTTCATCAAAATAGATAATAAGAGAAGGGAATGTTTCTTACTAGTCAGAGATTGAAAACTTTGTAGTGGAAAGGATCACTCACACTCTGATTGGAGCCTGGAAGAAGAAGCTTCAGTTCCTTGAATCAGATGGCTGATCTGGATCCGATCTGAAGGCAAGGAAAGCCTCCTTTGAGGAGGTGAAATACCTCGAGAATCCTGCAAGCATCAGGGGTCAATCAAAATAGCAATTAAACAAAGGAATAAAAACTAGGATTTAGAAGGAAACAAAATTAAGTTTAGGTGTGGGTGTCTTGGGAAAGAAGCAGTTGCTTAATTGGGGCAGCAGCTAGGGCATCTTCCTCTGAACGTGGCTGATCTCCCGGGATGTAGAGGGAAGCTAGGGCAGCAGGGGTTCGGCCAAGGGACATAAGGAGAGCACTCAAGAATAAGAACTAAACACAAGAACAAGACAATGTCTCAAAATTTCAGCAAATTATATTCATAAGGAAAAATTGATTACAAGAGGGAGAGGGGTGGGGTATTTATAGAGTTCCCATGACCTCTCTAACTAGGGTTATACTTAGGTTAACAAGCCTTTTTCTAGTTAGATTATATGTCCTTTCTTAGCTAGGTTAGAATTACAAATCATAAAGCAAGTAGAAACATAAATCCTAACTAGGTTAGACTAGTCTTCTCCTTCTCACTTAAGGACACCTCTTGGACTTGGTCAACACTTCAAGGATGCCTAGGGGGCGTGTTGGACTTCTAGGAGTAGCAAGGGGCCGGCCGAAAGGGGCTTGGGTGCAGGGCTTGGGCCTCTGGAAGCTGGGGTGGCATGGTAGCCTGGTAGCCTGGTAGCAGGAATATTTCCTGGTATCTTACTTCTTAAGGGCTTGGACTTGGTGCCTGGGCTAGATTTCTTTGGGCTAGGATGCAGGTGGACCTCTGGAATTATGGATGTCATGGTCTGGGAATATACTCTGGCATCTGGAAGGGAATTTGGATATCTAGAAGGCATCTGGAAGGAATCAGGATTTCCGGAAGGCATCTTGGATCCTGTGGTGTCACACAAAATCCAATAATCTGATGTAGTGGCCTCTGACTCCTGGATGAGACCTGGTGGAACTCCAAAATAGTGTAACCTCCTATATTGTACAAAATTTGGCCTTATACTAGACTCATGGCTAAAGTACAGGACTCAAAATTGGACTAAGGTTGAGGGTTGAGACAAATCAACTAACCTCAACCTTTTTTACAGGACTCAATCTTAATTGATTACAAAATTTCCAAAACTTTGACACATGACTAAGTAAACCAAATAGGGCCCAGTAATCTATGTCTGATCCTGGTGCCCCCACCACAAATCCATCAACATCTAGGTTGGTCTGTAGGGGAGGTTGGTATGATGCTTGCTGAATCTTCTCTTCAAATGATAGGTTATAATTAATTTAAAAAGATTAATAATGGGGATAGGCTTGATCATAATAGGATATATCTATGAACATAGATCCTTGGATTGTCGGGGTAAGCACTGGGTGTGGTTGCCACAAAAAGTCTGGTTGAGCTCCTCAACCTAAATTTTAAGCATTAAAGTATAAATTATCTCCTGAGTTGTAGGTCGATTGGGTTTGATCTTGATAAACTTGGTCATACCAAAACTCAAGAGATTGGTACCTAGTTAGGCACTCACTCTCAAAATGAGTGGGGCTCAAATAAACTTGGTGTGTCAGAAGAAAGGGTACTCTACTATAAGGATGCATTCTCTTGGCATTGATTCAATCTATCAAATTATTTTGATTATTTGGATATGCAATCAAAATTTTAGATCAGAGCAATCATTATTTATTTATGTATTTATTATTATTATTATTACTATTTTTTTAAGAGGACTGGTGAGATGAAGAAGGAGAAGAGTTCTAAAGAAAATGGCCTAAGGAGTCCTAGAGCTAAGAGAGAGAGGAAGAATTAGTTAGGGTTTGGTGTTATTTATAAACAAGTTAGTATACATGAACTCTCTATTCTAGGGTTATCCTAAATCTAGATAGCTCCTAACTACCAAGGCAACCTTGGAGCCCTTCAAGTCAGAAACTAACTAATCAACTAACCAAGTAAGGATAAGATCGATGGGGGTCCCTTCATTGCTTTCCTTAGATACCAATTAAATTGACCAGATCAATCAATGGAACTAATTAAAAATCACCTTTCTTCAGGGCTATATCATCCTTGAACCCCCTTCCTAGACACCAGTTAATTAGCCAATCCTGGTTTAGTCCAACTCTTTTGGATACCTTATCTTATTGAGCTCGAGTTCTATAGGGGCTGACATCTAATTGATTTTAATTAATAGGCTTGGGTCAATGCAAGATGCAAGGTGGTAGTTTGTGGGCCAAGGAAGGGTTATCAACTCCCTATCTTATGTTGTTTATGGATTAATGCCCTTAAGATATTTTATAAAAGTATGTAATGCAAAAATATGAAGGAGTCCCAAATAAGTAATAGGCTTTTAAGTTTTAGTTGGTTACTTTATTTTAGTTAAGTATTATGTGGTGTTTTTATTTTCTTTTTATGTTATGTTATTTCAAGCAAGAAAGATAAAATACATATTTTAATCTTGGTTAATTATGTGTGAAAAAATAACTAAAATTAGGTTAAGCAAATAAAGAAACTATGGATCTCATAATTAAGGTAAGAAATCAAATCAGTATTTAGGATAGTTAATTAAAAAATTAAGTAATAAATTTTTTAGGTTAATTTTTTAAAAAGGAAGAAACTAAAAAAGGATTTTTTTTCTTTTTAGGTTTGTTTGAAAAAAAAAACTAGTTAAAAGAAATAAACCAAAAAAAATCTTTATGTTAATTTGAAAAAGAGGATAGTAGTAAAAAAAGAAAAAATCTAAAAAAAATTAGACGGGTTTTTTAAAAAAAAGGAGACTAATGAAAAGAAACAAAGAAGGGAATTTTTTTTTGATTAATATAAAAAGGCAGAAATTAATTAGAAGCAACTAAAAAAATAAATTAATCTAGGGTTAGGATTGATCTCACCAAAGTTGCAAAAAAAAATTTCTTCTCCTTTTTTTCTTTTTTTCTTTTTTTGACTTTTTTTATTTATAAAAAAATAAGAAAAATTAGTACACCAAATTTATAAGAAATCAATAAGATAAAAAATGTTAGCATTCATGCCTTCCCGGCAATGATGCCAAAAACTTGATAGGCCAGCGATATATTGTTAAGACATCGTGGCTATCAGTTTAATTAATCGATTTCTAATAAATGAAAAATAGGTAAATAGCAGCAAGTCGGGTTGAATCTATGGAGAAGGTAGTGCTTAGGATAGTTTGAAGTCTTTGATTTTTATAAAATAAAAAAAATCAATTTGAAGATGGGAAGATAAAATTATAAAGTATACCCGAATTAAAAGAACATGAATTTAAACTTGGTATATTCGATTTGCTAGTTGGATCTTAGCATCTACTTGTAACAAAAAAAAAAAAACAAGAACTTGAAGTGCATAAAAATTAATATTGCATTAATCACACGAAGAATTCAATTGCAAGAGATAAAAAATAATAGTTAAATAAACTATGAAAAATGATAATAAAGAATCCGAAGTTGATTGGCCCAATCTTGTCGAGAAGTTGGTTGATGTCATGCCGTCTCCTTCCGTCGTACTTCATAGAGGGCACTGGGCTTCCTCTTCTTCTTCGTCTTTGGATCTTGATCTTGGAGATGGAATAGGGTTGAAGATGGTGTACGGGGCAGAACTTTCCTTTAAAAAACTTCACTCTTAGAGGTAACCCGCAATCCAAAGCTATGCTCTCTATCTTATACCGTACCCTTTTTCCAGGATGCTTTGTCTTGTAGCATAGGGTCCTTTAAATATAGCTCGTCTAGGGCTTCTTCCTGGTCAAATTTGGACTCAATTAGGCTATAGATTGGCTAAATATTGCAAGAAAAAATCTGAGCGATCCGATGTGTAATTGGGTGTGTTGATCGATGCTAGTTTCCTTTTCAGGCACACAGAGTCCGATCCGGACTCCTATCGCATCTCGGATTCCCTTCTTCGATTAGGACTTGAGCTCTACATGATGCCGGTGGAGTGGTGACGAGGATCGGTCGGCGGCGGGTGGTGGTGGGAGGCGATGGCCGACGATGGTGGTAGGGAGACCAATCAATAGGGAAAATAGTGGTCCTGGCTAGCTACAGGTAGACAAGCGCTCGGGCGGTAGTGGTGGTGATGGGACAGTCGACGATGGGCAGACGGCGATGAGGGGCTGTGGTTTGGAGTGAGCCATGGCCGAAGGAGAAAGAAGCTTTGAAGATGGTGGCCGAGCAGCATTTTGATGATGACGGTGGGTCTCCGATGGCGTTTCCAGTGTTGGAAGGCCTCTCGGCGGTGAGAGGAATGATGGGGGGAAGCTCTGATGGCCAGGCGGCATGAAATGGCGAAGATGGTCCATGGGAATTTTTTGTGGACCAGCGACAATGGCTGCATGTGGACCAACTCGCATGATGTAGACCCAGCGGCTGGTCCATGGTGGACCGGCTACTTTAAAATCGTATGATTCCTTTATTAATTTTTAAAATTTAATTTTGGATCCGTTTGAACTCCGATTGGAGTACCATCTATGTCGTTGGACTCCAAAAATTAAGCTCTTCATAATAAATTTTTTTTCCTCACAAATGATAAATAAAAGTATTAATTTGATGTAAATAAAAATAGTTTAATTATTAAATAATGCTTTTACATGTGCATATAATATAATTATCATTGAGCATGGTTGTAAGCCCTGCTAGTTTGATTGTCATCATTAATTTCTTCCCGAGCATCATCCTTTTCAAAAGTAGCATGACAATTTCAGGAAGAATAAGATAGAAAAAAACCATACAGCCCTGCACCTCAATGGTATAGAAGTATTTCAGAGGGTATCCCAAGTTGACGAAGTCCAGTTTGGCATGCTATTTGACAAGCAAAAATCTTGGAGATTTAGTAGAACTTATAACTAGGTGAAGTGTAGCATCTTCTAAGAGTTGCCATACTGGTATACCAATTTGATTCGTCATAACCTTGATGTCATGCACATTGAGAAGAATGTATTTAATAATATTTTCTATACTATTATAGACGTTAAGGGCAAGATGAAAGACAACCCCAAGGTCTAACTAGATGTGTAGAACATATGTAGGCATCCTTTATTAGAGCTGGTTGAGATGTCATCTGAAAAGTTTCTGAAGCTAAAAGCATTTTACACCTTAACGAGTGAGCAGTTGAAGGATATATGTGAATAGTGTAAAAGTCTTAAATTTTCAAGTAGTTATGCAAATAATCTAGCTCGATGAGTCAATATTAAAGATTATAAATTCTATGGGCTAAAGAGCCATGATTGCCATATCTTCATGCAACGATTACTACCATTGACTTGGCAGGACCTTTTCAACTCCACATAAAGTTAGCTTAGTCTTTTCTTCGGAAATATTTGTGCTACCAAATTATCCACCAACCACATTTATAGTCTTGAGACTAGTAGTGTAGAGACGATATGCAAGTTAGAGAAGATATTCTCTCTTGGCTTCTTCGACTCCATGGAGCACCTTATGATTCACCTGGCATAAGAATCTTGGTTGGGGACCGTGTAGTACAGGTGGATGTATCTATTTAAAAGATATATGTATAGTTTCAAAAAAAAGTGAAGAGTAAGGCTAGAGTCGAAGGTTCTCTTGTAGAGGCTTATATAATAGAAAAAACTTCAAATTTTAGTCGATACTACTTTAATCCCAGTGTACACATAAAGTTAACTCAATTTGGCCAAAATGGTGGTGGTGGTGGTGGTGAGGAATCAGAGTGGGAGATCTTAATATTTGCTTATCTCACTAGTAAATTTGATTGCGAGATTCTCTAGATTTTAACAGATGTTGAATTTTGACAGGTGTAGACACATGTTTTGTTAAACTACAAGGAGGTTGATCTATACATTGAGTAAGTATCCATCACAATCCAAAATCTTTCATCACTTATTACAATATATTAATCTTATACATGTTTAGGAATTATGATTGAATGTTTAGATGGGACAACCTAGAAATAAGTGAGCAAGAAATTTTTGCATGGTGCTCACAAAATTTTGCAAATTAATTCCATCGACTGGTAAGCATCCATTGATATTTTATCTATTTTAGTTTTTTTAATTTCTTTTTTTGTACTATGTAGGTCATGCAAGGAGAGATTCTATTCCTAAAAAGTTAAGATTATTAGATTATGGGCCAGCAAAATATATGATATGTTATAATAGTTGTAACGTTAATAATTTCAAATTTTATACCCACGAATATAGATATCATAAGAGTACAATAAACATTGGTATGTATAAAGGGTAGCTGGTGGAAAGTGTCGAAGAGTGACTACTATAGAATCCTTGAAGAAGTGATCAAGTTGACCTATATTGGAGATAATAGTATCATTCTATTTAAGTGCTAATGATTTGATAATAATGGTATGAAGGTTGATCCATGACACGAGCTTATTAAAATCAAATTTGGTTCAAAAGTATATGTCGATAAGCCATTTGCTCTAGCTCAACAAGCTTCTCAAGTATGTTATACTTCTTTTCCATCAAAGAAGAGAGGAAGGAAAGATTGGTGGACCGTATGCAAGATTAAATATCGAGTTGTTCATTACAAGCTCAAAGAAGAAGAAGAGCCTCATTTACCAGAATCCTTTCAAGAATTAAAATACTTGGAGTTCTGTCATGCATTGATGCAGAGTTGGATGCTTTAGAAATTCTTCTACAGGATGGCCAGCATGAGGAGATTGATTATATTGAGTTTGCTTTAGAGGGCAATCCTATCCAAGAAGTAGGGAAAGAAAAGGAGAAAAAAATTGAAAAGGAGGATAAAGATGATGAAATAGAAGAAGAGGATGAATCGGAAGAAAAATCTGAAAGGTATTAAACATCTAAAGAGACCGATAAGTAGTACTAAATATATAATCCTTGAATTATTTTAAATACTTATCTTTAATTATTTAAAATTATGCATTGCCATCAATAATTGGATAATTAATTTAGTGAATCTATTGATTTTTATTTTTAGAGATTGTACATCATGTCTTTTAGAGGTTGGAGGAGTGCTAGCCGAGGAGAGAGATCTAAAGGACAGAGCTCTCGAGGAGAAAGAGATCATGCTGGTAGCTCACATGGATCTGCACCACTCACACTATACGGTAAACTTAAAAACTTTAGATAATAATTTTTTATTATTTTACACTTTATTATTTAATATAATATTCTTTATATTAGATATTCTTCAATCAAGTTTGGAGGACATGGGATCACTAGTGATCCCACAGTCATAGATAGTAGCAATTAGCTCATCGCAAACTGAGACCATGGTCGAGGACCTGTTTGGCTCATAGCACCTTCGACTCGACCGGAGGATAGACTGCTCATCTATATTTAGAGCTATACGTAAGTACTATATCTTCATATTAAAATATTTAAATTTAATCTTTATAAAGTTAACATCTATTAATATTGTAGTACATTCAAAGAGTATGGAGTTTCTCAGGTGGTTACCAAGATCATTCATCGATTAATTCTAAAACTAGTAAATGAGTTCTCCAGTTGACCGTCGAGGGCTTGTGATGTAGCTTGGTAGATGTTCTTGGTAAGTCAAATGAGTTTAAATTTAAAATTTACAAAATATTTATATTTTATTTATTTAATATAATTTTACTTTTACTTGCAGGATACTATTGATTTGAGACTTCTCAAGATGAGAAGGTTGGCCATCCAATCTTCGAGGAGGTGGCCACATATAGGTTCTGTGACAACCTGCATACTCTTAGGGAGAGGGCTAGAGAGCACTCTGATTCTTAGTCAGCATCAAACTAAACCACTTTCATGAATCACTAGATATGGGCAGATGTATGGGAGGCCCTTTGTAACCTATGGAACACTGAGGAGTGCTCTTCTAGGCAGCGAGGGCATGATAGCATCATACCGCTTGGCAGGATCTGATCAAGCATATTGGCACTCTGTCGGCATGCATGTGGTAGTCGATAAATTGGTAAGAATTATATACTTAATTATTTTAATTTTATATTTAATGAATAATATACATATTTTAATTAATTAATTAATATTATTATTTATTATAGGCATGATGGCTGGGTCGTGCACTAGATCAACTGCAATTATGGGAGGCCACATGTCAATCCAAGAGGATTGATGATTACGTAGATCCGAGATCTAGGTAGATCATAATAAAAATCTCAAACTTTAAGTATTAATTTTTATATATACTGATATATATTGGATTAATCAATTTATAAAATGTATAGGCGGATTGCATTGAGTACATCATAATGCATCATAGTGACGATCCGTCCTCTTAGCCACTTCTTGACCTCGAGGGATGGCTCAGGGTCACAGGAGGGGTGAGTAGGAGCCGAGTCATAGGATTTGGTCACAGCTTCAATCCTTTGGCAGTTCGATATCCTTCGATGTCTTCAACTCAGGCCTCGATGATCCAGACATGGAGTGGTGCACACGTCGAGGCTATCGTAAGCCATGTTCTTTCTCAGTGACTTCAAAGATTCTAAGATGTTATCCATGTTACGATCGTCGAGCTTTTTCAAGACCTGCATCTGCGTGAGTAGCTGGCTTCATTGTCACAGCCATTATAGGTAAAATTATTAATAAACTTTTTTACTTATTTTATTTTTTTATACTTAAAAATTTATTATTAATATTTTATATTTTTCATTATAGGATGCTGGGACATCCGATTCTTATCCATTAGCTACTAGACAGGACATATAGGAGGAGGAGGAGCAGGGCGGTAGTGACGACGATGACGACGTAGATCTTAGATGATTTTTTTATTTTGATAGTATACATTTAGTTTTTTAGTAGTGTAAAATTATAAAATTTATACTTTTTAATATAATTACATTAGTTTTTTTATTTATAATTAAGTTTATTAATTGTTTCTTTATGTTTAATATAGTTAAGAACTCTAATTATTTATTGTTAAAGTTAAAATAGATTTTTTTAAAAAATTAATATTTTTTTAATTTTTTTTAAAAAATAGCGATGGCAAATGCCGTCGCTAATTCTTTATTACAGATGCATATTATTTTTAGCGATGATTTTTTAAATCACCAATATTTTTTTAATTTAATTATTTTTTAAAAAAAATAAAAATATTATTAGCGATGGTAATTGCCGTTACTAATAGTTATCTCTAATAACCGTTATCAACAATGGCTATGTTTTCTATCACTAATAATGATTAATTATGATAATGACTTATGTGATGGCTAATCAACGATGGCGTGCCATCACAATAGTATTAGCGACAACAAACTGGCTTTTAGCGATGGCTGTTAGCCATCGCTAATAGTCCATTTTCTTGTAGTAATATCAAAGTAGAACATAGCAGACACACATCACATAAAAGTATAAGATATCAGAATTTATGTGGCTCGGAGATTAGAAATGATCCTCCTATATCCATGGCCACAGGGAGAGCATCAATGAAGACTTCACTATTAAAAATAAAAGTATAGTACGAAGAGACCTTACACCATCACCGGTCATCTTCTTGAATAGAATAGAAAATAGAAGCTTCACCTTCTTCTCCAAACTACTTCAAGGCAAGTCGAGCACCATAACGAGAAAAATAAAAATAATTGAAATACTCTTGATTTTTCTCAAATTTTTTTTTCTAAACTCACCTCTCATCTCCTTAATCTTCGCTCCCTGAGTACCCTTGCATGGCATAAAAAAGACTCATGGCAATGTCAAATAGAAGGGAGAAATCCTAGCGTAAACAACTCCATGCACTAGTTTTTAGTTGTGGTGGGAGAGTAGTTGATTGACCAGCTCAACTTTAGTTCCCTTTGAATACATAACATTCTCCACCTTTGATGATGGTCAACTCAGTAGTTTCATCACAAAATTGTCTCCTTCAACTAACACAGAAGTCTTCACAAATATTACATCCCCTCCCCAGGGGGCCTTCACTTTTCAAGCAGCACGGACATTGTTCAAGTCAAGACATTGCTTGAACTTGACCCCTGGAAAATGTTTTGTCATCATGTTAGCTACATTATCTTGAGTAGAAACTTTGACAAGCTACATGTAGCCATTTGCAACAAACTTTTTGTGCTTGTGATACTGAACATCAATATGCTTTGTTCTTGCATGGTAAACCATATCCTTTGCTAGACAAATAGCACTCTGATTATTACAATGCAATTTGATACTCTTTTGAGCAATGCTAAGTTCTTTCAGCAAGCCATTTAGCCACACGGCCTCATTAGCAGCATCCACTATAGTAATATATTCAGCCTCGATTATTGATAATGTCATGATGTCTTGCAACATGACCTTCTAACTGATGGGACCTCCATCTAGAACAAAAATATACCTTGTAATAGATCTTATACCCTGTAATAGAACTTCTTTTATCTAGGTTACTTGCATAATCAGAGTCAACAAAACCAACTAGAATATTCATGTCAATGTTTTTTCTGAAATAATAAACCAACATCTACTGTACCGCTCAAATAATGCAAAATCCATTTGATAGCATTACAATGCTTCTTTCCTGAATTTGCTATATTCTTGTTGACCACACTGATAGCTGAGATAAATATGGTCTAGTATAGACCATCGCATACATCAGACAACCAATTGCACTTGAATAAGGTATCTTGAGCATCTCTTGATGTTCTTTTTCTGAACTTAGATATTGCTACAATAATAATTTAAAATGATGTGCTAGAGAAATGCTCATTGCTTGGGCCTCCTTCAAATTGAATTTGGCCAACACTTTGCCAAAGTATCTTTTCTAAGTCAACCAGAGCTTACCCTTATGCCGATCATGATGGATCTCAATGCTAAGAATTTTCTTGGTACTTTCTAATTCTCCATCTCAAAATCTAAGCCAAGTTTCTGTATAAACTTAGAAATTCCCAGCATACTTTTACAAGCAATTAATATATCATCGACATAGAGCATCAATATAATAATGGAACCATCAAACAGAAATATGAAGTAAACACAACTGTCATACTTGCTCTTTATATAGCCATGTGCAAACTGAAAGTATCAAATCTCTTGTAAAACTTCTTGGTACCTATTTGTTATGGGTCCCGCCCATGTTGTGGGGCCCGGCCCTATTAAAAGGGGCCTAGGGCCTTGGGACGGCAGCGTGGTTTTTTTTCATGGGAGCGATCGAGCAACAGCGGAAAGATGGGAGCGGCGCCGAAAACCAAGAAAGAGAAAACAAAAAAAAAAGGAGAAATCTATTTTGATCTTTCCAGGTCTTAATCGGACGGCAATTCAAAACCCGATCAAGATGAAATTTTAGTATGTTATTCATGGCAGCGAGCTCTACAAAGTAAACTGTTCGGATCGCTGTGATTCCTCTCGTGTAATCGGTAAATATTTGACTCTGGTGAGATCTTTCCTGTTTTCTCTCTCGATTTTCGGTGCCGCTCCCGTCTTTCCGCTGTCGCTCGATCGCTCCCATGAAAAAAAACCACACTGCCATCCCAAGGCCCTAAGCCCCTTTTAATAGGGTCGGGCCCCACAACATGGACGGGACCCTCAACAATTCTTCCCCTCACGCCCATGTAGGGAGGACCAGCAAACCAGCACTAGCTCTGCAGGCTACAAGCTTCTCTGCAGGTAATGGCTTAGTCAGCATATCTGAAGCATTATCATTTATATAAATCTTTTCCAACTATAGCAACTTCATCTGCAAAGCGTCTTGTATCTAGTGATACCTCACATCAATGTGCTTCGACTTTGAATGAAAAGTCGAATTCTTGCTGAGATGAATTGCACTCTGACTGTCACAATACAGGATAAATTTTTCTTGTTTCAGACCAAGTTTTTCAAGAAACTTTTTTATCCACAATAGCTCCTTGCTGGCTTCTGTTACTGCAATATACTCTACCTCTGTACTTGACAGTGCAACACATTTCTGTAGTCTGGACTGCCACGAAACAACTCCCCCTAAAAAGGTCATCAAGTATCATGATATGGATTTTCTAGAATCAACATCACCTGCCATGTCTGCATCTGTATATCCATCTAATACAGGTTTATCTGTACCAAAGCATAGATATATTCTAGAAGTTTCTCCGAGGTACCTGAGAATCCATTTCACTGCATTCCAATGCTCCTTCCTAGGATTAGAGAGAAATCGACCGATGACACAAATAGCATGAGAATATCCGGTCTAGTGCATACCATGGCGTACATCAAACTGCCAACTACGGATGCATAGAGAATGTTTTGCATTTTCTCCTTTTCTTCCTTACTAGTAGGACACTGTTCGGAACTCAATCTGAAGTGACCTGCAAGTGGAGAGCTAACCGGCTTGGAGTTGCTCATTTGGAACCGCTCTAACACCCTCTCCATGTATTTCTCCTGAGATGGCCATAGTTTCTTATTCTTCCTGTCATGAGCAATCCTCATACCAAGTATCTGCTTCACTGATCCCAAGTCTTTCATAGTAAAGCACTTGCTCAATTCAGTTTTCAAGTTCTGAATCCTCTTGGCATCGTGACCAACAATCAGCATGTCATCAACATATAACAGGAGAATAATAAAATCATTATCACCAAACCTCTTTATAAAAACACAATGATCAGAAGTGGTTCTGTCATACCCATGATCTATCATGAAGGAATCAAATTTCTTGTACCACTGTCGAAGAGCTTGTTTCAAACCATATAATCTCTTCTTCAGTCTGCATACCAGGTTTTCATTGCCTTTAGCTATAAACCCCTCTGGCTGCTCCATATAGATTTCCTCTTCAAGATCACCATGAAGAAATGTTGTCTTCACATCAAGCTGCTCAATCTCCAAATTCAGATTGGCTGCCAAGCTAAGTACAACTCGGATCGAAGACATCTTGACCACGGATGAAAATATCTCTTCAAAGTCAATACCTTTCTTTTGACTGAAGCCCTTCACAACCAGTCTGGCTTTATACCTTGGTTGTGAGCTGTGCTCCTCTGTCTTGAGTCTGAACACCCATTTGTTCTTCAGTGCTCTCTTCCCCTCAGGCAGCTCCACTAGATTAAATATGTGGTTCTCATACAAGGATTTCATCTCTTCTTGCATGGCTTCAAACCACTTTTTCTTTTGTGCATATGGCATAGCCTCCTGAATGCATTCTGGCTCTCCTCCATCTGTCATCATCACATACTCATATGGAGGGTATCTTTGAGAAGACCGGCGCTCTCTGGTAGACCTTCTCAACTGCTGTTCTACCATTTGCTGTGTAGGAGCCTGCTCACTATGCTCATCTGTTGCACTGTCACCATGTATAGGCTCATCATCCATTGCATCACCATCCTCCGCAGCTTGTCCATCATCGTCTACTCTAGCTTGAGATATAGGAGAAGGGTCAACAAATAAACCCGATCAAGATGATATTTTAGTATGTTATTCATGGTAGCGAGCTCTACAAAATGAACGGTTCGGATCGTTGTGATTCCTCTCGTATAATCGATAAATATTTGACTCTGGTGAGATCTTCCCTGTTTTCTTTCTATATTCCTCAGTAATATTTATATTTTATACTGAGATGATCATCATATGTTGTTTGGAGAGCCTTTAGTTTGCTAGAGAGAAAAACCTTGCTGTACCCATTATTTAATTATAGTAGAAGTTTGATCTGGTTCCATGCCCCGTGGTTTTTATTTCCACATTGGAGGGTTTTCCACATAAATCCGGTTTTCTTGTGCTTGATTTGATTTGCTTTTGCTGGATTGATATTGTTGAGTTATTGCTTATTTTAATTAGTACACGGGGGTTAAAATTTTCCCGCGTACAATCATTTGTGATCGTGCTTTAACCCCAATACTATTTTATGCCATACAGGGATCTTTTTAACTTGCATACAAGTTTCTCATGCCTACCTCATCAAATACTTCTGGTTGCAGTATATAGATCTCCTCATCTAGACTGCCATGTAGAAATATAGTTTTCACATTTAACTGCTCAAGTTCCAAGTGCCATTAGCTATAAGCATAACTCTAATAAAAAAGTGTTCACAACCCGAAAAAAAATCTCATCAAAGTCAACTTCCCTTTTCTATGCAAATCCCTTTTCAATTATTGCTTCGAGCAACAACATTTGTTTAGACGAACAAGCCATTGTTAATATTATTAGTGATGGCAAATTGGTCTTTAGCGATGATAATTAGCCATCACTAATAATCTTTTTTCTTGTAGTGAGTGAGCATAGGTTGGGCTGGTGAGCTAGTTTGCAGGGTGGTGATGTGGCTTTTAGTTGTTCGGGTGGATTTTAAGTAGTAGAATATTAATTTATGATATTATGTTAAGGAAACATTCATTGTTATTGATTGATGTTGCATCACTTGAATCGTTCATGTTAATATCTGTGTACTAATTTGCTTTCGTACTAACAGCATATGGACAGTGATGTAGAAACAGAAATTGACTCAGAAGTTGAAAAGAATTCAAATACTTATGATTCTAGTGATGGCAAGGCAATAAATGAATTTTTTTTTTTTTTTTTTTTTTTTAATTTGATGAAAATGGAGATGATGCTGTAGAGCTTGTTGTTTCAGCAATAGTCCAGGAGTACCATAATTTGTATCCATGCAAGCAACCATGTACAAATGATAATTTGACCGGTGTTGAATATGTTACGAGGCTAATTCGTGGAAATCTAAACATGTGTCCAGATTTATTTAGAATGGACAATCGTGTGTCCCTTGACTTTTACTCTGACTCGAGACAAAGAAATCTATTGCATGTTTCCCAATTTGTAAGTGTCAAAGAAAAGGTTGCTGCATTCTTGATGATAATTAGCCAAAAAGAGTCCAATCGAATAGTGACAGATCATTTTTAGCATTCTGGATAGACAATCGGTTATCATTTTGGAAAATACGTTGAAGGCGGTGGTTCGATATACAAAGGAGCTCACGGTACCGCCGAGACGGTAGCCTAGCTGATCGGGATCTTGCCTCACAACCAACAAGTCACAGGTTCGAGACATGACTCCGCGGAAGACTTGATTAAATTCAAGAGCTATCCATGATTGGATGAAGGAGAGGCCAGGATTTTTTTCCCGTTCCGACTAGCCACCATCTCGGTGGTATCGGGTTGACGTACTTATCTTGGATGGAAAAATGCTACGAAAATCTAGCACCTTAAATCGAACATTTCTCGGCAGGAAAGGGATCTATGAGAGTATAGCTACACCGGATTTATCCCTCTTATTTATTTTTTTTTCAATAATAATAATAAAAAATTAAGAAGCTTATAATGCCATTTTCTTTTGTTGAAACTCCTATAGAAATTCGCTATAATCCCAAATCCTATCCTTATTAATTTCAAGATACTTTCATATATATATATATATATATGTCCATATTATTATTTAAAGTTAATGAAACTGTTTTGCTATCTTGATTTTAGATAAACCAATTAATGATCGAGCTATCGATGAAACTCGTACAGATACTTACGTGCCCTCCGGCCAGTAAGCAAAGTCCTTAATTATCGTGGGAGGAAGACCGCCGTAACTCAAAAATGTTTTATATGTTCGCTCGTTTGATATATTAATCGTTGATTTTTACTCCTGTTTAGAATTGGGAAGGAACCGTGATTCTGTGAATGAAACTTTGGAGTTTATATCAGCGATAAAAAATCTTGAATATATATATAGATTTCCTATAATCTACTAGCTAGAGTGCAAGTATACCATGCGGTTTATTATGGCTTCAGAAACAAGCATAGCAATATTACACCTTATCGAGGTGAAGATTATCATCTTCAAGACCATCGAGCAAGGGGTCGTCAACCAAGAAGCAGTTTCTTATCTTAGGAGATGCCTCCATTAATTTTTCTTATAAAAGCAAGCATGGATTATTATAGCTGCATGTGCAATTCATAATTATATCAGGTAGGATGCATAAGAAAATAATTTTTTTTTCGAGCATGCAGATGAAAAAAAAATAATTTTTGAGGATGATGTTGACGCCCCCTACCAAGCTACTACTAGGTGTTGATAGGACCACTAATTCTCAACGATAGATCGATGGGTCCAAGGATATATATATATATATATATATATATATATATATATATATATATATATATATATATATATATATATGCTAATTGATTAGCTCGAGCATATAATAAATTTGATTGAATGATTTGGATCTTGTTTTTTAATATATATATATATATATATATATATATAACCGGCAAACATAATTTATTACATACTATATTTTGATTAAAAATTGTAAGTTTAATGCTTTGTCTATTTTTTTTAATACTTAGCATCGTCTTGTATAATATTCCTATCATTTTTTTAGTGTTAGCCTAAAAAAATAAGATATCCAATATGTCTCGAATTTGATAAAATAAGTTTGAAAATCAATTAAATAATTAATAATGGTGAATAATTGCAATTAACAAAGTAAGAAAAAATAGAAGTATGTTTGACATTTCTTTTCGATATTTAAAAATAAAAATAAAAAGGCTAAACTCCTATAATAGAATTTTTTTTAAAAAAAAATGCATTCTAAATAGACAATAGTTGGATGGTGAAGGATGGATGGTGGTCAACCGGTGATAAAAGGATGGCAGTTAGTCGTTAGTCAATCAGTGGTAGATGAGCAATCGATAGTAGTAGAGCAATGGACAAGGGTTAGTGGATGGTGGTAGGGATGGCAACGGGTCGGGTTTGGATCGGGTCATCCAAATCCCATACTCGTCCCGCTAAAAAACTCTCCGTCCCATACTCGTCCCATACTCATCTAAAGTCAGGTCAGGTCGGGTATAAAAAAATCATATTTGGATCGGGTCGGGTTCGGTATACCTGGTCCCGTAAAACCTAGTTTACTTAAAACTTAAACGGATCGAGTCTGGTCGAGTAAATCCGTCTCATATCCAATTTATTTAAATATTTTACAAACATAGTTTTTTTTATATATAAACGGGTCAGGTTTAGATCGGGGCATATTACTACCCGTAGTCGATCCGAATCCGAGTCGGGTTTTCTTTATATAACCTATATCTGTTTATAAATTAGACGGATCGGATTTTACCCATCCCATTAGAGTCGGGTCGGGTATCCACCAGGTCGATAAAAATTGCCATCCCTGGATAGTGGTGAAAGGGTCGCGGACGACTAGCAACAGAAAGGTGGATTGATTGGTAGCAAAATTGATTGTTAATAAATTTTAGAATAATAGCAAAATATTATATACTTAGTAAATATGCTTTTTGCTTTTTAGCAGCATGGCTATCAAACAAACATTTTACTTTTTCTAATTTTTATTTTAAAGTATTTTTTTTAAAAAAGATAAAAAATATTTTTTTAAAAAATCAAAAAATCAAAATGCACAACCAAATGCACTCATGTGGTAATCGAAGAGGTCGTTGATATATGGTTAGCAAATTAAAATGTAGCCCAGATGCGACCTAGAGATAGGGAATTAAATTCCAAATTAGACGGGCTGGTCCTATAATTATTTGAAAAAAATGAAAAAGAAAAAAGAAAAAAAAAAAAGGAAGAGGAGGAAAAAGATGTTAGAAAGAGATTGGGAGGGATGTTTCTATCTTCAGTTTAATGGTGCAGGAGCTGGCACAGAAGAAAATCATGCCAATACAAAGTATGGATGCATTCGTACCTGCATCATAAAAACATTTCATTGGTTGCAAGGTTTGCATGGTGATGTAGGAAAGTTGATTCACTCGGGCACAACTTCGCATTTATTACTCGAAAAGGATGCAATGAAAGGTTGCTAGACTTTAGACAAGGCAACGAAGCAAGCACTGTTGTGGCGCGTGTGTTGGAGCTTTCATCACTAATTGCAATGCAAGGCTATTTTGAAGGGAGGAAAGTTGAGGTGGCTACTACGTCCATCATAATGATAGCATGCTTGCACCATTCTGTGGTGGATCTTGTAGCCATACAATTTTGTCAGGATGTCCTCCAATATTTCAAGCATGGATAAATTACCAGGTTAACTTGTATTGCTTCTCGGAGAAACAAATCAGCTTTAGTAGATCTTGGTATTTCTTTTGAATTCACCTGGGCTCCTCCATCGGTAGTATTTGGATAAAAAAAAAAAAAAATTTTTAATAAGAATACCAATTCTTAGAAAATAACTATTCATTTTTGTTATTCCATATTTCTGTTCGGTCGAAAATCTGAAATAACAACTTTAGTTCAGCATAATTATTGCAATGGGATCCATCGTATAGAGACAAAATGACTTGGAATAAGTTATTCCATGATCCATCATGAAATAACTATTTTAGAATACACAAGTTCGACCGGAATAGTTTATTCAAGGTGACCCATCTCGATACTCGATTTTCGTAGCTGTTCGAGGGAATGACCTGGAATAAAGATTTATTTTGGATGGGAATAGCCGGACCGGATACAGTCCGGGCTGATAAGGTCAAAGTTCAATTTTTTGGTCATTAATTTTCCTATTTTTCTTTGTGTTTCTGTATCCAAAAAAAAAAAAAAATGAAAAAAAAGGTGGTGAACCTGTTTTAGGTTACAGTTTTCCACTTATTTGGATCAGCTTAGCCTACATGCATGGCTCCACAAGCACTCCTATCTTACAAGTAATTTATATATATATATATATATATATATATATATATATATATATATCCTTGTGAAACAAAAAACAAAAAGTATATGATTCTCACGTAAGCACGCAGGATTATTTGAACAGTAGAGCAATGTGACCGGTGCAACAAGAAGAACTCTTTATCACGCATCATGGCGCGCCATCCATGGGTGGAGGAATGGAGTAGGTCATGGTCCCTCGAGTGAAACATTTCAATGGTGGTGGTGGGGGTCTGGAGTAAAGTATGCCTCGGCATTCCAAGTTACGATCGCTATCGAGCGATCGAAAGAAACATTTACGAAGAAGACGAGCCCGTGCTGCACGCCGAACCAGCTGTAGTCTGTGTCTGTGGGAGAGCTCGGTCCCCCACCACCAGGACTACAGCATCACTCACTGTGTATGCTGCTGGCCTTGCCTTACCCTTAACAGTGCTATTAGAATACTAACACGTACGTGAGTTACGTCCAATCTAAATTTCTGATATCTACTTAGAGATGAAAGGCAATGCAGATATTAATTTAATGCAGAGAAAGATAACGTAATCTCCAAAAAAAAAAAAAAAATTCTTGGAACCTATCATATTCTCTGCTTGTCTTCACCATCAGGGATATCATACTGGGCAGCGAGTGGTCGATGCCGAACTGCTACAGTTTCTATAAACTATTGCTGCATGGCTTGGAGAAAGATAGCCAGATTTTTTCAAAAAGCTTTGTTCCTTGATTCAAGAAAGAAAATCATACCTTGAGCTTCTATTATCCTACAGTACGTAGTATATCTGATTGCACCACAAAAAAAGTCATCCACCGGAAAGATTGCACACCCTTTCTTTTATTTGCTTCTTTTAATCAGTCTCGCTAGTGGAAAGATTATCTTCCTTGCAAGAAGTCAGTAGGCTCTGCTCCACGCCGGTCCCTTATTCTCTCTGGTAGTGACTGGATACAAAAAAAAAAAATTATTTCTGAAATAGGAATACTAATTTTCAAGAAATAGCTATTCATTTTTGTTGTTCAAGATTCCTGTTTGGTTAGAAATTTGGAATAATGACTTTATTCCAATATATTTATTACAGTATGGCTCGTCGTGTAGAGATAAAATGATTTGGAATAAACTATTTCATCGTTCGATGTGAAAGAACTATTTTAAAATATCATAGATCAACCCGAATAGCTTATTCGGGATGGCCCATCTTGAATAAAAACTTATTTTGGATGAGAATAGCCGAACCAAAGGGAATAGGACTGATGCATAACTAGCTAACTTCCTGAGTACCGAGAAACTGATGACTGATGAATCAGTAATGAATTCTTATATATGTTGGATGTTTTCCGGAAAAAATTAGAAATCCAGGTGAGTTGTACCATAGACATCTAATATCTCTAAACTTTTATTACAGTCATGATAGGCGAATGAAAACTAGATGTTGACAAGCATGATCAGAAATTATTGTTTCTCCCAGACACTCTACCATGTTGGATCTAAGAAAAATATGTTGCTATCAAAAGCAAATTTAGGACATGAAGATGAATGGTTAGCACATTGAAGAAGATAAAATATATAAAGCGCTTGGAAAAACATAATAACGTATACTAGAATAACATAAGATGGAAAACTGATGAGACTGGAGTTTTATTGTGCTTGAAAATCCAATATATGGATAAGAAATAATCAGCTTTCATGGAGATTATAAAATGTGACTGCAATAAATTCAGCTTTCTTGAGGTATCGAGTGTTCATCTTTTACAGGAAATTATACATGTGGACCTGCTCTCATCCGAGAAGAAAGATTCATGGCAGTACAAACTACAAGTTAAAAAGTGTAAGAAAGACACTTGGTCGTAGAAACTCAGGTCATATGCCACATAAGGTCCGAAGGACAGAAAACCAAGAAATTTTTAATGGCATGTACGTCTTCTTTATTGCTCTGGATGTGGTCCTCCCATATTCTTTCAAAAGACGTGGGTGGTACTCCAAGCTTCCACGACGCCCCAAAGAGAACCTTTAAGGCACCTCCCTTGCACCTTCAAGTGGTCCAACGATAGCCCATGAGTGAAAGCTTGGGGCTCCCTTGATCACTGGTCTTTTTTCCCACCAAAGGATCCCCTGTAGTCATTTGATACAATAGTAAAATTAATGTCGTAAAATGTTCAATCTTCTGTTGATCTGAGTAAAGGTAAGATTCAAAAATAACATGCCTTTATAGGTACCTAAAAGTGACAATCAATGCCTAGTTCATCAGAGAAGCTCAGCCTCACATATCTTCAAAATCGAGCTCTACAAGGCAAAGCCATCTTTGTAGTAATGTCCTATGGTGGCAATTCATTAGCTTGAAGCCATTCTGTGATGGTTTCAATCATAACTGCCACATTGTGTCAGAGGATAGAAATGAGCTCTAGATCTATATTGGAGAAAAATTTTATGATTCCAGACAGTGTCAACTCTGTGTCATTTTACTTTAAATAAAGAATTTCACTCTGTTTCTTTTGGATCACCTTTATAGGAACTCTTATGTTGGGTGGTAGAGCCTAATCCGTCTAACTGACAAAGTTTGATCAAGATCCAAAGACCTATGGTTGAATCAAATTAAGCCAAAGAAGAAAACTAGGGGGATGCCAGCATCTAAGGAAGAATCCTACTGCCACTTGGACTTAGAGCTAGTTTGGACTCCTTTTGGGCACGAAAATTGAGAACCTTTGAAAATCCTATTTAAGGTCTAACTAGGATCTCATAAATTCTAAGATGCCACATATATATATATATATATGAGAGGAAAAGAGGGCATGAGATAAGAAGAAAAGGAGAAAAAGAGAGAGAAAATGAGAAAAAGAGGGGAAAACCAGCTGGCATGATACCTCCTAGCTATTACCACTTCCAAGAGAGAAGAGAGAGGGCATAGGGATTCATTGTGTGCTGTCATAGGATGCTTCCAAGTGTGAGAAGCATCTATAGAAAAGGGTTCTTCTTCTTGTAGGAGCAGTAATCGCATCCAGAAGAGAGGGAACTCGAGAGAGGTCCTTTTGTTTTTCAACTATTGTATTCATGTAACTTCCTCTATTTTTTCTTTATTAAGAAAGAGATTCTATGCAGCTATGGATGTAGGAGCAAGAGACTCCAAATCATATAAATTTTCTGTATTTTGTGCTTGTGCTTTGTTAATTTTTCTATTATTTTTCTTTTCACCTACTTTCTTCTTTCACAATCCCGTAATTCTGCTATGCACATCATTCTCTAACTTTAGTTTTAGAGTGTTGCTCCTAACAACTGGTATTAGAGTCCTTAGGTTCAAGGGGAAGAGTGGAAGTAATGGCGGTTAAAGAAGGAAATATTAAGATTGACAGGTTTGATGGGAGAACTTCGATTTTTGGAAGATGCAGATCAAAAACTATCTACACCAGAAGAAGCTTCATCTATCTCTTTGAAGGTAAGAAGCCTGTCGAGATGTCATAAGCTGATTGAGAGTTGATAGACCACTATGCTTTAGGTATTATCCAATTGACGTTGGCCAGGAACATCACGTTTAATATTCCGAGGAAAAGATGATGACTGATTTGATGAAGGCTTTTTCCAATATATATAAGAAACTTTCGACCTCCAATAAGGTATATCTGATGCACCGTCTATTTAACTTAAAGATAAATGAAGATGTTTTTGTTATAGACCATACTAATGAATTTAATTTGATTACTAGTTAGTTAATTTCTATCGAAATTAGTTTTGAGGATGAAGTTCATGTTTTGATATTATTGTCTTTTTTGCTTGAAAGTTGGGGCTCAAGCAAATTGAGATTTAAAGATATTCGAAACCTGATTCTCAATGAAGATATCAGGAGGAAAGAATCCAAAGGAAGCACTAATTCTATCTTAATCACTCACTAAGGTAGAGGAAGAATTATATAGTATAGCAAAAGCCAAGGGAGATCCAAGTCCAACTCGAGAAGTTAATCAAGATGGAAAGGTGATGGCTACTGGCATTGCGGCAAGAAATATCATACCAGAAAGAACTGTTAGGTGAGAAAGAAGTTTCTGAACAAAAACCAGAATGAGGAGTCTATAAATGTAGCTATAAAGGAAGCCAATGATGCCATGATCCTTAGCATGGACAGTCATATGGAGTCTTGGATCCTAGACTTCAAAGCTTCGTTTCACTCTACCTCACAAGAGTGTATGCTGAATAATACTGCTAAAAATTTTGGAAAGGTTTATCTCACTAATGATAAGCCTTTAGATATTGTGGAAAAATGTGATGATCATATAAAGATGCCAAACTAGTCGGTATGGAAGCTAAAGAAGGTTAAACATGTTCCAGGATTAAGAAGAAATCTGATTTCAGTTGGACAATTGGATACTGAGGGATATGTTATAATTTTCATTGGTGGCATTTGGAAGATCACCAAAGATGATGGCGATAACACGAGAAAACAAGTTGGGTATCCTTTACATGACAAGTAATGTAAGAGATAAAGTATCATTGGCAAAGGTAGATTCAAATCTTTGGCATTTAGATTGGGATACATGAGCGAGAAAGTTATACATGTAATGTTAAAGAAGGGCAACCTGACAGGGCTAAAGTCTTTTAACATTGGTCTTTACAAGGATTGTATTCTTGGAAAGTAGAAAAAAGGTCAATTTATCAAAGATTGGCATAATACCAAGGGTAAGGAAGCTGGAGCTTGTACATAATAATATGTAGGGTCCCTCTCCGGTTGCATCCCTTGAAAGCTCGTAGTGCTATATCACATTTATTGATGACTCTACTAAAATGGTATGGATTTACTTTATGAAGAATAAATCAGACATATTTTTCAAGAAGTGAAAAAGTTTGGTAGAAAATGAGTCTAGTGAGAAGATTAAATGTTTGAGATCTAATAATGACGACAAATATGATAGTAGTGAATTCAAGGAGTTATGCACAACGAATGGAATCAAGATGGTGAAAACCATCCCGAGCACACCTTAATAGAATGAGATAGTTGAGCGCATGAATCGGATCTTAAATGAGAGAACCAGAAGTATGAGTATTCATGCTGGTTTGCCCAAGATGTTTTGGGCTGAGATAGTTAACACGGCTACTTATTTCATAAACAAAGATTCCTTAGTCTCTCTTGATTGCAAGCTACTAAAAGAAGAGTGGACATGAAAGTAAGTAAGCTTATCTCATTTAAAAATTTTTAGTTGTCTTTTATGTGCAGGTCAATGCTGAAAAGAGAGACAAGCTCGATGCAAGGTCAAAAAAGTATTTCTTCATTGGGTATGGCATCGATGAATTCAGCTACAAGTTCTGTAGTAAGCAAGACAAGAAAATCATCAGAAGCAAGAACATGATTTTCAATGAAAGAACTCTTTACAAAAACAAGAATGTCTCTGATTTTGAGTGTAGGGGAGCTGACTAAGGAGAATGAGCAAATTGAGTTGGAAGAGATCATAAAGGAAGATGTTGCTGTTCAAGAAAATCTTAAAAATGTTATGGCATAGTTTCAATCAAGTACACCTTAGCTGAAGAGATCTACAAGAATCTCATTACCACTTGAAAGGTATTCTCCTTCTTTGTACTATCTACTATTAGTAGATGGTGGTGAACCTGAATGTTATGAAGCAGTGGAGAGTAAAGATTCAGTAAAGTGGAAGCTAGCCTTGAAGGATAAGATGCAATCCTTGAAGAAAAATTAGACTTGGAAGCTCAGTATACTATTAGAAGGCAAGAAAGCTCTATATAATAAATGGGTTTATAAAATAAAAGAGAAATATGATGGCAGCACAGGATAAGATTGGTTGTAAAAGGCTTCTAAGAAAAAAAAATATTGATAATACTAAAATCTTTTCTCCTGTTGCTAAGCTCTTTATTATTAAAGTGATTTTAAGTATAGTAGTAACAGCAAATTTATACTTAGAATAGTTAGATATCAGTATGCTTTCTTACATGGTGAGATAGATGAGGATATATATATGCAATAGCCTGTTGGTTTTATAGTCCATGACAGGGAGGATCTTTTGTGCAAGTTGGAAAAGAGCTTGTATAGTTTGAAGCATGCCCCCAGATTGTGGTATAAGAAATTTGATGGATTCATAATTAACAATGGTTTTGCAAAGTGCTAGAAAGATTGTTGCTATTATCTCAAGGTACTCGATGATAGTTTCTTTATCTTATTCTTGTATGTTGATGACATGTTGATAGTCAGACCAAATATGTGAGAGATTGAAAGATACAAAAAGGAGCTATCAAAAGAGTTTGTAATGAAAGATATGAGCGTAGTAAAATAGATACTTGGATTAAGGATTGAAAGGGACATGGTAGCTGGTACTCTGACGCTTACTTAAGCTAGCTACATCGAAAAGATACTGGATAGGTTTAACGTGATAGATGTAAAGTTTGTGAAGATATCTTTGGCTATCATTTTAAACTTTTAAAGGAGCAATCATCCAAAGATGATGATGAGCTAAAAATAATGACAAGAGTTCCTCATACTTCAGTTGTTGGCATCCTAATGTATGAATGGTATGCACGAGACCCGATATTGTGCATGTAGTGAGAGCTGTGAGCCAATTTATGGTAAATTTAGATAAATAATACTAGAATGTTATCAAGTAGATCCTCAAATATTTGAAAAGTACCAAAGATGTCGGATTATATTGCAAGAAGGGTAGTTAAACAATACAAGGTTTCATAGGCGCTGATTTGGATGGTGATGCTGACACCAGAAGGAGAATTATTGGGTATGTCTATACTATTGGTAGGATAGCGATAAGCTAGGTTTCGTAATTGCAAAATATCATGGCTCTTTCTCTTACCAAGGTAAAATATGTTGCTATTATAGAAGCTAGCAAGGAGATGATTTGGCTACATAATCTACTGAAAGAATTGGACAAAGAGCAGAATTGCAATGTGATTCGGAGATAGTTAGAGTGTTATTATTCATCTTGCTAAGAATCCAATATTCCATGCCAGAATAAAGCACATACAGTTGAGATATCATTTTATCAAAGTATTGCTTGAAGATGAAAGTTTGTTACTGGAAAATATACACCAAAGTAGTAATTATAAAGAAATTAGGGCTATGTATAGCCTCAATTGGCCTCTAAAGCTAATTGAATGTAGGTGCCGTACAAAGCACATGTTTTATGTTATGGAAGTTTATTTTTCTATTTCAAGTGGAGGTACACTTGGATATCTCAATCTCCAAGTGGAAGAGTTGTTTGGTGGTAGAGCCTTATCCATCCAACTGACAAGGTTTGATCAAGATCCAAAGACCTGGGGCCGAACCAAATCAAGCCAAAGAAGGAAACTAAGTGGATTCCAACACCTAAGGAAAAATCCTATTGCTCCCTGGACTTGGAGCCGATTTGGACTTCTTTTGGGTGTGGGAATTAAGGGCCTTTAGGAATCCTATTTGAGGTCTAACTAGGATCTCTTAACCCTAAGACGCCACCTATATATATATATATATATATATATATATATATATATATATAAAAGAGGAAAAGGGGATGTGAGATAAGAAGGAGAAAAAGAGAGGGAGAAGACAAGCCGGCGTGATACCTTCTAGCCATCGCTACTTCCAAGAGATAAGAGAGAGAGGGCATGGGGATTCCTTGTGTTCTGTCCTAGGATGCTTTTAGGTGTGAGAAGCATCTCTAGACAAGGATTTCTCTTTTTGTAGGAATAGCGATTGCATTTAGAAGAGAGGGAACTTAGAGGGATTCTTTTTTTGTTTCTCATTTCTTGTATTCTTGTAACTTTCTATATTTGTTCATTATTAAGAAAGAGAGATATTTTGTATGACCATGGATATAGGAGTAAGAGGCTTCGAACCATGTAAACCTCCTATGTTTTGCACTTCTGTTCTTCCACAATTCCATAATTCTACTACATCCACTGCTCTCTAACTTTTGTTTTAGAGAGTGGTGCTCCTAACATCTTATGTGCTGCGATGTTCATTAGATTTCTTCTCTTATTCTCTGAACCATGATCAAGCACATGAAGTTTGTTTGGCAGCCTTGAGTTCATGTTCATCTCAAGACTCATTCATCTGCAATCATTCCAACATCACTGACATAATATTATGGTCAGGCCTTCAATTCTAACAAATAACTTCCAAATCTGACATCACACATCAATTTTTCTGTCATTTTCCAAGTATACGTTCAATTAGCTCC
Source organism: Areca catechu (assembly GCA_021397845.1). Taxonomy (NCBI): domain Eukaryota; kingdom Viridiplantae; phylum Streptophyta; class Magnoliopsida; order Arecales; family Arecaceae; genus Areca; species Areca catechu. The sequence continues at coordinate 12,401,207 of CM038041.1, forward strand.
ACCTTTTCCTATAATCATATCAATTCTAACATTCAACTAAGAAAAAAAAAATCATTTCAAACTCTAACCATACAGCTTATATAGCTATGCCCTACAATGTTAACACTGCTACCTAACTTTATCAGCATGCTTCTTTTCTATCATCCAATTTTAAATCTAATAAGTGCTAAAAGGTTTATGATATCATATTCTAAGTTTACTTCACTAGAGGTATACAAATGGTTCGGTTAACCAAAAATTGAACTGAAATGTTAATTATTTTGGTATTTAGTTCAGTTTTTCTTCTAAAAACTTCAGTTCAAAATTTTTTAATTAATTTGGTATTCGATATTTAATTTGATAATTTTGGTTAATCAAAAATTAAATTATAAAATATAATAAAAAATTATCTTTATCCATTCTAGATCTATGATAAATATTATATTGATAGATTGTAAAGAACTTGACATAATTTTATTAAATTAATTTTTTTGAACAGTTTGTTGTTAATTTAAATTTGAATAACAATACTAAGTTTAGGTATAATGCTACAATCCAAATAATAAAATTATTAAAAAACTTTATAAGCCTAAACCAAAACCAAAAATCTAATACAAAGAAGCTCAAAACTGTATTATCAAACCGAAATTATTTTGGTTTGGTTTGTTTGGCTTTAGACTACTTTAGTTCGATTTTTGGTTCTGCTAAATATAAATTTGGAAGTTTGATTTTTCAAAACTTCAATTCGATTTGAACCGCAAAAAATGATTGCACACATCACTACAATTGGCGAGAATACATGTATAGTTGTTCAAAAGATTCAAGATTGCATAAGAAGAATCTATCTGAAATATTTCCAATCAAAAAACTTAATTGAAACCATTCTAAATTGAATTTATATAATGTTAATTTAATGCTAATTGCATATTCTGTTTTCAAATGTCTTATACTTTATAAATGATTTAATTTTAATTCCATTTTACTATTTACGCAATTTTTATGTCATCATTTAACACAATACTCTCAGCAAAGAGCAAGTTTCTTGGGGCATCATCTTTGAAGCAACAAATTCCTCTATGACAAGTAATACAAATTTACAAACAGCCATTGTGTAAGCATACCATAGATAGCATCTCTAGTCACACAACTATTAGCAACAGTGACTATGTGTATACTTGCATCAGCCCAAGATGCTAAGGGATTCTTGTAAAGTAGAATAGAGAGAAAATGTGCTATCTTTTCATTGTACACATTACAAAAATTTAACAATTTACTTGGAAAAATGAAACAACCTGATATGGTCATAAATCTTGCTATGGTCATAACTTTAATCACATATCTTCCGGTATAAATCTTCTATCCCCCATAATCACATATCTTCCGGTATAAATCTTGCTATGGTCATAACTTTAATCATATCATGAAAAAAATGACCCTGCACTCTCGTGAGATTTCATCATGGTTAGGTAAAGTGCAACCTAGCATGTTTGATAGCTTTTATGGACCTAGTGAAACCTCTTGTGACAAAACAAAGCATCCTAGTGATGTCAGGTTAATGTACTCACCTTTAAGTGAAGAAAAGCTATGAAAATCTAAGCATCTTGCATCGAATATTACCTGGCGGGGTAAAAACTTACGGGGGTAGCTATACCGGGTTTAACCCCCTATCCCTTTCACTTACCAAAAAAAAAAAAACTATAAGATTCCACAGGGTCTGTGAACTTCATCCTTATGTTAACCTAATAATAGAGCATGAAATTGGTTGCCTTATGGTTTTATTGTCTAAGTGAAAGAATGACGACATGATGACACCTCTTTATAACCTGGGCATCAGTAGTGTGAACTGGAAATAGGGATGGCAATTTTTACCGACTCGATGGATACCTGACCCTAATGGGGTGGGTAAAAACCAATCCGTCTAATTTATAAATGGATATGGATTATATTAAAAAAAAAACTCGACTTGGATTCAGGTCGAGTACAGATAGTAGTACGCCTTGATTCAAACTAGACCCATTTATAAAAAAAGTCATGTTTATAAAATATTTAAGTAAACTGGATATGAGACGGGTATACCCAACCCGACCTGATCCGTTTAGATAGTAGTATGCTCCAACCTGATTCATTTAGATTTTAAGTAAATTGGATTTTATAGGACCGGGTATACTCGCTCGACCTGATCCAAATGTGGCTTTTTTTATACCCGACTCGATTTGACCCAAGATGGATATGGGACAGGTATGGGGTGGGAAATTTTTTGGTGGGACAGGTATGGATTTTGGGTGACCCAACCCAAACCTGACTTTTTGCCATCCCTAATTGGAAATTGAAATATACAGCTACTGAAATAAGACAACAATCTCAGGAAAGTTATTTTACTTGATATTTCAAATAGAAGGTAGTTCCACTGCTGTGTCTTTTTAGGACAAGGAAAAAGATTTGACATCTTAGATTGGTTTATATAGGCCAATAACCACCCTGATGAATTTATTTATGCAAACACACTGCAACATATCATCCAAAATGATAGGTCTTGTGCTATCATTGGTTGAAGTTTGAATAAGAAGTTGATCTCAAGCTCATTGTACTGTTTCATCTGCATCCTGATACCAAGTGCCAGAATGTTCATAAAGCCAGCATCAGGTACCAATGAATCCTTATTAACAAAGTGACTCCATATATAAAATAACTCTGATATACCATAACCTTTCCATGAATGCCAACTGAATAGTTAATGGCTCGTGGTTGCCAACTTGTGTAAAAAGGACATCATAAATGTTTCATGCCTGTTGAGATGCATCTTATGCCTGAGCCATTAAGAAGATAGGAGAGAAAAAAAAAGTGAGTGAATATATGACTTTGAAGATTTAGAGCCTATAAATCTAGAGTTATGAATTATAAATATATTTGTCAGTGAAGTTATGTTAATTTTTAGTGGTAACCATCAATTGGTGACAACTCTGTGAAACTTCACAGATAATAAAACAAAATATTTAGGGAAGTAACAAGTAGAGAAGCGAGACAAAGTACCAGAAGATGAGAGACGACAGGCATGTCTAAACTTCTGCAGTAGAACCTCAGCAAAATCTGACAAGGGCCAAAACTAACCCAAGAATGACAACATACCTCTATATTTCAGGCACCATCTAACAATCATAATAGTTCCTTTTGTATAGCAATTTATTGGCCAGTAGCACAATTCATCATTCTGGTCCTTAGGAACAGACGGACAACTTAATGCAGTTGTAGAGTGCACAGAAATTTCAGATGATGAAAACTTTATTATCCCTGCATTTCTGTTTATTTATGAGAAGATACCTGGTATGATATGATAACATTCCCTGCGGAGACCAAAATGCTTATTAGGTAAGGCAACTTCACTCTCTGAGGTCTTAAAAAGCTTGTCCAAATGACATTGCTTATAGCATCACACCCCCTGCATGTCCTTGGTGCATGCCACCTCAGTTGCTCAATTTCTTGATGAATAATATTTTTAAGGACATAAACAGTACTGACATCAAGTGATTTTTTTTTTTTTTTTTTTTTTTTGATAAGGCGGAGCACTCGTACAAGTTTAGTATGAATACAACCCAAAAGAATCAAAAATCAAAATGTCACGGAAGGGCATCAGAGCCATCCCTGCATCAGTCCACGATACATCCCCTGATCAAGTTATATTTGGTATGGAAACTAATCAGTTATTTGAGGATCTCTAAATGACCATGGGCTGAACAAAGGTAAAACAGAAGCCAGCTTTCCTTAGGTCTTGTGTCTCCATCCAACTCTTTCTGACAAAGAACTCTATGTATGTTCCTATGTATATCTCCTGAACATCCAAGCGGGAATCTGTTTTGTGCACCAAGAGAAACAGCTTGTGGTGTCTCCCTGAGTGGCAGATTTATGGATATGGCTTCACAAAATTTCTAGCCTGAATCGCAGGTTGCAACTTCGACCCACATCTACTTTACTCAACCTTTCCTAACTACTTCTATATTTCATTTATTCACACAACTCCAGCTCCCTTCAAGATTGATCTTATGTGCATGCATCCTTCTCATTCGCTGAGCTCTAGTAACTACGGTAAAGCAGTTGCATAGTTAAAGCTTAATTATTCAGCTTTGTCCTGCCAAAAATTATCATTGTACAGGAAGGCCAATAAACCAGCTGACTCCTCTACATGGAGGGTTTAAACAGTACCGAAAGAACTGGGACTTCAATTTTCTTTAGTCTCAAGATTGATCTTATTCATTCTGACACAAGTGCTGTTTTATTTTAAAGGTTTTTTAAAATCCTTTTGAAGATGTTTCAAGGGAATGCTTCCTAGGTTGAAGGTGCTTTCACAAGTATCATTCCTTTTTCTTTTTTTCTTTTTGTTTTGAGAGAGAGAGAGAGGGAGAACCACCCATACTATAACCATCCGGATCCAGAATTTTTAGGGATGCCCCACCTAAGAACTGAATATAGAACATCTGTTTGCTAAGCAGAGAAACCAGTAAGACCCTGCATGAGTTTTTATGGTGCATATATTAAATAAATTTGTTAAGACCACTAAGATAAAGTCTTTGTATAACAAAATTTTCAAGAAACTCAAGGCCATCTAACTGTTGCATTATATATTTGGTAGTGCAATTTTATCTTAGTAACTACAACCTGTGTAATTTTCCATCCCATTTCTCTAAATACAACAGTAATGGTGAATATTGAGGCTTCAACTTTCAGCATTAAACTCATTTCATGTAGTTGTAATACCCAGCCCAATCCAATAAGAAATCAGCCCACAGCATGAATTTTAAAGCATCAAAAAAAAAAAAAAAAGTCTAAGGAATGGGAGTCTTCTCCTTCTCCGTCCTTGAACGGGACTCCAAAATCAAGCCAGATTCCACCCTTTCTGGCTATAAGAAAGGATCCCCTCCCTTCGTTGAGCCCCTCACTATTGGAGAACTCTCCCACTCCCCTTTTCCCCCAACCTCCAATCCCTTCTCTACCTTGCCTCCTGCCATTGCTTGCAATGGCCTTTGCCTTGACGGCATCATCCTTGCCATTGACAGTGCCCCGACACTTCTGTCTCAGACCTAGTCGACATCATCAAGCTGAATCCGAAGAGGATGTGGCGATCAATGTGGCCAGGGATGGAATACGACCCTTGGAGTTGAATGTCATCCCCAATGAGAGCTCCGATAGGACTGAGCATATCGACGTCCGGCTGTCACCCAATTTTAGGCTATCCAAGCTCCAGCCAATGAACCTCGCTGAGGCTATGACCTTCGTCGAGAAGGAATTCCTGAGGTTGACATCCAGTATCTTGGATGGATCGAAGCAAGCTTTCTTGAATATCTTGTGGTCTGTCGGATGGAGGGAAGGATGGATCCGAGGCCATCCACTCGAGATATGGGGAAGAAGGGGGACTCAAAAGAGTCCCTTATTTTGGGGCCGAGTGGAATAAGAAGAGAAGAGAAAGAGAAGAAGAAAAGAAAAGAAAAAGAAGAAAAAGAAAAGAAAAAATAAATAAATAAGAAAAAAAATAAATTCGCTCTTTCCACTCCATCCCTCTTCCCTCTCTAGTTTCTCGCTTCACTTACTCTCTACTTTCTCTCTCTATAATTTTCTCTCTCAAAAAGTTTCTCTTCTTAGGGATTAGAGAAGTTGTGAAGTTAGGGTTAGAAATCAGTGGATGGGTTGCTGATGAAATCTGGATAGAGATTTTAGACTTATAACTACTATACCATAAAATTATTTATTAAAAATAAGATTATTATTGTAGGAGGATAATTTTCTGGATTGAAGGGCATTGAGCGAGTTTCATAGCATCTAGATCGAGGATCTAGATGCAGACTGATATTGGATATATTAAATCTATCTTCAATAGAGGTAATTGGACATAATTACCAGTTTATATGTATATTTTTACAATGCATGGTTTTAATTCTTAGATATGGACATTGGCATGTATGTTATCTATACATTATATGATTTGATTTCTCATGATGGATATATGTGATCACCGGTATGTCTATTTATATTTTTCGTATAACATGTTTGTATCAAAATATGTTATTTTGATTGATTTGGAGCGTGATACCAATTATTGAAAATCTTGAAATGAATATAATTTGACAATATATCGAGATTTGATAAATTAATAAGCAAGAAAAGAATGTTTGGACTAGCCACGTTAAAGAGAGAATAGCCGAGTCATGGACGGATAATACGTGGATAGCCGAACCATGAGCGGATAATATATGGAACAGCGGAGTCATGGACGGATAGTACGTGGAATAACCGAGTCACGGACGGATAGTATATGAATAGCCAAGCCATAGACAGATAGTATATGAGATAGTCTGGTCATAGGCGGATAGTATATGATTGATTTTAAGATTGCTAGTCATAGGCTGAAGCGTGATCGTGATTAGTTCAAAATCCTAAAAGATAATAGTGGTTGATCTGGATAATGTTGATGAGATGTGAATAATAAGAGGTAAAACAATAATTAAGTAAAAAGGAGGATTTTACTTAATGACATATGTGGTATTTCACTTTTGAATGAGATGGATGTTTGGTATTAATTGATGCAGTTTTTGTATATATTGATATTGAGTTATCTTGATTACTTGATATAAAATTTTGATATTTATGTTCTGTTTGAAACTATTTATTGTTATTTTTAAATTATATTATATTATACTGGTGCGAGTGTGTGAAAATTTTTACTGGGTTGTAAAGCTCATACCTCTACTTTCTTTTTCTCAGAGTTGCAGGATGTCCAATGAATTTATAAGTAAAAAGATGAAAATATAGAGAGTTATGGATATCGATCGGATGATTGAAGAATGACCAAATTTATAATTATGTGAGTTTTATTATTTTCTTTATATTAAGCATTCTCTTATAAATTGTGATCAATAGTATTTTTGAAAATTGAAGTTGTAGTAAATTTTTAAAACCTTGCATGATCTCTTGAATGGATTTTAGGATTTGTGTAATCGATCGCGTGGCCGAACCGGTTGCTGAGTTCGGGACATGACAGTAATCTAGTATCTGAACATTTTACAGAAACTAAGATATTTCACAGGAAGCCGGTCTGTATATTAGGTGGCTGATTTTGGTTTACTTTGTTATTTATGCAAGTTTAGGTGCATTTTAGTTGAAAAGTTCTATATTTGGATTCAACAAGTTTGTATCAGAAAGCATACATATAGTTTTTAACCGAACATATTGTTCTCCACTAAAAGCATGTTAATTTAATTATGTTACGAAATAAATGGCCAAAAGGGCATTAGAATTTCCAATTGGATTTCAAGAAAGGGAAAAAAAAAGAGAAAAAAACAAAATGTAAATTTTTGTGACAAGTTTAAGAACACAAGCAATAATCATCTGTTTAAGATAAAGTTATATCCTTTAATTCTATTCAGAGTATTGGTTCCACAGAAAACCCACATTTGCTCTAAAGTTGCATTTATATAATCTATTCTGAAGTATAGCCTGACAAAATATCAAATATCTATTTCCTAGGGTTTTGGTTTCATGATTACAAACACTCAGGTACCCTACTCTCATAAAAATACATTGCATTATCTTTATGTCACCTTCTGTATCCACCCTTATTCACTGCTACACTGCAAATACAGTTAGAAACCTCTCCCTCAAGCTTCAAAATCATTTATATATATGTTCTGCTAATCGTGCCATTGCTCTCCATTTCCAGCATTTTTGCAGGTTCCTACAATGGTTAAGGACTATGATGTGTATGTTTCAAATCAGTGGTTGGCAAATGAATAGAGCACAAGGATAGTTTCTCAAATTATATTCTCATTGTTAGTCTATGGTGAATCCAGTGTAAAGGTACACCAATAACATCATTCATCCTACTCTGTAGCTCCAAATAGATGCTAAATGGTTGTTCCTTGAAATAAACAACCAGTCTTCAGTTCCAGTCAAACATTTGTGTGTATTTCAGACATTCCTCAAAATATCAATCAATCAGCAGAATAAATTTAAAGAATTAAACAAGGATCCAGGAAAAATAGTATGGTGACAACAATGCATGTTATGGAGTCACTTGACAAAGGAGGAGATGGTGATGATGCCTACCGTAAGCATGAAAAGTGGCTAGATTGGCTCACCTGTTTTTTCACTTGGTTGACCATCTTTCCTGTAGGGTTAGTGTCCCACTATATATATTGCCCTTCTAATTCAATATGATTTTAGCCTTCAATAACTTCAACAATTATTCTTTAATTCACAAAAAATATCAAATGAAAATGATCACTCACATTATAAGAGTTACATATCCTCCTTTTGTGTTAAATGATAAAATGACTGTGACTTCATCTTGAGACATTTTTTCTTCTGGTATACAATGGTGAGACCATGCAGTCATAGAATGGCTAAAGAGGCATAATAAGAAGCAGCTTTTCTCTTCACTCTCCATATAAACACAATGAACTTCACAGATATTTCCAATTTATATCCAATAATATGCAGATCCAGCTATCCCTCAGTCACAACCAAACAACTTTTTCGTTATAAACAACATTTTCATTGCCTCTCTCTAATGCACAAATTCTTCAACTTGGGCATATATATATATATATATATATATATGCAGTCAACTCCTCAACCTCAGCATTGCCTCGTAAGTCCTAACCTCATGCAAGAATTGCATGATCATGCCAACTGCCTTGAAATCTAGAATGGGAATGGGAATGAGTGACTCCCATTCCAACCGTTTAATTGGAGGGAGTACCATTCCAAGTTTAGGGGAAAATAGGATTGCCCCAATCCTCTAAAATCCAATCTATACTCATTTTAAATATTCAAATCCCATTCTGAATCCAATTCCAATCACAAACCAAATGTATCGAAGGATTTGGCCATTCTGATTCCAATTCTAGTTGCGAACAAAACGTGCCTAAATTCCATTATTCCTCATAATCCAAAACCTCTTTCCCGTCAAGTTTCTCCACCTGAACTTGGCACCAAGAATCCGCGAAAGCATGATCAGTCCGATGCTTCTCCATTATAGTTACGATTCAAAAAAGCTAATCCAGAACCGATGCCTTCTCACTAGCCCTCTCACAGAAATCCAAAAGAACCTTTAGAAACCCTGAGTCGAATATTCATCTGGCATCATTTTTATTAAACAAAGTTTGAATTTCTTACATCGCCTAACTTAAATTCCATTCAATAACCACTAAACCATTAAATTCCGATCCAAGAGAAAAAGCCAAAAAGGATAAAAAATCACACTTTTTTTTAGAAAAGGAAAATATGAGACACTAAAATGCAAAGGAAATATGGATGGAGGTAAACTGATGTGCACATACATAGGAAGTCGAATGCTCTATTACCGGATAGGAACCGTAATGCTTTCATGGCGGCGACATCCAATACACTTTGATCCTCTCTATTCACGAGAAATCTCATCGCTGGAATGGCTTGAAGAGCTGGTCGGCGGTCGCCGACCGTCGAAGCAGCATCCGAGGGCACTGCGAGAAATTGGAAGAAAGTTAGGGTTCGGATCGGTTCGGGAATACAACAAGAAGGTGCATTTCAAGTACCCATGGATTCGGGAAGCCCAGTGGCCACCATGAATCAAGGAAGAGGACGGGAGAGAGAGAAAATTCTATCCCACTTCAAGATCCCTGATTGGAACCTTATCATGGAACAACCAATCTATTTGATCATTTGGACAGCTTCAAAGCCATTCAAAGAGCAACCGATGCTCTCTACTACCTTACTTTTTTAGCGACCCTCAAGAAAGCCGCGCGGATGTGATATTTGAGTCTACGGTCAGGTATAATTCATTCTTTTGAATAATTAAAAAAAATATTTATGGCTCTTTTCAGGACCAGCTAAAGGATACCGTGCAATTCGGACAGCCTCTTTTTCATCCAACAGTAGAGGGCAAAACTCTGAGAGATTATGTGGCTCGCTTCAATTCTGCCATGTTGGAAATTCTGGATCTCAACGAGCATGTCGCCATGTTAGCCATGAAGAAAGAACTTCAATCATCTAGAGTCATTTTCTTATTGGATAAGAAGTTTCCTCCCAGTTACTCCTAACTTGTTGACTTCGTTATTGATTTTGATGATTAACAAAATACTTAAGTATATTTAAGTACTAACAATTCTTTAAAGTATATTTTTATTAGAAAAAATGTACTCATCAAGTTGGCTGAATTGAATTGCTTGTCAAATATTTGAAGAAGCCCTTTCTATGAATGAAACATTAAAGATTGATGGACTTAAGTATTTAAGAATTGCTTGAAAGGATTTAAAAGTCAAGTTCAAAGAAGATTCAATAGAGTTTCAGTCGAATTTTGAAAAGTTTCAGCAAGTGTCAACTCAAAATGTCGACTTACAGTTCAAGTGTCGATTCATGACAGTGCAAGTATCGATTCAAGCCGTGATGGGGACATCGGCCCAGAATCTGAAGCAGCCCAGAACCCAGAAGCCCAGACCAGAACCCAGAAGCCCAGCCCAGAACCTGAAGCACAGTCCAGTCCAAGCCTGAAGCCCAGAACCCAGAAGCCCAGCCCAGAACCTGAAGCACAGTCCAGTCCAAGCCTGAAGCCCAACCCAGAACCTGAAGCCCAGCCCAGCCTAGCCCAAACCCTGGGGCCCAAGATCCTGAAGTCGATGAGCACAAATCCTGAACTCATCATCAGCACCGATCCCGATGCAGATCCTGATGCGATCCAGCATAATTTAAATTCAAGATTTGATTAGGATATTAGGATTTATCTTGATTATTTGAAAAATTGTTTTAGGATTTGATTATTTGCTTTAGGATTTATCTTATCGGTTGTTTTTAGGAAGGATCTTATCAGTTGTTTTAGGATTTGTTCCGATCTCTTTCGGAGGTTTATTTAAGAACATATTTCTTGAATAAAATGGGCGATGATGAGAAATATTTGAGAAAAGAGTTTTGGGTGTGTCCCGACTCCCTCCCCTCCTTCTTCCTCCCTTTCTCCTTCTTCTGGTTCTTCCCTCCCTCCTCCTTCTTCCTTCTCCTGATTATTCTTTCTCTTTGGTGATTCTTCTCTGTGGCTTCTCTTATTCTCCCCCTCTTCTTCCTGATTCTTTTCTCTACTATGGGACTTTCTTCTCTAGGACTTTCTCTCTTTCTTTATTCCTCTCTCTAAGTACTCACACGGATTTTCCTTCTTCCCTATTTTCTTTCTCCAACCTGTGGATCAATCCTTCCCCGGATCTGCCGACCACTCATCTCCTCCGGATCCATCCGAAACCCACGCGCCTCCATCTTCACCGAGTCCTGGATGCTCGCCCACGACCAAATCGAGACTGCCAGCCCTGATGAATTCCAGTCGTCCGACTCCTTCGCTCCTAACCCACACCGTAGACCTCCATGGCTGCCAACATCTCCTTCGCCCGTGCAACCCATTGCAGTCGAAGCCCCACCCGTGATGCCGCCCACCACCAGTGCCAGCCCTCGCCTCACCGCCTCCGCTCCCCATCTCCATTCGCGATGCCTCACGGACGTCACTCGGCCGCCTACTGCCATGACGCCACTCGCTGGAGAAGCCGACCGGATCTCCTCCCTGCTGCCGTGTCACCCACAGCCACTGCGATGCCTCACCGCCCCGGTCGATCATGAACGTCGTTCCGCCCGTAGCCCCTCCTCCAGTGCCATCGTTCGCCTGCAACCCGTTTCACGCCCGGGACACCTCACCGGCGCCCGACCGGCCCTTGCTATCATGACGCCCGATGATCGCCTCCAAGCCGGCACCCCCCCTGTGCCGTCCGCGTCACCTTCGAGCCGACACCCCCTGCACCGCCCGCGTCACCTCCAAGCACCCCAGCTGGCCGTCCGACTCCTCTGCTCCCAGCCGGCCGTACATCTTCCCAAGCCATCGCCGCCCTCCCCAATGCCGACGCCGGTGGAGCCACCCTACAAGCCCCTCTAGTTCGAGTCCATGGAGGGAAGAAGCTTCCCCTTGCACGATCGTAAAAGCAAGGAAAAAGGTGGCACGCTTCTTAAAGCAAGATGCCCCCGTATTGCCGACTTCAGGAATAGCAGGAAAAAAAATAAAAATAAATAAATAAATAAATAATAGAAAAAAATATGGGGAAAAATTATGGGTTTATTATTATAAAAAAAAAGGAGAAAAAAATATGAGAAAATAGGAAAAAGGTTTTTATTTAAATAAAAATAGGGAAAAAAATAATTTGGTTTGGTTCAGCCTAGCATAGGGTCGTTTCCTAGCGACCAACGATCCGATCTCCTTTGGAATAAAAATTGATCCGGGGTCATGTCCCGCGTCAACTTGGTATCAGAGCAAGTTTAGGTTAAGTTAGGTTAGCCAATTTTATTTTAATTGCATTTGCATTATTTGTAAAAAAAAAAAAAAAAAAAATTCAGTTTGCAGATCAGTGGTGCATCTTGGAGTCAGAAGAATCTAGAAGATTGCTGAAGCTTGACTCGACGGAGTCGAGTTCTCCCCACTTCAGGGAAAATGATGGGGACATCGGCCCAGAATCTGAAGCAGCCCAGAACCCAGAAGCCCAGACCAGAACCCAGAAGCCCAGCCCAGAACCTGAAGCACAGTCCAGTCCAAGCCTGAAGCCCAGAACCCAGAAGCCCAGCCCAGAACCTGAAGCACAGTCCAGTCCAAGCCTGAAGCCCAACCCAGAACCTGAAGCCCAGCCCAGCCTAGCCCAAACCCTGGGGCCCAAGATCCTGAAGTCGATGAGCACAAATCCTGAACTCATCATCAGCACCGATCCCGATGCAGATCCTGATGCGATCCAGCATAATTTAAATTCGAGATTTGATTAGGATATTAGGATTTATCTTGATTATTTGAAAAATTGTTTTAGGATTTGATTATTTGCTTTAGGATTTATCTTATCGGTTGTTTTTAGGAAGGATCTTATCAGTTGTTTTAGGATTTGTTCCGATCTCTTTCGGAGGTTTATTTAAGAACATATTTCTTGAATAAAATAGGCGATGATGAGAAATATTTGAGAAAAGAGTTTTGGGTATGTCCCGACTCCCTCCCCTCCTTCTTCCTCCCTTTCTCCTTCTTCTGGTTCTTCCCTCCCTCCTCCTTCTTCCTTCTCCTGATTATTCTTTCTCTTTGGTGATTCTTCTCTGTGGCCTCTCTTATTCTCCCCCTCTTCTTCCTGATTCTTTTCTCTACTCTGGGACTTTCTTCTCTAGGACTTTCTCTCTTTCTTTATTCCTCTCTCTAAGTACTCACACGGATTTTCCTTCTTCCCTATTTTCTTTCTCCAACCTGTGGATCAATCCTTCCCCGGATCTGCCGACCACTCATCTCCTCCGGATCCATCCGAAACCCACGCGCCTCCATCTTCACCGAGTCCTAGATGCTCGCCCACGACCAAATCGAGACTGCCAGCCCTGATGAATTCCAGTCGTCCGACTCCTTCGCTCCCAACCCACACCGTAGACCTCCATGGCTGCCAACATCTCCTTCACCCGTGCAACCCATTGCAGTCGAAGCCCCACCCGTGATGCCGCCCACCACCAGTGCCAGCCCTCGCCTCACCGCCTCCGCTCCCCATCTCCATTCGCGATGCCTCACGGACGTCACTCGGCCGCCTACTGCCATGACGCCACTCGCTGGAGAAGCCGACCGGATCTCCTCCCTGCTGCCGTGTCACCCACAGCCACTACGATGCCTCACCACCCCGGTCGATCGTGAACGTCGTTCCGCCCGTAGCCCCTCCTCCAGTGCCATCGTTCGCCTGCAACCCGTTTCACGCCCGGGACACCTCACCGGTGCCCGACCGGCCCTTGCTATCATGACGCCCGATGATCGCCTCCAAGCCGGCACCCCCCCTGTGCCGTCCGCGTCACCTTCGAGCCGACACCCCCTGCACCGCCCGCGTCACCTCCAAGCACCCCAGCTGGCCGTCCGACTCCTCTGCTCCCAGCCGGCCGTACATCTTCCCAAGCCATCGCCGCCCTCCCCAATGCCGACGCCGGTGGAGCCACCCTACAAGCCCCTCTAGTTCGAGTCCATGGAGGGAAGAAGCTTCCCCTTGCACGATCGTAAAAGCAAGGAAAAAGGTGGCACGCTTCTTAAAGCAAGATGCCCCCGTATTGCCGACTTCAGGAATAGCAGGAAAAAAAAAATAAAAATAAATAAATAAATAAATTATAGAAAAAAAATATGGGGAAAAATTATGGGTTTATTATTATAAAAAAAAGGAGAAAAAAATATGAGAAAATAGAAAAAAGGTTTTTATTTAAATAAAAATAGGGAAAAAAATAATTTGGTTTGGTTCAGCCTAGCATAGGGTCGTTTCCTAGCGACCAACGATCCGATCTCCTTTGGAATAAAAATTGATCCGGGGTCATGTCCCGCGTCAAGCCGGTATGCAAAAAAGAGTTTCGGATGGAATGGTTGAAATGTCGACTCATGCTATACAAGTGTCGACCCTAAGTATCGACTCAAGGATCGACTCAAAGCCTGAGACAGATTTCTTACAGAACATGCTGAAATTCAAGACTCAACTCAAGTATCGACTCACCAAATGAAATGTCGACTCATCTAAGATTTCCAGAGAGCTTCAAAGCAGAATTTTGAACTAGGTGTCGATTTATGAAATTTAAGTATCGACCCTAAGTGTCGACTCACGGCCCGAAGTATCGATACTTGAAGTTTTGGGAACAGTAACGGTTAGTTTTTTCAAACGCAGAACTCGATCCTTTTAGCCCCCAACGGCTAGTTCCACCTCTCCAACAGTCATAAACCATCATTTAAGCCTTGGGATGGTATTTAAGTGAATTAAATTCAAGTGGAACACAAGAGAATGAATAGAGGAAAAGAAAGAAAAAGAAAAACAAGTGCATTCACTCAAATTCATTGAGAGCAACCACTTCCAAGCAAAATAAGCCTCCAAGCATTCAAAGCAATCAAGAGCATTCAAGTCCAACCACTTTTGAGCATTGATTGAGGCTTCATCGAATTGAAGACAAGCATCTTCAACAAGCTTCAAAGAGATAACAGCTTTTATTTAGAAAGCTTGATTATATTCTTTACTTTCATTATTACTTTGTTGTATCAAGATTTTTGGTGAGCCTAAGAATAAACTAAGAAGATTTTTGGTTAGCTTAGTTAAAAATCAATGAAGTTTTTGGTTAGCTTATTTGAAAACCAAGAAGATTTTTGGTTAGCCTAGTTGAAAACCAAGAAAGTTTTTTGTTAGCCTTTGAAAACCAAAAGATTTCTTTTGGTGAGCTTAATGAAAACCAAAAGGGATTTTGATTAGTGAGCCTGGAAAACTAATCGGCTATAATCGAGAGTGATTATAGTGAATTCCTGAATGGACCTTGGGGAGTAGATTAGGTGCCTTGAAGTACACCGAACCACTATACTTGCCTGTGTTTGTGATTGATTGTCTCCTCTTTACTTGCTCTTATTTTCATTGTATTTAAATTTTTGTTGCATACTCTTTAATAGCACATGACACTTTCATTTCACTAGCACTTGAATTGATTATTGAATTGGCACACATACTTGAAAATATTTTTTAAAAACTCAATTCATCCCCCCTCTTGTGTTGCTTACTAGGCAACAGAACTGCTGGCATGTATGCAGAAATATGCATAGGTTGAGGAACAAGCCACCAGTTGGCACCAAGCCAAGGGAAGACCTGCCCCAAAGAAAAAGAACCCAAAGAATAATAAGCCACAACCATCTAGCAATGAAGATACCTCGACTCAACGACGCAGTCCGAAGTTGAAGAATTTGGTCGGCAAGTTCGATACTTACACTCCTCTATCTGTCCCAAGAGAGAAGATATTAATGAAGACTGAAAAAGAAAGCTTTCTCCAAAGGTCTCGGCCGATGCGAGCACCTCCAACCTTGTACAATAAAATCAAATACTGTCGATTCTATAGGAATCATGGGCACATCACTGAAGAATGCATCCAGTTGAAGGATGAGATGGAAGGTCTAATCAAGCGTGGGTACTTGAAAAAGTATATCCACGATCAAGACCACCAAGTTAAGATGACTATCCAAAAATAAATTATCGATGATGCGGAGCTTCCCAACTAATGACCCACCGATGGAATGGTTGGCATACTGCAGCGTCGATTGTAATGCGGAGAAGACCCCACTCCGAAGAGATCACAGACAAATATTGTCATCAGCTTTTCTGACGATGACTTGCAAGGGATTTAAGTGCCTCATGATGATTCTGTAGTTGTCTCTGCTATCATAGCAAAATATGATGTAAGAAGAATTTTGATGGATAATGGAAGCTCGACTGAGATCTTACTTTATGATGCTTTTCTTAAGGTAAACTTATCAAGAGATAAATTACAAAGAACCTCGGCATCTCTTACTGGGTTCGGGGGGAATTCAGTAGAAGTGGAAGTGGAGATAACTCTCCTCTTAACTCTTGGAACAGAACCAAGACAGAAAACACTTCCAATCACATTTATGATCATCCAGATGTCTTCTACATACAATGCCATTCTAGGATGACCTACCTTAAATACATTCCAAGCCATTGTCTTCACTTACCATCTACTAGTATGATCCCAACTAGGAATGGAGTCGGAGAGATGAAAGGAGGTCCATGGATAGCTCGACAATGCTTGATGATTTAAGACCAACAACTAGTCAGCCGAATTACACAAAAGTAGATGGACCAATGAGATCGGACAAAAGAGATTGGAGAACCAGTTGAAAGAACTATCTCTATACCCCTCATAAGAGACAATCTAATAAAGGTTATGTAGTTTGGGAGTCTGCTCAATGAAGACATGAGAACAAGACTGACCAGCTTCTTGCAAAACAATGCTGATGTCTTCGTATTGTCAGCCAATGATATGTTGGGAATTACTCAAGAAGTCATTACTTATCAGCTGAAGGTTGATCTAGAGTATCTACTGGTTCGATAGAAGAAGAGAAACTTTGCTCCGAAAAGACAAAGGGTTATCAATGAGGAGGTAACTAAGCTCCTTGATGTAGGGTTTATAAGGGAAGTCTATTATCTAGATTGGCTTGCTAATATGGTAATGGTGAAAAAGGTGAACGGCAAGTGAAGAATTTGCATCGATTATATTGACCTCAACAAAGCTTTCCCAAAGGATAACTTCTCTCTGCCCAAGATTGATTAACTTGTTGACGCCACCATAGGACACAAGCTCTTAAGCTTTATAGATGCCTTCTCTAGCTATTATCAAATTCGGATGAATCCTAAAGATGAAGAGAAGATGACCTTTGTCACTGATAGAGGGCTATACTGTTACAAGGTAATGCCCTTCGGCCTAAAAAATGTCGGAGCAACATAACAGTGGCTAGTCAATAAAATCTTTGAAAAACAGATCGGTAAAATCATGGAGGTATATGTCGATGACATGATCATCAAGAGTATTCAGACTGACGACCACATCAGGGACCTCCAAGAAGCCTTCAACAAACTACGAAGATATCAAATAAAATTGAATCCAACCAAATGTGTCTTCGGGGTGACATCGAGAAATTTCTTGATTTTCTTGTTACCAATCGAGGAATTGAAGCCAATCCTAAGAAAATCCAAGCAATCCTCGATATAAGACATCCCTCCAATAAGAAGAAAGTTCAATAGCTGACTGGATGGATCGCATCATTAAGCCAATTCATCTCTCGGTCGGTTGAAAGATGCCTTTCTTTCTTAAAAGTCCTGTGACAATCAAAGAGCTTCGAGTGGTCGAAGAGTTATCGACAAGCCTTCAAGAAGGTGAAGAAATACTTGACCAATCCAACTCTACTCTGAAGGAGAGACTTTATATCTCTACCTCGCCACTTTAGATCAAGCTGTCAGTTTGGTGCTGGTTAGAAAGGAACCCGATGGTGTCCACAAGCCGATCTACTATACCAGCAAGGTGCTTCATAATACTGAGGTAAGATATCCAAAACATAGAAGCTGATATATGCCTTGGTGATAGCAGCAAAGCACCTAAGACCATACTTCCAGTGTCATCCTATCACCATGCTGACGGACCAACTACTGAGGGCCATCCTATAATGCCCTGACATCTCTGGCAGGATAACCAAATGGGTTATCAAATTAGGAGAGTTCAATATTATATATCAACCCCAACTAGCAATGAAGGCCCAAGTCCTAGCTGATTTTATCACCGAATGCACTTGGAATGATAGATAGGCACCTACTGGAGAAGCACCCATTGAATCCAAGGATGACTCCTACTCCACGTGGATCCTTTATGTGGATGGAGCATCTAACTCTTCTGGCTATGAAGCCGGTCTGATTATAGCTGACCCTGATGGAGATATTATAGAGTATACTCTCCATTTCTCTTTCTAGGTATCAAATAATCAAGCTGAATACGAAGCCCTTCTGGTAGGTCTTAGGATTGCCAGATAATTGGATGTCCGAAAGATGAGAGTATTCTTGGACTTTCAGTTGGTGGTCAACCAAACCAAAGGAGACTTCGAAGCTTGACATGGAATAATGATAAAATATTTAGAGAAGGTTCGGGACCTCGTGACTCAATTCAACTCTCTTGATATCACTCATGTTCCACAGACTGAGAATTCCTGAGCTGACTCACTATTTCGACTAGCCACACTGGCACCCAATTTCTTAGGTCGGGCTTTCATTGAATACTTGGAAACTCCTAGCATTATGATGGGAGGAGGAGAGGAAATACACCAAATCAAGAAATAGCCAAGCTGGATGGACCCGATCACCAAATATCTAACCGAAGGGACTTTACCAGAAGATGTCACTGAAGCTAAGTGACTCCGATGGATGGCTTCTCAATATATCATCTTGGAAGGGTCTCTCTATAAGAGGTCCTTCATGCAACCTTTACTAAAGTGCCTGGGACCTTCAGATGCCGATTACACCCTAAGAGAAGTTCATGAAGGTATATGTGGTGATCATCTGAGGGATAGATCTTTGGCTTACAAGATTATATGCAAGGGATATTATTGGCCGACCATCTAGAAAGGTGCAACTAACTTTGTGAGAAGGTGCGACCAGTGTCAAAGGTATGCCAATATTCAGAGATGTCCGGCAAGTTAGCTGACCTAGTTGGTCGCCCCTTGGCCATTCGCTCAAAGAAAAATGGATATTCTCGGCCCTTTTCCTTCAACCTTCGAACAACAAAAATTTGTGATAGTGGCCATTGACTAGTTCACCAAATGGATGGAAGCCGAACCTTTAGCCCATATAATCGAAGGAAGAGTTGAAAGCTTCATCAGGAACTCCATAATCTATCAATTTGAAATTTTCTATGCTATCATCACCGACAACGGAAGACAATTTGATAATTAAAAATTTAAAGACTTCTGTGCTCAATATCACATTCTTCACAAGTTGACTTCCATCGGATATCCCCAAGTCAATGGTGAAGCTGAAGTAACCAATCGGACAATCCTCCATGGCTTGAAGACTCGGCTGAATGAAGCAAAAGGATTTTGGACTGAAGAACTAAATTTGGTTCTCTGGGCATACCGAATTACTCTCCGATCTACTATTAGAGAGTCACCATTCAACCTGACTTACAGGAGTGAAGCAATGATACCAGTGAAAATCATCCTCCGATCTAGAAGGATCGACCACTTCAAGGAGCTGGACAATTCAAAGCAAAGAAGAGCTGACTTGGACTTACTTGAGGGTACAAGGCTTTAGGCACAAATATGTATGATTGTATGCCAACAGAAAGTTGTCCAATATTATAATGCAAGGATAAAAGCCAGAACTTTTCGACCTAAAGATCTTGTACTATAGAGAGCTGAAGTATCTCGACCTACAGAACAAGACAAACTTCCTCCTAATTGGAAAGGCCCTTACCGGAGCAGAACCTACCGGATAGAAAGCTTAGACGACTACCGGATGGCCCGATCATGGAATGTAGAGAATTTATGCTAGTATTATCAATAAAGAGCTCTCTTCATCTTCATCATATTTTTTGTCATGAATAATATGATAAATGAAGAGTTGGCTTAATCAGCCAACTCAATCGGTATATCCGACAAAAAAAGAATTGGCCTAATCAACCGACTCAATCGGTACACCCGATAAATATTAGAGTCAGTCTAATCCACCGACTTCCACCCGATGAGTATAGAGTTGGTCTAATACACAATCTCATTAGTATATCTAAAAAAGGGCTAACCAGACTAGCTAGGCCATTATGTTCCACAAAGAGAATATTGACACCCTCTAAAATAATCTTTGTACCACATAATCATTATTTTGATGGCACCACTTAGAAAAAGCTATTCCAAGACAAGTATAAGGTATGATAAAAGTCGACAAGTCCATACTTAGAAAATTTTCAAGCACACACATTTGAGAACATAGTTGTGAAAAAAGATGATTTCATTCATATGAAAAAGACTTGATGTACATGGTGTTTGGAAAAAAGAAAAAAAATATATCAAGGCTCCTCGGCCAGTTTAGAAACTAAAGAAGGACCAGCTACTTCTGAGACGGGATTGCCAAAGTCATCAGTAGTAGAAGCAGGGACATATTCGATCTGTTCATCTGGCCCATCTTCGTCGGACTCATCCATGATAACCTTGGAGACATCCAAGTCAGGGTAGAATTTCTTTACCCTTCCAAAGCAATCCCCGAAGTCGATGTTATAACTCTCCACATTGGCTTCATTCATTTCGTCATCAAAGGCCACAAACTTCTTGTATTCTTTAATGACTTGAAGGGCTTGCTGTTCAGCTTGCTCCACCCTTCGCTCAACTAACTCCACCCTTTCCTCAAGCATATTGGCCCTCTTCTCCACTTCAGCCTTCTGGGTTAGGGCTTCGTCAGACTTTTGGAGGCCTTCCTTAATTAGAACTTCCATCGAGCACAGCTTCTTCTTCTTTTTCTTAAGCTTGACTTCTAGATCGGCCACTTTTGTTTGAGCTGCCTTTAACTCTTTCTCCAATGAAAGGTTGGTGGCACGCTCTGGTCCAACTTCTGCTCCATGACCATCTTGAGCTCTTCGGCCACATCCTTTTTAGCTTTTGCCGTATCAGCTGGTCACGAAGACCTTTGGTCAAATCAGTGAATCCTTGGATGCTCTCTTCAACCAGAGAGATCTCGTGGATAAACTATAAAAAAGAGAGAGTTAAAGTCAGCAATAACATTATAATTCATGAAGAAAAGACATGAAAATTAGATTTTTATACCTTCAGGGTATTCGGATGGATGGAAGTGAAGATGTCTTCCAATCGATGACCCTTAGTCACCTCCCAATCTCTAGGGAGGATAGTAGCCTTCAGCATCACCCTGGCCAGCCTCGGGTTGTCGAGCCCTGTGTCGTTAGCATAAACATTAAAATGCATGAGATCTTCTTCCTCCTCTGCTAGTGGCTTGGGCCTGGCTTGCAGCTCGGATGTCATCTCGATAGTCGGGGCCTTGCCTTTGTCCTGTTGACTAGGCCCTAAGGATGGTTCAGTTGATGAAGGTACCGTCGGCTACTCTAGAGGCACTGCTGGTCGCTCTGCAGACTGCTCAACCAAGGCCTTCCTTAGACAAAGTCCCATCAAGGGGACGTCATCTTCATCTGAGGTCGACTGCACCATTATGGGGGTGTTCCCCCTAATCTGGACCTTTGGAGGAGTGCTAGAGGGGGTAGTTGATGAGTGAGATTTCTTCCTACCCTCCTGTCCCCAGAAGAATTTGTTGCTACCCTCTTCTTGATAGCTTGTCGGAGCCTACGGGCATCGGGTTTCATCTTGTCATCTGCAGGAAAAAGAAATAATGAGAGCTATAAGTTAAAGAAAAGAAAACAAAAGAAAAGTTACTAGTAAGACCGATGGGACATATCTAATGAGGGAGAAGTACTAATTTGAGCGAAGAAGGGGCCCTCCTTGTTCAACAGTTCTCTCATCAGAGGAACTTCGACTTCGGAAAGTTTCTCGAAGTCCTCCCTATTGGCCAATATGACCTTTCCATCATTGGGGGTCAGACGGGGCTCCCTCCACCCAATGTTGAAACCCCAAGGCTGTCCAGATAGAAGAAAGAAAAAATAGGGCTTCCATCCATGAATGGTCGACAGAAGCCCCCTAATGAATTTTCAACAAGGATGGAGGCCGATGACCCACCACCCTTAGCCGTGGAAATCTTTCTTCAAGATAAAGAAAGAACTAAATAAGAAAGTCCTAGGCACTATGTTTAGATCATGACAAAGGACAAGGAAGGCACATATTATCCGAATACTATTCAGAATCAACTGTACCAGAACTATATGGTAAAGATTAAAGATCTAGACAAAGAAAGGATGGAGAGAAAATCGAAGATCAGCCTTCAGCTATTCTTCATACATAACAATGGTCCCAGGGGGAGGCTTGTTTATTCTCTCACTAGAACGAGGGACGAAGGTAGGTAAATCCTGTGGAATCATGTAATATTTTTGCAGGGAAGCTAACCTAGACTCAATGATGGTGCTCCTAATAGATTTGGATCTTAAGTCTTCCCGATACTAGGTGTTGCCGCTCTCACCGCCGCGCCCGTGCCACGGATCCGCCGATCCCTCCTGACCGCCTGGCGAGGGAGCCTCCCTTCCTGCGGCGAACCTGCGAAAAAGGGGTTAGAGGATCCTGGCCGGGGATCCCGGCGAGGGAGCTCCGACGGTCAAGTCAGTAGACGACGAGAAGGAACAGACTCTCCAGACGGACCCCCGAAAGGGTTCCAGACTTAGAGAGTTTACTAGTGAGAGAGAGATGCTCTGGGGACCAGAATCTCGGCTGGGCCTCCTTGCCGAGCTCACGCCCAGTGATTCCCTCTCGGGATCTCTGGTTTTTACTCTCCGGAGCGAGGCCTTTTGCCGTTGCTTCCCCTTTGTCCCCAGGCTTGTTTGCTTACCCTCATTGTCCCCAGATTCCTCCCTCTTTATCCCCTTTCGTCGTGTGCTTGTCTTTTCCTCCTAGGAGACTCCCCTCCCCTGTCTTCTTCTCTTTTCCCTTTTCGGTGAAGGGGGGCCAGGCGGCTTTCCGACCTCGTCCGCCGAGCCCAGCAGGGAAAAGGCAAAGGCAGAAGAGAAAAAGAGAGGGCGGCGCTGACAAGGCGACCGGTCAGGCCTCGGGCCCAGCGAGAGCGCTCTCTCTCCCAAGCGTGGGCGCCATCCATCTATAGGGCCTGTTCTGTCAGAATCGCGCCCCTCGGCTGTGGAGCTTATCGGGCCGATGCAAGTGATGTTCCGCGTGCCGCCGCCCTCCGTACGGGGCACCGTCTGGGATTCATACGGCCCGAGGGATGGCCTCGGGGCCCGCGACTCTTCCTTGAGATCTTCTCCGTACGGGCGGCCTGACCTCGGCCGAGGTGGACCCGTCTCCGGGGGCCACCTGGCGAAGAGCGAAGGACCAGCCGACCTCGGCCTAGGTGGACCCCTCCTGGGTGGACACCTGGCGAGGTGGCAGGAGGTCGCCTGGCCTCAGCCGAGGTGGGCCCGTCTCTGGGAGGCCACCTGGCAAAGGGGCGAAGGAACAGCCGACCTCGGCCTAGGTGGGCCCCTCCTGGGCGGACACCTGGCGAGGTGGCAGGAGGTCGTCTGGCCTCAGCCGAGGTGGGCCCGTCTCTGGGAGGCCACCTGGCAAAGGGGCGAAGGAACAGCCGACCTCGGCCTAGGTGGGCCCCTCCTGGGCGGACACCTGGCGAGGTGGCAGGAGGGCGCCTGGACTCGGCCAAGGTGGGCCCGTCTCCGGGGGGCCACCTGGCGAAGGACGAAGGGTCGGCCGACCTCGGCCCAAGCGGACCCCTCCTGGGTGGACACCTGGCGAGGTGGCAGGAGGTCTCCTGGCTTTGGCCGACCTCACTTGGGCGGATCTCTCCGGGCTTGCGCGCCATCGAGTTGGTAGAGGAGCTCCGATCCGAGCTCGACCTCGGCGGGGGCAGTTTGCCTTAGAGAATTGTCGGGCGCTGTAGTCTTGTCGAACCTGGTCTTGAAGACGTGGCGCTGACTCGGCCGAAGAAGCCTCCACGTGGCTCGATCGCATTTGGCGGTACCTGAGCCTGGCCACGTCACTGTCACGGCTGTAACACTAGGGATCCCTCATCCTAGTGGAACCATGACTACCAGAGGGCTCACCTTCACCTCTATCGATGGAAGACCTGCCGGTGGCAGGGATATCTAAAGATATAGTCATTTATATAAGGTAAGGAAGTAGGACTTGACCTGAAAGAAATGGAAGAGCTCAAGAAGAACTAGAATGAAGATGGAGGACTGGAACGGAGAGGAAGAAAGAACCCACCCTAATGGCCGGAAACAAAAATGATGGAAAAGATCTGGCCTTAAGGGATGAAGGCTGTTTATATAGAAGACGTCGATGACTCTGATTTCTTCCTCGAGCCACGAAAATTGCTTCAAATCATACCATGCATCTAGATCCCAATAAACGGATACGACTCGACGGGAAGAAGTTGATGCGATCGATGCAATGGATGAAAAACCAAAATGTCAGTGCCAATGAATGGGAGCCTAATGGGCAGAAGATGACGACGGCTCTGATCGTAAGTTCGTGCATTTTCAACAATCCCGATCTTGCCATGCATCTGGATCTCTTACCAAATGCCAGCGACAAAAATGCCGATACAATCTTGAGATTCGAATAATAACTCTCTCACCAATGATAATCTGACACCTAGCGGGGGCTTTATGCTTGAAGGCTGGTGCCCTAATACCACCGACTGAAGCCAAGATACACCATTATTAAAAGATATCTTTCCCACCAAAAAACAATTCATTATTTCTCATTAACTCCCATCGTTCAAGGCATTAAAAAATTTCTTGGACTCGAGAGTTGAGAGGCAAATGTTGGGACAAATCAAATGACCCGACTCATAAAAGGCCAGGATAGGCCCAAGGAATAAATAAAAGGCTATATTAGGCCTAGAAGATGATAAAATGATAAATGGCTGACCACTTAGACTCATTGGTCTGATCAACCTATAAAGGCCGACCACTCACAGATTTATTAGTCCGATCAACCTATAAAGGTCGACCTATCGCAGAAGGTTGACCAACTACAAAATAAATGAGAATGACAATAAAATAATTGGTTATTCCACTAGAATAATCAATTCCCCTTATAACAGGCACGGGTTAGTTTCTAACAGAACTAACTACCAGAGGTCCTTTTAACTGAATTCTATTAAGACTCACACCTATAAAGACAGGTAAATGGGGACCACCGGGGATAAGGATAGCTAGTTGAAGTACTCTTTCATTTTCTGCCCATTTTCTTTGTAATTCTATATCTGTTATCCGAATCCTTACTGACTTAAGCATCGGAGTGTCCCCCACCAGAAATCCTCCGGTGAGTGGATTTGTTTTGCAGGACCCCACGAGGAGCCTGATTGAGCGAACCAAGAAGGTGCAGAAAGGCCACTTGGGTTCGACGACAACACCAGGATTTTTGGAAAGAAATTGTCCTTTGTTATCTGGAAAGTTTCTTTTCCATTAATAAGAGATTTTATCTTTCATGTTTTCCGTTGTTTGTCTTAATAACTCCAGGAGATATAGCCCAAAGAAGGGTCACACGTCCTTAATGACCGAGATCTATCCTAAATAATGAGACTTTACAGTTTGTCTATTATGAAAGATATTTTAGGATGAGTATCGATAGATTCCTCCTTTGGCTATTTGATAGATGCTCCTACAGGAATGGCTGATCGGGTTAGGTTCTTATACTGGGATCCAATAAGTTTGAGGACTTTTTGCAATTGAGGTTCTTCGAAACTCGGGATCAGAAGAACTGGGTTCCCAATATATCGAAAGTAGGTAGGCGCATGTGCCTTGAACGAGAGTCGGTAGTATAGTAACCCAACTGGTCGAATATTTATTAGGACAGTTTGGTTTAGTCTTGTTGTCGCCTGGATCGCCATGGCCTGTAGCTCTGACATGTCGGGCTCCCTCCGGATCCTTTGCTTCCATCTCACATCCAGCCCGCTAGCCTGCTCGAGGGGGGTCCTGCAAGATAGAGGAAAACCTTGGACCGGGAATTTTGGTGAAGGCACTATAACAATCAAGTCAGTGGGACGATCGAGGGAAACAGATACCTCTGAGATGGAGAGCTTGGGGGACTCTCTGCTTTCGAAGGGTAACAGAAGAAAAGATGATAGCTACACTAGAATGGGAAAATGAAAAAATGGGAGAGCCTTTGCTTCTCCTCCTTTTACTTACTCCTCTTTTCACTTACCTTCACTTGCTATTTTTTGCGGGTCTTATATAGACGAGAGGCTTTCCAGAGGGTTCCTGGCTTTCTCCTTCAGGGGAGGCTTTCCGTTGTCTGCTGGCACCTCTCTATCGGGCTGGTTCTGTGCCTTCAGCCATAACGGCATGCTGTCACTTTGGTGGAGGCCATTTGGGTACTGCAGGACATAGGGCCATAGGGGGACGCCCCTTTCGGGAAGGTCTAGGCATCCTGTCATGGAAGCTGTTGTCTCTCAATCATGCGGTCATCGATGTATAGGCATGCTGCAAGGCTAGGGACCTGACACTATTCAGATCGTGCAGATCATGCGCATGATGTGCCGCAGGGGGGTGCCTGTACCCAGATAGGGTATGCGCCACCTCTCGGAGGGTTAGGGTGGCAAGGTACTCCGCTGTATTTGCTTTGAACTTTGGCTTCCCCCTCTTTACGACTTTGGCGGGAAACCATGCTCCTAGTAGGAGGACCAGCTTTAGAGAAGCAGACTCGACCTCGACTGTGAGCTAACCTCAGACGGGGGGCTTGCCTAATAAGCCCTGCCTCGACTAGGAGCTGACCTCGACAAGGTGATCCTTTCTGGAGGGGTAGACTCGACCCCAACCGGGAGCTGACCTCAGACGGGGGGGCTCGTCCAATGAGCCCTGCCTCGACTGGGAGCTGACCTCGGCACGGTGGTCCTTTCTGGAGGGGTGAACTCGACCCTAACCGAAGCTGACCTCAGACGGGGAGGGTCGCCCAATGAGCCCTGTCTCGACTGGGAGCTGACCTCGGCAGGGTGGTCCCTTCGGCTTTTTGTCATGCGGCCTTATCTAGGTGGTGGGCTTTTTTGCTGTCGTGGCTGTCCGCAGTCTCAACGTCCATGGATATCGTTGCTCTGGTCTACGTCAGTGGATGTCACCATATCAGTTGTCCCCCACTTCCGAGCTCGAAGATCGAAGCACCCGCTCAGGACGAAGGGAGTAATGATTATGCTGGCATGGAGAGAGCGTGTCCCTTCCACTTCCGATGCCGAAAGCACCGGCATTTAGGCAGTCATGCTTCCATGCCATTCGGGTGTCGCTGTGTCTTCTCTTCCCAAAAATAGTTATCAATGTTGCATTGGCTTCAAGGGAACCGCTCCGAGATCGAAGCGTTGCTCCGATACATGGCATCTCTTGGTTGGCTCGACGCGAGACATGGTACATCCCTTCTACGGGCACAAAGTGATAGGGCTCCAAGCCATTAAATAGGATTCATCTTCTTGGTCCTTGGAAGTTCTCTAGGTAGTGGGAGAACGAGATGTTCACTCCAGAATCACTTTCCTCCTTCTTCTTGGGTGAAGCCCTGAGAAGCTAGGCCTTCTTTTGCCTTTCTCATATCGCAGTGATGAAGTTCAGCCTCAAAGACCTTCAGGAGATGTCCCAGATGAGGGCTGCTTCCAAGGCGCCCGAGGGGGAGCCTAGTGAGAAAGTCTGAGAGGGCGACGACGACTCCTTCTGGGCTAAGGAAGTGGCCCGTTTAGAGGGGAGGGTGCGAACCCTCCAGGCTTAGTTGGAGGAGGAGAAGGCTCGAACCGCGGTGGCGGTCGAGAGGGCAGCGACGACTATCGTATAGGCAGAGATGACCAAGAAGGAGGCGGCGGAGGCCATCCCCAAATTCATGGCATCCCAGGCTTTTAGGGATGAAGTCCCTGAGACTGTCTTGGACTCCTACCACCAGGGATTCCAAGAGTACAAGAGCAAGGCCTTTCGTTTCTACAACATGAAGGGTCTTAACAATATCCGGCCCTCCATCCCATTCCCCGGGGAGGAGGACGAGCACTACTTCAAGGAGTCGGAGTCTAAGGAGGCTGGGACAAAACCTGGAGCCTCCCCAAGAACCTCACAGGGAACTGGTGCCATTCGTCGATTTGGGAAGGGGCCAGCAGCCGGTGTTTAGATCTTCCTTCCATCATCTATCTCTCCCCTTTTCTCTTTTTTATTTTTTTTTTGTAAATCAAGAAGGGGGCCTCCGATTTGTTGGGGGGTGCCCTACAAGGGATGTACAGAATGTTTACATCAATGAAGCATCTTCCCTTTGATGGTTGCTACTTTATTTCTTTTCTTTTTGTGTTGCCCAGCTGCGGGTCAGATGGCAGATGACGGGATTTGCTTGGGGTTCCCGGTTGATATCTCCGGACTGTGAGCTGGGCAATGGAACTCCTTGCATCTGGGTGTTGGGCTTCATGAGCTCCCAGGTTTGAATGCCGGGATTCAGGAGTCTCCGGTTTTGAATGCAGGCTGTTGCGGCTCCCGGCTTGAGTGCGGGGCTTCGAAAGTTTCCTGTCTTTGATACGGGACATTATGGCTCCCGGCGGGGTGCTACATCCTGACTTAGAATGCTGAGCTTTAAAAGTTTCCAGGCTTAGAGTGTTGGGCTTCAGGAGTTTCCAGGCTTAGAGTGCCAGGCTTTAGAAGTTTTCGGGCTTAGAGTACCGGGCTCCAGATGTTTTCGGGCTTAGATGTAGGGCGTTAGTGGCTCCCGGCTTTAAGTAGGGCAAACGAGTTCCTACATAGGTGAAAAACAAGATTGCACCAAAAAGGAACTTGAATTTATTGTAAAAGAGCCTTACATTATTGGTGGTATTCCTCAGGTTACTCGCATTCCAGGTTCGCGTGAAGTGGATGCCGTCGAGCCCGGTGAGGTAGTAGGCCCCGCCCGGTAAGGCTTCGATCACCTGGTAAGGACTTTCCTAATTCAGGGATAGTTTCTCGCATTCTTACGGTTGGGATGCTTCCGCTCGCCTGAGCACCAGATCGCTGGGTGGAACATCTTGGGTCGCACGCGAGAGTTGTAATAGTGCGTGACTCACTACCAGTAGATTGCCATCTGGAGTCGAGCTTTATCTTTTGTCTCATCCGACAAATCTAGGTTAAGGAGATGTGCGGGGTTCTCACCTTCACTATATTGCTCAACCTGGAGCATGGGTATGCGAGTTCCACTGGGATTACCGCCTCAGTCCCGAAGAAGAGATTAAAGGGCATCTCATCGGTGGCCATGTAGGGGGTGGTATGATAGGCCCACAACATGCTGGGCAGTTCGTCCACCCACCGGCCCTTGACTTCGTCCAGCCTCGTGTGGAGCCCTTGCAAGATGGTACGGTTGGTCACCTCGGCTTCACCATTTGTTTGAGGGTGAGCCATCGAAGTGAAGCGATGGTGGATGCCAAGATCAGAGCAGAATTCTCCAAAGGCCCAGTTGTCAAACTTCTTCCCGTTATCAATGATGATTGTGTGCAGGAGGCCATATCTACAAATTATAGATTTTCATAAGAAAGATTGGACCTTCATCTCTGTTATTTGTGCCAAGGGCTCGGCCTCGACCCACTTGGTGAAGTAGTCGATGGCCACGATCAGAAACCTCCGTTGGTCGGACATCACAGGGAAAGGGCTTAGGATGTCCATCCCCCACTGAGCAAATGGCCATGGGGCTGATAGCTGGGAGATAGAGGCCGCTGGCTGCCGCTGAATGCATACGTGGCGCTGGCACTTGTCGCATTTCTTCACGAAATTAGCTACGTCCTCTCGCATGGTCTCCCAAAAGTATCCTTGCCGGATCGCCTTATGGGCTAAGGCCCTGCCCTCCACGTGATTGACGTAGATACCCTCGTGTATCTCTTGGAGCACGTAGGTGGCCTTCGAGGGTTTTAGGCTCTTCAGCAGGGGGTATGAATAGGATCTCTGGTAGAGCTGCCCGTCCAGGATCACATAGCATCTGGCCTTCTTCTTGAGAAGGCTGGCCTCCTTTCAGTCTTCTGGCAGGGTGCTGGCGGTAATGTATCTGACATAGGGGTCCATCCGGCTGGTCTCGTGGGAGACCTGCTGGACCTCGCTGTTGCCTCGCAGCTGGGGCCTTAAGATACTCGATGAAGGTGCGTCCCAGCGAAGTCTCTGGCAAGGTGGCCAGCTTGGAAAGGATGTTGGCCCGGGTGTTCTTTGCCCACGAAATGTGAGGATGCTGAAGTGCTAGAGGGTGGACGTATAAGAGCGCACCCGATCCAGGTACTTCACCATCATAGGATCCCGCACTTCATACTCGCTGGAGACTTGGCCCACTATTAGCTGAGTCTGTAAAGACCTTCAGCCTCTTGATGCCCAGTTCATGGGGCACTTTCAGCCTCATAGGGAGTGCTTCATACTCTGCCTGGTTATTGGTCGTCTTAAAGAGGAATCACAGTGCGCATTCTGCAATGACTTTATTAGGACTGGCAAGGATGAGGCCTGCTTCACTTCCACCCACGTTGGACACGCCATCTACATGGAGTATCCATGTTTCTTCTGCTAGGGTCAGATCCGACCTGAGCTTGGGTGGTCGGTCCGCTTCCTCTGGACCTTCTTCGGCCCAAGTGCATTCTACCATGAAATCGGCTAGAACTTGGGCTTTCTGCACCTACCGTAGGCGATATGTGATGTTGAATTCGCTGAGCTTTAGCACCCACTTGGCCAAGCACCTGGAGGTATCGGGACGACTCAAGATAGCCCTTAGGGGCTGGTCAGTGAGCACGGTAATGGTATGTACTTGAAAATAAGGCCTGAGATGTTGTGCAAATGTTATTAGTGCAAAAATAATTTTTTATGGCCGGGTGTACCTGGTTTTGGCATCATGGAGTAGCTTGCTGGTGTAGTAGACTGGTCCCTGAGAGCTGTCTCTGTCAGCACGAACCAGCATGGAGCTGACCGCCTTCGGTGAGATCGCTAGGTACAAGAGGAGCTCCTCTCCGGGCTCTGGCCTGGATAGCAGTGGCGGCGAGGCGAGGAGTTTCTTCAGTCCCTCGAACGCTTCTTGGCATTCTTCTATCCAGGTGAAGTCGTTCATCTTTCGGAGGACCTTGAAGAATGGTTGGCAATACTCGATGGAGCGTGAAATGAAGTGGCTTAAAGCTGCAATGCACCCAGTCAGGCGCTGGACCTCCTTCTTGAAGGCGGGATGCCGCATGTCTGCGATGGCCTGGATCTTCTCGGGGTTGGCCTCTATCCCCCTTTGGGTCATCATAAACCCTAGGAACTTTCCCGCTGCCATGCCGAAGGCACATTTGATGGGATTCAGCTTCATCTGATACCAACGGAGGTTTCCGAAAGCCTTTGTCAGGTCAATGATATGGTCCTCCTCTGGGCCACTCATGATAAGCATGTCATCCATGTACACTTGCATGTTGCGGCCAATCTAGTCCTTGAAGATCGTGCTGACCAAGCACTAGTAGGTGGCCCCTGTATTTTTTAGATCAAAAGGCATCATCTCATAGCAATACATACCTCGGTCTGTCACAAATGGCGTGCACTCTTCGTCTCTTGGATGCATGTGGATCTGGTTGTATCTGAAGAATGCATCCATGAATCTGAGGTACTTGTGGCCCGAGATCGCATCCACCAGCTGATCGATTTTTGGGAGGGGAAAGCTGTCCTTTGGGCATGGCTTGTTGAGGTCGATGTAGTCCACACAGATCCTCCACTTTCCAGAGGCTTTCCTGGCCATCACCACATTAACAAGCCAGTCAGGATATCATACCTCTCGGATGAAGCCCACCGTGAGAAGCTTTTCGACCTCCTCATTGATAGCCTTCTGCTGCTCCGGGATGAAGCTCATTTTCTTCTGTCGGACTGGGCGATGGTTGGGGTCGATGTTCAGCCGATGGATTATCATCTCCGATGGGATACCGGGCATGTCAGCGTCTATCCAGGAGAAGACATCTGCGTTGGCACGCAGGAAGCTGAGGAGATGGGATCTCTCTTCTTCAACCAGCAGAGCCCCGATCTGTACCATTTTTGAGAGATCATCCCCTAAAGGGAAGGACAGTAGGGGTTTGACTAGCCCGCTCTTTGGTTTTAGTGCTGCCAGATCAGGCTAGTCTATGGCAGCGCTGAGATATGCTCCTCTTAGACCTGGGATGGTTTGCCAGCAACGCTGCACCGGCTACCGGGATCCCCTCATTTCTTCGATCCCCCATGGTGTCGGGAACTGGACTAAGAGGCATTTCGTGGAGATGGTGGCATCATGCAGGTTAAGTCTTGGGCACCCCAGGATGGCATTATAGGGTGAGGGGAGCTTCACAATGGTGAAGGTCATCAGCATAGTGCTTTGCTAGGATGGTGTCCTAGCGATTATTGGGAGTATAATTTCTCTCTCGACTCTGACTGAGTCCTCGGTGAAGCCTACTAGGGGCGTGAACACGGGTCTTATTTGGTTAGTGGACAAGTTCATTCTTGCAAAGGTATCGTAAAAAGGATGTCTGAGGAGCTTCCATTATCTACCATGATTCTTTTTACATGATACTTGGCTATCATCATTTCAATGATGACAGCATCATTATTCGGGTTATCTATCCCAGTTGACCCTTCTCCCATACAGGGGAATACACCATCATTCTCCTCTCTCCCCCTAGCCTTCTTCGGAGCCTTTCCTGCCTCCCAGGATATCATCCCTATCGGCTTTTCGATGGGATGGTTATCGATGGTGAGGGGCCGAGGCCCTTTGGTTTGGGCTACAAGGGGCGCTCCTCCCTCCACATACTTGTCGAGGTAGCCATGCTTGATCAGCTCTTCGATCTCCCTCTTCAGGTGGCGGCATTCCTCGGTGTCGTGGCCGTAGTCTCGGTGGAAATGGTAGTAGCGGGATTTGTCCCACCCAATAGATGGCTTCAGTGGCGGGGGTCAATGTAAGAAGTGCTGGCCCTCGATTTCCATCAAGATCTTTGCCCTAGGGATGAGGAGAGGAGTAAAAGTCCCCTCATCGATGGGGATGGCCCTGGGCCTGGGCTTCGGTCATGGGGCCCGCATCATCTATTGGGAATTGTGTCCTAAAATCAATCATCTAGGCTGTAGATGGTTGTGCAACTCATGTATATGTATGAATTATTGAATTGAATAAAAGGTTTATTCTAGTTATTCATCACATATCATCTTCCTAATTGAACTCTTATGTGATGATGTCCCTTGAGCTACCTTGTATGCGATGTAGAGAGGACACATCATGTAGTTCATAAACTGGTTTGCGATCAAAGGATATGCTGTTTAGAATGATGGTGTATCGAGAGTAGGTCGTTAATGTCATGTATGTTGGTTGTCCTCTTAACCAAGAAGCATGGAGATGCTAGTATGATATTAGGTGTTGTGTTTGATACTTCATAGAACATGACTCTCATGCAGAACTCTCTTTCTGTCGAAGAGGAGTCTTGTATTAGAATGTGGACATGAATTATTTCGCTAACTTGATATCACTATGGTAGCTTGCAAGCAACTCACTATGCTTAGGTGCCGGACTATCCGGATTTCTAATCTGGTGATGGAAGGTTTCTAGGTATAGTCAAGTACTTGTGTAGCAGTAGTAGGATCGAGATAGGACTGATCTATCCAAATGGTTTGGATTGAATGCTTAGTATGCCTCAATTGAGAAAGACCTTGGCTAGGGCATTCCTTGTAAAGGATTACAAGGATTCTTTGTTTGAGACATATTGAGATGGCTTGATTAAGGTTGGGCAGTTTAACCCTATCCCATCTGGAGCATCTGGATGATCAAGGAATAAGTTCAGTGCTATTCCATATTCGATAAGTTTAGATTGCTCTATAATTTTTTAACCAATCCGAACATCAGGTATCATTGCTAGATGGTGACTTTGGCTGGTACTGAAAATGTTTCCGTGCTACCGTATAGTGTTTGAACCTAAGGAGTCACACACAAAAGGGGCTTAAGTAGCTAATCAGCAAACCGATTTGGACCTAATTATAATTGTTACAATTAAGAGATGACCTAATTAATTATGAATTAAATTAAATTAGATTTAATTTAATTTTAATTAATCCAAATTAGGTTAGGGTCAATAGTTTTTTTGAAATTGGTTCGATTGCATTTTAAATCTGGCTTTTGATTTGAGCGTCAAATCAATTTTAAATTGGACCTTGAGTCAAAGCCTTGTTGGACTGGGACTCTCTCTCCTCATGTCACATGGCACTCCCCCTCTCTCCTTTCACATGCCACATAATGTTTGCATGATGTAAACATGATGATGTTTGCATAAAGTAAGCATGAATAATGTTTGTATGATATAAGCATGGATGATGTTTGCATGATGTAAGCATGGATGATGTGTGCATGATGTAAGCATGATGAAAGCATGAATGATGTGTGCATGATGTAAGCATGGATGATGTTTGCATGATGTAAGCATGGATGATGTTTGCATGATGTAAGCATGGATGACGTTTGCATGATGTAAGCATGGATGACGTTTGCATGATGTAAGCATGTGTGATGTAAGGGATGACATAAGCAAAGACTTTTTAAGTCTTGTGCTCACCTAATCTCCTCCCCATTTTGACTTGATAATCCCTCATTAAATAGTCATAATCACCAAGGTTGGTAACTTGGAATGGGAAATTGACCTCATTAGAGGGATTAAAGGAAGATAAAGCTTTCATGATAGTATGAAAGCATTTAAAGAGAGAAGGTTTATCTTTTCTTCTTTAAATGTGTTCACACTCACCAACCATTATCCCATGATTGTTATATGGCCTATATAAGGAGGGGGAGGGGAGCAACCAACCATGAAAAAGAGAAGGCTTAGGAGAGTGCTTGGGTGAGGGAAGAGAAAGGGGAGAAGGGAAATTCATATATTTGGATGGTTTCCTTCCAAATAGTGATTTCCTTCCAAATAGTTCATTCTTCTTCCTATTCATCCCTCCTCCTCTTATTTTTCTTCCAAGTGTTGAGAGCTTGTTTAGATAAGAGGAAGGAGAGGAAAGAAGGTCCTTGATCTTGCAAAAATAAGTTTGCAAGATAGAAGCCAGTACCTGGTCCAGGTGTCGGTCGGGTGATCTTTCGAAGTATGCCCGAGTTGCTAAAATAGGAAGGGGCTGCAAGGATCTAGCAGTCCGGTGTCCCCTACGACTCAGCTACGATGAGCCCTGTGTGGATACCAGCAGAGGCAGCATGTGTGTGCTGCTAGCAGAGCAGGAGGCCCTCCCACATGTCCAAGATGCCATTGGGATCGCGATAGGCAGCTCGGATATCTTCTTGCAGCCTTTGGTGAAAGGTATGTTTTAAATTATATATGATATAATTGTTACATGATTTCATATTTACATTACTCCAGATGCATCTAGATCCTGGTAGGGGCATGTGTTAATTAGATTAACATTTATTGATAAAATTATTTTATCGCTTTTCACTGCTGCATGATTTTAGAAAAGTTTTAAAATACATGTAGCACCCCTACATGGGGGAACGGTTTCCCTACATCATCTTCTGGTCCGGGCAGCCGGACATCTCCCCAATGGCTTGCCTTTTCAGGGGTCTCGTCCAACTCCCTCCTGGCATGATCCGCCTCCTCGACGCAGATGTACTTCTGCACCCAAAGAAGGAACTCCGAGTACATCTTCGGGAGCTTCTTGTTGAGGGAGTAGGTGAAGCAGGAGGTCCGTAGTCCCCTCTTCAGAGCTAGCATGGCGACAGACTCGTCGCGGTTGTAGATCTCCAGGGTGGCGATCTTGAACCGGGAGACGTAGTCCCAGAAGAGTTCTCGATCCTACTGTCGGATCGAGAAGAGGCTATTGGCCTTGCACGGTGCCTTCCTGCAGGCATCGAAGTGCACCACGAACTTCCTCTCCAGCTGGGGGAAAGAGTTTATGCTTTCAGGTTCGAGCTTGGAAAACCAGATTCGAGTGGCCTTTCGCAGAGTGGCGGGGAAGGCAATGCAAAAGAGAGCGTCGGTGGCCCCCTGGACCCACATGAGAGCTTTGTAACTTTCCAGGTGGTCCAGGGGGTCGGTTGTCCTATTATAGGGGTCAACCTGCGGTATACAGAACCGACTGGAGATCGGTTCCTCTTGGATCTTCTTTGAAAATGGCAGATGGGTGTCATAACCCATGGGCTCACTAGGGGAGCCCTGCACTTCTGCAAACTAGCTGGTGATGACACTAGGGCCCGAAAATATCGACAGGTTGAACCCACATCCTTGTGGATCACCTGTGAATGAAACCCTGGACCCAACCCTTTTATCCATGTAAATAATTTATTTTAATTTTTTTTATTTTGGGTTAGTTAGGGTTAGCCCCTTTTACCAACTGGAATTAGGATTTTATTTATTTAGCCTTTTAGGCTAAATCCCTTTTACCAAGTTGAACTACGTATTTACATGTCTTGCCCTTTTGATCAAATTGGGTTCCAATTGATCAAATAGGACTTTAGTTATTTATTGGGTCCTGTAAAAATTAGTTGTTGAGTCTTGTATTACAGGGGAGACCAATTATAATACCCATGTGATGCCTAGAACACTTGGGTGCGACGTCCAAGTTCTACCGGGGTGCGACGCCCTATTTATCCATCCAATCCCTCCATCAGATCTGATCCCTAAGTCTCTTCAAGGCCTTCATCCAATGCTTTGAAGAGATCCTAGAAGCCAACCAAAGAAGAAGATCCCCGAAAGAACCAATAATCCTAATGCCAACATTCCTTCTAGCTTTTGATTTCCAACATTTAATTGCTATTTTTGGTGTTTTTTGGCAGATTCTCTTGAGATCCAACTTTGAAGATCGACGTCCATGCTTTGGAATCAGTTCGTTCGGAATCTGGATGCCAGGAGCGATCAGTTTGGAGTCCGAATCTTCAACCCTAGAGTGCAGTGATCCAGATCTTTATCAGAGGAGGTTTCTAAGCGTATCGGTAACTCAAGATCCCTTTCCCTTCCTCTAGATCTGATGTTAGAAAGTAGGAACCTAATCTAGGGTGGTTTCTCAATCACCGTGATCCATCTAATTAATTATTTTGTTAGGTATTCATGCGGGTGATGTAATCCAGTATTTAGTTGCTTGCTATAGATTCTTTTAATGTATTGTTTAATAGGCTGTTAGGTTAATGAACATTTGCTCTCGATTAATATAAAATTTAAATCAACCTTTAGTACTGCATCACATCCGTGTCCCTCGTCAAATTTGGTATCATAGCAGGTTTAGATTAGGTTAATCTTGAATTTAGTTAAATTCTGCATCTCGGCTTTCCAGTATATGCTCTGTTATTTTAATTGTTTCTGCACGTATAAAAATAAAAAAAAATATGAAATTTATTTTGTTAGCTTCCTTGAAATTCAAAGTATTTTTAGTAATTTTTTACAATTTATGGTTTTCTGTGAAAACTGCAGTTCTCTGTTTTCAGCCTGAGAACAGGTTCTGCCAAAAAAAAAAATCATTAGGGTTTAGTTTTATTAGTTGCTTGTTGCATTCATTTTCTAATTGATTTTTAAGGGCATACAATATAACATAGGGGGAGGAGTTCATAACCTTTCCCTAGCCTAAAATCACCCACTTTGTATTCGAGCCCAAGCTCTAATTAAAATTGATTAGAACCTAATTGCTCTAGTGAGCTTAGGGACACCAATTGGTCGGGTCCGAGTTAATGTCAAGTCAATCATGTCAACTAAATCAGTGTGTGCCCATTTCTTGGTATTTAGAACGGTGGTTCAGGGATTACGTCCCGAAGGGCAAGTGAGCTGGTTCGCCTACCTGGCCAATCTCAGATTGGTGTCTAGGATTGGCAATCGAGGACCTATACTCCCCTTACACCTGCCTGGCCAAGTCTTGAGTTACTACAGACTAGCTTGCCACCTTGATTAGGCATCTAGTTTGGACTCTAGGTCTAGCTATCCATAGTCGATTAGGTTTGTTTGAGTGCATTGTGTCCTTGCATGACTACTAGGTCAGGAACCCCATACCAGGTCCCCCAGGACCAACCTAGTACATCCATGGACTTCACGATGGAAACTTTCATGAGATCTTTGACTGAGCAAATGAGGCAGCTTAGTGCTGAACAGAGGCAGTTTAGTACTAGAGTCGACCAGAGGTTTGATCAAATGAATGAAAGAATAGGTTCATTAGAAGGATCCCATGTGTCTCAACCTGACCCTACACCATTGGAATTTACCCCACAGCATGGTCCATGACCCCAGCTTCCAGAGCTTACACATGATCCAATCCCCAGACATCAAGCCCAATGTAGAGAAGCCATACCTAATCCAATTCCAAGGCATCAAGCCCAACGTAGAGAGGTTACACCTGATCCTATTCCTAGGAGGCAGCAATATGACATAGATGATCAGGAAGCACGAGCCCTTAGGAGTATCAGACTAGAAGCCCCCATATTCGATGGTACTTTAGATCCCAAGATGTACTCTGATTGGAAAAGTGATATAGATCAGTACTTTGAATGGTACACCATGTAAGAAGAGCGTAAGGTCAAATTCGCTAAGTTTAGGTTAATCCGACAAGCACGATTATATTGGGATAATGTGGAAAGGTTAAGCTGACAGAGAAGATACCCATATATAGCTACAGGGGAGGACATGAAACTCAAATTAAGGGCCAAATTCCTACCATTCTCCTATGAAAAAAGGCTTTTAGATCAGTGGCAGAAGATGACCCAGGGAAATCAGACTGTGTCCGAATACATAGCCATTTTCGATGAGTATGTTATGCGGTGTGGTGTGTCCGAGTCTGAGTCGGTTACTTTGTCTAGGTTTAGAGCAAGCCTGAATGAGGACATTAAGAGGGAACTGATTCTAAGAGAAGTGAATGATTTAGAACATGCCTATCAGGTTGCTAGGGATGCTGAGAGATTTCCAAGGAAACCTACCTATCAATCTGATTCATCTAGATTTAATGCCCCTGGAAATAGGCCAAACTAGAACTGATTTCCTGCAAATCGAACTAGACCTAATCCCCAACCCATTCGTAGAGATGACAAGGATAAGGCACCTATGGTTCAGAAGGATCGAAACCAAATCCTAGTATGCTTTAAGTATAATCAGACTGGTCATTATGCTGCCCAATGTCCATCGCGAGCCTTACATATAGGGAAACCTGAAGTAGAGGACCCTGAGATTAGTGACCCTTGTGAGGAAGAGGTTCATGAGGCTGAAGCTGAGTTAGTGGAGGAATATAAGGAGGAGGAAGAGATCTTAGACTCAGACCAATTAGGAGTGGTCAGATGCATCCTGACTCAAACTAAGATGAATGAGGATTGGCATAGGACTAACATCCTACAGACCTTTATTAAAATAGGGGATAAGGTATGTAAGGTTATAATTGATAGTGGGAGTTGTGTCAATGCAATTTCTACTAATGCAGTTAAGAGCCTAGACTTACCAACTGTTTCACACCCGACCCCCTATAAGGTATCCTGGATCGATGCAACCAACATTTCCATCCAGTTGCGATGCCAGGTTACAATTCATGTACAATCCTACCAAGAAAGAGTCTGGTTCGATGTTCTTCCGATGGGGGTTAGCAGCATCATTTTAGGAAGATCTTGGTTGTATGACCACGATGCCACCCTATTTGGATGATCGAACTCGTGTGCATTTCACCATCTAGGAAAGAGGATAGTAATTAATGCGACCTCATCAAAGGACAATGTTAAGAGAGGGTCAAGTCACTTAAAGAAAAAAGAGTCTGATCTGAATTTGATCTCTGCAAAGGAGTTAAAATGAGAAATCGATAGAGGGTCACCAGTTTGGATTTTAGTTACCAAGGAAGCTCAGGATCAACCAAAACTAGAATACCCTAAGGAG
The DNA here is from genome assembly GCA_021397845.1 of Areca catechu. Lineage (NCBI taxonomy): Eukaryota > Viridiplantae > Streptophyta > Magnoliopsida > Arecales > Arecaceae > Areca > Areca catechu. The sequence goes on from CM038041.1 coordinate 12,440,926, forward strand.
ATCCTAGATTTATTAGAGGAATTCAAAGATGTCTACCCTGAAGATTTACCGGATCAATTGCCACCATTAAGAGATATTCAACATGTAATTGATTTAGTACCAGGAGCCACATTGCCAAACCTCCCACACTATAGGATGAACCCTACGGAACATCAGGAGCTACAACGACAAGTAGGGGATCTTATGAAAAAGGGATTTATTAGGGAGAGTTTGAGTCCTTGTGTTGTCCAGCACTTTTGACTCCTAAAAAGGATGGCAGTTGGAGGATGTGCATAGATAGCCGGGCTATTAACAAGATTACGATAAAGTATCGATTTCTCATACCCCGACTCGATGACATGCTAGACATGATGGCTGGATCGACCATCTTTTCAAAAATTGATTTAAAAAGTGGCTACCATCAGGTGAGAGTTAGAATCGGGGATGAGTGGAAAATGGCTTTCAAGATCAAAGATGGCCTATATGAGTGGTTGGTGATGCCCTTTGGATTATCAAATGCCCCAAGTACGTTTATAAGGGTTATGACTCAGGTGTTACGATCATTTATTGAAAAATTCATGGTCGTATATTTTGATGATATCCTCGTATACAGTAAGACTAGGGAAGATCACTTAGACCACCTCCGTCAGATTTGCCAGGTCCTTAGAAAGGAAGCTTTGTTTGCAAACCTTAAGAAATGTAGCTTCATGTCAACCAGAATCATCTTCTTAGGTTTTGTAGTAACACCAGAAGGAGTAACCACCGATCCTGAGAAAGTGAAATCTATAGTTGAGTGACCTATACCTAGGAATGTTCATGACGTTCGAAGTTTCCACGGGTTAGCTACTTTCTATAGGAGATTTATTAGAGGGTTTAGCACGATTGTTGCTTTGATCACTGACTGCATTAGGAAGGGTGAATTTGATTGGACTAGAGCTACCCATAAAGCCTTCCTAGAGATCAAAGATAGAATGACTAAGGCACCAGTTCTAAGGTTACCCGACTTCACCAAAGTCTTTGAGGTCGCCTATGATGCATCAGGCATAGGAATAGGAGGGGTATTAAGTCAGGAAAATCATCCTATTGCCTATTTTAGCGAGAAACTGAGTGATGCCAAGTTGAAATATTCCACATATGATAAAGAGTTGTATGAGGTAGTACAAACTCTTAGGTATTGGAGGCATTACTTGCTACCGAAGAATTCGTTCTCTACTCTGATCACGAAGCACTTCGCTTCCTAAATTCTCAAAAAAAGTTAAACCCTAGACATGGCAAGTGGGTCAAATTTATACAAGCCTATACTTTTGTCCTAAAGCACCATGCTGGAAGTAAGAATAGGGTAGCTGATGCACTTAGTAGGAGAACAATGTTGCTGAATTATATGAGTACCGAAGTAGTCGGATTTGAAAGATTAAAGGAAGAATATAAATTTTGTCTGGATTTTGGGAAGATTTATGAATCAGTGAAGCTAGGGCCATCCACTGAATTTCGTGAGTATGTCTTAAGGGATGGTTATTTGTTCAAGGGAAATAGGTTGTATGTTCCCAAGACATCACTTAGAGACTTTCTTATTTGGGAGATACACGCAGGAGGTTTAGCAGGACACTTTGGGTGTAATAAAACTATCTTGGCTGTAGATGATCAGTTTTATTAGCCAAGTCTAAAGAAAAATGTTGCCCAAGTGGTAGCGTAGTGTAGGACTTGTGCTGTAGCTAAGCAACCTAGACAGAACACTGGACTATATACCCCACTCCCCGTCCCAGATTGCCCATGGCAAGACTTGAGTATGGACTTTGTTTTATGATTACTTAAAACTGCTAGGAAACATGATTCTATCTTCGTGGTAGTAGATAGGTTTTCTAAGATGGCCCATTTCATCCCATGTTTCCAAACTTATGATGCGTCTAGAGTGGCCAAATTATTCTTGAACGAAGTGGTTAGGTTACATGGATTGCCTAAGACCATTATATCGGATCGAGACGTTAGGTTTACTAGCTACTTTTGGAAAACCTTATGGCATATGCTAGGAACCAAATTGAAGTATTCTATTACCTACCACCCCCAAACAGATGGCCAAACTGAGGTAGTAAATCAGAGTTTAGGAAACCTGTTGAGGAGTCTAGTGGGAGAAAATACTGCTAATTGGGATCTATTGTTATCGAGAGAGGAGTTTGCTTATAATAACTCAGTCAACAGATCTACAGGGAAGAGCCCATTTAAAATCGTTCATGGATACAAGCCTAGGAAGCCATTAGATCTGATTCCCTTACCTATTCATGCACGTATATCTGAGTTAGCTGAGTTTTTTGCACAGCATATAAAGAACTTGCATCAAGAAATAAATAAGAAAATTAAAGAGAGCAATGATTCATATGCACGAACGGCTAATTTAAGCAAAAGGTTCAAAGAGTTTAAAGTAGGGGACTAAGTTATGATCAGGCTCAGGCCTGAACGATTTCCATCTAGAACTGTCAAAAAGTTACATGCCCGGAGTGCGGGACCTTATAAAATAATTGATAAGTTTGGACCTAATGCCTATGAGATAGACCTACCTTTAGATTTGGGTATAAGTCCAACTTTCAACATATCAGATCTTGTAGAGTATAGGGAGCCGATGTTGCTACCTAGTGAGCCTTTTGGGCCTGATCCTGTTCTTGAGAGCGAACCAACCCATGAGTGTCTAATAGCTAAATCCACAAATCAGAGAGACAGGGTTGAACGAATTCTGGATGACAAAATGATTGTTACCCGGAATAAGGACTACCAGCGATTCTTGGTTCGTTGGCAAGGACATCCCGAGTTTGATGACACTTGGATAACTCAGGAGGATCTGCAGAAGATCATGCCGGATTTGCTAGAGAGGTACTTGAGCCAGTCTAACCCTTACTCGACGGGGTCGAGTTCCTCCCACCAGGAGAGAATTGGTGAGGACACCAGGGCCCGAAAATATCGACAGGTTGAACCCACATCCTTGTAGATCACCTGTGAATGAAACCTTGGACCCAACCCTTTTATCCATGTAAATAATTTATTTTAATTTCTGTTATTTTGGGTTAGTTAGGGTTAGCCCCTTTTACCAACTGGAATTAGGATTTTATTTATTTAGCCTTTTAGGCTAAACCCCTTATACCAAGTTGAACTACGTATTTACATGTCTTGCCCTTTTGATCAAATTGGGTTCGAATTGATCAAATAGGAATTTAGTTATTTATTGAGTCCTGTAAAAATTAGTTGTTGAGTCTTGTATTATAGGGAAGACCAATTATAATACCCATGTGACGCCTAGAACACTTGGGTGCAACATCCAAGTTTTACCGGGGTGCGACGTCCTGTTTATCCATCCAATCCCTCCATCAGATCTGATCCCTAAGTCTCTTCAAGGCCTTCATCCAATGCTTTGAAGAGATCCTAGAAGCCAACCAAAGAAGAAGATCCCCGGAGAACCAACAACCCTGGTGCCAGCCTTCCTTCTAGCTTTTGATTTCCAATGTTTAATTGCTATTTTTGGTGTTTTTTGGCAGATTCTCTTGAGATCCGACTCTGAAGATCGGCGTCCATGCTTTGGAATCAGTTTGTTCGAAATCCGGATGCCAGGAGCGATCAGTTTGGAGTCCGATTCTTCAACCCTAGAGTGCAGTGATCCAGATCTTCATCAAAGGTGGTTTTTAAGCGTATCGGTAACTCAAGATCCCTTTCCCTTCCTCTAGATATGATGTTAGAAAGTAGGAACCTAATCTAGGGTGGTTTCTTAATCGCCGTGATCCATCTAATTAATTATTTTGTTAGGTATGCATGCGGGCGATGTAATCCAGTATTTAGTTGCTTGCTATAGATTCTTTTAATGTATTGTTTAATAGGCTGTTAGGTTAATGAACATTTATTCTCGATTAATATAAAATTTAAATCAACCTTTAGTACTGCATCGCATCCGTGTCCCGCGTCACCAGCGGGCCAGATCCGCCAACATATGTTCATGCTCTTCGAGGTGCCTTTCCGCTCGGCGATGGATGGCCTCATCAATGGACCTCTCGGTGGAGGATGCCGGGGGTGAGGGTGGACCGGAGCCGGGGGACTCGTGCCTGAGTGATGCGGGACAGGGATTGGACTGGATCGCTAGCGAGCATGAAAGTCACCAGAGATTAGGATTTGCAAAGGAGGAGGAAAGAAGAGGGTGCAGGGTTAAGAAAAATACTGGGGTTCACATAGATTCCCCAAGAAGAACAAGCACATAGCAAAGGGGCTCACACAGATGCCCTAGAAGAACAAGCACATAGCAAAGGGGCTCACATAGATGCCCTGGGCTCACACAGATGCCCAAAATCAGGGATCACACAGAAATCCTGGGAAGATGGAGAAGGGATCATACAGATACCCTAGGATCACACAGATCCTTTACACAGAACAATAAAAATTTTATTCATCCATCCTCCCCATTACAAAAGGCTGAGGGTGGTATTTATAGATTTTCCAACCCTCATTTGAATTTGAATACAAGATAAAAAGATAAGAACGAATCAAATTCAAATATAAGATAGGATAAGATAAGCCTATCCATATATCAATCCTAACCAACCAAATCCTAATTCAAATTTTAAACAAAAGATAAATCCTAAATAAATTTATTCCAAAAAAATGCTTCAAGATCTGTGCCACTCCAAGAATTATGCTTGCTCCAAGATCCGTGCTTGAGATGTCCCCATCATTCTCCTACGGTGGGGAAAAAACTTGACTCTGTCGAGTTTGGGTCAGGCTCCAGCTTCAGCTTGACTTCAGCTCCGGGAACTCCAAACTTTTAGCTTGACATAACCATGATTTTTTTTTTTAATCAACTTTGCTTTGAAAATGGTGCAGCTTTGAGATCGGTGTGCTTTGAAATCTGTGCTTTGAAAATGGGCTGCAGGCAGTTCTTGGAGAGCTTGGCATAGATGAAGCAGAAAACAGGGGTGAGGGCTGGAAGGGAGGAATGGTGGTGGGTGACCGGCTGGGGGGAGGGTGGTCCGACGTCGATGTTGGGGAAGGATCCGTGGACGAGATTTGAAACAGGGAAGAAAGAGAACAGTGGGCCGGTGATGAAACAAAAAAATCCTAATCCTTTAGCTCTGATACCAAGAATGGTGGCGACATACAAGATGAGGATGCAACTATGCAACCCTAAAGGAGATTAGCAAAGATTAACTTAGCAATTTCTTATTTGCATATGATTAGTTCAGCATATAGTATCAAAGGAGGTCTAATGAAGAGAACTCGAACGATCAAACGTAAACCTAATTAATAAGACTATCAAAATAACAAAGAAATAGGAATAAGATTCGAACCACACAAGTTAAGCTAGGCAAATTTAATATTTCAGACCTAATCGATACTAGAACATACCTAGCATTAATCTTTCAAGTAGATCAAGTTCACTCATGAAGAGACCTCCCAAATGACAAGACCATACTACAAATTGAGGGCCCTTCTTGTTTTCTGGATTATGGCAAGTAATTCCTTCCTCTTGAGTTCGGAATCCCGGAGAACCCTACAACAAAGAAACCTCGAGATTAGGAACTTGGTAAAATACGTTAGTCATGAAATGGAGAAACTAAAGAAGAGTCGAGGAAGCATTGTTGAAGAATAATCTTGGCGCCATGGTAGATCACTTGAAATGGATTAGGCCGGCCTCCTTGTGATGGTCTTCTTGATCAACCTTGAATATTGAAAAGCTAGCTTGAGATTGGAGAAGAAGGAGAGTGTCTTAGGCGTTGGAGATGGAGGAGGAGAAAGTAGGGTTGGCGTGGGATAGGGAGAGGAATTTAGAACTACCACTTAGGCACATAGAACTCACATAGAAGAAAATTCTTATTTTTTCTTTTCCATCCTTTCCTCGAACTGGTCAAACCTAGCATCCAAACGGTCCATCTTCTCGATCATAGATCTCATAAGGCTTTCCATACTAGTATCCATGGATGAACTAGGTTGGGCTTGTGAAGGGTGGTAAGGTGTGCCTGACCTAGTTGTCATGCAAACAATTAGACTCAGACCCGAACTACGAGTTTTCTAAACCGGTTAGTCCAAATAAACTGAGTTGACTAGATACAATCAAATCAACAGCTACTCTCTTCCACTGGCCAGTCAGGAGGTGGGTCTGTGGGAGGTTCCCCCAGCTTTCACTGGGTCCTAATTAAAAACCACAAGAACCGCTTTGGCTTGATCCACTTAACCTCTATCATTGACACCAGCTTTCAATAATAGATGAAGATATGGGTTGCACAAGCTTTCCCAATTGAATTGAACTAGACCTACAGTTCCAAGCTAGTTGCCTAATCAAGGTGGCAAGCTAGATTGTAGTAACTCTATACTTGGCCAGGTTTTAGAACAAGGGGAGTGTGAGATCCTGTCTCTGGCCTACCTAGGCCCGGTGGAATTGGCCCGATAGACGGATCAGCACCCAAGCCCTTAGTCCCAATTCTAGACACCAAGTAATAGGGCACACACAAGACTAGTTGACACAATGAGTTGACAATAACCCGGGCTCGACCAAATTGATATCCCTAACCCACTAGGGCAATTAATGTCTAATCAATTTTAGTTAGGGATTGGATCGATATGCAATTTGGTGATTTTTGGGCTAGGGACAGGTGATGAAATCCTGACCCTATGTCAATTTCATGCCCTTAATTTGATTTGTCATGAGATGCATGCAAATTTCAAATTTCAGGTGCAGAAGTAGTGTGTTGCAGTTTAAAAGTGGTGTTGATAAGTGCAGAAAAAATGTCAGAAAAATCTAAAAAAATCAAAGAAAACTCCTAACTTCTAGATGACATACCAGATGAAACAAAAACTCAAAATAAAATCTGTACTATTCTAGGCAGATTCTGAAATGAAGATAATGAAAAGGAACATAACAGAACAGAAATCCTAATAACACTGATGGACTGCAGGAATTTTCATTTTTTTTGTAAATTTTTTCTCAGATTGAAATTTTAAACGGTGATAAGCAACTTAAAATGGAACAATAAAAAAAATATTTCAATGAGGAATGTGATACTTGCCTTTGGAGTTGCAGGCGGATTACAGTCAGCCTACAGAAAATACAGCAAGCAGAAAAATAGAACGTGCCCAATGCAAAATTCACAAATGAAATCTAAGAAGTCCTTTGGCTTTCTTTTTCACGGGTCAATCACAATGGCACCCCGATACGCCTTAGGAGATCCCCGTGGAATGGGAAGAGAGGGTGTTTAAACCCTACTTTCTCCTAAGACCGGACGGCCTGGTAACGCCCCCGATCCAAGTACTTCAAGGACTTAATGCTATGCAATCAGGAACTTATCCTACCATGCTCTGATACCACTTGATGCGGGACAGGGATTGGACTGGATCGCTGGCGAGCATGAAAGTCACCAGAGATTAGGATTTGCAAAGGAGGAGGAAAGAAGAGGGTGCAGGGTTAAGAAAAATACTGGGGTTCACATAGATTCCCCAAGAAGAACAAGCACATAGCAAAGGGGCTCACACAGATGCCCTAGAAGAACAAGCACATAGCAAAGGGGCTCACATAGATGCCCTGGGCTCACACAGATGCCCAAAATCAGGGATCACACAGAAACCCTGGGAAGATGGAGAAGGGATCATACAGATACCCTAGGATCACACAGATCCTTCACACAGAACAATAAAAATTTTATTCATCCATCCTCCCCATTACAAAAGGCTGAGGGTGGTATTTATAGATTTTCCAACCCTCATTTGAATTTGAATACAAGATAAAAAGATAAGAACGAATCAAATTCAAATATAAGATAGGATAAGATAAGCCTATCCATATATCAATCCTAACCAACCAAATCCTAATTCAAATTTTAAACAAAAGATAAATCCTAAATAAATTTATTCCAAAAAATGCTTCAAGATCTGTGCCACTCCAAGAATTATGCTTGCTCCAAGATCCGTGCTTGAGATGTCCCAATCATTAATGATGGGGACATCTCAAGCATGGATCTTGGAGCAAGCATAATTCTTGGAGTGGCATAGATCTTGAAGCATTTTTTGGAATAAATTTATTTAGGATTTATCTTTTGTTTAAAATTTGAATTAGGATTTGGTTGGTTATGATTGATATATGGATAGGCTTATCTTATCCTATCTTATATTTGAATTTGATTCGTTCTTATCTTTTTATCTTGTATTCAAATTCAAATGAGGGTTGGAAAATCTATAAATACCACCCTCAGCCTTTTGTAATGAGGAGGATGGATGAATAAAATTTCTATTATTCTGTGTGAAGGATCTGTGTGATCCTAGGTATCTGTATGATCACTTCTCCATCTTCCCAGGGTTTTTGTGTGATCCCTGATTTTGGGCATCTGTGTGAGCCCAAGGCATCTATGTGAGCCCCTTTGCTATGTGCTTGTTCTTCTAGGGCATCTGTGTGAGCCCCTTTGCTATGTGCTTGTTCTTCTTGGGGAATCTATGTGAACCCCAGTATTTTTCTTAACCCTGCACCCTCTTCTTTCCTCTTTTGCAAATCCTAATCTCTGGTGACTTTCATGCTCGCCAGCGATCCAGTCCAATCCCTGTCCCGCATCAAATGGTATCAGAGCTAAAGGATTAGGATTTTTCTGTTTCATCACCGGCCCACTGTTCTCTTTCTTCCCTGTTTCAAATCTCGTCCACGGATCCTTCCCCAACATCGACGTCGGACCACCCTCCCCCCAGCCGATCACCCACCACCATTCCTCCCTTCCAGCCCTCACCCCTGTTTTCTGCTTCGTCTATGCCAAGCTCTCTAAGAACTGCCTGCAGGCCATTTTCAAAGCACAGATTTCAAAGCACATCGATCTCAAAGCTGCACCATTTTCAAAGCAAAGTTGATTAAAAAAAAATCATGGTTTTGTCAAGCTAAAAGTTTGGAGTTCCCGGAGCTGAAGTCAAGCTGAAGCTGGAGCCTGACCCAAACTCGACAGAGTCGAGTTTTTTCCCCACCGTAGGAGAATGATGGGGACATCTCAAGCATGGATCTTGGAGCAAGCATAATTCTTGGAGTGGCACAGATCTTGAAGCATTTTTTGGAATAAATTTATTTAGGATTTATCTTTTGTTTAAAATTTGAATTAGGATTTGGTTGGTTATGATTGATATATGGATAGGCTTATCTTATCCTATCTTATATTTGAATTTGATTCGTTCTTATCTTTTTATCTTGTATTCAAATTCAAATGAGGGTTGGAAAATCTATAAATACCACCCTCAGCCTTTTGTAATGAGGAGGATGGATGAATAAAATTTCTATTGTTCTGTGTGAAGGATCTGTGTGATCCTAGGGTATCTGTATGATCCCTTCTCCATCTTCCCAGGGTTTTTGTGTGATCCCTGATTTTGGGCATCTGTGTGAGCCCAGGGCATCTATGTGAGCCCCTTTGCTATGTGCTTGTTCTTCTAGGGCATCTGTGTGAGCCCCTTTGCTATGTGCTTGTTCTTCTTGGGGAATCTATGTGAACCCCAGTATTTTTCTTAACCCTGCACCCTCTTCTTTCCTCCTTTGCAAATCCTAATCTCTGGTGACTTTCATGCTCGCCAGCGATCCAGTCCAATCCCTGTCCCGCATCACTGAGTTCCCAGCCATGTTGGTATTGCTGGCATGAGGGTGCGCATTGGTCCGAGATCGGGGAGTGGCTCTCCCGACCGGTCGGATCACCCAGCAGTCGCTTGCCATTTGTCTGATGGGCCTCTCGAGGGGGTGATGCCTCGTATAGCGGCCCCTCCTGGAAAGACCGTAGGCTGGTGTGGGGATCGGCTGCATGAGCTGCCAAAGTCCCTGGCTGCTATGGAGTTTCCCAGGAGTGTTGCCTCTAATGGAGCTAGCGCACTACAGCGACTAGGAGCTGGACCTGGTGGGCGAGTGCGGTGTACTGGGGGTCTGCCGATGGCAGCTACGACGGAGCCAGACAATCCCCCTTCGGAGGTTGGTTTCCACGACGAGGGGGGTCATCTGCCCAACCAGTGAGGACTCCATGGGCTCGCATAGTCACCATTGAACTGTTGGTGCCCCCGAGGTCTTCCTTGTTGTCGAGGGAGTGATGCTTCTTCTACCGGTCTCCCTCCTTCCTGGCGCGTCAATCTGTTGCCGCCCGGATTACCATGGCCTGTAGCTCTGACGTGTCGGGCTTGCTCCGGATCCTCTACTTCTATCTCGCGTTCGGCCTGCTAGCCTGCTTGAGGGGGGTCCTGCAAGATAGAGGAAAATCTTGGACTAGGGATTTTGGTGAAGGCAATCCAATGATCAAGTCAGTGGGACGATCGAGGGGAATATATATCTCTGAGGCAGGGAGCTTGGGGGACTCTCTGCTTTCAGAGGATAACAGAGGAAAAGATAATAGCTACACTAGAATGGAAAAATGAAAAAATGGGAGAGCCTTTGCTTCTCCTCCTTTTACTTACTCCTCTTTTCACTTACCTTCACTTGCTATTTTCTGCAGGTCTTATATAGATGGGAGGCTTTCTAGAGGGTTCTCGGCTCTCTCCTTTGGGGGAGGCTTTCCATTGCCTGTGGCGCCTCTCTGTCGGGCTGGTTCTGTAGTTGTGCCTCCAGCTATAATGGCATGCTGCCACTTTGGTGGAGGCCATCTGGGTGCTACAGGGCATAGGGCCGTATGAGGATGCCCCTCTCTGGAAGGTCCAAGCATCCTGTCATGGAAGCTGTTGTCTCCCAGTTGTGTGGTCTGGATCGTGCAGATCGTGCGCACGATGTGCCGCAGGGGGTGCCTGTACCCATGGCAGGGTATGCGCCACTTCTTGGAGGGTTAGGGTGGCCAGGTACTCCACTATATTTGTTTTGAACTTTGGCTTCCTTCTCTTTATGGCTTTGGCGGGAAACCATGCTCCTGGTAGGAGGGCCTGCTTCGGAGAGGCGAACTCGACCTCGACTGGGAGCTGACCTTAGATGGGGGGCTCGCCCAATGAGCCCTGCCTCGACTGGGAGTTGACTTCAGCAAGGTTGTCCTTTCTGGAGGGGCGGACTTGACCCTAACCTAGAGCTGACCTCAGACGTGGGGCTCGTCCAATGAGCCTTGCCTCGACTGGGAGCCGATCTTGGCAAGGTGGTCCTTTCTGGAGGGGCGGACTGGACCCCAACCGGGAGTTGACCTCAGACGGGGGGCTCGCCCAATGAGCCCTGCCTCGACTAGGAGCTGACCTCGGCAGGACGGTCCCTTCTGCTTTTTGTCATGCGGCCTTGTCTAGGTGACGGGCTTCTTTGCTGCCATGGCCGTCCGTATGCTCCACGTCTGCAAATATCGCCGCTCTGGTCCATGTCAGCAGATGTCGCCATATCAAGTCCCATTAAGAAGTAGGAGGGTCAGAGCTAGATGCTAAAGTAAAGTCATGAGGATCTCTGATTTAAGAAAGAGCTAGAGGCCAAAAGTTGGGTTTGTTGTAGATTAAAGTTATCATCGATAGAACGGGAACCAAAATATCTCTCATGTCCTTCTTCTTCTAAGGAAATAGGACTAGATGATTGGTGAGATATTTTTGGACAGGAGTTATCCTTTCGATAAGTTCGATAGCATACTGCTTTGGTTGGATAGATTCAGTTTATCCGGATATTCGCTTTACGTGTTCGCGTTCGAAATATCATGGACCCCATGCCGAGATTTGAAATAGTTGGATGCGGCTTCTCTTTACCTTGGATCGAATTCGATCAAATTATTTTTGATTCGAAAACCTTCGAGATTCTTATATGGGGTTTCCCCACATCATTTCCTTTCTTATTCTTTTTTTAGCACCTCTTTGGATGGAAGGAGATGTAGAAAAGATTTAAAAAATAAGGAGAAAACTTGTGTTTCTTTTATTTGGTTAGAAAGAGAGAGAAGAGAGAGAGAGAGAGAGAGAGAGAGAGAGAGAGAGAGAGAGAGAGAGAGAGAGAGAGAGAGAGAGAGAGAGAGAGAGAGAGAGGGAAAGAAGGGTAGAGAAGAAAGATATTTCTCTTGATTTTTTGCTCCTTAAAGGGAAGAAAATAAAATATTTAAAATAAGCAATTTAATTCCTCTTTTCTATCTAAAGTAGGTGATTCAGACAATTTCTTCTCCTCTCTCCTTTATTCTTTATCCTTTTTTTTTTCCTTCATTCCTCCTCTTTGCTATATTTCAGCATGAACTAAGGGAGAAAGATAAATGAGAGGAAACTCGTTCATGATAAATTATCTAAATGAACCACTTGGGATTAGCACTCAAATCTTATGTTTGGTTTATAAGCTGAGATGGAAGCTTACTAAAGGTGGTGATTTTATAGTAAAATTCTATTATAAATTTGTTAATAATAGAGGCATCTTATGTCTATTTTACAATTTAATTTAGAAAGCTACAATACAAAAATCTAAATTCTTCATGTGGCTAGCTCGAAAAAATAAATTACACATAAAGGTAGTATTAGCAAAGAATGGTTGGGCAATCAGCACATAATATCCTTTATATGGAGCTCCAAAGGAGACTACAATATATTTATTTCTCAAGTGACTTGCTACGAAAAGTTTATGGTACTTTCATCAGTTGTCTTAATATAAGAGGATGGCCATCCAACCTATAATCTCTTTTGGAGGATCAACAACATTCAGCCTAAAGTCAAAAGACTTAGGATTAGTTGGTTTTATCTTTTTGACAAATTTAGTATGAAAGAAACTCTCATATCTTCCTTAAAAGAAATTTAACTATTCATGTAGTGTTGTGCAAAATACTTCATGCTTTTAAACTTTGAATAAATATCTATCCAACTAAGTGGCTGGATAGTCGAAGAATCTCTTGTTTGTTCTTTCGTCTCTAATATCATCTCTTGAATTATCTATTTGTACTTTTATTTTGACAATTTATTTATATTTTCTATATTCATATTCTTTTTCTAATAAATTTGGGAGAAATATACTCTCACTTCCTCTATTTCACACCCCCCGCCCTCCCCAAAAAAAAAGAAAAAAGAAGAAAAAAGAAAAACTCAAATTAGAGATTATGTACATACTAATAAATAAAGTTTATAGCGATAATATAAATATGCGGATTTATGGATTTGAATGCAGATAAGGAAGCTTCAAAGGGTTATCTGCACAGGTCCAAGGAAGTTTCCTACATTTAAATGATTTGACATATTTTTCTAGAAGGGGAAATGCAACTAAAATTATCATAACAAATAGAGGAAAACCTGCTAGAATTTGCTCCAATTTCAAGAATGTAGTAAACCACTAATACGAGGAATTCAAAGTACTCCCATGGCAATCACTATGCGATTTTAGATGATTTCCTTGCATTTCTTAATAGTTTTGACATAACCTCTTATAGCTTCAAAACTTTGCCTAATTATTCCTACCAAAAACAAAAACAAACTTTTCATTTTCCTACTTCCCACTTATTATTGATTCCCTCTTCCATTATATCTAATACATTGGTGGTTTGGAATCATTAATCATAGCGTGCAAACACAAAAGAAATTTCTAAAATGACAGACTGCAAGTTGTGAGGGGTAATTTAGGGCCTTAAGCCACTTTAAGTACATTGCCCTTAGGTGGTTCTTGCTTGGAAAGATAAGGTCTCTTTTGTCATCATTCATAGAGAAGAAAAACGTAGCACACTCGACCACGATTAGATTATAAGGCTGCACGTATTACGTTGACAAAGTGCATATAGTAATTTTTTTTTTTTAATACAAAAAAGGGATAGAAGGAGATGAACTCGGTATAGCTACTCCTGCAGGCCCCCACCAGCAAGTCGGGAATTGGAAGGAGATAGGAGGAGATGAATCCAGTATAGCTATCTCTGCAGGGCCCCACCAACAGGTCAGGAATTGGAAGGAGATCCTGATATTTCACTCAACCAATCATCATGGATTCTAGACAATAATCCCTGGATTTAATCGAGCGTTTTGTAAAGTGATGCCTCGAATCCATGACCAGTTAGTTGGAGCCATCTTGGTGATACAGTAAATTTTCAACAAAATAAAAAGGCCCGAGGATGCGTGTTAGCATGGTTAATAACTCATTTAAAGATCCGTAGTGATTCTGGAGATGGGATGAATCTAAACCCCATGGCTATGTTTAGCTATGTGCTTTATATTTACAAATTTGTCTTCAACACCAACATTCGAGTAAACACATAAGCTACACATATAAACTTATTTATAGAAAGCTTGGGGATTCCAATAATGAAGTACTTAATAAAAATAGTTCTAAGGCTGATAGAAGTCCTTAGCATTAATTTGCTTGTCATGATATGTACCTATTCTTCCTTATCCATTAGCTAATGGTAAGCATCAACTCGGTATGATAAGGAATGATCTTGGATTCCTTAATCATCATTATACTCTAACAAAGAGTCGTCTAGGACTCCTTAATCATCATTACGTTTTCTAACGGCTCACCTTATTAAATTATTGTGAAATCCTGGTTAGCCAGGCACGTTCTCTAAAAGGAACTATTATTTATGTATGGTTCTATACAACCTTATACGTTTGTGCTGGAATCGCATGGAAGAGTGCGTCTTATCCGGCCTCTCTTTCCCATGATAGGAGATGGACGTCCACGTCCGATCCGGTACAAAGATTCTTCTCGATGTCCACGTGTCGTACGGACTGGGACGCGCGTCGGTCCACAGCGGCGGCATGCGCGTGTGGGGGCTTGCAACGGTGACGCCTCCGTTACGAGATGCACGTGTCGGCTAGCGCGGTCGTCGTGGGGTGCACGTTACGTGTCGGCCTGCGGAAAGAGCCCAGCTTCGTCGGTGAACTCACCAAAGCCGGCAAAGTCCGTGGAAGAATGTCGTGGCGTCAATTTCAACTATAAGGAAAAACAAAAAAAAACAATAACAATAACAAAAAACAAAAAATGCCGTTGTGACAGCCAAATAATATATACTTAGACGAGACTGAATCAAACCGATTTTTTCTTTAATATATATATATATATACATGTATGTACATGTGTATATGTATATGTGTGTATGTATATGTATCTGTATGTATGTACATGTATATGTACATGTATGTATGTAACATGTACATATTGAGATATTGGATATTTTATGATCTTAATATTTGATGATTTAAATATGATATTTTAACTGTCAAGAAGGTAGCCTAGTTGGTAGAAGTCTTGCTTTACTATCAATAGGTTACGGATTCGAGACATGATCCCGCAGATATTAGTTTGATCTACTCATCATTAGATGTGAGAGGCTGCATAAATCTGAACGCCTCGTATCAACATTACTTGGCAATGACTTGTTGACCTACTCATCATTAGATGAAGAGTTTGATCTGCTCATCATTAGATGGGAGAGGCTGCATAAATCTGAACGCCTTGTATCAACATTACTTGGCAATGACAGGTTGACCTACTCATCATTAGATGAAGAGAGGCTGTGCGAATCCTGCATAAATCTGAACGCCTTGTATCAACATTGCCCATCATTCCATCATTAGATGGGAGAGGCTGCATAAATCTGAACGCCTTGTATCAACATTACTTGGCAATGACAGGTTGACCTACTCATCATTAGATGAAGAGAGGCTGTGCGAATCTGAGTATCTCATATCGAACATTATCCGATGGAATGGATGGGAGAGGCTGCATAAATCTGAACGCCTTGTATCAACATTACTTGGCAATGACAGGTTGACTTACTCATCATTAGATAAAGAGAGGCTGTGCGAATCTGAGTATCTCATATCGAACATTATCCGATGGAATGGAGACCTGCAGCGATAGCTATACTATGATTTATCCCATATCCCTTTTGCCTTACCCAAATATATATATATTGTTATGAATGCTTGGTGTTAGAAATGGATTAGGTGAGACATAAGCAGCTCAAGCCTCTAAGACCAAAAGGTTGGAAATATCCGAGAAGTTTTTCCAGAGACGAGACACTTTTACATTATTATTATTATTATTATTATTATTTTTCTTGAGAGAGAGAAAAAGACGTTCTACAAGTTGGGTTTGTTTTTTTGATACGGAAGACAAAGTCCAAAAGGTGAAAAAGATACGAGAGCTGATGGCCACCTCTTAACATAACCCAACCTGTACTAATGCTGTCATGATGGACCCTAGACCTCGCCATCTTTCCTTGCTGTATTTGGAGGATATTCGACCAAGCTTGGATCCTTTTTGGCATCTAGCAATATCTATCAAGAAGCCAAATCAAGTTGTGGACCTGCTGGCTAGCTTAGAAGTCCTCTTGGTGGTGGTCAAATACTAACTAAAGTACCATCCAAGGCACCTACAAGTGACTGAAGGGCGGCGTTCGTGGATAAAAGTTTTTTAAAAAATAATAAAGACAAATTAGCAATTGCTTTACATGTCTTATATATCCACCATGAGCATAACCATTAGAAGATAAAATATATATAGCATGCCAATGCCAGCTACGACTACTGAGAAATCTTGTAGTGGTGGTATAGGTGTAAAGCAGAGGCCTGAAATTAAATGATACCAGCATGGAATGCTACTCCAAGTACACCTAAGAGGTCTCCTTGCTTTATTTCTTCTCCTCTGAAAACCATTTCCTATAGGTTGTGCACATAATTGAAGCCAATTGGCTTAATCTTTTAACAATATTTAAAATCTCCTGACAACATCCTCAAGCCATCAAGCATATGGGCTTGTTAAGTCAATGTGGAGTGCAAATCCCTAGCTGATTTTAGCTATGGATACCTAGAATAAACCAAATTATAATAAATTAAGTCATAGAATCTTGATTGTGGATGACTACGACAAATATGTGTCATTCTCACAGAGATTTTTTTTTAAAAAAAATAAATATTATGTGGAGAAACAAGAACCACCAACCATTTAATCAAGATAGTGGAAGTGTGGTAGTGTATAACTTTTTTCAAAAGAAGAAGAATAAGAAGAAGAAAGGGCAGTAGTACAACAAATTCCTTGTTTCAAGTATCTTTCTGAGCTATGATACATTAGCAAGCTTTTATCATGGACAAATAGCACTCAGAAGAAATCCATTTTATACTTGCAACAACAAAAAGGAACTTTATTATACATAATATGTGTTAACATCCCTGATCACAAAAGTAATGCAAAGTAGTCAGTACTAGTTACAGTTTGTAAATTCTAGTATCATCATGCCTGCTTTATAACATTACATTCCTTCAAAGAAAGAGACACAACCTTGCACCAGAGTCGGCGAATCTAATTTTAAGTTTCTTATCTTTTGCTGAAACATTTTGTAGTTTCTCAGCGTGCTTTAATAAAGACCAAGCAGCAGACATGATCATATTATTTATGCAAGCCATATTCAAGTGATGAACGGTAAACCAATCGAGGCAAAAAGAAGAAAAGAAAGGACATTAAAAAAAAAAAAAAAAAGAAAAGAACTCAAGAGTAGCAATGTCATATATTTTATCTCCAATCATATGAAATATTTTATTAAAACGCCATATTTTATTCATGAACTCCCTGATGTAATTAATATTTCCATTATTGGCATTAATAACTTTGATTGAATTGATTCCTTCAGAATGACAACTTTGTCTTCAGGACCACCATGACTTACTTGATCACTCCCCCGTGACACCGCCGGCATGAGCAACACGACACTTTCAGGTTTATTAATTCTACTACTATTTTTACCATCTATATATTTTGGCAGCATTCTGATAATTAAGTTCGAGTAAAAAGATCGAGAACAAAATTTGATGATATGTTTTCAAATCCATTATTTTGTCTCAACCAATAAGGTGGAGACTTTAGGAAATTTCCATTGAAAGAGATGAAAATTTATCTGGTGACACCATCCTAACTTGGGTTGCAGGGCCACTAGCTCTCATCAGTGTTTTACAAAGGTGGCCCTTAACTTCGTCCCGTAAAACAAGTTCCCAAATTTTAGTCACTGGCCAATTAGCAAGTGTTACTTTAAGGTGAACTTAGTCTATTTTCAGATAACCTGGTCAATTCACAGGAGATGTAATAGAACAAAGAATATTAATCAAACCTGTCCATTTCATAGCTAAGTTCAGCCAAATAACCGATAATAATATATATGGTTAGCCCCACACATCATTGATCTAGATGACTCAACTACTCCTTAAATTGTGACCACGAGCATTCCTTTTGAAAGGATGGATCCCCGTGGAGGAAAAGATGGCCTTGACGTGCAAGTCTCAAGCAGTTCCATATTTGAAGGTCTAAAGATATGTTAAGATGCCGTTGCTGACCCCTAAAATTAAGGCTTTTGACGTGCTGAAGATTTCATTGCAGGCTTACAGCAAGAAGGCAATAAACTTAAAAGGAAGATGCAAAGAATAAAGATCGCAGTTGAGAACAAACCAAACAATTAATAATCATATTTAGCTCACAAACAATACAGAAGAAACTAGTGGCTCAAGCTGCATGCTGCCTTCCATCTTCTGAGACTTAATAAATGAGAGGCACAAAGAATGCCACAGAACCAGTGTTGTCCAAAGATATGAAACATACTAAAGAAACTAAGGTATCTAATTATATATATTTGCATATGATTTCGCAACATCATGAGGTCTATAGAACCTTGCATCTGGCCCTGGATGATTTGTTGGTCATTAGGAAAGAATTTTGGGTAGGTGACCAACTGACTACTGGTCACAAATAAAAACTCAAGTAGTGGGTTTTGCTAGCATCGGATTGACAGGAAGACAGGTTTGTAGAGGGGGCCGGGTGGGGGACAATCAGGAATACATCATACAATTATTTATGTACTGCATCATATGATATATATATTAGTCTCATATCATTGAGCCCCACTGCCTCAACAAAGGACAAAACATGATATTGCGAGTGACCTATGATTTGGATCTTTTATATGATTGCTAAGACCCCACGTTTCACAATGTTAACGATTAATACAGGCCTTCTAGCTAGATAGACTTCTCGTGTCTAAATATGTCGACAAAAAAGATATTAACTATGATAACTTCATAAATCCTAAATTAAAACAGAAAAACAACTTTTTTTTAAAAAAAAAAAAAAAGAGAAAAACTTGTCATCTGATTTTCCATGGGCAATGATCAAGAATAATATTAAAGAAACAATCAAATCTCTCTTATCATAATTAATTAACTTTTTCATGAAAAAATAGAGAGAAAATGCAAATACGTATCCAAAAGACAGAAGTTCCAAGAAATAATCTTCAAACACTACAATCCTCTTACAATCATCTTATTGGAGATTCAGAAAATGTATACACAAGCCATCTGATTTATAAACAAAAACAAGCAAGCCAATACTAGAACTCTCTCTCTCTCTCTCTCTCTCTCTCTCTTATCTATCTATCTATCTATCTGAGTGCTTCCTTCTAAACTAAATTCAGTAGTTCCACAGAGACTCATCAATGTGTAGAGGCCCAACTGAAGTAGATGGGACTTCTTGGATATCAAAAGACTGCCTTCCCATTTCTGAAGAGATCTCGGTGTTCGTGTCAGTGGTGAGGCCTGTTTCCTGTGAAAGACATAGCATCTCCCTCACTGCCTTGAAGCTCCGTTTCAGGCCATACCCATTGCTCTTCAGCAACTGCACCAAACTGCCACCAGAATACTGCATGCCGCCCAAACTCGGAGCCCCCTGGCTAGCATTCGATGAGCTCGGCAGCGACATCTTGGCGAGAAGCAGCGAGGGTGGCGTAACCTCTGAAGGGCTGGCCGAGGCAGAGAGAAAAGGGGAGCTCATGATCAGGTACTCAGCTGGCAGTCCCCCTTCATGGACTTTTGGACCCTCCACCGCGTTGGAGAAGCAGGTCACGTGAGCCAGGTCTGTTGCCGATGAGGCCTTGTTCTCGCTGGTGAAGGGAGCATCCATCAATGGTGGCAGAAGAGACGAGTCCAATTCATCTCCAAAGGATGATCCCACTCTCACCACCCCCATGGCTTTCTTCCCACTCGAAGTCTTTTGGAACACCCTGCATATCACCCACTCATTCTATCCAAACCGTAAAAGAAAAAGAAGAGAAGTCATCGAGACATGTCGAGTATTTGATATGCCACTGGAATATAAATAAAATAAAGAGCATGCGAGCACCTTTGCTGTTTCGGGGAGGTTGTAGACGGAGTACTTCCCCTCCAGTCTGTACTCATGCATCACCCAATTGGACTTCTCTCCCTTCGGAGCCCGGCCTCGGTAGAAGACAAGGGTCTTCTTCATCCCAACAAGGCTCTTCCCTCTGTAGATCTCCCTGTCTTTCCCTGTAGCTTTCCAGTAGCCAGCGTCGGTGGCCCTGTTGGTTCTCAAACCAGTCGGGTACTTCCTGTCCCTAACGCAGAAGAAGTACCACTCGTTCTCTCCCATTTTTGCTCTCCCTTGCATCCCGAACACAGAAACTATAGGTAAGAAGACAGCACCCATGGACAAAAGATCTAAAACAGAGGGGTTCGAGGTTTCGAGGAAAGCTTACAAGGCAAATCCCATGGCTCCCACTTGTTCAGCTCGATCTCTCCGATGGCTCTTGCGTTGAAGCTGAGATCCATGACCTTCTTGGAGAGGTAGTGAGTGATGAGCTCCTCGTCGGTGGGGTGGAACCGGAAACCGGGTGGCAAGTCCATGCGTTCCTCTCCCTCATCAAGAACCACGGCACCACGTTCCATTGCTTGTGATGTGCTCTGTTTTAATCACAAATTTGAATTAATAAAAAGGACCCAAGAAGTTGGAACCAAAAAGAAGCTCGCTTGCACTCTATATGAACTGATATGGCCGGGATCAAAATAAACACTTTATAAACACTGGTTTTAGAGACAATCCAACGGGAAAAGAAAAATAGGAGATTAACAACAAACCTAGTACATAATAACGCAAAAGAAGATTGAAAACGTACTCTATGACACAAGGTGGCTAAGTGGGGGAGGGAGAGGGTACTTGGAGATGGGGAGTCCCTAACCTTCGAGTGAATCAAAGAAATCGTTAAGAAAAATTATGTTGGGAGGAAGATGGCCTTCTTTTATACTAATTCTTGTTTTATAGAAAAAGAGACGTGGTCGACAAGGCACCATGGTATACATACTTCCACCTCCGTCTTAAACCCCTCTAGTTATTTTATCTTACCTTACTGCTATCTTAGAATAAGCTTATTAACCTGACAGGATGTTAGGAATAGTCCAAAGGGTTACCGAAGCGGAGTGAGTTGACTCGGTGATACGCTAAATCACAGTGCAATGGACCAATAGTAGTTGGATTTTTTTTTTTTTTTGGGGGGGGTAAAGAATATTAGTTGGACTTTTACCATGGAGGTTTGCATCCAACCAAGTTAGCACCACCGTGCTATTAACTTTCATCAGTTGCCCATCAGCAAAAGTTACAAGAACTGGACATCAATCCTTTTTTTTTTTTTTTTTTGTGGAGACAGGAGAGGCAATCTCATCCTCTAAGATATACCCACCCCACCTCATCTAGGCCAGATCTTAGATCCTGGGCAGATCAAGCCAATATTTGTACAACAGGAGATTTACTAAATTGAGGTTCAAAACGGGGTCGTTGCGGCCTAGAATTGAACCTTGAACTCTTGCGTAAAGGGCAACATAAGCTACCATCCAAACTAAAGTTTATATATTGATCGAACCGAGTTATATATTCTTTTGGTGCAAACTCTTCATATATGGCTGATGTGTTACGGACGTATGTCAACTACTAAAGCTGACTTGAAGACAAATGGTGGTAACTCAAGGAAGGCAAGAAGCTTGAGCTTCGAGAGTAGATCATGGGGGTTGAATTGCTGGTAGTGCAACAGTTGGCTTAGGTAAGATTTTACTTGTTTGAGGTATCATTTCCTGGGAAGTGATGTAAATGGTTTATCTGCAACAAGTTCCCTTTTGTTTTTTTTTTTTTGACAGAACGTGAGAGGTTTGGCCTCTTGGTTCCCACCAGCTCCCAAAAAATTGTCATCAACTTTCGGACTTAGCAGCTCTCTCTCCTTCTTTTTATTATTTTCTCCCCTCGTTTTACACACGAGGACAGAACAAACAAACCATCTTTGTCGCGACCACATGCAACGGTTTGAATGACTTGCTGCTTGGTACCATGATAAAGGTTACACTCCCATATGTTAGCAAATCTTTAAATTATTTACTTACCAACTTTATAATTTGTCAACACCATCAATAAACCATGAATTCCTAGCATTCCTGGGATCCGATCAAAGATATTGCTTGTTGATTCCATAGATTTTCTCCTTCAATTGCCATGTTTAGTTAAGTTTCTACGGTCAATGCCGGTCGATCAACATCTTAAATACTATTTTCTAGGATGAATTTGTTCGAACACATCATGCAGTATCAAATATATATATATATATATATATATATATATATATATATATATATATATATATATATATATATATATATATATATATATATATTTATATTTATTTATTTATCGTCATCTCATTTATATTGCCTAACTAATTCCTCTCCCTCCCTCTTAAAAAAAAAAAAAAATGCCATCCATCAACATCTATTAATGACCATCTTATTAATCTCTAAAATAGTCGAAATGACCATTTTCACTGATAACCTAACTTGATTTGACTTTTGAAAAACTCATTTATAGTATTAGCAAGAATTTTCATTTAAGCATTTAAAGTTTCTAGAGATATGCATGAACCGGTTGAAGTTAAGAGGACTTTAGTTTTCTTTCCATTGAAGATGCCTATCTATATAATGCCAATATTTTTTAATAAAAAGAAATCTAGGGTTGTGTAACTTAGGATTTTTATAGAAATGCTAGGGGGAAGACAGAGTAAACTAAATTAAGACAGATCAAGAAGGGGTCCAAACAAGGGAGGAAAAGGAGGCCGAGGAGTAGAAGGCTGTCTTGGATTGAGGGTGTGAAGAGATGGGGTGGGCGACCTAGGATTGTGGAGGGAAGGGAGGTTGCTCTGATACCATATTAAGGAGAAGGAAAAGATTGTTGTTAATTGATCTTAGGATATGATTTTCTAGAAAATAACATAGGATATCTTGCTCTCTAGGATAGAGAATAATGTTCATATATGGTAACATATTACTTCTAATAGAAGTGCAGCAATACACCTAATATGACTAATATAGAGTATGATGTTATAGAAAATAACATAAGATATGTTGCTCTTTAACGGGGGGGGGGGGGGGGTATTTTTTAGTTTTTCTCAAGAAAATGGTGTGAGAAATAAGAAGGAAGCTAGGTCAGAGATGGAGCAAGGGTCGAGTAATTTACAAGGATGGAATGCTAGGAGGATGACAAGTGCAGCGTTGGAGGTAGATCTGGCCGAAAATGCAATGATGAAGGCGAGAAGCATTGATGTTCATGGAGATCAAGGACATCACCCATCACCACCTCGATGACCAATGGATCGAAGTGGTGGGAGGGGTACGGCTCTAGGTCGTTCATAGATGCAAGTAGTACAAGAGGCTATGAGGTTATGGTGGGAGACTTCTAAGGCATCTGAGAAAGATATGGCCATATTGGAAGAGAAGTTTTCACAAGTAGTAGTTGTTGATGATGAAGACATATAAATTATATCAGTTTGAAGAGGAAAGTGGCCATTGTGGGAAGATTCTTAGGCTAAGGGTTTCCAATAGATTTCATCCAGAAGGAAATGAAACTATGGTAGAACATTAAGGGGGAGTTCCAAGTCTTTCACCTATCCAAAGGGGTATTGATATTCAAACTACTATCTAAGGAGTGTCAGCAAAGGATTCTAGATAGGGGGCCATGGTTTTTGGCTAGGCAATCCTTGGCCATGAAAGCTTGGAAACTGAAGTTCAGACTAAACAAAGACCAACTCAGGTATGCCTCTATATGGTTCAGACTCCTGGATCTTTCTCTTGAGATATGGGAAGAGGGCATCATTTTAAAAATTGCTACAAAGGTGGGGAAACCCTTGTTCTTAGATGAATGGACAGCTAAGAATACTAGAATGGGATTTGCTAGAGTTTGTATTTAGATTGATCTATCAAAGTGCATATGTCCTGGTATCAAGGTAGTCTTAAAGGGTGATACTATCTAGTAGCATTTATCTATGAGGATTTACCTAACATTTGTTATAAATATGAAAAAATTCTGTTGGAGAAGAAGTGTGGGTGTGACAGGGAAGCTACTAAGCAACATGATAAACAAACATTTGGATCACGAATAAAAGCTATGTGAGTACCTTTCTCAATAGAGGCATGTTAGAGTAGCCCTATTAATCAGTCTCCAGCAACATCATGGGGAGCGATTGCTTGGACATAGGTTACGAAGCCAGGTAAAATGTTCTAAGTTAAAAATAGTCAGGAGCAAGAGCTCCACACATCCTTTGCCATGCTATCAAAGTTTGATCCATTAAGGAAGGATAGTCAACATGATGAAGAGTGTAGTCGATGGAAATAGTTTTGTCAATGGGGAGAAAAGGAATGCATACTCGACTTAAGACATGGAAGGAGAAGCATAAGCAATCGCCATCAAAGACAGGAGCTAATAACTCTCCCGGTTCCAAATCTCTACCTCAACTTAAACTAGTTGTTCTTGTAGGAAATGGAACTAATGGTGAGCAGCATCAAGCATCAAAGAAATCATAGTTTGGTGGGGACACCAGGATCAGACACAGATCACTGGATCCCGTATAGTTTGCTTATTAGAATTTTTTTTAAGAACCTTAGTCATGTATCATAATTTTGTAAGCAAGTAAGATTGAGTCCTGTAATAAGTTGAGACTAATTAATTTGTCTCAAGCCAGTCCAGTCTATTGAGTCTTCTATTTAAGTATGAGTTCAGTGAAAGTCCAGTTTTTGTAGATAGGAGAGGATACCCTATTTTGGAATTCCACCAGGTCTCATCCAGGAGCCAAAGGTGTTCACATCAGCCAATTGGACTTTGTATGCCAACCTAGGGTCCAAGATTCTTGCAAGATACCCAGATGCCCTCCAGATATTTTTTAGATGCCCAAATTTCCTCCAGATGCCAGAGTATATTCCCAGACCAGGTCATAACATGATCCCAAAGACTTACCTGCACCCCAGCCCAAGTGAATGCAAGACCCAGGTCCATGAAGAACCAAGATTCCAAGTATATTCTAGCTTAGAACCAAGATACCAGGAATATTCCTGCTCCAAGCATCCCAGGCCTCCAGAGTCCAAAGCCCATGCGCCCAACCCATCCTTGGCCGCCCCTTGCTGCCCCCCATGAAGCCCAACACGTCTAAAGTATTGACTTGGTCTAAGCTAAGAAGGAGGAATTCAAATAGAAGAAGGAAACATAGTTCTTATTCTATTAAACTAGTATACTTATAGTTCTAGGTTTATTTTGTAGTCTTTCTCCCACTTAAATTATGTAAACCTATTCTAACTAAGAGAAGACTTGTAATCCCTTTAGGAGAGGGCATGGAACTCTATAAATACCCCGCCCCTCCTCCTCTTGTAATCAATCAACTCTTATAAATTAAACTCTGCTGAATTATTTTTAAGACTGGTGTTCTTGTGTTTTTGTTTTTGGGTTCTAGTTTTTGTTCTCTTGTGTTGGCCGACCTCTATCATTGCAATCCTCCACACCCCAAGCAGCAAATTAGATCTCTAAGCATCAGCCATGCCCAAGAAAAGTAGCCTTGAAGACGCCCAGATCAAGAGCTCTTTCTACTTCCTTGTCGCCAGCCCTTCTTGCCCTAATCCCTTTCTTTTTTCTTCATCTTATTATTCTCTATTTGTTTCTTTATTTCGTGCCTAACCTTGACGTTTTGCAGATCCCCGAGATATTTTTCCCTCTCCAGAGGAGGCTTTCTTTGCCTTCAGACCGGATCCAGATCACCTTCAGATTCGGAAACCAAAGGCTTGTTCTTCCAGGCGCCATCTAGAGGCTGAAAGATCTCTTTATCGAAGAAACTACAATCACTGTCTGGTAAAAGCCTTCTCCCTCCTTTATTTTGATTTGATGATAGGTACGCTATCCTAAGCCGGGAATTTTTCAATTCTCAGATCCTGGCTTCATTATTTTGCATGAGTTATTTTGTGAGTATGATAGTTTCTTGTATTACTAGTTTTTCTGCTGATTCTTTCTTATTTTCGGGTCTTTAGCCATTGAATTAATATCTAAAAAAATATTTAAAAAATTAGATTTACTGTTTTTCATCAGTCCTAGGTTTGTCCTGCATCATATTCTTTAATATAATAGATACCAGAAAATTAAGGAAGATAGTGGTGATTAATTAAGTAATATACCAACCAACCGGCAGGAAGGAGTTATGATGGAGGAGGTTGGTAGTAAGGTGGCTGATGAACATCATACTATGGACAAGGGTAATATATTCAATACTCATTCTCAACATGTCACAACTCTACACCATGTTTTAAAGAATTTCACAATGATAAGTTGCAGGGTACACATTATTTAATACAAGATCTTGCAGAGTTAAACACTAATGTTAAAGGAGGGAGTTCTAAAGGAAAAAGGGTAGTGCACCACCTATCCAACTCATAATAAGGAAGATTATAGTATGGAATTATAGGGGCCATCAAAGCCCTCGTTTATGAAATATATTCATAGTATGATGAATGATCACAAGCTAGATATATGGTATATTTTTTGGAGACTAGGCTATCTTATGAACATGAAAGTAGGATCGAAAGAACCAAACTTATATTATCCATATCCCAAAAGTTTATGAAATATATTCAAGGATGTTTGACATTTCTTTTCTTCTATACATATGCCTTATAGTTGGAATCAAACTTATATTATCCATATCCTAAAAGTGGCTAATCCTTCTAGACCTTCTAACTACCGCCTTGTAAGCCTTTGTAACACTATTTGTAAGATCATATCAAAGATTTTAGCCCATAGGCTGTAACCTTTATTACCTTCCCTCATCTCTCCTGCCCAAGGAGAATTTATTTAGGGAAAAAGCATTACTCATAATATTTTTGTGGTCCAAGAATTTATGCACTCTTTGTCCATTGTCCTTGTGGCTAAATGTTTAATGATTATTAAACTCGATATGAAAAGGGCTCATGACAAAATTTAATGGTATTTTTTATTTTAATTTCTATGCCACTTTCATAGAGCTCATTAATAGAGCTCCTATTGAATGGCTTACAGTAAGGTGTGGATTACAATAGGGGTGTCCGCTATCTTCATATTTATTCATTATCTATAGCCAAGTTCTTTCTTGCTTTCTCTATGATGCCGTTGTCACTGGAATGCTTGAAGCTTATCCGCCTTCTTCTTCTGGACTAATTATTTCTCACTTACTATTTGCAAATGATTTTCTATTAGTTGTGAAATCTATTGTCAGGAATGCTATTTACTTGAAAGCTTTAATCGAAGCTTACCGTGATATTTCTGGACAGGCGATCAATATGAAAAAATCTCGCATCACTTTGCCTATCAATAAAGACAAAAATCAAGGCCTAGATCAGATCTTTATCCTGGATGCACTCCAAGTATGGAACCTGGACTTATTTGGGGGTGCTCATATCAGGTATGCTTTTGAAGAAGACCGATTTTACTTTTATTTTGGATAAAATGGGAAGGAAATTTGTTAGTTGAAAGTGGAAGGAACTGTCTCAAGCTGGCAGCGCAACCCTTCTAGCTTCTATTCTTTTCTCAATTCCTATATATACCGTGTCTTTGCTTGCTGTGTCTAGTGCAATTATTAAATTAATAGAGAAGGAATTATGGGATTTTTTTTGGGGGGGCATCAAAATCTGATCAGCATGGATTTCATATGGTGGCTTGGGAGGTTATTTGTCAACCAAGAAAGGATGGGGGCTGGGCTTCCGCACCATGAGATCTAAACAGAAGGCTATGATGTGATGTGCAAATTGGCAGCTCAAATAGCTTTAAATCCCCATTTGTTATGGGCTCAACTGGTAAGTGCTAAGTACGTATAAATTTAAAGGTAAGTGGTTTAGGTATGATAAACCATGGAGGGCTTTTGCTATATAACAGAAAATTTGTCATTATGGAGCGAAAGTCCAAAATTCTAATATGCAGTGGGACATCAGAGATGGGAGAAATCCGAATATTGTATGGGAACCTTGGATGTCATCCATTCCTTTGCAACTATGGCTTCTCAAATATGGCTTTTATATATGGCTTCTCAAATTTGATTTGCTAGAAACTAAAGATTATTTCACTAGCAATATGAGTTCTATCCAAGAGATGCTTTCTGGATGGTTTATAGTCATCACATTGATCGACAAAATATAAAATCTGATATCTTGAGTACTTAGTCAAGAAAATGGACAAATCCTCTTTTGCACTAGCAGCATTGGTGGTTCAAATTATATTTCTTGGATTATACCTTCCCTAGCTTGGAGTCTTAAAGGTAAACTTAATTTGATGGAGAGAAGAGAGAGGAAAATGCTGCGGTTGCTTGTGTTTTCAAGGATCATGTAGGATATATGGTGTTCGTTGCTGGGAAATAGCTACCTGCTACTTTCTCTGTTTTGTATGCAAAATTACAAGGGGGCTTGGTTGGGGATGTTTCATGCTCTGTTCACTTGTAATAATGCTACTTAATTATGGCTTGAAATTAAGGGATTCTAGCACTCTTATAACAAGTCTTTAATGCACTAAACCTTGCAGGCTTAATGATGACCCTCTCTTCAAAGAGCTGAAAGCTCGATTTTTCAATGTACATGCTATATATAGTTCTCACATCAGAAGGGAGGGAAATAAAGTGGCAGATTGGCTAGCAGGTGCTGCTTTGTCCAATGATTTGCTTGGATGTTTAGCTCAGGTTCTTTTTCTGTATTTTGTTTTTGTACCCTATATTCCATCGAAAAATGAAAAACTATGTACATGATCTACCAAAAAAAAAAAAAAAGCTATATATATATATATATATATATATATATATATATTTGATGGAAAAAAAAAAAGGCTATATACATGCATGACAAATATGGACTATTTATTATCAGGATGGAATTAGTTCACAGCTGCAATTTGGCGAAAGGTGTGGAGAGAGAAAAATTTAAGAACCTTCATGTATATATAAATTAATTTGAAGTTAAATATAAGTTTTTGTTTGACAAGGAGATCATCCGTGCATGATAAGAATGAGAATGCGTTTCTTAATTATTAAAAATAACCAAATTAGAGTTCATGATGTAATACATAATTAGCAAACATTTGATATATATCCCTCCCTGTTATATATAGCTTCAACGAAATGATGCTGTACAATGCTTTTTTCCCCGTAAAAATAAGGGAACGCATATCCATGCACAAAATAGTATATATGCATGCATCTAACTTAAAAGTGACACCAGTTACACTTTCATGATTGGTGGCCCCGTACGATATTTCAACTTTTAAAAAAATAATGGTTAACAAAATACCAAACTAATTATCATAAAATGCACGCTTCTTTTTTTTTTTTTTTTTTTAAAAAAAAGCCCTTTTAATTTATTTTTGCGTGCGTGACAATAAGTTGCCGTTTACTGTTGCATTGTCAACGGTCGAGCCGTCTACAATTCCATGCAACGCAGTGGAAGCACCCCACCTTCCTTTCGCCACCCAACTATCCAGAAAGCAAGACGAAGGAGCCACCCTTGACTCCTCTCTCTCTCTCTCTTGCTTTACGGTGACGAGGTTGGATGGGATGGAACCGCTTTCTCTCTTTCAAGAAACCGTGCCAATGATGGCGAGACGCGTGTGGTATCCGGTCACTACTCGAGGTGGTCGGGTGGACTTGCTGCGAAGAGTTCCAATCGTCCCGGGATCCATTCAACGGCTATGGACGATACCAGACGGCCCAGATTCCATCCCTGAGTGAACGTCCACATCCTGCCACCTCACCACCTCTGCATTCCCACGTATACGCAGGCCACCTACCAACCTACGTACGTGCGTTCGCTCTCCTCTCCACCGTCACGGGAGTTCCCCTATCCTTTTTTTTTTTATCAAAAAAAAAAAAAAAAAACTAGGGCTCTCGTGCCGACTGCTCTCGTCACACGTGTAAACTTGAGCCGGGGGCGGCGCAAGCTCGTACGGGGCGATGTTAATGCCGTTGAAACTGTGCTCCGATACCTGCATGTCGCCACCTGTAGCTGTCCTTTCACACGCTGGCACGGTTGGACGCAATGGTGCGACTTAGGATATGGATTTTGAACGGAGCCAGTTGTACCACGCGGCCATATGGCATGCATGCTTAACTGGATGCGTATTGGCTTGAGTTTTTTAGGAAAAAAAAGTACACTCCACTTGCATGGGTTGATGTGAAAGTTGGCAGTATGGATATCTTTGGCATGTGAACCTAGATCAGAAATTTCTTTTCATTTAACAATAGTCACTGGCTCCTACATTAAGATAGATTTGTATCAAAAAAAAAAAAAAAAACCAGGAGGATATTTTGTTGAATCCTTGTTGTGGAAATTTATTATAATTATCATTATTTTCTTTCTCTCTCTCCTCTTGTTGGTAATAATAGATGTTTAAGCAAAGAAGTTACTCATGTGCTATAGCATATATAATTGATGCATCGATCATCGATTTTAAAGATGAATGGCTTTCATTTATTTTTTGAAATATGATGGATGCATCATAGATATATAGTGCATCATGGTGATAAAAAAAAAAAAAAAAAAAAAAAATTCATCGTTGAGATGGATGATGTGATAGTTGTTCATGGAGGTGTAAAATTTTACAGTGCAAAAATTACAAACCACTCTTGTCGTTATGCCCTCCCATAGTGGAGCTGAGTCATACAAGATGCTCAAGAGTGTACGTTTCACACTCGTCCACTACACTATCAATGCTTATCTTTTAAGCATTTCGTTGAGTTCTTAATTTGCATTGACCGGTGTTATGATAGATATGGAAAGAGATGGCCGTAAGCCGCTGTCTCCCCCGTCCCGGCACGACGGTGCAGCACGATTTGGACTCGCGCGCAGGAGCGTGGGTGGAGAGAAAGGGGAAGCAGAGAAAACTTTGTCTCAGGTGTCGTTGGAGGGAGGTCCGGGCAAAGTGCCAAAAGTCCCCCACTATATATATATATATATATATATATTAGCTGATATGATAATATTGATTATAAGTTTAGTCTCTCATGGCCATCTTTCCAAAGTCATCAAGAATTCTATGACTGAATTTGGTCGAGATATGGCTTAAATCCCCACGACATTGCATTATGGATTATCTGCTTCTTACCTGAAGTTACAACTGTTTTCTATTCTCGAGATGGATTGTTTTCTTTGTTTAAATTGCCGGATGGGAAATATTTATGTAATTCTTAAAGAGTACTAAAAATTTTATGCAAGTTTTTAACAACAATATTAATGGAATTGAATTTAACATTCTCTCAAATCAAATAAAGTCCAAAAAAAACTTATCATGTACTGGTACTGCAGCGAAAAATATTTAATAGATACTGGCATCCTGAAGCAAATTAATATCAGCACCAACCATTACTTAATCCCAGAGTGCAACAGGCCAAGACTGATCAGATTAGTCTCAAATCTTTCCTGATATGAATCTGAGTTGAATTAGATGTACTGAGATCGTATCTAGTTTTTTATGAGCAAATTGGGGCAGGTTGGCTGGCTGGCTGGTCCACCATATCCGGCCTTGGCAGTGTGAAAGATAATGAGTACATGCAACTCATAACAGTCATCTCCAATGAGGTTGGTTCTCGGCCTTTTATTGTTCTTTTTCTTTATTTATTGATAAATTTCCTTGCTCGCGTGACTGTGGACCAGATCCTCCCTTTTGCCACTTTATTTTTCCATGCTTCCACCGATCAACTTATCCCAACTTGGCTTGGTACCAACTTGCTTAATTATAACCAGGTTAGGTTTGGTTTAGTCGTTTTTTTTTAAATTTTTTAATCAACAAGAAGCTGTGATAAGACATGATATTATTTTACAAGCCTGGTGGCCACGAATTGATGATTTTTTTTTTTTTCTTATTTTCTATGAGCAAGTGAGTTGATTAACTTTAAAACTTCATGTGAACTGTGATATCTGAATCTTATTTGTTTATTTATTTCTGGATGGAAAGGGCTTGTAAAGGATTTTTTTTTAAAAAAAAAGGAAATTTCTTATTAATATAATTCAAACCCCGATTTTCTGATACAACTGCCAAAAATCTTTCAGAAATTTATGGTTTACAAGAACTTCAATAGGCTCAATGCTCAAAGATTTATGGTTAACAAAAAATTTGCATTGATAAGCCTGGATATTGTACCAATTTTTTACTGCCGAGATGGTAGAGGAATTACTTGTAGTTTTTACTACAATTTAAGCTCCTTTTTTTTTTTTTTTTTCTTTTTTTTTCGGGCCTGAGTCTGCTAAATTTCATCCTTTTTCCAAATAAATAACTCCATCACCTGCCTTGGTTAAATCCTCTTACAGTTGACCAGAGAACCTTAGTTTTTTCTTTTAATCCGTTCTTCCCTATCCCTCAGCAAACCAGAGATATACTATTTTTTATCATTTTATGTTTGCATAAAGCATAATGGTTGAGTCTTTGACGAGTTCAAAAAAATTAGTTAGAAGATATTATATAAATTTTTTGATCATATATATATATATATATTCAAGAATTATATAGCTAGTATATAATTGATGTGAGACCCACCACATTCTTGCACATCAATTCTAATACTGAAAACTTCTTTTAAATTTATTTTAAATTTCTGTTATTTGGATCGGATCTCTTACAATTTTTATAATTTTCTATCATGATCAACAGGTGGTAGTGGCACAAGAACTTAAATTCAAGCGATCCTGCAACTTCGTAAAGATAATACTCGATCGCTGAAAACGTCTTAGGATTCCAAAGATAAATATATTCAACGATGTGTGATTTTAAAAAAAAATGATATTGGAGATCACAATGGGCCAGCATTCAGGTAAGGGGGAATATAATAGTAACCATTGTTCTCAAAAATAATATGAACAAGATCATGTGGCCTTATTTAAGTAGATGGTGGCATGCATGTCATACATTACATGAGCTCCTTTCTTCAGTATCTCTAAAATCACATGCATGGTAGGAGTCTAACTCCTAAGCTGGTGCTTCCAATTGTATTATTCCTCTCGTGACTCTTGGTTTGGACCCATGGAAATAACTCGACTTTGCTGCTGTAGTCACAACTGACTCTTTTACCAGGATCTTACATTGAAAAAAGAAAGCAGCTGACCCTTTCCTTGTTGCCTAGGCTCGACCCACTTTCTTAATTAGGAGCGAGTGAGTGACTACTCACTCTCGAGAAAAGGTTTGAATCCTAAGAATGAAGAGCAAAGCACATCATACATCCCATAGGATATAGGAATAAGGTGAAAATTAAAGATGCTTGGTAGATGGAAGCATAGTTGAAGTGTGGAAGTTGTGAGAGAGATTCTAAATAAAGCGTTTTTCCTTTTTTTTTATGATGCAGATTGGTAGCATGTTCAGCAATAACAACTCTCCTTGTCTTCTTAACTTACAATGATTGCTAGTGGTTGATTAACTCAATGAATGACTCCCATAGGATATAGGATTGAAGTGAAAATTAAAGATGCTTGGTAGATAGAAGTTTAGTTCAAGTGTGGAAATTGTAAGAGAGATTCTAAATAAAGTACTTTTCCTTTTTTTTCTTTTTGTGATGCAAATTGGTAGCGTGTTCAGCAATAATAACTCTCTTTTTGACTTCTTAACTTACAATGATTGTTAGTGGTTAACTCAATGAATGACTCCCATAGGATATAGGATTGAGGTGAAAATTAAAGATGCTTGGTAGATAGAAAATTAAAGCTTTTTTTTTTGTGTGTGTGTGTGTGTGTGTGTGTGTGTGTGATGCAGATTGGCACGTAGCATGTTCAGCAATAACAACTCTCTTTTTGTCTTCTTAGCTTACAATGATTGCTAGTGGTTAGTTCAATGAATGACTCCATCTGACCTTATCTTGAAAGGATCCTTTCTTTGTAACCTTCTTAAAAGGATCGTTTGATACTTAGGAGGAATGCGGACAAGCAACAATAATTATATAAAACAGAGTTGAAAGAAAAAAAGAATAATACAAAAGAGAAAGCCTCCAGCCAAAGCATTAAATTATCTCTTCAGTATTCTCTTCCATGAATGCACTCACATGTCCATTGTCTTCTTCCCTAAAACTCATTGCCACTACTGGGCCACTGGGCATGGTATCAAAGGATGCCAGCCATGCAAAAGTTCAAAGATCTAAAAATCTAATGCAACTAAGATACTCTCAGCTACCAAAAGATGTCCATTTAGGCACTATAAAGACAAAGAGTCCCACAAAGACAAATTACAAGCTATCACGTCGCTTTGTATTTATTTTTTAAATAAAAACTTTCTGTTTAAAGTTTTTAGCACACATCCTTATCATATACCTCATCTCTACTGCCTTTTTTCATATTTCTTTTTAATTTTATCAATTATAATGGTTACGTATTTATTATCTCAGTATTTTTTGTAACAAGGAGAGGCATGACTCTTGGTTATATGGAAAAAAAAAAGGTCAGACAGTCTGAATACGCGAATTTAACATCTTGAGTTTTTAGACAATAGTTAGCTATTTAATATTTTATCATAGAGTCCCATTTAATATTTCCTAGACATTTTCATGTGATAATTTTGACATTGAGATTTGATGCAGTAATCAGCTCATGAAGTAACTTGGGCCCGGTTCACTTGACCCGGTCGGGTTGTAAATCGTAGCCCAAAAAATGTGCATGATTTTTTAAGCACCAAAAATACGAAGAAAAAAAAAGAAAGAAAAGGAAGAGGAGTCTTCTTCTCCAAAGGATATATCCTCTCTATAAGAAAAGATCCTCTTTCCCTTCATGATCAGCACCCTTGAGATGTCGTTTCTAGGCATCTTTCTCCCTTTATTTTTCTTTTTGGTTTCACTATCACTATGCCCAGTAACATTATAGCCAAACTAGAGACGAGGAAAGATCTCTTTGATTTCCTTGTTTTTATGTGATTTTTGTGGTTCTCTTTGTTGTTGTTCGTCATCGTCGATCCTTGAATCGAGGATCCTTGGTTGCGTCGCATGGGTCACATCCTTGACCATCATCCCTGCAAGGCAGGACTCCTTTGATTTTGGAAAAGAAGTGGATTCAATGGACTGTCTGTTTGTCCAAAAAGATGAAAAAAAAAGAAAAAAATTGAAAGGAAATAAAGAGAAAAGAAAAGATGAATTTTTCTTTCTTTTCTATGTCTTCTCCCGTTCCTCTCTTTATCTTTAGTTTCTTTTTTTAAATTGTTCTCTCTCAATTGTTAGATTAGTAAAGAGCATTCCTTAGTGATTTTGATAAATTCTGGTGAAAAGAATTTGACCCAAGACTGCGAGACAACATGCCGATACCCATCCTGGCTAGGTCTGTTATTACTAGATTTGATTATTCATAATTTTCGTTAAATCATATATATAACAATTCAATCATGATTTGATAAAATCATTTTGATTGGACTTATCAGGATGCCAAGCACTATCTCATTATCAGACTTGTTTCATCTTGTTAATTTCTCTCTTCTCTAATATTATCTACATGATTTATGAACCTAGTGAAAGGTCTCTAGTCTTGTCACTTTGAATCCAAACTTTAAACCATCCTCTTAATCTGGCAATATATCCACACTATCCAAGACTTTGTTGAATATCACAAGATTTAGCATTTATTGATCTTTATTAAAACTTTGTATTTAAATAATTTTAATTGAAAAATGTTATTTGATTGAATTAACCCCTGATTGCTAAATGGTATATGAACCTCCACTTTGATTCTTGTCAAATACTACTGATTTGATCACTCTTGATCTTTATTGAACCACCTATCTCCTAGCCTAATCTTGATTGGATAAAGTTATGATGATTAGACTGATGACATTTGAAGCGATTAACTGTTAATCCTATATTTTCATAATTATTCATATCGTTCAAAATTATTGGACCTGATTCTGTATAGGAGTGCGATTATCTTGATAAAAGAATATCTAGCAGTGGATTCTATAATATGATTTATTTATTTGAAAATTTGAAATGAAAATTTCAAAAATTATTTAGATTTCTTAAAGTATTTATGAGATAAGTAATGCTTTACTTTTTTAT
This sequence comes from Areca catechu, assembly GCA_021397845.1. Taxonomy (NCBI): domain Eukaryota; kingdom Viridiplantae; phylum Streptophyta; class Magnoliopsida; order Arecales; family Arecaceae; genus Areca; species Areca catechu. Next base: position 12,476,910 of record CM038041.1, read on the forward strand.
AAAATTTATTGATAAACTATAAAATATTTTCTAACATGATTTATGAAATTGATACATGAATTTGATAAATAATATTATGATATTGAATATATTTTATTTTGAAATATTATAATGATGCATGATTGAAAGTATTGACCTTGTTATGAATTACACAATTGACTTTGATACCATATAATTATATATATTTTTATCAAATTAAAATGTAAAATATGATTTGTGAAAAAGGATTTTAATTTGAGGTAACGTGAATTCTCAATTTGACTATGTTTAAAACTTTGCTAATAGGAGCTAATATATTGATTTTTGATCGGTCCCAAAAATTTATATTGCAAGTAGATATACGATATACCATCAATAGATATGCAATTTTTAAGAATTTTGTTATAAGATGATATATATTATACTATAAAATGACATGTGGCTCACTATAAGCAAATAGGATGTATCATGACCATGTCATAGGAAAAATATGGCTGTAGCTCATGATTAACAAGATGAGTTTGATGTTTTGAAAGAAATTAAATTTATGAACAAAACTTGAATTTGAAAAAGATTACATTTAGCATGCATAATATTTTGGTAATATTACATTTTGAGATTTGATTTTGATATGATAAATTTGACATACCTACATTCTATAAAAACATTATTTATTTTATTACTAGATTAATACATGTTACAGCCGTGACAGTGACGTGGCCAGGCTCAGGTATCATCGAATACGAGCGAGCCACGTGTATGTTTCCCCGGCCAAGTCAGCGCCACATACTCAAAGCCAGGATCGGCAAGACTACACCACCCGACGACTGCCTGAGGCAAACCGCCCTCGCCGAGGTCGAGCTCGGCTCGGGATTCCCCTACCACTTCATCGGCGCCCGGGCCCGGAGGGGTCCGCCTAGGTGAGGTCGGCCGAGGTCGGGCGACCTCCTGCCATATCGCCAGGTGTCCACCCAGGAGGGGTCCACCTAAGCCGAGGTCGGCTGGTCCTTCGCCCTTCGCCAGGTGGCCACCCGGAGACGGGCCCACCTCGGCCGAAGCCAGGCGACCTCCTTCCACCTCGCCAGGTGTCCACCCAGGAGGGGTCCACCTAAGCCGAGGTCGGCTGGTCCTTCGCCCTTCGCCAGGTGGCCACCCGGAGACGGGCCCACCTCGGCCGAAGCCAGGCGACCTCCTTCCACCTCGCCAGGTGTCCACCCAGGAGGGGTCCACCTAAGCCGAGGTCGGCTGATCCTTCGCCCTTCGCCAGGTGGCCACCCGGAGACGGGCCCACCTCGGCCGAAGCCAGGCGACCTCCTGCCATCTCGCCAGGTGTCCACCCAGAAGGGGTCCACCTAAGCCGAGGTCGGCCGATCCTTCGCCCTTCGCCAGGTGGCCACCCGGAGACGGGCCCACCTCGGCCGAAGCCAGGCGACCTCCTGCCATCTCGCCAGGTGTCCACCCAGGAGGGGTCCACCTAAGCCGAGGTCGGCCGATCCCTCGCCCCTCGCTAGTTGGCCCCCAGAGACGGGCCCAACTCAGCCGAGGTCAGACCGCTCGTACGGCGAGGGCCCTGGGGAGAGAGACGGGCCCCGAGGCCATCTTTCGGGCCGTACGAATCCCAGACGGCGTCCTGTACGGAGGGCGGCGGCACGCGGAACATAACTAGCATCGGCCCGACAGGTCCCGCAGCCGAGAGACGCAACCCTGACGACACAGGCCCCATAGATAGATGGCGCCCGTGCTTGGGGAAGAGGGCGCTCTCACTGGGCCCGAGGCCTGACCGGCCGCTCTGCCAGCGCCGCCCTCCCCTCTTTCTCTCCTGTCTTTGCCTTTTCCCTGCTGGGCCCGGCGGACGAGATCGGAAAGCCGCCTGGCCTCCTTCACCAGAAAGGGAAAAGAGAAGAGGACGGGGGAGGGGAGTTTCCGAGGAGGAAAAAGATAAACGCACGACGGAAGGAGATAAAGAGGGAAGAATCTGGGGACGACAAGGTAAGCCAATTAGCCTGGGGACAAGGAGGAAGCACCGGCACAAGGCCTTGCTCCGAGAGAGAAACCAGAGATCCCGAGAGGGGAACACTGGGCGTGAGCTCGGCAAGGAGGTCCAGCCGAGATTCTGGTCCCCAGAGCATTTCCTTCACCAGTTAACTCTCTAAGTCTGGAACCCTTTAGAGGGTCCGGCGGGAGAGTCTGTTCCTTCTCGTCGTCTACTGACTTGACCGTCGGAGCTCCCTCGCCGGGATCCCCGGCCAGGGTCCTCTAACCCCTTTGTTGCAGGTTCTCCACGGGAAGGGAGGCTCCCTCACCAGGCGGTCAGGAAGGATCGGCTGATCCGAGGCACGGGCGCGGCGGCGAGAGCGGCAACAGATTGGCGCACCAGGTAGGGGGGGCAGGACACTAACCCCTAGTGGGAACCAGCTTTCTGCAGGTGTCACGCTCTCCAGCGATGGTGGTCACTCGTGGTCGTGAGGCGTCCACCAGCCGTGTGGGGGATGTCCACTCCCCTCCAGGGGGCCACAGCCCCGAAAGGGAGCTTCCGGCTCCCCCTCCTCTTCCACAGCAGCCTACCCCGGCGGACGGATCCCTTGCGGCCATCGTCCAGCAGCTGCAGACCTTGACCTCAGCGGTCCGACAGCTTCAGCATCAGCAACGGTCCCTGGCCACTCAGCCGCAGCCAGGGACCCCCGCGGCCCGAGCCGCGGGGCAGCGTGGAAGCCTGCGCTCAATCCAGGGCAGGCCATCCCATCCGAGGGCCATCTCCAACCCCCGGGGGAGCCACCAGCTCCCGCAAAGAGAAACTATTCCGGTTCGGAGGATCACGAGAGTCGATCCCCGGCCGACGGGACCGAAACGGTGCATCGCAGCAAGCGACGCCGAGGCCAGACCTTGCGTCGAGACCGATTGGCGCCCCCTTCACCCGCAGCCTCGGTGGAAGACTCCACCGATGAAGCCATCAGGCACCAGGCCGAGAGGTGCCTGGAGGAGCATGAGCGCAAGCTGGCGGAGTTCGCCCGCCGATTCGCCGACCTGCAGAACTCGTCGGCAGACCCGGCGGGCTACGACTCCCGCCCCCCTTTCTCTGAAGAGATCCAGGCGGAACCGATCCCGAAACGGTTCCGCATGCCGCAGGTGGATCCCTACGACGGAACCACCGACCCCCTGGACCATTTGGAGAGCTATAAGGCTCTCATGAGGGTCCAGGGGGCCACCGACGCCCTTCTGTGCATCGCCTTCCCGGCAACCCTTCGGAAGGCCGCTCGAGTCTGGTTCACCCGTCTCGAGCCCGGATCCATTTGCTCCTTCCATCAGTTGGAAGAAAAGTTTGTGGTGCACTTCGATGCTTGTCGAAAGGTGCCAAGAGAGGTGGACAGCCTCTTTTCCATCCGCCAGCAGGACTAGGAGGTGCTCCGGGACTACATCACCCGGTTCAAGACCGCAGCCCTGGAGATCTACAGCTTGGACGAGCCCGTCGTCATGCTGGCCTTGAAGCACGGACTCAAGACGTCCCGCCTAACCTATTCCCTGGACAAGAAGCCGCCCAGGACGTATTCCGAGCTCCTCCTCCGCGCCCACAAGTACATCCGAGCGGAGGAGGCTGACTGCACCCGTCGAGAGCTGGACGGGAAGACTCCGAAGAAGCCGCTCCCGAGGGACACCCCGGGAGCTCGGAGGCCCGGGCCGTCTGCCGACCCTCGCCCAAATCCAAGGCTGAGGGGCGAAGCCACTCCCGAGCGGAGGTACACCCCTCTCCTCGCACCTTGAACGAAGATCCTCATGAAAATCGAGGGCGAGCGCTACCTCCGCCGACCTCCTCCTCAGAACCCAAGGGCCGTCCGAGACAAATCAAAGTACTGCCAGTTCCAAAGCGAGCACGGGCATGACACGGAGGAGTGTCGCCATCTGAAGCGGGAGATTGAGGAGCTGATGAGGAGGGGTTACCTTAGGAAGTTCGTCAAGAACGAGGCCCCCTCTGAAGGGCAGCCACTCGCGGCCCTACCGCCTGTCCCTGCGATCGACAACCGCCCAACGGAGAAGCCCGTGGGCATGATCTCGCGTGGGTCCGGCCGAGCAATGAAGAGAGCCCGGGAAGTCCCGGAGAATGTAATCCCTCCTAGGGGAGGGGAAGTCAATGACAATGTAAACAACGATGCCGTGGTGGTCGAGATGACCATCGCGAAGCATCCTGTACATCGAATCATGGTGGATAGTGGAAGCTCGGCTGACGTACTTTTTTACGATGCTTTCTCTCGGATGAATTTGTCCCCCGATCAGCTGAAACCAGTTCACACTCTCCTGGTAGGTTTTACAGGGGACTCCGTGGGGGTCGAGGGGGAGATCACTCTGCCGGTCACTGCCGGATCCCCACCCCGGCAGGTGACCGTCCTAATAACATTCACCGTCGTCAGGCTCCCTTCGCCTTACAATGCCATTCTCGGGCATCCCGGGCTCAACCAACTGGACGCCACCATCTCCACGAGGAGGCTGTTGGTGCAGTTCCCCATGCCTTCCGGGCTCGAAGAAATGAAGGGAACGATCCAGCCAGTCCCGCTCTGCCTCCAGACGGTCCCAGGCGCCAGGGGCGCGGAGCTCGCCCATGATATCGACAACCTCGATCTGAGAGAGAAGGAACCCAGGGGAGGGCCCGTAGAGCGCCTGCTGACTTTTCCCCTCGGTTCGGATCCCCTGAAGACGGTGCAAGTCGGGGCCCAGCTCCCCGAGGAAGAGCGAACCCGCTTGCTGTAGTTCCTCCGCGCCAACGCTGACGTGTTCGCCTGGTCAGCAGCCGACATGCCGGGCATCCCGCCCGAGATTATTATGCACAGGCTGAACGTGGACCCAAGTTGCCGCCCGGTCCGCCAGAAGAAGAGAAGCTTCGCCATGGAGAGGCAGAAGGCGATCAACGAGGAAGTAGAGAAGCTCCTCGCCGCCGGTTTCGTCCGAGAGGTCCAATACCCTAGCTGGCTGGCAAACGTGGTCATGGTAAAGAAGAGTAGCGGTAAGTGGAGGATCTGTGTGGACTACACCGTCCTCAACCGAGCTTGCCCAAATGACAGCTTCCCTCTTCTAAAGATCGACCAGCTGGTCGACACCACCTCGGGGCATCGCCTCTTATCGTTCATGGATGCCTTCTCCGGATACAACCAGATCCGGATGAACCCGGAGGACGAAGAGCACACTGCCTTCATAACTGACCGCGGGACTTTTTGCTACAGGATGATGCCTTTCGGTCTCAAGAACGCAGGGGCGACGTACCAACGTCTGGTCAATAAAATCTTCAAAGACCAGATAGGCCGCAACATGCAGGTGTACGTGGACGACATGCTGGTGATGAGCAAACTCGATTCGGACCACGTGGCTGACTTGACAGAGACGTTCGGCAACCTCCGGTGCCATCAGATGAAGCTGAACCCGGCGAAGTGCACTTTCGGCGTCTCCGCCGGTAAGTTCCTAGGGTTTATGGTGACTCAAAGAGAAATCGAGGCCAACCCGGAGAAGGTCCAGGCCATCCTGGACATGGAGCAGCCCGCCTCCAAGAAGCAAGTACAGCAACTGACCGGCCGAGTCGCGGCCCTTAGCCGTTTTATTTCCAGGTCGGCGGACCGCTGCCGTCCCTTCTTCAAGGTGCTGAGGAAGATGAATGGTTTTGCTTGGACCGAGGAGTGCCAGCAGGCCTTCGAGGAGTTGAAGAAGATGCTTGCATCGCCACCTTTGCTGTCCAGGCCCGAGGAGGGAGAGGAGCTCACCCTCTACCTGGCGGTTACCCCGGAGGCCGTCAGCTCTGTCTTGGTCCGAACCGACGACCAGGGGCTCCAGCGGCCGGTGTACTATACCAGCAAACTTCTCCGAGATGCGGAGCTCAGGTATTCCCGGCCCGAGAAACTTGTTTTTGCGCTAATAGTGTCTGCCCAGCGTCTCAGGCCCTATTTCCAAGCGCACCCCATCGCCGTCTTGATGGACCAACCGCTGAAAGCGGTGCTCAGCCGACCCGATACTTCGGGACGATTGGCCAAGTGGGCACTGAAACTCAGCGAGTTCGACATTGCATACAGGCCAAGGTCGGCCATGAAGGCACAGGTGCTGGCCGATTTCTTGGTCGAATGTGCAGGCTTGGGCAAGGAGCCCGAGGAAGGCCCCGCGGCCCAGCCGGCGGAGGTTGGCACCAATGAGCCCGGAGAGGACGCCTGGATCCTCCATGTGGACGGAGCCTCGAACTCCGGCGGGAGCGGAGCTGGGCTCATCCTTGCCAACGGCGACGGGGTCGTCGCCGAGTGTGCACTCTGTTTCCAATTCCCCGCGATAAATAACCAGGCGGAGTACGAGGCACTTCTTGCCGGACTGAGAGTCTCCCGCGAGCTGGGCGTGACCAACCTCAGAGCTTTCACTGACTCCCAGCTCGTAGCGGGGCAGGTATCCGGGGAGTACGTCGCGCACGACCCCCAAATGGCGAAGTACTTGGAGCTCGTCAAGGCGGGCGCGTCCAAGTTCCGCCGCTTCAACATCTTCCACATCCCCCGCGGGGAGAACGCCCGTGCGGACGCCCTCTCCCGGCTGGCGACCCTGCAGGACACGATGCTGGGGCGCGCTCATGTGGAGCGCCTTGAGGTCCCAAGCCTCGAAGCACCGGTGGAGGTCCATCAGGTCAGCCAGGAGCCCAGCTGGATGGACAAGTACGCTGCGTACATCGCCAGCGGCACCCTGCCGGAGGACCAACAGGCAGCTCGCCTCATCAGGAAGAAGGCCGTGTGGTTTGTCCTGATGGACGGGCAGTTGTATCGAAGATCCTACTCCTACCCCCTCCTCAAGTGCGTAGGACCCAAAGAAGCCAAGCTTGTGCTCCAGGAGATTCACGAAGGCATCTGCGGGAACCACGTGGGGGGCAGGGCATTGGCGTACAAGGCCCTCCGTCAGGGCTACTTCTGGGAAACAATGAAGGAAGACGCCGCCGACTTCGTTAAGAAGTGCGACCGGTGCCAGCATCACGCCACGGTACAGCGGCAACCCTTCAACCCAATCTCTCAGCTCTCAGCCTCCTGGCTGTTCGCCCAGTGGGGGATGGACCTCCTGGGCCCATTCCCGCCGGTGTCTGGCCAGCGGAAGTTCTTGATAGTGGCTATCGACTACTTCACGAAGTGGGTCGAGGCCGAACCCTTGGCGAGGATCACCGAAGCAAACGTCACCAAGTTCTTCTGGAAGTCCATCATCTGCCGCTTCGGCCTCCCCCACACTATGGTCACCGACAACGGACGCCAGTTCGACTGCCGGGAATTCGAAGAATTCTGCAGCGACCTCGGCATCAGGCATCGCTTTACCTCGGTGGCGCACCCTCAGACCAACGGGGAGGCCGAAGTCACGAACAGGACCATTCTTCAGGGCCTCCGCACGCGGTTGGACCAGGCCAAGGGCAGGTGGGCCGATGAGCTTCCCAGCATCCTTTGGGCATACCACACCACCCCAAGGACGGCTACCGACGAAACTCCATTCAACCTCGTCTTCGGAACCGAGGCAGTCATCCCGATCGAGCTCAGCCTACCCACGCTGCGCGTGGAGCAATACGACGAGACAGAAAACCCGACCAGGATGATGCTCAACCTAGACCTTCTCGAGGAAACAAGGGACAGGGCCCGAATCCGAATGGCGGCGTACCGGCAACGTGTAGCCAGATATTACAACTCCCGAGTGCGGCCTAAGGTTTTTCGTCCCGGAGACTTGGTCCTCCGGCGCGCCGAAGCATCCCAACCACGGGAATGTGTTAAGCTATCGCCCAACTGGGAAGGCCCATATCGGGTGGCAGAAGCCCTCCCTCATGGAGCATATTACTTGGAAGAATTGGGAGGTGCCAGGTTCCCCCGGACGTGGAACTCCTCGAACCTGAGAATGTACTATCAGTGATGTAAGGCTCCCAGTTTCTGTAACAAAGCTTCCCCACTTCAAACACTCCCTTCTAACTTCGACAAGAAGGCCTACGGCATCGAGCTCAGTCCGGAGATCCTGGGCTTCGGCCTGGAAGGTGGCGCCGAACCCAGTTCGCCCACGCGAGCCCGGAGCACAGCTCAGCAAGCCGCGCAAGGTTTGAGAAAGCCTGCGGCATCGAGCTCAGTCCGGAGATCCTGGGCTTCGGCCTGGAAGGTGGCGCCGAACCCAGTTCACCCACGCGAGCCCGGAGCACAGCTCAGCAAGCCGCGCAAGGCTTGAGAAAGCCTGCGGCATCGAGCTCAGTCCGGAGATCCTAGGCTTCGGCCTGGAAGGTGGCGCCGAAACCAGTTCGCCCACACGAGCCCGGAGCACAGCTCAGCAAGCCGCGTAAGGCTTGAGAAAGCCTGCGGCATCGAGCTCAGTCCGGAGATCCTGGGCTTCGGCCTGGAAGGTGGCGCCGAACCCAGTTCGCCCACGCGAGCCCGGAGCACAGCTCAGCAAGCCGTGCAAGGCTTGAGAAAGCCTGCGGCATCGAGCTCAGTCCGGAGATCCTGGGCTTCGGCCTGGAAGGTGGCGCCGAACCCAGTTCGCCCATGCAAGCCCGTAGCACAGCTCAGCAAGCCACGCAAGGCTCGAGAAAGCCTGCGGCACCGAGCTCAGTCTGGAGGTCCTGGGCTTCGGCCTGGAAGGTGGTGCAGAAACCGTGTTGCCTGCGCAAGGATGAAGGCGACCCAAAGTCGGGCCCACTTGAGGCTTGTTCTGCTGCGACGCGACTCTGCAGGCCCCATCCTTCGACTTGAGCAATGGGAGGACCAGGCCTGCAACTGTTTCAAGTGTTCCAAACCGACATCTCAGAAAGAAAGGAAAAGGAAGGTGAGACGAAACGAAAATCAAGGTTTCGATAAAGTCAGATTTCCATTGATATGAGAAGTCGGTACAAGCTGGGAGTCCCGACAGGCCGGGACTCCCCAAAAAAAAAAACAGAAGCAAAAGAGAAGACAATACAAAGCAAAAGCAAAAAAGAAGCAAAAGAGAAGACGGCGCCGGGTTCACTAAGGTGCGGGGTCGGAGTCCTCTGCCGGAGGTGCGGGTGCTGCGTCCTCGGCTTCTACAATGGCCGGCTCCTGGGGCTGCTCCGGAGCCGCGGCATTGCTGGTCGACGGCGCCGCAGGAGTCGCTTCGGCCGTGCCGAAGGCCCTGCTCTCGCCCCCTAGCCTCCTGCCACCAATCACAACTCCGCTCAGATCCAGCTGGGGGAAGAAGGCCCCCACCTTCTCCCGGCACATCCGGAACCCCTTCAGGAAGGAGTCCACGGCGGCCTCCCGGACCTCCGACGTGTACTCGTCGGAAGCCCGGAATTTGGGGACAGCCTCTTGCGCCTCCCGCTTGGCTGCCTCCAGGAGCCCGTTGACGTACGCACTCCGGTCCTTCGCCGCGGCCGCGTCTCGCCGGGCCTCCTCCAGCTGGCGCTCCAGCCATTGGGAATGGGCCTGCAGGCGGGCCTTCTCCGCCGCCTCCTCCTCAGTTCGGCGCTGGTTGGAGGTCCGCTCCTCCAACAAGGAGGCCTCCAACTCCTTGTTCCGCTCCTCGGAACAAGCCAGGTCGGACTGGAGGGCTTGCTTGTCGGCTCGCAGCTCGGCGCCCTTCTCCATTAAGTCCTTGATGTCGGTCGCGAGCTTGCCGAGTCTCTACTCCCGCTCGGAGTCCCTCTTGGCGTTCCCTACGAGGAAATTCCTCAGTAGGAGGACGTCGTTCCCGATCTGCAATAACAAAAGCAATACAGGTCAGAATAAAAGAAGTTAAGTCCCGAAGGAAGAAGCTCGGACTTACCGTGAAAAGCTACGGGAGGATGCCGAGCAACGCGTCCGCGTAATCCCGGCCGCCCCGAGCTCGGCGGTCCCGGGCGGTGGAGGCGTACTCCATCATCTTCTCTGCCAGCCCTTTGTCGAGGATGACAGAGTCCCGGTGGGTGATCACCGGCGCCGGAGCCTTCGGGCCGGCAACTGCGGTGGCCGCCCCCTCAGCCGAGGCCGCAGCCGACGGGCCGGCGGTTGCCGCAGGCGACGCTGTCGAGCTGGCAGCAATGACGGGCCCGGCGATGGGCGGAGCAGCAGGCGCTGGGGCCCTCTCGGCGGTGCCACCAGGTCGAGCGGCCGGGGCATCAGTAGCCCCGCCCTGAGGTAGCCTGGGCGGAGAAATGAAAGCAACCGGGCTGGGCACGGTCGCCGCCACGGCCTCCCGGCTCGTCTCCGTGCGAGCCCTCTTCGCTGCGGGCTCGTCCACCTCCACGACGTCCCGCTGGGCTGCCCCCTCCAAAAGGTTCTCCAACGAAAACTTCATCCCTGCAAAACAAAAGAAACAGGAAGTCAGCCGGCTCGGTTATGAAGAGAAAGGGGGGCAGAGGTCAGAGTGGGGCCAAGTCTCACCGGTCTCACGGATGGGATTGATACCGGCCTCAAAAAGATTCTGCTCAGAGAGCAGAACCTCGAGCACCGGGACCACGTCGCTCAGGAGCAGGCTATAGGACTCCTGGTCCGCCGACTCGACCCGGGAATTTCGGTTCGGGGTCCGGTCCGGTTCACTCCAGGCCCAGTCGACGTCGTCGACCGAGGCGAAGAAAAACCGGCTCTTCCACCCCTTGACCGAGGAAGGGAGGTCGAACCGGAGATACCTGGGCCGGGGCGAAATGTACCACCAGCCGTCATCGGTGGAGCACTTCTTCAGGGTAAACAAGGCCCTGAAGAGAGAAAAATGGGAAACGAACCCGTGGAAGTGACAGAAAACAATAAAGGAAAAGATGACCCGGATGGCATTAGGAGCCAGCTGGGCCGGGACAAGCCGGAAGTGGCTGAGGAAGGAAAGAAAGAAGGGATGCAGAGGAAACCGAAGACCCCCAAGGAGGAAGTCTTCATAGAAGGCAATGCGGCCGGGGCCACTCATGGTGACGCGCTCCCCGGACCGCGGAACGAACAAACGAATCGACCCCGGAATGCCATAGGCATCTCGGAGCAGAGAAAGATCACCTTTGGTCATGGTGGAGGCATGACCGGAGGGACCGGCGGGAAATGAAGGCGGAGCAGGAAGAGAAGGCAGAGCAGGAAGAGAGCGAAGGGGCACGGCAGGTGCAACCGGAGGGGACCGGATCCCCATGGGGATACCGATGGTGATCCTCCCGGGTTGCAGACGCCGGCGGACCTCCTCCGGGATTGTCTCCTTATCTGAGGAGGAAGAAGATGGAGTCCTCGGCCGGGATGGACCGGCCTCGTCCGGGTTGGAAGAGACATGGCGACGGCGCGCCATAGAAAGGGAAAGGGCGAAAGATCAGAAAAGAAACAAGAAAGAAGGAGGGGGGCTAGAGGAGAAGAAGGAGGCACTCACCAAAAATGCACAGACGAGCGCGAGCAACAGGGGTTGTTAGCTTGCAGCAAACCGCCCACGAAGCAAGGGAAAAGGCCTCGTTCTGGAAAGTCCCCTCCCTTTCAAACTCAGCCGACAGTGGCCGTACCCGTCATTCCGTCTCAGGCCATTGGATGATCGCCACGTGGGCGCACGCCCGACACCGAACCTCGTTAGCAGAGTAACGGCCTCTGCCTCGAAGCGACGCATTAATTACGAGCGAGTGGGTGACGCGTGACAGCTCCCCATAGGTCTTCAGCCGCATCGAGCCACGGCGACCAGGATCGTGGCAATTATGATGCAAGATCTTCGCCTCTCCACGTCATGTCCGCATTTAATCCCGACGTTCCGTTCTACGACGCCCCGATGGAACGGCGGGCTGGGGGGCAACTTTTACAGCCGTGACAGTGATGTGGCCAGGCTCAGGTATCATCGAATACGAGCGAGCCACGTGTATGTTTCCCCGGCCAAGTCAGCGCCACATCCTCAAAGCCAGGATCGGCAAGACTACACCACCCGACGACTGCCTGAGGCAAACCGTCCTCACCGAGGTCGAGCTCGGCTCGGGATTCCCCTACCACTTCATCGGCGCCCGGGCCCGGAGGGGTCCGCCTAGGTGAGGTCGGCCGAGGTCGGGCGACCTCCTGCCATATCGCCAGGTGTCCACCCAGGAGGGGTCCGCCTAAGCCGAGGTCGGCTGGTCCTTCACCCTTCTCCAGGTGGCCACCCGGAGACGGGCCCACCTCGGCCGAAGCCAGGAGACCTCCTGCCACCTCGCCAGGTGTCCACCCAGGAGGGGTCCACCTAAGCCGAGGTCAGCTGATCCTTCGCCCTTCGCCAGGTGGCCACCCGGAGACGGGCCCACCTCGGCCGAAGCCAGGCGACCTCCTGCCATCTCGCCAGGTGTCCACCCAGGAGGGGTCCACCTAAGTCGAGGTCGGCCGATCCTTCACCCTTCGCCAGGTGGCCACCCGGAGACGGGCCCACCTCGGCCGAAGCCAGGCGACCTCCTGCCATCTCGCTAGGTGTCCACCCAGGAGGGGTCCACCTAAGCCGAGGTCGGCCGATCCCTCGCCCCTCGCCAGTTGGTCCCCAGAGACGGGCCCAACTCAGCCGAGGTCAGACCGCTCGTACGGCGAGGGCCTTTGGGAGAGAGACGGGCCCCGAGGCCATCTTTCGGGCCGTACGAATCCCAGACGGTGTCCTGTACGGAGGGCGGCGGCACGCGGAACATCACTAGCATCGGCCCGACAGGTCCCGCAGCCGAGAGACGCAACCCTGACGACACAGGCCCCATAGATAGATGGCGCCCGTGCTTGGGGAAGAGGGCGCTCTCACTGGGCCCGAGGCCTGACCGGCCGCTCTGCCAGCGCCGCCCTCCCCTCTTTCTCTCCTGTCTTTGCCTTTTCCCTGCTGGGCCCGGCGGACGAGATCGGAAAGCTGCTTGGCCTCCTTCACCAGAAAGGGAAAAGAGAAGAGGACGGGGGAGGGGAGTTTCCGAGGAGGAAAAAGACAAACGCACGACGGAAGGAGATAAAGAGGGAAGAATCTGGGGACGACAAGGTAAGCCAATTAGCCTGGGGACAAGGAGGAAGCACCGGCACAAGGCCTTGCTCCGAGAGAGAAACCAGAGATCCCGAGAGGGGAACACTGGGCGTGAGCTCGGCAAGGAGGTCCAGCCGAGATTCTGGTCCCCAGAGCGTTTCCTTCACCAGTTAACTCTCTAAGTCTGGAACCCTTTAGAGGGTCCGGCGGGAGAGTCTGTTCCTTCTCGTCGTCTACTGACTTGACCGTCGGAGCTCCCTCACCGGGATCCCTGGCCAGGGTCCTCTAACCCCTTTGTTGCAGGTTCTCCGCGGGAAGGGAGGCTCCCTCACCAGGTGGTCAGGAAGGATCGGTTGATCCGAGGCATGGGCGCGGCGGCGAGAGCGGCAACAATACAGTTAAAGTGTTCATTGCTTACTAGGTTCTCTAGCTCATTGTCCATATTTTACTATTTTTATAGATCTTGAGAACTAAGATGATATATGACTATATGTAAGAGAGTAATAAGAAATGGACCAGAACTTTAATACCTTTATTTTAGATTGAAAACTCTATTAAAATTTGATATAAGATCTTTTGAATATTATTGAATTTTATGAGATATTAAAATTATATTTTAATATGTTAAATTTAGACTTAATTTATGAACTAATTATTCTATTGTTTGCTTTGTAAGAAGAGTTCTTTATAAACATGCAGCGATTGCTGTTAGCCTTATCTCATGATTTTGGATCGAAGGCTCGATACTTTAAAAGTAATTTAAGATCCTATCTAATTAGGAATCCAAGATTAATTCATTCTTCAATAGTTTTGAATATAAAGAAACTTTGCAAACATATGCCTTATGCAAAACTTGTTTAGCATTTAGAAAATGTAGTATCCTAGAAAGCATGTCCAACATTTTCAATGGAATGTTTGGTTAATCAACAATGGTTGACTCTATTAAACTTGAGCCATCTACCAAAAGAAAGTTGATGTCCTACAAACAAGATTTTCATCTTCTTCGTGGTTTGCATTTGGATCAATATTGGATATCTTTCAGTACGATATATATGAAAATATTATTCCTAATTTTTTAGCAACAATAAATAGATAAATTTAGAGATATCAATCAATATAATTTTATATGAAAGATAATTTTTAATACTTTTTACCTACTTAAATTTTTTAATTAACAAAAATTTAAAAATTATAGTATTGCTATCAATCTTGGGATATTGATTAGGGGTGTGCAAATGGCTTAGTTAACAGAAAACCAAACCAAACCAAACTTTTAATTTTTTGTAATATTTAATTTAGTTTTTTATGAAAATTTGGTTTTAGTTTAAAACCAAACAGAAATATTTTAATCGGTTCGGTCTTCTATTTTTAATTTGAGAACTTCAATTAACTAGAAATCAAAAATATAAAATATAATAAAAATCTACCCTTACCTTTTTGCATCTTATGATAAATATTATATTGATAGATTGTAAAGAACTTGAGATAATTTTATCGAATTAAAATTTTTTAATGTTTTGTTACTAATTTAAATTTAAATAATAATATTAAGTCCAAGTATAATTCTGCGGTCCATGTAATAAAATTATTAAAAAATTTAATAAGCCTAAACCAAAATCAAAAGTCTAGCACAGAGAAGTCCAAAACCAAATTATCGAATCAAACCAAACCAAAATTATTTTGATTTGGTTTGTTCGTTTTTAGGTTATTTCAGTTCAGTTTTTTGTTCTATAAAATATAAATTTAGAAGTTCAACTTCTCAATACTTTGATTAGACTTAAACTAAAAAAATTGAATGTACACCTCTAATAATGACAGAAACCTCTTGTATCAACTTGTGAAAAATAATCAAAGTTAAGAGCTCACTGGAATGACTTTGATTAGACTCTTTGATGCTCAAGTAAAGACAATTTTAGAGAGGAATAAAAGAGGGAAGAAAGAATAAAATAGCAGGTCCTCCTCTAGCAACAGTGATTTTGCCTTACTTTTTTGGCTGAGGGCCTTTATTTTTATTTATATCTAGGATTTTGCATCCATCCAACAAATTATATGTCAATAAATTTTGGTTTATACCATAACAAACTATTGATGTGGCATAATAATTTTAGTGACGTACTATAACTGCTTGGCATGCGATGATATTGTCAAGGCTATGCTTAGATTTAAGATTGAGGGACTATGTTGCTTCCTTCATGAGTATATCCTACTTGGCTTAGATGAATGGTTTGGAGAGTTTTCTAGTGCATTTGGATCATGAGTTGGATGATTCTTAGAGTTCTATCTTATCTTGGTTATTAAATGTTGATATGGCTGGATGCTGATGTGGCAGCCATGTCTGATATGGTTGGTTACCGACATGGCACTTGCATCCAATGTAGTTGACCACTGTCGTGGCACTTACGGTTTGCACCTCGTTCCAGTAGAGCTCTTGGCTGAATAGAGCTCCTGGCTGAATAGAGCTCCTAACCTAGTAGAGCTCCTGACTGAGTAAAGCTCCTGTCGAGTAGAGCTCCTATCTGAGTAGAGCCCTTAGCTGAGTAGAGCTTCCCGCCTGAGTAGAGCTCCTGGCTGAGTGGAGCCCCAAGCTAAGAGGAGCTCCCGGCAAGTCTGAGCCTTGGTTGTGAAGAGTTGTTCCCTTATGATCCGCAGCGGGAAAATAGGTCAAGGATACATTAAGGGGTCACAACCCTAGGCAAGCGTGATTAGCTCCTTCATTATTATGTACCACTTTCATGGGGTGGTGGCACGGTTCTCCCTCTTTAGGGCCTTCTTCATCCCGAAATGCCTCCCACAGATAGGGGGTGGTGGTTTATAGCACCTCATCATGGGACCCTTCGGTTTGATCTGCCCACTTCCATCAAGAAATGGAAGAGCCGGTATTATTTTTCTTCGATCAAGAGAGTCAACTAGGTTTGGAGCGACCCTGACCGATCCCCTAATCATAATACCATGGTGAAGCCTGTTGATCAGGAGGTATATGATCAGCTTGTCATCTCAGCGGTTCCTTGCAGATGTGACCTCCTCTCTGAGTCGAACCTGTTCGATGCTGAAATAATCCGTGATAGGTCATGATGTTGTCGTTAAGACACATTGGCTATCAGTTTAATTAATCAACTTTTAAATTAAATTAAGAACATGTACAAAGGATGAGTCGGATCAAATCCATGAAGAAGTAAGTGCATAAAAGAAATTGAAATCTTTGATTTTAATAAAAAAGATAAAATAATTTGAAGCTGAAAAGTTAGAGATTCAAAGTAAATAAAAATTAAAAGTGCAATAGAAAAATAAAATTCAGATACGTTCAATCTGCTAGTCAGATCTCAGTATTTACTAACGAGAAAATAAAGATAGAACTGTAAGAAAAATAAACTTAATATTAATTAACCAGGATCCTATTATAAGAACTTAAAACAAATGTATGTGAATAAAATTAAAAACAAATAAAAGAAAGCTGTAACAAAGGTTGAAAGGAGGTCGGTGCAGCTTCGTCGAAAAAATGGTCGATGAACTCCCTTCTTCCTTCATACTCCTCAGAGTGAACTGAGCCTCACTGCTTCTTCTTTGGATCTTGATCTTGGAGATGGAGTAAGCTTAAAGATGGTGTAGGGACAGAACTCTCCTATAAAAAATCTCACTTTTAGAGGCCAACCCATAATCCAACCTATGTCCTCTATCCTGTACCATACATTCTCTTCAAGATGATTTTTTCTTGGCCCAAGGGTCCTTTAAATAGAGCTCATTTAGGGCTTCCTCCTGGTCAAATCCGGAACTAACCTATAGTTATCTAAAAAAGAATGAATGAAAGGATGAAGGGGAAGTTGGAAGCGAGCAACAAAGAAGTCCTCGTACAGGACAATCCGGCCTGGCTTACTTGAGGTTACCCATTCGTTTGGGCCCAGCGCCATGATCCAAATAGACTTCGAGATCCTGTATACATGCTGGAGGTGAAGGGCATCCATCTTGGTCATCGTCAAAGCAATGTCCAATGGACCCGCCAGCTCCTGGCTCGAGGACGATGGAGGAGGAGGCAAAGCTAAGGTATTGGGGTCCACAATCTAGTGGGAATTTTGGAGGACTCGAAAGGGAATATCTTCCTCCTTGCTATATGAGAAATGAGGCCTAGACTGGGATGGCTCTGCTACACTTGGGCAACCCAAGGAATGCTTCAGAGAGTGGCGTCTGTCTTTGGAGGAACTCATGGATGGATGAAAAGCGAGAAGAAAGAAGAAAAATCTAAGGTCATCAACACTCCCTCGGTGCAGATCGAAAGGAGGGAAGGCAAAGAAGAAGGACTTACCTGCACAAGGCTTTGGATTGAGATTTCCAAAAATGGATAAGGAGCTTCTCTCTTTTTTCTCTATTCTTCCTTCTCCGCTTGATGATTTTGAAAGGATGTAATGGAGCAGGCTACTTATCTGAAAGAGATGGCAAAACCTCCTTTGAAGCTATGAAAAGCAGATGGATGTGCCCCTTCTCTCTGCTGGTTAACGAGATTTGGACATGTGTCGGCATCCACCATTTATGGTGCTTCGATTTGTGAACCACCGTACCGAGAGGTGCGAAAGCATCATTTCAGATTGCTACCCCTATTAACGCAGTGGCTCCCGATTGTCACTAGCTCGATCTGCAAATTATAAAGGTCGAGATATTTAATGACAGGTATGGCGGCCTTTCACATCAGCAGTGTCGAAATTACTCCCTTCACCTCAAACCCGAAAAGTCGTAGTGCATGCTGGGCTAAAAAGTGGGGGGCACCTAATGTGGTTGGATGTTGACATGGTGCCCATGTCTGATGTGGCTGGTTAACGACATGGCACCCGCATCCGACATGGCTGACATTGGCATGGCACCCATAGTCCGCACCTCATTCTAGTAGAGCTCTTACCGAGTAGAGCTCCCAGTCGAGTAGAGCTCCTACCGAGTAGAGCTCCTGGCTGAGTAGAGCTCCTGCCGAGTAGAGCTCTTATCTGAGTAGAGCTTTTATCTGAGTAGAGCTCCTAGCCGAGTAGAGCTCCCTGCCTGAGTAGAGCTCCTGGTAGAGTGGATCCCCAAGATGAGAGGAGCTCCTGACCAATCTAAGCCTTGGTGGTGGAGAGTTGTTCCCCAACGATCTGCAGCAGGAAAAACAGGTCAAGGATACATCAAGGGGTCACAACCCTATGCAAGCGCATCAACCCCTAGTTCCAACGCTACCCAGATGGTGACGGGAAGAGCAGTGTCACCATCTCCATTGAACCTGTCATGGTGCTTGGGAAGGAACATCCCATGAGGGGAGAGTGGTGCTTCGCCAAACATCTGCCCCTCGCAGAGGTGTGCTCTACTAGGATAGCAAGCTGTGTGGCATGCCACCTGCATCAGGAGGTCCTACCGGGACTCTAGCTTCTGTCCCACCGGGCTCTACGGGACCTGCACCCTCCTCAAGCGGGCAAGCCTTGTAGCGCGCTACATGCATTCAATGCAAAAGGCCCTGTCGAGACTCCAGTTTTTGTCCTACGGGACTCTGCGAAGCCTGTACCCTTCCTGGAAGGGTGCACTGCAGCACGCCTCCTATACCCCAGCACGCCACCTGCACCTGATGCAGGAGACCTACCAAGACTCTAGTTTTTGTCCTACGGGATTCTGTGAAGCCTGCACCTCTCCTAAGAGAGTGTGCTGCTACGATACCGATCCTTTCCAATAATGTCAACCTCTATATATTGGTAAGAGGGACCTCCGATGAAGGTAAGAGGTGCCAAGCAACTCCCACTACTCAAACAAAAGAAAAAACTAATTCTCTCACAAGAAGCCTCTTCACGGTGGTCGTCTAGGCCTCCGTGATTGAAAATCTGTTGTCCTTGATCGCCAAACTAACTTGACCGTCAGAATGTCCCTGCCGAGATCCCCAGCTCGGTCTCTCTTTTTCTTGTAGGATCACCCGGTGGCTAGGAGCATCCTGGGATGAGGCATCCGACAACTCCTGAAGCGACCGACATGGCCCCTAAGATCCACCGGGTTTACAGACAGGATGTGATCTTGGAGGCAACAAATGTCATGACAAGTACTAAGAAATACTAAATAATTTTAATCGAACATGAAAAAATCAATATTGCGGTTCCTTCCAAGCTTTTGTGATTATCAAATTAGTCAAAAATAGACAGATATTTCGGTCTCAACCAACCCCTACCATAATTGATTCAAAAACATTTCTAATTGTTAATCCCGTATTGGAGATAGAGAAATGAAGCCGAAATAGCTATACCTATAAAAGAGGAGGTCATGGGTGTATCGTTTATCTTTGCGCTTGGGGCAATGCTGCATCCAGTAAGGTTTTAACCGTGGTGCATCAATTCATAAACAAAACTTGAATTTTGAGAAAGATTACATTTGGCATGCATAATATTTTAATAATATTGCATATTGAGATTTGATTTTGATTTGATAAACTCAATATACGTACATTCTATAAATGATTATTTGTTTTATTGCTTGGTTAATCGAGTTGAAGTGTTCATTGCTTACCAGGTTATCAAGCTAATTATCCATATTTTATTATTTTTATAGATCTTGAAAACTAATATGATACATGAATATATGAGAGAGTGATACGAAATAGAATTTTAGTGCCTTTATTTTAGATTGAAGTCCCTATTAAAATTTGATATACGATCTTTTGAATATTATTGAATTTTATGAGATATTAAAATTGAATTTTAGTATGTTAAATTTAGGCTTAATTTATTAACTAATTATTTCGTTATTTGCATTGTAAGAAGAGTTCTTTGTAAATATATAGCAATTGCCGCAAGCCGTATCTCATGATTTCAGATCGAAGGCTTGACACTTGAAAACTAATTTAGGAACCTATCTAGTTAGGAATCCACGACTAATTCATTCTTCAACAATTTTGAATGTAAATATACTTTGCAAATATATACCTTATACAAAACTTGCTTAGCATTTAGAAAATGCAGCATCCTAGAAAGCATGTCCAACATTTTTATTGGGATGTTTGGTTGATCAGCAATGGTTGGCTCTATTATACTTGAGTCATCTACCAAACGAAAGATAGTCGATGTCTTACTAACAAGATTTTCATCTACTTTGTGGTTTTCATTTAGATCAATATTAGATATTTTTCATAATGATATATATGAAAATATTGGTCCTACTTTTTTAGCCCTAATAAATTGATAAATTCAGAGATATCAATCGATATAATTTTATATGGAAGATAATTTTTAACACTTTGTACTTGCTTAAATTTTTTAATTAATAAAAACTTGAAATTTATACTATTGCTGCCAATCTTGCGATATTGACTAGGACATGCAAATGGTTTGATTAACCAAAAATCAAACTAAACTGTTAATTATTTTGATATTTGATTTAATTTTTCTTATGAAAATCTTGGTCTCAATTTAAAACCAAATCAAGATATTTTAATCGATTTGGTCTTCTATTTTTAAATTTAAGAATTTCAGTTAATTGAGAATTAAAATTATAAAATATAATAAAAACCCATCATTGGCCTTTCTGTACTTATGATAAATAATATTACATTAGTATATTGTAAAAATCTTGAGATAATTTTATTGAATTAAAATTTTTTAACAGTTTGTTACTAATTTAAATTTAAATAATAATATTAAGTCCAAGTATAATTCCGCAGTCCACATAATGAAATTATTAAAGAACTTAATAAGCCTAAACCAAAATCAAAAGTCTAGCACAGAAAAGCCTAAAACTGAATTATCAAATCAAACCAAATCGTAATTATTTCGGTTTGGCTTATTCGATTTTAGATTACATTAGTTCAATTTTTTATTTTATAACATCTAAATTTGGAAGTTCGATTTTTTAAAACTTCAATTCAATTTTGATACCGCTAAGATCACCATGGCCTGTAGCTACTGCCTGCACCGGAGTGCGCTCCCTTCGTTGCCTGGCGGTCCTCTGCTCCTGGACTTGCGAAACATGAGTTAGTGACTCGGGCCGGGGTTTCCGACGGTGGCACTCCGACGGTCAAGTCAGTAACGATCCAGGAAAACAGATCCTCCTGGTCGGGCCCCTCTTGAAGGACTCCGCACTAGGAGGAGTAAAAGTTGTGCATAAAGATGAAAACATAGCAGGGGAAGAATGATAGCAGGGACAGAGGGGTTCCCTGTTCCTTCGCCTCTCCTTGTTTCCCTCATTTTCCTTCAATTGTGGTGGTGGTGGCGCTTTGCCCTCTTGATCGAGCTTGTGTTTGTGTTGTTGGTGGATTGTTGTTGTTACCTCCCCCCTTTCGGGGGTGTCGACTGTTCTTTGTAGTTAAAAATTGACCGTTAGGCACTTGTCTCGGGATCTTCGCTGGGCTGGCAGGCGCATGCGACGGGATTCCGTGTCGTGGATGAGACCTCTTTCCTGACAGGTGGTAGGGGAAGCTTCCATTCGCTCTGACATCCTCTCCGGTCGTCCCATTTTGGGAAGCTTGGCAGAGCCTCGATCCGGGGTCACTGCCCTAGGAATTCGTGCTTTCTGGCTGGCCCATCTTCCTGAAAGTACGAGCGGATAGGTAGTTATGGCGGAATGGGGGGCGCCGTTTTGTAGTCCTTGGGCGGCTTGCCAGCGTCCCAGGATGGCAAGGCTTACTCCGGCCTGGAAGATCCGAGCTCGTGTGGTTGCCTCGATGGAGGAGGGAAGAGTGCGGGCCCAGTCCATAGGGTGCGTGCTCGGAGAGGCTCCACGTTGGCGGGTGAGCACTGAGCTCGACTCCGACCACAGGGCTCAAACCTCCGAGGGTCTCGCTCTGGAGGGCAAAGGGCGGACCCGGTCCAAAGGGCGCGTGCTCGAAGAGGCTCCACGTTGGCGGGTGAGCGCTGAGCTCAACTCCGACCACAGGGCTCAAACCTCCGAGGGTCTCGCTCTGGAGGGCAGAGGGCAAACCTGGTCCAGAGGGCGCGCACTCGGAGAGGCTCCAAGTTGGCAGGTGAGCGCTGAGCTCGACTCCGACCACAAGGCTCAAACCTCCGAGGGTCTCGCTCTGGAGGGCAGAGGGAGAACCCGGTCCAGAGGGCGCGCACTTGGAGAGGCTCCACGTTAGCGGGTGAGTGCTGAGCTCGACTCTAACCACAAGGCTCAAACCTCCGAGGGTCTCGCTCTGGAGGGCTGAAGGCGGACCCGGTCCAGAGGGCGCGTGCTCGGAGAGGCTCCACGTTGGCGGGTGAGCGCTGAGCTCAACTCCAACCACAGGGCTTAAACCTCCGAGGGTATCGCTCTAGAGGGCTGAGGGAGAACCCGGTCCAGAGGGCGCGCGCTCGGAGAGGCTCCACGTTGGTGGGTGAGCGCTGAGCTCGACTCCGACCACAGGGCTCAAACCTCCGAGGGTCTCGTTCTAGAGGGCTGAGTGCGGACCCGGTCCAGAGGGCGCGCGCTCGGAGAGGCTCTATGTGGCGGAGGAGTGTTGTGCTCGACTCCGACCACAGGGCTCAAACCTCCGAGGGTCTCACTCTGGAGGGCAGAGGGCGGACCCGGTCCAGAGGGCGCATACTCGGAGAGGCTCCATATTGGCAGGTGAGCGCTGAGCTCGACTCCGACCGTAGGGCTCAAACCTTCGAGGGTCTCACTCTGGAGGGCAGAGGGCGGACCCGGTCCAGAGGGCGCGCGCTCGAAGAGGCTCCATGTTGGTGGGTGAGTGCTTAGCTTGACTCCGACCACAGGGCTCAAACCTTCGAGGGTCCTACTCTGGAGGGCAGAGGGCGGACCCGGTCCAGAGGGCGTGCGCTCGGAGAGGCTCCACGTTGGCGGGTGAGCGCTGAGCTCGACTCCGACCACAAGGCTCAAACCTCCGAGGATTTCGCTCTGGTGGAAAGAGGGCAAACCCGGTCCAGAGGGCATGCGCTCGGAGAGGCTCCACATTGGCAGGTGAGCGTTGAGCTCGACTCCGATCACAGGGCTCAAACCTCTAAGGGTCTCGCTCTGGAAAGCTAAAGGTGGACCCGATCCAGAGGGCGCGCGCTCGGAGAGGCTCCACGTTGGCGGGTGAGCACTGAGCTCGACTCTGACCACAGGGCTTAAACCTCCGAGGGTCTCGCTTTGGAGGGCTTAGGACGGACTTGGTCCAGAGGACGCGCACTCGGAGAGGCTCCACATTGGCGGGTGAGTGCTGAGCTCGACTTCAACCACAGGGCTCAAACCTCCGAGGGTCTCGCTCTGGAGGGCTGAGGGCGGACCCGGTCCAGAGGGCGCGCACTCGGAGAGGCTCCATGTTGGCGGGTGAGCGCTAAGCTCGACTTCGACCACAGGGCTCAAACCTCCGAAGGTCTCGCTCTGGAGGGCAGAAGGCGGCTCCGGCCTAGGCATCCCGAGCTCGCAGGCCCGACCTGGTGGAGGACAGAGCTTGACTTTCTATCTCGAGAGAGCTCAGCTCAGCTCGGCAGAGCGGTCTAGGCTGAAGTGCTGCCTTGGCATCTGACTTGGCGGTCTCCTTTATCACGGTGCCTGTCAGCCTTCCACGTCAGCGATCCCACCACATCATTTGCCTCCCACTTCTGAGGCTCGTTAGTGCACGGCGCTCGGGCCGAAGGGAGTAATTGTGATGCTAGCATGGAAAGGCAGAGATCCGGCACAATGATGACCATGACTGTTGCCGCTTCGTGAGGCGATCCCGCGGGCCAGTGCAGGGGTGCCACGTGACCATGTCTGAGGAGTAGTTGATGTTGGCGCAGGATCCAGAGTGGCCGGGATGCCCCTTTTCGCCGATAGGCAGCACGTGGTGCGGATCCGTTGGCAAGGGGGTCATAACAGCGCGGATTCGATGGGTCTCCTTGAAGTGAAAAGAAAATTTTTACTCAAAACTTTCATTCTTTCAAATCCTTCGTGCTTGTTGCAGTACCCGAACCCTTCCTTCTCCGTGATCCACTTTCGCCTTTCTCTCCTCTAGGGAACCGGATTGGTCCTATCATTCTTCTTCCTTTTCCCTTGGGGTAGGCTCCTTCTTCTAGGTCTAGTCTTCCTTCTCCTTAGGTTATTTCTGCAAGATGTCTCATCCCGATCCTTCTGTACAGGGGGTAATGCTTTCCTCCTCCGACGAAGAGTCGGATGGGGCATAGTTCAGGATTAGTAGGAGACTGGCCCTTCCCATCCACCCCGTGTCTGTTAGGGAGCTGGGGGCTGTTTCTTCTCATCCTACCTATCTTCCTCTCCTACTCGAACCAGCTTCTGAATCTGTCCGGTCGGCTGGTCCGGACGGGGTCGCCTCGACGATTTCTGTCGTGGAGTTGGGGGCCATCTGGGATGCCTATGGCATCCCATCTTCTATCCGGCTCATGATCCCCCGCCCGGGGGAGCGGGTCACTTCCAGTGGCCTGGGCCGTCTCGCCTTTTATGAGGAGACCTTCTCCGAGGGTCTCCGATTTTCCTTTCACCCCTTCTTCCTATCTGTTCTGAGTAACTACCATCTAGTCCCTGCACAGTTGGTGCCGAACGCCATCAGGGTCATCTTCTCCTTCATTGTACTTTGCCATGTCCACGGGTTTATCGCCTGATTTTCCTTGTTCAGGGCATTTTTTACCTTGAAACACCACCCAACTGAGGATGGGTGGTGGTCCTTGTCCTCTCGCCCGAAGGGAATAAAATTCAAGCTCCCCTCTTCCATCAAAGGGTGGAAGAGCAGATTTTTCTTCGCAACCGTCGAGGGGGTCGACTGGACCTGGAGCGAGCCAGATCGGTCCCCCAATCGGATCTCCATGGTTGACGCAGCTGATCGGGATGACTATGAGCAGCTTCGCACTGCCCAGATCCCCTCTCTGGAGGTCCTGCTATCAGAGCAGAACCTTTTTGATGCCAGGGTCGACCCGTCGATGGGGCCGGGTGAGTCCAGTTCTTTCCTCTATATATGTTTTCTCTCTTTTCTTCATTTCAGGCTAACCTTTTTGGCTCCTGGGTACAGGGACGATCTTCTCAGAGGGCGAGTCGTTGCCAATCTCTATGAAGAGGCCACCCACCGGGATGGCCGCTGAGCCTCCTCCGAGGCAGGCCCGGATTAAGGGCGTCGTGACGGCTGCCCCCGCTGCGCCAGTCACCCCAAGGAAGAGGGAGGCCGAACGGGTTCCCGTGCCATCCGCGGTGCCAAGTTCGAGTCAGCAGGTGGTTCAGGAAGCCGAAGGACGGATGAGGCAATAGGTCGAAGTCCTATTCTGGAGCCTGAGGAGACCGTCCAGGCTGATGCTGCTGTCGCTGCCGCGCCGCCCCGCTCTCCAGGTCCGAGGGTGATTGAGGCTGAGGGAGGAGAGGCCCATGCTAGAGCTCCTTCTATGACGAGGGCTCCGACCACAACAGTGCCGGATCCTCGACCGATTCCTGGGGGTCCTACCACCAGAGGGACGGGCGCACTTGCTCCCCGAGAGAGCAGGAGAGACGAGGCGAGGCGCCATCTCCCGTTCAAGTTTGGGCCGGAGAGCTCCCTGGCTAACAACCGTGCCCTAGCCGCTCGCATGATGGATTTCTCCATCCAGCCATGCGACCGGGAAGAGATGGCCGGGCTGCGGCTGGGGGATGTGATCAACAGTATCTTCCCCCAGCTTTACACAGTAAACAACTTCATTCTTTCCTTCCTCTCCTTCTTCCTTCCTTTTTTTTTTTTGACCTCTTCATATGGTGCAGATCGGCGTCAAGGCCCTTTTTATCAGGAGCAGCTGCAAGAACTGGGAGCGAGCTAAGCAGGAACAGGCGATCGAGATCGCGTTGCTGAAGGCCGACCTGAAGGGGAGGGCCGACTCCGAAGGGGCACTTGATCGATGGGTCAAGGATTTCAAAAGGCAGCTCGCCGATTCCGAAGGGCGAGCGAAGGAGCTCCAGGAGAGCCTTGACCGTGAGCAGGGGTAGTTGAGGAAGAAGGCCGAGGAGCTTGCCGACGCCGAGCAGAGGTTGGGCATTTTTAACGCCGAGGCGGCCTGGTAGAAGGGGATCGTCCAGTCCCTCCAGGCCTGGTTGGCGGCTGAAAGGGAGAAGTCAGCCGAGGCCCAGAGGGCGGCCGAGGAGGCGGCCAGGTCAACCGGGGATGCCAGGCGTGAGGTGGCCGCAGCGAAGAAGGAAGCCAAGGATGCGGTCGCGAGGTACATGGCCTCAGAGGAGTTCCTCGCCGAGATCCAACAAACAGCATTAGACTCCTTCTTTAAGGGCTTCATGTACCTGCGCCGCCTGGTGAAGGGATTCGTCTCGACCGAGGGCCATTGTAGCCTCGACTATCCCGACACTTCGGACCAGGAGGCGGGCGCTGAGGAGCCTATTGCTCCCGAGTCTTCTACACCAGTCGAGGTCGAGACCGTGCCACCTGAACCCGGAGTCGTGCAGCCAAAAGCCCCTGTTGATGGAGACTCCCAGCCCGGCGGTCCAGCTGGAGAGTAGTTATTTTTTGCTTCCTTTGTATCTTGTTTCTTTTCTGTACTTGGCAGGGCCCCCCGGCATGTCGGGGGCCCGCAGAATGCTTGTAACTGGTACTTAATCAATGAAGCATAAACTTTCTTGCAACCAGTTTCTTTGTCTGGCTCTTCCTTTCTTTCTCTCTTTCTTTCACTCCCCTTCTTCTTTTTCTTTCTTTTTGATGAGTGGGGAGATCAGAGAGGAGGGCCTCACCTTGCGTGGGGTTAAGTTATTAGACTTCAACGTCAGCAAGATGGGTGCAAGTTGATGGCACTTGAGAGCTGCTGGGCTCGAAGGTATTGTTGACCAAGAGCTGCTGGGCTCGAAGGTATTGTTGACCGAGAGCTGTGTGGCTCGAAGGTCCCTTGGCCGAAGATCTGAGCTCCAGTCTTGGGCTGGCGTCCTGGAGCTGGGCTCAGGGATGTGGATGACTAAGAGCTGCGTGGCTTGAAGGTCCCTTGGCCGGAGATCTGAGCTCCGGTCTTAGGCTGGCATCCTGGAGCTGGGCTCGGGGATGTTGATGACTGAGAGCTACGTGGCTCGAAGGTTCATTGGTCAGAGATCTGAGCTCCGGTCTTGGGCTGGCATCTTGGAGCTGGGCTCGAGGACGTTGATGACTGAGAGCTGCGTGGCTCGAAGGTCCCTTGGTCGAAGATCTGAGCTCCGGTCTTGGACTGGCATCCTGGAGCTGGGCTTGGGGATGTTGATGACTGAGGAGTAGTAGTTTTGTCGCTGTGCATCCCTCTCGTTCTCTTTCTTTCCTTCCCCTCTCTTTTTTGATGAGCAGGGAGATCAGAGAAGAGGGTCCTTGCCATGTTTCCCTCTCGTTCTCTTTTTTTCCTTTCCCTCTCTCTTTTCTTTTCTTTTCTTTTTTTTGATGAGCGGGGAGATCAGAGAAGAGGGTTCTTATTGTGTTTCCCTCTCGTTCTCTTTCTTTCCTTCCCCTCTCTTTTTTGACGAGCAGGGAGATCAGAGAAGAGGGTCACAGGGTTTGGTTGCCTTGGAGCTAGGCTTAAGGCCTTCTTGGCCAGAGAGCTGGGCTCCGGTCCAGGGATTGCCTGAGATCTTGGCTCAGGTCTTTGGCGCCTTAGAGCTAGGCTCGAGGCATTGATAAGAGCTGCTTGGCCCCAAGATCTCTTGGCATCTCGAAGCTGGGCTCGGAGGCATTTGAGATTGAGAGCGGCTTGGCTCGAAGTTTCCTTGATGTCCTGGTGCTAGGCTCGGGGATGCTTGAGATTGAGAGCTGCATGGCTCGATGTGCCCTGGAGCTAGACTTAGGGGCCTTGTTGGTTGAGAGCGGTGTGGCTCGAAGTTCCCTTGACATCCTAGAGCTAGGCTCGGGGATGCTTGAGATTGAGAGCTGCATGGCTCGATGATTCCTTGGCCGGAGGTCTGAGCTCCGGTCTTGGGCTGGTGTCCTGGAGCTGGGCTCGGGGACGTTGTTGATTGAGAGCTGCGTGGCTCGAAGGTCCCTTGGCCGGAGATCTGTGCTCCGGTCTTGGGCTGGCATCCTGGAGCTGGGCTCGGGGACGTTGATGACTGAGAGCTGCATGGCTCGAAGGTTCCTTGGTCGGAGGTATAAGCTTTGGTCTTGGGTTGGCGTCCTGGAGCTGGGTTCGAGGACGTTGTTGATTGCGAGCTACATGGCTCGAATATCCCTTGACATCCTGGAGCTAGGCTCAGGGACATTATTGAAATTTTCCAGCAAGACGGATAGACACTTGCGCAAGGAAAAACCATTGTCATTATTATTATGGCTGGGAAACCTTACATTATTGATAGTATTTCCGCAGGTTGCAGGCATTCCATGTTTTGGGGAACCTGACACCGCCGAGATCTTCAAGGTAGTAGGCCTCTAGTGAGAGGGCCTCAGCCACTTTGTAGGGGCCCTCCCAGTTCGGTGAAAGCTTGCTGCACTCCCTGGGCTGAGACGCCTCCGCCCGCCGTAGCACCAAATCTCCGGGCTTGAAAGCTTTTGGCCTGACATGGGTGTTGTAATACCGGGCCACTCGTTGCTGGTATGCCACCATTCGTAGCCGGGCTTTATCCCTTGCTTCTTCAAGAAGGTCCAGATTAAGCAGGAGGTGTGCCGAGTTCCGTGCTCCGTCGTATTGTTGTACCCATAACGTGGGCATACCGAGCTCGACCAGGATGACCGCTTCGGCACCGAAGATAAGGCTGAAGGGAATCTCATTGGTTGCTGTCCTGGGCGTCGTGTGGTAGGCCCATGGGACACTTGGAAGTTCTTCTACCTACCTGCCCTTAGCTTGGTCCAGCCTGGTCCTGAGTCCTTGGAGGATGGTCCAGTTTGTCACCTCAGCCTCTCCATTTATTTGAGGGTGAGCCACTGAGGTGAATCGATGTTGGATGCCGTGCTCGGCATAGAATCCTTCGAACTCATGATTGTCTAATTGTCGTCCATTGTCGGTGATGATACAGCGGGAGAGCCCGAAGCGGCAAATGATCGACTTTCAGAAAAACTGGCGAACATTGGCTTCCGCGATCCGAGCTAGTGGCTCTGCTTCGATCCACTTAGTGAAGTAGTCGATCGCCACCAGTAGGAACTTTCGCTGCCCTGGTGCTGGGGGAAACGGTCCCAAGATGTCCATTCCCCACTGAGCAAAAGGCCAAGGGGCTGAGAGTTGGGAGATCGGCGCCGTCGACTGGTGCTATATATTTGCGTGGCGCTGGCACTTGTCGCACCTTTTAACGAAGTCGGTGGCGTCCTCCCTCATGGTCTCCCAAAAGGACCCCTGGCGGAGAGCTTTGTAGGCCAGTGTTCTCCCCCACCACGTGGTTCCCGTAGAGGCCTTCATGTATCTTTTGGAGCACGAAGGTTGCCTCGGCGGGCTTGAGGCATCTCAGGAGTGGATAAGAGTAAGATCGGCGGTAGAGTTGGCCCTCCATCAGGACGAACCGGGAGGCCTTCTTCTTGACGAGGGCAGCTTCTGCGCGGTCTTCGGGCAGGGTGCCGTCAGTGATGTACCGGACGTACTTGTCCATCCAGCTCGTCTCAGAGGTGACTTGATGCACCCCTGCCGAGCTCTCATAGCTGGGACTTTTGAGGTACTCGATGTAGGCACGTCCAAGCGACGAGTCCGGCAAGGTCGCAAGCCTGGACAGCGCATCCGCGCGCGCATTCTCCCCTCGGGGGATATGGAAGATGTTGAAGCGTTGGAGGCCTGCCATGCTTGCGCGGACCCGCTCCAGGTACTTCATCATTTGGGCATCCCACGCTTCATATTCTCCGGAAACTTGTCTGACAACCAGCTAGGAGTCGATGAAGGCTTTCAAGTCCTGTACACCCAGCTCGCGGGAGACTCTTAGGCCCACAAGGAGTGCCTCGTACTCCACCTGGTTATTGGTTGCGGCGAACTTGAAGCGGAGGGCACATTCCGCCACAACCCCATCACTATTAGTTAGGATGAGGCTTGCTCCGCTCCCGCTAGAATTGGATGCTCCATCTACGTGGAGGACCCAGGGCTTTTCTCCTGGCCTGGGCTATGTTGCTGTCTGCTCTGGCTCATCGGCAAACCCGGTGCACTCGACTATGAAGTCGGCGAGGACTTGGACCTTTTGTGAAGACCTCGGTCGGTATGCTATATCGAATTCGCTGAGCAGTATGGACCACTTAGCCAACCTCCTGGATGTCTCAGGTCGGGTGAGGATGGTCCTCAGCGGCTGGTCCGTCATGACCACTATTGGGTGTGCTTGAAAATAAGGCCTGAGGCACTTAGCAGACATTATTAGTACAAAAATGAGTTTCTCGGAGCGAGTATACCTGATCTCCGTGTCACGAAGGATTTTGTTGGTGTAGTACACCAGCTTTTGAGACTTGTCCTCATCTGTGCGGACAACAACCGAGCTAACAGCTCCCGGTGTAACCTCCAGGTACAACCAAAGCTCCTCTCCCTCCTCCGGCCTGGAGAGCAATGGAGGGGAGGCGAGGAAGTTCTTCGGCTCCTCGAAGGCTATCCTGCACTCCTCGGTCCAGGTGAAGTCGTGCATCTTGCGCAGTGCCTTGAAAAATGACAGGCAACGATCAGCCGACCTCGAGATGAATCTGCTGAGGACGGCGACACATCCCGTCAGGCGCTGGACCTGCTTCTTGGAGGTCGGGTGTTCCATGTCGACGATGGCTTGCACCTTCTCCGGGTTTGCTTCAATGCCCCTCTGGATGACCATGAAGCCAAGGAATTTTCCTGCCGCCACCCCGAAGGCGCACTTCGCCGGGTTTAGCTTCATCTGATGTTGTCGCAGGTTGTGGAAGGACTCGGCGAGGTCAGCTACATGGCTCGAGCCCGGCCTGCTCATGACGAGCATGTCATCCACATACACTTGCATGTTGCGGCCGATTTGGTTCTTGAAGACCTTACTGACCAGGCGCTGATAGGTGGCTCCTGCGTTCTTCAGACCAAAAGGCATCATCTTGTAGCAGTATGTCCCTTGGTCGGTGACGAAGGCGGTGTGCTCCTCGTCTTTTGGATGCATGTGGATCTGATTGTACCCGGAGAATGCATCCTTGAAGGAGAGCAGCCAGTGGCTAGAGATGGCGTCCACTAGCTGGTCGATCTTCGGGAGAGTGAAGCTATCCTTCGGGCAAGTTTTATTGAGGTCGGTGTAGTCTACACAGATCCTCCATTTGCCATTATTCTTCCTTACCATCACTACATTCGCTAGTCAGCTTGCGTATTGGATCTCTCGAACGAAACTGGCAGCCAAGAGTTTATCAACCTCCTCCTTGATAGCTGCCTGTCTCTCCGGGGTGAAACTTCTCTTCTTCTACCGAACTGGTTTGTGC
Source organism: Areca catechu (assembly GCA_021397845.1). Lineage (NCBI taxonomy): Eukaryota > Viridiplantae > Streptophyta > Magnoliopsida > Arecales > Arecaceae > Areca > Areca catechu. The sequence goes on from CM038041.1 coordinate 12,507,922, forward strand.
TTTGGATCAACACTCAATTTGTAAGTAATGACGTTAGGAGAGATACCTGGCATATCCGCCGCCGTCCAGGCGAACACATCTGCATTCGCTCGCAGGAATTCCAGCAGTTGGGCCCTCTTCTCCTTGGGTAGCTGGGCTCCGATCTGCACCGTCTTCGTGGGGTCATCTCCGAGTGGGTAGGAAAGTAGGTGCTCGACTGGGCCTCCCCTAGGGTCTTGGGCCCTTTGGTCGAGGTCATCCACACTGGGATTGTCCTGGGGGACCTTAGCCCCAGAGAGGGTCTGGAAACAATGCTGCACCGGCTGGGGTGCTCCCCTCATCTCCCCGACACCGTAGGAAGTTGGGAACTGTACAAGTAGCCTCTTGGTGGAGACAACGTCGTCGAGCATGTTGAGCCCGGGCCGACCCAATATCATGTTATAGGCGGAAGGGAGCCTTACAACCATGAAAGTCATCATGACAGTGCTCTGCCGAGGTAGGATTCCGGTAGTGACCAGGAGAGTGATTTCTCCTTCTACCCTTACGGAATCGCCCGTGAAATCAACAAGGGGTATGTGCATGGGCTTAAGCTGATCGGGGGAGAGATTCATCTTGAAAAATGCATCATAAAAAAGCACGTCTGTAAAGCTTCCACTATCAGCCATGATGCGCTTTACAGGGTGCTTCGCAATCGTCATCTCGACGACCACGACATCATTATTCATATTTTTCTTCCCGTCTTCCCCTTCACTCATAAAGGGGAGTACATTCTCAGAGTCCCCTGTCCCCCGGGTCCTCTTGGGTGCACGCGCAGCTTCCCAGGAGATCATGCCCACCGGCTTCTCGGTGGGGTGGTTGTTGATGGTTGGACTTGGCGGAAGAGCGACGAGCGCCTGGGACTCTACTTGAGGTCTGCCCCCCATGAACCTTTTAAGGTAGCCTCTCTTGATGAGTTCCTCAATCTCCCACTTGAGGTTGCAGCATTCCTCAGTATCGTGGCCGTGGTCGTGATGAAAGCGATAGTACTTTATTTTGTCACGGCCAGTGGAGGGCCTCAACGGAGGCGGGCGTCTCAGGTAGTCCTCGCCTTCGATCTCCATGAGGATTTTTGTCCTCGGGGCGAGGAGAGGGGTGTAGCCCTCCTCGGGAATGGGAGTCCCTCTCAGTCTTGGTCGGTCCCTCCGGGAGCTCGGAGCCTGGGGTGCTGGCTTCCGGGCCCCGGACGCTTCAATTGGGGACGGCTTCTTCAGGGGTCCTCCATCGAGCTCCCGCCTCGTGTGATCCGCCTCCTCGGTGCGGATGTACTTTTGGGCCAGGAGAAGGAGCTCGAAGTAGGTCTTGGGGGGCTTCTTATCCAGCGAGTAGGTCAAGCGGGAGGTCCTGAGTCCTCGCTTCAGCGCCAGCATGGAGACTGGCTCTTCAAGATTGTAGATCTCCAACGCGGCGGCCTTGAAGCGGGCCACGTAGTCCAGCAGGGGCTCGCAGTCCTGCTGCCAGATGGAGAAGAGGCTGTCTGCCTCTCGTGGCAACTTCCTGCAAGCATCGAAGTGAGCCACGAACTTCTGTCCTAGCTGGGCGAAGGAGCTGATGCTCTCCAGCTCCAAACGGGTGAACCACACCCGGATTGGTTTTTGGAGAGTGGCAAGAAAAATGACACAGAGAAGAACGTCGGTGGCCCCCTGGACCCTCATGAGGATCTGATAGCTTTTCAGATGGTCTAGGGGGTCGATGGTCCCATCGTAAGGATCCACTTGTGGCATCCAGAACTGGTGCAGAATCGGCTCTGTTTGGATTTCTTGGGAGAATGGGGGATGGGCGTCGTAGCCTGCTGGCTAACTAGCGGAGCCCTGCATGCTGGAAAATCGACGGGCAAACTATGCCAGCTTGCGTTCATGTTCCTCCGCGCCTTTCCACCGCATGCCTGATGGCTTCATCAGTGGACCCTCTGCTGAAGGAGACGGAGAAGGTGACATAGATGCATGGCACCCGTGACGGGGGGTCTTGCCTCTTTTACCTCGGTGGGGTCTGGGCACCTCCCGCCCGAGGTTTGGCGAGCGGCTCTCCCTGTCGGCAGAGCCGGCTCGTTGTCTTTTCGCCAGAGCTTGAAGGTTGCCCTGGTTGTCGGTGGTGGCCCGCGGCTGCGACAGCCTTTCTTGGAAGGAGCGCAGGCTGTCACGGGGAGCCACGGTGTGGGCCGCTGGAGTCCTTGGCTGCTGGTGGGTAGCCACAGACCGGTGCTGGTGTTAAAGTTGGCGCACTGTTGTAGCGAGTACTTGCATCTGCTGGGCGAGTGCAGCCAGTTGGGCTTCCAGCGGAGGTGGCTGGGCCGGAACAGATGGCTCCGCCTCTTGGCGGTGTGGGTTCCCCCGAGAGGGGGAGTCCCCCGCACGACTGGTGGAAGCCTCCCTTGCCCTTGTTGTCACCATCCTTCCGCTTGGCTTGCCTGTGGAGAGATGGAAGGTCCGACTTGGATCAAAGATCGTTCACAATGTCGCTGCCCCCCTTCTTGGCATGCCAATCTATTGCCGCCAAGATCGCCGTAGTCCGTAGCTCCTGCCGGTGCCGGAGTGCGCTCCTTTCGCTGCCTGGCAGTCTTCTGCTTCTAGACCTGCGAAACAGGGGTTAGTGACCCGGGTCGGGGTTTCCGGCAGGGGCACTCCGACGGTCAAGTCAGTAACGATCCAGGGGAACAGATCCTCTTGGTCGGGCCCCTCTTGATGGACTCCGCACTAGGAGGAGTAAAAGTTGTGTATGAAGATGAAAACGTAGCTGGGATAGAATGATAGCGGGGACAGAGGGGTTCCCTATTCCTTCGCCTCTCTTTGTTTCCCTTGTTTTCCTTCAACTGTGATGGTGGTGGCGCTTTGCCCTCTTGATCGAGCTTGCGCTTGTGTTGTTGGTGGATTGTTATTGTTACCTCCCCCCTTTCGGGGGTGTCGACTGTTCTTTGTAGTTGAAAATTGGCCGTTAGGTGCTTGCCTCGGGATCTTTGCTGGGCTGGCAGACACGTACAGCCGGATTCCGTGTCATGGACGATACCTCTTTCCTGACAGGTGCTAGGGGAAGCTTCCATTCGCTCTGACATCCTCTCCGGTCGCCCCATTCCGGGAAGCTTGGTAGAGCCTCGATCTGGGGGTCGCCGCCCTAGGGGTTCGTGCTTTCTGGCTGGCCCATCCTCTTGGAAGTATGGGCGGACAGGTAGTTATAATGGTATGAGGGGCACCGTTCCGCAATCCTCGGGCGGCTCGCCGGCGTCCCAGGATGGCAGGGCTTACTCCGGCCTGGAAGATCCGAGCTCGTGTGGTTGCCTCGGTGGAGGAGGGAAGAGTGCGGGCCCAGCCCAGAGGGCACGCGCTCGGAGAGGCTCCACGTGGCGGAGGAGTGCTGAGCTCGACTCCGACCACATGGCTCAAACCTCCGAGGGTCTCGCTCTAGAGGGCTGAGTGCGGACCCGGTCCAGAGGCCGCGCGCTCGAAGAGGCTCCACGTGGTGGAGGAGTGCTGAGCTCGACTCCGATCACAGGGCTCAAACCTTCGAGGGTCTCGCTCTGGAAAGCAGAGGGCGGACCCGGTCCAGAGGGCGCGCGCTCGGAGAGGCTCCACGTTGGCGGGTGAGCGCTGAACTCGACTCTGACCACAGGGCTCAAACCTCCGAGGGTCTCGCTGTGGAGGGCAGAGGGCGGACCCAGTCCAGAGGGCGCGTGCTCGGAGAGGCTCCACGTTGGCGGGTGAGCGCTGAGCTCGACTCTGACCACAGGGCTCAACCTCCGAGGGTCTCACTCTGGAGGGCAGAGGGCGGACCCGGTCCAGAGGGCGCGCGCTCGGAGAGGCTCCAGTTGGCGGGTGAACGCTGAGCTCGACTCCGACCACAAGGCTCAAACCTTAGTGGGTCTCGCTCTGGAGGGCAGAGGGCGGACCCGGTCCAGAGGGCGCGCGCTCGGAGAGGCTCTATATTGGCGGGTGAGCGCTGAGCTCGACTCTAACCACAGGGCTCAAACATCCGAGGGTCTCACTCTGGAGGGTTGAAGGCGGACCCGGTCCAGAGGGTGAGTGCTCGGAGAGGCTCCACGTTGGCGGGTGAGCGCTGAACTCGACTCCAACCATAGGGCTCAAACCTCCGAGGGTCTCGCTCTGGAGGGCCGAGGGAGAACCCGGTCCAGAGGGCGCGCGCTCGGAGAGGCTCCACATTGGCGGGTGAGCGCTGAGCTCAACTCCGATCACAGGGCTCAAACCTCTGAGGGTCTCGCTCTGGAGGGCTGAGGGCGGACCCGGTCCAGAGGGCGCACGCTCGGAGAAGCGCCACGTTGGCGAGTGAGCACTGAGCTTGACTCCGACCATAGGGCTCAAACCTTTGAGAGTCTCGCTCTGGAGGGCAGAAAGCGGCTCTGGCCTAGGCATCCCGAGCTCGCAGGCCCGACCTGGCGGAGGACGGAGCTTGACTTGCTGTCTCGAGGGAGCTCAGCTCAGCTCGGCAGAGCGATCCAGGCTGAAGTGTTGCCTTGGCGTCTGGCGCGGCGGTCTCCTTTGTCATGGCGCCTGTCAGCATTCCACGTCAGCAGTCCTGCCACATCAAATTTAAACCAGAAAAATTGAATGCACATCTCTTATATTGATGGGAACCTCTTGTATCAACTTGTAAAAAACAATCAAAGTTAAGAGCTCGTTGGAATGGCTCTGATAGGATTCTTTAATGCTTAAGTAAAAGTAATTTTGTAGAGGAATAAAAAGGGAGAAAAAAAATAAAATAATAGTTCCTTCTCAAGCAACATTGATTTTGCCTTACCTTTTTGACCAGGGCCTTTAAGTTTATTTATATTTGGGATTATGCATCCATCCAACAAATTATATATCAACAAATTTAGGTTTATGCCATAATATACTATTGATGTGGTATAATAATTCTAGGGATGTACTATAATAACCTGGCATGTGATGAGATTGTCAAGGCTATGTGTAGATTTATGATTGAGGGACTAAGCTGCTTCCTTCTTTAGTATATCCCACTTGGCTTAGATGAATGGCTTAGAAAGTTTTCTAGTGCATCTAGATCGTGAGTTGGATGAATCATAGAGTGCTATGATTTTTTTTTTTTTTTGATAAAATTGTGTATTCATTAAGAAGAGCGAGAGTAAATACAACCTAAAAAGTATGAAAGGATGATGTCCTTAAGCTGTACAAGGGAGGCCCGCCAATCGGACCAAAGAGTCGAAACAGAGTGGCGAGCGACAAAGGAGACGACCCAGTCGGCAGTCATATTAGCCTCCCTGAAAATATGTCGAATCTGAATAGAGACACAGCCCCATAATAGAAGACCAATGTCTCGCAAAACAGGGTGAGTCGAAGAAGCAGTCAGCAGCCGTCGAATCCAGGAGATAACCGCCAATGAGTCTCCCTCAATAATCAGACGGTCCGAATGAATTATTCGGCGGGCATACCTAATACCGGCCCAGGTAGCATATAACTCCGTCATGGGGATTATAGAATCTAGGAGAGGAAAACCACCCGTACCCAGAAACCCCAGATGATGGTCCTAGATGACAAAGGTAGCTCCCCCCAGTCTCTGACGAAGGCTCCCATCAAAGTTGACAGTAAACAGGTACGGAGGAGGGGGTTCCCAAGATATGAAAACTCGAAGGGTGCTCGAGGAGCGAGCCAGGAACCCCATATCTCCAAAAAATACCTAGATGACTGGCAAAACTCAAAGGCAGAAGCCGTCGCTCTGGCAACAATGATGTGGGAAGAACATCTGACAGAGCTAAAAATGAGCTCATTCTTATAGAGCCAAATATGGTAAGCAATACAAGCCAGGAGAGAAGCAATAAATGGGGGGTCCGAGGATCTGAGGATGCGAAAGAAGACCTCCTCAATATCATCGGCCTGAGAGCAGATCTGAGCAAAGCCCGTCGCCTGTCAGATCCTCTGAGCCCTGGCACAAAGAAACAGGGCATGAATCTGGGTCTCGTCGACCTCCCCACATAGAGAGCAATCTGGGGAGATGTGAATGCCTCTAGAAGCAAGGAGCTGTCTAGTAGGAAGGCAACGTCGGGCCACCTTCCACAAGAGGAGAGAGACCCTAAGGTGAATCGGCAACGACTAGATCTAGCCCAAAGGTGAAAAGGTGGGATGAACCGAGGAGAAAATAGGCATAAGCTGAGACATGGGAACCCGGAGAGAAGAAGACCGCCTCTAAACTCTAACATCTGGTCTAGGAAAGATAGGCAGAAGAATGGACAAGACCTGGGAACCAAGGATAGCCCCAAACATCGAAAAGACCACATCGCTATCCCATTGAGGCTGACCCTGCACCATGAGATCGGCAATGGAGAGTGACTTCGGAATATCAATAGAAATAAAGGTAGGCCATTATGCCACAGGAAAATCCAAAATCCAAGGGTCCATCAAAAAATGGATAGATCTGTCGTCTCCAACTATCCAGGAGAGATGGGGAGTGATCAGTGGAGCCCTCGCAATCATCTCCCTCCAGATAACCGAGCAGCGTTTGGGGGGGCAATAGGAGCCATCGAGGATCACCGAGTGGTCACCATAGCTGGCTCTTATCATGGACGACCATAGACCATTCGGACACAAGAAATATCTGGCAAGGTGTCTTCCCAGAAGAGCCTCTCTCCTAGCGACTAGAAACTGAATCCCCAGACCACCATGCCGAGTCGGCTGGCAAACAGAGTGCCAACTCACCAAATGGATCCTCCCACAGGTCGAGATAGAATCCCAAAGGAAAGTTCGGAATAGCTGCTCCAATTTGAGGATAAAGGTCTTCGAGATAACAGCATTAGAGAGCAAATAGATAGGCAGAGATATAAGAACAGAACGAACAAGAGTAATCCTACCCATAGAAGAGAGGGATCTGCCCTGCCATCCCTGAATCCTGTCACAGACTGCCTGAAACAGAGAAGATCAGTCAGCCATAAAGAGTCTGGATCTTGATATAGGCATGCCTAAATAGGTGAGAGGGCCATGGCGCTCCACGATCCCAAGGGTATCCAGGATCCAGCGACGCAATCGAGCAGGAGTCTTAGGGCTAAAGTAAATGCACGATTTTTGGAAATTGACTCTCTTGCTAGATGCCAAACACTAGTCCTCGATAACCCTCCGGAAGCCCTGGGCATAGCCAGCTGAAGCTCTATCCAAAAGTAAGCAGTCATTTGCAAATAAAAGATGGGAGATCGGAGGAGTGTCTAGCGCAGGAATGAACGGAAGAATGATCGATTCCTGCAACAACCTCGACAGAAAGTCAGCGCAGATAATAAAGAGGGAAGGAAAGAGGGAACAACCTTGACGAAGGCCGATTGTGAAAGTAAAATACTCTGTCGAGGACCTATTGATCAGGAGTGAAAAGGACGGAGCTGAGATACAGGAGAGAATCCTGGAAATCCATGTATGATGGAAGCCGAAGTCTCGAAATGCCCTGAAGAGGAAATCTCAGTTAACTTTATCATAAGCGTGCTCCATGTCAAGCTTGACAGCCATCAAAGATCGGCAAACAGCGGCCCGTTGGAGATCCAACATGAACTCATGGGCAATAAGTACATTATCAAAAATACTTCGGTCGGCAAGAAAAGCCCCCTGCTCAGGGCAAATCAACTGAGAGAGGATTGCTTCATTTTAGAGACCATGAGTTTAGTACAGACTTTATAGAGAGAGTTGCATAAGCTGATCGGTCTGTAATAAGCAGGCTCCGAGGTATCTAAACACTTGGGAATGAGAGCAATAAAAATCTACTTCCAGGAGATAGGCATAACATATGTAATGAAAAAAGATTGCACAGCTTCAACAAAGTCAGAACAGAGAATATCCCAGTGATTTCGGAAGAAGAAAGGAGGATAGCCATCAGGCCCAGGGGCTTTGTCCTCCCCCAAAGACTACAGAGCAGCCCGAACCTCATCGGCGTATATCAGTGCCAGGAGAAGAGAATTATGAAAGGGAGAGACAGCAATATCCAGGGGAAAAGAGGAGAGATGATGAGTGGTAGGGCTAGGAGCCGTCCATATGGATCTAAAGAAAGATAAGATCTCCCTCCGGATAGCCTCCTCGTCATCCAGCCAATGACCATCAGAAGACAGCAGGGCGTGAATAGAATTCCTGTGCCTTCGGATGATAGTGGCCTGATGGAAGAAGCGAGTGTTCCTGTTCCCATCCTGCAACTACTGAACTCTAGATCTCTATCTCCAAAAGATCTCCTGATGAGTGAGAAGATTGTGATGTAGAGAGAGGAGGGATCGAAGGGACTCCATATCAGACAGAGATAGGCACCCCAACCTATCCTCCTTTTCCTGCAGGTCACAGATAGAGGCTTCCACAGTCTTCAGGTTATTTAACACATTACCTACCTCAACCCTATTTTACCTGAGTAACCGTCTCTGGAGGAGCTCCAGTCTACGAAATAACCGATAAGAAGCATTACCTCTGACAGGAATACTCCAGACCTCACGGATAATATCTCTAGACTTGGGAAAGGAGAGTCAGAACTTTTCAAATCTGAAAGAGCTAGATCTCCAAACAGGATAGTCCATAAACAACAGAAGAGAGCAATAATCAGAAGCGATACAGCTAAGATGACCAACCATGTGAGCGGGGAAGAGGGAAAGCCAAGACAGGGTAGCAAAGGCTCTGTCCAGTCGCTCCCAAACCTTAGCGAGCATGGACCAGTTATTATACTAGATAAAGCGGGGACTGACAAAGTCAAGTCAACCAAGCCAGAATTGTGGATAAAATCAAAAAAGTGCTATGTTATTGAATGTCATGGCGAGTACTAAAACGTTTTCAATCGAACATCAAAAAAATTAATATTGCAGTTGCTTTCGGACTTATGCAGTTATCAAATTAGTTAAAACTAGATCGATGTTTCGATCTTCCTTGTCATAGTCGATTCAAAAACGTTTCTAATTATCGGTCCCATATTGGAGATGGAGAAATGAAGCCGGAATGTTTATACCTATAAAAGAGAAGGTTACGGCCTGTATCCCTATTTTTGCGCTTGCGGCAACGACGCAGCGAGTGAGGTTTCAACCGAGGCGCGTCAATTGCTGGTTGAAAACTATTTCCAAACCCCCTCTTTGGCCTGGGTTTAGCCTAGTGCCATTGAGAATTTCTGGAAGGGCTCCCTCTAACCCAGGGTAAGGCCCTACAATTCTGCAATCCTAAACAATTTACTGTAATATGATGAGCGAAAATCCAATGAGCGTGTAACTATTTTTATTTGTTACTGAGTTTCATGATCAGGAAATCCAAATTCCTTAGCCTTGGGGCTCTGAAGCAGATCCATGGCTTCATGGTCGTCAGAGGATTTAACTCGGATCTCCAGGCACTGAGAGAGCTCTTGCTCTGGTCTGTAAGTTCTTTCTATGGAAATATGATATATGCTTACAAGCTATTTGAACAAATCTGCGAACCAGACCTTTTCATCTGGAACACCATGATTAGAGGCTCTTCTCACAGCTCCAGACCATCTGATGCCATTTTTCTTTATAGACGGATGGCGGAAAGGGGTATGAAGGCTGATAGCTTCACCTTCCTCTTCCTCCTTAAAGCCTCCACCAAGCTCATGTCTGCCTTTGCCGGAGCACAGTTCCATGGAACGGTCGTGAAACTTGGCTTAGAGTCTGATGCTTTCTTGAGGAATGCTCTCATTAATTTGCATGCAAATTGTGGAGATTTGCTGATTGCCAGTGCTCTTTTTGATGGAGCTGCGGGAGGGGATGTCGTTGCTCGATCTGCTTTAATTGCCGGCTATGCGAGAAGAGGCAAATTAGACATTGCTCGTCGGTTGTTCGATGAATCGCCTGGCAGAGATTTGGTCTCTTGGAACATAATAATAGCTGGATATGCGAAGCAGGGTGAAATGGAGAAGGCTAGAGAGTTGTTTGATCAGGCACCGGAACGGGATGTTGTGTCATGGAACACGATGATTGCTGGATATGCACAAAATGGACTTCATGCGCAAGCACTAGAAGTCTCTCAGGAGATGCTGAAGGCAGGAGAGAGGCCTGATGAAGCCACGATTGTGAGCTTGCTATCTTCCTGTGCGAACTCCGGTGCTTTAGATATCGGACAGAGGATACATTGCTCTCTTCCAGAGATGTGTTTGAGGAGTGGTTTAAGTATGCCTGTCGGTAATGCACTGATAGACATGTATGCCAAGTGTGGAAGCATAGACCGAGCAATGGAGGTATTCAAAGAAATGAAAGAGAGGGATGCTTGGACTTGGAACTCGATCATCGGGGGGCTAGCTTTTCATGGGAAGGCAGAAGAATGTGTAAATTTATTCGAGCATATGAGGATGGAGAAAGTGAGGCCAAATGAGATAACTTTTCTTGGTGTATTGGCTGCATGCAGTCATGGTGGTTTGGTCAAAGAGGGCCGCAGCTACTTTTCTCTGATGAAAAATGAGTACAGAATCGAACCTAACATTAAGCATTATGGTTGCGTGGTTGACATGTTGGGACGCGCTGGCTTGCTGAAAGAAGCATTCAAGCTCGTGGACTCCATGGAGATTGAGCCAAGTTCAATCATATGGCGGGCATTGCTTGGAGCTTGCCGTCTCCATGGGAACATCGAGTTGGGAGAGCAAGCAAAAGAGCAGATCCTGAAGATGAAACAGGATGCAAGCGGGGATTATGTCTTGCTCTCAAATATGTATGCATCCACTGGTGAGTGGTATGGAGTAGAGAAGCTTAGGAAACTGATGGATGCAAGAGGAGCAAGGAAGGACGCTGCTTGTACTGTAATTGAGGCAGATAATAAAGAAAGAGCCCATGCTTCTCCTGTTACTTTCTGAGCATGCTGGAATTTGAAACCCAGAAGTCTCTGACAAGTGCTATATGATTAATTATTGTCTTCTCTCTACACAAAAGTATTCTACTCCCCCACTCTCCTTATCTCATTAGGTTGGTCTAGTAGTTTATGCATCGCTTTAGCAATGTGTGTTCTAACTCATATATATATATATATATGTATGTATATGCCATAAGTCCATGCTACACAATCCAGTAGCTATGACTTTATCCAGCAACTGGAGCAGGCATATCTTTGGATGTTCCAAATGGCTGTCGGTTGTTCCATTCCTATTGCAACATCATCATTGCTTCATACCCCCTTATGACCCAACAAACACAAAAGAAGAGCTTGATGATAGCTACCACTCAAAAGAGCAAAGCCTCATCTCCCACTTCCAATCGTGCTTCACCATGAGGGATCTCTCCCAGATACATTCCCAGATCATTCGAACCGGCTTCGATCAGCATGTGTTTGTTGTGGGCAGAGCCATCACATTCTGCTGTGTCTCGGAGCACGGATCCGTGGACTACGCTTTGGCCATCTTCGAACAGCTCCTTTGGCCAGATGGATTCATCTGGAACACTATGATCAGAGGATGTGGGAGGACCAGCAGAGCAGAGGAAGCTTTCCTTTTCTTCCGGAGGATGCGACAGAAGGGGAAGGTGGCGGATAATTTCACCTTCTCGTTCCTGCTCAAAATTTGCGGGCAGCTGACTGCTGTCGAACCGGGCAGGCAAATTCACTGTTGCATACTGAAGCATGGCCTGGATTCCCATGTCTACGTGAGCAACACCCTTATCCACATGTATGGCCTGTTTGAAGACATGGACACTGCTCGCCGGGTATTTGAAGAAATGCCCAGTATAGATGTAGTGTCATGGAACACTCTTATAGATGGCTATGTGAACCGCGGCCAATACAAAGAGTCTTTGAGGATGCTCCTGATGATGAAGGGAAGTGGTTTCATCCCAGACGAGGCCACCTTCGTTCTAGTTCTATCGGCATGCTCGGAGCTGGGCGCATTGGATTTTGGCAGATGGGTTCATTCAGGCATCAGTGGTTCCATTATTAATCAGAGTATCTCGGTGCTGAATTCTCTGATTGATATGTACGCCAAGTGTGGTACGATTGATAGAGCTCTTCGAGTTTTCGAGGATATGAAGGAGAGGAATATAGTTTCATGGAACTCGATGATATTAGGACTTGCAATGCATGGGCACGCAGAAGAAGCGCTAAGGCTCTTTGATAGGATGCGGAAGACCGAGATCGAAGAACCCAATGACATTACTTTCCTTGGAGTGCTGTGTGCGTGCAGCCATGGAGGTCTGGTAGAAGAAGGGCAAAGGTACTTCGATAGCATGAGGAGAGACTACGGTATCACTCCCACTATAAAGCACTACGGATGCATGGTTGATCTTCTTGGGCGAGCAGGGCTTGTGAAGGAAGCTTATGAACTGATAAGGAGCATGCCGATGGAAGGCAATGCAGTGGTATGGAGGACATTGTTGGGGGCGTGCCGGATTCATGGGAACCTTGAATTGGGTGAACGAGTTCGAAAGCATCTGGAGGAGCTGGAACCTGATCATAGCAGTGATTATGTTCTGCTGTCACACATGTATGCAGGTGCTGGCCAATGGAATGATGTGTTCAAGGTCAGAGAATCAATGAAAGGAAGGGGAGTTCAGAAGCCAAAACCTGGTAACAGCTTGTCAACATGCTTTCCAACCTGACACTTCAAAAGTTTTTTTTATTTTTTTCCCTCGATACATCAGTGAGCACTATTGGAATCATTGGAACATAAACAGAAGCATTTCGAGATAGTTTCGCTATTTTTGCAACAATACCTAATTTTGTGATATATAAACTGCAGTGTGATATGTAAAAAAAATTTTCATTCATCCCCGTAGATCATGAACAGAAGGTTGAAATATAAAATATTTAAATATAATCTGTTTGATAACAGATTTCATATTATTTATCATATTCATTATCAAGATCTGTTAAATGAGATTTACGATACATATCTTATTCATCATAAATCCTAAACCTGTAAAAGGATGTTCATATGAACATCGAAGGCAGAGTCTTTCTCTCCAACATCCTTTCATAACAGATGGCTCATCGATGGGATAAGCGAGAACAAAACTCATATAGAATATCATAACGAGGAGCGGAGAATGGACCTAGTCTATTATTTATAAGCAAATCCTAGCAGGCCCTCCCATCATGGATCAATTGGGATAAGGCATATACTATGCCGTTTCAATCACACCAATCCACATAAGGTGCTCATAGTCCAAACAATGATCATATAATATTGAGCTCATCATATGTCTATCAATATAGATCATAAAATCAACTCGGTTTTAATAAATCATAAAACAATAACTAATGTCAGTCCAAATTAAAAAAAATTCTTACATTCTCTTACTTGGGCTACATTAATTATAATTTTGAAAATATTTTATTTTAAAAATAATTTTTGGATTGAAAATAAAATGTGGCCATCATATGATCCATAAACAGCACGTACAAATGACTCGGTCCAATAATATTCATGATGCTGAATCATGAGATTATTGTACTACTTATCTAATACAAAACTTATCCATGATTACAAGCATCATAAATATTATCGATATAAGTCTTGGTATGGTAATATAGCAAGAAAATAATATCAAGGTGTTCCAAAATAAAATATACTGTTTTTTATTGTCAGTCCTCAAATTTTTCTTTAACATGCTTAATAATAAAATAAGCAAGAAAGATTTTAATGGCATCAAATAATAAGTATTCTGTCTCACATACTCAATGATGAGACAGCACAATAGGTACATAACCAAAAAAGATATCTCATAATCAAAGTAAATTAAACATATATGCCATCAATCATGATTTCTCTTTAACCACATACTTTATAACAAGCTAGAGAAATCCCACGACTTCAAAAAAAGTCTATATGTCTCCAAACACGATGAGATCTCATAATTATCAAATGAGACATCTATACAACGGTCATTCTCAAGATTAAATACGTTCTTGAAATACTATATTATATTTTATTATTTTACATCTGTACATAAACTATATAAGAATGCAATCCATCAACTAAAGCAATTAATAAAAAAAATTTTCAATCAAAATCAATGTATAAATGCATTAAACTCCCACTAATCCAAAAAATCAAAAGATTTTAAAATGTCCATATTCTTGATATGTTTCATAAAAATTATGGATCTTAATTATTTGATTAGGGGATCAACAAACATTGATTTTGTATATTGTACAAAATATTTTTCTTTCAATGATAAATATTAAATTTTCACGTAGATAGAAATAATGAAAACTTTTATCATTTTCTTTAAAGAGGATAGCTGCACTACGATCATAATAAATTTTAAGTAATTTTATGACATAATCAATAATTATAGGTTCCAGGACAAAGTTCCATAATCAAAGTAATATATATTGTAACTTTGCAACATGCCACAAATGTTATATCCAAGAATGTCACTAGATTCTATTTTCATGCCTTTCTATAAAACAAAACCTCCAGTCATTTACATTGTCATAATAAATGGCATGTATCTATTTTCTTTTCATATGATTTCTTTACTAGTGCTATATCAACTAGTAACGAAGGTACAATCATTAGTTTATATATTTAATATTGTTCTCCCATTGTCCTCTAGTAGAATAAAATATAATGTTTACATAAATAAGAGCAACAACTAATTTTTTTTTCAATACTATATTTCTAATATATATATAAGAGCATCTAATATCATGCAAATCAAAATCTATAAATATGGCATGATTTAACTCAATATTCATAATATCTCTATTAGGATATTAGAATCTATATTCATTTATAATTATCTAGATAATCAAAATAAATAATATATTATTATATAATTAAAATTTATTTGCTAATGGATTACTAATGATTAAGTGTTGCAGGATAGCTCCAACATAAAATTGAATTATATTGAGCTTCCTACTAACCTTCGACTCAAAAGTATCTTATATAACCATTTTACCAAGAATTTCATCCAAAATATAGATGGTAGTTCTTTATGATCTTATACTAAAGATATCATAATAAATTGTACCCACTCATCATACTTCACATTATATTTTTCAGGATGTGCTATGCCTCCCAGTCACATCATATTATTTCCAATTTTTAGGCATGGTGTATTAAATAACTATCCCATACTTTGTGATCACCATCCATCGAAATTTAAAAACCTTCCAATGAGGGATCATCAAGTCATGATCTTTAAAGTACCATAAGATATATAAAATATCAATCAAGCTCATGTATGATGCAACATGTTTGAGATACAAATAATAAATGAATAAAGATTTTAAATATAATAAATCATTCTCAATAAATATACCATGTGCATCATCATAAAACTCTCATATAGACAGAGAATATGACATATTTTTGAACTCAAATAATGAGATCAATATAAGGAAAATACATTTTTTTTGAAAATGTCTCCTTTGGATAAACAAATTTTTTAGGTCCAATATATATTTCTTTTTAAAGAAAACAAAGATTAACATAATGAGGATATAAGGCATTCGAAAATCTATTCTCTTTGGA
Organism: Areca catechu; assembly: GCA_021397845.1. NCBI lineage: Eukaryota > Viridiplantae > Streptophyta > Magnoliopsida > Arecales > Arecaceae > Areca > Areca catechu. The sequence continues at coordinate 12,523,309 of CM038041.1, forward strand.
CAGACAAATTTTTTAAGTCTAATATACCTCTACCTTTGATATTTTGACCGAGTTAAGATCTCAATAACAACATTATTATTAACATAGAAATGATTGTATAATCAAAGATGGTAGGAATGCAAAATACTAATCAATGGACATATACCATAAATGATATACAAGAGTCCAAATACAATATCGCATATTCTCCTTTAGGCAGAACATGTAATATGCATAAGTACTCTTCACATGAAGTTATAAGCAAATGAAATACCCAAATAATCATGAACCTATCCCCTTTGAGGGGACAAGCCCATGAAAGCTAAAGCACAACACAATGTCCCATGCAACCTTTCCCGATTAAAACATACAACAATCCTCCTTTGGGTGGTGGTTGTATGCAATAACCAAAAAATATCCCTCACATGATGGAAAAATTTAATAGATTGACATAAATAAACTATTTTGATGATAAATATTTACGTCAGCCTATAAAATTATTCATACAGAAAAAAATCAATATCCAAACAAATACAAAATGATATACTTTAACAACATGTATGCCATAAAAGATCAGTCTAAAATGGGATACTCAACAATATGCACCCCACTGATCATATCATAATATTATAGTACATTCTAACTGTCATTTCTATCAATAACACTTACTATACAATTATAAAATATTTTTGAAAAAAAATTATAGTATATAATAAATATCACAATCAATTTTGGATCAATAGTGTTGCCGCCTTCACCGCCATGGCCTGTAGCTCGGGGATGGTGACGGACACTGACCTCGTCACCCAGAATCCTGCACGAATGCCCAGATATGCAAAAAAGAGGAGACCCGGGCCGGGGATCTCGGCGGGGGCACTCCGACAATCAAGTTAGTGGCGATCTAGAAAAACAGATCCTCCCTAGTGGGCCCCTGATCGGACTCCACGCTAGAAGGAGGATGTTTTGCTTTCAAAGGAAAGAGTAAAGTGAGAATGGCAGCGATGAGGGAGAGCTTGAGCTATGGCGGCTGTGTCCGTCGAGACTCTTCCGGTGAGTTCTCCGGTAACCTCAGAGCGCTTTGCTTCTTGCTAACTCTCCCTTCGCTTGCCTTTGCTTGCTTACCTTGTTCGAAGGCCCTTGGAACTTTCTTTTAGGCCATGGATCCCTCCAGTTACCCACCTCAGGTTCCTTCCTCTCTGCAGGTGCTGGAAGGTCAATTATCAGCAGTGCTCCGTACGGCGCACCCTAGTACCTTTTCTCCTTCATGATAGGGAGTTATGTCGCAGGTTCTGACTTCCCAGTTGGTCGCTATACTTTGAAAAATTTGGCAGGACCTTGATTTGGGGATAGCCACCCCCTGGTTTGAATCCCCTGACGTGGGTTTCTTCTTCTTGGTGGTGCAAACGGTCGGCTGGGAAATGCAGTGCCTTGATTAGGGCGTCTTTTCCTATCTGGTGTAAACAATGGCGGGAGAGATTATGGTACCCTGGGGGTGTCTCTCCATGGTTCTTGGGCGGCATGCTGCCACCCAAGGGAGGTGGTGACATTCCTTTCTTTCTGCTTCCGAATCCTTTGAAGTGCCGTGGATTTTGGCCATGGAGATGGCCTCCGACCGCCGGACCCCTCGATTGAAGAGTGCTTAGCTCGAGGAGAGGGAGCTCAACTTTGACTAGGGGTTCTGACGTGGCAATTTCTGCCAGCATGGCATCTGGCTGGATCCGAAAGGGACTCCATGCCAGCGATCTTGCCAGATCATTTGCCCCCCACTCCCAAGTCCCGACGGGACATTGCTTTCGGGGTGAAGGAAGTAAATGCGAAACTAACATGGAAAGGTAAAAATTTGGTGCCACTAATATCAGGATCATCACCGCTTCGCGAAACGGGCCTTGAGACCAATGCGGGGGCGACATGTTAGCGAGTTCGAGGAAGCATTATGATGGAAGTAGTTTATGGTGAACCGAAGCGTCACTTCGGCTAATCTTGACACGTAGCACCAATCTGATGGAGGAAGTCCTGAGAGGGCATATGGTTGCTGTCTGGCTACTTCAAAAAGAAAGAAAACTTTCCTGAAAAATCACTTTTTTCGAATTCTTCACACCCACCGACGAACCAGAGTCTTCTTCCTCCCTCTCCCGATCATCCTTTACCTTCAAGGCTATCAGGTTTGTCTTCCTTAGTCTTTTCTCTTCCTTGGCTAGGCTGAGTTTGTCTTTAGGGCCTCCCCGGATCCCATTTTCCTTCTTCTTTTCTTTCTTCCTCATTTGTTCTGTCCCACGATGGCCCTCTCGGGTTGGAGCCATTAACCTTTCAGCAACCCCGACGAGGCAGGGCCCTCTCGACCAAGGACTCCATCCTCCAATGAGGAGGAGGAAGTTCCTCTTCATGTTCGCAGAGGCCTTGGTCAAACCGGGATAGTGATAGGAGAGCCCAGGGCTCGCCTTTCCATCCCCCTGCTCTCGAAGCCCCTTCTGTACCTTCTCGTCCGATTAGGCCTTCCGGTGTCGCTTTAGTGATGACCAGGAAGGACCTCTCGATAATCTGTGAAGCTTTCGGCATCCCGGACTCCATCCAGCTTTTAGTCCCAGGACCAAGGGAACAGACCACCTCCGATGGCCCGGATCGGATTGTCCTTTATGAGGAATTTCTCGTAGGGGGTCTCTGTTTATCCTTCTATCCATTTTTCCTTTCTATACTCAGCAACTATCGCCTCGTCCCTGCTTAACTGGCTTCGAATGCAGTTAGAACTATTAACTGCTTCATTGTCTTCTGCCATTTCCACAGGATCGCCGTCTGTTTTTCTCTATTTAGGGTCTTTTTCATCCTGAAATGCCACCCAACCGAGGATGGGTGGTGGTTCATGTCTCCTCGCCCGAAGGGCATCAAATTTGTACTCCCCTCTTCCATCAAAGGATGGAAGAGCAAGTACTTCTTTGCTTCCATCGATGAAGTCGATTGGGTCTGGAGTGATCCGGACTGGACTCCAAATCGGAATTCCAAGGTCGAAATGGCTGATCGAGAAGTATACGACTAGCTTATTTCCGACCAGATTCCTTCTCTTGAGGTTCTGCTATCGGAGCAGAACCTATTCGACGCCGGGGTCAACCCAATCCGGGAGTTGGGTGAGTTCGGTATAACCCTTCTTTTTTCCTTTTGCGGGCCTTTTCAGGTCTGAGGCTGACCTCGACTCTCCTCTTCTCGCAGGCATGAAGTTCTCAATGGAGCAGCTCCTCGAGTCCTCTTAAAAGAGGAGTGCACCGACGGGACCTAGGGAGACCCCATCGAAGAGGGCCTGGAATGAGCCCAGTCATAGGCCTAGGCCCGTCATAGCCTCCAACCTAGGGGGAAGGGCGATCGAGCTGGCCCACGATCCGTCAAGGTAGCGGGCTTTGCCCCCAGCTCGGGAGTTCGATGAGGGCATACATGCTCGACCTACTGCTGTCGCCGCTATCCTGCCTCCGGAAGTCATCGAGGTGGAGATGGGAGAAGAAGAGAGGAGGGAGCGACCATCGGCGGTGCTATCGGGCACGGCAGTGAGCTCCAACAAGGGCTCAGAGACATTCTCGACTACTCCTCCCGAGCGTATAGCGGCGATCCCGGTAAAGTCGAGGACTGGCATCCGGAAGGCATCCATCGAGGTGGCGCCGAACTCCTCCATCACCCAAGACCGCACTTTGGCCGACCGTATGATGGACTTCGCCATCCAGTCACGCGACCGGCATGAAAGGGGAGGCAGATCCTTACTGGAGGCCATCCTCGGCACCTTTCCCCACCACTTCACAATAGGATCCTTTGCCTTTTCCCTTCTCTTTTTCTTCTTTTCTTTTTTCTTTAGCATGGCTGACATCTCTGTCAGTGCATATTGGGATGGATCTTGATAGGGGACGAATTTGATGAAATGGGTGTGTGGAGATGTGATCTACTCACCTAGCAACAACATACTAGCATTAGAGCTCCAGATATAGCCAGATTCATGGATAGAAAGGATGAAGAATTTCGAGCTATGAACTAGGTAAGCAAAAAATCTGACACCCTTGTGAAGCTTCCTTTCAAAAAAAATAAAAGAGAGGATCTAAGGGCATAGAAACCCTCAAACTAGGCTAAGCTACCTTTAAGAACCTTAAATCTAAGGATCAAGAGGGTCTTTTCCCAATAATGAAGAGAAATCAAAGCTCAAATGAAAGGAAAGCACTCACTACTCAAAAAAATTGAAGACTAGAGACAAGATCTACACTTCCTTCTTGGATTCACCATTGGAGCTTTGATCCATGGCGTGGAGCTTTCATCATCATCTTTAAATCACCAAGAAGATGTTGTAGAACAGATCACAGTGGAATATAAAATTCATAGGAAAAGAAAGAAAACCTGGCAAAAAATAAATCACAACACAAGCAAACACAAGGGATTACGTGGTTCGGAGACTCCTGCTCCTACGTCCACGGCTACACAAGAACAAATCTCTACTATAAAAGATTTACAAGAAGTTTACAGGATGCTCATCTCAGCCCTCAAACAAGAGAAGAAAAGAAGAAAAAAAAAAATTATCCCAAAAAAATATCTCTCACCCGGAAATAATTTCTTGGTGGAAGATCTCTTGCCTACCTAGTTTTCTCTCTTTCTCTCTCTTTCTCTACCTTTTTTCTCTCTTGGAAAAAGTCTTCAGGGCTGCTCTCTACATCCTCTGCATCCAATTGCGTCGCTCACAGGCCTTCTACAGCTTTTAAAGAGCCAAACAAGAGAAGAAACCAACTCCAGATCGCCGTAGAAGACCTAAAACATCCAAAACCAACTCCAGACGTCCGATCGAAGATCAAGAGCCCAGATTGTGCCAAAAATAATGCCAGATCTAGCCCAAAAGAGGTCGAATCTATCTCAGCCATCCGATCGCACCATTGGACGATCCAGATCAAAAGAAATGCTATGCGTTTCATGTGTACACCGTGTGAAACGCATGGGGAAATGTGTGGGAAACACGGGGAAATGCCCAAGAGAATGCCACTGCCACCTGGGCCGGGCCCACGCGCGCCCGCGCACTGGGCCTGGGCTGGTGCGCCGCTCACGCGTGCCCGCATGCCTTCCCGCATGCGCTCGCGCACTCGCCCGCACGATCGCTGCGCACGCCCGCGCTCGCCTGCCTACGCGCGCCTTGGCCGTGCGCGTGGGTTGGGCCAGGCCTGGCCCAATCCGGCCAGTCCAATCTTTTTTTTTTAGGCTGGGCTTCTGGGTGTTGGATAAGGCTCCACGCCTAACAACTCTTCCACTTTGAAACTTAGACACAATATCAACATCCACCTGAAAAACAAAACAAACTTCCAAAACAAAAGTTAGTATCTTGTACGGTGCCTCCAATCAACTAGCTCCGGAAGCCAATTGAGGCTATACATAGCCCCAATTTCTCTGCAGTGATCACCTTTGTCAGCATATCTGCTAAATTCTTTGAGCTATGAATTTTTTCAAATAACAGACATCCATCTTCAAGCAATACCCTGATGAAATGATATCTCGGCTGTATATGCTTCGTTCTTGCATAGAACATCAGATTCTTTGCAAGATGAATAGCATTCTGACTGTCACAGAATAGTACACTGCAGCTCTGCTCTCTACCAAGCTCCTTCAGTAAATTTTGCAGCCAGATCATCTCCTTGCTAGCTTCAGTGATTGCCACATACTCTGCCTCGGTGGTGGAAAGAGCCATGATTTTCTGTAGTTGCGAGATCCAGCTCACCACTGTCTCGCTAATGGTATACACATACCCAGTCTTGCTCCTCCTCGTGTCAACATCGCCACCCAGGTCTGCATCCACATATTCCTGTAAAGTCAAACTGCCCCTTCTATAGCATAGGCCGACATCCTTGGTACCTTTAAGATATCGCATGATCCATTTGACAACTTTTCAGTGTTGCTTGCTCGGATTTGCCATGTACCTGCTCACAGCTCCCACTGCATGTGCAATATCTAGCCTCGTGCAAACCATCACGTACATCAAGCTACCAACGGCTGAAGCATACGGAACCCTGGCCATTATCTTCAGCTCATTATCAACCTTGGGTGACTGTTTCTTCGAAAGCTTAAAATATGCGGCCAAAGGTGTCTTCACCGGCTTTGCATCTGACATGTTAAATCTGTCCAACACATTTTCAATATAGCTACTCTGAATCAATTTCAGTATGCCCGCCGTTTTGTCTCTTTTGATCCTCAACCCAAGTATCTACTTTGCTGTGCCCATGTTCTTCATTGCAAATTCTTTAGACAGCTCCCGCTTCCATCTTTCAATCTCTTGCATGTCTGGCCCAGCAATCAACATATCATCAACATACAAGAGTAATATCATAAAACTGTCTTGGAGTATCTTGAAATAACAGCAATGATCCTCTTGGCATCTAGCAAAACCATTGTTGATCATGAATCCATCAAACTTTTTGTACCATAACCTAGGGGCTTGTTTTAGACCATACAAGCTTTTCCTCGCTTGTATACTTGATCTTCTTTATCAGAGACCTCGAAGCCAACAGGCTGCTGCATGTAAATTTCTTCATCTATCTCACCGTGCAGAAAGGCAGTAATAACATCCAGTTACTCTAGGTGTCGGTCCTCCGCAGCTATAATGCTCAAAACAACTCAAATCGTAGAGAGCTTGACAACAGGAGAAAAAATCTCGATATAATCTATACCCTCTTTCTATTGGAATCCTTTCACGACTAGCCTCGCCTTGTACCTCTTACTGCCATCGGGTTCCTCTTTGACCTTATAGATCCATTTATTATGCAGTGCTTTCTTTCCATTCGGTAGTGTGCTGAGCTCCCACGCCTTGTTCTTTATCAAGGATTGCATCTCATCCTTCATCGTCAGCTCCCACTTGACCGAATCTTTGCTCTCCATGGCCTCATCAAAGCACTCTGGCCCCCCTCCATCTGTAAGTAGCAGGTAATGTAACGAGGGTGAGTACCTTACACATGGTTTTGGGATTCTTGTAGATCTTCTCAGTTGAGGAGTCTCTGGCTCAGGCTCAGGAACTCTTGCTCCCTCGGCAATGTCCTCCTCAGTGATCTCTTCCAACTCTACTTGCTCTTTCTCCTTGTCTACCTCTTCTGCTCTATTTGGAACGCCTCGGTCCTTGTACAGGCTTCTCTCATGACACCACGTCCTTGCTCCTGATGATTTTCTTGTCCTCCTCGCTCCAGAACTTATAACCAAAATTATCAGTGCCATAACCAATGAAGAAGCACTTCTTCGACTTTGCATCTAGCTTGTCTCTCTTCTCTGCATTGACGTGGACATAGAAGACACCGCCGAAGACCTTCAGGTGAGATAAGTTTGCTGATTTACCTGTCCACTCTTCTTCAGAGATCTTAAAATCAAGAGAGACGGAGGGACTCTATTAATCAGGTAGGCAGCAGTGCTAACTGCCTCAGCCCAAAATATCTTGGGCAATCCAGCATGGAGCCTCATACTCCTTGCTCTCTCGTTCAGGGTACGATTCATGCGCTCAGCTATCCCATTTTGTTGTGGCGTACTCAGGATAGTTTTCTCCATCTTGATCCCATTAACTGCACTGAACTTCTTGAACTCACTACTATTGTACTCGCCTCCATTATCTGACCTTAGGCACTTGATCTTTTGTCCAGACTCATTTTTCACTAAACTTTTTCATTTCCTGAAAGTGTCAAACATATTATATTTATTATGCAGAAAATAAATTCATACCTTCCTAGTGGAATCGTCAATAAATGTCACATAATAACTTGAGCCTCCAAGGGATGCCACCGGAGATGGATCCCACACATCGGTGTGAACTAGCTCTAGCTTTTTCAATCTTGGTACTCTGCCTGTCTTGATGAAGCTGACTCTCTTCTGCTTTCCAAGAACACAATACTCGCAGAAATTAACATCCGTCATCTTCAGACCAGCTAGCTTACCCTTCTTCTGTAATACTTACATTCCTTTTTGCCTCATGTGATCCAGATGGTAGTGCCACAACTTCGAGTCTACATGTGCCAAAGCCACTGCATCTTTCATGTTACCAGTCATATAGAGGGTGCCCAACTTGCTTCCACGTGCTATCATCATAGCACCCTTGACGATCTTCCAGGAGCCACCAACAAAAGTTATGACATAACCCTCTGAGTCCAGTTGCCCGACTGAGATCAAGTTTCTCTTTAAACCAGGGACATCTCTGACATTCTTCAGCTTCCATACCGACTGATTTGGCATTTTGATATGAACATCACCTCTCCCCACGATGTCTAAAGGCTTGTCATCTGCCAGATAAACCTTTCCGAAATTACCAGCTATATAATTTCTCATGCATTCCATCTATGAGGTAGAGTGAAACGAAGCACCAGAGTTTAGGATCCATGACTCCATCGGACTGTCCGCACTGAGAAACAAAGCATCTTCAGTATTCTCGGTCGCTGCATTGACTGACTCTTTCTTCTGTCATTTATTCTTTCTTGCCTAGCAATTTTTCCTGGTGTGTCCCTTCTTACCGTAATGCCAACAGCCATCACCCCTAGGTCTTGATTGGCTCCTCCACTTGGATTTGGATCTCCCGCGGTTGTTGCTACACTGTGCAGTCCTCCCTCTGCCTTCTTGGGTCATCAAGGCAGATCCAAGGCTCCCACTGGCTTCTTTTCTCTTGATATCTTCACTGAGAATCAGGTTCCGAACCTCTTCAAATTTTAACTTGTTTGATCTGCAGGAACTGCTAACATCTGTCACAGTTGCACCCTATTTCTGGGGCAAAGAGGATAAGAGGATCAAAGCACGGACTTCATCTTCAAAATTGATATCGACAGAACTTAACTGACTAGTAATCAAATAAAACTCATTGATATGATCCATGACAGATGCACCTTCTCTCATCTTGAGATTAAATAGAGGATGCATAAGATAAACTTTATTGGAAGCCAAAAGTTTCTCATACATGTCGCACAGAGCCTTCATCAAACCTGCTATCGTCTTCTCCTCCAGAACATTGAACGCAACATTCTTAGCCAACGTCAGCCGAATAACTTCCAAAGAGTGGTGGTCCAGCAAATCCCAGTCATTTTGCCACACATCAGCAGGTTTTACACCCAACAGCGATTGGTGAAGCTTCTTCTGATATAAATAATCCTCTATCTGTATCTTCCAGAAGCCGAAGTCCTTCCCATCAAACCTGTCGATCTTAACTTTTTCTTCGTCTCCTGCCATTGCTCCCACTGAAACCTGGTGCTCTGATACCAGTTGTTATGGAACAGATCATAGTGGAATATACAATTCATAGGAAAAGAAAGAAAACCTGACAAAAAATCAATCACAGTACAAGCAAACACAAGGGATTACGTGGTTCGGAGACTCCTGCTCCTACGTCCACGATCGCACAAGAACAAATCTCTACTATAAAAGATTTACAGGAAGTATACAGGATGCTCACCTCGGCCCTCAAATAAGAGAAGAAAAGAAGAAAACAAAAATAAATTATCACAAAAAAATATCTCACCTGGAAATAATTTCTTGGTGGAAGATCTCTTGCCTTCCCAGTTTTCTCTCTTTCTCTCTCTTTCTCTACCTTTTTTCTCCCTTGGAAAAAGTTTTTAGGGCTGCTCTCTGCGTCCTCTATATCCAATTGCGTTGCTCACAGGCCTCCTACGGCTTTTAAAGAGCCGAACAGGAGAAAAAACCAACTCCAGATCGCTATAGAAAACCTAAAACATCCAAAACCAACTCCAGTTGTCCGATCGAAGATCAAGAGCCCAGATAATGCCAAAAATAATGCCAGATCAAGCCCAAAAGAGGTCGGGTCCATCTCAGCCATCCGATCGTACAATCGGACGATCCAGATCAAAAGAAATGCTATGGACCACGTGTACACCGTGCGAAATGCACGGGGAAACGTGTGGGAAATGTGGAGAAACGCCCAAGGGAATGTCGCTGCTGCATGGGCCAGGCCCACGCACGCCCGCGCGCGTTGCGCGTGGGCCTGGGCCGCGCTCCACGCACCCACGCACCGGGCTTGGGCCGGTGCGCCCGCTCGCGCGCGCTCGAACTCCTACCAACATGCGCTCGCGCGCTCGCCCGCGCGATCGCTCTGCACGCCCGCGCTCGCCCGCCTGCACGCGCTTGGGCCGTGCGAGTGGGTCGGACCGGGCCTGGCCCAATCCGGCTAGTCCAATCTTTTTTTTTTTTTTTTGGGCTGGGCTTCTGGGTGTTGGATAAGGCTCCACGTCTAATAGAAGAACCTGCAAAAGAGTCAAGGTAAGGTCGTGATTCAAAAAAATTAAGAGAAAAGGAAGGAATCAACAAAGAGAAGTGAAGAGAGTTGCTGGAATTTTTTTGGGCAGCACTTCCTCCTTTTCTTGGGCTTCTTGGAACTTGGTAGAAAGCTTGAAAATAGAACTATGGTCCTTCAAACTCAAGATGTGGTAGAAAGCTTGAAAATAGAACTATGGTCCTTCAAACTCAAGACGCTCACTCAAATTCAAGATCAAACTCATCACTCCAAGTCAAACCTAAAGAAAAACACTCAAAATTCTAGGAAGAACTCGAGAACTTGGCAAAGTGGAAGAGAATTCAAACAAGTTTCATTCAGCTTAAGTCATTCATTGAATACAAGAGGAGAGCCTTGGTCCCTATTTATAGGCCAAGGCAAGCCCCTTTGGGCGTTAAAGAAGGGAATTAAGAGACCAACTAATTCAAGTTTAGTTGGTAGCTAATTACAAGATTAGTTCCTAGCAACTAATTCCTAGTAACTAATCCTAACAAGAGAAATTCTAGAAGCTCCATGTGGTGCCATCTCCTTGCAACACTTGTCTTCATCTAATCCTTCCACATGTTCTTTAAAGTTTGGTCTATCAATTAGGCTTCAAGGTAGATGATTTTTTCATAGCTTGGCCAGCCCATGGGCTTGTAAAAAGGAGTCTTCACTTGATTTTGGCTTTAAACAATTCAATCTTGCTTTATGGAATTAGGAGTCTTCAAGAGGTGCTTCATACATTTGTGGAAACCTGAAAAAGAAAAGATTGGACTACAACCAAAGATTATTAGTTTGTAATTTCTTCCTCTTGCCAATGTCCTCATTAATTCTCCTCGGGTGAAAAGAACTCGGCGCTTCATACATTTATGGAAACCTGAAAAAGAAAAGATTGGACTACAACCAAAGATTATTAGTTTGTAATTTCTTCCTCTTGCCAATGTCCTCATTAATTCTTCCCGGATGAAAAGAACTTGGCCCTAACGAATATGGATCATTTTGGCTTTACTAGTATTCAAGTATATCTGGATTGATCCTTTGTAGTTCTTCTTGAGTAATCCTTGAATCTTCAGAATCAGGTCTGCCTTCCAAATGGATCAAGTATCGTTGGTAAGAGGTGGAGTTGCAAGAGACTCCCCTCGCTTTCATGAGGTCCTAATTAAAAACCGCAAGTTCGCTTATGACGTTTGCCATTTAACCTCTAGCCTTAGACATCAATTTCAAGGAATAAGTACAAGCTCAAATAATACTTTATCTTACCTTGCACTTGAACCCGACTTGTGGGTGTCCCTAGTTTAGGTTACTAGATTTTACTTAGGGTTTAGGTTAATGCAAATGTGGATGATTGTTTTTGGGCTAAGGAAAGGTAATGACCTCCTTCCCATATGTAATATTGAATACCCTTAGGATATTTTAAAAAAATGGATGCAAACAATTTTAACAAAACAATGAGCACAATCACAAATACATTAATTTTTAACCTAATTTCGAAATGTCAATTAATACAAATTTAAATTGAATAATTCAAATCTTGAAGTCTAGATTTCAGCAACCAATTTCAAAATTTTTAATTTTGAAATTTGATTAGAAAATTCATCCTTGGAAGCAAAGTGGTTAAAATGTGGAAGAGAATTTTTTTGGGCAGCACTTCCTCCTCTTCTTGGGCTTCTTGGAACTTGGTAGAAAGCTTGGAAATGAAACTATGGTCCTTCAAACTCAAGACACTCACTCAAATTCAAGATCAAACTCATCACTCCAACTCAAACCTAAAGAAAAATACTCAAAATTCTTGGAAAAACTCAAAAACTTGGCAAAGTGGAAGAGAACTCAAACAAGTAAGCTTCATTTAACTCAAGTCATTCATTGAATACAAGAAGGGGGCCTTGGTCCCTATTTATAGGCCAAGGGCAGCCCCTTTGGGCGGCAAAGAAGGAAATTAAGAGACCAATTAATTCAAGTTTAGTTGATAGCTAATTATAAGATTAGTTCCTAGCAATTAATTCCTAGTAACTAATCTTAACAAGAGAAATTCTAGAAGCTCCATGTGGCACCATCTCCTTGCAACACTTGTCTTCATCTAATCTTTTCATATGTTCTTTAAGGTTTGGTCTATCAATTAGGCTTCAAGGTAGATATTTTCTTCATAGCTTGGCTGGCCCATGGGCTTGGAAAAAGGAGTCTTCACTTGATTTTGGCTTTAAACAATTCAATCTTGCTTTATGGAATTAGGAGTCTTCAAGAGGTGCTTCATACATTTGTGGGAACCTGAAAAAAAAAAGATTGGACTATAACCAAATATTATTAGTTTGTAATTTCTTCCTCTTGCCAATATCCTCATTAGATCTCCTCCTCATTCGCGATTACTACACCCAGTGGGTTAGGAGGGAAAACCTGAAGGACCAGGAGATCGCGGTGCTGGCGGTTGAGGCCAAAGAAAAGAACGACCGAGCCCAAGCCACGGAAGAGAAGAACAAGGGCCTTAAAGCTGAGGTGGCCAACGTCGAGAGACGTGTCAAGGACCTCGAGGCATCCCTGGCTTGGGAGAAAAATCGGGTCAAGCACCAGGCTGAGGAGCTCAAGGCCGAGGCAACTCGGGCGGAGGAGCTCAAGGCCAAGGCGGCCTAGGCGGAGGAACGATCTCAGGCCCTCCATGCTCAGCTGGAGGCAGCAGAGGCACGGGTGTTGGTGACCGAAGAGAAGGCCCGCCGGGGCAGAGCCTAATTTTAAGGCCTTGACAGAATATGCGGATGAAGTCCGGGAGGCATCCATGAACTCATTCCTCAAGGGCTATGGATTTTGCCAATCTCGGGCGGCTCAACTTTTCCTAGAGCTGAACCTGGATGCGCTCGCCTTTCCAGCAGCTCCGAGCGAGGACCCAAGTGAGGCCACAGTCGAAACGGAGGAGGCAGAGCCTGCGGCCGCCGCTTAAGTAGCCCCTCTGATGAAAGTCTGAGAGGATGCCGGCGTGCCCCAGTGTCGCCCGGGAAGGAGCCGACGGAGTAGTGGGATAGGGACCTTCCTATTATTTTCTTTTCGCCCCTTGTATTTTCTTTTTATTTCTGGACTGCTCGACCTGTCGGGGGTCTTTGGATAGTGTAATCCTCCACCTTCAATTTTAATGAAGTCTTTTCCTGTTCACTGAGTTCTCTTGTTCTGGTGCTTTTGACAATCTCAACAACCCTTCTTCTTTTCTTTTATGATTGCAACTGCCCATGTGCATATTTCTGTTGTGATGCTTTGTCGTGGGGTGTCGGGCTTTCAACCTTCCCTGGCAGAGCTCCGGTTACAGAGGGCGGTTAGGAAGAAAAGTCATGAGTTTTCTGAGTTATTTCTACCATGTCGGAAATGCGGTAGCAGGGCTTCATGCATCTCCTCGAAGTTAGTTGTGTATTCCGGATTCTTCCTGGCCGAGCCAGGAGCCGATGAACACCTCAAGGAGGCCTGAGTGACCCCAGGTGCGACCATCTCTGAGCACCTGGAATGCTACCGAGCTAGGGATCTAAACTCAAAGAGTTCGAAAGACGCCCCCACCAAGCTGGGACTTGGATAGATAGAGTGCGGGGCTTCTGGAGTTTTCCGGCTTCAAGATGAGGGGCTTCAGGAGTTTCCCGGCTTCGTCTGCCAGACCTAGGGTCGACAGCAATATTCCTACAAGGCAAAGGCAATTTTGCATCAAAAGAAATTCTTTTATTAATGAGAGGAAGCCTTACATCATTGGTAGTACATCTTCAAATTGTTGGCATTCCAAGTTCGTGGAAACGGGGTGCCCTCGAGCTCGGCAAGGTAGTAGGCTCCATGGGAGAGGGCTTCCACCACCTTGTAAGGGCCTTCCTAGTTCGGAGAGAGTTTGCCGCATTCCCGAGGTTGAGAGGCTTCAGCCCGTCGCAGTACCAAATTGCCCGGGCGAAAGGTCTTTGGCCTTACTCACGTGTTGTAGTACCGGGCCACCCACTATCGGTAGGCCATCATCTGAAGTCGAGCCTTGTCTCTCATCTCCTCAAGGAGATCCAAATTAAGTAGAAGGCGATCCAGGTTTTCAACTTCATCATATTGCTCTACCCGCAACGTGAACACACCAAGTTCTACCAGGATGACGCCTTCGATGCCGAAGACGAGGTTGAAGGGTGTCTCATCCGTGGTCGTTCGGGATATTGTATGGTAGGCCCAAAGGACACTAGGGAGTTCTTCAGCTCACATGCCCTTGGCCTGGTCCAGCCTGGTTCGGAGCCCTTGGAGGATGGTTCGGTTGGTCACCTCGACCTCTCCGTTGCTTTGAGGGTAAGCCACAGAGATGAAGCGATGAAAGATATTGAGGCCGGTGCAGAACTCCTCGAACTTCTGATTGTTGAACTATTGTCCGTTGTCAGTAATGATGGTGTGGGGGAGCCCGAAGCGACAGATGATTGACTTCCAAAAAAATTGGCTGACTTTGGCTTCGATAATCAGTGCTAGCGGCTCCGCCTCTACCCATTTAGTAAAATAGTCGATGGCCACTATCAGAAACCTGCATTGCTCGAACGCGGGGGAGGAAAGGGACCAAGGATATCCATCCTCTACTAGGCAAATAGCCAGGGGCGGAGAGTTGGGAGAGTGGCACCGCCGGTTGACGCTGTATGCAGCAATGGCGCTAGCAGTGGTCACACTTCTTCATGAAGTCGGTAGCGTCCTCTCTCATAGACTTCCAGTAATATCCTTGTCGGAGAGCTTTGTATGCTAACATCCTACCCTCCATGTGATTCCCGTAGAGGCCCTCGTATATCTCTTGGAGCACGAAGGCCACCTCCGTGGGCCTCAGGCACTTTAGAAGTGGATAAGAGTAGGACCTGCGATAGAGTTACTCATCCATCAACACGAAGCGCGCGGCCTTCTTCTTGATGAGGCCGGCCTCTGCGCGATCTTCTGGCAGGATGCCATCGGTGATGTACCTGATGTACCAGTCCATCCAACTGGGTTCCGGGGTGACCTGCTAGACTTCCCCGGAAGCCTCATAGCTTGGGGTTTCGAGGTACTCGATGTAGGGGCACCCCGACGATGAGTCCGGCAGGGTCGCGAGCCTTGAGAGGGCATCGGCGCGAGCATTGTCTCCACAATGTATATGGGAGATGCCGAAGCATCGGAAGCTTGCCATGTTCGAGCATACCTGCTCCAAGTACTTCATCATTTTGGAATCTTGGGCCTCGAATTCTCCTGAGACCTGTCCGGCCACCAACTGGGAGTCGGTGAAGACTTTCAGGTTGGGTACACCCAGTTCACGGGAAACCCTCAGTCTCGCGAGGAGTGCCTCATACTCCGCCTGGTTATTGGTTGCCGCGAACCAGAAATGGAGCGCGCACTCAGCTACAACCCCGTCGCCATTGGCAAGGATGAGGCATGCTCCGCTCTCTCCCGAGTTGGATGCGCCATCCACATGGAGGACCCAGGTCTTCTCCTCGATCCCAGGCTCTGTTCGGCACTCTGGGAGGGTCTCCTCCGGCTCCTCGCTCATGCCTGCACACTTGACCAGGAAATTGGCCAACACCTGGGCCTTCTGAGATGGTCTCGGTCGGTACACGATATCGAACTCACTGAGTTTCAAAGCCCACTTGGCTAAACGCCTGGAAGTATCAGGGCGGCTGAGTACTGCCCTCAATGGTTGGTCTGTTAGGACCACGATCGGGTGCCCTTAGAAGTATGGCCTGAGGTGCTGAGCAGACATTATAAGGGCAAAAATTAGTTTCTCAAAGCAGGTGTACCTAATTTCTGCATCTCGAAGGAGTTTACTATCATAATATACCGGTCTCTGAGCTCCATCTTCATCTGTACGGACAAGGACTGAACTAACGACCCTTGGGATAATTGCCAGGTACAATAAGAGCTCCTCTCCATCCTCCAGCCTGGAGAGCAGCGGTGGCGACGCCAAGAACTTCTTCAGCTCCTCGAAGGCTTCCATGCACTCCTCTATCCAGGTGAAGTCATGCACCTTGCGCAGCACCTTGAAGAAAGGCAGGCAGCGGTCGACAGATCGCGAGATGAACCAACTCAGGGCAGCGATCCGACCCATAAGGTGCTGGACCTGCTTCTTCGAGGTAGGGTGTTTCATGTCGACAATCGCTCGAACCTTCTCGAGGTTGGCTTCTATCCCCCTTTGGGTGATCATGAAGCCTAGAAACTTCCCAGCTACCATGCCAAAAGTATACTTCACCGGATTCAGCTTCATCTGGTGCAGGCGAAGGTTTTGGAAGGCCTCTGCCAAGTCGATGATGTGGTCTGACCTCGGCTTGCTCATGTCAAGCATGTTATCCACGTAGACTTGAATGTTGCGATCGATCTGGTCCTTGAAGACTCTATTGACCAGCCGTTGGTACGTGGTGCCAACATTCTTTAGGCCGAATAGCATCATTCGGTAGTAGTGCTTCCCCCAATCCGTGATGAAGGCAATGTGCTCCTCGTCCTCTGGGTGCATCCGGATCTGATTGTACCCAGAGAACGCATCCATAAAGGATAGCAAGCGGTGCCCCAATGTGGCATCCACCAGTTGGTCGATCTTTAGAATGGGGAAACTATCCTTCGGGCAGGCTCGGTTGAGGTCGGTGTAGTCCACGCAGATCTTCCATTTTTTGTTGTTTTTCTTGACCATGACCACATTCGCTAGCCAGCTAGGATACTGCACTTCACGAACAAAGCCGACTGCAAGGAGCTTCTCCACCTCCTCGTTAATCGCCTGTTGCCTCTCCGGGACGAAGCATCTCTTCTTCTGCCAGACAGGGCAGCACTTCAGGTCGATGCTTAACCTGTGAGTGATGATTTTGGGGAGAATCCCAGGCATGTCTGTCGCTGTCCAGGCAAACACGTCCGCATTCACCTGGAGGAAACTCAGCAGGTGGGCTCGCTCCTCTTCTTGTAGCTGGTCCCCGATCTGCATCGTCTTAGTCGGGTTCGCTCTGAGTGGATCATCAACATGCGCTCAATTGGGCCATCCCTGGGATCCTGCACCCTTTGGTCGAGGTCGTCGATGCTAGGGTTTTCCTCGGCACTTCTGGCCCCTGGGATAGCTTGCAAACAGTGTTGGATCGGCTAAGGTGCCCCCCTCATCTCCCCTACGCCATAAGGAGTGGGAAGTTGCACCAACAGCTACTTAGTAGAGATGATTGCATCGAGCAGATTGGGCCTGGGATGGCCAAGGATCACATTGCAGGCCAAAGGAAGCCTAACACCCGTGAAGGTCATCATGACAGTACTTTACTGAGGTGGTGATCCGGCAGTAACGGGGAGAGTGATCTCTCCTTCAACTCCCACGGAGTCTCCGGTAAAATCGATAAGGGGGGTGTGTAGGGGCTTCAATTGAGCAGAGGATAGATTCATCCTAGAGAAAGCATCGTAAAAAAGGATATCAGTCGAACTTCTACTATCGACCATAATTCGCTTTACAGGATGTCTGGCAATCATCATCTCGACAACCATGGCATCATCATTTATATTTTGGTTCCCAGATCCCTCATCCCTTATAAAGGAGAGTACACTTTCCGACCTCTCTCCCTCCTGGATCCTTTTAGAAGAGCGCTCTATTCCCCAGCATATCATATCCACAGGCTTCTCGGTGGATCGGTTGTCGACTGGAGGGACAGGAGGAAGAGCTGCAAGCACTTGAGGTTTTGCCAGGATCTTGCCTCCCACAAACTTTCTAAGGTAGCCCCTCCTTATCATATCTTCAATCTTTCTTTTGAGGTAGCAGCATTCCTCGGTGTCATGGCCGTGGTCGCGGTAAAACTGAAAGTACTTCATCTTGTCGTGACCGTTGGATGGCCTCAGCAGGGGAGGGCGGCACAACGCTCACCCTCAACTTTCATGATGATCTTTGACCTCGGGATGAAGAGAGGTGTGTATCTTTCTTCTGGGATGGGGCCGTTCTTCAGCTTTGACCCTGGTCGAAAGTTCGGGGTCAGTCCGGGCTTCTGCATCCCGAACGTCTCCCCCGAAGGCTGCTTCTTCAGTGGCTTTCCGTCCAACTCTCTCCTGGTGCGGTCTACCTCCTCGGCACGGATGTATTTGTGAATGCGAAGGAGGAGGTCGGAGTATGTCTTCGGCGATTTCTTGTCTAAGGAGTAAGTTAAATAGGAAGTCCTGAGCCCTCTCTTCAGCACCAACATGGCGACCGGCTTATCCAAGTTATAGATCTCTAGTGCGGCAACCTTGAAGCTAGTAACATAGTCCCGCAAGGGTTCGTGATCCTGTTGCCTGATGGAGAAAAGATTGTCTACTTCTCGTGGCACTTTCTGACAAGCATCAAAGTGAGCCACAAATCTCCTTTCCAGCTGCGCGAAAGAGTTTATGCTTTCGAGCTCAAGGCGGGTGAACCAGATCCAAGCAGCCTTCTTAAGAATGGTTGGGAAGGCGATGCAAAGGAGAGGTCTGTCGCCCCTTGGACTCTCATGAGAGCCTTGTAGCTCTCGAGATGGTCAGGGGGTCGGTGGTCCCATCGTAGGGATCCACCTGCGGCATGCAGAACCGACTCGGGATCGGCTCCTCTTGGATTTTTTTGGAAGAAAGGGAGACGGGCATCATGGCCCGTCGGCTCACGGGAGGAGCCCTGCAAGTTTGCAAACTGGCGGGACAATTTCACCAGCTTATGCTCCTATTCCTTCGGGCACTTTTCGGCTATGTATCTGATGGCCTTATCGGTGGAGCCTTCCGTCGAGGCTATCGGAGGAGATGAAAATGATAGCTGAGGGGGGTCACGACGGGGAGCCTTACCTCGATGACTTCGGTGATGCTTGACAGCAGCGTGCTCGAAGACCGGAGACCAGCTCTCCCAGTCGACCGACCTAGTCAACTATCTCTTCGCCAGGGTCCGGTGGCTTTCCCGGGGGTCAGTCATGGCCCGCGGTAGCGATGGCCTTCCTTGGAAGTAATGCAAACTATCGCGGGGTACATCGGCTTGAGCCACAGGGGTCCCTGGCCGTTGGCGGGTGGCCAGGGACCTATGCTGAAGTTGTAACTGTCTCACTACCGCAGTCAGAACCTGCATCTGCTGGGCGAGCGTGGCCAACTGGACATCCATCGAAGGCAGTTGCGATGGAGCGGGGGGTTCCCTTTCTGGACTGTACGTGCCCCCATGAGAAGCAGGGTCTCCCGCACGGCTGGTGGAGACCTCTCACGTGCGCGTCATCACAATGCTTCGGGTGGAGTTGCACGTGAAGGGATTGGCTTGAATCAGACTGTGCCCTGCCCCCCTTCCTGGCGCACCAATATGTTGCCACCTACACTGCCATGGCCTGCAGCTCAGGGATGGCGCTGGACACCGATCTCGTTACCCAGAATCCAGCTTGAATGCCTGGATCTACAAAAAAAAGGAGACCCAGGCCGGGGATCCTGGCGGGGGCACTTCGACGATCAAGTCAGTAGCGATCTAGGGGAACATATCCTCCTCGGTGGGCCCCTGATTGGACTCCATGCTAGGAGGATGATGTTTTGCTTTCAAAGAAAAGAGTAGAGTGAGAATGGTAGTGGTGGGGGAGAACTCGAGCTATGGTGGCTGTATCCGTCGAGACTCTTCCGGTGAGTTCTCCGGTAGTCTCAGAGCGCTCTGCTTCTTGCTAACTCTTCCTTCGCTTGCCTTTGCTTGCTTACCTTGTTCGAAGGCCCTTGGAACTTTTTTTTAGGCCACGAATCCCTCCAGCTACCCACCTTGGGTTCCTCCCTCTCTGCAGGTGCTGAAAGATCAATGATCAGCAGTGCTCCGTGCAGCGTGCCCCAATGCCTTCCCCCTTCATGATAGGGAGTTATGCCGTAGGTTCTGACTCCCCAATTGGTCGCTACACTTTTGAAAATTTGACAGGATCTCGATTTGGAGGCAGCCGTCCCCTGGTTTGAATCCCCTGGTATGGGTTTCTTATTCTGGGTGGTGCAAACGGCCGACTGAAAAATGCAGTGCCACGATTGGGGTACCTTTTCCTATCTGATGCAAATAATGGCGGAAGAGATCATGGCACCCTGGGGGATGTCTCTCCATAGTTCTTGGGCAACGCGCTGCCACCCAAGGGAGGTGGTGACATCCCTTTCTTTTTGCTTCCGAATCCTTTGAAGCACCGTGGACTTTGGCCATGGGAATGGCCTCCGATTGTCGGACCTCTCGATCGAAGAGTGCTTGGCTCGAGGAGAGGGAGTTCGTCTTCGACCGAGGCAGGCTCGACCTCAAGAGAGCCGCCCGGCGAAGGAGCTCGAAGAGAGCGGGAGCTCCACTTCAGCCAAGGTGGGCTCGACTTCGACCGAGGTGGGCTCAACCTCGAGGGAGCCGCCTGGCGAAGGAGCTCGAAGAGAGCGGGAGCTCAACTTCGACCAAGGTGGGCTCGACCTCAAGGGAGCCGCCCGACAAATGAGCTCGAAGAGAGCGGGAGCTCGACTTCGACCGAGGTGGGCTCAACCTTGAGGGAGCCGCCCGGTGAAGGAACTCGAAGAGGGGGTCTGACGTGGCAACTTCTACCAGCGTGGCATCCGGCTGGATCTGAAAGGGACTCCACGTCAGCGATCTTGCCACATCAAACAGTAATTGAGACATCAATATGAAATTTCAAATATAATAAAAGATAAATAATTAATTTTTAATAACTCAATTATTCAAAATTCATAGTACTCCAGATCCTTTGAGGCTATGCGAAAATACACTCGAATTATATAATAGTGAATAGAATTGCACAAATAATTTTTTTTAAAAAATTATTTAAATATTTCATCATGCATGAAGAATTTAACCAAAATACTTTTCAAATTATTATGAGTCAAACGGTCTAAAAATTGCTCAAATCGGATGTAAAATGAGTAAGTTCCAGCGATTTTAATCAAAAACAAATGATAGAGGACCAAACCATAAATTACATAAAATATAGGGACTTTTTTGTAAAATATATTTTCAGAAAAAATAGGGACTTAAATATAAAATTTTTAGGACTCATTTATAATTTTCAAAACTTTAGGAACCTATCAAAAATTTTACATCGATCCTTATGCAATTCTTAATTTTATAGCGGCTTATTGCAAAATTTCTCTTAACCCAAAATTAGGATGACCCAATATGATTTGGTCCAGCCAACTCATCAATTTGGGCTCAACACAATTAATGGATTGGATTTTAAATGGACCAAAAACTTAATAATTCAAATCCAAAGTTCACCTAAACTTATCTCCTTCCATCCTTTCTATTCGATGATGGATCAACCATCATTAATCAGCGACAATGAGGCTAATGTCGGTCTCCATGATCTTTGAAAATATTAGCAAATAAGAAGAAATACCAGAGATATATGATTATTTCATCTCAATATCATTCACCAACTAGATGATAATGCCTAACATATTAAACATATTGTGAGCATGACTACAGCACTAAGGATGACATGAGGAGCAAGCATGGCATATTTTTAGTTTGGACAAACCAATATCCCTATTAATTTATTATAGTTCTCATGTCTATTAGAAATGCATATGAGCTGTATAGAAATCATCACTTAAAGATAAATATAGAATCCTCAAGAAACAACAACCCAACCAGTGGGTTAGGCACAAATGGTTCATTGATCTTTATGTGCTACCACAGAATTATGGATATCTATATTAAAATCTTTCCAAGTAAGAAAGAGTTAAGCCCCCACAATGCATTGATGTTCCATAATGTCAACATTTCTTTCTCTTTTAATTATGGGATATTGGGTTATTAGATTTTGGGTTTTGGACCCAAAACCCAAAATTCATAAATTATTCTTTTTTCTTCCCCATGACCAACCAAATCCACAAAGAAGGGCCACCAGCCTTCTTCTGGAATCCAACCCACTGGCACTGATTTCTAGGTCACCGGTCACCAGGACCGGTTCTGGATGGTTGGTTGCCATCGCTCGCCATCGCCGATGGCCAAAAGAGGGTCGTATCAAGGGAGGATTATGGCCTCCTCACGGTTCACCCATTCAAAAAATTCTCTCCTTTTTTTGCAAAACAATGATGTCTATGCTTGGCCGCATAATAAATAACAAAATCATTATCAATGTAGTGCATGTACATGCATACTTGATATCTTTAAGTATAGTGGACTAATGAAAATTTTGTGCATTTGCATGTATTCTCAAGTCAACCTTGCATTGGTGCAAGCATAGCATCCAACACAAGATTAAACGTGTCTCATGTTACATGTAGGAAAAATAACCAAAAATGATGGTTTTGCAATAGTTGGTTGTCCCTCCAACAAAAAAAAAAAAAACCCTGGTAGAAGCCGAATATGTTTTTGCTATATAACAAATATACAACTTTAAGATAATTATCTTTGACCAGGCAAACAGGGTTCGCTCTCAAAA
Organism: Areca catechu; assembly: GCA_021397845.1. Taxonomy (NCBI): domain Eukaryota; kingdom Viridiplantae; phylum Streptophyta; class Magnoliopsida; order Arecales; family Arecaceae; genus Areca; species Areca catechu. The sequence continues at coordinate 12,545,833 of CM038041.1, forward strand.
TGCAAGCCCACCTACTTTTGTCATAATTAGCTAGAACAGCTTGAGTTGCTAGGCCATTAACACCTTTGATGCATGTTTTAAACTAGTTTCATCAGAATATGATAAAAAAAAAAAACTAACAAGCAATTCCATCTACATGCTCCCTATTTAGTCCAAAATCGATTCAGACCAATCATAGACGGCAGAAATAAAAATTGGAATCTAACCAAAACCTCTTAGATTGTTCAAAGGATAGAAGTAAAGGATGAAAGTCTGGTTTCAAATTCAAAGAATATTTTCGAGATATTTTTTTTTATCATAATATATGTATATATGTAATTTTCAAGATCTAAAACATGGTGAATAATATCAATAAAACATATCATCAGGCTTTTCCAAGCTAAGCATCTAAAGATGAATAGAAAAATAAATGATTCCAATCTTCTATCAAAAATATCAGGACTCTAATATCAAATATAAGAAAAACTTTCATTAATCCCCAGGAATCATGAACAGAAGATTGTAATACAAAATATTTAAATTTGATCTGTTTGATAACGGATCTCATACTATTTATCATATCCATTATCAAGATCTATTAAATGAGATTTATGATACATACCTTATTTGCCATAAATCCTAAACGTGTAAAAGGATGCTCACGTGAACATCGAAAATAGAATCCTTCTCTCCAACATCCTCTCGTAACAAACGATTTATCGATGAAACAAGTCGTGAAAACAAAACTTACATAGAATATCATAAATGGAGAGGAGACCTAGTCTATTATTTATAAGCAAATCCTAACAGGCCCTCCCATCATGAGTTAGTTGGACCAAGGTCTATACTATGCTGCCTCAACTACACCAATCCACATAAGATGCTCTTAGTCCAAACAATGATCACATAACATTAAATTCATTATACATTTATCAACATGGACCATAAAATTAACCGGATTTTAATAAATTATAAAATAATAATTAATATTTTTAAAATTAAAAAAACCTCTTACATGATTATCTTTAATTATAGATGCTATAATTGAGCACATCTCGAGCACATGTGGCATGGACGCTAGCAGCGTCGCCATTAACAAGTAAACTAACAACCAGGTCCAAGGAGAAATGATGGGTAACGTGATTTAGATGCTATCCCCTAAGAACTTTTCTTCTGCTTCTTTGCCTGCCATTCTTTGCGAGCAGCCTCGATCTTTGCACTTACATTAGAATGGAAGCCAGGATATGGCTCATACCCGAAAAAATTAAGTGCCTGGATATAGAGGAAGTCAGGATAATCTTCATTTTAAATTCTTTTACATCACAGAATGTAGATGATTACCTCGAGCAAAACAAAGAATGGGGCCATCAAGAAAGCTTGAGAAAGATTGTCAAGAAGAGCTGGTGCACGCTTCTGAGAGGAGAAAAAAGAAAAGGTTTCAGTTGCACCAGTCTGTAGAACAAAAATACACATAGTTCTTATCAGAAAGAAATGACCATGTAAGGCACGCTTTACCTCAAACACTCCATGGCCTATAAATTGTCCGGTCCAGCAAAACAACTGAGCTGCAAGAACGACCTGTATAGATGTTGCAGGAAAACTATCAGTGTACTTTTAAACATGAAACTGCACACAAGTGATAATTTCTTAATTTCATAAACACATCATCATCTATTATGTTAAGGGCATGGAACATGTTGACCTCCCAGTCACTGTTTTTTCAATGAGTAATCAAAACTCCTCACATGGTATTCAAAATTCATTTTCAGCATTCAGTTTTCAAGCGAGACAATTCAGAGATGCTTAAGAGATAAAGATCTATAGAATACTGCCACGAGAGGAGATTAAAGGAAAAAAGCTCAACCATGAGTACTTGTGTTAGAATTGAAAAATTCTAGCCTTGCATAATGCAAAGGGATGCTTTAACTTTCAAAGTGATAGATATGCATGACCGCTATAAAATAGTGTTTCATAATCAAATATATGTCAAGGGATGATGCATATACTGACAAGTATACAGACTCCTTTCTTTTTAAAAGCCACGAACATAATACTTAGAACAAACCATTGAAGATGAAGACATGACTGTAAAGCTGAAGTGGAGCAAAAATGTTTGTTTTCATGATGAGACAACCAAAAGAAGAATTAGAACTAAATGTGAGGTCCAGGATGGCATGTGAATGCAAATCACAAAACCTAAAATATATCCTGGAGTTGTATTAAACCTTCAAGCTTGACACAGACTGCATACGGGATTTATTTAGACACTCCTTAGAGGATTTCTCCTTGTACTGCCAAGACTTGTCCTTTTTCTTCCAAAAGCTGAATGTTAACATTGGACTTACTATGGCAGGATCAGATTTGACTACCAAAAGATTAAAATACTAGTGCTTATTATCTGACATGCCACAACCTCTTTTATTTGGGTTTTGAATTTCTTGGTGAGAATACTAGTACGCCATATCAATACTAATCCAAGTAAGAGTGACTGTCGAAATAATTTTACATTCTCAAGCTACTTTATTTGAATTTGCTATCCTGCAGGGGAACTAGTAATGTTGTTCACTGGGCTAAAGGAGGAAAGCCACCTTGGAGCTTGCAAATAGTTTCAATGAAATGCATGATATCGCCAGAGCAAGCTGTTTTTTTTGTCCACTCTCAAGGAAGCGAAGAGAACGACAGGTTCCTTCATGGACTGGAAAATATCAGGTATGCAGGAAGAATCAAGCTTTAGTTGCTTCAGGGTTTTTAATTTCCTCCTTTTCTTTGACATTTTTGTACAGCTTTTAGCAATTGTATGAAGCTTTCTACTTTTATGAGATGAACTCATCACTAACAGGAATTTGATAAGTACCAGTAGAATAAGAACTAACTAATCACATATATCCTTCAAATCAATATATCCATTGCAGAAATAACATACCAAGATCACCGAACTTGCATCAATCCTCTTATTTCAAAATAGGTTTGGGTTGTATCTTTCGCACAAAATATCAACCATTGGATGGTGCAATTAGCTGCCTTGAGAGCTGTGCAAGCAGAGGGAGGGAAGATGTTGGGGGTGCTTTGAGAGTTGTGTGCCTGCTTTGAGAGTAGTGCAAGGTGCAATCTAATGGTTAATATCACAAAAGAAGATCAATCACTCTTTCGTGTGAAAGATACAACTATAACCCCTTCAAAACATCCTCCTTTCAATTGTTAGCACCAGCAACCTGATCCTATTGTTGGTATCTTCTATAAACAGCGACATTTCTTTGAAAATTTTAGGTTTCAACATGAATTACAAATATAACTTGTTTTATGTATTTTCTCAAAAGATATTTAATTTCAAAACCTTTTCTTTAAAGTATTCAAGACATCCTTATATTTAGCGAACTTCAAGAAGTATATAAGAACCCTTATAGGAACTAACTAGAGGTATTTGTGTATCAAGCAAGGTTTCATGTCCTAACAAGATGGGGGATATCCTAATCGTCCCATCTTGTTTCTGTAAGAAAATAGAACCAAGATAAGTTTAGGACTCCAAAATCCACGTAGGGATAGAAGAAGAAAGAAGAAAGACAGAAAGGAAGGAAAGGAAAAAATGAAAGGAAAGAAGAAGAAAAATGAAAAAAAGAAAGGAAGGAAGAAGAAAAAGAAATAAAAAGGAAAAGAAAGAAAGGAAGGTAGAGAAAAAGAAAGAAAAGAAGGAAAAAAAGAAAGAAAGGAAAGAAGAAGAGAAGAAAATGGAGGATATTTATTAAGATGTATAACTAGGACTACTATCAAGACAAGACAGGACAGGGAGGCATCATGTTCCATGGAGAAACCAGGACACCATCCCACAGGATTTAAAACCATGAAGTGTCTTATAGTACATATTTTGGTATATTAGTATATTTTTGGATACTCTTGGGTAGTCCTTTTCTGAAATGAACTATTGAATATAGGAGAAAACTTTTCTCCAACCATTAAAGAAGTCTATGTTAATCAATAAAGCTGTTAGCAGAAAGATGGGTGACATAGGAGTGGAAGAGACTTAAGAGTCATAGAGAGAAAGGGAAGAGGGGACGATAGGGGAAATAAGATGACCGAACTTGACATTAAACCTTTCTTTCATTTCAAAATAAAAAATACAAGTCTTTGGTTGACCCTCTTCATAAACTCAGAATTGACCCACAAGTTAATAATTTTAGTCCTTTTGGAGCTCTTTATATAGATAGAACAAATCCCTGATAAAATTTCTAAAAGAAACAGCTTATTGACCCCTAACAATCCATGGGTACTGAAGCATCACTATTTGCATCACTATTCAGGCTACAGCAATATGTACATGAACCAACCTCTTACCTAAATTGACTCCTCCTAGACTTGGATTCAAAACTCTTATGATATGATCTTGATTGGTTCTTATTGGAAAGCACAGAACTTTAAATCATCAAAATTCAGGCTATTGAATGTGATGCAATTCAGTCCAGCATTATTCATGTCCACTATGTGGATATCATTCCGAAGGTCCTTTTTTTTTTTCTCAAAAGCTTTATCCTCTATTAACTCTCTCTATGATTTGATATTGGTGACCCACATAAAGTTCTCTTGCAATCAGATCATGTTTTGATTGTTTTAATGTCCATTTTTGTACGAGCAACAAGGCATGGATCATCCATTTGATAGCAAGCTTTGAGGAATCAAGCAAATCTTCATATGACTTGATCTTGATCATTGATTTTAGATTAGCAACTTGATCTTGCCACATATTCTCCTTGCATTGATCTTCGTTATTTTGATCCTGTCTCTGATAAACCCAATAGATCATCAACTAACAGATTTTCAGTTAACCAAACTTTGATGGTAGTGTTGTTGCATGATGAATCCTTGACCATAGACTCTTCACATGATAAAGCATCAATTGCAGGCCCTTCATGCATAAGCTATTTGGCTTCTTTATTTTTAAGATGCTTGATTTGTAGTTTTACCTCAGAGAGTTTTTAAATGCCTAAAGCCATTGTAATTGTTTGCATTGCAGCCTACATGGACATCACATCATTCTTGATAGAGGCCAACTATCAGGCAAAAGATCTTCTCATATCTGACATGTTCACAGAAATCACCAATTCTAAAACTCAAAATGTCATTCATGACTATGATAAAAGGTAAAGAAATAAGAAATAAATAGATAGAAGTTCAAGGAATAAGGAAGAGAAGGTAGGATTCTTTGGCTTTGTTACCAAATTGATGTAGGATAAGAAAATAATAAGTTATAGAGACGAGGGGAAGAGGGAGAGAGAGGAAAAATAAGACAATCGAACTTGACCTCAAACCTTCAATTCATTTTTTTTAAAACAATAAAGTATCCAAGTTTTTTTCTTGACCCTCTTTATAAATTCACAAACTTGAAGCAAAGGTTAATGAATTTTGCAGTACAGTGTCATTAACAGCAGCTGACCCCTTAACTTATCTAAATAGACTCCTGGACCTCGTAAAATTATGGACTTAAAGATCTTATCATACGGCCTTGGTCAGATATTATTGAATTCAAAAAATCCTAATGATTTCAATCTAAAGCCTACTATTAAAGAACTTTAAATCAGAAAAAACTCAGGCTATTGAATGTGAAGCTATCCAGTCCTGCATCAATGGGCATATTTCTGGTGTTTGAAAATGGCATTTGGTTTCAAACAAACAGTATGCCATAAATCTAACATACGAAGGCTTGCTTTGTAATATATGTTGCTCTGAGGCAAAAAATAGAAGAGATTACCTTATCAGGCATGTAGTTCAACTTTAAACAATCAGTTACAGGCATAAATAAATGATCCGTGCTACAATAAAGATTAAAATAGCTTAAACTTGATGGAAAGTCTATAGCAATCCCTGCAATTATGAATGTTCCTATAGAAAGAATAACTTTGACAATTATGACACATGATATCCAATATATCAAATCCTAAAGTTAGCAAACGAATATAAGTATTAAATTGCTCGAGGTATGGTATGACTACGAACCTTAGAGGTACCAAGGGAGCCTTTCATATAAAATCAGGAAGATCAGTTCAGAGCAATTCTAAAGAACCCCCATGGCCACGAGAATCAATACCATACAGATTTCGATAGCAGGGGTAGAACTAAGCTAGATTGAAGACTACATGACATATGTTAGTGGTACAAGAAACGGTGAAAAGTTATCTTTCCTTCAACCTAGTCATTTATTCTAAGCTGATATGCAGACTAACTCACAATTATACATCTTCAAATTAAAAAGGGAGAAATTATCCTAAGCAGAGAACCATTAGACAATATCTAGAAAGCAGTTATTTCAATTTTCTAAAAAAATGCTCGTTTTGCTTAACAAGGACCTAGGTTGTTATCCACCTACTAGCAATCAAAACCAATTATTGCACAAAAAAATAAAGTGATCCAAGTCTCCATCAATGCTATCTTCATAGCACAAATGGGTGAAGTAATGCTAATGTTAGTTTGGATTGAAAAGCTCTAGAAATAATAAAATTTTAACAATTTTATTTTCTATCATTGTCTGAATATTAATTTGTAAAGATAAACCTTACATATCCGATGGGTTTGAATCCTAGGATATGCGGCTATCTGATACATGCCTGGCTCGGGCATCGGGTCGGGGCGTGACAAGACCACAGAGATGAGCTAATGCAGTTAAAATTCTCTAGGAATCCATCATTGCTTTCTCCATCAAGAGATTAATAAGTAAATAATTTACAACTATAAATGCAGACATGACAACAGAACAAGTCCAATAGGTGAAGCGGTTGTTTTCAAAATAATACTATGTTAACTTATTGTCCTAGTCTTAACCTATCTCATTTTTGAAATTGTTTAATTTGTTGATACATCAGAACATCCGTGTACTAGAATACATTTACCAATCGAGGACAAAAGGGCAATCATAAATGACAAGAGAAAAAAAAATAACGTGATAAACAAAGAAGACCCCAAGATTTTAGCATAATCCTCATAGTTCACAAGCATCCAATCACACACAAGCATGATAAAACTGACACGAATCCGCTTGCTAATAGAGCGGAAAGTATACATAAAACCTAAATTTTGCACCAGCTCCTCCCATCCAACAAGATCGAAGAAAAATAAGATCGAAGAAATAAGGAATGGAAAAAGTCGACCGACCTTCCAAGCGAGGGAGAAGCCGAGGTGGGCGGCGAGGGAGGTGCTGCCGAGCCAGCAGAGGAAGCAGAGGGCGGCGGCGAGGGAGCCAACTTTGGGTTCCATGAGGACGTAGAAGATAGCATAGATGAGGGCGAAGAGGAAGGCGAAGTCCAAGGCCAGGCCGCCACCGGCCAAGGGGAGGTGGAGGAGAGGGGGAGCAAAGTGGAAGAGAACGAGAGAGGTAAAAAAGATGGGCCAGACGAAGAGCATGTGGATGACGACGTTCACCGGGTTGCTGTGGTACGCCCCGTAGAAGGCGAAGTGCTTCTCCAGATCAAACAATCCCTTCCCCATAATAGATGATGAAGATGATGGGATCGATACCAGAGAGAGAGATGCTTCCTGTTTATTGAATTAGAAGAGAAAGGGGGATTTTATAAAGGGGGAGGGAAGGTGACGGGGGCGCTCAAGTGGGAAAGAGGAGAGGAGACTGCGTTCAAACCGTTGACCGGGAATAATTATTTCTGAACTTTCTTATGTACTTGGGTAGGGGAGGTTCTTTGTTTAATGAATTTATTTTTTATTATATATATATATATATATATATATATATATTACGTTTGGTCTTGGTCATGGCCAATTGGCCATGGCCATGGTGACGAGGGACTGCCATAACCCATACGTTAAGTTGACCAACCTTGCTCCTCACGTTAGAATGTCCCATTAAAAATTAAAGGCAGGTTTTAATATACGAGGATTAGTTGGTTATATTTATCATAAAATTGTGTGTTTGTTTTGCCTGTAAAATTTTATATATATATATATATATATATATATATATATATATATATATATATATATATATATATATATATATATATATATATATATATATATAAAGGAAGCTATTATAGGCTGTTTCTGATATTAAACTCTTGCCTGTGGTTTAGTGGTCCCTTGAGAGACGAGTAGACTTATTCAAGAAACTACAGCAAATTAGAAGTAAGAATAACTTTTCTTCTAAAATAACTATTTCAACATAGATATAATATTATTTGTGAAAAATTTTACACTTCCTGATACGAAACCAAACAGATATCCAAGCTTAAAACTTCAGAGCATAAACTTGTTTCATGCGAGTCAATTTAAACTTGGGAAGAATTGCATAAACTTTGCTTGGGTACCTCTATTTTTTTTATTTGTTTATGCTACTCCCTTTTCAAGTTTAGTTTTAATTTTGAAATGTTAGAACAATGAATGAATAGAAAAGAAAACGTCTTATATAAATTTTTTTTTTCAAATTTTCAAAAAATTCTTTTAGTTATGGTAATTTTGAACAATTGGCAATCATATAAAATGATGTGATAGTAATTTTATTTTAATTATATTTAATTATCATTGCATTATGAAGTTTCTTGATATTTTTCATGTTTTTTTTGAAAGAATTCTCAAGATTTCTGCAATTGTTTTTTTTTTTTTTTGATAAAAAAAAAGATAGGAGGGAATAACCTCGGTGTAGCTTTCCCATCGGGCCCCCAGCCCGTTAAACGATTGTTCGATACGGGCCGCATATTTTTCACGTAACCTTTCTATCAACCGGTGAGTACGTTAGCCTAACCCTACTACGGTACCGAAGTTTCCGTATATTTTCCGCGTATCCTTTCTATCAATCGATGAGTATGTCAGCCTAACCCCATTATGGTGCCGAAGTATCAACCGCTCCGCCCCCAGTCATGTGCGCTCGTAAATTCGGAATTTAATCGAGTCATCCAAGAGATCATGTCTCGCTTTTATGAAAATTCAAAATTTAATCATGACCAGAAAGAGACAGAGTTGCATTTTTACCAACCATGCTAGCTCCGTAGTGATATAATTAACCCTTTAATGTGGTATTAGTTTATAGACTTCGCTTTTGGCATGAGAGGAAGCCGATGGCCAATAAGAAGAATTCTGCCTCATGGTCCTTGTCCTAAGGTCCCATAAACTCGGCAAGCTGGAAATAACTTTACATTAGCAAGTTCGTGAAAGTTCGTTTTAGTGAGAGAAAGTTCGGAGTTTCATTTCATGAGTGAGAAGGGGGATTCTCGGGTTACGGTTTCCTCGACGGGGGCCAACCGGCAGGTTGAGGAGGCCATGACAGTAGGGAAAGGGAAGGGGAAAGCGCAAGAGGTGGAAAGGAAAGCCCTGAGGGCGGAGGTTGCCGATCGGAGTGCAAGTCCTTCAGTGATGAAGGGGGGAGATAAGCCCAAAGTGCAGAAGGCTATGGGGGCATCATCAGGAGCTGGGAGTAGTATGCCGGAGCATGTTTTGAAGCAGGATCCAGGAAATCAGTCGGAAGTGGGTAGGCCAAGAGTCCAGAGGGGTGATGAAGGAGTCCCCGACACCGTCCGTTCCTGGTCCCAGGTGGTCCAAGGCATGAGACTATTCCGCTGGGAGTCTTCTTGAGCTTCTCCGTCAGACATCGAAGCTCTAGAGCAAAGGTTCTCAAGGATGGTTGTATTTTCTTCAGAGGAGGTAAGGGAAGCTAATACTGTCCTTAAATTAGCTCTAATTGGTAGGTTTATGGGAAAAGGATTACCGGTAGAGTTTGTCCAGAAGGAACTTAGGCTCCGGTGGGGTCTAAAAGATGACCTTGCGGTAGCTTCCTTATCTAAGGGGGTGTTGCTATTTCGATTTCGATCCGAAGAGGACAGAAATCGGGCTCTAGAAAAAAGTCCCTGGTCCTTAGCCAGACAGCTTTTAGCCTTGGAAGCCTAGAGGCCTAATTTTAAACCTAACCAGGATACCATATCTCAGGCATGGGTTTGGATTAGACTACCAGATCTTCCGGTAGAGCTGTGGGACATGCAAAAAATTCTTAAAGTTGCCTCGGCAGCGGGTAAAGCTTTGTTTCTCGATGATTGGACGGCAAACTCAACCCGTATGGGTTATGCAAGAGTTTGCATCCTTATCGATGTTACAAAGCCCATATACCCGGAAACAAAAATCCAGGTAAATGATGAATGTTGGTGGTAGAAATTTATTTATGAGGAATTACCGGAAATATGCTATACTTGTGGTTTTATCCAAACTGATTTCTCTAAGTCATGTACATGCTCAGAACTACCATAGCAATACAGAAATCAATAGGTGTATGGCCCCTGGATAAGGGCTGTGAAAGTTTCGATGCAGGCTCCACAGACAACATCCAAGGATAAGCCAATTCCGGCTATAAACACGAGAGATAAAAGTACTCAAGGAACCCAAATTAATAAATAGGTTAGGAAGCAGTCTCCGGCTAAAAATGTCACTCATCCTATGGAAGCTAGTATGGGTTCTAGATTTACACCGCTATACCAACAACCAGAGGAGCAGGAGAGCACAGATATGCAAGGAATCCTTTTTATGGGAAAAGTGGAATCGTTTGCCAAAATTGCCAACAAGGAGAAGCGAAAGAGGTCTCCAACTAAGACGACGGCAAAAGAAGGAAGGTCCACGAATGATTATCCTCCCTTAACCAAGGTGATAGTTCGGGAAGAACAAGTGGAGGTGCAAGAGGCAAACTCTCAACTAGTCCTATATAAACCCAAACATGGAAGGAAGGAGAATCAGGTAAGGGAAGTATGAAGACCTATAACAATGACCAAGACTACTTCTGAATGTCAAATGATGGAGAAGGAGCTGGATCAACAGATCGCCCAGGAAGATCATAAGGTACCCCAAACACAGAACAAAGGTAAGCATCTTCACTATGTCGATCAGTTATCTTCAGCTATAGTTCAATCTACTAAAAAGCTTAATGCTCAAATGCCTGATGAAAGTTCTGATACTTGTTTAGTAAATGTTCCTATAGTTCAATCCATGTCTAGCATGCATGATGAAGTGGGAATGCCTGGAGGGGCGACACCACCTAACCGTGTTCAATGAAAATGGTTGTGTGGAATTGTAGGGGTGCGGCTAAGGCCCCTTTTGTGAATTATGTCAAGAATATGCTTCGTAATTATAGATTGGATATATGTTGTTTTCTCGAGACTAGGTTGTCGGATGAGGCCACCAAAAGGATTAAGCAAATTATGGGACCCAAATGGGGTGTCTACATGATCCCTTCTCTGGGGCTGTTTGGGAGTATCATAATCACTTGAAGATTGAGTATAGGCCAAGTGGACTTTATGCATGCAAACGGATAGGGAGCTTTTGGGATTATCACGCCTAACAACGAACAATCCTGGATGGTAGCTTTTGTTTATGCTAGCACGAATGGAATGGATAGGAGACTGCTTTGGCAACAAATTTTCTCTGTTAATTCTATTGACATTCCTTTACTAATAATAGGCGATTTCAACTACATTTTACACAGGGAAGATAAAAGAGGAGGTCGTCCGTTTCGTACAACGAGGGATGTCAAAGAATTCAACCAATACATTGTTCAAGCAGGACTCATTGACATTGGCTACTCCGGCCCTTCCTACACCTGGTGTAACAATAGATCGGGTAATGCAAGGGTGTGGGAAAGGCTGGACAGGGCCTTCGTGTCCCCCAAGTGGCTTCAATCTTATCCTGAGTCAAAGTTGCAGCATTTGACAAGGTTTGCATCGGACCACTGTCCGATTCTTCTATCTATTGAGACACACAAGTGAAATGTCAAAACTCCATTCAGATTTGAAAAGATGTGGTTGCAATGCCAAGGGATCCATCACATCATAGCTCGTACCTGGAAGACTGATGTTAGTGGTAACCCTTCTGTAAGATTATCTAAATTTTTGTATAAAACAAAGATTGCTTTGAAAAAATGGAAGAAGTGTTTCAGCAATATTTTCTGACAAGGTAACAAACTCCAACAAAACAATCTTGATTTACAAATTAAGGAACATCGTTTTGAGGATTTCTTTGATGATGACCACAGGCACCTTCTTAATCTTATAAGTCAATTTAATGAGAATCTTCGGATACAGGAAATGTTCTGGCGCCAAAGATCCCGACTGACGTGGCTTAAGGAGGGGGACCTTAACACCAGGTTCTTTCACTAGTCAACAATAATGCGATGCAGACAGAATAATATTCTTGCCCTAAGGGACCATCATGGAAATATGGTAACAGCGGAGGATCGGATTCAGGAGCTGGTCTATGATCATTTTAAGCAAAGATGGCAGAGGGAAGGGCACAAAGATACTGAACCCCTGTCTAATACGAAAGTTACAATGTTACAGAATGACTGTCTAATTAAGCCTGTTACCTTGCAGGAAATTGAGGAAGTGATCAAGCAGATGCCGTCTAATAAGGCTCCAGGATCTGATGGTTTCCCTCCCTTGTTCTTCCAGCAATTCTGGTACATCATCCATGGGGAGGTTAATCAAGCTATTCATCACATCTTCCATGAAGGTCAGGTGCCGGCAATCTGGAAAAGGACTTTTATAACTCTTATACCCAAGAAAAGTAAACCAGAGGAGATCACGGATTATCGTCCAATCAGTCTTTGTAATACTATATACAAGATTGTAGCCAAAATTTTGGCTAATCGTCTGCAATTTGTCCTTCCTTCTATTATTTCGGAGGAGCAGGGAGCCTTCGTATTAGGTAGAAGTATCACGGAGAATATTCTATTGACCTAGGAAATTATGCACTCTATGCAAATAGCTCCTAAAAAGAAGGCTCTGATGACTGTAAAATTGGACATGGAGAAAGCCTACGACAAAATGCTTTGGTCTTTCCTTATAAAGGTTATGCAGCAACTTGGGTTTTATCCACAGTTTACGCATTTGATCAAACAATGTGTCACGGAATATGATTATGCTGTTCTGGTCAATGGAACCCCTACTAATTGGTTGAAACCTGCTACAGGCTTTCGTCAGGGATGCCCCTTATCCCCTTCTCTATTTATTTTATGTTCCAATGTTTTTTCCAATATGATTAATTATGCTGTGAACCATTATTTGCTTAGACCATTCAAAGTGGAAACCAGAGGCCCGTTTCTTTCACATTTACTTTTTGCGAACGATATGCTTTTAGTAGCTCGGGCCACTCTTACCGATGCCATATGCCTCAAAGCTGTACTTGATGCGTATAACAATCTCTCTGGTCAAGCGATCAATGCGGAGAAATCGCATATCTCTTTCAGCCCCTCTATCAATCAAGATATCAAAAATCGCATCATCTCTATTTTTAACATAAATGAGAAAAAAGGAACTGTTGCCGATCTCGCCGCCGCGCCTGTGGCTTCGAAGCCGCCGATCCGACTAGACCGTCTCACCCCTGGGGTCTCCTGGCTCGATCAAACCTGCAAGGCAAGGTCAGAAATCCTGGCTGGGGATCCCGGCGAGGGAGCTCCGATGGTCAAGTTAGTAGACGGCGAGAGGGAATAGAGTCTCTGAGACGGGCCCCCGAAGGAGTCCCAGACTAAGAGATCGTGCTAGCAAGAAAGGTCCCAGAAAGAATAGAAACCCGACCGGGTCCCTTCACCGAGCTCACGCCAAAGGTCCCCTCTCGGGATCTTGGATCTTGCTCTTGGAACGGAGTCTACAGCCTTTGTCTCTTGCTTACCTTGTCGTCTATCCTTCCCTTCCTTTTAACCCCTCGTGCTGTTCCTTCGTCTGCCGCCCTTGGGAGGCTCTTTCGTTGCTTCCAATCTCCTTCCCCTTTCTCTTTCCCCTTCTGGATCAAAGAACCTGGTGGCTTCCCTGCCTTGCTTGCCGAGCCTAGCGAGGAAAGAGTAAAGGGAGGGCGCCAGGCAGACCACCGACCAGGCCTTGGGCAGAGCGCGAGCGCTCTTCTTCCCAGGCACTGACGAAACCCGTTATTGGGTTCTAGTTTGTCAGGACTTCGCCTCTCGATTACGGGACCTGTCGGGCCGATGTAAGTGATGTTTCGCGTGTCGCCGCCGACCGTACGGGCGCTGTCTTCGGGGTGCGGTGCGCACGGCTCGAGGGGAAATCTTGGAGCTCGTGCTCTTGCTCCTTGGAAACTTCTCCGCACAGGTTGGCCTGCCTCGGTCGAGGTGGGACCATCTCAGGGTGCCACCTGGCGAGGGAGCAGGGAGGCCGCCGGCTTCAGTCGAGGTGGACCCCTCCTGGGTGGACACCTAGCGGAGCGGCAGAGGGGCGCCCGACATCGACCGAGGTGGTCCCGTCTCCGGACGCCACCTGGCGAAGGAGCGAGGGGCCCGGCTCGACCTCGGTCGAGGTGGGACCGTCTTAGGGTGCCACCTGGCAAGGGAGCGGGGAGGCCGCCGGCTTCGGCCGAGGTGGACCCCTCCTGGGTGGACACCTGGCGGAGCGGCAGAGGGGCGCTCGACATCGGTCGAGGTGGTCCCATCTCCGGGCGACACCTGGCGAAGGAGCGAGGAGCCCGGCTCGACCTCAGTCGCGGTGGGACCGTCTCAGGGTGCCACCTGGCGAGGGAGCGGGAAGGCCGCCGGCTTCGGCCGAGGTGGACCCCTCTTGGGTAGACACCTGGCGGAGCGGCAGAGGGGTGCTCGACTTCGGTCGAGGTGGTCCCATCTCCCGGCGACACCTGGCGAAGGAGCGAGGGGCCCGGCTCGACCTCGGTCGAGGTGGGACCGTCTCAGGGTGCCACCTGGCAAGGGAGCGGGGAGGCCGCCGGCTTCGGCCGAGGTGGACCCCTCCTGGGTGGACACCTGGCGGAGCGGCAGAGGGGCGCTCAACTTCGGCCGAGGTGGTCCCATCTCCGGGCGACACTTGGCGAAGGAGCGAGGGGCCCGGCTCGACCTCGGTCGAGGTGGGACCGTCTCAGGGTGCCACCTGGCGAGGGAGTGAGGAGGCCGCCGGCTTCGGCCGAGGTGGACACCTGGCGGAGCGGCAAAGGGGCGCTCGACTTCGGCCGAGGTGGTCCCGTCTCCGGACGTCACCTGGCGAAGGAGCGAGGGGTCAGGCTCGACCTCGGCCGAGGTGGGACCGTCTCAGGGTGCCACCTGGCGAGGGAGCAGGGAGGCCGCCGGCTTCGACCGAGGTGGATCCCTCCTGGGTGGACACCTGGCGGGGCAGCAGGAAGGCTTGGACCGACCTCGACTTCGGCCGAGGCGGAGCCACACCTGATTTTGCCGAAAAAACTCCATGTGGCTCGAATCACGCCCAGCAAAATCTGAGGCATGCCACGTCATCGTTACGGCCGTAACAGTTGCCCCCCATCCCCCCGTTCCGTTGAGGCATCGAGGCTCGGAACGTGGGGATTTAATGCGAAGATGACGTGGGGGAGGCGAAGATTTCGTGCCATGATTGCCATGATCCTCGTCACCGTTCCTCGTTGCGCCCAAAGCCCTATAAGAGGTCGCCACGTGTCGCCTATCCGGTCGTAATTAATGCATCGCTTCGAAACAGAGGTCGTTTCCCTGCAACCGAAGCATCGGTGTCAGGCGTGCGTCCACGCGGCATCCATCCGATGGCTTGGAGCGGAATGATGGGTACGGCTATTGTCGATTGAGTTTGAAAAGGAGGGGACTTTCCGGAACGAGGCCCTTTCCCTTGCTCCATCGACGGTTTGCAGCAGGCTATCTCCCACTCCCCCGCGTTGCACAGTGCATTTCGGTGAGTGCTTCTGTTTTCTTCCTCGCTCCGTCCCTTTCCTCTAGCATCCTTTCCTCACCATCTTCTTTTCCATGGCGCGCCGCCGCCATGTTTCGTCTAACCCGGACGAGGCCGGTCCGTCCCGGCCGAGGACTCCATCGTCTTCCTCCCCGGAAGAGGAAGTGATCCCGGAGGAGACCCGCAGGCGACTCCAGCCTGGGGGCATCACCATAGGCATCCCTAGGGGTCTTAGGTCTCTCCCCGTAGTGTCTGCCCATCCTATCTCTTCTCTTCCTCCTCCGGCCCTTCCTTCTATCGGTCCCTCCGGTCACGTTTCCACGATGACCGAAGGTGACCTTTCCTTGGTCTGGGAGGTCTATGGCATCCCGGGGTCAATCCATCTTTCTCTTCCATGGCCTGGGGATCGCATCACCTTAAGTGGCCCCGGCCGCATAGCTTTCTACGAGGACTTCCTCCTTGGGGGTCTTCAGTTTTCTCTGCACCCCTTCTTCCTTTCCTTCCTCAGCCATTTCCGTTTGGTCCCGGCCCTGTTGGCTCCCAATGCCATCCGGGTCATCTTCTCCTTCATCATTTTCTATCACTTCCATGGGTTTGTTGCCCGTTTCTCCCTCTTCAGGGCTTTGTTCATCCTGAAGCGGTACTCCACCGATGACGGCTGGTGGTACATCTCGCCCTGGCCTAGGTGTCTCCGATTCGACCTCCCTTCTTCCATCAAAGGTTGGAAGAACCAGTTCTTTTTCGCCTCGATCGAGGACGTCGACTGGACCTGGAGCGAGCCGGATCGGTCCCCGAATCGAAACTCCCAAGTCGAGCCGGCGGACCAAGAGGCCTACTCCCAGCTTTTGAGCGACGTGGTCCCATCGCTCGATGTTCTGCTCTCGGAGAAGAACTTGTTCGAGGCAGGGATCAGTCCCATCCGGGAGCCGGGTGAGGCTTAGCTTTTCTCTTACTCCGCCTTTCTGCCCTTCTTCTCTTCTTCTTTTAACTGGGCTGACCAATTTTCTTTCTATTGCAGGCATGAAGTTTTCTCTGGAGAACCTTCTGGAGGGCGCGGCTCAGAGGGACACCGCCGAGGGAGACGAGCCTGCGGCGAAGAGGGCTCGCACCGAGGCGAGCAAGGAGGTCATGCCGGTGTCCGCGCCTGGTCCAACAGTTGCAGCTCCCCTGCCCAGGCCGCCTCGGGCCCGGGCCATCGATGCTCCAGTCGCCCGCCCTGACGAGACTGCCGAAGAGGGAGGCCCATCGACAACGGTTCCCCTCCGGGCAGGCCCCATCATCACTGCAGCCCCGACGGCACCGCCCGCGACTCTAGCTGCCCCGCCGGTGGCAGTCCCACCCGGGGGGTCGGTCGCCCCTGCCGCTGATCTGACAGCCCCACCGTCGACAATCACCAACCGGTGCTCCGTGATCCGCGACCAGGGGCTCGCGGAGAAGGTGATGGAGTTCGCTTGCACCTCCTGGGACCGCCGACTTCGGGACGACCGGGACTATGTCGATGCTCTGCTCGGGATCCTCCCACAGCTCTTCACGGTAAGTCGGAGCTCGGATCCATCTCCTTTTCGATTCCAATCAACTCTTTACTAACCCACTCTCCTTTTCGTGCAGATTGTGACCGACATGCTCCTGTTGAGGAACTTCCTCGCAGGGTACGCCAAGAAGGACGCCGAGAAGGAGGAGAAGCTCGGCAAGCTCGCGGCCGACGTGAAGGACCTCATGGAAAAGGGGGTCGAGCTGCGGGGGAGCAACCAGGCCCTTCAGTCGGACCTGGCATGCGTCGAGGGGCGCGTCAAGGACCTGGAGTCCTATCTGTCCGAGGAGAGGATCTCCAACCAGCGGTGCACGGAGGAGGATGCGACGGAGAGGGCTCGCCTCCGAGCTCATTCCCAGTCGCTGGAGCGCCAGCTGGAGGAGGCCCGGCGGGAGGCGAGTGCGACCAAGAAACGGAGCACCTACGTCAACGGGCTCCTGGAGGCCTCGAAGCGGGAGGCACAGGAGGCCGTCCCGAGATTCCGGGCCTCCGACGAGTACGTCTCGGAGGTCCGGGAGGCCACCGTGGACTCCTTTCTGAAGGGGTTCCAGGTGTGCCGGGAAAAGGTGGGGTCCTTCTATCCCAAGCTCGACCTCAATGGGGTGGTGCTTGGGGGCAGAAGGCCAGGACCCACCGGCGAGGCTCCAGTTGCAGCGGGCGACACGACTGCAGCTCCAGAGCGGCCCTCCGAGCCAGCAGCCACCGACGACGAGGACGGGGAGCGCGCGCCCCAGCCTGAAGATCCCGCCACCGCGCTGAACTAGGCCTCCAGCTGTATTCTCCTTCTCTCTTTTTTTTTTTTTTTTTTTTTGAGGACTCCTGGCCTGTCGGGACTCCTTCATTGTAATTCTCCTTTTTCGAATCAATGAAAACTTAGATTTTGCTAAGTCCCGACCTCGTCTTCCCCTTCTTTTTTTTTTTGTCTTGTCGAGGTGTTGGTGTCGAGTGCCGAGACGAGGTCCTGCGGCTTGATCTGGGCTGAGTCTGCCAGTGGACTGGGTCCCATCCAGCATTCAGATCAAAGTTCGGAGCTTTCGGATTGGGCAACAGCAGAGCAGGCCTTGCGCGTCCCTTCGGGCTTGCCGGGCCGTCCTTCATGATCCCGCGGGCGAGCTGGGCTCTGCCCCGCCTTCTAAACCAAAGTCCGGGACTTTCGGACTGAACCCCGGGGCCACAGGCTTTGTTCAAGCCTTGCACGGCTTGCCGGGCTGTTCTCCGTGATCGCGTGGGCGAGCTGGGCTCTGCCCTGCCTTCCAGACCGAAGTTCGGGACTTCCAGACTGAACCCCGGGGCCGCAAGCTTTGTTCAAGCCTTGTGCGGCTTGCCGAGCTGTTCTCCGTGATTGCGTGGGCGAGCTGGGTTCTGCCCCGCCTTCCAGACCGAAGTCCGGGACTTCCGGACTGAACCCCGGGGCCGCAGGCTTTGTTCAAGCCTTGCGCGGCTTGTCGAGCTATTCTCCGTGATCGCGTGGGTGAGCTGGGCTCTGTCCCACCTTCCAGACCGAAGTCCGGGACTTCCGGATTGAACCCCGGGGTCGCAGGCTTTGTTCAAGCCTTGTGCAGCTTGCCGAGCTATTCTCCGTGATCGCGTGGGCGAGCTGGGCTCTGCCCCGCCTTCCAAACCGAAGTTCGGGACTTCCGGACTGAACCCCGGGGCTGCAGGCTTTGTTCAAGCCTTACGCGGCTTGCCGAGCTGTTCTCCGTGATCGCATGGGCGAGCTAGGCTCAGCCCCGCCTTCCAGACCGAAGTCCGGGACTTCCCGCTTTCTCGGGTCTCCGGTCACAGCCTTGTATGCCGAACTCAGAGCCAGGCGTCGATTTTCCTACGAGGCGAGAAAAAGCGTTTGAAGTAAAGGAATTTTATTGCAGGGGTTAGAGGAACCTTACATTACTGATAATACATCCTTAAGTTCGAGGCATTCCAAGTCCGGGGGAATCTGGAGCCTCCTAACTCCTCCAGGTAATAGGCCCCTTGAGGGAGGACTTCCGCCACCCTGTATGGGCCTTCCCTATTCGGGGAGAGCTTCCCGCACTCCCGTGGCTGAGAAGCTTCAGCACGCCGGAGCACTAGATCTCCGGGGCGAAAGGACTTTGGCCGCACCCGGGAGTTGTAGTACCTGGCCACTCGCTGCCTGT
Organism: Areca catechu; assembly: GCA_021397845.1. Taxonomy (NCBI): domain Eukaryota; kingdom Viridiplantae; phylum Streptophyta; class Magnoliopsida; order Arecales; family Arecaceae; genus Areca; species Areca catechu. The sequence goes on from CM038041.1 coordinate 12,565,107, forward strand.
ACACCGCCATTCGGAGTCGAGCCTTATCCCTTGTCTCCTCAAGGAGGTCCAGGTTGAGCATCATCCTGGCGGGGTTCTCCGCTTCATCGTACTGCTCCACGCGCAGGGTGGGTAGACTGAGCTCAATCAGGATGACCGCCTCGGCTTCAAAGACGAGATTGAATGGGGTCTCATCGGTGGCCGTCCTCGGGGTGGTGTGGTATGTCCACAGGATGCTTGGGATCTCTTCTGCCCACCTGCCCTTGGCTTGATCCAGCCTCGTTCGGAGGCCTTGCAAAATGGTTCTATTCGTGACCTCGGCTTCTCCATTTGTCTGTGGGTGCGCCACCAAGGTGAAGTGATGGTGGATGCCGAGGTCGCTGCAAAATTCTTCAAACTCCTGGCAGTCGAACTGACGCCCGTTATCGATGATCACGGTGTGGGGGAGGCCGAAACGATAAATAGTTGACTTCCAGAAAAACTTGGCGACGTTTGCCTCGGTGATCCGTGCTAGGGGTTCGGCCTCGACCCACATCGTGAAGTAGTCGATGGCCACGATCAGGAACTTCCGTTGTCCGGATGCTGGGGGAAATGGTCCCAGGAGGTCCATTCCCCATTGGGTGAACAGCCACGGAGTCGAGAGCTGGGAGAGCGGAGTGGAGGGCTGCCGCTGCACCACGGCGTGCCGCTGGCACCGATCACACTTCTTCACGAAATCGGCGGCGTCCTCCTTCATTGTCTCCCAGAAATAACCTTGACGGAAGGCTTTGTAGGCTAGCGTTCTGCCCCCCACGTGGTTCCCGCAGACGCCCTCATGAATCTCCTGGAGCACGAGTGCGGCCTCCGCGGGTCTCAGGCACTTGAGGAGGGGATAGGAGTAAGACCTCCGATACAGTTACCCATCCATCAAGACGAACCACGCGGCCTTCTTTTTGATAAGGCAGGCCGTTGCACGGTCCTCCGGCAAGATACCGCCGGTTATGTACTCGGCGTACTTGTCCATTCAGCTGGGCTCATGGCTGACCTGTTGGACCTCCACCGGGATCTCGTATCTCGGGGCCTTGAGGCGCTCTACATGAGCGCGACCCAGCATCGAGTCCGGTAGGGTCGCCAGCCGGGAGAGAGTGTCCGCACGGGCATTTTCCCCGCGGGGGATATGGAAGATGCTGAAGCACCGGAATCCGGCTGCGCTCATTTTGACAAGCTCCAAATACTTCGCCATTTGAGGATCGTGCGCAGTGTATTCTCCGGAGATCTGTCCGGCCACTAGCTGGGAGTCAGTGAAGGCTTTGAGGTTGGCTACGCCCAGCTCACGGGAGACTCTCAGCCCGGCGAGGAGTGCCTCGTATTTCGCCTGGTTGTTGGTTGCGGCGAACTGGAAACGGAGTGCGCATTCGACGACGACCCCACCGCCATTGGCAAGAATGAGTCCGGCTCCGCTCCCACCGGAGTTCGAGGCTCCATCCACGTGAAGGATCCAGGCATCCTCCTCGGGTTCCTTGGGTCCTGGTTTCAACTGCTGGTGCTGGGAGTCCCCCTCTGGCTCCTTGCCTAGGCCCGCGCACTCGATCAAGAAGTTGACTAGCACTTGCACTTTCATGGCCAACCTCGACCTGTAAGCGATATCGAATTCGCTGAGCTTGAGTGCCCAATTCGCCAATCACCCCGATGTGTCAGGTCGGCTGAGGATCGCTTTCAGTGGCTGATCAGTCAGGACGGCAATGGGATGCGCTTGGAAATAGGGCCTGAGATGCTGAGCAGAAACTATTAACGCAAAAACGAGCTTTTCGGGCCGGGAATACCTGACCTCCGTATCGCGGAGAAGTTTGCTGGTGTAGTACACCGGTCGTTGGACTCCCTGGTCGTCGGTTCGAACTAGGACCGAGCTGACGGCCTCCGGGGTGACTGCCAGGTAGAGGATGAGTTCCTCTCCCTCTTCGGGCCTAGAAAGTAGTGGGGGCGATGCAAGCATCTTCTTCAGCTCTTCAAAGGCCTCCTGGCACTTCTCAGTCTAGGCGAAGTTGTTCATCTTCCTCAGCACTTTGAAAAAGGATCGGCAACGGTCGGCCGACCTGGAGATGAACCGGCTCAGGATGGCTATCCGGCCGGTGAGTCGCTACACTTGCTTCTTGGAGGCGGACTGCTCCATGTCCAGGATGGCCTGGACCTTCTCCGGGTTGGCTTCAATCCCTCTCTGGGTTACCATGAACCCCAGGAACTTCCCGGCGGAGATGTCCAAAGCGCACTTTGCCGGGTTCAGCTTCATCTGATGAAGTCGAAGGTTGCCGAAGGTCTCCGCCAGGTCGGCAACATGATCCGAGAGGGGCTTCCTCATTACCAGCATGTCGTCCATGTACACTTGCATGTTGTGGCCGATCTGGTCCTTAAAGACTTTGCTGACCAGTCGCTGGTACGTGGCTCCGGCGTTCTTAAGGCCAAACGGCATCATCCTGTAACAGAAAGTTTCACGGTCGGTGACGAAGGCGGTGTGCTCTTCGTCCTCCGGGTTCATTCGGATTTGGTTGTACCCGGAGAAAGCATCCATGAAAGATAGGAGTCGATGCCCCGAGGTGGTGTCGACCAACTGGTCAATCTTTGGAAGAGGGAAGCTGTCCTTTGGGCAGGCTCGGTTGAGGTCGGTGTAGTCCACACAGATCCTCCACTTACCACTGCTCTTCTTCACCATGACCACATTCGCCAGCCAGCTAGGATACTGAACTTCCTGCACGAAGCCGGCGGCGAGGAGTTTCTCCACCTCTTCGTTGATGGCCCTCTGCCTCTCCGCGGTGAAGCTCCTCTTCTTCTGGCGGACCGGGTGGCATCTCGGGTCCACGTTCAGCCTGTGCGTAATGACCTCGAGGAGAATGCCCGGCATGTCGGCCGTGGACCAGGCAAACACGTCCGCGTTCATGCGGAGGAATTCCAGCAGGCGGGTCCATTCCTCCTCCGGGACTTGGGCCCCCACCTGCTCCGTCTTCAGAGGGTCCGAACCGAGGGGATAAGTCAACGAGCGCTCTATGGGTCCTCCCCTGGGTTCCTTCTCCCTTAGGTCGAGGTCGTCGACGTCGGGGGCGAGCTCGGCGCCCCGGGCACCTGGGACCGTCTACAGGCAATGCTGAATTGGCTAGGTCAAACCCCTCATCACCCCAAGCCCAGAGACTGTGGGGAATTGCACTAGCAACCGCTTCGTGGAAATCATGGCATCCAGCTGGTTGAGCCTCGGATGCCCGAGGATCGTGTTGTAAGGCGAAGGGAGCTTGACGACGGTGAATGCCAACATGACTGTGGTCTGCCGAGGTGGGGATCCAGCGGTGACCGGGAGAGTGATCTCCCCTTCGACCCCGACCGAGTCCCCGGTAAAGCCTACCAGGGGGGGTGCACCGGCCTTAGCTGATCATGGGACATATTCATTCGGGAGAAAGCATCATAAAAAAGCACGTCAGCGGAGCTTCCACTATCTACCATAATTCGATGTACAGGATGCTTCGCGATGGTCATCTCGACCACCACAACATCGTTATTTACATTTTCGTTTTCACTCTCCTTCTCTGAAGGGGGGACATCCTCTGGGTTCCCGACCTCCCGGGCTTTCTTTGCCGCCCGCCCGATCCCACATGAGATCATGCCCACTGGCTTCTCCGTCGGACGGTTGTCGATCGCGGGAACCGGGGGTAAGGCCGCGAGCGGCTGTCCCTCCATCGGGACCTCGTTCTTGATGAACTTCCTGAGGTAGCCTCTTTTGATCAGCTCCTCGATTTCCCGCTTCAGGTTGCGACACTCCTCCGTGTCATGGCCATGCTCGCGTTGGAACTGGCAGTACTTCGACTTGTCTCGGGTGCCTCTTGGGTTCTGAGGAGGAGGTCGGTGGAGGTAGTGCTCACCCTCAATCTCCATGAGGATCTTCATCCGGGGAGCGAGGGGAGGAGTGAACCTTCGCTCCGGGGTGGCCTCGCCCTTTGGCCTCGGATTTGGACGAGGGTCGGCAGATGGCCCAGGCCGACGGGGTCCTGGAACGTCTCTCAGGGCCGGCTTCTTCAAGGTCCTCCCATCTAGCTCTCGGCAGGTGCGGTCGGCCTCCTCCGCTCGGATGTACTTGTGGGCACGGAGGAGGAGCTCGGAGTACATCCTAGGGAGTTTTTTGTCCAGGGAATAGGTCAGGCGGAACGTCTTGAGCCCGTGCTTCAAAGCCAGCAAGGCAACGGGCTCGTCCAGGCTATATATCTCCAGGGCAGCGGTCTTGAACCGGGTGATGTAGTCCCGAAGCAGCTCCTGGTCCTGCTGGCGAATAGAGAAGAGGCTGTCCACCTCTCTCGGCACCTTCCGACAAGCATCGAAGTGCGCCACAAACTTTCCTTCCAACTGATGAAAGGAGCAAATAGATCCAGGCTCGAGGCGGGTAAACCAGACTCGAGCAGCCTTCCGAAGGGTAGCGAGGAAGGCAATGCACAAAAGAGTGTCCGTAGCCCCCTGGACCCTCATGAGAGCCTTGTAGCTCTCCAGATGGTCCAGAGGGTCGGTGGTCCCGTCGTAGGGGTCCACCTGCGGCATGCGAAACCGGCTCGGAATCGGCTCCGCCTGGATTTCTTCAGAAAAGGGGGGACGGGAGTCGTAGCCCGCTGGGTCCGTCGAGGAGTTTTGCAGGTCAGCAAATCAGCGGGCGAACTCCACCAATTTGTGCTCGTGCTTCTCCAGGCGCCTCTCAACCTGGCGCCTAATGGCCTCGTTGGTGGAATCTTCCACCGAGGCCACTGATGAAGGGGGCGCCGATCAGTCTCAGCGTAGGGTCTTGCATCGGCGTCGCTTGCTGCGACACGCTGTCTCGGCTTCATCGGCCGGGGATCGACTCTCGTGATCCGCCGAACTGGAGTAGTTTCTTTTTGCGGGAGTTTGATGGCTCCCGTGGGGGTTGGAGGCTGCCCGTGGTTGGGATGGCCTACCTTGGATGGAGCGCAGGCTCTCGCGCGGCCCCGTGGCCCAAGCTGCGGGGGTCCTTGGCTGAGGTTGCGTGGCTAGGGAGCGCTGCTAATGTTGTAGCTGCCGAACTGCCGTAGTCAAGGTCTGCAGCTGCTGGATGACGGTCGCGAGAGGTCCGTCCGCCGAGGTCGACTGTGGTGGAAGAGGAGGGGGAGTAGGAAGCTCCCTCTCCGGGCTGGGGGGCCCCTGAGGGGAGGGGATTTCCCCTACTCGGCTGGTGGACACTTCGCGTCCACGAGTGACCACCATGGTCGGAGCGCGCTTCGTTCACAGAAAGCTAGCTCCCCCCGGGGGTGTTGTCCTGCCCCCCTACCCGGCGTGCCAATCTGTTGTCGATCTCGCCGCCGTGCCTGTGGCTTCGGAGCCACCGATCCGACTAGACCGTCGCGCCCCTGGGATCTCCTGGGTCGATCGAACCTGCAAGGTAATGTCAGAAACCCTGGCCGGAGATCCCGGCGAGGGAGCTCCGACGGTCAAGTTAGTAGACGGCGAGAGGGAACAGAGTCTCTGAGACGGGCCCCCGAAGGATTCCCAGACTTAGAGATCGTGCTAGCAAGAAAGGTCCCAGAAATAATAGAAACCCGACCGGGTCCCTTCACCTAGCTCACGCCAAAGGTCCCCTCTCGGGATCTTAGATCTTGCTCTTGGAACGGAGTCTCTAGCCTTTGTCTCTTGCTTACCTTATCGTCTATCCTTCCCTTCCTTTTAACCTCTCGTGCTATTCCTTCGTCTGCCGCCCTTGGGAGGCTCTTTCGTTGCTTCTAATCTCCTTCCCCTTTCTCTTTCCCCTTCTGGATCAAAGAACCAGGCGGCTTCCCTGCCTTGCTTGCCGAGCCTAGCGAGGAAAGAGTAAAGGGAGGGCGCCAGGCAGACCGCCGACCAGGCCTTGGGCAGAGCACGAGCGCTCTTCTTCCCAGGCGCCAACGAAACCCGTTATTGGGTCCTGGTTTGTCAGGACTTCGCCTCTCGACTGCGGGACCTGTCGAGCCGATGTAAGCGATGTTTCGCGTGTCACCGCCGACCGTACGGGCGCTGTCTTCGAGGTGCGGCGCGCACGGCTCGAGGGGCAATCTTGGAGCTCGTGCTCTTGCTCCTTGGAAACTTCTCCGCACAGGTTGGCCTGCCTCGGCCGAGGTGGGACCATCTCAGGGTGCCACCTGGCGAGAGAGCAGGGAGGCCGCCGGCTTCAGTCGAGGTGGACCCCTCCTGGGTGGATACCTGACGGAGCGGCAGAGGGGCGCCCGACTTTGGCCGAGGTGGTCCTGTCTCCGGACGCCACCTGGCGAAGAAGCGAGGGGCCCGGCTCGACCTCGGCTGAGTTGGGACCGTCTCAGGGTGCCACCTAGCGAGGGAGCGGGGAGGCCGCCGGCTTCGGCCGAGGTGGACCCCTCCTGGGTGGACACCTGGTGGAGCGGCAGAGGGGCGCTCGACTTCGGCCGAGGTGGTCCCGTCTCCCGGCGACACCTGGCGAAGGAGCGAGGGGCCCGGCTTGACCTTGACCGAGGTGGGACCGTCTCAGGGTGCCACCTGGCGAGGGAACGGGGAGGTCGCCGGCTTCGGCCGAGGTGGACCCCTCCTGGGTGGACACCTGGCGGAGCGGCAGAGGGGCGCTCGACTTCGGCCGAGGTGGTCCCGTCACCGGGAGACACCTGGCGAAGGAGCGAGGGGCCCGGCTCGACCTCGGCCGAGGTGGGACCGTCTCAGGGTGCCACCTGGCGAGGGAGCGGGGAGGCCGCCGGCTTCGGCCGAGGTGGACCCCTCCTGGGTGGACACCTGGCGGAGCGGCAGAGGGGCGCTCGACTTCGGCCGAGGTGGTCCCGTCTCCGGACGCCACCTGGCGAAGGAGCGAGGGGCCCGGCTCGACCTCGGCCGAGGTGGGACCGTCTCAGGTTGCCACCTGGCGAGGGAGCGGGGAGGCCGCCGGCTTCGGCCGAGGTGGACCCCTCCTGGGTGGACACCTGGCGGGGCGGCAGGAAGGCCTAGACTGACCTCGACTTCGGCCGAGGCGGAGCCACACCTGATTTTGCCGAAAAAATTCCACGTGGCTCGAATCACGCCCAGCGAAATCTGAGGCATGCCACGTCATCGTTACGGCTGTAACAGGAACGATTAAATATCTGGGCATTCCTGTGTCAGGCAGCAAACTACTCCCTAATGATTTTAATTTTCTGTTGGATGCAGTGAATACCAAAATCGAATGGTGGAAATGGAAAGCTTTGTCCTTTGCTGCACGTGTGATGCTTATCACCTCAATTTTAGCTTCTCTGTTTAATTATACAATGGCTGTTCTTTATATTCCTCATGGAATAATAAAGAAAATTGAAAAGACCATCAGAGCATTTTTGTGGGGACATTTTAACAATAGCAAAGGCCTCCATCTACTTTCTTGGGACAAGATTTGCAAGCCGAAGGTGGAGGGGGGACTTGGGATTGTGCCTCTTCTAAACAAGCAGAAAGCTTCGGTCGCAAAACTTGCGGCTCAAGTTTGGTTGAAACCTCATTCCTTATGGGCTCAAACTGTCATGGTTAAGTATCGCCTATCCCTGTATTGGGTCAACTACAAAAAATCACGCAATTCGACTCATATATGGGGATGTATCGCCGATTTCAGAAAATTGATAGGACCCAGGGTATAATGATCCTTGGATATCTCGCATTCCTTTATCTAGCTGGCCTACAACTATAAATATGGAGATGGAGATCCAGGATTGGAATGTAAGCCGGCTTATTACCCCTGAAAGGGAATGGGATTTCTCTACTCTTAATGGTCTTTTCTTTGAAGATCTACTTCAGACCATCCTTCCTATCCTTATTCCTAAAGGTAAATGGCAGGATACTCTTATTTGGGAGCCTACGACAAAAAGTATGGTTATTCTGAAAGACATGATCCCTTTTATAAATCAAGTCACACAGGTAACGCCTTTCTATTACCATTGGATCTGGAAGCTTCAAACTCCTCAGCGGGTCAAAACCTTCTGGTGGAAGTTGGTTCATAATAAATTGCAGTCTAAATGGTTTCTTTATAAAAGAGGTATTTTATCGATTGACAGTATTTATTGTGACATTTGCCCTACTGAGGAGGAGGATATCGATCATATATTTATCAATTGCCCCTTTGTGAAGGATAGTTGGCGCCTTTTCAAACATAATTTTAACTTATAGTTTCAATTGAATTCTGTGCTAGATCTTCTAGCAATGATGTCCAGTTCTCAATCCAATCAATTTATCAATTCTATCATTGCTTATTTTCTCTGGCAGGTTTGGAAGGCATGCAACGAGAGGTTATTTCAGAACAAATTCATGACCCATACTCAACTATCGAGGATGGTGGTCATATTTGCAACATCCACTAATTATTCAGAGGACGAGCAATTTGACATGCTCCCGAGGTACTGGGAAGCTCCAAATGCCCTCCACTCTGTTGGTAGGGGTCCCAAACAGGTCAGTCGGTTTCCCCCCCCCTCTGGAGTTATCAAAATTAACTTTGACACTTCGGTAAGGCCGGATGCTTCCACGGTAGCCTACATTATAAGAGATTCTGCTGGCAATATGTTAAAGGCTGCCGGGAAGAAAATTCCTAATACTTCCATTCTTAATGCCGAACTGTGTGCGGCTTGGTACGGGCTTCAGAACTTTTTTGAAGATACATCTATTCATCTTATCCTGGAAAGCGATAGTGAATTAGTTATTAAGCTTATCAATAAGTTCTATCATAACCATTATAAACTCAATTCCATTTTGCTGGATATTCTTGACTGGAAGAACTCAAATCCCAATTTCTTCGCGAGGTACATTCCGTGCCAAGCAAATCAGACGGCCCATTATCTTGCCAAGAATGCTACTCAGGGAAATTTTACCTTCTACAAAGGTGATCACATCCCTGAGGCCTTCTTATCGGAGATTAGTAGGGATAAGTTTGAAGGCCTATATTATCCAAATGAAGCAAAACAATAAGGGCTGTCTTCAGACTAAAGTCTCTTCTAATCTGCTGCTTGACGCCTATGCTGCTCGGGTTATCATGTCTTACAATCATAACACTGTTATGATTATGGTTCCTCATTCATTTTGAATGCTGAACTGCATGAATGATATTGTACCAAATCATTTTGTCCTGCTGCTCTCAACCTTTTTATATTATCAGTATCAGACCATTGTTTCTTCTTTGCAAACATTTACATGGTCCAATTATCATTACAAGGATGATAAGGAGGGAAATGATCTCATTAACACAGAATATGCTGGTGCTGGTTTTATTATTTCAAAAGGATTGCACGGAACACTGACTGACTGGAGTATTTACAGAAAAGGAAGAAGATCAACTCAGATGGAAAAAGAAAAAAAAAAGGAAAAAAGTAAATATCATAGGAAAAAGGAAGAAAGTGAATAAATGTTTATCTAACAACCTTTTCTTTTTTCAGGGTGGTCGTCACTGTCCCATTACAAATTTAGCTCAAAAATCATCAAATTTCCTGATTATCCATATGATGGTTGGCAAGATTTACTATCCTTATAATTTTACATCTATTGCAACTCTTCATTACTTCTGCTTGCTTCGACATGAATACCTGGATTACTATGCTCACTGTTGGGAAAGTTGCTGCATAAATATTCCTTACCGTATAATTTATGTCTCACAACGGTTTGTAAGTCAATGCCTGAGGCGCTGCTTTTTCTGGTCTATAAAAGTGCAAACTTTAAGGCTGCGAATTGGATGCATATGTTCCGGTTTATATTCCCTATTTTCTATTGGATCTCTGGTTCACCTATATTGAGGCCATATTACACTGATTTCGAGCTGTCTGTTATTTCTAATAGAACTCTTAATTGGCAGATGAGGATGGTGGTTTCAGTTCAAGTGCCGTCACAGTATCAAGCTACCCGATACTCATTTTCGGAATTCATACAATCTCTTCAAATGGCTGTTCTGGCCCCAACTACCTCTTTCCATTATATACAGGATGCATTTCTATTACACTGCTATAAATTCTGGGTTACACTGTGGTCTTCTCCTGCTGCTCTCTACTATACTACTTTGTTGGGTTTCTCCTTTCATTTACACTCTGACAGCAGGGATAGTTGGAATTCTTGCTCTATATTTCCGGAAGTGTCTCAAGGCTATACACTAATTTATTGCTGTGATTCATATCTGTTCAATTGCTTTTATGTCAGGGACAAACAAAGGCTGCTACCCAAGTGGAGGGACGTTGTCATTTTTCTTGGCTACAAACACTCACATGGTGTAGGCTGCATAACTGACGTACTCACTATATCCAGGTTTCATCATCGCCACTGTTGTACGGGTTTCATTCTTCATCTCTCTATGAATTGGAACCAGAAGTCTGCTTCTATCCCCTTGCTAAAATTGTTGGATCATATGATGAGAACCCAAACCGGACTGCCTTCTGGGTATGGACTCTCTTATGGACAAATAGGGGGATGTTTTCAGTATGTTCACTGCTACTCCTTATTGCTATCACTGTCATCAGTCCAACATCAATTATATTGTGTCATCCAACGAGGTTGCGGGACAATGTTATCCTCTCTGTTATCCTCTGCTTATTCCAGGAAGGAAACTGGGAGAGCTTCCCAATTCGGCCACTCCTATATTTTTGGCTGCCAGATTTCATCCAGGCTACATTATCTGTTATTCTTACTTCTATTACATTTTTTTTCCTTTTGCTCCCGAGCTGGTTCGAACCTTTTCTTGTAATCTTACCTTCTGCTCAGGTTGGGAAATTGTACTTGTGTTGCTGGTTTTGGGGAGTTTGTTTGAGACTCAGGTTTTTGTAAACAGGTTGTTTTCAGTTCAATATATGGAGCTTTGCTCCTCTTCTAATCAAAAAAAAAAAAAAAAAACTCGGCAAGCTGGGAATCGAACGTTAGTTGAGCGTCTCGACTCTCGTACTACAGAAATAACAGTCAAATATATAGAATTCTAGCGTTCTATTTATTCCAGTAATATGAGATTTTTGTTTACCAGTTTTTGGCTGTGCTTGTCTTGCTAATAAAATGTCTTATATTATCTCGTCAATATGTCCTATATACTACTACAATATGAATCCTAAAGGGCTATAATACAATTTTACCAAAAAAAAAAAAAAAAAGAAGAAGAAGCTATAATACAACCCCGAAGGGTGCGCCTCTAACTGAGTGGTATTCTATTTAATCGACTCTAAAAATAAAACTCCTGATTGCCTGATTTTCTTACATTGCGTTGCACTCTTTTTTTCATTTTTCAAAATTTGATTAGCATTCCCTGGTCCTTCAAGTGCATCCCAGGTGACAAACTTTAATTCAAAGTATAATAGTCTCTTGTTATTAAAAATGATAATTTTTATCGGCCTGGTGGACATCCGACCCGATCCGATTCCGATGAGATGGATAAAACTCGACTCGTTTAATTTATAAATGGATATAGATTATATAAAAAAATCTGACTTGGTTTTCAGTCAGACACAGATAGTAGTATGCCCCAATCTAATTCTAATCCGTTTATAAAAAAAAAAAGAGATTATGTTTATAAAATACTTACGTAAACTGGACGTGGGACAGGTATACCCAATCCGACTTGACCCATTTGGTAGTAGTATGTTTCGACCCTACCCGTTTAGATTTTAAGTAAACTGAATTTTATGAGATCGAATATACCCGATCCGATTCGATCCAAATGTGACTCTTTTTATACCCGATCCGAGATGGATATGGAGTGGGTATAGGACAGAAAATTTTTTGATGGGATGAGTATAAATTTTGGATGACCGACCTGTTGTCATCCCTACTTATTATCTTGAAAGGTGGGGCCAAGGGATGATTGAGTGCTTTTCTAGCATCCCATGCAGCATTTAATCACGTATCCAGATAATCTAACTCGTTAATTAGCTGCTTGAGAATATTTTATAGAGCTTTGCCAGAATTTAATTACTCCACAGGTGCAGTGTCGATGGAAACATAAAATTCCCTCTAGAGCATGGTAGCTTTGAACCGCACCAATGATTTCAAACAACATGAAGGTTGTAAATCCGGTTTCAATGTATGTTTGGATCCACAAACTTAGGCACAAATATTTTTTGTATTGATGTGTTGTGGCATTTTCTTTGTTTAATTAGATCCATACGGTCTGTTTTGGCCTTGGAACTCGTATCACATTCGGATTCTGATCCAACTTACCTATATTTAATGAATGAATGTGTGTGAATAAATGTTCATCTTAAAGATAAAATTAGGTCTGCTCTTTATTGGAAAATAAGAATGATACCGACATGGTGTGTAGAAAGATTAAAAAAAAAATCAAAATATAATTTGATGATGGTAGAAGGATAATAAGAATCTAAAAATTAAAATAATAATATAATATAAATAAAATATACTTTATAATTTAATTGTTGGCAATGTTGCTGATAACATTAAAAAAAAATGGCAGTGATAGAAAAGATAATTTACTAAATATAACCGGTGAATGTTTGTAGTAGGACAGAAAAATATGTGTTTATATAGAGATGTCTGATCTTTTTTAATTAATTTAGAATATTTTGATTCTTTTTTTTTTGAACTTGAGTAGTTATTTTCATTGTAAAAAAATACCAGGATTTGAAGGGCTCCTATTGTCTATCCTATATGTATACATTTTTTAAAAATATTTTCTTTGTTTCATGGAATCTTTTATTTATTTATTTATTTTGTAGTTTTTCTCTATAAATTTATTTCAATTTTTTTTAAAAAAAATCTTTTTGAAAGGGCTGTGTCTTTCTCTATCCTTTCTGGGATTTTCTTAAATTTGAAAGAGTTCAAATAAAATTCTAATTAACTTGCCCTTTGTACATAAAAAATATTGAGATTTGAAGGACTCTTATTATCTATCCTTTTCACATGATTTTTTCAAATTTTTTTTTTTTTTTAGGAGTCCTTTCTTTTGGTTTTCTTATGATTTTTTAAAAAAATTTCTGAATTTTCGAGAGGGCTTTAACTTTCTCTCTCGTTCCCATTTAAAAGGTATGGAGATATCTAATAGCAACAAATAGGCAAAAAAGATTGGTATGGATGGAGAAAACAAAAATAAGAGATGCTATTCTTCTAGAAAATCATCTCAAGTTATAATTTAGATATTTGGCATTTATCATCTGCCTATCAGAGATTTTTGACTTGATCTTTGACAAAGTGCTTTTTTGATAGTTTGCTAAAATAATGTAGCTATGAATTATATTTGATTTTTTTTTTTTTGGTAAAGCAAAGGGGGAGGAGTTAGATCCCGGGCGTGGTCATTCCCAGACGGTTCCCCAACCCCAGTCAGGGAATGTTCGATACACAGCGCATATTAATTTTTTCGCAGCCGTTTCCCATCCGAAGGTGAGTACGTCAACCTGACTACCACTGGCGTCAGTCGAGTGAATGGGATTTATTATATATATCCTTAACTTTCTCACTACCACCAACCAACAGGAACTCCAAGATTATTTTATTATTTTTTCTTTTTTATAATTTTATTTTTAAACTATTTTTTTATTTTTTATTTTATTTTTAGATTTTTTTATCGAAATATGTCTAAACCAAAACTCAAATTTCTGCCAAGTTATGTAAAAATTTTCATAACCAACTGCACCACTTATCAGTGGTGAGTTATATTTGATTACAAGCAACTCCGTTTTATCTTCTGTGGTACATACTTTCTTTAGATAAATTTTTTTTTTCTAAAACAATATGGTTGAAAGCTTCCAAGGCTGCCATGTGTTGGACAAATGCTTCCTAGATTTTGGAAATCCCTTAATTTAACACTGCTGTTTAGTCTTGATTATTTAATAAATATTTAGTACATACAAAATTTTTAAAAAAATTTAGTTATAGATGTTTATTTGTTCTGGGCACTCTATGAAAGGCCCTCCTATTAAAGTAGGATTAGTAGCGATGATGATTTACCCCCAAGATATAATGAATCATTTCATTATTTTCTAGAAGTACACTCTAATAAAAAGAAATCAATGTCGAATCTGAACTAGCCAAATCCGAATACGATGAAACTCAGCTAAATAGTTCGGAGAAATCACTCTCTTTTTCTTTTATATAGTTCAACCTTTTTATCAAGAAATCTCTCTCAATTTTCTTTTATATGTGTTGCGGCGTCTGCTCCCGGATCGGGCTCGATCGGCTATGCTGGAGCGCTCCTCTCCTGATACCTGCAACAAAGTCTTCGAGGGCCAGTGGTGCTCCGACGGGAACATTCCGATGCTTAAGTTAGCGAGAGCTTGAAGGCAACAGAATGGAGGAACTAGATGGAGATATTGAATGGAAAGGAAAGAGAGTACTTCGTCCTGAAACGAGGTCCCCCGTTTACCTTATATAGGTATGGAATACTGCCAAATTCTGTTAGGACATAGGCGAAGAATGTCCGATTTGTCCCTAAGAGAATCAGGGTAAGGGCCAGGTGGCAACAGGACATGACCACGTCGCGATGTCCGTTGTAACAGAATCCTGGTACCAGCTGGTAGGGGCTTCTGGAGCCTTCGAGTCGCTTTTGGAGTGGGAATGAGTCGGTCGGACTTCGACAAGAATGGGTCGGTCGGTCGTCCGAGGGAGAACATTCTTCAGGCCTTCTGGAGGAGTAGACCGGTAGGGCCTTTATGGAAGTGGGTCGTTCGGACCTCTACTTCAGTGGGTCGGCCGGTTGGACTTCTGGAGGAGAAGATCGGGTCAGCCGGTTGGACTTCTGGAGGAGAAGATCGGTCGGATCTCAACGGAAGTGGGTTGTTCGAATCTCAACGGAAATGGGTCGTTTGGACCTCTACTTCAGTGGGTCGACCAATCGGACTTCTGGTGGATTGGGCCGACCGAAACTCAGCAGGAGTGGGTTAGCCATCCTATTGGGAGGCCGCTAGTACCGGTTCAATTCAGGAAAAGCCGGTTGAGTACAACAGTTGCCCTTTGCTCCTGGCCTTTAAGGGACACGTGGCTTCGAAGGACAGGATCACCATCTTCGTGCATGTCGCGTTCATCCTCGAGACAACCACAAACTTGATCAGGAACATCGCGTCTGATCGCTTCAAATCTCCCACGATCGGCGTCAGGGATAGGTGACGACCTCGCATTAGGGACATGGGAGCTGCAGTTAATGCAAAGGAGGCATCATGATGAAGGGCAAGGTTGGCCTACGCAACGGTTGGAATGTAGGGACAAGCTGCGCAACGTGGCAGCATCTAAGTGATCTATGTCGCTCCCGGGGCAACCTTCTTGCTGTTGATTTAGCCTTCACACGGATCGATGCCTACTCGCTCCCATCAACCAGTCACCTCGACTTCTGTGGCATGGAACGTCGCACCGAACGATGGGACGGTTACAATGCCCACGGGGTGAAGGAAGGCGCTTCTCCGAAGACCTATAAAAGGGGGGGCGAGATGCTCAGGAAGAACTTCCTGCTGTGACTGCACCTCGTGAGAGAAAGAGAGCGTCTCCCCCTTCCGCAGTTTCTGGTCTTCTAGGAATCCAGTTCTAGGTCAGTCCCTCCTGTCTTTCTCCTTCCTCCACATTAATGGTGTCCAGTAGCCATGGTCCGATCCATAGATGTAGGGAACCAAGTCCGAGTGAGATCCAGTCGGTGATGACTCGGGAACGAGTTGAAAACCTCAGGGCAGTGTACAACATACCCTTGACTCTACATCTTACAGTCCCAGGCCGAGAGGGGAGAGTGAATAACCCATGGGGACCGGGAAACCTTCCAATGTACGAAGCCCACATCAAGGCCGGCCTGAGGTTTCCATTGCACCCTTTTTTCATAGAAGTCTTTAACTTCTATAGAGTGACCCCAGCGCAGCTGACCCCGAATAGCATTCAGATGATCTGCTGCTTCATAGTACTATGTCATAGAGTCGAGACCGAACCTAGGTTATCCCTCTTCGATAATTTTTTTCCTTTTGAAGAAGGATTTCAGGAGTCAGGAGTGGTGGATGTTTTGTCCCTGTCCTGGCCGAAGGGTCCTGAAGTGCCTTTCGTTGGCCATCCACGAGTGGAAGGCCAGATTTTTCTTCGTAAATAGTCCTCATCCTTGGGGCTTCGAGCTGCTATGGAGAGAGCCGAGGCCGAGGCTCCGCGAGGGGAGGGCGATTCTGATGGTCGACCAGGCCAGCTTTACTGAGATAGAGGGAGCCAGTCTGACCATGGCGTATGAACTGCTCAGGGAAGACGTCCTTCACCAGGCAGGGGTTAGCCGCCAGAGACTCCTAGGTAGGACAAGGGGGCCATCGCGGTCGACCGACCTTCTCTCTTGCACCTATTTCATTAACTTCATTGTTTCCCTTCTTTTCACTAGAATGAAGGTTGACAAGGCCAAGGTGATCCAACGAGCGGTGAGGAAGAGGGCCGCCCAAGGAGCGGAGCCGACCACCGAGAGGCAGAAGAAGAGGCGGGTGAAGGAACAGCCCGCGCCTATTGTAAATGTGGACTCCAATGAGGACGACGCCCCTTTGACGGAGGTATTGGCAAAGAAGGCGCCAGGGTCTTCAACTCCTGTCGAGCGGTCGACCGCCCGACCGGAGCAGGAACAGCCAGAGTTATCCGACGTGGCGGCGACTTCAGCCCCAGTACCCGTCGAATCGGTAGAAGCGGTCTCTCCCATAGACAAAGGAAATGGGACGGCCGAAGGAGAGGCGGCCAAAGAGGAGGCAACCGAGGAAGTCCGTCAGGAGGCGCATCAGCATTGGCACGCTCTGAACATCATAAGGAGGGCACGGAGTCTGCTTAGAGGGGCGATGACGGATGCTGACTGGGAGCTGTCAATCCAAAGGAACCTGAGCGACGTGGCGAAGGATTCCTACCGCGATCTCATGAGGGTAAGATATCTACTTTGCGCCCTTGTGCCTTTCTTTTTACTTGTCTTGTATGAGATTAACCCGGTATTTTGCTTGCAGCTTCTTCACGGAATTTTCCTGATGGACGACGGCTTAGGTCAGCTGCTCTTTGTGGCCAAAACCACAGCCAAGAAGATCCAGGAGTCAGAGACGGCCCGAGCGGTAGCAGAGGTGATGGGGGATAATGATGAAATGATGCATTTTTATTGGAATTAGTAATGATTTAAATGAGAGATAAAGTAAAAAGATGCAACTATTCAAGTAAAGAAGTAAGAATTTGATGAAATGATTCTAAATATTAAACTTGACTAGAAAATAGAACCATTCAAAGAAATAAAGAGAGGAGGACCTTCGTGGTTAAGAAACCACTCAGATTAGGATTTAGTTAATCTAATAATCGCATATCTGAAAGCCTTTCTAAAGAGGGTTACCCGGTAATTAATACTTATAGTTTAAACACTAGGAACACTCAAAGAAGAAGCTTCCTGGATGACAGGGAGATTTCTTAGGTTGCAAGACTTCTTGTATCCGGTTCTTTGGCACGGGAGACCTTCTTCTTGGGAGACTGGAAACCCGGGGAACCTGCAACAAAAGATGTAGAGGGAGATTAGAGAAAAGGGTTGAGATGGAGAAGTGAGGGGAAAGATGAAAGGAAACTCGGAGTAGTCTTGTTAAGGATCTTCTTTGGCTTCATTTGGATGACAACTCTCGGCTTGAACTTGAGAAGAACTTCTTGGATGGTTGGCATCACTAGAGATGGAAGAGATGTGGATTCTTGATGTGCTTCTTATGTTGGCCGAATGGACTAAGAGGGATGGAGGAAACTAGGTTTGATGAGGGAAAGTTGGAAAGGGGAAGAACTCTAGGCCTCATGCCCACCTTCTCACAAGGGACCAAGCATTCAAGTAAGGGAAAATTCAAAGAAAAGTTTTCTTCATTGATTCAAATTTCATAAGTGATTACAATAGGTTTTGGAGCCTATTTTATAGACACCAAACCATTTGAAATTCAAATTTTGAAATTCAAAAATTACAAAATGAGGGTAGAGATTGGTGGTTGACTTCATGATGAGGGGCACCATTTGTGGAGGAATTGTTGGTCAATTCAAATTCCTTCTTCCTTGGGCAAGATTCCTTGATTTGTGGAGGATTTGTGGGCCATTTCAAATTCCTTCTTCCTTGGGCGAGATTCCTTGGTGATGTGTCCTGGTGATGTGGCAAGGAGGAATGATGAAGTGGCTTCCAAGTTGGTGATCCCATGATCCATGCGCCCACTAGTCTTCTTGACTTGGTTGTGCTGAAACCAGGTTGGTCTTGGCTGACTCTCCTTGACTCAATTACAATGAATAACTTAATTGAAGCAAATACTGGACTCAATTACCAAATTGAAATGAATACAAGACTAATAGACTCAAATAAAACTTATTATAGGACTCGAGCTCTCAATCTTCCAACCATAGAGAATCTTTTCTAATTTGGATCGGTTGGGATCTTTTCTTGAGCCTGGTGCCCGCACCAAGAGGCATCTCTGAAGGCCATGGAGGAGAGGCTGTCGGCCATCCAGACTGAAGCTGAGTCATCAAGGGAAGCATCGAAGGACCTTCATAATCAGCTAGCTGACCGAGAGACTAGGTTGAAGAAGAAGAAGGTGAAGGTCAACTCCCTCGTCCGTTGGCTGAGAGAGGAGGAAGAACGATTCATTGAAGCTGACAAAAGGGCCCAGGCTGAGCATGCTTCAGCAGCAAAGTGGGCGAGCCAGCTAAGTGAGGCCAAGGAGCTAGCGACGGAACAGGTTCGTGATGCCATAGCAACATACAAGGCCTCCACGGACTTTACCAAGGAAGTAGAAGAAGCAGCATCAGAGTTCTATTCAGAGGGCTACAATGATTGCTTGAAGAAGGTGGCTAGACTCATCCCAGAACATGACCTATCTGGCGCTCAGTTGAGCCAAGTTGTCGAGGGAGAGGAGTGCCAAACCGATGGCGGGGCCGAACCCCGAGCTGAGGCCGACGCGAAAGAGGCCGAAGGAGATGCTCAGGTTGAGGCTGACATGGGGACGGTAGACATCATAGTGAAAGCTTCAACTGTATCGAGTGGGGCCGAAGTCGAGGCCCTTGCTGTACCTTCGATGGGTCAGACCTAAGGTGTTTGTAAAGGTCAGACCTTCTTTTGTAAAGAACTCCTTTTGATATAATAGAAGAACTTTTTGTCATCTCTTGTATGTATTTTTGTGTATACAAAGTCGGTTGTGTTGACTGAAGCTCTTTCTTTTCGAAATATTTCTAAGTATTTTCGGTTGGCTTGATGGGATTGTAAGCTTTTCAAAATAGCTGCTAGATAGTAACTCAATCCAAACCTAAACACTTGAAAATTTTTCTAAGTGTTGGTCCGTCAGCTCGTCCAAACTCGAGACTTATAGAATAGCTGCTGGACAGTAGCTCGGTCTGAACCTAGACACTTGGAAATTTTTCTAAGTGTTAGTCCGCCGGCTCGTCCAAACTCGAGATTTGTAGAATAGCTACTGGACAGTAGCTCAGTCCGAACCTAGACACTTAGAAATTTTTCAAAGTGTTGATCCGTCGACTCGTCCAAACACAAAGCCAGATCTCCATGTGGATCGTATTGAAACTGTTGCTGACCGGGGTCAGACTTTCGGAAGTGGGCTGCCGTGGATAGCTGACAGGCGCCACATTAAAGGAGACCGCCATGATGGACGCCAAGGCAGCACCCCAGCCCGGACCACTTTGCCGAGCTGAGCTGCGCTGAGCCCCTTCAAGGCAACGGGCCGAGCTCCGTCCTCCGCCAGGTCACGCCTGCGAGCTCGGGAAGCCTAGGCCAGAGCCGTCCTCCGCCCTCCAGAGCAAGACCCTCGAGGCTAGTGCCCTGCGGTCGAGGTCGAGCTCAGTGCTCACCCGCCGATGTGGAGCCTCTCCGAGTGCGTGCCATCTGGATCGGGTCCGATTTTCGCCCTCCAGAGCGAAACCCTCAGAGGTTAGTGCCCTGCGGTCGAGGTCGAGCTCAGCGCTCACTCGCCGATATGGAGCCTCTTCGAGCGCACGCCCTCTGGACCGGGCCTGCGCTCTCCCGTCCTCCACCAAGGTGACCACACGAGCTCGGAGCGCCCAGACCGGAGCAAGCCCTACCATCCCAGGACACCGGCGAGCTGCCCGAGGACCACGGAGCGGCGCCTCCCATGCCGCCATGACTACCTGCCTGGTCTTACTTCCAGGGGGATGGGCCAGCTAGAAAGCACGAACTCCTAGGACGGCGACCCCTGGATCTAGGCTCTGGCAAGCTTCCCAGAACGAAGCGACAGGAGAGGATGTCAGAACGAATGGAAGCTTCCCCTATCACCTATCAGGAAAGGCGTTTTGTCTACGGCACAGAATCCTACCGCACGCGCCTGCCAACCCAGCGAGGATCCCGAGACAAGCTCCAAACGACCAATTTTCAACTACAAAGAACAGTCGACACCCCCAAAAGGGGGAGAGGTAACAACAACAATCCACCACCAACACAAGCGCAAGCTCGACCAAAAGGGTGAAGCGCCACCACCAAAATCACAGCGGAGGAAAAACGAGGGAAACAAGGAGAAGCGGAGTGACAGGGAACCCCTCTGTCCCCGCTATTAGTCTCCCCCTGCTACGTTTTCGCCTCCACATATCTTTCAATCCTCCTAGTGCAGAGTCCATCAAGAGGGGCCCGACCAGGAGGATCTGTTCCCCTGGATCGTCACTGACTTGACCATCGGAGTGTCCCCGTCGGAAATCCCGGTCCGGGTCACTAATCCCTATTTCGCAGGTCCAGGAGCAAAGGACCGGTAGATAGTGAAAGGAGCGCATTCCGGCGCCGGCAGCAGCTACGGGCCATGACGGTCTTGGCGGCAACAATCCCTTCCACTGTCTCTAGGTTGATCTTGATCTTTTCAGATTCAGTGAGTCAGGCACTTCCATGCTGATATTATGTCTTATTTCATCATACTCAATCCAGCTAAATGTTTATGTTATTACTAGAATAAAAGAACTTGCAAGAGTTGCCAATACTTTGAAAAGAATTAATAGGAATTTGGGAATACCTGTTCTTTTGAATTGTTATAAAGGTAATGTTGGCTCTTGTGACAGTGGGGGATTCTGCAGAAGCTGCAATTGTGCACCTAGCACTTAAAGGCAATGAGAGAGCAAATTGGTTCCCCATTTGCCAACAATTCAACTCCTTCAGCGAATGCATCTCTCTGGTTCCAGATAGGCTCCTCTGCTGCGCTGGCTGTGCTCATACTGCTCATCTATTTGTCTTCCTCGGGTCCTCGCAAGGCACTGATGCAAAAAACAATAGGCACTTGTGCCACTGCAAATGAAGAATTTATGCAGGATCTGGCTTTTGTCTTTCATGCGAAAGGATGATTTTTTTGGAATCCATGATCATTGATGTGAGTAAGAGATTAGGGTCTCCATCTTTGTTCCCGTTCTACTAGTCAGCATTTTAATAGTGTCAGATTGATGTACTCATCTTTAAATGAAAAAAGACTGCGAAAATCTGAACGTCTTGAATCGAATATTATTTATATAGTAGGGTGGGGTTCTGCGGGAATAGCTATACCAGGATTTATATCCCCATCCCTTTTGTCTTACCAAAAAAAAAAAAAAAATGGTGTTTTTATTTTTGTCAACACTTTAACCGTAAAACTGGGCTTGGGCTGAAGTCGGCAGACCCAGCCGACTTCAACCCAAACGAGGAAAAAAAAAAAGGGAGGCGGAGACGGGGAGAAGACCGAAACAGGGGAGGGAAAAATCACCCTAGCCGACCGGAGTTTTCGCCGGAAAACTCGGTGGGAGAGTCGTGAGGGGAGTGGGAGAAGATTAGCGTCGGTTTTCATGGGGATTTGGGACTCGGTGGTAGGGTTTTATACGAAGAGGGAACTCTCGTTTCTCTTTAAAAAATCCCTCACCGCCGCCCATAGAGCCGCCATCATGCTCTCTCTCCCTCTCCGACGAGCAACCGGAAGCTCCCCCAACGTCACTGGTGAGTCCTATCCTTTTAATTACAATTTTGAGAAGATTTTTTTTGTGTTATTCGGGTTCGGTTTGGTTTGGGAAGTTCGCCGCTGCAGCCGCCGTCGCCGCCGCCGCCGCCGTCGTCGCCGCCTTCGCTTGGTCCGGGAGGGCCCTGCGACAACCACGGTGTGGTTGCCGGCAGGTGGGGGGGTGAGATGATGGGTCGGCCGAAGAAGGAATCGGCTGAAGAGAAGAAGAAAAAAAAAAAAAAACCCGCAGGGTGGTTCGGGTGAAGAGAAAGAAAGAAAGGAGAAGAAAAAAAAAAGAAAAGAAAAGAAAAGGAAAGAAAAGAAAAGAAAAGAAAAAAAAAGGATTTCTGTACGGCCAGGGAAAAAAAATAAAAATAATAAATAATAATAATAATAATAATAAATAAATAAAATAATAGGAGGAGAGAGAAAGAGGAGAGAGAAGGAGGAGAGAGAAGGAGGAGAGAGGAAGAGGAGAGAGAAGGAGGAGAGAGAAAGAGGAGAGAGAATGATGAGAGAGAAGGAGGAGAGAGATGGAAGAGAGAGAAAATCAGCGATTATTTTCAAGATTCGTGAAAAATTGAGAATTTAGTTTAATTAAATTATTTATCTGTGTAGAGAATCAGTCTTCTGAGCGAGAAGGCGCCGCACCGATTTCGGGTTCGGATTAGTACAAGCGTGGATAGTTGATTGTAAGGAATTCTAACTTAATCACTGTATTTATTAATATATTTTACATGACCTGATTTGATTCGAGCATAATTAAATATTTTTCATGCATTGTAGTTTTCGGATAGCATAATTTGATTTCCGGGTTACGGATCGAGTTTGTTATTAGTATTGTTTGTATTTGCCATGTGATCTTGAAATATGTTTGATCGTGATAGCGATCGCTGGAAAGTGACATGATCCGATTATGTGAAAAGAAATGATAAAGTGTTAAGTGAACTGGTGTTTGGACTAGCCATGCCACGGCGGTACCGTGGTTTCTCAGTGTGCCCGTCACAGGCTGGAGTGTGACAATTTGTGTGCTCGTCACAGGCTGGAGTGTGACAATTTGTGTGCCCGTCACAGGCTGGAGTGTGACAACAGTGTGCCCGTCACAGGCTGGAGTGTGACAATAGTGTGCCAGTCACAGGCTGGAGTGTGACCGTGGTTAGTCCAGAACCCTAAAGATAATGGTTAAATAATTGAAAATTCTATAAGAAGAAAAAATATAAAGTTTCCAAAGTTTTTGTTAAACATGAAATCGGAATTGTTGATTTCGTCATATGTTATGGTAATGTTTACTGCTTTCATATACATGTAAATTATTATTGGTGATTATTTTGGAACCCTTACTGGGCTATGTAGCTCACTCCCTACCATCTGTTTTCTTTCAGAGACTCGGGAAACTTAAAGAGGATCTGGGCTGGGCGTGAGACGGAGCATCATGTTTGTTGAGATAAATAGTTAGTTAGTCCAGTTACTGACGTTTGTGAGTCAGTAGACCAATTTATGATCTCGAGTTAAATTATGAACTATACATTGTTAATGATTTATTTATACAATATTAATTTACTTTGGTTATATTTGAATTGTTATGTACCTAGGCCTTGCATAATCTCTAGGGTAAAACCTAGGGTTTGTGCGGCCGGTCACGTAGCCGTTTCCGGTATTGGATTCGGGGCGTGACAGAGTGGTATCAGAGCAAACCAGGTTCTAGGATCTTAGGATAAAAGCTCAATGAGAGAGAGTGTGGGTTGATCCATAGGTGGGGTAGATATTATGTCATGATTGTTTTGACCATCTGAGTGTTAGTTGTTTACTAATAACATTGGTGTAGGTTTTCCATGGCGCGTGGTAGTGGACGTGGACGTGTTAGGAGGCCCACAAGATTTGCAGATGGAGCAAATGCTTGGGATCCTATTGAGCAGCATGAGAATGCTGGAGCCTTATCTGATAATGAGGAACGTCCACAGGACCTAATGCCGAATCTGGTAGACAACACTGGTAATGAGGAGCATCATCATGAGCCAGTGCCCAATCCTTTGGATAACACCCCGGAGATTGGAACTGCTGAAACAGGAACACCGGGTGGATCTGGAGTTCAGCCTGGGGACCAGATAGGTCTTCCTCAGCTATTACAAATTTTAGTGCAGTAGCAAGCTACTGCAAGAGCTGATACACTAAGATTTATGGAAGCCCAACAGCAACAGCAGCAATTTATGCAACAGTTATTATTACAACGGCAACAGCCAGAAGTCAGAATTCCTCAAGAACGGCCAATTACATTAATAGATTTCAAGAAGTATGCGCCACCGGCATTCAAGGGGACTTCTGATCCCATGGAGGCAGAGGGATGGCTTAAAGCTGTTGAGAAAGTTTTCCAAGCCTTGCGGTGTCCAGAAGAGGAGAAAGTTACATTCGCTACCTTTTTATTGCAAGATGAGGCAGCTGCTTGGTGGGAACTGGAGCTCGGAAAACAAGGACCAAATGATACACCTTTTACCTGGACAGATTTTAGAAAGGTTTTCTATGAGAGATATTTTCCTCAAAGTGTTCGGGTACAAAAATTTCGAGAATTTGATCGCTTGGAGCAGGGTACTTTAACTGTTTCTCAGTATGCCTCAAAGTTTGAGGAATTGTCGAGATACGCTCCATCACTCTTAGCTGATGAAGGAATCCGGGCCAGGAAATTTGAAAATGGACTTAGAAGTCGGATCCAGCATCAAGTGATTGCTTTTGAGCTACCAACTTATAAAGAGGTTGTTAATAAAGCATTAATTATTGAAAAGGGATTGGATGTAGCTCAAGCTGAAAGGGAAAAAGCATTAAAGAAGAGATCTGGAACAAGAGAGAATCAAGGCCAATTCTTTAAAGGTACCAATGCAAAAACCAGAAAGCTTGACAATGTTACTTCAGATAACAAGACCCAACCAAAGAATGATGTCAAGTGCTTTAAGTGTGGTGGTTCTCATTATAAGCGGGATTGTACGTGGCCAGATGAGTGGAAGTGCCATAATTGTGGTAAACCGGGACATAAGGCAGTTGTATGTCCATCTGGTCAGGGGTCACAGCATCAGTTACCTCGTGGAAAACAGCAATTAGAAGGGCAACAGAAAATAGTAACTCAGGGACGGGTTTATTCACTCACCCAGCAGGATGCTAATGCATCAAATTCTGTAGTGACAGGTATGATCAAATTATTTTCCAGTAATGTTTATGTTCTTTTTGATACTGGCGCTACACACTCTTTCGTATCTGTTAGATTGGTTAGGGAGAATAATGAGTTAACCCCGACATCTTTAGAATTTGAACTCTGTATTTCCACTCCTAGTGGGGATGTTTTTGTGGTTAATCAAATCTGCAAGAAATGTAGATTGAATATCGAAGGTAGAACAATGGAAGCCGATTTGATAGTCATGGATATGAAAGACTTCGATATAATCCTTGGAACGGATTGGCTGACAGCAAACCATGCTTCCATCAACTGTTTTGAGAAAATTATGAAATTTCAAATTCCTGATCAGTCAGAGTTCTGTTTTAAGGGTAACAAGTTAACCCTTATGAGGAGGGTAATTTCGGCTTTTGTTGCCAAGCGACTCCTTAGACAAGGTTGTGAAGGATTTCTGGCAACGGTGATAAATACTCGACAGCAGGATCTTAAGTTGGAAGACATACCTGTTGTGAAAGAGTTTCTGGAGGTCTTTCCCGATGATCTGCCAGGATTACCTCCTGATAGAGAGATTGAGTTCTCTATCGATCTTATACCAGGTACAGGTGCCATCTCCAAAGCTCCTTATAGCATGGCTCCGGCAGAATTAAAAGAACTTAAGGAGCAATTGCAAGAACTGTTGGATAAAGGATTTATCAGACCTAGCGTGTCTCCCTGGGGTGCTCCAGTCTTATTTGTAAAGAAGAAGGATGGAAGTTTTCGGCTTTGCATTGATTATCGAGAATTGAACAAAGTGACCATAAGGAACAAATATCCCTTACCAAGGATTGATGATTTATTTGATCAATTACAGGGGGCACAGGTATTCTCAAAAATTGATC
This sequence comes from Areca catechu, assembly GCA_021397845.1. NCBI lineage: Eukaryota > Viridiplantae > Streptophyta > Magnoliopsida > Arecales > Arecaceae > Areca > Areca catechu. Next base: position 12,590,948 of record CM038041.1, read on the forward strand.
TTCGTTCTGGTTATCATCAATTGAAGATAAAGACAGAGGATGTACCAAAGACAGCTTTTAGAACCAGATATGGACACTATGAATTTTTGGTTCTACCTTTTGGTCTGACAAATGCACCTGCAGTTTTCATGGATCTCATGAACCGAGTGTTTAGACCATATCTGGATCAATTTGTAGTAGTATTCATTGATGATATACTGATATATTCAAAAAGTCTACAGGCACATGAGGAGCACTTAAAGATAGTATTACAAATACTCAAAGAGGAGAAATTATTTGCCAAGCTAAAAAAATGTGACTTTTGGTTGGACAGAATTTCTTTCCTAGGCCATGTTATATCAAAGGATGGTATTTCTGTGGATCCAAAGAAAGTGGAAGCAGTGGTAGAGTGGGAGAGACCCACTAATGTGTCCGAAGTTCGTAGTTTCCTGGGAATGGCAGGATATTATCGAAGGTTTGTTGAAGGATTTTCTCTTATTGCTATACCCTTAACTCGCCTGACCCAGAAACGAACAAAATTTGAATGGACAGATGATTGTGAGCAGAGTTTTCAAGAATTGAAGAAACGGTTAATCACTGCCCCAGTATTGACTGTTCCTGCAGAGACAGGGGAGTTTTGCATATATAGTGATGCATCCCGAAAGGGTCTCGGTTGTGTGCTAATGCAAAATGGAAAGGTGATAGCCTATGCTTCTAGACAGCTGAAATCATATGAGTCAAATTATCCCACTCATGACTTAGAGTTAGCAGCTGTAGTATTTGCTTTAAAAATATGGAGACATTACCTGTATGGTAGTCGTTGTGAAATCTTTACAGATCATAAAAGTTTAAAATATATATTTACTCAGAAGAAATTGAACTTGAGATAGAGAAGATGGTTGGAACTATTAAAGGATTATGATCTGACTATCAGCTACCATCCAGGAAAGGCAAATGTTGTAGCAGATGCCCTGAGTAGGAAAACCCCGAGTAAGTTGGCAACTTTAATTACTAATCAAAAGCACATCTTAATGGATCTGGAAAGATCAGGGATAGAGGTACGAATTCATAATTCTGGGATGCAATTAGCAAATATTATGGTACAACCTATCTTGATTGACAAAATTAAATCAGCTCAGAAAGAAGATTTAGAGCTTCAGAAAATTAGAGAAACAGTTGAGTCTGGTGTACAATCTGAATTTACTATATATAAAGATGATACCTTAAGATTTGGTAACAGATTATGTGTTCCTAAACTTCCAGAATTAAAGAATGAAATTATGGAAGAAGCACATAGTTCAGTATATACGATGCATCCTGGTAGTACAAAAATGTATCGAGATCTACGTGAAAACTTTTGGTGGTCTGGTATGAAGAAAGATATAGCTCAGTATGTGGCTCAATGTTTGGTGTGTCAACAGGTAAAAGCTGAGTATCAAAAACCTGCTGGACCATTGCAGTCTCTTGCGATTCCTCAGTGGAAATGGGAGCACATTACCATGGACTTTGTGACAGGGTTACCTAAAACTCCTAAGGGAAATAATGCGATATGGGTGATTGTGGATCGACTAACGAAGTCTGCTCATTTCTTATCTTTTCGTATCGGACTCTCTCTGGAAAAATTAGCAAATTTGTATATAGAACAAATTGTGAGACTACATGGGATTCCAATTTCTATAGTATCGGATCGAGATAGTAGGTTTGTTTCACAATTTTGGAAGAGTCTTCATAAAGCATTGGGGACCAAATTAAGTTTTAGTACAGCTTTTCATCCCCAAACTGATGGACAGTCTGAGCGAACCATCCAGATTCTGGAAGACATGTTGAGAGCTTGTGTTATGGACTTGGGTGGTGCTTGGAACTGTCATCTATCGTTGATAGAATTTGCCTACAATAATAGTTTTCAAGTTAGCATTCAAATGGCGCCTTTTGAGGCCTTATATGGTAGGAAGTGTAGATCTCCTATTTGCTGGGATGATGTGGGAGAAAGAAAATTGTTGGGTCCAGAAATAGTGCAACAAACAGTGAAAAAGGTACAAATGATCAGAGAACGTTTGCGTACTGCTCAGAGCTGACAGAAAAGTTATGCTGATAAGAGACGAAGAGAGCTGAAATTCAATGTTGGTGATCATGTCTTTTTGAAAGTGTCTCCCACAAAGGGTGTGATGAGATTTGGTGTACGAGGAAAGTTGAGCCCGAGATTTGTGGGACCATTTGAGATTTTGGATAAGGTTGGTGAGGTGGCCTACCGATTAGCTCTACCACCAGTTATATCTGGAGTGCACAACGTGTTTCACGTATCTATGTTACGAAAATACATTCTTGATCCTAATCATGCAATAGATTATGAGCCATTGCAACTTCAAGAGGATTTGACCTATGAGGAGGTGCCTTTACGAATTGTTGACAGTAAGGAACAAGAATTAAGACACCGAATCATACCCTATGTGAAGGTGCAATGGAGCAATCATAGTGAAAGAGAAGCTACATGGGAACTTGAAGCAGAGATGCGAACAAAATATCCACAGCTTTTCGAAATACCAGGTACGTAAATTTCGAGGACGAAATTTTCTTTAACGGGGGGAGAATGTAAAACTGGGCTTGGGTTGAAGTCGGCAGACCCAGCCGACTTCAACCCAAACGAGGAAAAAAAAAAAAGGGAGGCGGAGACGGGGAGAAGACCGAAACAGGGGAGGGAAAAATCACCCTAGCCGACCGGAGTTTTCGCCGGAAAACTCGGTGGGAGAGTCGTGAGGGGAGTGGGAGAAGATTAGCGTCGGTTTTCATAGGGATTTGGGACTCGGTGGTAGGGTTTTATACGAAGAGGGAACTCTCGTTTCTCTTTAAAAAATCCCTCACCGCCGCCCATAGAGCCGCCATCACGCTCTCTCTCCCTCTCCGACGAGCAACCGGAAGCTCCCCCAACGTCGCCGGTGAGTCCTATCCTTTTAATTACAATTTTGAGAAGATTTTTTTTGTGTTATTCGGGTTCGGTTTGGTTTGGGAAGTTCGCCGCTACAGCCGCCGTTGCCACCGCCGCCGCCTTCACTTGGTCCGGGAGGGCCCTGCGACAACCACGGTGTGGTTGCCGGCAGGTGGGGGGGTGAGATGATGGGTCGGCCGAAGAAGGAATCGGCTGAAAAGAAGAAGAAAAAGAAAAAAAAAAAACCCATAGGGTGGTTCGGGTGAAGAGAAAGAAAGAAAGGAGAAGAAAAAAAAAGAAAAGAAAAGAAAAGGAAAGAAAAGAAAAGAAAAGAAAAAAAAAGAAAAGAAAAAAAAAATTTCTGTATAGCCAGAAAAAAAAAAAATAAATAATAATAATAATAATAATAAATAAATAATAGGAGGAGAGAGAAGGAGGAGAGAGAAAGAGGAGAGAGAAAGAGGAGAGAGAAGGAGGAGAGAGAAGGAGGAAGGAAGAGGAGAGAGAAGGAGGAGAGAGAAAGAGGAGAGAGATGGATGAGAGAGAAGGAGGAGAGAGAAGGAAGAGAGAGAAAATCAGTGATTGTTTTCAATATTCGTGAAAAATTGAGAATTTAGTTTAATTAAATTATTTATCTGTGTAGAGAATCAGTCTTCTGAGCGAGAAGGCGCCGCACCGATTTCGGGTTCGGATTAGTACAAGCGTGGATAGTTGATTGTAAGGAATTCTAACTTAATCACCGTATTTATTAATATATTTTACATGACCTGATTTGATTCGAGCATAATTAAATATTTTTCATGCATTGTAGTTTTCGGATAGCATGATTTGATTTCCGGGTTACGGATCGAGTTTGTTGTTAGTATTGTTTGTATTTGCCATGTGATCTTGAAATGTGTTTGATCGTGATAGCGATCGCTGGAAAGTGACATGATCCGATTATGTGAAAAGAAATGATAAAGTGTTAAGTGAACTGGTGTTTGGACTAGCCATGCCACGGCGGTACCGTGGTTTCTCAGTGTGCCCGTCACAGGCTGGAGTGTGACAATTTGTGTGCCCGTCACAGGCTGGAGTGTGACAATTTGTGTGCTCGTCACAGGCTGGAGTGTGACAACAGTGTGCCCGTCACAGGCTGGAGTGTGACAATAGTGTGCCAGTCACAGGCTGGAGTGTGACCGTGGTTAGTCCAGAACCCTAAAGATAATTGTTAAATAATTGAAAATTCTATAAGAAGAAAAAATATAAAGTTTCCAAAATTTTTGTTAAATATGAAATCGGAATTGTTGATTTCGTCATATGTTATGGTAATGTTTACTTCTTTCATATACATGTAAATTATTATTGGTGATTATTTTGGAACCCTTACTGGGTTATGTAGCTCACTCCCTACCATCTGTTTTCTTTCAGAGACCCAGGAAACTTAAAGAGGATCTGGGCTGGGCGTGAGACGGAGCATCATGTTTGTTGAGATAAATAGTTAGTTAGTCCGGTTACTGACGTTTGTGAGTCAGTAGACCAATTTATGATCTCGAGTTAAATTATGAACTATACATTGTTAATGATTTGTTTATACAATATTAATTTACTTTGGATATATTTGAATTGTTGTGTACCTAGGCCTTGCATAATCTCTAGGATAAAACCTAGGATTTGTGCGGCCGGTCACGTAGCCGTTTCCGGTCACGTAGCCGTTTATGCAGGATCTGGCTTTTGTCTTTCATGCGAAAGGATGATTTTTTTGGAATCCATGATCGTTGATGTGAGTAAGAGGTTAGGGTCTCCATCTTTGTTCCCGTTCTACTAGTCAGCATTTTAATAGTGTCAGATTGATGTACTCATCTTTAAATGAAAAAAAGACCGCGAAAATCTGAACGTCTTGAATCGAATATTATTTATATAGTAGGGTGGGGTTCTGCGGGGATAACTACACCAGGATTTATATCCCCCTCCCTTTTGTCTTACCAAAAAAAAAAAAAATTGGTGTTTTTATTTTTGTCAACACTTTAACCATGCTTTGCACATATTCCAAAATATTTCAATATTTATCTTTCGTTTATCTATATAGATTTCGAAGCAGATATTGCACGATCCAATGATCGACGTCGCATAAGAAAGGAAATCATTCTATCATGCGAAAGATGCAACTCGAACCCATTTGTGAATGCATTTGTTTGTCCTTTGTCGTGTGCCAGGTGCATTTTTATGTATCTCCTTGTGTTGATCTGAAAGCCTCTGTTTTCTCTAATGAAGTTGGCCGCGGCCTAATTAACCATGCAATACTAGGTTGTGTAATATGGAAGTTCTATCTCTCTTTGGAAAATAGAAGTTCTTCCTTCACATAATTTTAGAATGAGTTGCAATGCATTATTGTTAGTAGGATAACAGATGCGAGATATGACCGAGTCTTTTCTGCAAAATTAGAATTTTAACACCAAAGAAGAAAGATTTGCAATGAAGTGAAGTCATAGATTGGAAACACGTACATGTTGTCTTCCCTTATGTGCCTTGATGGAGCAACAATCCAATGCTACAAACTCTACCCAAAGCTCATTCAAAAGTTTCTTCCATCGAACAAGCTCTTCTGCTGAAGATTTCTTTTGCTAGGCCATCTGCTGCTGGTCATACAAATTTTAACTCAAACATATTATCCAACATCAACAGTCAACATATATCGTCTCCCATAATCAAGCCATCATTGCTATCAGTTCATCCAATGATTTAAGCGTCTTCTCGTAGTAGAGGTAGGATTCGTATACCTTGGGAGACCTTACATAACGATCTAGCTGTAAATTCAATAAAAAATAAAAATCATAATATATAGATATTAGGAAAAAAAAAAATCACAGCAATAAGATCAAATACAGATTGATAGATGTGCTACGAAACCTTTTTTTTTTTTTTTTTTGGTTGAATCCGGCTACATCATTAAGAATCTACCATAGATACAACCATGAGCATCCAAAAAGATCAAGTTGTGCCATCAAGAGGGTAGCTCGATTGGTAGGTACTTATGTTCATTATCCACAGGTCTCGTATTCGAGCCATGATCATGTGGATGATTCGATTAAATTCAGAATTTTTTTCTAGGATGGTGGAAGAGTACTCTACTCCGGCGCCTTAGTAATCAGGATGGTGGGGGATGATGGGAGAGTATTCTACTTCGACACCTTAGTGATGTCAGTACTATACTCCGATATCGGGATGGTGAAAGAGTATTCTATTCCGATGTCTTAAATGATGTCATGCTGGTGTATTCATCGAAATTGAATATAACCTGACGGGATGGAGCAAAGAGATAGCTACAATCGAAATTTATCCGCTCCCTTCTTAAAATAAAAAAATAACAAATAATAAAAATAATAAAAATAAAAATAAAAGAAGAAGAAGAAGCGGCACGTGAAAACGAAATCATTTTGTAAGAAGGACCATTAATTAGCTCAGTTGGTTGGAGCTCGTGCTAATAAAATACTTATTTTTAAAATTTTTCTTCCTCTTTCCGAAATATTTTTTCTTGTTAAACCTAGTAAATATGCAATAAGCTCTTAATCTATAAGTTCATTTTCTGTTTTCATTTTAAAGGATATATTTTTCCAATAATTTAAAATTATATTTTCGATTTCAGTCCTAAAAATTATATGTATATTTTAGTTCCGTTACTGACCTCGGCCATGTTATCAACGAGTTCGTTGGCGATCTTGACGTAGGACTTACGGCGGGCCTCGGGGATGGTGGCCATGGCGTTCTTGAGGTCGGAATCGAGGTAGGCCTGCTTGAGCCGGATGTAGAACAACACAAAACGCCACGACATGGTGTCCAGCATGTGCCGGATCTCCCGCAGCCCCTCCGCCGTCTGCCGGATCCTCGCCGCCGCCTCCTCCGGCGTCAGCCCCGGCTGGAAGTACTTCTCCTTGAAGAACGAATGCGTGCCCCAGCTCTGCGCATGGGCCTGCGGTGGCGGCCGCCACAACCCCGGCATCGCGGAGCCTGCCAGGACTGCGACCAGCAAACCGCACCGCCGCGTCGTCATCGCCGGCTTCTCCTCCGGTGGGTGCACTGCCTCTTGTAGCCGGGGATGGTGGTTGTCGCTCCGGGACATGGTGATGTTGGCATGGCATAGGATCATGGTCTTGGCGAAGCTGCCCATTGGAGGCAGAAGGAGGTGGTAATTAATTTTATTGGGGTGAATCGAGTTCAGATTAATGACTCTATGGAAGATAGAGCTGCTGGTGGGGGAATGGGGGTGGAGAGTGGAGCTCTCAAGTGCAGCTTGGGTTGGGCTATGAATTATTAAGTTGATAGCACTCTGCCACGTGTCATCTATTTATCCTCTTTATATATATATATATATATATATATATATATATTTGAGAGGAAATTGATATGGGAGGAGAGTTGGCTAAGCATTGGATAAGAGCTAAGGGACCAGTGAACTGAAGCGTGACCTGAATCAGTCAGCTTAAGGTCTTGGTGGCATGTTTTAAAAATAGGGGTGATAATGGGCCTGATCTAACTCGGGTACATATCTTTTTAAATCCAAATTCAAATATTTAATAAATTATTTAAATTTGATCTAAATATTATCGGGACTGAATTTTTTTATTTAAATCCATCTCAATCGGTTATTGAATAATTCGGATTTACTCAACCCGAACCCAATTGAAACATATTAGATATTTTTTTATTTTTATCAACTTTAAAATTATTTATCATTTTATAAACTATACATATATTAAACAAATAAAATTTAACTACATTTTTAATTCAATATCGATCCGAGAGGAGGAAGAGCCATCAAAAAGAAAGAGGAAAGCTGGAGATTAATCGGGGTTTACCAATTATAAATTATAATTTATAATTTCTTTATTCATGAAAAATAATGATTAGGATAAAAGGTTCAAGTACTTTAAAATTTAATAACTAATAACTAATAATTAATATAATATATTTAATATAATATATATTAATTATATATATATTTAAATATTAAAATAATTCGGGCTGGGTTCGGATCGGGTGTATATCTATCCAGTTCCGGTCCAAATCCAAAATTAAGTATTCGAGTTTTACTCAAATCCAATCAAAGTGTTGACTACCTGGTTCAATCAGATCGGACCGGGTCGGATACCTATGAATCTGGATTTTGTTGCGATCCCTGCTTTAAAGGCAACCTCTCATGATATTTGGTTGGATTTTCATGAAATTTTTTTAATGCAAATTATGTTGCATAAACTTGGCATTCCAGGACATTAAATTATGTGTTTATTTTGTTGTCTTGGGTTAACATTAGGTGTCATACAATTTCCCCGGTTGCATTGGTATATGGACTTACAAGTGTGTCAGATAGGTTCTTTTTTTTTTGAATATGACCCTTTTTAATTATATCTTGGAGATAGAAACATGTGACTTTAATCAAAAACCAAGGGATAAAAAAAATCTAGTTGCAAACAATTTTAGTGCAATGTAATCTTGCTGAACCATGCATGAATAGCCACTACGTTCGAGCCAATCACTTCCATTGCACATCATAAATGCCAAATATCTAAACTGAAACTAGATGATTTTCTAGAAGGATTCCTCTTTAATTTGTTTTTCCTCCATCCATGTCTATCTTTCTCCTTTTGTACTATACTTGGCAGAATTAAAAGATTATGCTCATGTATTTCTTAAAGGCAGTACTTTTTGATGGATCATCAAGGGTAATCAAACATGAAAAATGTTGGTTGAGCACTTGTTAGCTGGATTGATTTATTAGCACTCTCACTTGCTCCACCATAGAAAACTTCTTTTCTTCAAAAGTAAGTCATAAATACCTGAAACTAGGTTTTCCTTTTAAGAAGGGTTTAATCAGGTAAGGCAATGAGTGTTTAAGTACTCCATCTCGGTTTATCTTTTTGAAGCATCTTGTATACTACCGCTAAGGTGGTAGCCCGGTTGGTAGAGATCTTGCCTCACTACTAACAAGTCGCGGGTTCGAGGCATGATTTCATAGATGATTCGATTAAATCTAGGAATTTTCCTGGGATCTGCGACAGTTAATGTGAGTGGATCTCCCCCTTTGTTGAAATTTTTCTTGGATCTGCGACAGTTAATGTGAGTGAAAGGTCAGGATCTCCCTCTTTGTTTCCGTTCTACTAGCCGGCATCTTAGTGGTAGGTCAGGATCTCCCTCTTTGTTTCCGTTATACTAGCCGGCATCTTAGTGATGTCAGTCAGAATGCCTTACAAAAAAAAAAAAAAAAAAAAAAAAAAAAAAAAAAAAAAAAAAAAAAAGAGGCACCATGTGTACCAGGTCATAGATACAGTGTTATAGAAGGCTTTACTTTGGATTGTCATCCAGATAATTTGAACCCAACCAGTCTGTTTTGGGTTATAATTTTGGAGTCACTCCAACACGCACTCTTGTATTTTGAGTCATGTTGGGTCTGATTGGATAAGTTCTGCGATCCAGTTAAGGTCACATTATCTGGAGGCACTTCTTCCATGAGCTTGCATTTTTATGAAATTTGTGTGGTAACGGTCAAGACACCATACAGCTCCCTTATCCACCGCCAGCATCTTATCCAACTACTATCTTTCGAGGCAAACACCTGGAACGCAGCTCTTTTTTCTCCTAGTTTCGAAGCAGTGATGAAGGCAACCATGGGTTTCTCGGTACCAAGGCCACCACAGATTCACAGTCCTGCTCTCCCTTCAACAAAAGCGGATTTGTTCTCCGTCCCAAAAGCAGTAGATAAACTCCTGACCACCTCTCTTCTGACATAGAACACTTCTTTCTCTGTCCTATATAAGAAATTCTTTTTCTTCGTTTCACCAGTCTCTTGATGTTGGCAGCTTAATAAGTTGCAAGACTCTAGGTGGAACACCAGATGGTCTCAGGTAGAGATCTCATCCAATCAATCAATAATTCCTTAAGCATATCATGATCCATAATATGATTTACCCTCGCATCTCTCCATGTCTTCTGTCAAGTCCTAATTAAAATGATTGGAATATCTAACGATAGATTAATGTATATATGAATATTAAATCATGAATTGAAATCATTGATGTTATTACCATAATATAGTTGCTTTTGTTTTGGGACTACAGAGTGAAGGGAAGAGGGGCAGAGGAACGTCTTCATGGAAGATTCATTCTTTCCCTGATTGGCCTCTCATGGCTATCATGATGGAACATGTACCGTATTCGAGAGACTATGTAGTTCACAAGTCAGTTTGGCATCTCAATGATGAAGCCATGAAAAACGTTTGTGAGTGAAGACTTGACCAGCACACACACACACTCTCTCTCTTGTAAGTGTTGAACTCCTGTGTTTCCTCTTACTTTGATTTCCTTCAGATACCATGTACATCATGTTCACCTGCTGGGGTTGCTGTTTCTTTGGATCCACAAAGGTGAGCCCTCAAACCATTTGCTCTGCTAATAGGCTTCTCAGTCCTTTTTTAGTACTCCTTATCGATGATAAAAGCCCATTTTTAGGATCCATTCTATGATGGAGAGGAATATAGAAAAGACGGAGGAGATGGTTCTGTTCACTGGTATTATGACAAGGTATAACATCTCTGAAGTGACTAAGATCATTGTCTTTCTGCTCGATGGTTGGTAATTTGCTGGGTACTTTTTCTGGCCACGAAATTCTTTTCTTGATGCAAGGGAGGCTGAGCCACCGGAGTTTTATTAATGAAAGGGGGGTTGTGTGAAAAAAAAATAAAAAGTTCTATTAGTGATAAATCGATAATTTAGTAAAAGCCTGAAGCATGGGCAAGAAGTCCCCGAAGCATTTTTAAGTTCTGTTCATGGACATTTGAAAAAATTTAATTGATATCAGGATAAAAGGTGCGAATCATTGATTTGGATATCTTAGCTATCAGATTACCAGGTATATATATAATCCGCTCAACAGCTCAAAGTCTATTATCGAACACCAATTCACCTTGCAACAACTCAAAGCTCTATCGATCAAGTTTCTTTTGGATTCTCCTTTGCTGGTTATTTGTTCGATTACTCTATCTAACGTGCGAATTCTCTGACACCATCAGTACCATATCCCGTGCATTCAGTAGTGTTTATTCTGTGCAGCAAGAAGAAATTGAGGCGGCAGCAAGAGCAGAATTATGGAGAGAGGAGTTGATAGAAGAAATCGAGCAGAAGGTGGGAGGTTTGCGCGAGCTGGAGGAAGCTGGCAAGGAAGAGGAGCTTGTCCAGTGAAAGAAGAAATTGATCAAATTCTCTATCACTCTCTTGTGGAGCAAGATTGTCATGATAATGAATTTGAGGTATAGAATATATATATATATTTTTTAGTTTCATCTTTATTCTAGAAGACTAGAACTAATATTTGATGTATATATAAAAAGCCAATGACTGCCATTAATTGCAACACTTTCATTGAGAGCGAAGAATAGCTCATCTTGTATCACTTTTTTTTTCGTAAAAAAAAAAAAAAAAGTATGACATATCCATTCTTTTCTTTTTTTTTTATATTTATTCATACATTTTAGCAAACATATCTATTTATATATTCTACGCCTATTAATTCTTGCCGAAGCTTAACGAGGACAACCTTTTCCGTGGTCAGCTTTGCTTTTTCTTTTTTAAATAATTTTTTTTAGTAATTATTTTTTATAATATTTTTGTCCCAATATTTTTTGAGATGATCGTGTAAGGGATGGGTGAATTTCATAAAAATTTTTGAGTTTAATCGAGTCATCCACGAAATCATATCTCTAATCCGTGACTGGTTGATAGCGAGGCAAGACCTCTACCAATCGGACTATCATCTTAGCAATCGAAACTCATCTTTTGACCGGGCAAAACTGTGCCGATGCTTGAGGAGGTATAATTGCATGATAGGTACTTTAGGCAAAATTAATAAAAGTCATATCTAAAACTCATCTATTATAATAACGACATAATAACCATGTTTACCAGCTCGAGTAAACAAATATGAAGGTGACCAAGTTAGACTCGGGTAGTATATGCCATTCACCATTTCGACTTATCAAAGGTTGTACGAAACATATGCTTTCAATTAATTAGCGGCAGCAAAATTCAGTGTTAACATGGAACCAAACACTTAATGTGAAGGCTTTTCGTTTAAATATGATTCTTTAAACACTAGAATTTTAGTATTATTATTGTCAAATTCAAACCATATCGAGCAATTCAAATCATATCTGAACTATATAAAAAATATCAAATACTAAATTATCTAATTTTAATGACCTCAGAATATCTCATAAGTCAAAATTTAGAATAAAGTTGCATAGAAATAGAAAACCATGATTAATTCATCCTTGTCAAATATTAGAGCACTACAATAGGCAAGAAATAACCAAGATTCAAAATGAGTACATGAATAGATGAGTACAATGTTACGACTACATATCACTATAATTGCTTCATCCGTAAATGAGTACATGACATAACGATCTCAAGTATTTCTTTTGATTTGTAGTCAACGTCTAATCATTTGCTGGAGAGTCCTGCAGTGGTGGATGGAACTAAAAATAAAACTGAAGTACAAACTGTTCAAATCATGCAAATCCATTATCCATCTATCTCGTCATAGATGCCTTGAGAGTATCAGCTCATGCATCGATCTGTGCCATTAGAAATAACTACAGTACTCTATTCGAGCAAACAATGCTTGTACATCAGAAAACTGGTAATCAAATTAGACAGAAAGGAAAAATAATGCATGGTGTCTATAAACAGGTTGACCTTTTCCTCCGCTCTCACTTTTTTTGTCATGCACATTAGTTATATGCATCAATATTCCATCACTAAATGTACATCCCATATGCCTAAAAAATGAGTGATTATAGGTGTCAATGGGTCTAAACTTAATAATTCCATTATCATCTATGATAGAGATATCGAAGGCCTCGAATATAGCTATTGTAATAGCTCCTTAGGATAGACAGGATTTTGGACTTTGAAAGCATTCATTCATATAATAAATCATTATATATGAAAAATTAGCCCTATCATCTAAAATAATCATTTTTAAGAGATAAATATTTAAGTATGATACATTATCCATGCGACCACCTCTAGGTAAAAAATTGAATATAAATAAGTGATGGATGAATCGATTTTTAAGTAGCAACGCATGCGCACTAGGACTAGTAGTTCGACTCCAACCATCATCCTCAAAAATAGTTTTAATAGATTCATGATAATCTATTGGATGATTCTAACAAATAGTATTGAAGTATTCATCCCCATATAAAGGAATGTCTAATATTTTACTAAATAAATGAATATTAAACTCAATAACTTTTCCTTTCGTATATGATCAAATAGAATAATTTAACTTATCAAAATTAAAATTACTATAGAAGTATTGTACTAAAATAGAATAGTTTGGTTTGTTAAGTATAATTATAGATAATCAACCCATCCTTGCAAACACATACTTAATTTAAAATCATCAAATTGACTTAGATCTACCATCCTATCTTTTATAACTTTTTTTCGATAAAAATTAGATGCAAACTTTTTTCTACCCTCATCATTCAAAAAAATATCTTCATTATACCTATGTGAATGTTGTTTCCACTTTTCCATCCAAGCCCTCTTTAGTTTTGGCATGTCTCGATCTTTTCTTGAAGCTGTTAGCCACTAAACACTTATTTTGAACCTTAACATAGTATATAGGGGAAGGGAGAAGGGATGGAGGAGAGTTGGTTGAGGGAGGATGCAAGGATCGTAGCAAGGGGGGAGAAGAAGAACGGGTTTTAGGTTTTTTTTTGAAAAAATATTGGAATAAATGATAGGAAAAAGAAGGAGCATGGGGTGGAAGGTTAAACCACAAAACCACATGTTGGGCAGGAGAATAGCGAGTAAAGGATGCAATTTCAACAAAAGCCAAAATCATGAGTATCGTTCATGATTTCTTAGGTGGCATCCAATAAAACTAGATAACTATAGATCCATAAATAATTTTAGGATAAAAATATTCTAAAACATATATTAAAAAATATTATTTAAAAAATCTTTAAATTCAAATGATATTGATATTAAAAAAGAAAAAATTATGAGGACACCCCTTAACTTTACATCAATTTCACTTACATCCCTTCAACTTTAAAATATTTTAATTAAATCTTTCAAGTTACTATACTGTTTCAATATGACCTTTTCGTCCACCTGACTCTAGACATTGTTATATTGCCCTTCGAAAAGATGAAAATGCCTATCGTTATTTTGAAATGACTTTTTGATGGCGACTCTTCAAAGTTCAAGGGTTGTTCTTGTAGCATCCCTTGCGCTTCCGATCTATTTCAATTTTCTTTCGAGCAAAATTCCAGTGATAATCCCTATCCTACTCTCTGATCAGGGTGAGCATCTTCTTTTTCATGCACGAGCATAGTAGCCCCTTAAAAGCCATCCATCCATCTACCATGAAAGCCTTACTTCTCCTTTGTCGGTAATACCTTGTCACGCCCCGAATCCAATACCGGAATCGGCTACGTGACCGGCCGCACAAACCCTAGGTTTTACCCTAGAGATTATGCAAGGCCTAGGTACACAACAATTCAAACATATCCAAGTTAAATTAATATTATATTAATAATCCATTAACAATGTACAATTCAGTATTTAACTCGATGATCATAAATTGGTCTACTGACTCACAAACGTCATTAACTGAACTAACTAACTAACAAGCTCAACAATTAAGAAGCTCCGTCTCACGCCCAGTCCAGATCTTCTTTAAGTATCCTGGTTCTCTGAAAGAAAACAATGATAGGAAGTGAGCTACATAGCCCAGTAAGGGTTCCAAAAGATCACCAATAATAATTTACATATATATGAAAACAGCAAAACATTAGCATAACATATGACGAAATCAACAATTCAGATTTCATGTTTAACCAAAAACTTTGAAATTTTTTTTCACATTTGTTTCTTTTAGAATTTCCAATTATTTAACAATTATCTTTAGGGTTCTGGACTAACCACGGTCACACTCCAGCCTGTGACTGGCACATTATTGTCACACTCCAGCCTGTGACTGGCACATTATTGTCACACTCCAGCCTGTGACGGGCACACTGTTGTCACACTCCAGCCTGTGACGGGCACACAAATTGTCACACTCCAGCCTGTGATGGGCACACTGAGAAACCTCGGTACCGCCATGGCATGGCTAGTCCAAACACCAGTTCACTTAACACTTTATCATTTCTTTTCACATAGTCGGATCATGTCACTTTCCAACGATCGCTATCACGATCAAACACATTTCAAGATCACTTGGCAAATGCAAACAACACTAACAACAAACTCGTTCCGTAACCCGGAAATCAAATCATGCTATCCGAAAACTACTATACATGAAAAATATTTAATTTATGCTCGAATCAAATCAGGTCATGTAAGATATATTAATAATACGGTGATCAAGTTTAGAAGTCCTTACAAATCAACTATCCATGCTTGTACTAATCCGAACTCGAAATCGGTGCGACGCCTTCTCGCTCAGAAGACTGATTCTCTACATAGATAAATAATTTTAATTAAAACTAAATTCTCAATTTTTTCACGAATCTTGAAAACAAATCGCTGATTTTCTCTCTCTTCCTTTTCTCCCTTCCTTCTCTCTCCTCTTTCTCTCTCATCCTTCTCTCTTCTCTTTCTCTCTCCTCCTTCTCTCTCCTATTTCTCTCTCCTCCTTCCCTCTCCTCCTTCTCTCTCCTCTTTCTCTCTCCTCCTTCTCTCTCCTCCTTCTCTCTCCTCCTCTCTCCTCATATATTTATATATATTTTATTTATTTTTTTTAATTAATTTTTTTTTTCTTTCTGGCCGTACAGAAATTTTTTTTTCTTTTCTTTTCTTTTCTCTCTCTTTTTTTTTTCCTTCTTCTTTCTTTCTTTCTCTTCTCTTTTCTTTCTCCCAAACACCCCTCCTCGTTTTTTTTTTTTTTCTTCTTCGGCCGATCCGGCGTCCCAACCCCCCCTCCACCTGCCAGCAAGTCGTAGGGGCTCTCACAGACCTTGCGCAGGGCGGCAACGACGACGGCGGTGGTGGCGATGACGGCGGCGGTGGTCGATCCCAACGAACCGAAACAAAAAACCCATCCAAATTAAAAAAAAACCTTCCAAAAATTTGCAATAAAAGAAAGGACCTCACCGGCGGCGTTGGGGGAGCTTCCGGTCGTTCGTCGGAGAGGGAGAGAAAGCGTGAAGATGGCTCGAGAGGCGGCGATGAGGGTTTTTTAAAAAAAAATGATGAGATCCCCTCGCCGTTTAAAACTCCACCACCAAGTCCCACACCCCCACGAATCCGACGCCGACCACCTCCCATGCCTCCCACGACTCTCCCTCCGAGTTTTCCGGCGAAGACTCCGGCCGGCTAGGGAGATCTCCCCTCCCCTGTTTTGGTCTTCTCCGATTCTTTTTTTTTTTTCTCAGTCTGGGTTGAAGTCGGCTGGGTCTGCCGACTTCAGCCCAGGCCAGAGTTTACATTCTCCCCCCGTTAAAATAAATTTCGTCCTCGAAATTTACGTACCTGGTATTTCGAAAAGCTGTGGATATTTTGTTCGCATCTCTGCTTCAAGTTTCCATGTAGCTTTTCTTTCACTATGATTGCTCCATTGCACCTTCACATAGGGTATAATTCGGTGTCTCAGTTCTTGTTCCTTACTGTCAACAATTCGTAAAGGCACCTCCTCATAGGTCAAATCCTCTTGAAGTTGCAATGGCTCATAATCTATTGCATGATTAGGATCAGGAATGTATTTTCATAACATAGATACGTGAAACACGTTGTGCACTCCAGATATAACTGGTGGCAGAGCTAATCGATAGGCCACCTCACCAACCTTATCCAAAATCTCAAATGGTCCTACAAATCTCGGGCTCAACTTTCCTAGTATACCAAATCTCATCACACCCTTTGTGGGAGACACTTTCAAAAAGACATGATCACCAACATTGAATTCCAGCTCTCTTCGTCTCTTATCAGCATAACTTTTCTGTCGGCTCTGAGCAGACGCAAATGTTCTCTGATCATTTGTACCTTCTCCACTGTTTGTTGCACTATTTCTGGACCCAACAATTTTCTTTTTCCCACATCATCCCAGCAGATAGGAGATCTACACTTCCTACCATATAAAGCCTCAAAAGGCGCCATTTGAATACTAGCTTGATAACTATTATTATAGGCAAATTCTATTAACGATAAATGACAGTCCCAAGCACCACCCAAGTCCATAACACAAGCTCTCAACATGTCTTCCAGAATCTGGATGGTTCGCTCAGACTGTCCGTCAGTTTGGGGATGAAAAGCTGTACTAAAACTTAATTTGGTCTCCAATGCTTTATGAAGACTCTTCCAAAATTGTGAAACAAACCTACTGTCTCGATCCGATACTATAGAAATTGGAATCCCATGTAGTCTCACAATTTGTTCTATGTACAAGTTTGCTAATTTTTCCAGAGAGAGTCCGATACGAAAAGATAAGAAATGAGCTGACTTCGTTAGTCGATCTACAATTACCCATATCGCATTATTTCCCTTAGGAGTTTTGGGTAACCCTGTCATAAAGTCCATGGTAATGTGCTCCCATTTCCACTGAGGAATCGCAAGAGACTGCAATGGTCCAGCAGGTCTTTGATGCTCAGCTTTTACCTGTTGACACACCAAACATTGAGCCACATACTGAGCTATATCTTTCTTCATACCAGACCACCAAAAGTTTTCACGTAGATCTCGATACATTTTTGTACTTCCCGGATGCATCGTATATACTGAACTATGTGCTTCTTCCATAATTTCATTCTTTAATTCTGGAAGTTTAGGAACACATAATCTGTTACCAAATCTCAAGGTACCATCTTCATATATAGTAAAATCAGATTGTACACCAGACTCAACTATCTCTTTAATTTTCTAAAGCTCTAAATCTTCCTTCTGAGCTGATTTAATTTTGTCAATCATGATAGGTTGTACCATAATATTTGCTAATTGCATCCCAGAATTATGAATTCGTACCTCTATCCCTGATCTTTCCAGATCCATTAAGATGTGCTTTTGATTAGTAATTAAAGTTGCCAACTTACTCGGGGTTTTCCTACTCAGGGCATCTGCTACAACATTTGCCTTTCCTGGATGGTAGTTGATAGTCAGATCATAATCCTTTAATAGTTCCAACCATCTTCTCTGTCTCAAGTTCAATTCCTTCTGAGTAAATATATATTTTAAACTTTTATGATATGTAAAGATTTCATAACGACTACCATACATGTAATGTCTCCATATCTTTAAAGCAAATACTACAGCTGCTAACTCTAAGTCATGAGTGGGATAATTTGACTCATATGATTTCAGCTGTCTAGAAGCATAGGCTATCACCTTTTCATTTTGCATTAGCACACAACCGAGACCCTTTCGGGATGCATCACTATATATGCAAAACTCCCCTGTCTCCGCAGGAACAGTCAATACTGGGGCAGTGATTAACCGTTTCTTCAATTCTTGAAAACTCTGCTCACAATCATCTGTCCATTCAAATTTTGTTCGTTTCTGGGTCAGGCGAGTTAAGGGTGTAGCAATAAGAGAAAATCCTTCAACAAACCTTCGATAATATCCTGCCATTCCCAGGAAACTACGAACTTCGGACACATTAGTGGGTCTCTCCCACTCTACCACTGCTTCCACTTTCTTTGGATCCACAGAAATACCATCCTTAGAAATAACATGGTCAAGGAAAGAAATTCTGTCCAACCAAAAGTCACATTTTTTTAGCTTGGCAAATAATTTCTCCTCCTTAAGTATTTGTAATACTATCTTTAAGTGCTCCTCATATGCTTGTAGACTTTTTGAATATATCAGTATATCATCAATAAATACTACTACAAATTGATCCAGATATGGTCTAAATACTCGGTTCATGAGATCCATGAAAACTACAGGTGCATTTGTCAGACCAAAAGGTAAAACCAAAAATTCATAGTGTCCATATCTGGTTCTAAAAGCTGTCTTTGGTACATCCTCTATCTTAATCTTCAATTGATGATAACCAGAACGAAGATCAATTTTTGAGAATACCTGTGCCCCCTGTAATTGATCAAATTGATCATCAATCCTTGGTAAGGGATATTTGTTCCTTATAGTCACTTTGTTCAATTCTCGATAATCAATGCAAAGCCGAAAACTTCCATCCTTCTTCTTTATAAATAAGACTGGAGCACCCCAGGGAGACATGCTAGGTCTGATAAATCCTTTATCCAACAGTTCTTGCAATTTCTCCTTAAGTTCTTTTAATTCTGCCGGAGCCATTCTATAAGGAGCTTTGGAGATGGCACCTGTACCTGGTATAAGATCGATAGAGAACTCAATCTCTCTATCAGGAGGTAATCCTGGCAGATCATCGGGAAAGACCTCCGGAAATTCTTTCACAACGGGTATGTCTTCCAGCTTTAGCTCCTGCTGTTGAGTATCTATCACCGTTGCCAGAAATCCTTCACAACCTTGTCTGAGGAGTCGCTTGGCAATAAAAGCCGAAATTACCCTCCTCATAAGAGTTAACTTGTTTCCCTTAAAACAGAACTCTGACTGATCAGGAATTTAAAATTTCATAATTTTCTCAAAACAGTTGATGGAAGCATGATTTGCTGTCAGCCAATCCATTCCAAGGATTATATCGAAGTCTTTTATATCCATGACTATCAAATCGGCTTCCATTGTTCTACCTTCGATATTCAATCTACATTTCTTGCAGATTTGATTAACCACAAAAATATCCCCACTAGGAGTGGAAATACAGAGTTCAAATTCTAAAGATGTCGGGGTTAACTCATTATTCTCCCTATCCAATCTAACAGATACGAAAGAGTGTGTAGCGCCAATATCAAAAAGAACATAAACATTACTGGAAAATAATTTGATCATACCTGTCACTATAGAATTTGATGCATTAGCATCCTGCTGGGTGAGTGAATAAACCCGTCCCTGAGTTACTGTTTTCTGTTGCCCTTCAAATTGCTGTTTTCCACGAGGTAATTGATGCTGTGACCCCTGACCAGATGGACATACAACTGCCTTATGTCCCGGTTTACCACAGTTATGGCACTTCCACTCATTTGGCCATGTACAATCCCGCTTATAATGGGAACCACCACACTTAAAGCACTTGACATCATTCTTTGGTTGGATCTTGTCATCTGAAGTAACATTGTCAAGCTTCCTGGTTTTTGCATTGGTACCTTTATAGAATTGGCCTTGATTCCCTCTTGTTCCAGATCTCTTCTTTAATGCTTTTTCCCTTTCAGTTTGAGCCACATCCAATCCCCTTTCTATAATTAATGCTTTATTAACAACCTCTTTATAAGTCGGTAGCTCAAAAGCAATCACTTGATGCTGAATCTGACTTCTAAGTCCATTTTCAAATTTCCTGGCCCGGAATCCTTCATCAGCTAAGAGTGATGGAGCGTATCTCGACAATTCCTCAAACTTTGAGGCATACTGAGAAACAGTTAAAGTACCTTGCTCCAAGCGATCAAATTCTCGAAATTTTTGTACCCGAACACTTTGAGGAAAATATCTCTCATAGAAAACCTTTCTAAAATCTATCCAGGTAAAAGGTGTATCATTTGGTCCTTGTTTTCCAAGCTCCAGTTCCCACCAAGCAGCTGCCTCATCTTGCAATAAAAAAGTAGCAAATGTAACTTTCTCCTCTTCTGGACACCGCAAGGCTTGGAAAACTTTCTCAATAGCTTTAAGCCATCCCTCTGCCTCCATGGGATCAGAAGTCCCCTTGAATGCCGGTGGCGCATACTTCTTGAAATCTATTAATGTAATTGGCCGTTCTTGAGGAATTCTGACTTCTGGCTGTTGTCGTTGTAATAATAACTGTTGCATAAATTGCTGCTGTTGCTGTTGGGCTTCCATAAATCTTAGTGTATCAGCTCTTGCAGTAGCTTGCTGCTGCACTAAAATTTGTAATAGCTGAGGAAGACCCATCTGGTCCTCAGGCTGAACTCCAGATCCACCCGGTATTTCTGTTTCAGCAGTTCCAGTCTCCGGGGTGTTATCCAAAAGATTGGGCACTGGCTCATGATGATGCTCCTCATTACCAGTGTTGTCCACCAGATTCGGCATTGGGTCCTGTGGACGTTCCTCATTATCAGATAAGGCTCCAGCATTCTCATGCTGCTCAATAGGATCCCAAGCATTTGCTCCATCTGCAAATCTTGTGGGCCTCCTAACACGTCCACGTCCACTACCACGCGCCATGGAAAACCTACACCAATGTTGTTAGTATACAACTAACACTCAGATGGTCAAAACAATCATGACATAATATCTACCCCACATATGGATCAACCCACACTCTCTTTCATTGAGCTTATATCCTAAGATCCTAGAACCTGGTTTGCTCTGATACCACTCTGTCACGCCCCGAATCCAATACCGGAATCGGCTACGTGACCGGCCGCACAAACCCTAGGTTTTATCCTAGAGATTATGCAAGGCCTAGGTACACAACAATTCAAACATATCCAAGTTAAATTAATATTATATTAATAATCCATTAACAATGTACAATTTAGTATTTAACTCGATGATCATAAATTGGTCTACTGACTCACAAATGTCATTAACTGAACTAACTAACTAACAAGCTCAACAATTAAGAAGCTCCGTCTCACGCCCAGCCCAGATCTTCTTTAAGTATCCTGGTTCTCTGAAAGAAAACAATGATAGAAAGTGAGCTACATAGCCCAGTAAGGGTTCCAAAAGATCACCAATAATAATTTACACATATATAAAAACAGCAAAACATTAGCATAACATATGACGAAATCAACAATTCAGATGTCATGTTTAACCAAAAACTTTAGAATTTTTTTTCACATTTGTTTCTTTTAGAATTTCCAATTATTTAACCATTATCTTTAGGGTTCTGGACTAACCACGGTCACACTCCAGCATGTGACTGGCACACTATTGTCACACTCCAGCCTATGACGGGTACACTGTTGTCACACTCCAGCCTGTGACGGGCACACTGTTGTCACACTCCAGCCTATGACGGGCACACAAATTGTCACACTCCAGCCTGTGATGGGCACACTGAGAAACCACGGTACCGCCGTGGCATGGCTAGTCCAAACACCAGTTCACTTAACACTTTATCATTTCTTTTCACATAGTCGGATCATGTCACTTTCCAACGATCGCTATCACGATCAAACACATTTCAAGATCACTTGGCAAATGCAAACAACACTAACAACAAACTCGTTCCGTAACCCGGAAATCAAATCATGCTATCCGAAAACTACTATACATGAAAAATATTTAATTTATACTCGAATCAAATCAGGTCATATAAGATATATTAATAATACGGTGATCAAGTTTAGAAGTCCTTACAAATCAACTATCCACGCTTGTACTAATCCGAACTCGAAATCGGTGCGACGCCTTCTCGCTCAGAAGACTGATTCTCTACATAGATAAATAATTTTAATTAAAACTAAATTCTCAATTTTTTCACGAATCTTGAAAACAAATCGTTGATTTTCTCTCTCTTCCTTCTCTCTCATCCTTCTCTCTCATCCTTCTCTCTTCTCTTTCTCTCTCCTCCTTCTCTCTCCTCTTTCTCTCTCCTCCTTCTCTCTCCTCTTTCTCTCTCCTCCTATCATATATTTATATATATTTTATTTATTTTTTTAATTAATTTTTTCTTTCTGGCCGTACAGAATTTTTTTTTTCTTTTCTTTTCTCTCTTTTTTTTTTCCTTCTTCTTTCTTTCTTTCTCTTCTCTTTTCTTTCTCCCGAACACCCCTCCTCGTTTTTTTTTTTTTTTTTCTTCGGTCGATCCGGCATCCCAACCCCCCCTCCACCTGCCGGCAAGTCGCAGGGGCTCTCACAGACCTTGCGCAGGGTGGCGACGACGATAGCGGCGGTGGCGACGACGGCGGCGGCAGCCGATCCCAACGAACCGAAACAAAAAACCCATCCAAATTAAAATAAAAAATCCCAAAAATTTGCAATAAAAGAAAGGACCTCACCGGCGGCGTTGGGAGAGCTTCCGGTCGTTCGTCGGAGAGGGAGAGAAAGTGTGAAGATGGCTCGAGAGGCGGCGGTGAGGGTTTTTTAAAAAAAACGATGAGATCCCCTCGCCGTTTAAAACTCCACCACCAAGTCCCACACCCCCACGAATCCGACGCCGACCACCTCCCATGCCTCCCACGACTCTCCCACCGAGTTTTCCAGTGAAGACTCCGGCCGGCTAGGGAGATCTCCCCTCCCCTGTTTCGGTCTTCTCCGATTCTTTTTTTTTTTCTGTCTGGGTTGAAGTCGGCTGGGTCTGCCGACTTCAGCCCAGGCCAGAGTTTACATACCTCATGCTTGAATATCATTTTTCTTATAAAATCATGATTAAGGTGAATATTATATTCATGTTTATCTCTTTAATGGCCGACCTAAAGGATATTGGTCCTAAACCATAGTTTTAGGATTATGCTTTTAGTATTTCGTGATATAATGGTATAAGTCCGTTGAGTTTTATTTTGTATTCTAATTTTTATTCTAATTTTTGTCATTCCATTGAAAAGTTTTTGTGATCCCTCTATGTGGATATATTATGGTCCCATTTTTATTATGCATGTGCATGACAGATGGGTTCCACTAGAAGCATTGAAATGCTTATGTCATGCCTTTTTTATTATACAATGAAAGCATTGAAATGCCAGTACATAGTAAATTTTTCTGATATTATAAAATATACAATGCACGGTGAAAATGTTCAATGCTTTATAGGTTGATGTTTTTCTTTTTTAAGTATTGTTTTTAGTCTATTGTCTAAGTTATTCATTGTACAAGGATGGACTTCAATTTCCTTACCATGTAGATCCACTATAGTGGATCTTTCAAGTTCTATCCAGGCTACTATTATAGTGAGAGCAGTGTAAAATATTTTGATAACTATGACAGAAATATATTCGGTATTGCAGAGTTAGAGGACATGATAGAATAATTATGGTATAGTGAGGACAGTGTAAAGTCTTTTGATAACTGTGACAGAGACAGATTCGATATCGCATAGTTAAAGGACATGATAGAATAGTTAGGATATACAAACTGTACTCACTTTTATTATCCCATACACGGACAAACTTTAGAAAATGGCTTGAAGGAATTAAGATATGATACTAATATATTAGAGATGATGGCTTCCATCTGAGGTACTGACATATTGCATATATATCTAGAGCACCAAGCCGTTATAATAGATTTTTTTTTCATAGATAGGCAATGAGAGACCAATGGTGCAAATCCCAATCACAAGGATAGAGATGCCAGCCAAGGAAGATGTAACTGTATCAATACCAAAGACCTGAATAAAGAGATTGGCGATAAAAAAGGTTGATGGTTTTAAATTTAAAGCTAATGAGTAATTGAAAGGAATTGCAGCTGCCACTTCAAAGCCTATAGTTGGCAATGAAAGCAGTAGTGATGAATCACTTAGTCAACAAGTCATTCAGATGATAATGACAATGATGTATTCGACGATTATATAGGTAGAGATGTTGTTGGAAAAGAGTTAAGATTCTGGACACATCATTCTTCTCTTCATAGGAATATTGATTTTTTTGAAAGGAGTACCCTCCTAGTAGTGAACTAGAGATTAGTAGTAGCTCCCATCTCCGTAGCTTAGGCATTGATAGTGATTTAGATGCTAGGATTCAAGGTTCTGAATATTCTAAATTCAACAAACCTGTAGATGTTAAAAGAACTATCAAACTTTTACTTGGAATGACTTGTATCAATGTTGCACAGTTTAGAAAGGTGCTGTGACTTTATAGTATACAGGAGAGTTTTGATTATGTATATAGAAGAACGAGACTAGTCAAGTTACTATTGTATGCAAGCTTGTATATGGGTAGAGGATTCATGCTTCACCAATACAGATGGAGATGACCTTGCAAATAAAGACCTTTCAACCGGTATATAACTTGGATGGCAATTTGGGAATCACAATATCACATCCAGGTTTCTAGTGATGGAGTGTCAAGAACTTCCAAGAGCAAGTTAGGAGGGATGTGAAGATTTCTGTATCGAAGGCATACTGCTACAAAGCCAAGAGTGGAGCATTAGAGATTATTTAAGACAACCACATGGAGCAGTATGCCCACTTGTGGGAATACTATTAGATCATCAGATAAACTAATCTTGAGAGCAAAATGTTAATGAATATAGGTAGGCTTGATGAGAGTAGTCAGGCCATTTTTAAAGGATTATATTATTGTCTTATAGCTTGCAAGCATGGCTTCATTAAAGGCTATAAACCTATCATTGATCTGGATAATTATTATTTTAAGGGCTCATTTAGAAGATAGCTCCTAGCTACAGTGGAGAAAGATGATAATGAAAATATTTTTCTCGTTACATGGGTCATGGTTGAGGCCGAGATAAAAGTGTAAGCTAGAGTTGGTTTTTAACATGCTTATTACATGATATTGGTCCATTATAAGAGCATAGATGGACCTTTATGTCAGATAGATAAATATATATTTATCTTATTTAAAACTTGAGTTTTAAAATATATTTGATTATGTATCATATATAACTTATTCATTTTAATTTTTTTATAGAGTTTTGTTGAGACCTTTCGAAATGTTATTCCTATTGCTGATCATAGATTTTATATGTGACACTTGCATGCTAATATTAAAACTATTAGGTTTAAGAGCAAGAATTATGGAGATGCCCTTTAGAAGTGTGCTAGGGCAAGCACACTTCATAACTTTGAGGCTACCATGGAGGCGATGCTATACTTCAATGAGGCACGCTTTTAGTCCTGGAAGCTAGTCGAGCATGATGTTGAACAACATATGTGAGACCTTCAACAAGTATATTATAGATGCTCGAGACAAATCTATCATCATCTTGTTCAAGACTATTCGGAGGCTATTGATGCAATAGTTCCAAGCGAAAAGAGAAGGCTTATGGAAAATTACATGCTCATTACGTTTTAAGATTCAAATTAATTGGAGAAGGTAAAGTTGGAGACCATGGATTGCCACTGTATATGAGGAGGAGGCCACAAATTTGAAGTTGAGCATTACAATAATAAATTTGTTATGGACTTGGAGGAGAGTATATGTGGATGTCGATATGGTATTTAACTAGCATCCCATGCTACCATGCAGCAACAGCTATTATATACGTTAGAAAGAAAGCATAACAAATCTTGGCCAAAGACAGAATGTCACAGTGTATCCCCCCTCCCTTAAGGGCTTCTCTAGGTAGACCCAAGAAGGCAAGAAGAAAAGATAATGATAAGCCAAAAGATCCTAGTAAAATCAGAGGGAGGGGTACATCCTTAAGATACAAAAATTGCTTACAATGGGGTCATAACTTTAGAACTTGCAAAAGCCCTAGAAAGGAGAAGGTAAAGAAGAAATAAGATACTACTGCATCTAGTCAAACCAGAGCCAAATTAGTAGGAAAAGAGAGAGAGATCAAAGATATGTTTACATTCAACGTTGTAGTTAAAGAGAGAGATCATATGTATGTACTTATCTTTCTATGCTTTTTTTAATTATTGGCTCAAATGAGTGGGCAAAAAAAGAAGTTAGCAACTTTACGGAGTACTTCCTCTTAACTAGCTCCCTACTAGCCTCTACTCTCATAGCCAGGAGCACCCTCCTCTCAATCAACACTTTCTTTCTCCCAGCAAGCTCCCTCCCAGCATCCCTTCACCAATAGTAGCAGCCCAATCCTCTCAGCCAACAGCAGCCCATTTCTCTCAGCCAGTAGTAGCCCAGTTCTCTCGGCCAACCTTAGCATCTTCTCAAACATATGATGTATCAGGGCCATTTTGGATGTATCATTCTAAATGTATCATTTTGGATAATTGGAGTATCATTTCAATTGTGAACTTGATTGTATTTTATAAATACTTGAGTCTATATCCTGAATATCATGTTACCTTTCGAAACATTATGATACATTCATGTATCATTGTGAAACATTATCAAATATTGAGGAATATTTTAGTTTATTATGATTTCTTGGCTAAATTTTTGATACGTTGTGATATTTTATTAAACATTATAATATTTTATTTCGTTGTGATAAATGTCTTACAGGTACCTTCAAACTACATATGCTAATATGCTGCTATTTAAATTTTTGTTAAAGCAGTGCATGTATATTCAACTGTTTGATAGTAGAAGGGGTGTAAATGTAATAAAAAGAAAAGTTTAGTGAGGGCTTGACAAAACTTTATAATATGAAAGAGGGTAAGTATGCAACATTCAAAAAAATTAGAGGGTACTGATACTTTATAAAGTAACTCAGATCATTACTTCATGATATTCTAACTATAGGAAATGAAGTTAAATGATTAGGCATTATAACAAGCTACTCAAAATGTTCACAAAATAAAGTAGAAGACTTTTGTAACAAAAATTAGACATTCAACCAAAACCAATTACATAAAAAAGCATTATAACAAGCTACTCGGAATGTCTCCAAAACAAAGAAGAAGATTTTTATAATAAAAGTCAAAAATTCTACCGATTACATAAAAAAGCATAGCAATTTAGTATATTAGCATACACCAAACAGTCGATGTGGCCCTTCTTTTATAGCTTAGCATGTGGCTCTCAAGCTTTTTGTTCCGTTGCAAAAGCATGTTAATAATATCTTTGTCTATCGCATTTGAAGATGGAATCATGCTAATGAAAGTACCCACGATCCCTGTTTACCTGAAAAAATGTTTTGAAGTTAAAACTAAAAATTGGATAAAAAGTAGAAAATAAAGTAGTTCAAGAGAAAAATGGCAAAGTACTTCGTACATCTCGTATCAAAAAAACGATGGCCAGGATTTGTAGAGGTTCAAAAGGTCCTCATCAGTGATCTGGTTTCATAATAAAAAAAGTTAAGAAATCGACAGAAGTAACCGGAAGAAATCGATCGGAAACCCTTCATCATCTTTTCTACATCGATAACCCCCCATTTTTTCTATAGATTTCTTTTTCTCCACCTGCGGTGTACATGGCATCAATAACCCCCTATTTTTTTCTATGGATTTCTTTTTCTCCACCGACAGTGTACATGATATGCAATTCCTCCTCCTTCTTCCATGATGGTTGGCTCGATGAAAGATTCTTTCAACTATACCTTAATTTTTTTATCCTTTCCCCTGGATTTATGACGTTCAAAATCTATTATTTTTTAAAAAAAATAATAAAAATTCAGAAGAAGATGCTCGCAATTAGAGTCAGTATGCTAACACAAGTTACGAACGGTCGCACCCCCACCTAATCCCGGCCTGCGCCAGACTCGGCGCTGGACCCTTCCTTGACCGAGGGGATAATTTCGTCTTTCCAGTGGTAACCAAGCTACGGACAACGAGTTGGCATTCGACTTCGCTGGAGCCTTGGAATTTCTTCTCGCAATCGGAACTGGATCTGCTGGAATCCACGCAGAGAGAGAGAGAGAGAGCAAAAGAGAAGAGGAGATGGATCGTAATATAAGCGGATTCTTGATAGGATACGTTGGCGCGGCGGTGATGCTGTGTGCTTATTCGCAGACTATCGTCTCCACCACGCAGTGCATCGCGATCGGCCTCTTCATCCTCATCTTTGGCCTCTTCGTCAAGGAAGGTTTAATCTCTCTCTGACCCCGACTTCATCTAATGTCTCCTGGCTTTCTTTTTTCTTTCTTTCTCTCTCCTTCTGCGATCTCTTTTGAGCGGTTCCTCTTGTAATCTCGTATACTGTTGTAAGTAGAATTTACGATGAACCATTTCAATTTGGGTATTTATACGTTGGATTGATGTCATTACCTTATATTTGGTGGGTTGTTAACTCGTTGCAAAAGATAGTTAATGTTCTATTTGCATAGTACGAGAACATTAGCATGAGTAGTAGATCATCTGATCTTTGAGTTTTTTCCTTTTGAGTCTGATAACTTTTAGTTGAATTTTTGTTTTCCCACAAAATTGTAGAGTTCGGTATACCTTGGATGTTTTCTGCTTATATTAGTCTTGTTTTGTCCGAAAACTAAGGTTGGAGGAAGCCTTGGGGAGGGTAGGATTTTACCTAATTTACTGGTATTCATTATACAGTAACTTTACCAACTCAAACCAGCTGACATGCTCACTTCTAGTAATCCAGTTATAACTAAAAAAATAGAAAGAGAGATCACGTTGTTATGTTCCCGTGTAAACTGAATCTAGAGAAGAAAGCCCGAGAACTCCTGGATGGAAGATACTATTTAAGCTTATTTAACTGAATGAATTAATTTTCCCAAGCTCCGCTGTTGCTGTTGTTACTCTCAGACACTGGAGATTAAATGGAATGATTTACCTTGTCCTGAGTTGGTCTTATCTAATCCGGCTCCTCTAGTGATGCATTATCCCATAATTCCAATATTCTTTCATGCTTCATAGTTTTTGCATAGGCGGATACTTTAATACGAAGATTCGTGAAATGTCACGGGCTCATAACGAGAGACTGCACCTTTTTGTCTAATAAAAAAAATCAAGAAACATCATGTGTATTGCTGGCAAATCACTTTTAGTGGAACTTTAGTGGCACAAGAGAATCTTTCGGTCTTCTCCGATAAGAAAGGGATGCTGCTCATATCTTCTTTCTGATAGAGATCTGCAAGAACAGTTTCTTGATCGATAGTAACTGGCAGGAGATCCTCCGATAATCAAATTAGTGGGAGGAGTAAGTTGGACTACGGTAGCTGGAGTTAAGAATGATAAGAGAAAGAAGACTGAGCATCTAGGAGTAATGGTAATGTCCTACCTGGTCGGGAATTTCCTCTTACTTAATTATAGAGTTACCCGAAATAATTGAATGCCATTAGGAAGGTAGTCTCCACTCATATAGATAACGGCTTTCTATTGGGAAGTCAAGAATGTTGGAAAGTTAGGTTCTTCTATTAGAAGGTAGTAATTTATTGGGATTTTGTTCATTATGATCTTCAACTGAAATAGTTGGAAATTGTTGGCCCTTGTCACCTACTCAGACATTATCGAGTCCAAGTAGGTTGAATTAGGTGGGCTATTTCAAGTTGATGGAGCCTGGTATTGTATATGGGCATGCTCGTCTAGATCTACTTGAGTAGCTAGTCGATCTTTATTAGATATTCGGTGTAGATAAGTTCATTTTGGAACTTAAATTCAGCTCTATTTTATTAGATAAAATAGATCTTTATTAGATAAGTTCTATTGGAGTGATCCTCGAATAGCCAAGATTTTAAATTCAGCTCATTTTGGAACAAGGAGTTATCCAAGGATCATCCTATAGTATTATCTCTCATTTTTTATCTGAGGTCTTTAATTAGTTCAGATCATCTATGATGAGATGCTTTGTTTCCAAGAGTTCTCTTAAGAGATTATCCCTTGTTTTACAAACAACTAAGATTTTTAGCTTAGCTCTTTTTGAGATGAAGAGCTATTTGAAGGTCCTCTTATGGGATTACTCATTACTTCTTAATTGTTAGCTCGAATCATTTGAAATAGAGTGCTTTGCTTCCAAGGGTTCTCTTAAAGAGTTATTTATTACTTCTCAAATGATCAAGATTTTTAGCTCAGCTCATTTTAGAATAAGGAGCTATCGAAGGATTCTCTTATATGATTAACTATCACCTTTTGATCATCTGAGATCTTTAGTTTGGATCATTTGAAATGAGGTGCTTTACTTTCAAGGATCCTTTTAAAAGGTTACTCGTTATTTCTTGAATAGCCAAAATTTATTAGCTTAGCTCATTTTAGAATGAGGAGCTATTTGAGGATTCTCTTATGAGATTATCTTTCATTCTTGGTTATCCGATGTCTTTAACTCGAATCATTTATGATAAGGTGATTTGCTTCTAAGAATCCTCTAAAAGGGTTACCTCTTGCTTCTTAAATGGTCAATATTTTTAGCTTGACTCATTTTGGAATGAGAAGCTATTCGAGAATCCTCTTATGGGGTTATTCCTTACTTTTTGATTATTTAAGGTCTTTAGTTTAAATCATCTAAAATGAGATACTTTCCTTCCGAATATTTTCTTAAGGGATTATCCCTCGATCGCTTCTCAAACGACTAAGATTTTTAGCTCAGCTCATTTTAGAATGAGAAGCTATTCGATGTTTCTTTTATGAGGTTATCTCTCACTTCTTGATCATCCAAGGTCTTTAGCTTAGATCATCTAGAATGAGGCACTTTGCTTCTGAGGATCTTTTTAAGAGGTTATCCCTTACATCTCAAATGATCAAGACTTTTTAGCTTGGCTCTTTTTGGAATGAGAAGCTATCCGAGGGTCCTTTTATGAGATTACTTATTGTTTCTTGGTCATTCGAGATCTTTATCTCAGATTGTTTGTGATGAGGTGCTTTACTTCCAAGGATCCTTTTAAGGGATTATCCCTCGCTTCTTAAATGGCTAAGATTTTTGGTTTAACTTATTTGGAAATAATGAGCTATTTGAGGATCCTCTTATAAGGTTACCCCTCGCTTATTGGTCATCCAAGTTTTTTAGCTCAGATCTTCTGGAATAATGTGCTTTGCTTCCAAGGGACCTCTTAAGAGATTATCCCTTACATCTCAAATGATCAAGAGTTTTAGCTTAACTCAATTTGGAATGATGAGTTTTCTGAGAGTCCTCTTATGGGTTGCTCCTCTCATTTATTGGTCGACCTAGGTTTTTAGGTAGGATCGTCTAGAATGGTGTACTTTGTTTTCAAAGATCCTCGTAAGGGGTTACCAATTGCTTCTCAAATAACTAAGATTTTTAGCTTGGCTCATTTTGGAACAAGGAGCTATCCAAGGGTCCTCTTATGGGATTATCCCTTACTTTTTGATTGTCCAAGATCTTTAGCTTGAATCATCAAGAATGAGGTGCTTTGCTTCTGAAGTCCTCTTAAGAGATTACCCTTCGCTTTTCGAATAGTCAAGGTTTTAGCTCTACTTGTTTTAGAATAAGAAACTATTCAAGGATCCGCTTATAGGGTTGTCTCTCATTTCTTGGTTATCCGATGTCTTTAGCTCAATTATTTTATCTCGGCATTCTCGGATTGGCCTTTAGAAGCTCGGCCTTCAACTTGATCTTTATCTTGACCTCGGGTTTGATAACTCTGCCTTAGGTCTGGTAGCTTAGCTTTGGGCACCTCATCTTAGCCTTTTAAGGTTAGCTTTTGGAGCTTGGTCTTTAGAGTTTGGCATTTGGGATTTTGATCTCGGACTTCTCACCTTGATTTCTAGCTTGGTAGTTTGGTGTTGATCATCACCTTAGTTTAGACTTTCACCTTGGTCTTGGCCTTCACCTTAACCTTGGACTTGGTAGCTCGGTCTCGGTCTTGGTCTTCACCTTAGTCTTGGACTTGATAACTTGATCTCGATCTTGGTCTTCACCTTGACTTTGGGCTCGATAGCTTAGCTTGAAATTAGTAGCTTGATCTCGGTCTTAATCTTTACCTTGGCTTTGGACTTGATAGCTCTACCTTGATTTTGATTTTCACCATGGTTTTGGATTTAATAGCTTGGCCTTGGACTTGATCTTCATCTTAGCTTTAGGATTGGTAGCACGGCTTTAATCTTAGTATTTACCATTGTCTTAGGCTTGGTAACTCTGCCTTGATCTTGGTCTTCACCTCAACTTTAGACATGATAGCTTAGCCTCAGTTTTGATCTTAATCTTGGCTTTGGACTTGGTAGCTTGGCCTTGGACTTGGTTTTCATCTTGGCTTTGGACTTGATAGCTTAGCATCGGCCTTAGGCTAGGTAACTTAGCCTCAATTTTGGTCATCATCTTGACTTTGGGCTTGATAGCTCAATCTCAATTTTGATCTTTATCTCGACTTTGGACTTGGTAGCTTGTTCTCGGTCATGATATTCACCTCAACCTTAGGCTTGATATCTCAACCTTGGTTTAGATATTTGAAAAGACCTTAGACCTGGTAACTTGGTCTCAGTCTTAACATTCACATAAAGCTTGAATTTGGTAGCTCGATCTCAGTCTTAGTAATTTGATCTTGGTCTTGATCTTCATCTTGGCTTTGGACTTGGTAGCTTGATTTTGGTAAGTACCTTGGCCTTGAACTTGGTGGCTTGGTCTTAATCATCACCTCTATCTTGGTCTTCACCTTGGCCTTAGGCTTGGTAGCTTGATCTCGAGCTTGATCTTCACCTTAATCATGGGATTGTAGCTTGGCTTTGGATTTGGTGGCTTGGTCTTAATCATCACCTCGATCTCAATTTTTACAATGACCTTACACTTGGTAGCTCAGCTTCAGTTTTGGTCTTCATCTCAACTATGTGCTTAGTAGCTTGGCCTTAGACTTAATGGATTGGCCTTGGTCATCACCTCAATCTTGACTTTCATCTCGATCTTAGACTTGGTAGCTCGGCTTCGATCTTGATCTTCACCTCAACTTTAAGCTTGATAGCTCAGCCTTGGTCATGACCTTGGCCTTGGACTTAAAAGTTGATCTCGATTTTAATTTTCACCTTGTCTTTGGGCTTGATAGCTAGATTTTAGTTTTGGTCTTTATCTTAGCCTTGGACTTGGTCTTCACCTTGGTTTTGACTTTCATTTGGATCTTGGGCTTAATAGCTCAGTTTTCATCTTGATCTTACTACTCATGGATATGCAGGTTGGTTAACCTGAACTACTACAACTAGGGTCTACACATGCTAAACTAGCAAATTAAATTGGTCTAGCTAAAAGGATGAGACTGCACTTTAGGCTACTAGGTTGGTGCTCCAACATTGAGAGGCACCTTGATTACTGGAAGCTGTATCTCAGCTAACCTCGAGATTGTTGCATTAAAGTAACATTCTTGAAGCTCATCTACGGGTGCCATTGTATTTGTTCTCTGCTCTTTCCTGTAAATGGATTTAAGCCATTCTTCTAGCACCAATCTATTGTTGATAGATATAGCGATAGGGAAACTTTTAATATAACAAAATTGGGATGTAATCAATTTGGAAAATGCTAATGTTGAAGTTTTGGAAGAAAATTTTAAAGATAATTCTAAATTTTCTGATGAAGAGAACAATCTCCATCTCATATGAAATGCAATATGCCAATATTGCAAACTATGGGGCTTTTCTCAAAATAGATGCCAAATCAGCAACTCTATTTATTTCCTTCTCCATAGTTCAACGAATTCTCCTGCCATTTAATGAGCAACAGATATATTTATTAGAGTCGAGGAAGGTGATGTGCAGCAGATTGACTGTCCACAGCAACTTTGGAGACATTTCTGAGCATGTTTATGCTGGTTACCAATTAACCTTCGGACCCACAAAGCTGACTTTGAAAAGAATGTTAGCTGTCTTCGTTCATGCGTAATTACGAAGGTCCCGTCGAAGGATTCGGTGCTGTGCTAAGGCACAAGAAGCATGGTAGCAACGGGATTTTTCCTATCACTAAAATGGTAATCCGGTTTGTAGAGATTTAGTTTTATTTTTTATCGGTCATAGATTCGATGCATGATCTTTATTGGTGATTCGATTAAATTCATAAATTTTTTTGGAGTACGTGATTCGGATGGTGAGAAAGCACAGTCTTAATGGTGTCAGGCTGACGTACTTAATGATGGTGGAGAGCGTACGTGGAAAAATTGTGATAAAAAAATTGTGATCCAAATCAAACATAGCCCAGTGGGATTGGGCCTAATGGGGATAACTATACCGGGATTTATCTCCCCTCTCTTTTCTTTTTCATTTTTTTTTTTTTAAAAAAAAGGGTTTTCCCTGATGGTCATACAATATGCGCTACCATTTGTCTATAAGAAAACACCTTTGGCATGCACGATCCCCGCTACAATTCTTCCATAGATAACTCTGACCTTTCCAGTACCGAAGAATAATAGAAACTCGATGGTGGCTCAGTTGCCACACTTGTCGCATGGACCAGGATTATAACTGGAAGGTGTTTTCTTTTTGGATTTGATTAATATAATAATCCTAGAATTCATTTTTTGATCATGCATAAATATCATAAAAATGTTAATAAATAATCGATATAATACTAAATATACAATTGCACCGATCCTCGATCGGAGCTAATCCACTATATGGGTCTTCCATCCCTTTTCTCCACAAAAGATGTAACGAAGAATGACCAGACAAATGATATTCTCTTGAAGTGTCCAAATGAATCTTATGATCCCATATGTATATCATTGAGAGCATGTTGATTTGACTTGTTATGATCTGGTTATTAAAAGGTTATGATCATTGATTGGTCACCAAGTTCTTCCACTTAGACTAGTTTCCTGGGTAGCATAGCAGCTTGTGCATTGATTTCAACTTGACTAAATTAGTGCAGCCATTCCTTGAGTGAAATTTCACCTCCATTTTTGCTCTTGTATCTCGCACCATCAGATAGAATTTTCACCACCAATTTAGCTTTTATATCTCGGAAACTAGTAGAGCCATCCATGGTAGGGCCAGGAAACTCTCTTGGTTGAATTGGTCTACTGGCTTAAAATGTGTTACCAATCTCCTATTATTTTCAAGAAATGCATCCACTGAAATTTTGATGTCATTTGCTTTCTTTTTGATCCAAGTCCAGCAAAAAGAACTTCTTTCATTTTTAAAATATGGATGTTTAAGAAAAGGCCAAAATATCGACTTATAAGGATGGTGTCATACATCTCGAACCCAACATCTAGATCGATCACACGACCAGTCATATGAATTCTACAATACATCCTAGAAATCATGCAATTTTTTTAAAAAAATTCATTATAATTTTAATTTCTAAAAATACTATTGATCACAATTCTTAACAAAATAATCAATGTCTAAGAAATAACACAATTCATATAGTTATAAATTTGGTTATTCTTTAGTCATCCGTTCAGTATCAACGACTTTCTATATTTTCATCTTTTTACTCATAAATCCAAAGTATATCCAACTTGAATATCCTACGGCTCTAGAAAAAAAAGAAAATAATGTTATGAGCTTTGCAATCCAATAAAAATCTTCATACACTGAAACCAATATAATATAATATAATTCAAAAATAATAATAAACAATATCAAAATTGAACATAAATATCAAAATCTCATACCAAGGGATCAAGATAACTCAAAATTAAAATATGCATCAATTAATACCAATATCCATCTTATTCAAATTGAGACACCACATATGTTATTAAATAAAATCTTTACTTTTACTTAATCATGGTTTCACCTCTTATTATTCACATCTCATTAATATGATTTGGATCAAACACTATCATCTTTTTAAGGTTTTGGACTAATCACAATCACGCACTACAGTAAAACAGAGATTTCCCGACCGTTTTCTCCCGATGCTTCTATGAAGCGCCGAGAAGATCCAGGAACCCATCGACGCTTTTTGAAAGCGTCGACATCCTCTGAAACCCACCGACGCTTTTAAGCGTCGGCAATTCGCGCTGTTTACCGACGCTTATAAGCGTCACCACCGAGAAATCCGCCGACGCTTTTGAAAAGCGTCGGTATGCTCCTCAATCCGCCGACGCTTTTAAGCATCGACAATTTGTTTACCGACCAGGAATCTGCCGACGCTTTTAAAAGCATCGGCGGAATCAGCATCGCCGGACTTCCCTCTTTTCTCCCGACCGAGCCCTAGTTTGCATTAGATCCATCCGCCGCCGCCCCTAACCCTTTTCTTCCTCCTCCCTCTCCCTCCTCTATCTCCGGTGCGCTGCCCGAGCCGACCACCATCTCCTCCCTACTGGCCCACCAATCAAAGCCCCTCCCTCCCACCCGTTACCCTGCCTGCTCCACCGGCCAGGTCAAGCAATAAATATCCCACATGTAAGTTTTTTTCCTCTGATTAATTTTTTTGTTGTTTTTTTTCCTCTGATTAGTTTTGATGTTTCTGCCCTTATCTGATTTCACCTGGATTTCTTATTGGCCCAAAAAAAAAAGTGGACTGATGATCTCAAGTTAATCTTCCTGCATACCCTAAGAACATCCGAGATATGGTTTCAGAATATGTCCAAATTTAAGCTTGTGTTAATCATGCACATCTTGGTAGAATGTCTAGTTTCTATTAAGAATTGTATGGAAGGTTCGAATAAATAATAGAAAAAATAAATTATTTTTATATAAATAATTGAGTGCAAGAAATGTAAGCTTAAAATAAAGCTTAATATGAATAATGGAGTACGGGAAATATAAGTTTTTGCTAAACTTAGCTTCAACATGTCCTCTTCTTCTCCTGAAATTAAAAATGGTATAAATAATTGAGTCTGAGAAAATGTAACTTCAAGTTTAGTTTTAGCACGTACATGCATTAAAACCTTATGATTGCACTCTTCATCCCTCCAAAAAATGGTATTAGCTAGCTAATGCTAACAAACCCTTGGCAACTTTCCACTATATTTCTAGGCAATGGTTTATCATACATAGGGATAATCCCCATTATTTGCTATGATTAATTTTACTCCTAAATTAAGGTATTGACCATCTTTCATTGCTTGCAACAGGTATCATAAAATGTGGCCTACCGTTTGTTTCATGCTTCCTGATACATATATTATTTATGATAATCGCAAGTAGTGAAAGCTCTTTTCCTTGGACAGCCCGGTCTAGTTTTTTTTCCCCTCTAGAAACAATAATAGGCCTTACAGACTGCCACGAACCATCTTAAAAAATATTAGAGGAACTTCCAAGCTTCAGAGGTGAAAACCACCTTAATTTATTTAATAGAATTGTGATAGCTAGGCAGTAGTCCACTTCGTGGGGCTGGCAGAATTATCAGGCTTTGAAGAAAATAAAAGTAAGATAAGATAAGGAATGACATATATCACAAATTTGCTTTTAAGAAGGGGACTGTATCACATATTTACAATTAAGAAATTGCCGCAGAACAAGCATAGATGGATGCACCCATCTTCGGCTCCTTGCTGATGGCTTGTGCCACGGCTCATTGCTAATTCGAGCCAAGTAATTTACTATCTGAGTTTAACTTGAAAAATTGCTCAAGTTACTTAAACTTGACTCGAGCTTGATGTAGTTGGATCAAACTAAGTGATGTAGTTGGATCCAACTAAGTTCAAGTAGCTCACGAGCAGCTTAGCTCATGTTCTCTCCCGATTGATAAGAATATCCATATCTTCAGTACATTTAAGTTGGCCATATATTTTGCCAAACTGGAAACTGTATGTACATGCATGAAAATAGTACGTGCTTCATGTATTAGTTTGTCAGACAGTATGTAAGGTTATCCCCATCAATGCATAGCCCAAATATATTCCATGCGAACAAAGTAGCACCTCACAGGTTTTGTATTTCACTTTGTTATTCTGTTCTTACATTAGGTTTGAGTTTATGGTTTTCAAAAAGTCATCTTAATTCTTCTAAAGTCATATATTATACTAGTCCAAGTACAGGAGCCAGGGTTCAAGCTTAAATAACTTGGTAATTGCACACCACTAAAAAAAATATGCTTTACCTATTTTGTTGTCTTTTCATATCAGGTGCTTGACTACTTGGAGAGTAAAGAAGCTCTGTAATTAATTTTAAAATTGGTTTAAGATTTGTATATGAAGGTTATGATGATTATGCGATGTATGTTTGGCTGATTCAACTATTTCTAATGGTAACAATCTTGGATGGCATTCTTTTGTAGGCAACTGATTATAGTCGTTTTGATTTAGTTACAGATTAAATAGTATATAGCTGAGCCTCCTTCTTATTTTTTATTATTTATTATTCTTTTTCTTAGTAGATTATTTCTGTTTATTTATAAATTTCTTGGTATATACCTGCATCTTACTGAACATGTTATGCTTTAAGGTTAGTTTCATTATTGCAAATCTTTAATTTCAATACCATCTGTAGCTTCGTTATGATCAATTATGATTTTTTAGATATTTTTTTAAAAAACTTGCATTGCATTGAAACATAGACCCGTCAATTGATTAAAGTACATATTCTACAAGTTCGTACAATTATTTAATTTTTGTACGAATAGAAGAAATATGTACAGTGGTCAATTGAATGTCCGGTTTGGACAGTTTGAGAATTGCAAATAATTTTATAGGTGCTTACAGTAATCAAACGGTACGAATAGAGTTCTAGATATATTTCGGATAGCATTTCCTTTTAGTTCTCCTTATACATATTTATTTGTATGGGGAGAACTAAGGAAAAATGCTGCCGAAATTCTTCTGGAACTTCTATTGCATATTCTTTGGTTACTGTAAATGACCTATATAATTAATGCAATTCTTGAATGGGATAGGACCTCTTTACCTTTTAGTTGGTAATATGGTGCATTTAATAATACTGTAATTGATCTATTGAATAAACTTATTTTAAATTTATTATGTTCTTATAAATATTTGTTTATTTCAGTTAGTTTTATCTTACAATGGATAAGAGTTGGATAACTAAACCGAGGAATAGCAAAGAATATATGGATGGAGTACAGAATTTCATTAAATTTGGTAATGAGAGAAGTAGTATCAATGGAAAGATTTTATGTCCATGCTGATAATATGTAAATTTCAGTTCTCTATATCCAAATATTGTTGAAGAACATTTGGTATAGAATTGTTTTTTAAGAGATTATACTGAGTGATTTTTTCATGGAGAGTCAAGGTTACAATCTACATGTAACCAAACCTCTAACATGTAACATATACCTAATTTTGGATCCAGTAACCAACAAAAAAATCTTTCAAGAGATGATGATATCAGGGATTTGCTCAGAGATGCTTTTGAATATGGTGCTTAACATCCTGGAGATTATAGTGAAGGATAAGTAGCAGCTGGATTACCTGAGGATCCTATATTTACTGAATCTATACATGATGGAAAGCCGATACCCCCAACTAATGTTGGAACAGATCGTTATCAGAAGCTGATAAGAGATGCAAATCAAGAATTATATGCCGGTTGCAAGAACTTTTCAAATATTTCTTTTTTTGTGCATTTGTTTCATATAAAATACTTGAATGGATGGTCTGGCAAGAGTTTTACTATGTTGCTCAAGTTGTTAAAGGATGCATTTCCTGAAGGTACTAGTTTACCAACATCTTGTTATGAAGCCAAAAAAACTAGTAAAGGAATTGGATCTTGGATACGAAAAGATTCATAGCTGTCCAAATGATTATATATTATATCGGGGAGAACATGCCGATCAAGAGTCGTGCAATGTGTGTGGATGTTCCCGATGGACGAAGCAAAAAGAAAAAAAGAGTGAGGGATTAGATGAATTGGATGCAACACAAATTAAATAAAAGCCAGCGAAGGTATTACGCTATTTTTCTCTTGTACCTAGATTGAAAAGGATCTATGCATCATCAAAGATAGCTTCGTCAATGAGATGGCATGATGAAAGCCGTACAAAAGATGTAATGCTGAGACACTCAGTGGATAGTTTAGCATGGAAAGCATTTGATGACAGACATCCTGATTTTGCATCTGATGCTCGTAATGTCAGAATGGGTTTAGCCAGTGATGAGTTCAATCCATTTTGGACCTTAAGTTCAGTCTATAGCACCTGGCCAGTTATTCAGATTTCTTATAATTTGCCATCATGGATATGCATGAAACAGTATTCACTTATTTTATCAATGGTCATTCCAGGTGATAAGGGTCCAGGCAATGATATTGATGTTTTCTTACAACCTTTAATAGATGAATTGAAACAACTGTGGGAGGGTATCAGTGCAATTAATACTTCGAATGGCTAAACATTCAATCTACGGGCAGCTCTATTATGGACTGTTAACGATTTTCCTGCATATGCTAATTTATCTGGCTGGAGCACTAAGGGACAAGTTGCATGTCATTCTTGTGGTGAATCAACCCATTCAATTTGGTTAAAACATGGAGGAAAGTTCTGTTATATAGAACATCGTCGATGGTTAGAGGCAAATCATCCATTTCGATGTCAGAAGGATTTATTTGATGGTACTATAGAGTTGGAATCTGCTCCAATTCTACCTTCTAGTTCTGACATTCATAGACAAATGCTTGGTATCAGACATAGTTACAGCAAGATGACAAAGTCCTCTAAAAAGCGAGAAAGAGATGATGTTGAGACTTCGGTACAAGAAGAAGTATCGGAGGAAGTCAATACTTGCATCTTAGATACGGCAGAGTTCGAGGATCTAGATAATTTTTTTGAAGTTGAAAATGATGATGATATAATCACAACAACTACCCATCAGCATACTAAACAATTATGGAAGAAAAGAAGCATATTCTTTGACTTACCTTATTGGGAGCATAATATACTCCGGCATAATCTTGATGTTATGCATATAGAAAAAAATGTTTGTGATAATTTGATTGGAACAATATTAAATCTTGATGGAAAGACTAAAGATAACATGAAGGCGCGTCTTCATTTAAAAGAAATGGGCATCCGACATGAACTTCATCCACAAGTACTTGCAAATGATAGAACTTATATTCCTCATGCATGTTATACAATGTCTAATCGAAAAAAAGATCTCTTCCTGATAGTTTTAAAGAATATCAAAGTTCCTGATGGATATGCCTCAAATATTTCATGATGAGTGAATTTGAAAGAGCGTAAAATTTTAAATATTAAAAGTCATGATGAACATATACTAATGCAAGATATTCTTCTATTGGCTTTAAGGTCGTCAATGCCGAAACAAGTTATTACAGTTGTTTTTCAGTTATCATCATTCTTCAAGGCATTATGTTCTAAGGTTCTTGATCCTCAGGAGCTTGATAAGTTGCAATCTCAAGTCGTACTTACATTATATTAGATGGAAAAGATTTTTCCTCCTAGATTTTTTACGATTATGGTTCATCTACTTATTCACCTAGCTTCGAAAGCTAAACTTGGTAGACCGGTACAGTACATATGGATATACCCTATCGAGAGGTAATGCTGTAAAACTTAAATTTTATGATTTATATATCTTTTTTATTATTTAATGTGATATTAATATTAATAAATATCATACTTTTTGAAGGTATCTTGTACGTTTGAAGGATTATGTACGAAACAAAACCCATCCTGAGGGCTCAATAGCAGAGGGATATATTGCTGAAGAGTGTTTAACATTTTGTTCAATATATCTCGAAGGTGTAGAGACTGTATTCAATCGACCTCAACGTCATGGTGATATTATGGAGAATATAGATCTATACAAATTTGCATCATCCAGAAGATTTATAGGAAAGCTGAAAGTATTGTTCTTGACTATAAATCCTTGTCACAAGCACACCGTTATGTATTGCTACATAGTAACATAATATCTGACTATCGCAGGTTAGTCTATCTACACATGGATAACACTAAATATTAGACATGTTGTTGTCAAACTTATATTTGATTGTCATGCAATAAATTTTTAGCTATACAAAGACAAGCCAATCATTCCACTCGTCCTAATCCAATGATTGAACAAAGATGGTTGGTGAGTTATTTCCTAAGGTAATGTTTGGTTGGTGAATAGGTATTCTGAGAATAGGAATAGGTATTCTCCAAGAATAGCTTATTCTCGTGTTATTCTCGATTTGTGTTTGGATGAAAATCTGGTATTCTACCTTATTCCAGTGTAATTAATGCGGTGTTATTCTAAATGGTGTTGGATGAGATGAGAATAAGTCTGTACTCCACAAGAATAGGGAAGAGAATTTCTGAAATCCCAATAAATACCCTTAGTTATATAAAAATAAAATGAGTTATAAAATTCTTTTTTAAATTTATATTTAAGTAAATATATTATTATATTAATAATAATTTATTAATATGATGTATTAAAAATATGTTATACCAATATTTTATTAATTTGTTGTATGTAAATATAAAATTAAAAATAAATTTATTAATATTAAATTCAAATTATGATGTATTAAAATGATGTTATATAAATTAATTGATTATTACAACATATTAAATTAATATCGCTACAACAAAAAATATATTTACTTTATTATTATAATCCAGTAACATTCATTATCCTATTTGAAATATTTTTTATATCTACAAAAAACACTAATAAATCTATTTAAATCATATTTATTCAACACTACGTGCAATACAAGTCGTAATTATTTGACTTCTGAATTTTTAAATTAAATTACATTTGCAAGGACAAATATACAATTCAAATACCTTATAATTCAAGTAAAAAATATCCTATGACATGAGCAACTATATAATATCACATCAAAAGTATCTATTTATTATTAATCTGAATTATCATAATAAATGTATAAAAAATGAGTACTTTTTATAAGAACACGAATATAATTTACATACCCAGACAATATACAAATGAAACTGAGTTCCCACACGTCTAAAAAAAATAATACAATTAACTAGCAAAACAGTCACGCATTGCACTTCAATCCTTAATCATCAGCTCCAACCAATAATAAACTGTTGTTATGCAAACTGTTCTACGGACCATTTTGAAGTATTATATCCCCTGTAACAAAAGATAAACAGTTACCTTTAACAATAAATACTTGTCAATAGTACAAAATATACAATTCACATAAACTACCTGAATTCAGATATATGAAATACCAAACCTATGCAATAAAATTTCATTATGACAATCGATAAAAGTAACCTGAAATTTGACATGGCAACATAACAATCTTGGTGAAGGGCCATTAAGGTCCGTCAAGAATATAAGCATAGCACACAACATTTGCCAAAATGTAAAATAGTACAAACATATATTTTAGAAAAATGGCTCAAGACAGCGAATGTAATCTCACTTGAGCACCACGGCAACAAGAGGAAAACAAATAATGTCGCCTTTCCACTCCTGCTTCCAAGCAATGCTCAATCAATAGGCTGTCTATCATCATTGCCACACAAATAATATATACCTGGAAACAAAGAACTTGAATGACATGTAGTCACTTGAACATTATAGAAGCACACCTGCCTATCATCATAAACTATAACACCAACAAGTGATACATATAATTTAACAACTGAAACATTCTGGAATATCAAGAATATCATCATAAACCGTAATAACAAGATGCCATAAAATGCACTAATAAATGAAACATCCTGTAACATGAAGAACATCATCGTAAACCATAATACCAACTGTTGCCGATCTCGCCGCCGCGGCCTGTAACTTCAGAGCTGGTTGCGGACCAGGCCGTCTCGCCTCGAGGTCTCCACCTCGGTCGAAGCCGGCGGCCCCTTGCTCCCTCGCCGGGTGGCTCCCTGAGACGGTTCCACCTTGGCCGAGGTAGAGCCGGGCCTTCCTGCTCCTTCGCCAGGTGGCGCTCGGGCACGGGCCCACCTCGGCCAAAGTCGAGCGCCCCCTCTGCTGCTCCGCCAGGTGTCCACCTCGACCGAAGCCGGCAGCCCTTGCTCCGTCGCCGGGTGGCACCCTGAGACGGTTCCACCTCGGCCGAGGTCGAGCCAGGCCTTCCCGCTCCTTCGCCAGGTGGCGCCCGGGCACGGGCCCACCTCGGTCGAAGTCGAGCACCCCTCTACCACTCCACCAAGTGTCCGCCCAGGAGGGGTCCACCTCGGCCGAAGCTGGTGGCCCCTTGCTCCCTCGCCGGGTGGCACCCTGAGACGGTTCCACCTCGGTCGAGGTCGAGCCGGGCCTTCCTGCTCCTTCGCCAGGTGGCGCCCGGGCACAGGCCCACCTCGGTCGAAGTCGAGCGCCCCCTCTGTCGCTCCGCCAGGTGTCCGCCCAGGAGGGGTCCACCTCGGTCGAAGCCGGCGGCCCCTTGCTCCCTCGCCGGGTGGCGTCCTAAGACGGTTCCACCTCGGCCGAGGTCGAGCCGGGCCTTCCTGCTCCTTCGCTGGTGCCCGGACACGGGTCCACCTCGGCCGAAGTCGAGTGCCCTCTGCCGCCCCTCCAGGTGTCCGCCCAGGAGGGGTCCATCTCGGTCGAAGCCGGCGACCCCTTGCTCCCTCGCCGGGTGGCGCCCTGAGACGGTTCCACCTCGGCCGAGGTCGAGCCGGGCCTTCCTGCTCCTTCACCAGGTGGCGCCCGAGCACGGGCCCACCTCGGTCGAAGTCGAGCGCCCCTCTGCCGCTCTGCCAGGTGTCCGCCCAAGAGGG
Source organism: Areca catechu (assembly GCA_021397845.1). Lineage (NCBI taxonomy): Eukaryota > Viridiplantae > Streptophyta > Magnoliopsida > Arecales > Arecaceae > Areca > Areca catechu. The sequence goes on from CM038041.1 coordinate 12,635,872, forward strand.
GTCCACCTCGGTCGAAGCCGGCGGCCCCTTGCTCCCTCGCCGGGTGGCACCCTGAGACGGTTCCACCTCGGCCAAGGTCAAGCCGGGCCTTCCTGCTCCTTCTCCAGGTGGCGCCCTGATACGGGTCCACCTCTGCCGAAGTCGAGCGCTCCTCTGCCACTCCGCCAGGTGTCCGCCCAGGAGGGGTCCATCTCGGCCGAAGCTGGCGGCCCTTTGCTCCCTCGCCGGGTGGCGCCCTGAGAAGGTCCCACCTCGGCCGAGGTCGAGCCGGGCCTTCTTGCTCCTTCGCCAGGTGGCGCCTGGACACCGGTCCACCTTGGCCGAAGTCAAGCGCTCCTTTGCCGCTCCGCCAGGTGTTCGCCCAGGAGGGGCCCACCTTGGCCGAAGCCGGCTACCCTGCGTGGTGAGGCCGCCAAGAAGTAGGGGCACGAGTTTCGAGGCCGCCCCTCGAGCAGCGCGTGCCGTACCTCGAGAGGAGCGCCGGTACGGTCGGCAGCAGCACGCGAAACCTCGTTTACATCGGCCCGACAGGTCCCGCAGCCGAAGGGCGAAGTCCTGGCAAGACAGGACCCGGTAACGGACGTTGTCGACATCTGGGAAGGAGAGCGCTCATGCTCGACCCAAGGTCTGGCCGGTGTCCTCCCTCTACCCTTTCCTCGCTGGGCTCGGCAAGCAAGACAAGGAGGCCGCGGGTTCCTGGACCCGAAGGGGAAAGGGGAAAGAGAGGGAGAGAAGGAGGCGAAAGCGAAGAAGGGGTCTTCCAAGGGCGAGAGGCCAGAGGCAGCATGATGGGATAAAAGGATGGGAAGAGCGGACGACCAGGTAAGGAAAAAAAGGAGGCTGGAAAAAGAAAAGGCACCGAGAGCAGGATCCAAGATCCCGAGGGGGGTCCCTTGGCGCAAGCTCGGTGAAGGAACTTGGCACAATTTCCACTCTTCCTGAGATCCTTTTTTGCTAAGATAATCTCTAAGCCTGGGACTCCTTCGGGGGCCCACCTTGGAGATTATGTTCCAACTCGCCGCTTTCTAACTTGACCGTCGGAGCTCCCTCGCCGGTATCCCCGGCCAGGATTTCTGACCTTGTCTTGCAGGATCGGGAGCCCGGAGACCTCGAGGCGAGACGGTCTGATCCCGCCACCAGCTCTGAAGTTACAGGCCACGGCGGCGAGTTCGGCAACACTTGTCAATAGTGCAAAATATACAATTCACATAAACTACCTGAGTTCAGATATATGAAATACCAAACCTGTGCAATAAAATTTCATTATGATAATCCATAAAAGTAACCTGAAATTTAACATGGCAACATAACAATCTTGGTGAAGGGCCATTAAGGTCCGCCAAGAATATAAGCATATCACATAACATCTGCCAAAATGTAAAATAGTACAAACATATATTTTAGAAAAATGTCTCAGGACAGCGAATGTAATCTCACTTGAGCACCACGGCAACAAGAGGAAAATAACAAATGTCACCTTTCCACTCCTGCTTCCAAGCAGTGCTCAATCAATAGGCTGCCTATCATCATTGCCACATAAATAATATATACCTTATTCTGCCAAACAGCGCCAAAATCGAGGGAGAATAACAGGAATTTCTTATATCGGTGAAATGAGAAACTTGAATGACACGTAGTCACTTGAACATTATAGAAGCACACCTCCGTATCATCATAAACCATAACACCAACAAGCGATACATAAACTTAACAACTGAAACATCCTATATCATCAAGAAGCGATACATATTTTATCTGGCATGCGTTTAGCAATAGCATGAGTATGCCAGATGGTTCTTCTTGGCAACATAGGCTGAGATGAAATTAGAAGTACAATACATATTTTTCTTTCTTTTCTATACATATTTTTCTATCTTTTCTTAGCCAACAAGTTTTGTATGGATGTCTATTGCCAATCATTTGCTTGTTTAAGTTATCATCATACATCAATATCTTTATAGACATAATAACTTATTATAATTTAAATGTTGCATCAGAATACCAGTACAATAACTAATATGCCTTAATACATTATTCATTATTTATTCTTATCATGGACTCTGTCCTGTGATAGCATAATGTTTCTTGTGTCAGTTCACACAAATTCTGCAAGGGTTTCCTTAAGTCTGTCTATCCTAGCCTTTCCTGCCACTACCAGCTTGTTCCTTTCCAAAGCTCCTCTATTCTTAAGTTATACATAACGATACTATCTCATCCAATGCTCAAGCATTTACCCATAAGCGGTCCAACTTTGCACTATTTTGTCACACTCAGTTTCAATTATTAAGAGAACTTCATATTTTAGTCACATCCATCTTAGCAATCTCATCTTCACTGTCCTAATTTGTTATACCCTCCAACTAAGTTCGAGCAAAAGAAAAAAAAAATATTCGTACCTCTTCTGGCTTGTTTCCAAATGGTGCTGAGCTGTATTGACCCATGTGCTAAATGGTTCACACCAAGTATCTCACCACTAGTTGATAGACCCAATGCAAGTGCTGGTCGTGGCTTGGCACGGGCTGATGGTTAAGTTCATCTTACAAATACTCACATTCCAAGTGTAATTTGTTTCCATTTTGAAAATATAAAGTATGCTTGAACAGGTGTCCTTCATCAAATGTAACATAATACTCAAGCCATTACTTGTAACAAATTTGTAGTTCCATATCATAGAACTGAGTGTACGGATTTTATCATTTTCCCTCCCATAGGTTTAGGGCAAGTTTTCTTTACTCTACAAATACTGTTGTATTAATAGTTTTTTTTTTTTTTTTTTTTTTTTTTTTTTTTTTTTTTTTTTTTTTTTTTTTTTACTTTATCAGCTTGTAACCGTGTACAACATCAAACTACATGTCAAACAAATTCTGTCTTTAAGGATTTCTGATAACTTCCATCAAAAAACAAAGAAGGATTTCTGATAACTGAACTACATCAGCTAGTATTCATGAATTCAACTCAAATTTGTATTTACAGGAATCTTTGGGCTGTGCCTGCTTGTTTCCTTGACTAGTGTTTTGTGAACACAGCATATGAATGCTGTATTATAAGTTCTTTTAGAAGATGAGTTACACCATGCAAATCAAAGTTATGCATCAAACTTGAATATCAGCATGCATGATATAATATCGGATCATGCATAAAAGTATAACATTTCTCATGGCCATGTAGGAGAAAAAAATTTCTGCATTTGTCATAATACCAAAACATTTTTCTGTATTGTTGGAATAAGTATAGCCTCAAGTTGTCCAAAGAAGCCTCTTTATAAATGTTAGGAATGCATTTTATAACTTTGTATAAGAGTACTGTAGCCTTGAATGCCCTAAAATGAAAAATCATTGACAATGTTTTTTCTTTCTGATGCTAAGGTTAAGCAATGAATGGAAAGAAAGCTTATATGTAAAAGCCCAATTCATTATATAACTGACATATCAGCCATGCAGAATATATTATCAACTCCCACAAAAGAGTCTAATTTGATGATACATTCTAAATGGGAAAAGAAAAAAACTTCCCATATTATCACAAGTATGGCAATATTTGTGATTTCACAAAAGAAACTTTAGTAAGGTATAGAAGTGAAATAAGAGAACAGTGGTGTTTTCTGGCCCAAGGCATTTTATTACAAAAAAAAGGATATCGCACCCTTATATACACATACACTTATATCTATCAATGCTCTAAAAAAACTGATCATGATCTGAACTCTTATAAAAACCGAGCTGAGATCAAAGTGAAATGAAATTCATAAGTGGAAAAAATATACTTTGGTGTATATATACTGGGGGGTAGCTCACAGACCTCAGATGAATGAAAGAATAGTGCTCAGTAGGATACTGTCTTACAATGCCGAGTGTGCCTTTCCACATATGATCATAATAATCAAATGGATACCTATCTTACACATCAAGCAATCAAACATAACAAGTACAATGTAGTAGATCGAAAATAGTGCACGAGATTAACAGGAAGTGCAACATCATTACCTGATCAGAAATGCATATAATGTTGTTGCAAGAAACTACCAAAATCATGCAAGCATGAAGAAAAGGTATAAAACTCCAAACAAATCTATAATTCATTTAAAACTTCAAAATCCTGAACCGATAAGGGCTGCCATGAATATAAGTATAGCAACCTGAAAGCTGCTATTATTACTACTAGTTCAAATATAAATTTAAAAAAATTGGCTCAGGATAGCGAATGTAATCTCAATCGAGCATCACGGCTACAAGATATGTGGAAACAACAAATGTGTAATTCCACTCCTGCCTCCCAGCAATGCTCAATCAATCAATAGGCAGCCCATCATCATTGCCTTATTTAAAAAACCATGTACATATTTACAATCAAACTTTACAAGGAAGCTCAATATAGCGGGACTTTAAGGGCTGCCACTTTAGTAATGCCTTACAATGGCTAATTGAATTTGTGGCTCAGCAAAATGCGGAATCCTCGTCAATGGAGCATTGCGACTACAATAGTAACAAACCTGGATACATCGTATCACTATTGTCTCCTGGCATTGCTCCGTCCATAGACAGTCCATCATCATTGCCACATTCCAAAAATCAAACAAATATCAAATAACAAAATATAAATTATAAAAACCAAGTATGTAGATTGGAAAAGATGGCTCGATACTATCCACAATTGATATGACTTAGAGCATCGCGGCTACAATAGTATGTAAAAATAACTAATATTAGGGTCAACTATTATCTCCAGGCCATGCTCCATCGATAGGCAGCCCCACATCTTTTCCTTTCATCAAGCCAAAAACATCAAAATAATGTATCAGACTCACCTGGAACCATTCAAACATGATTAGCACATAAGAGAAACATAGTAATACTTTATGCACATGATAAAACACATAGAAATACTTTATGCACACGACAAAAAACTTAGCAATACTTTACGCACACGACAAAAACATAGCAATACTTTATGCACACAACAAAATACAACATACAACAAACAGTAGCACATCTAATAATACAATATTAATAATCCATAACATCCTAGTTTCATTTACAAACACATGTCAGCAAGCCCTAGACATAGCCTACGAGGATGGCAAGTAATACAATAAACATTAGGGCACATCATGAGTGGTTATTATTACCCTATCATGATGAATGTTGTCTGCCTTAACCTCATTGATAGCATATTCATGTAGAGCAGGATTGTTAAAACCTTGTACATATATATCAAATGCATCGAATGCCTCTTATTGTGTCCTAAATTTTTTATATAAAGCATGGTTATAACCAGAAACTTCACTTTGACATTCAGCCCATGAGTCATAAACTTCCCTCGGTGACCCTCAAAAACCACATAGTACTTTCCAAATATCATTACTAGAGATAGTTAACGAGGAACTCGTCTTCCTGTATAACAAAAAAAAACATCACTTTATGCATAGTATAGTAATGTAAATTAATAACAGTTAGTACCAAAAATTTATCAAATAAATCCCAATGTATAGGGATAAAAAGGTATGTCATTTTCTTTCTATTCATTTGCACATACCCCGGTGTAGATGATCAACACATAGCCTATTCGATATGGAATTACGTAGATCTTCCCCTCTACGACATTCATCATCACTAATAATTAGCAAAGGATCTATGACATCCTCGTCATGGTTAGAAGGCATTGGTGCTAATAACATGTTGAAGTACTTGTCATTACCCTGGTTGCATCTTATGAAATTATGAATAATGCAACAAGCCATTACTATCTGCTTCTGTACCTTGAATGAAACGGTATAGCAGTCCTCAAAATCTTAAAACGTTTCTTCAAAATTCCAAAGGCCTTCTCTACACAATTGCATAATTGTGCATGCCTATGGTTGTATAGATCTCGATTGTTTGAATATCGTCGAGTTCGAGGATTGTTGAATGTACTCAGGTGGTACCTATTTCCCCGATAAGGAGCCAAGAACTTATTGGTATTCGCATATCCAGAGTCAATGAGGTAATATTTTCTTGAAACGTATAATTTGTTTAAATTAACTCAATGACAGTGTCAACGATATTCCCTGAAATTTATTATTCATAAGGCATTCAATACCTTCAGGGACCATGAAACCACCGGACTCTACACACCAACACAAAATACGCATGTCAGCTGCAGAGCCCTCCAAGCTAGTACAGATGAAAGAAAAGTGTGATCAAATGAAACAGCTGCCATAGCATTTTGAGAAAGTGTTTCCTTGCGATTCTTGAATCGAGGTTGTTTGCTCTTATTTATTAGAGCAGGTATGTGTGTACCATCAACAGCGCCTACAGCATTCTTTGATGACACATGTTGCCGTTCCCGCCGCCGCGCCCGTGCCTCGGATCCGTCGATCCTACCGGACCGCCTGGCTCCTGGCGGCTCCTGGCCGAGCGAACCTGCAAGAGAGGGTCAGAAGACCCTGGCCGGGGATCCCGGCGAGGGAGCTCCGACGGTCAAGTTAGTAGACAGCGAGAAGGAACAGATTCTTCAAGACGGGCCCCCGAAGGGGTTCCAGACTCAGAGAATTTACTAGTAAGAAATGTGCTATGGGGACCAGAAATTCGGTCGGGCCCCCTTGCCGAGCTCACGCCAAGTGATCCCCTCTCGGGACCTTGGATCTCACTCTCGGAACGAGGCTTTTGGCCACTGTTTCTTACTTGTCCCCAGCCCGATCAGCTTACCTTGTCATCCCCAGCTTCCTTCCTTTTATCTCCTCTCGCTGTTCGCCTGTCTTCTCCTCCTGGGAGGCTCCCCTTCCCCATCCTTTTCTCTTTCCCCTTTCGGTGTTGAGGGCCATGCGGCTTTCCGACCTCGTCCGCCGAGTCCAGCGGAGAAAGGGCAAAGACAGAAGGGGGGTGGCGCCGGTAAGGCGGCCGGTCAGACCTCGGGCCCAGTGAGAGCGCTCTCCTTCCCAAGTATAGGCGCCATCCATCTATGGCCCTGTTTTGTCAGAACCGCGCCTCTCGACTGCGGGACCTGTCGGGCCGATGCAAATGGTGTTTCGCGTGCCGCCGCCATCCGTACGGGGCGCCGCCTGTGATGCGCACGGCTCGAGGGACGACCTCAGAACCTGCGCCTCTTTCTTTGGGACCTTCTCTATACGTGTGGCCTGACCTCGACCGAGGTGGACCCCTCTCGGGTGGACACCTGGCGAGGTAGCAGGAGGTCGCCTGGCTTCGGCCGAGGTGGACCTGTCTCCGGGGGCCACCTGGCGAAGGAGCGAAGGATCGGCCGACCTCGGCCTAGGTGGATCCCTCCCGGGTGGACACCTGGCGAGGTGGCAGGTGGTCGCCTGGCTTCGACCAAGGTGGGCCCGTCTCCGGGGGCCACCTGGCGAAGGAGCGAAGGATCGGCCGACCTCGCCTAGGTGGACCCCTCCCGGGTGGACACCTGGCGAGGTGGCAGGAGGTCGCCTGGCTTCGGCCGAGGTGGACCCATCTCCGGGGGCCACCTGGTGAAGGAGCGAAGGATCGGCCGACCTCGGCCTAGGTGGACCCCTCCCGGGTGGACACCTGGCGAGGTGGCAGGAGGTCGCCTGGCTTCGCCGAGGTGGACCCATCTCCGGGGGCCGCCTGGCGAAGGAGCGAAGGATCGACCGACCTCGGCTTGGCGGGCCCCTCCTGGGTGGATGCCTGGCGAGGTGGCAGGAGGGGCCCCGAACCGAGCTCGGCTTCGGTGAGAGCAGTTTCGTCTTGGGAAGTTGTCTGGCGAAGTAGCCTTGCCGAGCTCGACCTCGGCAATGTGGTGCTGACTCGGCCGGAGAAACCTCCACGTGGCTCGATTATATCTGACGGTATCTGAGCCGGCTACGTCATCGTTACGGCCATAACAGTTGCCCCCCAGCCCGCCGTTCCGTTGGGGTGTCGTAGAACGGAACGTCGGGATTAAATGCGGATATGACGTGGGGAGGCGAAGATCTTGCATCATAATTGCCACGATCCTCATCGCCGCTTCTCGATACGCCCGAAGCCCTATAGGAAGCCGCCACGCGTCGCCCACTTGCCCACAATAAATGCGTCGCTTCGAGGCAGAGGCCGTTACCCTGCTAACGAGGCGTCTGTGTCGGGCGTGCATCCACGCGGCGATCATCCAGTGGCTCGGGGCGGAATGACGGGTACGGCTGCTGTCGACCGAGTTTGAAAAGGAGGGGACTTTCCAGAATGAGGCCTTTCCCCTTGCTCCGTGGCGGTTTGCTGCAGACTAACTTCCGTTGCCCCGCGTTCGCTTGGCATATTTTCGGTGAGTGCCTCCATCCTTCTCTCTAGTTCCCCTCTCCTTTTCTTCTCTGAATCCTTGTTCTCTTCTTTGCCATGGCGCGTCATCGCTATGTTTCTTCTAATCCGGACGAGGCCGGTCCATCCCGACCGAGGACTCCATCTTCTTCCTCCTCAGAGGAGGAAACGATTCCGGAGGAGATCCGCAGGCGTCTGCAACCTGGGGGTGTCACCATCGGCATCCCCAGGGGGGTCCGGTCTCCTCCGATTGCTTCCACTCTTCCTCTTCTTTCTCTTCCTGCTCCGCCTCTTCTTCCCGTCGGTCCCTCCGGTCATGCTTCCACCATGACCGAGGGTGACCTTTCTTTGCTCCGGGAGGCCTACGGCATCCCGGGATCAATCTGTCTATTCGTTTCGCGGCCCGGGGAACGTGTCACCATGAGTGGCCCCGGCCGCATAGCCTTCTATGAAGACTTCTTCCTCGGGGGTCTTCGATTCCTTCTGCACCCGTTGTTCCTCTCCTTCCTTAGCCACTTCCGTCTTTCCGGCCCAGTTGGCTCCCAATACCATCCAGGTCATCTTTTCCTTCATAGTTTTTGTCATTTCCACGGGTTCGTTGCCCGTTTCTCCCTCTTCAGGGCCATGTTCACCTTGAAGAGGTACTCCACCGATGACGGCTGGTGGTACATCTCGCCCCGGCCCAGGTGTCTCCGGTTCTACCTCCCTTCTTCTATCAAGGGCTGGAAGAGCCGATTTTTCTTAGCCTCGGTCGAGGATGTCGACTGGGCCTGGAGTGAACCGGACCGGTCTCCGAACCGGAACTCTCAGGTCGAGTCGGCGGACCAGGAGGCCTACTCCCTGCTGCTAAGCGACGTGGTCCCGGTGCTCGAGGTTCTGCTTTCGGAGCATAATCTTTTTGAGGCCGGGATCAGTCCCATCCGCGAGTCGGGTGAGATTCGGTCCTCCTTGACTTTTGCATTCTTTTGCCTTTATAACCGAGCTGGCTGACCTTCTACTTTTTTGTACTGTAGGCATGAAGTTCTCACTGGAGAGCCTCCTGGAGGGCGCGGCCCAAAGAGATGTCCCGGAGGTAGATGAGCCCGCGGCCAAGAGGGCCCGCATCGAGGCGAGCCAGGAGGTGGCGCCGGCGTCTGCACCTAGTCCAGCGGCCGCTACTCCCCCGCCCAGGCTGCCTCGGGGTGGGGCCGTTGATTCCTCGGCTGCTAGATCCGGTGGTGCTGCCGTCGAGGGGGCCCCACAGCCCGAAGCTTCGTCCAGCGCCGGCCCCATCATCGCCGCTGCTCCGATGGCACAGCCCGTGTCCTCTGCCGGCCCATCGGTTGCAGCTCCTGCTGGAGGGACAGTCGCCACTGGAGCTGAACTGACGGCTCCGCCACTGGTGATCACCCACCGGTGTTCAGTCATCCGTGACAAAGGGCTCGCGGAGAAGGTGATGGAGTACGCCTCCACAGCCCGGGACCGCCGAGCTCGGGGCGGCCGGGACTATGCTGACGCTTTGCTCGGGATCCTCCCGCAGCTCTTCACGGTAAGCCCGAACTCATTTTCTTCTGTCTTTCATGATCTCAGTGGTCTTTCTTCTAACCGGTTGCTTTACTTGTGCAGATTGGGAATGACGTTCTCCTACTGAGGAACTTCCTCGTAGGGAACGCGAAGAGGGATGCGAGAAGGAAGAAGCTCGGCAAGCTTGCGGCCGACGTCAAGGACCTCATGGAAAAGGGGGTCGAGCTGCGGCAAGCAATCAGGCCCTCCAAATCGACCTAGCGCGCGCCGAGGGGCGGCACAAAGAGCTGGAGTCTTCTCTGTCGGAGGAGAGGATCTCCCACCAGCGTCGCGCGGAGGAGGACGCAGCGGAGAGGGCTCGTCTTCAGGCCCACTCCCAGTGGCTGGAGCGCCAGCTGGAGGAGGCCAGGCGAGATGCAAACGCGGCGAAGGAGCGGAGTGCGTACATCAACGGACTCCTGGAGACCGCAAAGCGGGAGGCGCATGAGGCCATCCCGAAGTTCCGGGCTTCCGACGAGTACACGTCGGAGGTCCGGGAGGCCACCGTGGACTCCTTTCTGAAGGGGTTCCGGATGTGCCGGGAGAAGGTAGGGGCCTTCTACCCCGAGCTCGACCTCAGTGGGGTGGTGCTCGGAGGTAGGAGGCAAGGACCTGAGGGCAGAGCCTCCAGTGCGGCCGGCGCCACTCTTGCGGCCCCGGCGACCGACGAAGCCGTGGCCCAGGAGCAGCCGCCTGAGCCGGCCGTCGCCGAAGGCGAGGATGCGGAGCGCGTGACCCAGGCGGAGGGCTCCGACCCTGCACCAAACTGAGCCGCCATCTTCTCACCTCCTCCATTGTCGTAGTTGTATTCCTTCTTTTTTTCTGGGGACTCCCGGCCTGTCGGGATTCCCAGTTTGTACTCCTCCTTGGATCAATGAAAGTTTGATTTGACTAAGTTTCGAGCTCACTTCCTTCCCCACTCTCCCATCTCCTCTTTTTTCTTGAGATGTTGATGTGGAGTGCCGAAATGAACGTGGACCTGGTCCCGTCCGTCGCTCAAGTCGAAAGTTGGGACATTCCGGACCGCGCGGCGTCAGAGCAGGCCTTGAGCGGGTCCGGCCTTGGGATTGCCTTCATGCTCGCGTGGGCGAAGTGGTTTTTGCCCCGCCTTCCAGGTCAAAGCCCGGGACCTCCGGACTGAACCCCGGGGGCCGCAGGCTTTCTCAAGCCTTCGTGGATTGCCAGGCTGTTCTCCGGGCTTGCATGGGCGAACTGGGTTCGGCGCCACCTTCCAGGCCGAAACCCAGGATCTCGGACTGAACCCGGGGCCGCAGGCTTTCTAAAGCCTTGCGCGGCTTGCCGAGCTGTTCTCCGGGCTTGCATGGGCGAACTGGGTTCGGCGCCACCTTCCAGGCCGAAGCCCAGGATCTCCGGACTGAACCCGGGGCCGCATGCTTTCTCAAGCCTTGCGCGGCTTGCCGAGCTGTTCTCCGGGCTTGCGTGGGCGAACTGGGTTCGGCGCCACCTTCCAGGCCGAAGCCCAGGATCTCCGGACTGAACCCCGGGGCCGCAGGCTTTCTCAAGCCTTGCGCGGCTTACCGAGCTGTTCTCCGGGCTTGCGTGGGCGAACTGGGTTCGGTGCCACCTTCCAGGCCGAAGCCCAGGATCTCGGACTGAACCCCGGGGCCGCAAGCTTTCTCAAGCCTTGCGCGGCTTGCCGAGTGTTCTCCGGGCTTGCGTGGGCGAACTGGGTTCAGCGCCACCTTCCAAGCCGAAGCCCAGGATCTCCGGACTGAACCCCGGGGCCGCAGGCTTTCTCAAGCCTTGCACGGCTTACCGAGCTGTTCTCCGGGCTTGCATGGGCGAACTGGGTTCTATCCCACCTTCCGGGCTGAAGCCCAGGATCTCCCGCTTCCTTCAGCCGTCGGCCATGATCGAACGTGCCGAACTCAGGGCCATGCGCCGGTTTTCCTACAAAGTGAGAAGAGAGCGTTTAAAGCAAGGAAACTTTATTGCAGGAGTGGGGAACCTTACATTACTGATAATACATTCTTAGGTTCGAGGCGTTCCACGTCCGAGGGAACCTGGCACCTCCCAATTCTTCCAGGTAGTAGGCGCCGTGGGGGAGGGCTTCCGCTACCCGGTACGGGCCCTCCCAGTTGGGTGAGAGTTTGCCGCATTCCCGTGGCTGAGAAGCTTCAGCGCACCGGAGGACCAGATCTTCGGGACGAAAAATCTTCGGCCGCACTCGAGAGTTGTAATACCTGGCCACACGCTGCCTATACGCCGCCATCCGAATTCGGGCCTTGTCCCTCGTCTCTTCAAGAAGGTCGAGGTTGAGCATCATCCTGGCGGGGTTTTCTGTCTCGTCATATTGCTCCACACGCAGCATGGGTAGGCTAAGTTCGATCGGGATGACCGCTTCACTCCGAAGACGAGGTTGAACGGAGTCTCGTCGGTAGCCGTCCTCGGGGTGGTGTGGTATGCCCAGAGGACGCTGGGGAGCTCCTCGGCCCATCTGCCTTTGACCTGGTCCAGCCGCGTGCGGAGACCCTGCAAAATGGTCCTGTTTGTGACTTCGGCCTCTCCATTGGTCTGGGGATGCGCCATCGAGGTGAAGCGATGCCTGATGCCGAGGTCACCGCAGAACTCTTCGAACTCCCGGCAGTCGAACTGGCGCCCGTTGTCAGTAACCATGGTGTGGGGGAGGCCGAAGCGGCAAACGATTGACTTCCAAAAGAACTTGGCGACGTTCGCTTCAGTGATCCGCGCCAAGGGTTCGGCCTCGACCCACTTCGTGAAGTAGTCGATGGCCACTATTAAGAACTTCCGCTATCCAGACGCCGGCGGGAATGGGCCCAGAAGGTCCATCCCCCACTAGGCGAATGGCCAGGGAGCTGAAAGCTGGGAGATTGGGTTGGAGGGCTGCCGTTGCACCGTGGCATGATGCTGGCACCGATCGCACTTTTTCACGAAGTCAGCGGCGTCTTCCTTCATCGTCTCCCAGAAGTAGCCCTGACGAAGGGCCTTGTAGGCCAATGCTCTGCCCCCCACATGGTTCCCGCAGATGCCTTCGTGAATCTCCTGGAGCACGAGCTTGGCTTCCGCGGGTCCTACATACTTGAGAAGGGGGTAGGAGTAGGATCTTCGGTACAATTGCCCATCCATCAGAACGAACCGCACGGCTTTCTTTCTGATAAGGCGAGCCGTCTCGCGGTCCTCCGGCAGGGTGCCACTGGTGATGTATTCGGCGTACTTGTCCATCCAGCTGGGTTCATGGCTGACCTGATGGACCTCCACGGGGCCTCAAGGCTTGGGATCTCAAGGCGCTCCATATGAGCACGGCCCAGCATCGAGTCCGGCAGGGTCGCCAGCTGGGAGAGAGTATCCGCACGGGCGTTCTCCCTGCGGGGGATGTGGAAGATGTTAAAGCGCCGGAATCGGACGCGCCCGCCTTGACGAGCTCCAAGTATTTCGCCATTTGGGGGTCATGCGCGGCATACTCCCCGGAGACCGTCCCGCCACGAGCTGGGAATCAGTGAAAGCTTTGAGGTTGGTTACGCCCAGCTCGCGGGAAACCCTCAGCCCGGCAAGAAGTGCCTCGTACTCCGCCTGATTATTGGTCGCGGGAAATTGGAAACGGAGCGCGCATTCGGTGACGACCCCATCGCTGTTGGCAAGGATGAGTCCGGCTCCGCTTCCGCCGGAGTTCGAGGCTCCGTCTACATGGAGGATCCAGGCGTCTTCTCCAGGCTCATCGGGGCCTGTCTTCAGTGGCTGGCCTGAGGGGCCTTCCTCGGGCTCCTTGCCCAAGCCTGCGCATTCGACCAAGAAGTCGGCCAGCACCTGCGCTTTCATGGCCGACCTTGGCCTGTACGCGATGTCGAACTCGCTGAGCTTCAGTGCCCACTTTGCCAATCGTCCCGAAGTATCGGGTCGGCTGAGCACCACTTTCAGCGGTTGATCCGTCAGGACATCGATGGGATGCGCTTGAAAATAGGGCCTGAGACGCTGGGCAGACACTATTAGCGCAAAAACGAGTTTCTCGGGACGAGAATACCTGAGCTCCGCGTCACGGAGAAGTTTGCTGGTATAGTACACCGGTCGCTGGACTCCTTGGTCATCGGTCCGAACCAGGACCGAGCTGACGGCTTCCGGGGTGACCGCCAGGTAGAGGACGAGTTCCTCCCCCTCCTCGGGCCTGGACAGCAATGGTGGCGATGCGAGCATCTTCTTCAGCTCTTCGAAGGCCTTCTGGCATTCCTCGGTCCAAGCGAAGTCGTTCATCTTTCTTAGCACCTTGAAAAAGGAATGGCAGCGATCTGCCGACCTGGAGATAAAGCGGCTGAGGGCCGCAACTCGACCGGTGAATTGCTGCACTTGCTTCTTGGAGGCGGGCTGCTCCATGTCCAGGATGGCTTGGACCTTCTCCGGGTTGGCTTCAATTTCTCTTTGGGTCACCATGAATCCTAGGAACTTCCCGGCGGAGACGCCGAAGGCGCACTTCGCCGGGTTCAGCTTCATCTGATGACGTCGGAGGTTGCCGAATGTCTCCGCCAAGTCAGCTACGTGGTCCGAATCGGGTTTGCTCATCACCAGCATGTCGTCCACGTACACCTGCATGTTACGGCCGATCTGGTCCTTGAAAATCCTGCTGACCAGACGCTGGTATGTGGCTCCAGCGTTCTTAAGGCCGAACGGCATCATCCTATAGCAAAAGGTTTCGCGGTCGGTTATGAAGGCGGTGTGCTCTTCGTCCTCCGGGCTCATTCGGATCTGGTTGTATCCGGAGAAGGCGTCCATGAATGACAGGAGGCGATGTCCCGAGGTAGTGTCGACCAGCTGGTCGATCTTTGGAAGAGGGAAGCTGTCCTTCGGGCAAGCTCGGTTGAGGTCGGTGTAGTCCACACAGATCCTCCACTTACCACTACTTTTTCTTACCATGACCATGTTTGCTAGCCAGCTGGGGTATCGGACTTCCCGCACAAAGCCGACGGCGAGGAGTTTCTCCACCTCCTCATTGATGGCCTTCTGTCTTTCCATGGCGAAGCTCCTCTTCTTCTGGCGGACGGGCGGTAGCTTGGGTCCACGTTCAACCTGTGCGTGATGACCTCGGGCAGAATGCCCGGCATGTCGGCCGCCGACCAGGCAAACACATCTGCGTTCGCGCGGAGGAACTCCAGCAGGCGGGTCCATTCCTCATCAGGGAGTTGGGCCCGACCTGCACCGTCTTCAGTGGGTCGGAACCGAGGGGATAAGTCAACAGGCATTCTACGGGCCCTCCCCTGGGTTCCTTCTCCCTTAGGTCGAGGTCATCGGCATCGGGGGCGAGCTCCGCGCCCGGGGTGCCCAGGACCGTTTGGAGGCAAAGCGGAACCGGCTAGGTCGTCCCCTTCATCTCCCCGAGCCCGGAAGGCGTGGGGAACTGCACCAACAACCTTTTCGTGAAGATCACGGCATCCAGTTGGTTGAGCCGGGATGCCCGAGAATGGCGTTGTAAGGTGAAGGGAGCCTGACGACGGTAAACATCATCAGGACGGTTGTCTACCGAGGCGGGGATCCGGCGGTGACCGGGAGAGTGATCTCCCCTTCGACCTCCACGGAATCCCCTGTAAAACTACCAGGGGGGTATGTACCGGTCTCAGCTGACCGTGGGACAAATTCATCCGAGAGAAAGCATCGTAAAAAAGTATGTCGGCCGAACTTCCACTATCCACCATGATTCGATATACAGGATGCTTCGCGATGGTCATCTCGACCACCACGGCATCGTTGTTTACATTATCATGATCCTTCCCCTCCTCGGGAGGGATTACATTCTTCGGGTTTCCGACTTCCCGGGCTCTCTTCGCCGCTCGTCCGACCCCGCATGAGATCATGCCCATGGGCTTCTCCGTTGGGCGGTTATCAATTGCAGGAACTGGCGGTAAGGTCGCAAGCGGCTGCCCCTCCGGGGGGACCTCGTTCCTGACGAACTTCCTGAGGTAGCCCCTCTTAATCAGCTCCTCGATCTCCCGCTTCAGGTTACGACACTCCTCCGTGTCGTGACCGTGCTCGCGGTGGAACTGGCAGTACATCGATTTGTCCCAGATGGCCCTCGGGTTCTGAGGAGGAGGTCGGCGGAGGTAGCGCTCACCCTCGATTTCCATGAGGATCTTCGTCCGAGGTGCGAGGAGAGGGGTGAACCTCCGCTCCGGAGTGGCCTCGCCCCTCGACCTTGGATTCGAGCGAGGGTCGGCAGATGGCCCGGGCTTCCGAGCTCCCGGGGTATCTCTCGGGGGTGGCCTCTTTAGAGTCTTCCCGTCCAACTCTCGACGGGTACGGTCGGCCTCCTCCGCCCGGATGTACTTGTGGGCGCGGAGGAGGAGCTCGAAGTACGTCCTGGGCGGCTTCTTGTCCAGGGAGTAGGTCAGGCGGGACGTCTTGAGCCCGTGCTTCAAAGCCAGCATGGCGACGGGCTCATCCAGGCTGTTGATTTTCAGGGCTGTGGTCTTGAACCGGGTGATGTAGTCCCGGAGCAGCTCCTGGTCCTGCTGGCGGATGGAGAAGAGGTTGTCCACCTCTCTCGGCACCTTTCGACAAGCGTCGAAGTGCGCCACAAACTTTCCTTCCAGCTGGTGGAAGGAGCAAATGGATCCGGGCTCTAGGCGGGTGAACCAGACTCGAGCGGCCTTCCGGAGGGTGGCCGGGAAGGCGATGCACAAAAGAGCGTCGGTGCCCCCCTGGACTCTCATGAGAGCTTTGTAGCTCTCCAGATGGTCCAGAGGGTCGGTGGTCCCATCGTAGGGATCCACCTGCGGCATGCGGAACCATTTTGGGATCGGCTCTGCCTGGATTTCCTCAGAGAAGGGGGGACGGGAGTCGTAGCCCGCCGGGTCCGTCGACGAGTTCTGCAGGTCGGCAAATCGGCGGGCGAACTCCGCTAGCTTGCGCTCGTGCTCCTCCAGGCGCCTCTCAGCCTGGTGCCTGATGGCCTCGTCGGTGGAGTCTTCCACCGAGGCCGCTGGGGAAGGTGGTGCCGATCGGTCTCGGCACGAAGTCAGGCCCCGGTGCCGCTTGCTGCAATGCGCTGCCTCGGCTTCATCGGCCGGGGATCGACTCTCGTGATCTGCCGAACCGGAGTAATTTCTTTTTGTGGGAGCCTGGTGCCTCCTGCGGGGGTTGGAGACTGCCCTCGGGTGGGATGGCTTGCCCTGGATGGAGCACAGGCTCCCACACTGTCCCGCGGCTTGGGCCGCGGGGGTCCCTGGGTGCGGCTGCGTGGCCAGGGACCGCTGCTGATGCTGGAGCTGCCGGACCGCCGAGGTCAAGGTCTGCAGCTGTTGGATGACGGCCGCAAGGGGCCCGTCTGTTGAGGTCGGCTGTGGTGGAAGAGGAGGGGGAGCTGGAAGCTCCCTCTCCGGGTTGTGGGCCCTTGAGGGGAGGGAACCTCCCCCACACGGCTGGTGGATGCCTCGCGCCCACGAGTGACCACCATTGTCAGAGAGCGCGACACCTGCAGAAAGCTGGCTCCCGCTAGGGGGTGTTGTCCTGCCCCCCTACCTGACGCGCCAATCTGTTGCCGTTCCCGTCGCCGTGCCCGTGCCTCGGATCCGTCGATCCTACCGGACCGCCTGACTCCTGGCAGCTCCTGGCCGGAGCGAACCTGCAAGAGAGGGTCAGAAGACCCTGGCCGAGGATCCCGGCGAGGGAGCTCCGATGGTCAAGTTAGTAGACAGCGAGAAGGAACAGATTCTCCAAGACGGGCCCCGAAGGGGTTCCAGACTCAGAGAATTTACTAGTAAGAAAGGTGCTATGGGGACCAGAAATTTGGCCGGGCCCCCTTGCCGAGCTCATGCCAAGCGATCCCCTCTCGGGACCTTGGATCTCACTCTCGGAATGAGACTTTTGGCCACTGTTTCTTAATTGTCCCCAGCCCGATCAGCTTACCTTGTCGTCCCCAGCTTCCTTCCTTTTATCTCCTCTCGCTGTTCGCCTGTCTTCTCCTCCTGGGAGGCTCCCCTTCCCCATCCTTTTCTCTTTCCCCTTTCGGTGTTGAGGGCCATGCGACTTTCCGACCTCGTCCGCCGAGTCCAGTGGGGAAAGGGCAAAGACAGAAGGGGGGTGGCGCCGGTAAGGCGGCCGGTCAGACCTCGGGCCCAGTGAGAGCGCTCTCCTTCCCAAGTGTAGGTGCCATCCATCTATGGGCCCTGTTTTGTCAGAACCGCGCCTCTCGACTGCGGGACCTGTCGGGCCGATGCAAATGGTGTTTCGCGTGCCACCGCCATCCGTACGGGGCACCGCCTGTGATGCACACGGCTCGAGGGACGACCTCGGAACCTGCGCCTCTTTCTTTGGGACCTTCTCTGTACGTGCGGCCTGACCTCGGCCGAGGTGGACCCCTCTCGGGTGGACACCTGGCGAGGTGGCAGGAGGTCGCCTGGCTTCGGCCGAGGTGGACCTGTCTCCGGGGGCCACCTGGCGAAGAAGCGAAGGATCGGCCGACCTCGGCCTAGGTGGACCCCTCCGGGTGAACACCTGGCGAGGTGGCAGGAGGTCGCCTGCTTCGACCGAGGTGGGCCCATCTCCGGGGGCCACCTGGCGAAGGAGCGAAGGATCGGCCGACCTCGCCCTAGGTGGACCCCTCCCGGGTGGACACCTGGCGAGGTGGCAGGAGGTCGCCTAGCTTCGGCCGAGGTGGACCCATCTCCGGGGGCCACCTGGCGAAGGAGCGAAGGATCGGCCGACCTCGGCCTAGGTGGACCCCTCCCGGGTGGACACCTGGCGAGGTGGCAGGAGGTTGCCTGGCTTCGGCCGAGGTGGACCCGTCTCCAAGGGCCGCCTGGCGAAGGAGCGAATGATCGGCCGACCTCGGCCTTGGCAGGCCCCTCCTGGGTGGACGCCTGGCAAGATGGCAGGAGGGGCCCCGAACCGAGCTCAGCTTCGGCGAGAGCAGTTTCGTCTTGGGAAGTCGTCTGGCAAAGTATCCTTGCCGAGCTCGACCTCGGCAATGTGGCGCTGACTCGGCCGGAGAAATCTCCACGTGGCTTGATTATATCTGACGATATCTAAGCCCGGCCACGTCATCGTTACGGCCGTAACAACCCATACCCAAAGTAAATCAAATCATGAATATAACGTAGCAATAGTAATTAGATAAAGCTTTGAATTATACCATGAAGTATGGATAGAAGAGGTTGTTATCACGTATTCTTGGATGCACACCCACATCAGCATATGGTTGAATTATGAAATCATGCTTTAGGGAACAAATCCCTTTAAGAACTTTGTTAAAGTATCTTGATATCATCTCACCTGAATGTTGAAAAGTTTCGGACAAAACTCTATTGCTGACCTCATGCCCTACGCAGTACAAAAAGAAAGCCAATTGTTCGGTAGAGGTTACGGACAAAACTCTATTGCTGACCTCATGCCCTACGCAGTACAAAAAGAAAGCCAATTGTTCGGTAGAGGTTACGTTGTGAGTGCCACTTATAACTCCTCGTGAGACAAGCAGTTGTTCTAATTGTTGGAACATATTATTTGTCATTCGAAAATGAGAGTAACCCCTGTCAGGATGACCACTCATAATGTCTGTAATCATATTGTGACCTGAAAATGGATGAGTTCGACATGGTCTCCTGTAATGTATGTTATAATCCTTCAAGTGAATCAGTCCTGTACTTAACAATGTTATAACAACATCATCCCAAAAATCTTCCTCATCAATAATGAATTGCAATAACTAATTCGGAGGAGACATCTAAATAAAATATATGGGATTAGAAATGGACTTATAAAATATACTTCCTCTTTAATTCATATCATCAATACATAAGCATTAAAACTAATAGAACAATATGGATTGCCGGGAAAAAATTGTAAACAAACAAATATAGAAATACGAAATGAGAGATTTAAGTACTATTTCATTGATATTAAGGATAAAAAGATACAGATACATATATCCTATGAAGATTCCTTAACAGCATACATAAATGTAAAACATTTAATTAAACATAAAAATAGTAATACAAATATACAACACTTATAATAATACATTGTTCAAGCATATTTAACTTTAAAGTAATTAAGGATAATGTTAACTTCAGCAGACATAGAAACACAATATGTAATTAGTCATTCACGTCTGTAAGTATCATCAGACTGATTTCGTGGTGCAGAAGAGCTTGTACCGAAAAATTACGAGCTGTGTTCAATAGATGTTGAATGAGCTACACTTGGGCTACCTCTAGTACTAGCCCTAAAAACTTGGTCCATGAATGATGGTGTACCACCTTGTATTCCTGATTGCATAGAAGTCGAACTAAACATATGTGGTATAGAGTGAATGTTTGGATTCATAGACGGATTCATAAAATAATTTGGGGCAGCTCTGTGGACATCATGCATGGAAGTTGGAGTGTAAATGTTTGGGACATAGACATTTGATGCAGGAGGAGCTTGCATCAATCTAGGGCCTTGATTAAATTCGGATAGTTATCGCCGAAGCCATGCATCCAAAACATGCCCACCATAATTCATAAAGAACCATCGATTGTCCTCATTTTTGAAAATTTCGAATGCACCTATTATGCATTCAGGTGTAATTCCGGGTAAACTCTCCAACTTAGCCATGCATTGAGCAATAGAATAAACATTTGGCCTACCAAGCTTTTCCCTACGTAGAAGCTCGTTTGTAATTTCCAATCTTCTTTTTCCTTGTTCAGCGATCTCTTGTGGTACATCACTTACATCACTACTAATTCGAGATCGACATGACCTACCGGTCTGGACATTTGACCTCCTACTCATTTTGCTAGAAGAGGAAGGCCGTCCTTCAGAAACTGGTTTAGTTACGGGTGTCGAGGTACATACAGACGGGCTGTTGGGTGCTTCATCTAACTGCTTTCATCTGAATCTTCCAAACGGTAGAATGAAGCAGCAGATACGCAGTCAGTATTTTGTGAGGACTGCCTAATATACAAGGAATCAAAGTTTGCCATCTGTCCTTCATCATCGAACATTGAATTATCCGATACACCTTCCGGTAAGATAGATGTGGCCCCGCACCTATCGATGGCTATGGTTCTAGAGAACTTGTTCTCTAGATCTTCATAGACAAGGAAAGGCTTATCCTTAATGCAGGCATAAGCTTTGTTCACCTGTACATCATGCAGGTATACGTGTTAACTACATAAATTGATATGCTTAACACTTGGTTAGAATGATATTAGCCACAAAGCACTCACCACAATGATCTCCTCCCATATCTGTTCATCACCGGAGTAGGCACCTTCAGTACAGGATCCCAGCCCCAACCCGATCGATTAGCCAGGTTGAAATAAAGATTGAAGGTTTTTTTGAGGACCTTCAGCCTATTCTTCAAGTTGGGATACATAAAACTCTTTCTTGTTTATTGATTAAAAGATAAGGTCATCTTTTTCCATGTTTCCTTTGTGAAAGTTCTATTTATACAATTACCTTCATCATATCCTTGCCATATTAAGGCAATCATGATCATGTCGAGGGAATCCGTCCAATTAGGTGCCCTTCGATGTGAGAAACCTGCCATATCTTGTTCACTCTTATTACATGATTTGGACAATTTTAGGAACAACTGTAACTTTAATCTAAGAAAAATTCGTCAGATAAAATACTACAAGCGAATATCATGTAAATATGTTAACTTTGAATAATAGGGAAGACCAAAAACAAGATCTCTCTCATACCATCTCAACTATCAGCCTAGGGTTTCTATCAAAACATATATCAACCACCAAATAATGTAACATAAACCAACCAAATGCTCAGAAACAGAAGGAGAAAATGTACAAATACAAGTTCATAAATCCTAGTGGAGTCATTATTAATGAGTATCATACAATAATATGAAGTACTACAGAACATTATAAAGCTGCACTTTTTGCTAAACATTATTAATATTTAGATACTAATAAATGAAGTAGCTTGTAAACATTATTAATGTTTAGTGTGTTGGGTTTGGACAAGGTAGTATCTCTCTTTGTTTTCTTCCATTCATAATCGAAGTCTAAACCTACATTTCTATGTAAACCATTTCATATTAGTTGACAGGTCTTTTTTTGAGAAAGGAATTTTAGTTGCTATGCCATATAAGTGAAATATATAATCGAAGCATGTCAATTTGTTACAGGTGGCATCTTTTAATTTGGATACAGACCATCAAATATAAAAATGCTCAAAACTTGTAAAAAAAACCATGACCTTAGGCACCTGTGTTCCGATACTGGTTAACATGAGTAACCTAAATAACTAAAATTGCAAATATGAAGCTTGTTTAATTATTAAATTCACCTTTGATATTGCTATATATTGAGAATTAAAAAAATACTGCAAACTATTTTTTTCTCAGAAAATATCGCAAAAGTTTCTAGAAAATAACAATATTTGACAATAGACTCGAAACTACCTCCATGTGGAACATGAGATGGCGTGATCGGCCGGGCTTTGCTCAAGTTTGGTCGAAGACTAAGATTAGCCTACTTCCAAATATAAATTCCAAAACTTCCATCTATTTTAACAAATCAATAATGCCCTGTTTATGGGATAGCAGCTACAAATAACCAACCCAACTTTTTCCTAACCCTCTTCTCATCTCCTCTCCTCTCCTCTCCCACTTTCTCTCTCTTCACAGCCTTCTTCTCTCTCTTCTCTCCACCCCTTCTCCTCATCAAGGATCCAATATGCCTCCTCCCCGATCCTACGGTTAGATCTAACTCAAAAAAGGGGGGGAAAAAAAACAAGAAGAAAACCTTCTCTTTTTCTCCCTTTCCTCTATTCCTCCCTCCAAACACCGTGCTCCCAACACCATGTATTGAGATGGGAAAACGGAGAACGGAGGGGAAAGCCCAGAGAACGAAGGGGAGAATGGAGGGAGAGATGAAAACATGGCTTACCTCTAGCGACATACAGCCAATTCGATGGATCTTCGATGCCGAGGGGAAAGCCCGGAGAACGGAGAGGAGAACGGAGGGAGAGATGAGGGCGAGGGCGAGGGTTCGACTGGCTTCGATAGGGGAGAAGAAAGAACATTCTGGAGAAGAGCAAAAGACATAGCTACCCCTGGAATGCGGAATCACGAATTGCCTAATTCCACGGTGACCCATGGAATACAAATTCGAGAATAATAACATTTGACCGGAATAAGATATCCTCCTTATTCTCCCTCGAATCTGGAGCTGTTTGGGAGAATAAGAGGATTATTCCCCTTATTCGACCCCGTATTCCGCAACCAAACAGAGCCTAAATGGCTTGCCAATCAGGTTAGTATATATAAGTCGTATAATAATTTTATATACATTTAACATCGAATAAGTGATCGATAATTGATATTATATTTTCTAGGTAACGGTATTGATGGAGAAAAATAGTTTAGCATAAATAATAGCACTTGCCAGAGGTCCAAATTATATTGTGAACAAATATAATGGTTTTATTATAAATGGCTTTAAATTTCATACCAAGGAGTGCAAGAAACTTAGAAAAACTCAGAACAGTGGTGTTATGGTAGAAGCAGATGAAAAATCTTATTATGGTATACTTAAAGATATTTTGGAGTTGGATTATTATGGAAATTTTAAAGTTGTATTATTTCGATGTGATTGGGTGGATATAAATATACCGAGAGGTTTGAAAAAGGACTCAAACGGATTCATGCTTGTCAATTTTTCAAGATTGATACATACGGGTGTGTTATTGAAGGATGATCCATTTATTTTTTCATTTCAAGCTCGACAAGTTTTTTATGTACAAGACTCAAAAGATAAAGAATGGGCTACTGTTATTAAGACAAAACCCAGATACTTGTATGACATGGAAAAAAGGGTAGAAAAAGATGATGATGGTACTTACACTCAATGTATGCCTTAGAATATTATGCCGGATGATCATATAAATGATACAACCATTTTGGTTATGTTGGATTTGAAGAATGTACAACTGGTTGATTATGACAAGTAAGTAGTTTATAAGATGGTTTACATTTTTGCATGAATGATTATGTTATCTTTTAAATTGTAATTCATTTCCGTTATAATTTGATTATAATGTTGACTGACTTGTTTTAAAATAATGCATGTTAAGTACACCATGCCTCGAAGGAAACGATTATCAGCTGTACAGTTTCAGTTTTTCCAGATCGAGGCTGGTACTTCTTCAGCACAGCAGCCCGTGGGTAGTCGATCATCTTCACATCGGTCAGATGCTAGTCCCTCTATTTCTGCACATCCGGTCGATGCTAGTACCTCTCCACCTCATGACGATGCCATTCCCTCCGAGTCCGCACATCACGATCCTCCTATGGCTCATTTTGATGACGAGCCTATCGTCGATAATATACAGATACAGGGTAATTTAATAATTTCATCCCATTTCAATTCATACATATGCAATAGTTTTGATGTATAACTTTCTATATTTTTTTTGTAGATGGATCCGGGAGACTTAGGTGGAGGCGAGGACCCATACTAGTCCGTGATGTGTGGCAGTTACCTGAAGGTAAGAGGATAGTCATAAAGTGCAACAAGCTAGGACAGCCTATGAAGAAAGCTGCTAGCTTGTTGACTAGTTTTCTGGGGATAGTAGCACGCCGGGGTCAGCTATGTCCCCTGAATTATTCGAAGTGGAACGACATGCTTCCTGCATATAAAATAGAGATGCTACGAGTTGTATAGGTAAAAAAATTGATATATTATTTTATATCTTAGGTTTTTAACAATTGAATTGCTTATTTCATTTAATACTTATTTTATTGTTTATTTAAATTGTAGAGCAAGTTCGTTACTCCTTCAGATTTTTCTAATTTTATTCTTAAGTCTATCAATCGTAAGTGGAAAGAATATAGGACGAAGTTGAAGAGAGACTACATGCGAGACGGTAGGACAGAGGAGCAGGTTGCAGCTACCTGTCCTCCTGATGTTCACCCTCATCAGTGGATGGAGCTAGTGCACTATTGGTTCTCCGAGAGGGCACAAGTTGTGTAGCATCATCAAATACTTCAAAATTTATTAATTTTCACTCATCATAATTATATTTATACAATATATAACATAGTTTTAATTTTATTTTGTAGACATATTCTGCTATTGGTAGAGCTGCACGAGCAGCTCAGTCTGTTCCTCACACAGCGGAGTCCAAGAGTTATGCATGGCTCAGGCATGAATTTGTATGTTTCTCATCTGATAATACTTTTAGTACACTTATAGTTTTAACATCATGTATCATCATGTATCATGCATGTACCATGTATCATGGTACGGAGATATAAGATGTGTTATTTTGAATTTTTTGTAATATTTATTCTTTATATAGGCTGATCAGCAGGGGAGGGAGCCTGGTGAGGTGGAGTTCTATCGGATGACTCACGTTCACCAAGATGGCAGTTTTGTTCGGAAGGAGTCCAGAGATATATATGTATGTTTTTTTATTTATATTATATTATGATTTATATTTTTATTTTTATTAAGTATTGATATATGTGTTTTTTATAAAATATTAAATAGGGCTACCTCTATGATCTCCGAGCGTGATGGCGAGGGTTCATCATCTACTTAGAGCAATCACATCGAGGTCGAGGTGTTCTCGGAGTTGATGGGACCAGAGCATCATGGACAAGTGAGGGGTTATGGGATTGGAGTTATCCCTACTCAATTATCTGAGGTGAGTAGATATACTCGGGATACTAGAGAAAGTCATGATCAGTTACATGTTCGTCAACTCCAGGAGAAGATAGCAGAGCTCCGACAGACACATGATGCAGACAGAGTAGAGATGCAGACCATTAGGTCTCAGCTAAAGCATATTACATCTGTGCTGCATATGTTCATGTCATCTCAGGTAAGTAATCATTTATTAATTTTGTATGTATCTAATTATTTAGAATATATATAATGTATGTATCATAATTCCTGATGTATATCTTGTAGGTTCCTGGTACATCTGTGAGTCGCAGACCTGACGACGACCAACCTCCCGTGGATCAGTGATGCCAGCTATTTTTTTATTATTTTTATATGTCTTTTTGTTTATTTGAACTTGGATTGGTACTTTTATATATATATATATATATAAATTTTATGATTGGTTTGTTTTGTGTTTCTGTATGTTGGGTGTGATACAGGTTTGAATATTTTTATTTGTTAATGTATGTTGGATGTGATACAGGTTTGAAGAATTTCATTTTGATGATGTATACAGGTTGTGTTGTATGTATATAGATATAGCTATCTGTTTAATTTTATAAAAAAAAAATTCTGTCGACGCTTTAAAGAATCGCCAATTTTAAGTCTAGCGATGCTTTATATGATACAGGTTTGAAGAATTTCATTTTGATGATGTATACAGGTTGTGTTGTATTTATATAGGTATAGCTATCTGTTTAATTTAAAAAAAAAAAATAAAATATGCCGGCGCTTTAAAGCGTCGCCAATTTTAAGTCTAGCAACGCTTTAAAGCGTCGCTAGGTTTGGATCTGGCGACGCTTTAAAGCATCGCTAGAGTTAAGTCTAGCGACGCTTTAAAGTGTCACTAAGTTTTGACCTGGTAATGCTTTAAAGCGTCGCTAGACTTAAAACTGATGATGCTTTAAAACGTCGCTAAACTTAAAACTAGCGACGCTTTAAACCCTAGCGATGCTTTAAAGCGTTGCCAGGTCCAAACCTAGCGACACTTTAAAACGTCGCTAGACTTAACTATAGCGACGCTTTAAAGCGTCAGGAAATGCCAACGCTTTTAAAAAGCATCGGCAGGTGGCGTCCCCATACTTGCATAGGCGACGCTTTAGCGACGCTTTAAGAAACGTCAGGAGGTTTCTTGGCGACGCTTAAAAGCATCGGTAAAGGCCAAAAAAAGCGTCGCTAAAGTCCTATTTCACTGTAGTGACGCTTCAATCCATGACTAGTAATATCAAAACTGATCATATACTATTTATCCATGGCCAAGATATTGCACGTACTATCCATCCATGACTCGACTATCCCACGTACTATTCATCCGTAGCTTAATTATTCTGTGTACTATCAGCCCGTGACTTGATATTCTACATATTATCTATCCAATTCCATATATTATCCATCCATGACTAGGTTATTCATATATTATCCGCTCGTAGCTCAGTTACTCTCTATTTAACATAGATAGTCCGAACATCCCTTTCTTGATTATCAATTTATCAAATCTCAGTATATTATTAAATGATATTTAATTCAAGATTTTCAATAACCGGTATTACGATCTAAATCATCTAAAAATAATCATGTTTTGATACGAATATGTTATACAAAAAATATAAATAAGCATACCGATGATCACAAATATCCATCATGAGAAATCACGTCATATAATACATAAATAATATACATGCTAATGCTCATGTCCAAGAATCAAAATACATGTAATATAAAAAATATATATAATAACTGGTAATTGTATCCAAAAATCTTTATCTTTGTTGGAGATAGATTTAACATGCCAAATACCAATCCGCACTCGGATTCTTGATCTAGGTCCTAAAAAATTCGTTCGATATCCTTCTGTCTAAAAAATTATTCTCCTATAAAATTAAATCTAAAATTTAAAAAAAATTATAATTTAGCAATCATATCAGGATTTATCAATGATCTACCCATCAATCCCTGATCTCAACTTCACAACCTTTTCAATCTCTACAAGAAAGAAGTTTTTAAAGAAAAAATTATTCAGAAAAAAACTAGTAAGAGAAAATATTCTAGGCAAAAAAGTCAATAATTCACTAATCTTGAATTAAAAAAAAAAATTATTTTCTTTCTTTTTCTCTTCCTTTCTTCTTCCTCTCAACTTCATCCTCCCAAAACATGAGATGCCTCGCCAGGAAATAGTGACTGGGATTCATGGTGGCATGGCCACCGATCTCAGTCTGGTATTCAACGATGACAGACGGTGCCAGAAACAGGAAAAAATAATAAAAAAATAAGAAATTCAATTTTGTATAATTAATCTAGTGATTGTAGATTAAAATTAATGCTTCTAAAGGATGAGAAAGATGAAAAAAAGATTCACTAAAGATTCTCGATCGTATGGCTATCTTTATTGCAAGATTTTGATCGTGAATCCAGCAAGCATGAAAAAAAAATTATCTAAACAAAAAAGAAAAAGAAAATATGCGAGAAAAAAAAAAAAAAAAACTCCCGGTGATGGGGTTACGGGGTTCAAGAAATGAAGGTTTTTTTTTCTTTTAGTCGAAAAATCTTGGATCTGCCTTGATGGAATTCTGATCAGGAGAAGAAGACTCCCGATTTTTTTTTTTTTTTTTTTTTTTTAATGTATTGGGCTATATTGGTGAGCCCAAAAGGGCTGGATTTTACGGATGGGCTTATCAGAGATCTGTCCTTAGATTTTACTTCGTCTCTTTTAAGCGTCGAAAGCCCTGCAGACAAACCGATCATGCTAGATTCTACCAATAAATACCTATAAATTTTTGAAGTTAGCTGAAGCATATGTCAGTAACTTTGGGATGTGATCCGAGTCCAGAAGGTAGGAACATGGATCATTATTGCTACCGTAGACATTGCGACGAGTTGGCGAGCACGGCCCAAATATTTAATGCAGTTTCGGCCGTAACCATGTGGGTGCGATTGATTGCCATGGCCGAGTTGAGAGATAGAACAGTTGGACCGAGGAAACATTAAAGGTCTCCGGGACGAGCAGCTTTCAGAATGCGCAGATGGCTCGTTGCGATTTCTCGCAAAACACTTGCTCTCGCTTCAGGACAACAGTACTACCTTCGTGCTTGCTGGAAACCTTGCGATGTGCGTCGTAGAGTGTAGAGATGATCATGTACTGAAACACTGTCTAAAGATAAAAGAAGAGATGGACTGATGACAGCTGGCGAGTACTCTCTTCCTTTTTTCCTCCTCGTAGTTCCTTATCTGCAACACGTACGGATAAACATACAATAAACTTGACTTGGACGATATATTATTAGTCAAATAATATATACAAGTCTGGCAATCACACACACACACACACAGAAAGAAAGGGTGTTAAATATTACTTATCTTCTTGTGCAGAGGAAAGATGATCTAATTCTACGATAAGGGAGGGATCGAGGAGGGAAAAATAAGAGATATAGGTTCCCCTACAAGAAACCTTTTAGAGTGGTTCGAACATCAACATCATTCTTAGCGTACATGTAATGAGAAGTGTAGTGCTTCTACGAGGCATGAACTAGGAGTAGATTATTCCACAAGAAAAATGAGCAGTAGATTGTTTAGCATATCTAACATACCTCCTCCTCGCTGGATATCGGTGCTTGGTGCATTGCATGAATGGTCTATTGATCAGTATTCCAAAGCCGCACAAGTGATAAGCAAAAGCATGAAACAGTTAAGCTCTCGATGTGTGCCTTCATCATAGGTCTAGCATGAGAAAAGGAGGTAAATATGTAGCCAAAAACAACTTGCCGGGATTTCTTCATGGAACCAAGCCCATATCGATCTTAGACATTGGCCTCATAAAAGTAAGTAGAAAAAAGTAGTTGCTACCCTATGCAGTAGTGTAATGGTTGTTGACAAGATAAAAGTTGCATGAAGCCCTCTTCATGGCCATGCACAAAGATCGCCGGCAAGTCATCCTTGGCTGCACAATATGACCTCATCTCCACATGCAAGACCTTAGATGACTATTAACGGTCAAAGCCCAACATACTATATCTTTGGATAATAAATCCCCGAGAGCAAGAAAGGAATGAATCTAACACTGGATATCGCATAGGAAGGTATGAATCTACTACTCTTTTTAACAACAGAAGGTATCATTGCTCTAAGGAGCAAGTGGAAGTGGGAGCCTGTTAGAAGAAGCAGGAGGAGATTCTATTGGAGTTGGAGAACTTTCACAAAAAGAGCGAGCGAATGAGGTGTTGTTGGAAGGCATTGGGAGGTGGTTGGGAAACCCTTATAAAGAAAGAACTCTTTCCTTTTAACCAGTGGAGAAAAAGAAGATTCGGGTTTCCATGACATGGTTGCAGAGAACCTATGGAGGGCTAGGGCTAAGGACATCCCCCCATAACCTATGTTGCAGACTTCAGCAGACTTCAGTAGACTTCTTAATGACATAAATCTTGTGACCCCTGACTTCCATGTACTTGGGTGGCTAGCTCTCGTCTTTGGAAAGCTTTTAGTAATTACATGGTGATTGCCTCTAGTTAGTTGAACATATATTACCCCTACTGTTTAAACTTTCCTACATCAGCAATGTTTATATTGTGGCATCTCGAGAAAGAAAAAAAAAAAAGACATCTCGCCGCTTGTTTTCTGCTTCTGAAAATGTTGCACCAATCCTGGTCATTCTAAGCTTATATCACCGAGACTGATTGCGCCGAGTTGGTGCACCTGCACTGTTTCAAGCATCTACTGGATTGTCCTGGAACAATGACAGAGAAAAAAGAAAATGAGCATAAACCGCTTAATCACTTCTTGTCAATTTATCTCTTTCAATCATGCAAAACTATGCAGTAATGAAATTTCACCAGCACTTGCTTTCCATCCAGGGATTGGTTCGGACATGAGCTCTCTCATCTCATTTTTACAGTGGTAAAAGTGCTTTTATGAGTATATCCTCAATATTCTCGAGTTAGATTAATCATGAGTATTAAAAACTAGAAGATAACAATGGAACTTGAACCCTTTTATTGGGAGGTAAAAAAAAAAAACGAAGGAACATGAACCGAGAAGCTTTATCAACCATCATAAGTGATTAGAATAGAGTTGCATCGAGACTTCCATGGACTTTAGAAACCATTTTAGAGAGCTTCCAAGAACCACGAGAGCCAAGAAAGTGGGATTAAAAAATTAAAAAAAAAAAGGGCTTTGTGGAAGGATCTGGAAAAGCCAAGTTACTTTTCCAAACCAAACTGCAACAGCCCACAGCTCATCCCCTGGCCTGTGGCAGAAAGGGGATGATGGGTCAATATTTTCCCACTCTTTTTTATCCTTCAAATCTTCTGAATTCTGAAATGGATCTCTGTGTGTACCAGAGAGAGAGAGAGAGAGAGAGAGAGAGAGAGAGAGAGGACCTCGTGAACATGGGCTATGGCTTCACATGAAAAAGTTACAGGATGTGGGTTAACCTCTCCTCTCTGAACACAGCCTCCTTTATTTTTTTTTTTTTGAGCTGCCACCTTTTATTAGGCATGTAGACTTCTCTTTCGGCCACAACTCTGCATTAAATATTTCGTCCCTCAATTTGATGTTGTCCCATGTAATATCCATAGCCCGCCTTTTGTTGGAAACTATAGCAAACTACGATCAATTTTTTTTATAAAAAGTCATGAATGAATAATATTTAATCAATTTATAAAATAATTATGGCATACTAATATATAAAATAATCATTGATAATATTTTATATATTATTGCTACCATCACTCTATAATATATCAAATACAGTGATATATATCAAATCCAGTAATAATCCAAACACAATGATCATATATCATTCTAATATTTATATACCAAACAGCATCTAAGTAAAGTTAATGTCGATCTTTCTATGTTGAACTCAAGAAGAATGATTGCTTCTGCCAGGGATGAAAACTTCCTGCTTGAAAAATGGTTCACTCTGTTGACAAAAGTTTTATGCAGTGTGATATATAATATATATATATATATATATATATATATATATATATATCATTTAGAGAGGCTCTGGAACCGTGACACGTCACATATTTTGTGAATCTCAATACATGGAAGTGCAGGAAACTGACGGGTAATCCGTTAGCTCCTTTCTTCAATTCCCTCCAACTTGGATTTCATGAACAGCCCCTGAACCTGCTCCTTCTCAAGGATCCGGTCCCTCAACCTGGCCTCCCCCATTCCCCTCTTCCTCCCGATCTACCGGTTCCTCGATCCCACACCCCGCCAACCCCCTCCCACCAAAAAAAAATAAATAAATAACAAAAAACATAAAAATAACATAAAATAAAATAAAAATCTTATCGGCTACAAGGTTTTAGAGACTGGTATCAAGCTTACGTGTTAGATATGCAAGTGCCGATTTTATATAAAACAGATGATGTTTCTTCGAATAGGTTTAGTTTCGGTACACGTATATTTCATAAGATGTTCATATGTTTGGTTTGAATGGCTAGGATTAACCAAGTACTCGTCGGAGATACGTACTCTAGGGTAAATAAGTGGAGATGCCATGGGCTACTGTACATTGGACCTTTTGTATGTCATCATTGCGAGTGCTGTAGTTTTTATGTTATCTTCATGCACAAGTACGGAAGGTTTGAATTGTAGGACATAAGTGGGACGATGATGGAGACAAAAATAAGAAGAGACCATATGAAAAGGAAACTAGCAAGATGGTGGCAGGAACGATGGAGATGACTCAAAAGGCACAAAACGATCAAAGAGGAGAAGATAGAGGCCAAGACAGCGACAAGAGGCATGGGAAATGACAGGAACACCGCACTCTAGAAGATCAACCAATTAGCCGGAGGTGAAGGCAAAAAAAAAAAAGGTACGAATTGGGTATTTGGACGTAGGTCAGGCCGAAATTGGATTGCCATGGTTCAATATATTTATATATATATTATTTCAAATTATTTAAATTCATATCTATATTTATTCTAAATAAATATAGATACAAATTGAATATCAAAAATATAAATTAAATTTTATGATCATATTATAAAAAAATATTAATACGTGAATGATAAATCGAATTAATAACATATAAAAATTTAATTATAAATTTTGCATACCATATAAAATTAACTAGAATTATAAATAAAATCGAATATTAAAATGTATATTAAAAAATTATATATATATTAATGAATATGAATATAAATTTTATGACCGCATAATCAAGAATATTACTATATAAATAACAAACCATAATAAATCAAGTTAACAACATATTAATATAATTATATATTTTTTATATTATATAAAATTAAATAAAATTATTAATAAAAATAAATATATTAATTATTTATTTATATTTATGAACCTGAATATTAACTAGATACTCAAATTTTTATCCGCATTCTAAAAGATTTGATTATAAAAACTAATTCAGATGGATATCATGCAATCCACCCCCCTGGTGGAGGTAAACTGGAAGGCAACAGCAAGGATGATAACATAAACAGAGATGCTGGTTAAACAGGTTATAAGATTGACATGCCTATTCACGAATCAACGGTCGAGAAATTTTAGATACGAAGGGTCAAGAATTCGTATACAAACGTATATAAGCAAAACCTTTTTTCGCTTTGACCGGCACCCTCTTCCTAAACAAAAGGACGATTCATCCCTCTTACCATTGGAAGAGATCGAAATGGCATCGAGCCCTTGTTTATTTGAAAAATAAATAAACAAACAGAACTACACAGATTAACTGGCTTCTACGAACATCGAATGGTCCTCAAATATAAGGATGTACATTTGAGTTAAGTTCGAAGAACCACACTAGTTCTACTTCTTTCTTCTTCTTCTTCTTCTTTTTTTTCTTTTTTGCGAGGAAACACAGGAACAGTTCAGAGATGATCGAGCATAGCTCCTTGAGTTTTCTGCTAGCTACCATTAAAATTTAAACTCAAAATGGGCAGATGTTTGGGAAGGACACATCAGTTCACGATAAATGTGTTAGAAAAACTGGGTTGGTGATCTTCCATGCCAAAATATCCTTCAAGATGGAGGAGTTAGGGCACCATTTGATAACAGTTTCAGACTCACCATCTGCCCATTTCTGTTGTGCCTGTAACTCTATCAGTCACCCACACCCCCCACGCCAGGCCGCATCCAATTCGGCGAAGGGCACCGAGGGGGGCGGCAATAATTTGCCTCCTGCCCTACCAGCTGCCCTTTAATGGTTATTTTTAACCAGAGACAGCTAAAGATTTAGTAGCTGAAACAGATGCATCAAAATTTACCTTCAACACTCCAAGCAATTAGAAGAAGGCTTTGCATCAATGACTTCCCGGTGTCCAACCGGAGGCTAAAAATAGAAATGAGATTCAATTGACTGTTTTAAGGCTATATAAACTATGGCGTCATCCGTGCCCCATAAGGAAACCAAAGTCACCTGATGTTCAACCATCGTTTAACTCATGCGATTTTACATTCTGTCGAGATGTGCTGACATCTCATTCGACATCTCGGTCTCTTGGTCCTCAGCATCTTACATGATTTATTTATGTCCTAGTAAAACTTGCTGGGGAATTCTCTCATATCCTCTCCTCTCCATTCTTCCAAGAGAGGAAAAAGGTGAAAAGCTTGGAAGGCCTAACGAGTAAACAACGATCATTCCAGAATTCTATTGAACCCTCATTTTCCAAGTTAAACAACCTAAAATGCATGAAAGACGTTTAGCATAACAAGGTGTCAGAATTATTGACCCTAGAAGCACATAACCCCACAGAGTCAAGATTCAGCACGAGAGTATGAAGCATACCCGTAAGTTGCTTGTAAAGAGCTCCAGGTTTTAATCCAAACTCCTGCCCGCTTGAATAGGAATTTATAAGGCAGTAGTACCCTTTGAAAACCACCAACATAACCCAGAATCTAAAATTTATATAAAACTAATATAATGTTCCTAAAAGACCAACCAATAACTTGAGAGCATGCTCATCATTTCAAGGGACTTACAATGACTTGACTCCCGAATCAAATTACCATGGAAGAGAATTCAGATGTGGAAAATTAAAAAAAAAAAATGATAGGCTCATTCGAATGCAAAAACACATGAAAGAACCAAATAGGCAAATATGCACAGCCATGGTTGCCTTCAAATGCTATAAATAAAGCAATCCACACGGATGTCCCTGGAGCCCAAACTTTGTCAGACTTCAACAGAGAATCATTCAGATCTCCGTTCTCATAAAAATCAATAGCTAGGCTTGCACTAAGATACGTGCAAATGAATAATTCAACAGATGACAACATTATTTAAACTTCATGTGCCAAAAATTGAGATGACTTTGCCACTCCTGTGACAACCGCATCATACCCCCTCCCACCCATTAAAAAAAAAAAAAGCAATTAATCATCACAGAAATGAGACTCACAAGGAACAAACATACAATTGAATAAAGCAATGCCTAACACACACATGTAAGATTACATAGAAACAACAAGAACTATTCGAATAGAAAACACAATACAAAGGGACTTCAATTTAGCAATAAACAAAACTGCTCAGATATCTGCACTGCAAATACAAAATAAAGAATGGACAATAAAGAAAAGTATGCCTCAGATTGATGTCTTTTCATGGTAATTACTCAAAGTATATTTATAACCATCATAGGCACTTGTATTAAAACTGGGGCTCCCCAAACCTTTAAAAAATGAAAAGAATGACATCAGTGGTCAAAAGCACGACTATCGGAAGCAGTATTTTATTACAAGGAAAAAAGAAAAAGAAAGAGAAGCAGCAGCCTGCAGGCAATATGTATGTAAGGCAACCCAGATCGATTCAGTGTAACTTCGCACTTGATCAAAACATAGACAATCAAGATAAACTCGGGATAAAAACTTTTTTAAAAAAAAAAAAGAAAAAGATTGTTGCATCAGACATACAAAAATTGATTCCCAAGACATAGTCATCAACCCCAATATGAGTGCAGATGTCCCTGTCCGTTTTATCATCATTTGCAACTTGCACAAAATTAAGATAACACAGTAAAAAGCAGCACCACATACAAAGATCTTTATGATGTTAAATAGAGGATAAATTTAAGGTGATGTGGCAAGATTCTAGCTATCACAGTAAAAGCTTGCTTCTTTCCAAAGAACATAAATGAGCCCTTTTTCAACTCATATTCAGGCAAACCAGTCAACACTAATATCTAGCAACATAACAAGCTCGAAAGAACAAAAACTAAAAGTTCACATATGAAATGCCAAAAAAGTTACAAATTAATTAATAAGGGCATAATATAGAAAAGGCTTTGCCTTCTTGAATATTTGCTGACTAACTAAGTTGTCAAAAGGAGGGGAAGTCTATATACCAAATTTCAATAAGCTGCTTATTGTTAAATATGAATGATGCGTAGCTAAAGGTCTACCTCCACTGGTGGATGGTAAAACAATACAAAACTTCTAATCATCTAAAACCATTTGACAATATATTTCATTTCATTCAAAACCACATAAAACAAATACAATCATGAATCAAAAAGAGGCTATTAATGGACACCGCCTTTGTGATAGTAACAATCTATGCATCATCATCCTGAATCAGGTAATTTGTGCAAAATCCATCATTGGCAGATCAAGATATATCACAAAGGTTCTGCAAGTATTTCCAATCATATTAACTATTTCAAGTTTACAAGTGTCTCATTAATAAATTTTTAAAAAAAGGGAGAAAAGCTAAAAACAACATGACCTTATCAAGTTCAGTAGGACATTTAATCTGTGCAAGAATTTTGAAGTAATGAAAAGAATAAAATAAATAACAATTGCTGATGCAATGGCATATGCCATGGATGATTCTTAATCAAATCCAAGTAAACATTTCTATCCACATTTGAACAAACATAAAAGAAAAAGTGACAGAGCAACAAAAATAGATGAAAAGTAGAGGCATTAGAAATTTAAAGAGTGGTTAAGTAAGAGGTAGACAGATCCTGGGAAAAAGAAAACACCAATGTCATAAAATATATAATATGTCAAAAAAGTAACATAGCAACAAAAATAGATAAAAAAGGAATGTTAGCTGACCCCAAAATGGTACAAAATTAATCAACATGAAGTAGTTAGGATCATGTAATTATGTTTAGGAATTTATATAGTGCTTGGCTAACCAGCCTTTCATGTGGAAAACAAACCAACACAAAGAAGTTAGAGAAGAGTTAAACAGAAAATAAGTGCCCCAGATGAAATTCTTTTCAAAGTGATTACTCTCAAAACATATTTAAAACCACCATAGGAATTTGATATAATCAAATTATACATCAAGAGATAAAATTATAACAGGAACACAGAAAATAAGAGGAAAATTAAGATATATAAACAAAAATAAGAAGGTTCTGCATAATCTTAAATAAGGTATATTTTTTTGTATCTAATAATCATTTTTTTAAAAAAAAATAAAATGCACCAGTTTCATGAAGAAAATGAACATATGAACAAAATTATCATATTGAACATAAGAAGCCCTAGCTGGAATAGAAAATAATTCAAAAAGAAAAAGTTACATATTAAGTTTGCAGAGACAAATACGATAGAATCAGATTATTTCAAAACAATGTACCAGTTTAGCATCCTCTTTACATCTAAATCCAAAACATACAACCACTGAGCTTTAGCTCAGATGGTAACACCACTCCCGTTATTGCCAAGAGATCAGGGGTTCGATATCACAGATCAGGCCATCCTTGAATAATGTTCTGGACACCATGATGGAAGCAGCAAGTAACAATACACAACCACTATGAATTAGTCGCTCACAGAACAACAAAAAACTGCCCTTAACCTTGAAGAATCAGTTGTATCAGTATGCAATGATAAAATTAAGAAAAAAAATAATAAAGAACATAAGAGCTGTAAGTACTTTATAATAGAATACAAACATATGTCTACTTCCAAGTAATAGATAGATAAATAAATACATTATTCACCAATTAACATGCAAAACTCAAAACCCAATGAATTAGAATAGATATACCAAGAAATTGAGTCTGCCTCAGCGGTAGTGACAATATTAAAACATCGTCATTTTGAATCAGCAGATAATACGTGCATATATTGCAACACCAGAAGACTAGTCTCAAAATTTAAAAATCAAAAAAAGAAAAAGAGACACAGATTTCTAATTGCAAACAACTATATATATCGCACAAAAAGAGAGGTGCAAATCGAAAGGGATGCATCGAGAGAAATAAGAAACCTGTGCATCAGAGAGATTCCCATTAGACCAAGTCATCACTCTCTAGAGATACGAGTGCTGATGTCCCTGTCTGTTTTCTCATCACTTGCAGCGCGACCAAGACCATTTCTAGCAAAAAAACACCATCTAATGGCAAAAAGATTGGTTAATTGCACACTCCTGCCTCAACTCTAACCACAAATCTGAACTTAAAACTGTACCAGGTTGCCATCTTTTTAATGGGAGGACATGAAACTTCTACAAACAAAGCATACTTGCGTTGTTGGGCAAGATTTAATGCCTTGATCACAAGCTAAAATGTCATGACCAACTCCTCAAACGGCCCATTTAATAATTCCGAAAGTCTTCATGCAGAAAATTTTTTTTTTTTTAAAAAAAAGAACACTTTTGAATCAAACGATTTCTAAGAGATAAACAGAAACGAAATGCGTTGGATTCGTTCCTTTTCACTGAAATCACAAACTCAAAGTATTTAAAACCATCATCGATGCCCAGTGATGCCCAAATCACCAAAAGAAGGAGAAAAAACTGGATTCAAAGGAAGAACATAAGGAGAAAAGATAAAATTTAAAATAGGCAAACCAGAAGATTCGGGGAGGAAAACTACGTACAACATGGGAAACCTAGGGGGCATGGACAATAGTAGAGTGGTGGAGGCGAGATTAGGTTTTAGGGTTTGCAGTTGGAGGTTTGAGCGCTACTTGGGAATATATAGAGAGGCACAGGGTATTAATGGGCTCCTCCTGATCTTTGGCCAGATAAGTACCTGAAACACGGCCCGGCCCGGCCCGGACCGGCCCGGCCTAAAGACTCTTTATACGAATGATTAGGCCCATCGAGGCCGTAGATCTCTAGCTGAACTTGAATGGTTGGCCGAAAAGCTAGCTTATATCAAAAATATCTCCCTACTCATCCTACCAAATGATGTGGCAATAGCCATGGACCATAGCTAGTGCTTCTTTTTGTCTCTTAATAACATCAGCCATCCAAAGT
This sequence comes from Areca catechu, assembly GCA_021397845.1. Classification (NCBI taxonomy): domain Eukaryota; kingdom Viridiplantae; phylum Streptophyta; class Magnoliopsida; order Arecales; family Arecaceae; genus Areca; species Areca catechu. The sequence goes on from CM038041.1 coordinate 12,674,484, forward strand.
CCAAACTTTGTGCAATATACTTTAGAAAATTTTTTGCTAGTTCAAAGTTCTGTTTGCAATTTTAGCTGGCAAGGGGTTACCATTTTTTACCAACCCTACTTAACCTAATGGTTGGTACATGGTTAGAAAATTTGCCAACATTTTGAAATTTCTGGAATTATTCATAGTTCATGGTCTAGCTGAATAATTCTATTAATGATTCATCAATCTCCAATGTATCACTAATATGTTGCAAATTTATCATTAAATTTGTGATAGTCACAAAAAGTTCTTGAATCTTCAAATTATTCATTTGAGCTAATACCCGCTTTGGAAAGGCCCCGGGCTACCCACTATAATGGGGGAATGGTTGGAGTTGAAATATAATTTTACATAAAAATATGCAATACTTCTTACTCTCACTTTTAGAAGAATAATTTTTCCCGTCTTTTCACTTCTTATCTAATCTTCATCTCATCGTATTCCTCCCCCCAATTTCTAGGGTTCACACCTTAATGATGCACTTTTATTTTTCTAAGAAAAATCTTTTGTAATCTAAATTAATATAAAAGATATTGTATACATGTATGAATACATGTTATAGTATTATTTTTAATTTTATCAAGTTTTGTCAATTTTTTTTCAAATACCAAATTTCTTAATCTCATAGGATGATTTTTAAACACCAAACTTGTGACTATGGTTTGATTCCCTGCCCATTACAAACGTTGCCATATTGGTTAAGTTATAAGGTAGGCCTAGTTGATATAATATGATAGAAAAGGAAAATAAATTTATATATATAAATTAAAATTATATCATATTTTGTGCATGCAGATAAGATATTATCATGACTATCTTCCTTGTTTAAATTTAAAAATTGATGATGACTGCTTTTCTTATTCAATTTCATTTTTTTTTTCTTCAAAAGATGGTGCATTGTTATTTTTAAGAATGTTGGAGGAAATTGAAAATTTAATAAATAGATAGAGATAGTAAGTAGTATTATAGAATGCGTACAGCCTCTTTCATTTTTTTTTCTAAATTAATTAGTTATGATAAGTTATCAATCAACTCTTTTTTATCAATATTTTTTCATTTTTTTATAATTATTATCTTAGATAAAAAAATATTGAATTATTGATACTGTGTATTTTTTATATTATATAAGATGAAAATTAGAAACAAGAGGCAGCCAAATCTAATGTTGTTCTAACATGTTCTCATACAAGAATAAATATAAAATAATTAAAAGATTTAACATAAAACCAACAAAATTATGTATCTCTTATAGCAATTAATATGATTATAAATATGATTAAGTCAAATAAATAAATTTGCATAAATACCCTCTCAAAATTGATTTTTATATTTATATCATTATAAAATATTTTCATCATTATAAAATATTTATTTTGCATATATGCTCATCTTTCTTTTATATATATATATATATATATATATATATATATATATATATATATATATATGTGTGTGTGTGTGTGTGTGTACCTATTTAACACTATTAAGAAGTTAAAATTTTAAAGTGAAATGATTACAAATATGATTAAATCCAATAGATATAATGGTCATCATTATAGTCATCAAAATCAAATAAGTTACATTATAACTTGTACATAGGTGACCCTTAGTTTATAGAATATTTTTGTGTCGCTTTATTATCAATTTTATAGGTATATTTTGCATACTTATCCTTCTAAATTGACATAAATACCCTCTCAAAATTGATTTTTATATTTATATTATTATAAAATATTTATTTTGCATATATGCTCATCTCCCTTTTTTTTTTTTTCTTTTTTTCTTTTTTTGCATATGTGCTATTTAACACTATTAAGAAGTTAAAATTTAAAATTGAAATGATTGAAATATCCATGATGGATAAATATGCAAAAAGAAATATTTATAAGGATATAAATGTAAATATTAATGTTGTGAAGATATTTGTCAATTTCATATATGTAGAAGGGTATACATGTAAAAAAATACTTAGATTTTTGCATAAATATTTTCATAAATATTAGAATTTACATGAATATCTTTTAAAGTAATATTTATGTGCATACCCTCATAAAATATTATTTTTTATATGAATACTTTTGATATAGTGGTTTAACTAATGTCATTAGCCAAAATCAATTTTTTTAAATTAAAAATTAATTAAAATTATGTAATTATCATTTTACCCATTAAATGGGTAATAGTTTAACCGATCTTACTGGAAGCTTACTGGAAGCTTATCTAACATGTTGGGTACAGGAAGAATCAAGCTGGGTCGAGCCAAGAAACATAACTTCTCACAACGACAAAGTCGCAAACTAAAGAACCTGATGACAGGTATGGTGACTACACCTCTAGAGCTAAAATCATTATAAAGATTGAAGAAAAAAGTATCTAAGATGACCTTTCATAATAAAAATTTTAAATTGCATGCAATAAAAACAAGTATTGAAAGAAGATTGAAGCAGTTATATCAAGAAGTCTAGCAATAGCAGAGAAACTCGATATTGTGTCCCAATCCAAGACCAACAATGAGCTGAAGGAGATACAAGCAACCAACCAACTGTCGAAAATGTCAATAAGACACGGCATGGGAAAGACATAAAGAAAATTCTCCAAAAAAGCAAAGGAGTGATAATGTAATCTGGTTAATGACAATAGCAAATTATGATGTAAAATGAGTATTAGTTAATAATGGAAGTTCTACGGATATACTATTCTACAATACTTTCTCTCGGATAAAATTATATGATGATCAGTTGAAAAGAGTTGCATTAGATTTTTTAGAGATTCAATCAGGATCAAAGGCGATTATAGTAAAAAGCTATATCGATGAAGTACAATTCAACTTACATTCATGGTTGTCTGAATACCTTCAGCATATAATATCATTCTTGAATAGTCCAAGTTAAAAAAACTAATAGTAATTGTCTCAACCTAATACTTCTTCGTTCGATTTTCTAATGGAGTCGAAGAGATGCATGGAGATCAATAGTTAGCTTAGCAATATTTCATGGCTACTGCCAAAACTCAAAAAACTAATGAAACATCAACAACCAATCAATCAAATTAGAGAGAAATGGAACAAAAAGGTTAACCAGCCAAATGGTTGGTCTCAATTTTGTTAAAGGAGGACAATCCATCAAGAACGGTGCAACTCGGATCCTTTTTATTTAATGAATATAGAAGCCAAGTAATAAAATTTCTATGATGCAATGCTGATAGCTTTGCTTGGTCATCATTGAACATGCCAAGGATTCTACTAGAAGTGATCACTCATAAATTGAATGGTGATCTAAAATACAAGCCAATCCAATAAAACAAGAAAAATCTTATCCCAAAAGATAAAAGAACATCAACGAGAAAGTTGACAAGCTTTTAGCTATCAAGCTTATTTAGGAAGTTCACTATGTTAATTAGTTAGCTAATGTTATAATGGTAAAAAAGGCTAATGAAAAATGATGAATCTATTTTGACTATATGGATCTTAACAAAACATGCTCGAATGATAACTCACCTTTATCGAAGATTGACCAACTTATCGATGTAATATCCAGGCATAAATTATCAAGCTTCATGAATATCTTTTCTATATATAATCAAATTAGAATGGCTCTTGAAGATGAAGAAAATACAACTTTCATGATCGAGAAAGGCATCTATTACTATAAAGTAATTCCCTTCTATTTGAAGAATGCTAGATTAACTTATCAATGATTAGTCAACAAGATCTTTAAGGACCAAATTGGATAAAACATAGAAGTCTATGTCAATAACATGCTTGTCAAGAATGATAAAGAATATTTTCATATATAAGACATAGATGAAGCCTTTGGTGCACTTCAATAGCATCGGATGAAATTAAATCCAAGTAAATGTGCCTTTAGGCTAACTGCTAGTAAGTTCCTCTAATTCCTAATCACTAAACAAGGCATTGAGATAAATCTGGAAAAAAAATTCAAGTAATTCTTGATATGAAGCATCCAACTTCTCAGAGAGAAGTTTAATGGCTAATTGAGTATATAGTAGTCCTTAGTTATTTTATTTAGAAGTTAGCTAAATAATGCTTACCCTTCTTCAAAGTTCTAAAATAAATGCAAAGCTTTACATGTGATCACTATCATAAGCGGTCAAAAATAAAACATAACTCACTACTATAGCTAGAATGAGTAGGGATCGTATTCTCGGGGACCAAGGATAATTATTTCATGAACAAATTAGAGAAAGAAATAAATATTTAGAACTGATCAATTAAAATTAAATATGAGATCGAGGGATTTATATGATAAAAAAATATTTTTGGGTTTCCAGGTAATCACAAATATAAATCACGTATTTGTTCTAATCTAAATAATTAAAATCTATATTTATTTTGAAATCTTTCAAACTAATCCCTAGTATAGGCTATCTTGTCGAGTATGAACTATATCTTATTAAGATCATGGCCCATCTTACAAGTATAGGCTATCCAACGATTGAGTTAAAAAAATTCTAACAAGATACATAAATAAAAATTTCAGAATTAATTATCTATATTGAGCATGGATCATATCATGCTAGGATCATGATCCATCCCACCAGGATAATTAATTTAAAAATTCAAACAAAAAAGAGAAGGAAATTGAAAGCATTTATTCAATTGTATAGAAATTAAAATACTTACAATATTAATGAAAGGACCTATGTACTTCTATAAAGTGTACCTTAGTCACATATGGCTTATGGATACATCTTCTTGGAGACTTGGGGCTCTGTCATAGTACCTCCTCTCTTGAAGAACTCTTTTTCTTTATTCTTCTTTTTTCTTTCAAAGCCGAACTAATTACAGGAAAAAATAAAATAATTTTTTTATCGATGGAATTGATGATTGGCCTATTACCCGGGGTCCTCCTTTTATAGGACTTATCAAGAGCTTTCTCTCAATCAAATTGAAGTCAAATTGCATCAGAATCGACCATATATCATGAGGACTAATCTCAGTCATTGATCTATTGCTTGATGGATTGATCAACATGTTCTTTCCTTTTATGGCAACAGAGTTTGGGATCCTTCTAAATCGAACCCCGAATCAAGATCCTTCTCCCAATCAACTCAATTGTTTTCTTTATCCCAGTTCTCGATAAAATGCGATAGTAGATGGGTGGCGGCGATGGTCGATGATCTGGTGACGAACCAAAGGAGGATGGTGGCTCAGATGATGGGAAGAATGGGCTTGGATCAGTGAAGCAGAGCAGCCATGGCTTTATAGGAAGGATGGGCTAGACCACGAGAAGACGGGGGCCAAGAAGAAGGCCATGGGTGGCTCACGAAGGAGAGGCAGCGGTGATGGTGGTTGATAGTGGTATTGGCCAAAAATAGGAAGAAGATGGCTGATCAAGGGAAGAAACCGGTGGTGCAGAGCGTGGGCACAACTGGTGATGGTCTTCCGGCATCTCCTCTGACTATGGGTGGTGATGGGCTAATAGCAGCGACGGAGAACGGGACAGTCGGGCTAAGAAGATCAAAAGAAGATGACTCCGACCGGTGACAGTGGCAAGAAGGGGGACATTCAGTCTTCACGGTAGCGATGGCAACATGGAGGGAGCATCGACAGCAAGGAGGATGGCAGGGGCAGCGACTCCAACTATCGGACGATGAATTACAGCTTAAAATCCTCCACAATCCCAGCTCAGAGCCATGGACCAAAATCCATGGCTGCCGGTGGACTGTTGAGTCTATTGTAAACCAATTGATCGGTCCATGGTGGAGCAACTGCTTTAAACTTTATGCCTACCTATATTAATTTTTGGACTTAAGTTTTGGGCTCATTTTAAGTTTGACTCACATGTCGTTTATACTGTTGGACTCAAAAAATCAAGCTCTTTCAATTCATGGACTCTTTTTCTATAAAATATTAATAACAAATATCAACTTAATAAATACAAAGTAATTAATATTTATTTTAATGGTTAAATTAGGATAATTAATAGACTTATCACACCCCCCAACTTAATCATTGCTAGTCATTTAGCGATGTAATTAAAATATAATAATGTATCATTAAGATCCTCCATTGCAAAATTAGATCTAGGCTAAAAGTTAAAAGAAGTTAGCTAGTATTACTAACTAAGTATTGAGTTTCCGAAGTAAATTTCATAGTCAAAACTATTAAAAACTTTTTTAGACTTCATCCAAAGGTCTACAGTACTTGTGTTTATGATCGCTAACTTAGTATTTTAATACAAAATTATAAAGAACAATTGTATCTTTGCTTATTACCTACTGCTTATTACCTACTTTTGGTCAATTTTCTATACATCTCCAAATTAAGCACATAAGTTGAGATAACTTTTACACTGCCTGATTGTTTTTTCTTTTTTTCTGGTGATATTTTTGCACTGCCACTTTTTGATGTGAATAATAACACTTACTTAGACGAAGGTGCCCAGTTACTTGGTGAAAAATCAATGTTTAGAACTTGCCTTTTTTCTCAAGTAGGTAGCTCTTTTCTTAAATTCAAGTTTCTTTCAATGGGATATATATCAATTATCAATTTTTCAGTAATAATTGAATCTTCAATTGACCTTACAACTAATACCTAATTTATCTCGTCAATATGCATGTACAATAAAAGTACTAATAGTCTTTAGGTGACCTAAGTAGATTGCTAAAAGTCTGACCAGCTACCTTATTCCTTGACTCTCTACAATAATTAACAAATACTATTTGATGTGGCAGGATCACTGACATTGAGCAATTGTTAGACGCCACGTCGGAGAAGGCTGCCACGTCGGATACTCTTCTCGGAATCCTTCGCCGGGCTGAGCTCCATCAGAATGTAGGGGTGGCCTGTCGAAGCCGAGCTCCGTCCTCCGCCAGGTCAGCCCCCGCGAGGTCAGGATGCTTAGGCCGGAGCCGAGCAGCCTCCCCCAGGTCGAACCCCTCAGGTTGAGCCCCTTGGTCCGGAGTCGAGCTCAGCCCTCCTCCGCCATGTGGAGCCCCTTCGAGGTCGAGTCCCCTGGGCTAGAGTCGCGTTCTGCCCTCCTCCGTCAGGTCGAGTCCCTTGGTCCGAAGTCGAGCTCAGCCCTCCTCCGCTAAGTGGAGCCCCTTCAGGCTGAGACCCTCGGAGTCGAGCCCTGCCCTCCTCCATCAGGTCAGGCCCGCTCGAAGTCGAGCCCCTCGGAGTCGAGCCCTGCCCCTCCAGCTCGACCTTCATCTCGGGCGGAGGCACCAGCAAGCAAGGGGGCGACACTGTCCTTGCTGGACGCCGGCGAGCCGCCCGAGGACCACAAGGAGGCGCCCACCAGGCCATAATAACTACCCGCAGCTACCACTTGCATCAGAAAAGGAAGAAGCTCCCTGATCGAGGCACCACGCTCTCCACCAACTACCTGCACCACCCGAAAGAGGAAGTCAACTAGGAAACTCAAATCCTGGGGACGGCGGCCCCCCGATCGAGGCACTACCAAGTTTCCTGGAATAGAGCAACCGGAAGGAATGTCAGAGCGCGTAGCAGTTCTCTTATCACGAACCGGGAAACACGCCCCGTCCATGGTACGAAACACCACCGCACGAGCCTGCTAGCACGGGGAGATCCTGAGGTAGGCGTTCAACAGCCACCTGAACTTAAAAGAGCCATCGACACCCCCTGCGGGAGGTGAGCGAACACTCATCCAAGCAACCGGGGGAGAGAAGGTCACACAGGAGGACCGATCCACCTCGACCATCATCTCTCCCAGCACACTTGCACCCCAATTCTCACACCACTCACTCCTTCTCGCATGGAGTCCACCTTAGGGGCTCGACCAGGAGGACCTGTTTCCTGGATCGTCATTGATTGACTGTCGGAGTGCCCCCATCGGAATCCCTGGTTCGGATCTCTGACCCTTGTTTTGCAGGTCTCGATGAGCGAGCCGGTCCGCACAGATGAGGGGCAATCCGACGTCGACAGCAGCTACGAGCCACGACGATCTTGGTGGTAACAGATTGGCATGCCAGGTAGGGGGCAAGACGATCTTCGATCCAGCCAAAGCCCCTTACAAGTAGCTCACTGGGAGGATGGTGACGACACGAGCGAGAGAAGTCTCCACCAGCCATGCGGGAGATCCCCTTCACATGAGGACCTGCACAGTCCAGAAGGGGAGCACCCCGCTCCAGTTCAACCACTCCAACGGACATCCAGCTGATCGCACTAGCCCAGTAGATGCAAGTCCTCACTGTGGCAGTGCGCCAGCTCCAACACCAGTAGTGGTCCTTGGCTACCCACAGCAGCCAGGGACTCCCGCGGCCCATGCTGTAGCACCCCGCGATAGCCTGCATTTCTTCCAAGGAAGGCCTTCATAGCCACGGGCCATCACCGACCACTGGGATAGTCACCAGACTCCGGCGAAGAGACAACGGACCAGATCCGCCGATCGAGAGAGCCGATCCCCAAACCTTGAGCGGGTAATAACCAAGCCTAGCCAAGGTAGAAAGAGCAAGACCCCCCGTCATGGACACCGTGCATCCATGTCACCTTCTCCATCTCATTCAGTGGAGGGATCCACTGATGAAGCCATCCGGCGCATGGCAGAGAAGCGCCTGGAGGAGCATGACCGCAAACTGGCAGAATTATCCCACCAGTTTGCCAATCTACAGGGCTCCACTAGTGAACCGGCGGGCTACGAGCCCGTCCCCCATTCTCACAAGAAGTCCAAGAGGAGCCGATCCCAGCTTGGTTCCGTATGCCGCAGGTGGATCCCTATGATGGGACCACCGACCCCCTGGATCACTTAAGAGCTACAAAGCCCTCATGAGGGTATGGGGGCAACCGACGCCCTCCTCTGCGTCGCCTTCCCTGCTACTCTCCAGAAGGCAGCCCGGGTGTGGTTCTCTCGTCTTGAGCCGGAGAGCATCAGCTCTTTTGCTCAGTTGGAGCAGAGGTTTGTAGCCCACTTCGATGCTTGTCGGAAGGTGCCACGAGAGGCGAATAGCCTCTTCTCCATCAGGCAGCAAGACTGCGAGCCCCTGCGGGACTACGTGGCCCGTTTCAAGGCACCGTGTTGAAGATCTACAACCTCAATGAGCCAGTTACTATGCTGGCACTGAAGCGAGGGCTCAAGACCTCCAGCCTGACCTACTTGCTCGACAAGAAACCCCCAAGACATACTCCGAGCTCCTCCTCGAGCTCAGAAATACATCCACACCGAGGAGGCGGATCGCACGAGGCGGGAGCTCGATGGGAAGCCATTGAAGAAGCCAAGTCCCGTTGAGACATCCGGGATGCAGAAGCCAGGACCCCCAGCTCCGAACTTCTGGTAGAGGCTGAGATCAATAAGCGCCCCCATTCTCGAGGAGAGGTACACCCCTCTCCTTACTCTGAGGATGAAGATCCTCATGGAGATCGAAGGTGATCCCTACCTGAAGCGCCCACCTCCAATGAGACCATCCACTGGCCGTGACAAAATGAAGTATTGTCGCTTCTATCACAACCATAGCCACAACACCATGGAATGCCGCAACCTTAAGAGGGAGATCGAAGAATTCATCAAAAGGGGCTACCTTGGATGGTTCGTGGGGGGCAGACCTCAAGCAGAACCTCAGGCACTCGCAGCTCTTCCACCAGAAGTCGACAACCATCCTACTGAGAAGCCGGTGGGAATGATATGCTGGAGAGCCAAGCGCGTAACCAAGAAAGCCTGGGGGGGCAAGATATTTTGAAAATGTACTCCCCTTTATAAGGGAAGGGAGAAACAGGAAAAAATATAAATAATGATGCCGTGGTTGTCGAGATGACAATCGCGAAGCATCCTGTAAAACGTATCATGGTTGATAGTGGAAGCTCCACAGATATACTTTTTTACGATGCTTTCTCAAGATGAATCTTTCTCCTGCTCAGCTCAGACCTGTGCACACATCCCTAGTCAATTTCACAGGTGACTCCATGAGGGTTGAGGGATAAATCACTCTTCTAGTCACTGTCGGGACTTCATCCCGGTAGCACTGTTATGATGACATTCATAGTTGTCAGGCTCCCTTCAACCTACAACGTGATTCTTGGCCGGCCTGGGAAAACCTGCTCAATGCTGTTGTCTCCACAAAGCGGCTACTGGTACAGTTCCCAACTTCTACGGTGTAGGGAGATGAGGGGTGCACCCCAGCCAATTCAACACTGCTTCCAGACTCTCCCTGGGGTCAAGGACGACCCCAGCACAAACGATCTCGACCAAAGGGCACAGGACCCCAGGGGTGGCCCGGTCGAGCGCCTCCAGTCTTATCCGCTCAGAGCAGACCCGGCGAAGACGGTCCAGATTAGGGCCCAGCTACAAGATGAGGAGAGGGCCCACTTGCTGGAGTTCTTGAGGGCGAATGCAGATGTGTTCGCCTGGATGACGGTGAACATGCCAGGTATCCCTCTTGGCATCATCACCCACAAGCTAAGCATTGATCCAAAGCACCGGCCAGTTTGGCAAAAGAAGAGAAGTTTTGCCCCAGAGAGGCAGGCAGCAATCAACGAGGAGTTAACAAGCTTTTCGTCACTGACTTTGTTCGGGAGGTGCAGTATCTTGCTGGTGGCGATTGACTACTTCACCAAGTGGGTCGAGACAGAGCCACTAGCTCAGATCACAGAAGCCAATATCTGCCAATTCTTCTGGAGGTCAATCATTTGCCGCTTCGAGCTCCCCCATTGCATCATCACAGTCAATGGATGGCAGTTTGACAACCGGGAGCTCGAAGGGTTCTGCGTCGAGCACGGCATCCAACACCGCTTCACCTCGGTAGCCCATCCCAAACAAATGGGAAAGTCGAGGTGACTAATCGGACCATTCTTTAAGGACTCAGGACCAAGCTGGACCAAGCCAAGGGTGGATGGGCAGAAGAACTCCCAAGTGTTCTATGGGCCTACCACACAATGCCTAGGATGGCGATGGACGAAACACCCTTCAACCTTATTTTCGGCATCGAGATGATCATCCCAGTTGAGCTCGGCGTGCCCACACTGCAGGTGCAACAATATGACGAAGCACAAAACTCGGCGCACCTCCTGCTCAACTTGGACCTCCTCGAAGAAACAAGGGACAAAGCTCGACTCTGAATGGCAGTGTACCAGCAATGAGTGGCCCGGTACTACAACGTGAAGGTAAGGCCAAAAGTCTTCCGACCCAGCGTTCTGGTGCTACGCCAAGCCGAAGCATCTCAATCCCAGGAGTGTGGCAAGCTCTTGCTGAACTGGGAAGGCCCCTATAAGGTGGCCGAAGCTCTCTCACACGGGGCCTACTATCTTGAGGACCTGGACGGTGCCAGATTCCCTCGAACATGGAGTGCCTGCTATCTGAGGAGATATAATCAGTAGTGTAAGGCCTCCTTCCAATAATAATAAAGGTTTTCTTTTGCACAAATGGCTCTCTGCCTTGCAGGAATATCAATGCCCGGAGCCCAGTTTCCGGCACATCAAAGCCCGGAGCCAAGCTCTCCAGCCACCAAGTCTTCGGGCCCAGCTCCAAGACATTAAAGCCCGGAGCCAAGCTCTCCGACCACCAAGTCTTCGGGCCCAGCTCCAAGATATCAAAGCCCAGAGTCAAGCTCTCCGACCAACAAGTCTTCGAGCCCAACTCCAAGACATCAAAGCCCAAAGCTAAGCTCTCCGACCACCAAGTCTTTGAGCCCAGCTCCAAGACATCAAAGCTCAGAGCCAAGCTCTCATCAAAGCCCGGAGCCAAGCTCTCCGGCCACCAAGTCTTCGAGCACAGCTCCAAGACATCAAAGCCCGGAGCCAAGCTCTCCGGCCACCAAGTCTTCGGGCCCAGCTCCAAGACATCAAATCCCGGAGCCAAGCTCTCCGGCCACCAAGTCTTCGGGCCCAGCTCCAAGATATCAAAGCCCGGAGCCAAGCTCTCCGGCCACCAAGTCTTCGAGCCCAGCTCCAAGACATCAAAACTCGGAGCCAAGCTCTCCAGCCACCAAGTCTTCAAGCCCAGCTCCAAGACATCAAAGCCCAGAGCCAAGCTCTCCGACCACCAAGTCTTCGAGCCCAGCTCCAAGACATCAAAGCCCAGAGCCAAGCTCTCCGGCCACCAAGTCTTCGAGCCCAGCTCCAAGACATCAAAGAGCCAAGCTCTCCGGCCACCAAGTCTTCGAAGCTCCAAGACATCAAAGCCTGGAGCCAAGCTCTCCTGCACTCAAGATTGAAGCCCAGCTCTCAGGCAAAGTGAAACCCTCCTCTCTGATCTCATTACATGCTAAAAAAAAAAGAAGAGAAAAGAAAGAGAAGAAGAGAAGAGGAGAGAGGTAGGGAAGATTCAAGTCAAGGCAGTTGAAAAGTCTCACTTCATTTAAAATTTGTTGTTCAATTACAAGTGTCCCCGAGCCCCCGACATGCCGGGCCACCCAGGTCAGAAACAAAAGAAAAGAGAAGCAAAAAAAAATCTACCCTATTGAGGTGGTCCCTCGCCGGAGCTATGCAACTGCGGGGCTTCATCTCCCAGGGCCTCGAGCTGCGCAGCTTCGACTTCGACAACCACAACTGGTGGAGCAGGCTCGAAGGCTGTGACCAACTCCTCAGCAGTGCCCAGGTCCGGCACCGGCTCCATGTCCGAAGCTGTAGGGTATCTGAGGAGAGCTCGGCCCTTGTCAGAGACAAACTCCTCGACCTTGGAGTGCAAGTACATGAAACCCTTATAGAAGGAGTCCGATGCTGTTTCATGGAACTCGGTGGCAAACTTCTCCGAGGCCCTGTACCTTGCCATGGCCTCCTCAGCCTCCTTTCTCGCCTCAGTAGCTTACTTCTTTGCTGCCTCTATAGACTTGGCTGCCTCCGCTGCCTCCCTCTCAGCAGCGGCCAGCCTTCCCTTCGCCGCATCCAATTCGGCTTGGAGGGACTGAGCTCGTCCCTTCTGACGAACTGCCTCGGCATTGAACGAGGTTAGCCTCTTCTCGGTGGCCGCGAGCTCCTTGGCCTTGCTCCTTGACTGGCCTCATTCTTGGTCAAGGCTCTCCTGGAGCTCCTTCGAGTGCCCCTCGATACTAGCAAGCTGCTTCTCGAGCTCCTTGTTTTTCAGGCCAAGCTCCCAATTGGCATCGATCTTCTCCTTTAGCTTGACTCTCAGGGATTCGACCTCCATGGCCCGCTGCTGGTCGTTCTTCAGCCAATTCCAGCAACAGTCCCTGATCAAGAGGACCTCAGCACCGATCTGCATCGAGCAAGATATCAGCAACAGAAAAGAAGAAAGTCAAGAAGTTAAGATGACTTATTGAGAATAGTTGGGGGAAGATGCTGTCAATCGCATCCCCCAGCAGCTTTCTGGCCCTTTCCTACCGATCACATGATTGGATTGAGAAATCCATCATGCATTCTACTAGCACCTGATTTCGGAGCAAGGAGCTCTCCGGTCCCAGTTTGAATGGGACCCGGCGGTGGTCCCTTTCCCTCTTGCTCGCCCCGGGGGTAGGATCGCCAGCCCCACCAGTAGAAGAGTCCTCAAGGACAGGATGGGAGCTCGGTACCCCTTCAGCGGGCACCTCGGGCGCTGGCTCGATTCCCCCTCGCACCTCCTCCTCCTCGACAACAACGGGCTCCGGGGGAGGAGAAGACATAATGGCAACGGCGATGGCCGTGGCCCGGGCCCAGACGACCACCTCAGGCTCCGGGGTGGGGGCCAGCTCTCATCGCCTAGGCCGCTAGGACGCGGGCCTAGCTGCCCTCTGCTCGGTTCCAGCCTCGTAACGACCACCGCCTTTCCCCTTGTGAGGGTGGTCTTTGCCTCCCTCCTGCTCGACTCGGCCGGCGCGGCGGGAGCGGCCGTCGATGTGCTCTCGTCGCAAGCCCTCTTCGAAGAGGGCTTTTCAACCAGTTCCGATGGAGGCCTCTTTCTAGTGATTGAGAGCAGGTCGTCCACCGAGAACTTCATACCTACACATGAAGGATGCAGTGTCAGTTTCAAGTGTGAAGAAACAGAGTAAGAGGCATAAAAGAAAAGCTCGAGCCAAACTCACCCAACTCCCCCGTTGGGTCAACCCCATCCTCGGCGAGGTTCTGCTCTAATAACAGAACCTCAAGGGAAGGAATCTAGACGGTGTGGAGCTGCTCGTAGACTTCTCGGTCAGCCACCTCGATCATAGAATTTCGGTTGGGAGACTGATCTAGGTCGCTCCATACCCAGTCAACTCCCTCAACCGTGGCAAAGAAGAATTTACTCTTTCATCCCTTGATGGAAGAGGGAAGCTCGAACTTGATACCTTTGGATGAGAAGAAAGGGACCACCACCCATCCTCAGTAGGGTGGCACTTCAGGATGAAGAATGCCCTGAATAGGAAAAATCGGGCAACGATCTCGTGAAAGTGGCAAAGCACTATAAAAGAGAAGATGGTCCTTATGTCGTTCAGGATGAGTTGGGCCGAGACCAGAAAGTAGTTGCTTAACACCGACAAGAAGAAAGGGTGGAAAGGAAAGCGGAGCCCCCCTAAGAAGGACTCCTCATAGAAGGCAATCCGGCCTGGGCTACTAGAAGTAACCCGATCCCCTGGTCGGGGGATCAAAAGCCAGACGAAATAGGGATGCCGTAAACATCCCGGATGGTCCCCAGTTCTTCAGCTGAGATTATCGAAGCAATCCCGCCAGGACCTGTGGACCGAGCAAGGTCATAAATGGATTCGGCTGGGGAAGGAGGGGGGCTAGATCCAGGCTCCTTAATAACTACGGCACCAGGGGGACACCTCCTACTGAACTCGAAACACGCCTCTTCTCCCTCCTCATCGGAGGAAGAAGAAGGTGATCTTGATGCAAAGGAACTAGCCTCACCCTGGTTAGTTAAGGGACGGAAGTCGGGACTGAAGCAGGACATCTACGGAGATTGGTAGGCTAAAGCTCAAGAAGAAGAAGACGGACTTTGTCCGGAGAAGACCCTAACCTCAGAAGGGAGAACTCTACTCTGCTACTGAAAGGAGGAAGAAAGAGACGAACCTGGCTCCTGGGGAAGTCTAAGGTGACCAAAGGAGAAGAGAAGGCTCGGGTACGATGGTGGGCATGCAAAAATTCAAAAGAATGGATGTTTTAGAAAAAATCCATCTTTCATTTTAGAGTGACCCGGTGCATCCGTACCGTTACAGCCTCTCCACCAATAGATCTGCATCATGTGTTGGCCATCGGCAAGTGAGATACTCTGCATCGACTACAGCCACTCTAAATTCCATGCCAGTAATAACTACTCCTCAGACATGTCCACGTGGCACCTCCTCACTAGCTCAGGGAACCGCCTCACGAAGCATCGACGATCATGATCATTATTGCACCAGATCTTTGCCTTTCCATGTCAATACCATAATTACTCCCTTCGACCCGAGTACCGCGTACTAACGGGTCTCGGGAGTGGGGAGCAAATGATGTGATAGGATCGCTAACGTGGAGCAACTGTCAGACGCCACGTCGGAGAAGGCTGCCATGTTGGATACTCTTCTCGGACTCCTTCATTGGGCTGAGCTCCATCAGAATGTAGGGGTGGCCTGTCAAAGTCGAGCTCCATCCTCCGCCAGGTTAGCCCCCGCTAGGTCGGATGCTTAGGTCGGAGTCGAGCAGCCTCCCCCAGGTCGAACCTCTCGAGGTTGAGCCCCTTGGTCCGGAGTCAAGCTCAGCCCTCCTCCGCCACGTGTAGCCCCTCCGAGGTCGAGTCCCCTGGGCTGGAGTCACGTTCTGCCCTCCTCCGTCAGGTCGAGCCCCCTCGAAGTTGAGCCCCTTGGTCCGGAGTCGAGCTCGGCACTCCTCCGCCAAGTGGAGCCCCTTTGAGGCCAAGCCCCTTGGAGTAGAACCCTGCCCTCCTCCGTCAGGTCGGGCCCTCTCGAAGTTGAGCCCTTCGAGTTGAGCCCTGCCCCTCCAGCTCGGCCTTCATCTCAGGCAGAGGCACCAGCAAGCAAGGGGGCGACACCGTCCTTGCTGGACGCTGGTGAGCCACCCGAGGACCACAAGGAGGTGCCCACCAGGCCGTAATAACTGCCCGCAACTATCACTTACATCAAAAAAGAAGAAGCTCCCTGATCGAGGCGCCACGCTCTCCACCAACCACTTGCACCACCCGAAAGAGGAAGTCAAGAAATTCGAATCCCAGGGACGGCGGCCCCCCGATTGAGGCACTGCCAAGTTTCTCAGAACGGAGCAACCAGAAAGAATGTCAGAGCGCGTAGCAGGTTCTCTTATCATGAACCGGGAAAGATGCACCATCCACGGCATGAAACACCACTGCACACGCCTGCTAGCATGTGGGAGATCCCGAGGTAGGCATTCAACAGCCACCTGAACTTAAAAGAGCCATCGACACCCCCTGCGGGAGGTGAGCGAACACTCATCCAAGCAACCGAGGGAGAGAAGGTCACACAGGAGGACTGATCCACCTCGGCCATCATCTCTCCCAGCACACTTGCACCCCCATTCTCACACCACTCACTCCTCGCATGGAGTCCACCTTAGGGGCTCGACCAGGAGGACCTATTCCCTGGATCATCATTGACTTGACCGTCGGAGTGCCCCCACCGGAATCCCGACCCGAATCTCTGATCCTTGTTTTGTAGGTCCCGACGAGCGAGTCGATCCGCGCAGATGAGGGGCGATCCGATGACGATAGCAGCTACAGACCACGATGATCTTGGCAGCAACACTATTTAACTCTATTAACTTTTTTTTCTAGTCTATTTTGTTTAAAAAACTCTTTCATGATACATGATTTATCAAAAATTTTCTCTATATTTTTTTAAAAAGTTTTTCTTAAATTTCTCAAAAGATTTTTAAAATAATTTTTAAATTTTTTAAAAATAATTTTTTCTTATCCCCTAACTTAATTTTTATTATCCTTAATGGAGTAAGAAAAAATTGAAACATGAAAGTAAGATAAGGAGAAGTACCACCTGGACTAGATATGTATCGTGAATTGCTAGGTGCATCTATAAAAAGTGGTCTATTATTTCTACAAAAATAAAAATCACTAAAGTAAAAATGAATAAAAAGATTGATTGCCTCCCATCAAGCGCTAAGTTTAATATCTTCAGCCAGACTTTTTGGGGTTCTCATCCTATTCCCATCCAAATATTGGTGTAGGTTTATAATTCCCGACATGATTCAAGTTCAACTTCAGAATACTTCCTACATGGGATCATTAAATGGCATATTTTCCTGATAGCTAATAATTCTTTTCTTATAATTAGATCCAGGTATACTTCAGTACCAATCGAGGTTCTAAGGGATTGGATCTATATAATTGATGTACCAAGGGAGTACTTCAGGATTCCCATTTGATGTCTCTTCCTTCATCGGTAGAGGTGCAACCAGTGTCATGAGGGGTTCAATTAATAATTTAGATCTTGGTGTAAGCCCTTTCTGATCTATAACTTTGTACTTTTTTCAAATCAATATCAACTCTGTCTTCATACATTATTTCAATATTATAGATAAATTTTGGAGACGGTTCTCAAAAATAATGCCAAATACAGAGAAATCAGTTATAAAAATTTTAAATTCGTTATCTCCCATATGTACAATATCCCATCCAATAGCTTCTTTATATGCTTTTATAACACCTACAATTTGGACTTCCTGGTTGTAGATTACTGATAAGGTGTCAGTGGAGGTGGCAGGAAGTGACTTCGATTCTGGATTAGGTAGTGATTCTAACAAGAAAGTTATTGAAAATTTGGATCATGGCTTCTATTTCTTACTTCAAAGTAGGGTGGTATTGGGGTAGGGTGTTTCTACTAGGTCATTCATTTTTAGGGTACATCTCTCTATGTCAAGATCATCCACCTCAAAGTGAGCCAGACTAGGATTCAATGAATCATGGGAAAGACTTTTACGCATGGCTTCCTCTATTGTATTATGCATTTGTGATCCTTGGAAAGTCTCAATTAATCTCATCGTTATACCTATTTATTCTTCCTTTTCATTGAAAGTAATGGATGATTCTAGGGCTCTTGGAATTGGGATCATAGATAAGTTGGGTGATGATAGAAGTGGTTCATCTCTCTGTTTTTATTTATTTTCATATGTTTCTGCCTTAGTCAAGTTATCTAGTTAGTCTCTTTGATTATACATGGTTGCTCTATGACCAATTCATTCCTGAGGGTTATAGTCAATTGTTGAAGATAATTATAGGATATTTTAGCTTTGAACCATGTATTGTCCCTTAGGATCACTCTCGCATTGACTAGGCAGCTCTTCTTCACTTACAGCAAGGGCTAATTGACTTAATTATATTTCCAAACTGGTAATAGCTTGGGTGACATTCACCTTCGAAAGATGACATTTCTCACCTGAGACATGGGAACCAAACCTTCGAAAGATTACAGCAAGGTCGTCCACCCGAGACAAGGGAACCATCTCCTCCGAAGAAGATTCCTGAGAACTCTAAAGCCAAGAGACTGGACTAACCAAATGACTTTCACCTTCGAAAGATGACATTTCTCAGATAAAGATCAAAAGAAGGAAAAAAGATTAAAAGATGGAAGAAAAAATGAAGAAAAATAGGCAAACAATCACTCAGAAACTTGGAATAGAGAAGAGAAGCTACAGGAAAGAGAAAGAAATCCTAGAAACTCTTACCGAAAACAATGAAAATGATAAAGAAGGAAATGAGGGTGAACCAACTTGGAGCACTGGCATTGGAAGCACCGGGAAGCAAGGGACACAGGAAGATTCGAAGGTAGAAATGCTCTGCAAAGCCCTGCAATGAAACAGAATCTCTGCGAAAGTGATAGGGAAGGCCTTATATATCTGACTTGGATGGCTAAGATCAATGCCTCTATTCGGCCAAAATCTTTTAGATCATGACACGTGGCATAATCTGCACCAAGTAACGTTGAGCCTCTTCAAAGTTTCAACTAGTCGATTAACTCATATCATTGGAATCCACGTAAATAATTAATAGCTAGTGGCTATTTACCACATGGCAAAAGCTCAATAGTTGAGGAAAATCAATCAAATTGCCCAGCTATTTAAGGAATTAATAGGCCATTTTTTTGATCACGTTGCTCCTAATGATTCACCTTTGTCATGATTGAAATGATGAAATAGCTAGTAGTATTTTTTAAGAAAATAATAAATACCAAAATGGTGGAAAAAACTCCCAGTCAGTTTTCAAGATCAAGGAAATGATCTGACTCCCTTCCTCCAAAATGACAAGAACTAATAAAGTTAAAATAATTAATTGATGATATCTTGGACACAGGAGTGGGGGCAATTATTATGATAACTACTCGAGTACTCAACCTCAAGGAGTGTCCTGATCAAGAACTAAGATTTAGACTATAAATTATCTACAAAATCGAGCAACTATGATGCTCAAGACCAAGTAACTATAAGCCTAACCAACATGATATTCTCTAATACATAAAGGCAGAATAATTGGTTAGACCTAGCTAACTACTAAGCTAACTACTAAGGCAAGAGATAATGAGTGGTCAACTACATCAATATTCATGCATTAAGGTTATGAAATCAAAGGACTATCAATGATAATTGAAACATGAACATGGACAATTAACCATCCACTAATGCCATTATAATTCAAATCCATAATCCCAAATAAAAGGCATGAATAAAAAAAAAACGGTTATCTTCGAATATCATAATCGAAAGTGGTTATCTCCAAAATAGAAAGTGATTATCTCCAAATATCATTAGGAAATAGAAACATTTATCTCCAAAAATTATATAAGAGATAAGAGAGGACCATGTGAAGGTAAGCAAGCTTTGATTCAACTACATCTTTCTAGTTCTACTGTTTATCCAAATCCCTACTAACTCGAGCACCGGAAAACCTCCAATCAATGGACTTTTTTGCAGAAACCACCAAGAACCCCCACAAGCAGAACTGGAGATTTGGCTATAATAGATTGGTGTGCCAGGCAGAGGGCAAAACAAAATCAAAGAATTTTAGAAAATTATGATAAGAACTAGAGCTCAAAATGCATCTATCAGCAATATCAAGCGATCCTTTCGTCATGAAGGTCATCCCAATCAGGCGATGGAGTCTAGTTCTCCATAGCTAATGGATCGACAACAATTGTTTACAACCTTAATATAACATGTGCGAACACTGACCGCAACTCTGTAGAGCTTGTAGCAAACGGCCACAAACCAATAGCAATAGAGTGCTGCAAATCAACAATAGCAACCGAAGATCCCACTATTCCTATTGCTACCTCTCGACATAGCTAGTGGTCTCGACCTAGCTAGCAGTCTTCTCTTAGAGATCTCCACACTTACCATCTGTCCATCGATCATGCCGTCCAAACTCTGCCCTTTCATTACATCATTTGTTACATTAAGATAGCCAAATCCTATCTTTGCCTTTATAGATTTTTTAAAAGAAAGCATTGCAAGAGATTTGCAGTATTGTGAGATTTACAATGTTTATCTTTTAGAGTTAGGAAACTTTTGCAAATGGCTAATTTAAAATCATTATAACAAGATGGATTTCATACACTAGGTCTTTTCTTCTTCAAAATTAAAGCTCCAAAGAAAAATGGCTCAAATATACATGGCCACATAGATCGTTAGTGAGTTTGAAAGGTTCTAAAGTTCAATAATTTTGCATGAGGATGATTAATGTTGTTCGTCCATCCATGAGCATAGCAATAGCAAGGAAATTTAATCATTATTGCAATTTTTCATGCACCTTTACAAGATTCTAATTTATTTCTATATTCTAATGCATGCCCTTATAAATGCATTTTTAACAATAAATATTACAAGCTGGTTTTCAATAAAATTGGATATAATGGTTGTTATAAATGAAAAAGAACAAAGTAAGATATTCTCATGATTAGTAAAAAAACTTTCATAACTCTCTTTGTTGTCTAATTATCAAATATATCATTTTTTGAGAAATGTTTTTTTATAAAAAACATTGATGAGTAGGCATTAGACTAATCTAAGTGTTAAAATAAGTTGCAATAGACAAAAATAAAATTAGAATATTTTATGCATAAACCTAAATGTATGAAATTGCATAAATACTATTGCAAAATCACTATTTACATGTATATCCTTATAAATATTTTTGGTGTGTCTACCCAATAAGGGTATTTTAACCATTTTAATTTTAAACCATTAATTTTTTTTAGTCATATTAGATGGTGTGGATATATATACAAGAGAAAAAATATATATACATGCAAATATCAATTTTGAAAGAATATTCATGCAAATTTTATATAAAGAAGGGTAAGTACAAAAAAACCTATATTATAATGCTATATTTTTTTGGAGATTGTGTATGTCTTTTAATTGTTATATTTTGTACTGATTTTTTTCCATGGTAAATAAATCTTCTTCAATAAAAATTAAATAATTTGAAACACATGTATTATTTGTCATAATAATTACATAATTCACTAATGTAATACCATGGTTATGTCTAATAGTTTCTCTATTCTTGTTCTTCTGCACAACTGGAATGTGTTCAAGAATTTCAATATAATTGGTTCAATTCATGCTTTTTAATATTTAAGTTTTCACATTACTTGATTCTTTTCTAAATACATTATATATATTAAATTTTATATTGATAGTAGAACTTTATATTGATAGACATAATATATATCTTGAATTCTATGTTAATAGATATGATATGTTTAATTGACAAAATTTTATTTCTAAAAAATTATGCAAACTAAAAATTTATATTTAATAACACTCATGCTCTTTTTCTTTCTTCTTTTTTTTTTTTGGTGGCGGTTTGGGGGGGGGGAATATTGAGAAATAGATGGGGCTCATATTCGCATAGTGAGGATGATATATAAGACATGTGCTTAATATTTCTATGAAAATTTGATTGATTTTATTCATTATTATTAAGTGACTTGTTGTTTTTATTATTAATAATATAAATGTATATGAATGGAAAGACAAACCTATCTGGCGGGTTAAACTTAAGTCAGGGCATGACATTCGACTTGCATTTATTCAAATATTTTCATCTGCATTCCAGTAGTTTTATCATAAATTTTGTAATGCATAAAGCAATTTTGGTTCCATCTCAAGTTTGTAAAGAAATATGCTGATCCTTGTGTTCCTCCACCTATGACTCCTTATATGTCCCTTTTTATATTATATGCATATTTTCACTGATACTGAAAAGAGTTATCAATATATCATGATTTACTTTTTAGAAAAAAAAGTAAGAAATAATTGGGATATTATAATTTCTCTATGCCTGATAATCTACGATGCCCCTTCATGTATGGTAGAAGAAAACTTCGCAAGCCATAATCACCTAAGAAATTTGTACATCGTTTATTACTATATTGCTTGAATAAGTTTCCAAACCAATCCATTCCATGATTCTATGAATGAATGGATGTTGGAGTGAGTACGAGAATGGATGATTCCCATTCCAATAATTTGGTTGGAAAGAGTCTCGTTCCTATCATAATTCTATAATTAAATGGAAATAGTTCAATCCTTCCAAATTTAATTCCTACTCTTCTCTAAAAATTCAAATTTTTAGTCAAATAAGGATTTCAATTTCGATTCTAGTCGTGAACCAAACATTTCGGAGGGTACGTCCATTTTGATTCTGATTCTGACTCCGGTCGCAAACCAAACATGTCCTAAGTAGGGATAATATAAGGGGGTGTTTGGTTCATGACCGGAATTAGAATTGGAATGATTGGAATGGAAACCAAAATCATCATATCCTTCAAAGCATTTGATTCATGGCCTGAATCGAAGTCGGAATCCTTATCTATATAAAGATTTGAATTTTTAAAAAAGAGTTAAGATTGGATTTTGGAGAGATTGGATCATTTCCATTCCATCTTGGAATCGAAATAGGAGTGGGACTCCCTCCAACCAAATAGTTAGATGGGAGTTATCCATTTCCATTTCCATCCCAAGCTCCAAATCTCCTAAACCAAATACCCTCTAAATATTTTAAATGTTTGTTTTACATGCAATTTTTTTCCACAAGCTTTCGGTAGCACACAAGCCCTTTTTATGTTTCAAGTTTAGGGCTATTTTAGACTATGCTCTAGAGAGAGCCATTAAGTACATTTCTATTGAATGTTTGGTTCATTACAGGAATCAAAATTAAAATGGATTGGAATGAAAATTAAAATGGCCATATCCCCTGAAGTATTTGGTTCATGATCAGAATCGAAATCTAAATTCAAATAAAAATTTGAATCCTTACAAAATAGTTTGGATTGAACTTTAGGAGGGGTTGGATCATTTCCATTCTATCCTAAAATTGGAATAGGAATAGGAATCGAACTCTTTCCAACTAAATAGTTAGAATGAAAACCACACCTTTCCATTTCTATTTTAAGCTCAAAATACTCCCAACCAAATATCTACCAAAATTCCAAGGCATCCAGCTTACCAACTTTTTAGAATTCAAGCCCCACTAGACTCATTACATCATACCACATGTGCAGAACATGCAAGCTTAGTAGCATCCTGTAATCTGCACCATGTACACGGCATTTATGTGCTAACCTATGGTAGTAAACATATCTGAAGTTTCGAAACCTACCTCATGAGATCCAAGCCACAAAATTATCAAATAAAGGCCCATAATTCTATAACTGTTGACACCGAGGTGGTAATTGCTATAATATCCTGCGACTTTCCATATGTTGGATCATTAGACACCTCATTTGATGTCGCCAGTCCTTGCTTGTGGTTAAGTTGCTTGTCTGGTAACACTTAAACAAGTAATACTCATTTTGTGTTTAGCAAAATTTTCTAAAAGAAGACTCAGAAAATGATTCCAAAAAGGTCACCAAGCTTACTATAGAGCACCATTGTCTCTTCATATAGATACAGACAAAATCTAGGATATGGCAGAAAATAAGCTCGGGCCAGCCCAAAATCCATCAGGCCAAACAAACTTCGGATTGGGCTATAGCTAGGCCTAAACAATATTAGGCTGCTTTTGGACTTAAATATTAAGCCCACTCTTTTTTCAAGCTAGACCCACTGGCTGGCCTAAGCCCGAGCCTAAATTTAGACCCAATAGTCCAGGCCCAAACACTTAAGCTTAGTTTTTGGCTCAACCAAAATGAAAAATCATTATAAATGGTCATGGCCTGGCCTCCCTCCATCTCCCTCCTTTTGAGTGGCTATGCCCATTGCATCCTTGAATGTGAAGCAAATCATGGAGTTCTTGATGGCACATGACTTCACCTATGCTGCCACTACCCTTCATGATGACTTCCACTCCTGCTCCGCCCTCGGCAATGCTAATACCCTTCGCCTTGACATCCTCATGCTAGTTAGGATCTCCCCTTATGGTCTTGATGGAGGCAGCGACCCTCCAACAAGCTCCACCTTTGGCCTCCGCTACTCCGGTGCCTTTGTCAGCCCCAGCTTGTTCCGCTCCAGTAATTCTCATCGAAAATCTAAAATGACTATTACCTAATGTTACTATTGATGATCATGCTAGACTAAGGACATGAATCAGGGTTGGAGATAAAAAGGTACTAGTGTTGCTGCTAGATCATCTTTCGATGGGTTGCAGCGATGCTAGGGTTACCTCCAATCTTCTCCGATGGGATTGGATGCTCTATAGCTGGTGGCTCTTGAACAGGGACCTGCAAAAAAGTCTTAGGGGTGGGGTTACTAGTAAGGATACTCCAACACTCAAATTAGTAGGGTGATTTATGCAACAACCGGAGCTGAGGAAGAGAATGGCCAGAGAGCCTAAATAAAAAATGAGCATGTAGTAGGGGTTACCAACCTACTTATTGGGTGTCTCTCTCATCAATTTATAGCATCATGTGGGATGATGGAGAGCTGTCAGGGAGGTGGTGCCTTTCGACAAATTTTGGTAGAATATCAGGATATACTAGGATGGTGTCAAGATATTGTCTCCGGCATCTTTTTTGTTGAGATTGTGTCTATTGCAATGTCAGAATCTTATCTTCCATGATCTTCTAATGAGATAGCTGGAGGTTGTTGAGATTGCTAGGATAGCTTGTCACTTACTCAACCAAAGTTATTTAACTAATGATACTTGGCCATAAGTTACTTGGCCCTGGCTCATGTTGATGCCACCACCATGACTTTGGCAGTGTTGGCAAGGTCTTTCTTGGGAGCCAGGAAAATTTTTTCTTTCTAATCCTTTGGGTGAAGAAGGAAGTGGAAAGATGACGAGGCACAAGCTATGATGATGACTTGAGCTCTATCAAATTTCACAATGCCTGCATAATGAGAGAGAATTTTACTATCGGTAATTGTCACAATATCGTGTTGCTTTTGTAAGGGAATTGTTCCTACCAGTTGATGGATGATACAAGCATTTTAAAACTTTTCTAAACGCATGCAACAGCGAAAGCGATAAAACAATTTTATCTATAAATGTTAATCTAATTAACACAAGCCCCTACCAAAATCTAGATGCATCTAGAGTAATGTAAATATGACATCATGTATCCAGAATATGAAATATAGAACTATTCATATAACCATACAATGATACAGCAAAGAATAATATGTCTAACATATAATCTAAAAGTGTACCTGGATGACGATCACCAGGAAATCACCAACAGCTCCGGATAGTACTACTCATGGGTGATGAGGGCCTCTGTGAAGTGATGACACCGCCAAGCATAGTACTATAATGAGGACCATAGAGCTCTGCTAGTAGCACAAGTATACTGCCTCTGCTGGTATCCATACGGGACTCGTCATAGCTGAGTCGTAGAGAACACTGGATTGCTATATCCTTGCAGCCCCCTCCTCTTTTAGTAACTCGGGCTTACTTCAAAAAGTGACCCGACCGATACTAGACCAGCTTCTGGCTTCAATCTTACAAACTAGCCTTTACAAGATCTATGACCTTCTTTCCTCTCCTTCCTCTTATCTAAATAAACTCTCAACACTTAGAAAGAAAAATAAGAGAAGGAGAAGGAATGAATGGGAGGGAGAGGGAAGCTTTGGTAGCTAAGCACCCAAGTGGATGAAGTTCCCTTCTCCCCTTCTCTTCACTCACCCAAGCACTCCCACAAATGCTCATGCCTTGGCCAGCCACTCCCCTCCCTCTCCTTATATAGGCATCATCTCATTAATGCCATGAAAGCATGTGTGCGTGAAACCATTTAAAGTGGAGAAGAAGATCTTCTCTCTTTTAATGCTTTCACACTATCATGAAAGCTTTCTTAAGCCTTTTCACACTTCATGAAAACTTTCTTCTTCTCCACTTCCTCTAATAAGGTCAATTCTCCATTCCAAGTCACCACCCTTAGTGATTATGATAAATTAATGAGAGATTACCAAGTCAAAAATGGAAGGAGACTAGTGTAAACACAAGACTTAAGAAGGTTCCAAGTAATAAATGAAAGGAGACTAAGTTTGCTTATGTCATTCCTCTTCATTCATGCTTACATCATACAACCATCATCCCATGTGGCGTATGGAAGGAGAGAGGGAGAGTGCCATGTGGTGTGAGGAGAGAGAGTCCTAGTCCAACTGGGCTCTGACTCATTGTCTAATTTCAAATTGATTTGACACTCAAATCAAAAGCTAGATTTAAACCCAATCGAACCAATTTCAAAAAGGCTGTTGACCCAACACTATTTGGATTAATTAAAATTAAATCTAATTTAATTTAATTACTAATTAATTCATAATTAATTAGGTCATCTCTTAATTATAACAATTACAATTAGGTCCAAATCGATTTGCTGATTAGTTACTTAAGCCCCTTTTGTGTGTGATCCCTCAAGTTCAAACACTAAGCCGGTAGCATGGAAACATTTCCAGTACCAGCCTAAGTCACCATCTAGCAATAACACCCGGCATCCGGATAGGTTGAAAAAATTGCAGATCAATCTAAACCTATCGAATATTGAATATCACTGAACTTATTCTTTGATCCTCCTGATGCTCTTGATGGCATAGGGTTAAACTGTCCAACCCTAATCAATCCATCTCAATATGTCTCAAACAAAGAATCCTTGTAACCCTTTACAAGGAATGCTCTGGCCAAGATCTTTCTCAATTGAGGCATACTAAGTATTCAATCCAAACCATTTGGAGAGATCAATCCTATCTCAATCCTGCTACCGCTACACAAGTACTTGACTGTACCCAGTAACCTTCCATCACCGGATTAGAAATCCAGGTAGTCCAGTACCTAAGCACAGTGAGTTGCTTGCAAGCTGCCATAGTGATCTCAAGTCGGAGAAATAATTCATGTCCACATTCTAATGCAAGACTCCTCTTCGGCAGAAAGAGAGTCCCGCATGAGAGTCATGTTTAGTAAAGTATCAAAACACAACACTTGATGTCATACTAGCATCTCCATGCTACTTGGTTAAGAGGACAACTAACATACATGACATCAATGACCTACTCTCGATACATCATCGTCCTGAACAGCGTATCCTTTGATCGTGAACCAGTTTATGAACTATACGATGTATCCTCTCTACATCGCATATAAGGTAGCTCAAAGGACATCATCACACAAGAGTTCAATTAGGAAGATAACATGTAACGAATAACCAGAATAAACATTTTATTCAATTCAATAATTCATACATATACATGAGTTGCACAACCATCTATAGCCTAGATAATTGGTTTTGGGATACAATTCTCAACAATATTGCTTTATTGGGGCCGAATAGATTTGATGCTACCATAATAGTGCCCCACACTCCCTAGTCCAAAAACATTATTGATTTTAACTTTTATTATATTTTGGATGAAGGGTGTAGCGCTACCTATTTGGCTTTGACTGGAATGAGAGTGGGAGTAAAACCCGACTCAAAGAGAATCCAAATAATGGAAGTAAAACCCATCCGAGAGAAATTTGAATAATGAGAATTGTACCCAATTGAGAGAAATCCAAAAAATGGATGTTCTACCCGGGAGTAAAACTCAACTTTAAAAAAAAAATTGAATAACGAGTATTGTACTTGAATGAGAGCAGGAGTAAAACTTGACTTAAGAAAAATCTTAATAATGAGTATTGTACTCGAATGTGAGTGAGAGTAAAATCCAATTTAAGAAAAATCTAAATAATAGATATTGTACCTAAATAAGAGCCGGAGTAAAACTTGATTTAAGAAAAATCTGAATAATGGGTATTGTAACCGAATGAGAGCGGAATAAAATCCGATTTAAGAAAAATCTAAATAATAGGTATAAAACCTGAATAAGATGGAAGTTATCTTTGTGAGGAGTTATCCGAATGAGGTGGGAGTTACCTTTATGAAGAGTTATTCGAATAAGATGGAAGTTGCCTTTGTAAGGAGTTTCCCAAATGAGGCAGGAGTTACCTTTATAAGAAGTTATCTGAATAAGACGGGAGTTATCTAAAGAGTTACCCGAATGGGAGTTACCCTGATGAGAGTTACCTTTGTAAGAAGTTACTCAAATGAGATGGGAGTTATCTTTGTGAGAAGTTACCTGAATGAGACTGGAGTTACCTGTGTAAGGAGTTACCCGAATGTGGCAGAAGTTATCTTTGTAAGGAGTTACCCGAATCAAATGGGAGTTATCTTTTAAGGAGTTATCCAAATTAGAGTTACCCTGGCAAAAGTTATCTTTTTGAGGAGTTACCTAAATGAGGTGGGAGTTACCTTTATGAGGAGTTACCCGAATGAGGCGAGATTATCCTTGTAAAGAGTTATCCAAATGGAAGTTATCCTGGTGGGAGTTACCTTTGTAAGGAGTTATCCTAGCGGGAGTCATCCAATATGGGGATGATTAGCCAACTATTTTCTTCGGTAGATGATTAGTTGGCCAGATGGGAGTCTGACTATTGAAAGTCGACTTAACTATCAAAAGTTGGCCATAAAGGAGCCGAACTATAGAGAGTCAACCATTGAGAAGCTAGATTATGGAGAGTCAATTATTGAAGGTTGGCCATTTAGAGGCTAGACTATAAACAGTCAACCATTGAAGGTCAACCATTAAGGGGCCGAACTATGGAGAGTCGACCATGGAAGGTTGGCCATTGATGGACTGGACTGTGAAGAGTCGACCATAGAAGGTCGGCCATTGATGGACTGGACTGTGAAGAGTCGATCATTGAAGATCGGCTATTAGAGATCGGCCATTGAGGGTCTGAACTATGAAGAATCAGTTATTTAAGGTTGGCCATTGAGGGGCCAAACTATGTATAGTCGATTGTGAAATGTTGGTCATTGACGGGGCCAGACTATGGAGAGTTAGCTATTAAAGATTAGCCATTAAGGGACAAGACTGCAAAGAGTCAGCAATTGAAGTTGGCCATTGAGGGTCTGAACTATGGAGAGTCAGCCATTTAGGTCGGCCATTAAGGATATGAACTATGGAGAGTCGGCCATTAAAGGTTAGCTATTGAAGGGCCGGACTATGAAGAGTTGGCTATGGAAAGTCGACCATTGAGGGGCTGGATTGTGAAGAGTTGGCTATGGAAAGTCGGTCATTGAGGGGCTGAACTATGGAGAGTTGGCCAAGAGTCAGTTAGGTGGGAGCTTGTAGGCGTTGGTGGTGCCCATTCATGGGTTGCTCGTCCAAAGTACTCAACTACAGGTGGCTTGACTCTAGCTTAGTTATCGTACCAAGGGAGGCTTCAATTGAATATGGATGATGCATGCATCACGTGAAAACCATGTAGCATGTTGGAGGAGGCCATGCATCACTTGGATAAGGAGTCCATGCATTACCTTGGTGATAGGAGCCATCGTTGAGGAGCATAATGCAGAGCCAGAAGAAGAACCCGACAACCAGAGGATTGTGATCCTCTCGCGAAGAGTGGCGAATGGAAATCTTCACTATCTCACGAAGGTCTCTTTTCTTCTTCTTTTGTTCTCCATGGGACTCTTCGTGGAGAAGAGAGCTCTATAAGAGAAAGAAAACGATAACTCCCAGATTGAAGTTAAAGAAAGGAGGTATCGTTGACCCAACTTTTATTTTTTATTCCCCACACAACTCCCTGCTACAACTGGTGATAAGGGAAGCAATGGCCCTTGGATCGAGGTTCAAAGAAAGGGACACGACTACCCAGAGAGTGATGGAGAGGACCTCCTTTGAAATTTAAGCCCATTCATGCTTCATTGAATGTTCCTACTACCTTCTTATTCTTTTTTGCCTATGAGCCCTGGCGAGCCAAGGCAAGCTCTGACGGGTGGAGGCGAGCCGTCATAAGCTCCGATGAGTAGTGGTGCATCCTCACGAGCTCTAGCAAACAGTAGCAAGATTGAAAATGGTGACTTAGTCTATCCCTCACCGCCATGTAGGAAACTAGTGACACTCTCCAGTGGCTCTAGGTTTACCTTCAAGATCACCCCATGGGTCCCAAGAAAGAAGTACTTGAGCTCCTAATCTACCTCCTACGCTTGTAAAAAGTTACCATTGATCTGCTGGTCGAGAAGTATTAATCTATGATCCTCGCCATGGTCCTCTCAGCTCTTAAATCTTACCTTCCTTCCTAGTGTATCAATCTGTTACTTCCAGATCACCTTTCGATGGATTGCGATGGTGCCGAGGAGTCCTCCAGTCTTCTCTGGCAGGATCAAATGCCTATAGCTAGTGGCTCTTCAATAGGGACCTACAAAGAAATTCTCTGACCGGGGTTACCAGCAAGGACAATTCGATGATCAAGTCTATAAGGTAAGTCTAGGTTTACCTTCGAGATCACCCCATGGGTCCCAAGAAAGAAGTACTTGAGCTCCTAATCTACCTCCTACGCTTGTAAAAAGTTACCATTGATCTGCTGGTCGAGAAGTATTAATCTATGATCCTCGCCATGGTCCTCTCAGCTCTTAAATCTTACCTTCCTTCCTAGTGTATCAATCTATTACTTCCAGATCACCTTTCGATGGATTGCGATGGTGCCGAGGAGTCCTCCAGTCTTCTCTGGCATGATCAAATGCCTATAGCTAGTGGCTCTTCAATAGGGACCTACAAAGAAATTCTATGACCGGGGTTACCAGCAAGGACAATTCGATGATCAAGTCTATAAGGTAATCTATGCAACAACCAAAGCTGAGGAAGAGAATAGCAAGAAAGCCCAAATGAAAAATGAGTGTGTAGCAAGGATCACCAGCCTACCTATCAAGTATCCCTCTTACCAATTTATAGCATCATGCAGGATAATGGAGAGCTGTCAAAGAGGTGGTGCCTTCTGGTAGGTTATGGTAAAATATCAAGATACGTTAGGACAATGTCAAGATATTGTCTCTCGTATCTTTTTTGTTAGGATAGTATCCATTGCAATGCCAGGATCTTGTCTTCTATGACCTTCTGCTGAAATAACTAGAGGTTGTTGAGATTGCTGATACATCTTGTCACTTACTCGACCAAAATTATTCAACTAATGATACTTGGCCACAAGTTACTCGGCTCTGGTTTGTGTTGATACCACCACCATGATTTTAGCAGTGTTGACAAGGTCTTTCTTAGGAACCAAAAAAACTTTTTCCTTTCCGACCCTTTAGGGAAAGTGGAGGGATGACGAGGCACGAGCTGTGACGATGACTTGAGCTCTATCAAATTCATGGTGCCCTCATAATGATAGAGAATTTCACTGTCAATTATTGTTACAATATCGTGTTGCTTTATCGGGGCCGAATAAATTACATGCTACCATAACAATTAGAAATGTAGAAAAGAGTCCAATGGATGGTAACAACCTCCCTCCACCTCCTTCCTTTTGAGCCACTCCGCCCATAATCTCACCAGGCATGAAGGGGATCATGGAGTTCTTCAAAGCACATGGCTTCATTCGCACGGCTGCTATCCTTCATGACAATGTCCCTCTTGCTCCACCATCAAAGATGCTAATGCCCTCGGCTGGACTAAGGAGGAGATGAACCAACGCTTGAGAGAAGGTTAATGAGAAAAGAAGATGAACGAATAGGACTGGTCTAATTAAGCTCGAGCCAACATTTTCTATAAAAAAATGGATTTAAACTTGACTTGTAAAGTAAAAAATAAATTCAGTCCAAGCTCGAGTAAATGTATAGCCTGGTCCAATTCCTATCCTGGTCTAGTCTAGGAATACGGTCCAATCATATTAGAAGCCAAATCATGTACCAATAATCAAGATTGACTTTTCTTGATAAAATTGAATATTTTTTTTTAAAATCTATGATATATTTCCATAGCTAAAAAACTTGACCAAGAACATAAATTGACTTTTGAATCTCCAAACAGGCCAGTTAAAATAAAAACTTACTTTTCAGAAAAGACTTTAACCCAAGGAATGCAGTAGCACAGAACATACCGTACTGTACCGACAGCTAACCGGTACGTTCATCCCTATATAACGATTTGATTTCCGGACCGTTAAAAAAATAAAAAAAAATTAATTTACATACCTATACGGTACGTACCGTACCAGTATGTACTGTCAGGTTCAGTCCGATACGGACTCGTTCAGTCCGGTAGATCAATTTCATATTTTAAATAGCAATTCTTGCTTTGAAGGAGAGAAATTATTTTTATATATATAAAAAAACAGATACGCATACCGGTACGGTACGGACCATATCTTACCACCCTCCCGTCGATACGGGTCCCGATACCAGTACCGGGAACCTACTTTAACCAACCAATTCTCTTAATCCAAGAAAAATAAGATAAAGTAACTGAAAATAAAATTGATATAAAATGCAAATATAGCTTTTGCAAAAAATTTAAACTTTTTTATGGTTATTTTTCACTAGCTATTTATAATAAACAAAAATTATAATTTCATCCAGCTAAAAAAAGAGAAATCCAACCAGCATTTTGTAAGGAAAGATAATGCTCTTATGAGTATATATAAAATTATTTTAGTCAATTATCTTGGAAAACATATAACAGCGAAGGAACGCACCTCAAGTGAAAAAGTTGACCTGGCCAGGCAACAGTACAGCAGCAGAAAGATATGTTGTAGTTGCAGCACAAAAACAAACGATAAACTGTCCTCTTACACCATTTCTTCACACAAGCAGTTGGAACGATCTTTCACCATTGCAATAAAGAGAAAAGCCTTAACCTTGAGAAGCACCACGAAGTTCAGGGTCATCGTCTTTCAGAGGCACAGAGTTTCTCCAAACATATGGAAGCTATCATGGGTCTCATCAGTTAATTGGTCTTTCATTCGTTAGCCTTCAATGTATGCATATTAAATCGTTGCCCTTGATGAACTTCAAATAGCGCAATTGTACTCTAGTTCATAGATGGCTTTAAGTCAAAGTTCGACCTTTAAAATCAATTTAAATTATGAGCACAAAAATAGATTAACAGGGCAATGAACAAAAGTCACAGATCATTGGACAATACAAAATTCATAAGCCTCTTCCAACAGGCCAGCTAGTGCTACATACAGAAACACTGAACCATGCAAAAAGAGCCTTGATATTAATCTTACATCGGAGCAACTGATAGAATTTGCCAAACTTTAATATGTATCAAAGATGACCCCCCATGCACGACGCTCATCAAACAGAACCTGCAGAGTTGACAACATTGCAATGTAATCATTGTATTACAGATGGTGGAAAATGAAAATATCATCAGATGGTTTTGCATACTTACAAAATTTACATGTCTGTAGACTTGGTGCAAGCTTAAAGCAATAATATTATCCATTAACTGAGCTGGATGGTTAACACTCGATTGCTGTCATCCACACACTAGCGTAAATTGTTCAAGCAGGCCTCAGAATTTACATGCAACAAACCAAATTGAACTAAAAGATCATTTATCATGTGAAAAAGCTCAAAGATGCAAAACCACAAACATGATTAAAGACAAAAGAATTTGTCATAGCAAGAACAGAATGGATTGAATCGAGGAATATATTGAAAGATAATCACAAACAATTGTAAAACAGGCCACAATGCAAAGTCTTGAAATCAGTGATATAACAAGAATTTCACCATGATGGCAAATAACCTAACCTTTACAGTATCGTGGATCTAAAATTTTAGAAAACATGGCTTCTGATAAGATATCCAACATGAGTTGATATTAGTGTGAATATCTTAAAGTTCAATGCAAAAGAAAAATAACTATGAAAGTGCAGGAAAAAGCATTTTGATGCTGGTTTCAGAAGTTGGGTAAACCAAAGTTTATTAAAATAAAATAACCTCCAAAACAATGGTTCTCATCAACCTAACAGACCCATACCTAGTGCTGCCAGAATGAAAATTTATCATATGTTCCAAAACCACCACCAAAATAGACAGATTAGCAGCTAAAATGACAAGTTGGAGTAGCCAATGAGTTAATCATTATACTGCATATAAAACTTGATAAAATGAAAAGATAACAAGAATAAGAACACATGGCACCACTTTCTAACAATTCAAACGTCACACTACAGATTCAGAGCAAAATAACATCACCTGATTCTTTCTGACAACTAACAAAAAACTTTACCTTAGAACAACCATGGCTTCTTAGTTTTCAGAGGGTGGCACATCACCTGAAGTACCATATTCAGCAGAATAAGAACATCCATGACCATGTGCATCTCTTGACATGGAATGGTACACGGAAGACAGAATTGAAGACAAAGCATCCTCCCTTCCAAATAAATTAGCCCTTAACCGTGCAGTTACTTGTATGAGAGCATGTCTAACAGCATTATTGTCTCCACTGATCTATACAAACATTAAGACACTCATGCTCTTTTGGTTATGTAAAGGAAGAGAAAACTTGCCATCACAAATATTCAAGTTATAATATACAACAATAGTTATAAACCAAAAGTGTGTCAACCTGGACTGTCGCATCATCATCAGCAGCTGCTTTGGGAAGGTCTGTCTTAATTATTCTGATATTTGCTTGTGTGGCTCTCTTCATCTCAGATATCTTAGATCCACCAATACCAATCAGACAACCAATTTGCCATGCTGATACAAGTAAGCGAATAGTGTATGAAAGTTCGCCAGATTCTTTCTCAGTCTTCTCACTACATCCAGGGTGCAAGCGAACTGCAGCATCGATAGTTGGAGAAATTGGATCATCAAAGAACTGAAGAGAGGAAAATGGAAAGAGGTTAAACCTTGATAGAATTATGAGATCAATGCTGAAATTTCACAAGTATACATGACTCTCACCTCTTTAGCTGAAATTGAAATCGTGAAGTCATCATCATCATAGTAACTATCTACTTTGATATATGCTCTGGAATCCTGCCTGATCTGATTGAGAATTTCACCACCCTTGCCAATAACCTGGCCAATATTGACAGATGGACATAGCAAGCGAAGCATGAATTCCTTTGCAGAAGTTTCATCCCTTGAAGGGCAGGTTCTTAGCCGTTCACTTGCAGCATTGCCTACATTTGGACCATGATATGGACCACCTGGTTGGCAAGAAATGTTGGAAAGCAGATGTTGCAACTGAGACGGATAGTCATGAAGACGAAATGAGACCTGCAACAACGCCTTCTTCACAGCTGGGGCTTCACCAGTAATCTGATATCCAATAGGTTACACTTAATAAGATATTCATTGCAAGACATGGCAGAATAGATAGAAGTGACAGCCATTAGAACATGTATAGCAGAACTATGTGCATCCAAATATATGCAACTAAGAGAAGAATAAATGTTAGCATTTGAAATGGATCAAAGGATATGGCATGTTAGCTGCCATTAGTGGTAGTAACACCAAGACCGTCTGAAGTGCAACATCAGATACGCTACTTACAAGTCACTAATAGATGCAAGTACACTCAAATGCTTTTGTATACAAATGATTGATTCTGAACAGTTCTGACAGTATCATAATTTATCATGCTACAAAGCAAAATTAGATTGATAATGAACAACCTACAATACCTGGAGAAGCCCATCACCCCTAATGGCACACCAAGGAAGATGTTCATCCCTGAAGATGCAGATCTGAGCACCTGTATCAGTACAGATGCCTCGAATAATTCGCCCACCTATCCCAATTACACATCCAATTTGATCAGATGGTACAAGTAGACGAGCAGTTACTTGTAGTTCACCAGTTTCTTTGCCTTCATCATACTGCACCTCAGATGCTGCAAGCTTCCCATGCACCCTGAATAGTGCATCTTGTGCAGGACAAATATAATCATCAGTATCTCCGAAGGCATTAGTTTCTGAGCTTGAGCTAAAGATAGTTATGACTCGCTCCTCACAACCTGGTACATTGTTTCCGATCCTAATCTTGGCTAGAGTTTCAGCCCTCAGCTGCTTCACAGTCTCGCCACCGACTCCAATGATACCTCCTATCTTTCTTGCTGGACACAAGTATCGGTAGACAGTATCTTCTGGTCCAGGAACATTAGGGTCTCTATCATAACCGGGATTTCTTCTTTTGCTTGCCCAGTTGTAGGCATTGTCTTCCTGATAATAGGGCCGTTTAGTGTTGCTATTCCTCCAATCGGCCATTGAATCAAACTGCCTTGGTATCTCACTTCTAGACCAAGACTCTGCCGCATAACTCAAGGAAAATATCATATACCAAAGAATTTATTTATATATACGTCTTAAAGAATTTATTTGTATATAAGTATTGACCAAAAAAATAATTTAGACATAAATAGGGCATAATAATATGTTTTTTTCCCCTCAATCAACCTGTTTGGATGACCACACGGCAAGAATTTGCTGTTAATGCTAGTGCGATGTTGTACTAATAGCAAGAATTTTGCCTATGCTGTTTCTACAATTATGTATATACCACAACAAAGCATTGTTCATTAAACCATTGCCCCAAGATGAGATGGATAGTACTAGTAAACAAGAACAGAATTACAATATAATTGAATGCATAAACCCCAAGCCATCTATAGAACATAAAAAAATGTTGTTTTTTTTTTTTTGATTTTTTTTTTTTTTTTTTTTGATTTTTTTTTTATTTCAACCTAAAAACAATGGTTATCTTCAACTAAAACATAAAATATACCCCGCATTTCTCCCGTAGATTTGTAATTAACCCCATACATGTAATATACCAAACCATGCGAATTTATGAACAATTACAAGAATGTGGCTAATCGAGCAAGAATTTGCTTCACTTGCCACCACAGCCAGGCCACAGAGCATTCAAATGTAACCATTCCATACAATTAGATGCTACTGATAAGACTACATACACGTATATGAAAGATAGAGCAGGTTTCACAAACCTGAGACCCTAAAGAATGCAGCAGAAAGAACCAGCTGTAAGAAAGAGCATGAAGAACAAAAACCCTAGACCCCAGTAAAAAAAAACAAGAAAACCCCCAGAGTTCCAGAACGGCGGGGATAATTGAGGACAAGGATTCGTGAAAGAAGAGAAGAGTTAGGAGAAGAGGGGAAGGTGGCGTACCTCTCTATAGAGAGGAGAAGCACTGGCCCTGGATGTCGGAGGATGGGAAAGAGGCGGACTCTTTTTTTCACCTCCGGAAAGAGAAGGTATTCAGGTTTCTAGAAGAAAGTAACATAAAATTAACACCAATTAGGTTGGTTTTTTCTCTGTTAATTTTCTTGTTTTTTTTCTTTTTTTTTTTTTTTTTTCTTTTTTTTTTTTTTTTTTTTGGGAAAACGAAGGCTCGGTCACCTTATTTATTAATAGTTAAAATATAGAACAGAAGAGAAGGAGGGAAAGATATAAACGGATAAAATAAACAGAAGGTAGAAGAGGGAAGCCACAACTTACGGCAGTTACAAAAAAAAATATAAATATAAATATAAATATTGAGAGAGATGGCAGTTTGGAGTCACACCTTGCTCTAGGCTGGGGACTCTTCCATTTTATTAGTCTCAGATAACTTGCTCCACTTTAGTGCTAAGAAATAGAAATTTTCAACTTCACCAAGTCCAAGCCTTCTCTGTTGGGAAAAAAAAAATTCAGAAGGTTAATCAGAAGCAAAAGTAAAGAATTGAAGCACTTGCTCGATTTTTGTCTAAATTTTAATAACTCCAGATAGATATTTGTTATTGTAGAGAAGAGACCATTTATTTGAAAATTAAGATCCTTTAAAAGCCACAAATTCAGAAGAGAAGGATTTTTTAAGGAAGATCCTCGAATTCTTTTCTTCCAACATAATGAAATAATAGCAGTAATTAACATGAAGGTAGTAGGTTGCAACTCTTTAGAGAAATAGCTGTTTCTCTAAATTGTGCAAAGCCCAACAAGGTTGTCAAGAGGTGGGGAGCACAATGCAGGGCACAAAACATCCCGAATTTGGGACCTAAAAAGATAGGAAATAAGAAAGATGATCCACAAATGCTATATAGCAATTGTTAAGGATATAAATACCAAGATGGAAGATACTTATCCAATTTCTTTTAAGGTCCCTAGTATTTAACTTATACATGAGAACAAATCAAAAAAAATTATTTAACTTTGGAAGGAGCAAGAGCCAAGGTTCTATTTAACTCCTTTAGAGTTGAGAAAGGGGTACAAAAAGCCATAGGAGTAATTATCTAAGTTTTAAAATTGTCAAATCCGATCATTTGAGAAAGAATTTTGTTAAAATTCAGCAAGAAGAGCATAAAGTTTGCTATATTCTTCGAAAGCTTTCGAGGAAAGACCTATTTGCCCGATTTCTTTTAAAATTTTAAAAAATAAATAATTTTTTAAAAAATGATATTTTAAAATTGTCAAACAAAAAACTCTGTATCAGAATTTACACTCAAAGCCTCTCTCATTGCAAAGACTTTCATATCATCCTATCATGAAATGAAATAGATCCGATACTAATTAGAGCCATAGCAAAGCATAGACCTTCACATGCACCACCAATTCAGAGGGCATGATTATTATTTGATTGTGTTAATTTATGTTATGTTCAATCCTATCACAATTATATGACTTGAAGGATCAGTAAAATTGGAGAGGAAATTATAGACAGTAAATTTTACCATCATTGTTATAAAAAAGTTCTTTTTTGTTTGAGTAATTATTAAAGACACAAAAACTGATTTGAAAAGGTTTCAAAAATTGTGTCATATTTCATGTAATTGGAAAATGGAATCCCATTACACATCTTTTATCTAAAAATGTTCGTTTGCTCGATCATGAATCGATTTGAATAGAGGATTTCCTCTCTTTTATTTTCAATCAATTGTTAGAAGCTACTCAACACATTTCATGGCTTAATAAGGTTTTTATCTTTTCATTTTTTTTCGAAAAAAATTTTCAGGACCATCCATCAGAAAAGTTGTCCTGCAAGTCATTTGGACTTGTAGAGAAAGCTTCAAGAAATGGAGGGGAAAAAACATAAAACCTCGCCAAAGTTTTATCTTTGTCCATTTATATTTCATAGGTTAAAGATGTCATAAGATCATTTTTCACAAACCCTAATGTCCCTAATACACAATATAGCACAAGAATAATTTTTCAGGACATATGCCATTATTTTTCTCCGGAAGTTTTTTTTCCAATGCTAGAAAAAAAGTACGTAATTACATTTACCTCCTTTTGGAATAGAACTGCATTATTATCATCACTTACCTGCTCATAGAGAGGTTGTGCCAAGTGATTTTCCCAGACCACCAAATTGGTCTCTATTTGGCACAGAGAAGAGAGTACAAGCCAACATCATATAGGATATCGATTTTTTTTTTTTTTATGTACTTTTCTATGTATTAGATAACGACCAATATCTATATTCATATCTATATATGTACATATATATATATATATATATATATATATGTACATATATATATATATGTACATATATATATGTACATATATATATATATGTACATATATATATATATATATGTATATGTATATGTACATATATATACATACATATATACATATACATACATACATATACATACAATATATATATATATATATATATATATATATATATATATATATATCCTATTCTAGAATAGGGCATCCCACATCCTGTGACCTTTACACTTCAGGGACAACCTAACTACTACCATCTGGTAGTCACCCTACGGGCACAAACCTGAGGAGCCCTGTGTCTGGCAATAAGCGCTTCCCAGAGGGTAGAGGATAAATTTTTGTTGGTCATACGGCATCAACACATACGCATTCAAAAAAAAAAAAAAAAAAAAGAGAAAAAGAACAAGAACTCTGAACCCAACTGGACGACGCCAGCCTTGTATTCCTTGGAGGCGAGTCGAGATTCTTCAATTAAGGTTGAAGGCTTGTGTCGACGGGAAAATTAACTGTGCCGTTTTCTTTTAACCAAGCCCATGTCCGGTAGTATATTCTACGCTCCCGGACTTTTTAATACGATATCCCTCCCCCACTAAAACTAACTAA
Source organism: Areca catechu (assembly GCA_021397845.1). Taxonomy (NCBI): domain Eukaryota; kingdom Viridiplantae; phylum Streptophyta; class Magnoliopsida; order Arecales; family Arecaceae; genus Areca; species Areca catechu. Next base: position 12,714,630 of record CM038041.1, read on the forward strand.
ACGGCCAATTTGGATAGCTTCAACTATAGCGCTCTATTAGTTTATTTGATTGGCTTTTAGATGTAATGCCCTGCCCCATGTACATCCTACTACATCAAATTGGTAAGTCCAACAATATAAGATTCTTTGATCTAAATATGAGACATTCTTGGGAGGGTATGTTTAAATAGCCACCCTAACTTGGTAGTTGGCATACAAGGTCCTGCTGGCATATGAGGTTGTGGAGTGTTCAAAATGCCAGATGGCAAATCCAAGCCACGGCCTAGGTTACAAGTCCAATACTCAAAATTATTACACAAACTGATGTGTATGTCTTCAGCATAGAACGTAACAGGGTTCTAATTTCAAACCATGTTCCATGCTAACGAAGGTTACCACCTTCAATAAATTTGTTTCTTTTCGTACTTGGACGTACGTGCAGATCGGCAGAAGCATGAAAGGAGAAAAAAAGAAGAAAGAAAAAAAGTAGACCACATGATAGACAAAACAGAAATAGGATCAAAATTTGCACTTCTGGTCCCTTGATTCCATATATTGGAATGATATAATCAAATAAATACAACTGAATGCAATAACCTTATGTTTACATGAAGCATATAACCCTTCTGACACCACCTTCAACTCTTCATGTGAAAGGCCTGTAAAAAATGCAGCACCATTACCTTTCACACCTTTCAATCCTTGCTCTCACCAAGAGTGTAGCGAACAAATCTCCGAACCTTGATGTTCTCTCCAAGGGCGGCGGCCGTTTGCTTCACCAGATCCTTCACCATCACACTGTCATCTTTGATAAATGGCTGCTCCAAGAGAGCAAGTTCTCCCAGCCTCTTCCCTATCCTTCCTTCCACTATCTTCTCCCTTATATGCTCAGGCTTTGATTTCAGGTCCTCTCTCTGCATTTCTATTTCTTTCTCCTTCTGTACGATACTTTCTGTGATGTCCTCCGTGGAGACAAACTCGACTTGTGGGCATGCAACAACTTGCATTGCAAGGTCATCAACCAACTGCTTGAACTTTTCATTCCGACCAACGAAATCAGTCTCGCAGTTGATCTCAATGAGCGAACCAATTCGAGAATCATGGATGTAGGAAGAGATCAGACCTTCTGCAGCTAGTCTGGAAGATTTCTTGTCAGCAGATGATAGACCCTTCTTCCTAAGGAACTCCTGAGCCTTCTCAAGGTTTCCACCAGTTTCTATAAGAGCTTTCTTACAATCCATCATGCCAGCACCTGTTTCCTCCCTAAGTTGCTTCACCAGGGCAGCTGAGACTGCAACTGTTGGTGGCCTGCAAATGCGAAGTTTCTAGGATCAGTACAAGTGCTAAACACGAAGATCCACTCTCACTAAAATTCCGAATAATTATCTACACAGATAGCAAAAGACATGATTGCATTAGACCAGATACAATGATGAACAGGTATGCGCCTTTTTCTTTTCCAGTTTCTTTTAACCCTGAACTAATGCAGCAACTTATTATCTATGATTCACACTTTGATTAGATGATTCAACTGCTTCATCAGATACATAAGGGTTTTCATGCTCCTATGTATTGCATACCATTTTAGTCTTGAATTTGTATCTTTTGAAAGTTTCATAGAAGTTATTGATCCAGAAAGACCAGTAACTTTCTCTGGGTGCTATGGAAGTGAGCCTGTACACAAGAACGTGCGGGAGGAGGGAGGCTTACTTCTCAACAGCTTCCTTGGCTTCAGATGGTTGACCCGTTGGGGCTGCAGGTGACAGTTTTGCCGCAGTTTGGGCAGCCACTTCAGCAGCAAAGTCCTGGCTCTTCTTTTCCAAACCTTCTCCAAGATTGTAGCGAACAAACCTTCTTACTTTGATATTTTCCCCAATTGTGGCAATGGTTTGCTTCACCCAATCCTTAACTACTATCTTATCATTCTTAATATATGGTTGCTCAAGCAATGAAAATTCTTCAAGTCTCTTTCTTATTCGGCCATCTACAATTTTTGACCTGATATTCTCTGGTTTTGTCAAAAGGTCTTCCTTTTGCATTTCTATTTCTCTCTCCTTGTTCACAATTTCTACTGGAACATCTTCGATAACCAGGTAGCGTACTTGAGGACAAGCAGCTACTTGCATAGCAAGGTCATCAACTAGCTCCTTGAAAATTTCTCCTCGAGAAACAAAATCTGTTTCACAGTTCACCTCAATTAGGACTCCAATTCTGTTGTCATGAATATAAGACCCAATTCTTCCTTCTGCAGTGGCTCTGCTGGCCTTTTTCTCGGCACTTGCTAAACCTTTCTTCCGGAGAAACTCTTGGGCTTTCACAATGTCACCCCCAGTTTCTGCAAGAGCCTTCTTGCAGTCCATCATGCCTGCTCCAGTTTCTTCACGCAATTGCTTTACAAGAGCTGCAGAAATAGTTGTTGTGTTTTGCACACCAGCTGCACGCCACACAAATATTATTAGGTCAAAGGATAGATTTGCCACCAAGATTATATTAATGTTGATCAATTTGCTAGAGATTTCCACTTAATCATATAGTGCAAATAATACCAGAGGCACTGCAGGTATAGCTGATGATGCATGAGACTCAGAGAGGAAAATATCCTTTGTCAATGGAGATATAAAATCAGTCACATACTGTAAAAGAACTGAGCATGACATTGATTCTTGGTGATGGATTTAATATTAGAAGACATGACAAAGTTGATGACCAGGTAATGTTTTCAACAAGTATTTCAAGCATAAAAAAATGGTCAGGTAATTTCTGCAGTTTGTTACAACGTAAACATACAAGAACATGGTAAAGTACAACATGCTGCAGTGATGCAAAGAATAGGACAAGGTTGATGCTGGTATAGTTCCAACATCGGGGTGTCAATGTTGATACAGATTCAGTGTCCACCATTTCCAAATGTCCCTACGTGTACTCGATTTCAAATTTATGGTAACAGCACATAAAGATGTCGTTGGCAGATGCACACTATGTATTCTACAATAGATTTTGCAAATTAAGGGCCTGCTTAGATATTCCTATAGGATTGGGTTGATAAACCTGTAGGATTCATGGACTAAGCTGTACATTTAAGCATGGCCCTGCATCAACCAAATACAACCCAATGCAAATCCTGCAGGAAAAAAAAGGACCTCCAAAGGTCTTTTTTTCTTCCTGAAGCCTAAAAACTAGGATCTGGGCTCGGTTTAGACAGGCTCTTAGAAAATGTAAAACAGATGGGCCAACAGGCCCAATTCCTACAGGATTTTCAGTCCAATCCTATACAAATATCCAAAAAGGCCCTACTAGAGAGGGGGCAGATTGCCTACAATTTCTTGTTTTTTTCTGTTATATTATTAATTTTAACTTTACAAAGCAATTAATTGCCATTTGCTAGATAGAGAAACCTGATCTAAGTTACAAAACTTCTTAAGTGTCCAAAGTTGATCTTCCATTGTTCTATGGTTGTTTTGTTTCATGTTGATGTTTTTTGACGGATGCAGTACTGTTTATACTAATTAGTGTGTTGGACAAATACTATAATATCTGTCCATTGCATTTACATCATCCAGAAAAAACAAAGGAAGTAATGTTAACTTTGAGAAACTCAGGAAGCTTGCCTTCTGGTTAAAGAAGTGACCAATGAAGATAACTTACCTTTGGAATCACTTCCTTGATCTGGATTAGTAGTTTGCTCATTTACGGTTTCAGAAGCCTCTACATGTGCTTCTATTAATTCAGTATTATCTTCCAGAACAGTTCCAGTTGTGACATCAACTTCCCTAGCTTCATCAGTTACAGAGGCTACTGCACTTTCTGAAACCAGAACTCCTCCACTTTCCTTTACAGTTTTAATATCAGCACTTTCTTCCTTGCCTTCAGAAGTTATGGAAGATCCACTAGTTAGCAAATTTTCATAGGAGCCATCTGCAGGAGATTCACCTCCCCCAAAACTTGAAGATTTTGAACTTAGGTTTTGTTCCCCTGCAGAGACATTTGCAGCACTTGAGTCCTCTACATCATCTATTACAGAGGCCTCGTCTAAAATAGAATCTGAGGAGGGCTCGGTTGAGGTTTTAGAGATCTCCGTATCTTCTTGCACAGTTTCAGGAATGATCTCCGCACTCTGAGCCTGAGTGCTTGCAGGTTCCTCATCCTTGCTCTCCAAATCGGTAGGAATGGAATCTTCAACAGAAGTTTGTTCTTCAACAGAGGTTTCAGAGCTCTCCATATCTTCTTGCACAGTTTCAGCAATGGTCTCAGCATTCTGAGCCTGAGTGCTTGCAGGTTCCTCATCCTTGCTATCCAATTCAGTAGGAATGGAATCTTCAACAGAGGTTTCAGAGCTCTCCATATCTTCTTGCACAGTTTCAGCAATGGTCTCAGCATTCTGAGCCTGAGTGCTTGCAGGTTCCTCATCCTTGCTCTCCAAATCAGTAGGAATGGAATCTTCAACAGAAGTTTGTTCTTGCAGCTCTTCAACAGTGCCTTTCTTATCCTCTAGCTCATCACCTGAATCAGAGGGACCAACAACCTGGTTCTCATCACTGATTGCCATTAAGCCATCAACTTCAAGGGTGTCAGAACTGGCTACAGTTTCATCATCAACTCCTCCTGCTTGTTCTAGAGTTTTTGACATACTTAAATTTTCAGAAAATTTCCGGTCCCTATCCCGCTCATCCAAAAATGCAGCAATCTCCTTGTTCTTACGAAAAGCAAGCTCAAATGGGTTTGTTGCCACATGCACCACCCCCTGATTTAGTTGCATGTTAAGCCTTTCAACATCTTCTTCTTTTTTCATTGTTAAAGTCACCTTCCCTCTTGTAATGCGCAACACCCGTACCTTAACTTCTTGACCAACCTGCAGAGAGGAGTTCCCCAAAATGCCACCAAACCCTTCAGATTCCTCAGAGATGGGGAGAAATCCTTCCTCCCCTTCTGGAAGTGAAACAAAAGCTCCTGATCTGGTTAAATTTTTCACAGTGCCATCTAAATTTTGTCCCTTAACAAACTTAGAAATCCTTTGCACCGCATCATGCTTCTGATTTGACCTTGCAGGATTTTTCCTGACAGCTCTTGATTTGTTATTACTTCCACTAGCAGGAGTTTCTCTTCTCTGCTGTATCTTCCTGGGTTCATCGGTATCACGCATTGTCAGAGAGATCCTCCCACTTTCCTTATTTACTTCCACAATCCTCACTGTCACTTCTTGCCCAACAGAAACAAAAGAGGCCACATCCTTGACATATTCATCGCTCATCCTGGAGACATGTACCAGTCCATTTGTAAAGGCTCCAAAGTCAACGAAAGCACCAAATGGTTGAATTGATCTTACTTTCCCTTTGAAGGACGCACCAGGCACTAGTTCCTCATCCTTCACAGGTGGCATCTCACTTTTCCTTACAGGTCTAGGGCGTTTGCTTTTAGCAGTGAAAGTAACAGCAGGGTTTGCTGGGGCCAGCTCATTTGTTTCAGCTAAACTAGCTGCGGTTTCTGAGGTTTCATCAGCAACTTCATCTGAAACAGCAGGATCTGGCTCCTCTATTGTTACATCAGTCCCAACAGCTGCAAAGATTCGGACTCTTGAACCATGCTTTGAAACATAGCCTCTATAGTTTCTCTGAAACAGCCTTACTGACATTCTTGTAAATAGAAACCCCTGAAACAATGGTGTTGGCCTTATATATTTTCCAGAAACATTGCATCTTGTTGATTGGACTTCCTTCCTAAGGCCACAAGTAGTTCCAGGAAGCAGAGTGATATTGCCCACAGAGCAATTAATTACAGGTATCATGTTGAATGTAGCCCTCTGAATTAAAATATCTGCGAGCAACTAGAGGTTCCAATTCCTTTCTTGCCCTACAACAGGTAGAGTTTGTTAGCAGATTACTCCCAAAGTGATCAAGCCGTAAATATAAAATAACCAAATCAGTCCTATTGGTACTTCTAAATAAATATTTTGATAAGTAATCATCAGATTAGACCATATGTCATTAAGAAACATCTGGAGACCTCTGAAATTGGGTGACACTCTACTGATTCATCATGTAAACCAAATCAGTCCTATTGGTACTTCTAAATAAATATTTTGATAAGTAATCATCAGATCAGACCATATGTCATTAATAAACATCTGGAGACCTCTGAAATTGTGTGACACTCTACTGATTCATCATGTAATAAGGTCTTGATCAAGGTCCTGCATCTGAATAATAAAAGCGTTCCATTTTTCTTTCATTCATAGATAAACATATTGCAGTATGAAGCCCTTAAACCCGAGACTACTTATTGTTCAAATGGTAACAATTGAAATAACTTATATAGAATGTAGACTGTAGACATAATTGGGATGACTCATCATTTATTGGTATATATTATAATTATAAAGCAAAACAACAAGAGATAGTTGAAAAAACTTGTAGCATCGGGATCGAATTATATAAGGGGACCAGATGAACAGTTTTGCAAATTATCTTTAGATGGGCTTTAACTCTGGTCCCATGAGTGATATATATCAAAGGCTGAAGTGTAACAGTTAACAAATTAATGAGTTATGCAATAATATCCTGCTCTACCAAGACCTAACATTTATTTAATATGGCAGTTAATCCAACAAATTGTTTTTTAAATTATATGTAGTCATTATTAATACTTAGAAGTATTTTCTACAACAATACAAACTTTTATGGTATTATAACCTCTTTACAAATGTACCTAAACAAACATGGAACTTTATGAAACAGTACTGGGCATTTATACTACCCTAAAGTTGTTGAGGTACCCATGCTTCAGCTTAAGTATTATTACACATGTTTTCAGTTAGTGAAGTAGATTATCACTTACCATAGCCCAATCAACATTCTATAAAAGAAGAGTTGAAGTTTGTTTAGAGCTAACATTAATACACATGTTGAAAGCATGAGGCATTGATTAAAAAAATGCTACCTTCAAGGTTGAATCAATTTTGAAAAAAGAGCATCATGGTAATGTTTTTGTACAAAAATAACAAACCAAAATAGTTCAAGTTTCTGGATGCTCATGCACTCATTGCTAGAGGAATTCCCCCTAACCTATGTGTTCTTAACCTAACCATCTTCGGATAGGTGTCCGATACAATACAATGTGCTTCTCTACCACAGAGGTTCATGTAGTAACAAGTCTGTGATTTCATGAGCTATTTTATCCTATAGATAGTCATCTAAACCCATGCAATACACGCCTATAGATAGTCATCTAAACCCATGCAATACATGAGTGCTCACAACATTATGGAACATGACTGTGACAGGACACCTCAAGCTCAAGATAATCACCTACGAACTCTATAACTCATTACTAAAGACTGAGGACAGTAAATTCCAAAGGAGTCCTTGTATAATAGACGGTGAAGGAGCCACTTCATTAACAGTAAAAGTTTTGGAGAAATTGAACAAACTAGTGAAACTAAGTTCTCCCACCTAAGAATATCCTATTATGACAATAGGATAAAAAATATCATGTGATTACAAATAAATAACAAAAATCTTGTAGGTGTTAAAAAAATTAAAATTTGCAGGTACGAAAAAACTTTGCTTCCTACTGGACATTAAGCACAGAGTATATACTATTAAATGTTTAATGCTACGATGATCTTGCAGCATCACTAAGATCCAGGGTCATGACCCTAATCTAAGTATCAGAAAGCATGGCATGACACAGCATGCATGATACATATCATACCAAGCCAGCGCACACCAAGAACTAACTTGGCTCATCGCGCACATGTGCATACCGAGTTATTACCAGGTTGATGCATCAGTGGTACCTGATGCATTGACCCTTGGTCATGATACAATAGAAACTTGGTTCTTATGTGTCAATAAAGGAATGTGATCCTCCATAACCTGCCTGTCCAGAGCAATAAGTTTATAGAAGTGCATGACTAGATTGTAAGATCAAGTAGCAGGTTAGCTGCAAAAAAGAAGACACATGAACAGCATCGACATAACCAGGAAAAAAAGGGCATTGGAGATGAATGAACATAGTCATATCAACATCATGTGCAAGCTCAAATTTCAAACACCATTTGATTATAGATGACACTAACTAATTTTCTGCCAATCGGGATAAGCAGATACTTGCTCGGTAATCCCCTTCTAACTTTTCCAGTCAAATTTCCAGGATCTTTTAACAAAGCAAAGAATAAGAGGAAAACCCGCTTGACAGATTTAACTTTTAAACAAACTGTCCAATCACTCCCCAAAAAACCAAAGGATAACTCCTTCTTGGAGTCAATACTCTCCAGAGAGCATAATTCCTCCTCACAGTTACATTTAAGACCTCCAAGAAGAACTGAAATGCTTCTATTTCCATAAAACAAATACTCTTTACCATCTTGTTCCCAGAATTATCACCATACGACGAACCCCTTGCCATAAATGGATTAAAATGAAAAAACCAAGGCAAAGAAGGTGTTTTTCTACCAAGCAATTCGTAAACAGAAAAATCAAAACTCCAACTTGGGAAAGATCTAGCAGAAGCCCAGAAGACAGAAATGAAAGTGGAACATCTCAGTCACATCAAAAAGGCATCCAGACAACTCGATAACAGGATTAGTGGCACGAACCCAGAGGTCGAATAGGTGGGAAAATACCACCTTTTAGCCCAGAAAAGCGTGGAGAGATGGCCGCTGCCCTCCTCGCTCTCCTTCGATGCTTCAAGCCAAAGAGGACTGGGAATCAAGAGAAGAGAAGGAGAGATCCTCGCTCTCTTCCTCTATCCGTCGAGCGAGAGGGGTGGGGAAGAGGGAAGGGGCGGAAGGCGGGACTTATATCCTTATCCTGTGGGCAAGAGACGAGGGAATGGGGTTTATCGTGGGTCCGTGGGAGAGGCAAAGACCAAAAAGGATGGTCGAGGATTTATTTGAGGTAAATGTTGAATAGACGGCATGAGGTTTTATAATTTTTGCCTTCATTTGATATGGTTTATGGTTAACATTTATTATAAATTTATTTTATGTATATTGATATAAGTGTAGGGAATTTTTATTGGACTGTAAAGTTTATGCCATCTCTTTGTTTTTGCTTTCAGAGTCGTAGGACACTTGGTCTTAAATGGGTTGGACACGAAGTTCGAGCGATGAAGTTATTTGTTAGGGTTTAACATTCATTTTAATATCATATAAATATTTGAATTTTATAATATAATAAACTCTTTTTATGATGGTTCTATTTAACTAGATTACTATGGTTAAATTTTACAACTAATTTTATTATTCTACTGCTATTAAAAATTTTGTTCATTCCATAAGTCTTGCTTGATCTCTTAAATGTTGTTCTAGATTTTATATGTCTATGTTATATTGCCGACCTATATGATAGGTTCAAGATGGGACAATTCTTTTATGTTACTTAGAAAGAAAATGAAAATAGAGACTGTTGTGTCCAAACAAAATTACAACAAGACTCGGGGTTAAGCTATATCAAATAAGAGCTGATTGAGCTGATGAAGCTTCTTGGAGACCCTGCATGTTGAAAAAGTTTCAGCTCCCAAGCTCGTCAATGGCGTCTGGACTAGAACAGATGAGATCTGGAGGAAGATCAGGCGGAAAAATGGTATGGAAGAAAAATCCCCCTCTCCATCATATTCGGGGGTATTTATAGGCTAAGGGGTCAACCGCTTATATCTGGCATCCGACTGTTAAACGGTTAATCCAAGACGTGAGCACGTACAACCAAAGTTATCCATAGTCAATCGATCCTTCTTCATAATTGATCGACTCTTCCAAAGTTGATCGGCTCTTCCATAATTGATCTGCTCTTCCAGAGTTGATCGGCCCCTCTAGAGTTGATCGACTCTTTGATCAGCTCTTCCATAATTGATCAGCTCTTTTAGAGTTGATCGGCCCCTCCATAGTTGATCGGCTCTTCCATAATTGATCAGCCCCTGAACTACATAAATATTAATAAATTCCATCCTTTATAAAAGTTAGTTAGTTAGCTAGAAGTAAGTCATTCTTATACTTGTTGGACGTTGACCAGCTCCACGCCTTTTAAATGTTGATCAGCTGCCTGTTGGGCATTGATCAGCCTTGAACCTCTCAGAAGAGGTATTGATCATATTTGTGCCTATTGGGCATTGATCAGCCTTGAACCTCTCGGAAGAGATATTGATCATATTTGTGCCTATTGGACATTGATCATACTTGAACCTCTCGGAAGAGGTATTGATCATATTTGTGCCTATTGGGCATTGATCATATTGGGCTTTGATCATATTTGTGCATGTTGGGCATTGATCAGCCTTGAACCTCTTGGAAGAGGTATTGATTATATTTGTGCTTATTGGGCATTGATCATATTGGGCTTTGATCATATTTGTGCATGTTGGGCATTGATCAGCCTTGAACCTCTCGGAAGAGGTATTGATCATATTTGTGCCTATTGAGCATTGATCATATTGGGCTTTGATCATATTTGTGCCTGTTGGGCATTGATCAGCCTTGAACCTCTTGGAAGAGGTATTGATCATATTTGTGCCTATTGGGCATTGATCATATTGGGCTTTGATCATATTTGTGCCTGTTGGGCATTGATCAACCTTGAACCTCTCGGAAGAGGTATTGATCATATTTGTGCCTATTGGGCATTGATCATACTTATGCCTATTGGGCATTGATCAACCAGACCCAAGCTCTCACTAGATTAGCATAAACTGACCAAACATGTCATATCCCAACACTAGTCCCCCCAGTTTCTGAATTCATTAATTCGAAATCAGAAAATGTCAGAAGTGTTTTTTTGATTTCTTTCTTTTCTTCTTATCAAGACCGAATGAGAGGGATACAACACAGCCCCCCACTTTCGAGCTGAAAAAATGTTGATAGCGAACTGCTTTGATTCCTTTTTTCAGTGAAGGGAGTAATTTCTTTTCTTCGGTCTCGATATTGACATACATATCAGCCCTTGCATTCTATTGGATTATGTTGCATAAAGGAGATATCAATGGCTCCTGTCCCAAAATAGACTGAATTAATCATATCCTCATCTGATGAAGAGAAACAACTACCATCTGTTTTTTCTCTAAGAGAACCAAAATCTAGTCCACCCAACAACCTCAACAGAGAAAAGCAAAGCCTCGATTATCGAGGAATTATCTGATCTGGATGACGGTGAAGGTGTCCATATGCTTGCTGTCGAGCAATGTTGGAGTCAAAACTAGTCCAAATAACTAGAGCAAATCTTGACATCCCTTCTTCCATATCCATAGATGAAATTTTGGAAGAATATGAAGCGAAAAAGTCAGTCAATGATCCAATAGTTCCCGCAGCTGTATTATGAATTCCTGACGAATCACTGTTTCTTTTTAGTTGAATATTAATGAACACATTTCTTTCTTTCTAATGCTTTGCAGTTAGCATATTAAGCCAATATTAATAATCCTTCGGGTCTTTGATATTTTAAGGTGATAATGTTGATAGAATGGCAAATCAGACCAACTCTTATTACCCAAGTTGCGATCGACTTATCAGGTCAATCTTTTAATTAATCAGTTTTTTTCGATATCAATATACCGATGAGTTAGTGGGTCAGACCAACTTAGTTTATCATATTGTAGTCAGCTTATGAGGCCAACCTTTTAATTGATCATTGATCATAAAATGCCGACAAGATGGTGGGTCAGACCAATTCTGTTTGTCGGGTTATGGTCAGCTTATTAGGCCAACCTTTTAATTGATCAGTTTCTTACCTCTCAGGCATTAATCAGCTTCTTGTCTCTTGGGCATTAATCAGCTTCTTGTCTCTTGGGCATTAATCAGCTTTTTACCTCTTGGACATTAATTGTTTTTTACCTCTTGGGCATTAATCAGCTTCTTGCCTCTTGGGCATTAATCAGCTTCTTGTCTCTTGGACATTAATCAGCTTTGCGCCTCTTCGACGCTTATCGGCCTTTCCTTGGACTTCAAGAGACCTTGATAAGATAGGCTGCAACGGGCCTTTCCTTGGGATGGCTCGAGAAAATGTTAATTATATGCTTCGGATACATCCCTTTGGACTTAGGATAATTCCGAACAATTATGAGATATTGAGAAGAATATATCAAGTCTTCAGATTTTAAATAATACTAAGTCTTCAGACTTATGATAACTCTGAACAATTCTGAGATCAATTCTTCAGATTTAATATAATATCAAGTCTTTGGACTTGAAAATAATACTAAGTCTTTGGACTCAGGATAAATGAATAATCTTGATTTTGGAAAATCAAATTTCTAGATAATAACATCAAGTCTTCGGACTTGAAAATAATACTAAGTCTTAAGAATTAGGATAAATAAGTAATCTTGATCTTGAGAAATCAAGTTTTCAAATAATAATAGCAAGTCTTTAAACTTGGAAATACACTAAGTCTTCGGACTTAGGACAACTGAGAATAACTAAGACTGAAGAAACACCAAGTCTTCAGATATTCCAAGTCTTCAAATAATAATGCCAAGTCTTCAGACTTGAAAATATACTAAGTCTTCGGACTTAAGATAATTCTGATCTGAAATAAAATAGCCCTTGATAATAAAATAGGCTTCAATGAGATTTCCCTAGGGCTTCAGTGGTCCCTAATAAAATAGGCTTTGGGCCTCTTGGTCGTTTGATCGACCTTTTAAAAGTCATCAGCTTTCAAGAATACATCGGCCTTTAAGAAGTTATCGATCTTGAAGAAAATATTGGCCTTCGAAAAATATCAGCCTTTAGAGGTTCCTACAAAACAAATTCCTGATCGGGATTCCTCTGGTAGGAGATACTCCAACGATGAAGTTAGTAGAGTTCGAAAAAATGGAGAACTCATTGATAAATAAAAGAGGTTAGAGTGATATGATGGTTTATCTCAAAAGCTCCTCATACCTTTTCTCAAGGTTGTTCAGTTATTGGATTTCTTGATCCTAGTAGACTTGGACCATGCTTCATCTTCCTTGGGTACCTTTACAGGCCTTCATGGTTTATCTTTGGAGCCTCTCAATTTGAGTTCCTAACAATGTTCGTAAATCAGAAGATTTCCTTCCAGACTGGAAAGCACATTGACTTCTTGATTGAACTTGAATACTGTTAGGGATTGATTTTCTAGATGACGTTGAACGGGATCGTGGACGCTTTCCCTGATTCCGCTTCTTGGTGTGATGGTGAGATTGATGATGATGCTTCAATAGGGACTGTTGACCTGAAGAACATTATTGATAAGAAGAATGCCTTCTTGAACTAAGATATTTACTTACCTGAAGGAAAGGTTGTCGGCTAGTTCTTGACGCGGCAGGTCACATTAATTCCCTCGCGATAATTTCTTGAAGGTTCTGCATCGCCGCAGTAATCACCTCCACTTTGTCGAATAGAGTATTCAACTTTTCTTGATCAAAACATCTCACGGGAAGAGCTTCCACCCTCCCGCCAAGAACAGGATCGTTCCCTTTTTCACCAAGAACAGGATCTGTCTTCTTGTTGCCAAGAACATAATCATTCTCTTTTTCACCAAGAACAGGATCTGTCTTCTTATAGCCAAGAATAGAATCGTTCCCTTTTTCACCAAGAACAGGATCTGTCTTCTTGTTGCCAAGAACAGGATCTGTCTTTTTGTTGCCAAGAACAAGATCATTATCTTCTTCACCAAGAACAAGATCATTCCTCTTGTTGCCAAGAACGATCATTCTCTTCTTCACCAAGAACAAGATCATTCCCTTTTAAAGGACGAGAAATATCTTCTACTGGCATATTCTTCTTCCTACCTTTCACCATGCTTCCTTCCAGATTGTTTGAAACTCCTTCACTGAGTTTTCCCTACCTGGCACGCCAATCTGTTGTGTCCAAATAAAATTACAACAAGACTTGGGATTAAGCTAGATCAAATGAGAGCTAATTGAGCTGATGAAGCTTCTTGGAGACCCTGCATGTTGAAAAGGTTCCAGCTCCCAAGCTCGTCAATGGCCTCTGAACTAGAACAGATGAGATCTGGAGGAAGCTCAGGTGGAAAAATGGTATAGAAGAAAAATCCCCCTCTCTATCATATTCGGGGGTATTTATAGGCTAAGGGGTCAACCGCTTACAGCTGGCATCTGGCTGTTAAACGGTTAATCCAGGACGTGAGCACGTGCAACCAAAGTTATCAATCGTCAATCGACCCTTCTTCATAATTGATCGGCTATTCCAGAGTTGATCGGCTCTTCCAGAGTTGATCGGCTCTTCCATAATTGATCAGCTCTTCCGGAGTTGATCGGCCCCTATAGAGTTGATCGGCTCTTCCATAATTGATCAGCTCTTCCAAAGTTGATCGGCCCCTCCAGAGTTGATCGGCTCTTTGATTGGCTCTTCCATAATTGATCAGCCCCTGAACTACATAAATATTAATAAATTCCACCCTTTATAAAAGTTAGTCAGTTACCTGGAAGTAAGTCATTCTTATGCTTGTTGGACGTTGACCAGCTCCATGCCTTTTAAATGTTGATCAGCTGCCTGTTGGACGTTGATCAGCCTTGAACCTCTCGGAAGAGGTATTGATCATATTTGTGCTCGTTGGGCATTGATCAGCCTTGAACCTCTCGGAAGAGGGTATTGATCATATTTGTACCTATTGGGCATTGATCATACTTGTACCTATTGGGCATTGATCATACTTGAACCTCTCGGAAAAGGTATTGATCATATTTGTGCCTATTGGACATTGATCATATTGGGCTTTGATCATATTTATGCCTGTTGGGCATTGATCAGTCTTGAACCTCTCGGAAGAGGTATTGATCATATTTGTGCCTATTAGGCATTGATCATATTTGTGCCTATTAGGCATTGATCAGCCTTGAACCTCTCGGAAGAGGTATTGATCATATTTGTGCCTATTGGGCATTGATCATACTTGTGCCATTGGACATTAATCAACCAGACCTAAGCTCTCACTAGATTAGCATAAACTGACCAAACATGTCATATCCCAACACTAGTCCCCAAGTTTCTGAAATCAAAAACTGTTAGAAGTATTTTTTGCTTTCTTTCTTTTCTTCTTATCAAGATCGAATGAGAGGGATACAACAGAGACATACTAACTAGATCACAAATTTCAAGCCAATGGAGCTCTCTTTCTTTTGGGTTACTATAAAAAATCAACTTTCCTTTGAGAATAAAATGCAATCAAAATTTCAAAATAATACCTGGCCTTATACCCAAAACTCCTGAAAGAGCTATAAAACTCATTGAGAAACGATACCAGTCACTTAAAAGATTAAAAAAAAAAAAAAATCCTAGCCCCCACACTTTCCCATGTCAAAACTAAAAAAATGACAAAAAATATAATCATTTTTTTTTATTGAGAACTCATATACATAAATTTATAACAAACTTACGTGAAATATCGATACTCTATATGAACTCAAATAAAATAATTTTTCATATCCTGACAGGCCAGGTGCCGAGTTTAGCTCAAATTTAGTACAAATATTAGACATTGCATTTTTTTTAGACAAACAAGGATTTGCCTCTCCAAAATAAACGAGCATAGGCGCATAAATTTCCTCTCCAACACTCCAAATTTATAATTGTTGCCGATCCCGCCACTGCGCCTGTAGCTTCAGAGCTGATGACTTGATCAGGCTGTCTTGCCTCGAGGTCTCCGGACTCCCGATCCTGCAAGACAAGGTTAGAAATCCTGTCGGGGATCCCGGCGAGGGGCTCCGACGGTCAAGTTAGAAAACGGCGAGATGGAACAGAGTCTCCAAGATGGGCCCCTCCCGGAGTCCCAGGCTTAGAGATTATATTTGTAAATAAGGTCTCAGGAAGAATAGAAATTGCGCCAAGTTCCTCCACCGAGCTTGCGCCAAGGGATCCCTCTCGGGATCTTGGATCCTGCTCTTGGTGTCTTTCCTTTTTCCAGCCCTTTTTTCCCTTACCTAGTCGTCCGCTCTTCCCATCCTTTTATCCATCACGCTGCCTCCGGCTTCCCGCCCCTGGGAGGCTCCCTCTCGCTTTCACCTCCTTCTCTCCCTCTCTTTCCCCTTTCCCCTTTGGGTCTAAGAACCCGGCGGCCTCCTTGTCTTGCTTGCCGAGCCTAGCGAGGAAAGGGTAGAGGAAGGATGCTGGCCAGATCTTGGGGCCGAGCGCGAGCGCTCTCTTTCCCAGGTGCCGATAATGCACGTTACCGGGTCCTGTCTTGCCAGGATTTCGCTTCTCGGTTGCGGAACCTGTCGGGTCGATGTAAACAGGGTTTCGCGCATTGCTGTCGACCGTACCGGCGTTCCTCTCGAGGTGCGGCGCACGCTGCTCGAGGGGCGGTCTCGGAACTCGTGCTTTTGCTCCTCGACGGCCTCACCACGCGGGGTAGCTAGCCTCGACCGAGGTGGACCCCTCTTAGGTGGATACCTGGCGAAGGAGCAGTAGAGGGCCCGACTCGACCTCGGTCGAGGTGGCACCGTCTCAGGGCGCCACCCGGGGAGGGAGGAAGGGGCCGCCGGCTTCGACCGAGGTGGACCCCTCCTGGGCGGACACCTGGCAAAGCGGAAGAGGGGCGCTCGACTTCGACCGAGGTGGACCCGTGTCCGAGCGCCACCTAGCGAAGGAGCAGCAGAAGGGCGCACGACTTCGACCGAGGTAGACCCATGTTCGGGCGCCACCTGGCGAAGGAGCAAGAGGGCCCGGCTCGACCTCGGCCGAGGTGGCACCGTCTCAGGGTGCCACCCGACGAGGGACGAAGGGGCCATCGGCTTCGACCGAGGTGGACCCCTCCTGGGCGGACACCTGGCAGAGCGGCAGAGAGGCGCTCGACTTCGGCCGAGGTGGACCCCTCCTGGGTGGACACCTAGCGAAAGAGCAGCAGAGGGCCCGGCTCGACCTCGACCGAGGTGGCACCGTCTCAGGGCGCCACCCGGCGAGGGAGGAAGGGACCGCCGGCTTCGACCGAGGTGGACACCTCCTGGGCAGACACCTGGCGGAGCGGCAGAGAGGCGCTCGACTTCGGGCGAGGTGGATCCCTCCTGGGCGGACACCTAGCGAAGGAGCAGCAAAGGGCCCGGCTCGACCTCAGCCGAGGTGGCACCGTCTCAGGGTGCCACCCGGCGAGGGAGGAAGGGGCCGCCGGCCTTGGCCGAGGTGGACACCTCCTGGGCGGACACCTGGCGGAGCGGCAGAGAGGCGCTCGACTTCGGCCGAGGTGGACCCCTCCTGGGCGGATACCTGACGAAGGAGCAGCAAAGGGCCCGGCTCGACCTCGGCCAAGGTGGCACCATCTCAGGGCATCACCCGGCGAGGGAGGAAGGGGCCGCCGACTTCGGCCAAGGTGGACCCCTCCTGGGCGGACACCTGGCGGAGCGGCAGAGAGGCGCTCGACTTCAGTCGAGGTGGACCTCTCCTGGGTGGACACCTGGCGAAGAAGCAGCAGAGGGCCCGGCTCGACCTCGGCTGAGGTGGCACCGTCTCAGGGCACCACCCGGCGAGGGAGGAATGGGCCGCCGGCTTCGGCCGAGGTGGACCCCTCTTGGGTGGATGCCTGGCGGAGCGGCAGAGAGGCGCTCGACTTCGACCGAGGTGGACCCCTCCTGGGCGGACACCTGGCGAAGGAGCAGCAGAGGGCCTGGCTCGACCTCGACTGAGGTGGCACCGTCTCAGGGCGCCACCCGGCGAGGGAGGAAGGGGCCGCCGGCCTCGGCCGAGGTGGACACCTCCTAGGCGGACACCTGGCGGAGCGGCAGAGAGGCGCTCGACTTCGACCGAGGTGGACCCCTCCTGGGCAGACACCTGGTGAAGGAGCAGTAGAGGGCCCGGCTCGACCTTGGCCAAGGTGGCACCGTCTCAGGGCGCCACCCGACGAGGGAGGAAGAGGCCGCCGGCTTCGGCCAAGGTGGACCCCTCATGGGCGGATACCTGGCAGAGCGGCAGAGAGGCGCTCAACTTCGATCGAGGTGGACCCCTCTTGGGCGGACACCTGGCGATGGAGCAGCAAAGGGCCTGGCTCGACCTCGACCGAGGTGGCACCGTCTTAGGGCGCCACCCGGCGAGGGAGGAAGGGGCCGCCGGCTTCGGCCGAGGTGGACCCCTCCTGGGCAGACACCTGGCGGAGCGGCAGAGAGGCGCTCGACTTCGACCGAGGTGGACCTCTCCTAGGCGGACACCTGGCGAAGGAGCAGCAGAGGGCCCGGCTCGACCTCAACCAAGGTGGCACCATCTCAGGGCACCACCCGGCGAGGGAGGAAGGGGTCGCCGGCTTCGGTCGAGGTGGACCCCTCCTGGGCGGACACCTGGCGGAGCGGTAGAGAGGCGCTCGACTTCGGCCGAGGTGGACCCCTCCTGGGCGGACACCTGGCGAAGGAGCAGCAGAAGGCCCGGCTCGACCTCAGCCGAGGTGGCACCGTCTCAGGGCGCCACCCGGCGAGGGAGGAAGGGGCCGCCGGCTTCGGCCGAGGTGGACCCCTCCTGGGCGGACACCTGGCGGAGCGGCAGAGAGGCGCTCGACTTCGGTCGAGGTGGACCCCTCCTGGGCGGACACCTGGCGAAGGAGCAGCAGAGGGCCCGGCTCGACCTCGGCCGAGGTGGCACCGTCTCAGGGTGCCACCCGGCGAGGGAGGAAGGGGCCGCTGGCTTCGGCCGAGGTGGACCCCTCCTGGGCAGACACCTGGCGGAGCGGTAGAGAGGCGCTCGACTTCGGCCAAGGTGGACCCCTCCTGGGTGGACACCTGGCGAAGGAGCAGCAGAAGGCCCGGCTCGACCTCGGCCGAGGTGGCACCGTCTCAGGGCACCACCCGGCGAGGGAGGAAGGGGCCGCCGGCTTCGGCCGAGGTGGACCCCTCCTGGACGGACACCTGGCAAAGGAGCAGCAGAAGGGCGCTCGACTTCGACCGAGGTAGACCCCTCCTGGGCGGACACCTGGCGAAGGAGTAGGTTGGCCCGGCCCAACCTCGACTTCGACCGAGGTGGGCCCATATCTGACCTTGTTGGATCGTCCCCGTTCTGCCGAAAATATTCCACGTGGCTCGAATCACGCCTGGCGGAATCTGAGACATGCCACGTCATTGTAACGGCCGTAACAGTTGCCCCCCATCTCCCCATTCCGCTGAGGCATCATGGAACGTGGGGATTTAATGCGGAGATGACGTGGGGAAGGCGAAGATCTCGCACCATGATTGCCACGATCCTCGTTTCCGTTCCTCGTTGCGCCCAAGGTCCTATGAGAGGCTGCCACGCGTCGCCTCTCTGGTTGCACTTAATGTGTCGCTTCGAAAAGGAGGCCGTTTTCCCGTAACCGAAGCGTCGATGTTGGGCGTGCATCCACGCGGCATCCATCTGGTGATCCAGAACAGAATGACGGGTACGATCGCTGTCGATCGAATTTGAAAAGGAGGGGGACTTTCCGGAATGAGGCCCTTTCTCTTTCTCGTGCTCCGCCGGCGGTTGCAGTAGGCTATCCTTTACTCCCCCAGGTTGCCGCTTCTTTTGTACAGTGGGTTTCGGTGAGTGCCTTCATCTGCCTCCTTCCTCCATCCCCTTCCCTTAGCAATCTCTCTTCACCACTTCCTTCCCCATGGCGCGTCGTCGCCATGTATCATCTAATCCGGATGAGGCCGGTCCATCTCGGTCGAGGACTCCATCGTCTTCCTCTTCGAAAGCGGAGGTGATCCCGGAGGAGGTCCGCAGGCGGCTCCAGCCTGGGGGTGTAACCATAGGTGTCCCTAGGGGTCCTAGGTCTCCCCCCGTAATCTCTGCGCATCCCATCTCTTCCCTTCCTCCTCCTGCCATTTCCTCTGCTGGTCCCTCCGGTCACGTCTCATCGATGACCGAAGGTGACCTTTATTTGCTCTGGGAAGTTTATGGCATCCCGGGGTCGATCCATCTTTCTCTCCCGCGGCCCGGGGATCGCGTCACCTTAAGTGGCCCCGGTCGAATAGCCTTCTACGAGGACTTCCTCCTTTGGGGTCTTCGGTTCCCCCTTTACCCTTTCTTTCTCTCCTTTCTTAGTCATTACCGCCTGGTCCCGGCCTAGTTGGCTCCGAACTCCATCCGGGTCATCTTCGCCTTCATTATCTTCTGCCACTTCCACGGGTTCGTTGCCCGCTTCTCTCTCTTCAGGGCTCTTTTCACCCTGAAGCGTTATTCCACCGATGATGGCTGGTGGTATATCTCACCTCGGCCTAGGTGCCTCCGGTTCGACCTCCCTTCCTCCATTAAGGGTTGGAAGAACCGGTTCTTTTTTGCCTCGGTCGAGGATGTCAACTGGGCCTGGAGCGAGCCGGATCGGTCCCCAAACCGGAACTCCCAAGTCGAGCCGCAGACCAGGAGGCCTATTCCTTGTTGCTGAGCGACGCGGTCCCTACACTCGATGTTCTGCTCTCGGAGCAAAACTTGTTCGGGGCGGGGATCAGTCCCATCCGGGAGCTGGGTGAGGCTCAGCCTTCCTTTCTACTCCGCACCTCCCCCCTTCCTCCCCTTCTCTTTTTAACTGGGCTGACCGACCTCCATTCTCTTGCAGGTATAAAGTTTTCACTAGAAAACCTCTTGGAGGGTGCCGCTCAGAGGGATGCTGCCGAGGGAGATGAGCCCACGGCGAAGAGGGCTCGCACCGAGGCGAGCTGGGAGGCCGTGCCGATGCCCGTCCCTGGTCCAGTAGCGGCAGCTCCCGCATCCAAGCCACCTCGGGCCCGAGCCGCCGACGCTCCTGTCATCAGTCTTGAGGGGCCGCAGAGGAGGGAGGGCCAGCTCCCTCCCAGGCAGCGCCCGCATCCATCACTGCTCCGACGGTGCCTCCGGTGGCTCCAGCTGCCCCGCTGGTGGCAGTTCCACCCGGGGGGACGATCGCTCTGCCGCCGCCGATCTGTCCGTCCCGTCGCCGACTCTCACAAGCCAGTGCTCCATGATCCGTGATCAAGGCCTTGCGGAGAGGGTCATGGAGTTCGCCTGCACCTCCCGGGACCGCCGACTGAGGGGCAGCCGGGACTATGCTGACGCCCTGCTCGGGATCCTTCCGCAGCTCTTCACGGTAAGTCCTAGACTCGAAACCTTCCCTTTTAAAGTTCCAGTTGGATTCTGACTGACTTCTCTTTCTGGTGCAGATCGGGATCGACGTACTACTGCTGAGGAATTTCCTCGCAGGGTATGCCAAGAAGGATGCCGAGAAGGAGGAGAAGCTCGGCAAACTCGCAGCCGACGTGAAGGACCTCATGGAGAAGGGGTTCGAGCTGTGGGGGAACAACCAGGCCCTTCAATCCGACCTGGCGCGCGTCGAGGGGCGCATCAAAGAACTGGAGACCTCTCTGTCTAAGGAGAGGATCTCCAACCAGCGTCGCATGGAGGAGGACGCCGTGGAGAAGGCTCGCCTCCGAGCTCAGTCCCAGTCGCTGGAGCGCCAGGTGGTGGAGGCTCGGAGGGAGGCGAACGTAGCCAAGGAACGGAGCTCCTACGTTAACAGGCTGCTGGAAGCTTCAAAGCGGGAGGCGCAAGAGGCCGTCCCGAAGTTCCGGGCCTCCGACGAGTATATCGCGGAGGTTCGGGAAGCCACCGTGGACTCCTTCCTGAAGGGGTTCCAAGTGTGCCGGGAGAAGGTAGGCTCCTTCTACCTCGAGCTCGACCTCAGCGGGGTGGTTCTCGGCGGGAGGAGGCAGGAGCCCAGCGTCGAGGCTCCAGCTGCAGCAGGCGACGCGGCCGCAACTCCAGTGCATCCCTCCGAGCAGCCACCCGTCGACGGTGCAGGTGGAGAGCATGCGCCCTCTCCCGAAGACAGCGCTAGCGCGCTGAACTAGCTTCCACATGTACTTCTCTTTTTTTTTTTTTTTGAGGACTCCCGGCCTGTCGAGACTCCTTCATTGTAATGCTCTTTCAAGTTAATGAAAAAACTGCTTTCTGCCAAGTCCCGGCTTTGTCTTCCTTACGTTCTCTTCTCTCTCTCTTTTTTTTTTTATTTCTTGTTGAGATGTTTGCTTCGAGTGCTGAGACTAAGTCCTGTGGTTTGTTCCGAGCTGAGTTCATGGGTAAACTGAGTCCCGTCGAGCATTCAGATCGAAGTTCGGAGCTTTTGGGTTGGGCGCCGGTAGAGCAGGCTTTGCGCTAGTCCTTCGAGCTTACCGGGCTATTCTTCGAGATCGCGTGGGCGAGCTTGGCTCTGCCCCGCCTTCCGGACCGAAGTCTGGGACTTCCGGACTAAACCCCGGGGCCGCGGGCTTTGGCGAGCCCTGCGCGGCTTGCCGAGCTGTTCTCCGTGATCGCGTGGGCGATCTTGGCTCTGCCCCGCCTTCCGGACTGAACCCCGGGGCCACGGGCTTTGGCGAGCCCTGCGCGGCTTGCCGAGCTGTTCTCCGTGATTACGTGGACGAGCTTGGCTCTGCCCCGCCTTCCGGACTGAACCCCGGGGCTGCGAGCTTTGGCGAGCCCTGCGTGGCTTGCTGAGCTGTTCTCCATGATTGCGTGGGCAAGCTTGGCTCTGCCCCGCCTTCCGGACCAAAGTCCGGGACTTCCGGACTGAACCCCGGGGCCGCGATCTTTGGCGAGCCCTATGCTGCTTGCCGAGCTATTCTCCATGATTGCGTGGGCGAGCTTGGCTCTGCCCCGCCTTCCGGACCGAAGCCCGAGACTTCCTGCCTCCTCAGGTCTTCGGCCACAGCTGTGTTTGCCGACCCCAGAGCTAAGTGTCTCTCTTCCTACGAGGTGAGAAGAAGCAATTGAAGTAAAGGAATTTTATTGCAGGAGTTCAAGGAACCTTACATCATTGGTAATACATCCTCAGGTTCGAGGCATTCCAGGTCCGAGGGAACCTGGACCCTCCTAACTTCTCCAGGTAATAGGCCCCGTGAGGGAGAACTTCCGCCACCCTATACGGACCCTCCCAGTTCGGGGAGAGCTTCCCGCACTCCCGTGGCTAGGAAGCTTCAGCACGCCGGAGCACCAGATCTCCTAGGCGAAAGGACTTCGGTTGCACCCGGGAGTTGTAGTACCTGGCCACCCGCTGCCTGTACGCCGCCATTCTGACTCGGGCCTTGTTCCTCGTCTCTCAAGGAGGTCCAAGTTCAGCATCATCCTGGCAAGGTTCTCCACTTCGTCGTATTGCTCCACGCGCAGGGTGGGTAGGCTGAGCTCAATCGAGATAAATGCCTCGGCCCCGAAGATAAGGTTGAACGGGATCTCGTCGGTGGCCGTCCTCGGGGTGGTGTGGTACGCCCATAGGACGCTCGGGAGCTCCTCTGCCCACCTACCCTTGGCCTGATCCAGCCTCATCCGGAGGCCTTGCAAGATGGTCCTATTCGTCACCTCGACTTCTCCATTTGTCTGCGGATGCGCCACCGAGGTGAAGCGATGGTAGATGCCGAGGTCGCTACAGAATTCTTCAAACTCCCGACAGTCGAATTGACGTCCATTATCGGTGATTATGGTATGGGGGAGGCCGAAATGGCAAATGATTGACTTCCAGAGAAACTTAGTGATGTTTGCCTCCGTGATCCATGCCAGGGGTTCGGCCTCGACCCACTTCGTGAAGTAGTCGATGGCCACGATCAGGAACTTCCACTGTCCGGATGCCGGGAAAAGGGTCCTAAGAGATCCATCCCCCACTGGGCGAACGGCCACGGGGCCGAGAGCTGGGAAAGCGGAGTGGAGGGCTGCCGCTGCACCACGGCGTGCCGCTGGCACCGATCACACCTCTTCACGAAGTCGGTGGCATCCTCCTTCATCGTCTCCCAGAAATAACCTTGGCAGAGGGACTTACATGCTAGCGTTCTGCCCCCCACGTGGTTCCCACAGATGCCCTCATGGATTTCCTGGAGTATGAGTGCGGCCTCCGTGGGTCTCAGGCATTTGAGGAGGGGGTAGGAGTAGGACCTCCGATACAGCTGCCCATCCATTAGGACGAACCACACGGCCTTCTTTTTGATAAGGCGGGCCACCGCGCGGTCTTCTGGCAAGGTGCCGCTGGTAATGTACTCGACGTACTTGTCCATCCAGCTGGGCTCTTGGTTGACCTGATGGACCTCCACAAGGGTCTCGTAGCTCGGGGCCTTGAGTCGCTCAACATAAGCGCGGCCCAGCAACGAGTTCGGCAGGGTTGCCAGCCGGGAGAGAGCATCCGCGCGAGCATTCTCCCCGTGAGGTATGTGGGAGATGCTGAAGCGTCGAAACCCGGCTGCGCTTGTTCTCACGATCTCCAGGTATTTCGCCATTTGAAGGTCGTGCGCACCATACTCTCCGGAGATCTGTCCGGCCACCAGCTGGGAATCGGTGAAGGCCTTGAGGTTGGCAACGACCAACTCACGGACACTCTCAGCCCGGTAAGGAGTGCCTCGTACTCTGCCTGGTTGTTAATTACGGTGAACTGGAAATGGAGTGCACATTCGGTGACGACCCCATCACCGTTGGCGAGAATGAGACCGGCTCCGCTCCCGCCGGAGTTCGAGACTCCATCCACGTGAAGGATCCACGCGTCCTCCTCGGGTCATGGTTTCAATTGCTGGTGCAGAGGGTCCTCCTCTGTCCCCTTGCCTAGGCCTGCGCCCTCGACCAAGAAGTCGGCTAGCACTTGCACTTTCATGGCCGACCTTGGCCGATAAGCGATATCGAACTCGCTGAGCTTGAGTACCCACTTCGCCAATCGCCCGGACGTGATAGGTCGGCTGAGTATCTCTTTCAGCGGCTGATCAGTCAAGACGGCAATGGGATGTGCTTGGAAATAGGGCCTGAGACGCTGAGTAGACACTATTAGCGCAAAAATGAGCTTTTCGGGCCAGGAATACCTGAGCTCCGCATCGCAGAGGAGTTTGCTTGTGTAGTAAACCAGCCTCTGTACTCCCTGGTCGTCGGTCCGAACCAAGACCGAGCTGACGGCCTCTGGGGTGACCGCCAGGTAGAGGATGAGTTCCTCTCCTTCCTCGGGCCTGGAAAGCAGCGGGGGCGATGCAAGCGTCTTCTTCAGCTCGTCAAACGCCTCCTGGCACTCCTCGGTCCAGGTGAAGTCGCTCATCTTTCTCAGCACTTTGAAGAATGGCCGGCAGTGGTCGGCCGATGATGTGGGCACTAGAATCAGGAAAAGACTCCAACCAATTCAGGTCAAGTCCGAGTCCTTGTGGTTGGAGTAGAAAAAGAGAAGTCCCGTAATTTTTCTTTTTTATGAGTCCAAATAATCTTGTAGTTAATTTCGAGTCCATGTTGGGTCTGGTTTAATATCTTAGTTAACCCTGCAATTGAGAGTTGGGTCCAATTAAATCAAACCCAATCCATGAGTCCACGAAGCATCAAGACTAGAAGAAGCCACCTCATCAAGTGACCCCCACCTTGTGCCACATGTCAAAAACTCCAATGGATGTCGCCACCTCAACAAGTGGTCCCCACTTTATGCCACATGTCAAGAGCTCCAAAGGACACCGCCACCTCATCAAGTGGTCCCCACTTTATGCCACATGTCAAGAGCTCCAAAGGACACCGCCACCTCATCAATTGGTCCCCACCTTGCACCACATGTCAAGCTTTGAAGGAGTTTCAAGCAACAAATGCCACCATATCCTCCAACTCCCCACATTTCAAGCAACAAATGCCACCATATCCTCCAACCCCCCTTGTAATCCTCCTAATCCTATGGGTTTTCAAATTTTAAAAATGTTGTAAGGCTTCTATTTAAGCTATGGGATGCCCTATTGAAAAGGGGGTTAATGAATGAAGTTGGTATTTTTTCTTCTATGTGTTTTTTTTTCTATATGTCTATGTGGTAGCTTAGCCTTTCTCTTCCTATGTCCGATACTTCTTTTGGTGTTGTCCTTAGGCTGGGTTGGATGAATGACAATTTTCTTGCCATTGAAATTGAAAGCACAGAATTTGATCGACCAAAAATTGTCACATCATGGTCAAACAGCCATGGCCTACCTAGATGATGCTACTTACTCCCATATGGAGCACATCACACCAAATTCGTTCCTGATAGGACTGAAGTTGGATTCGCACCTGACATCTCTGCTTGATTGGGATAGAAGTGGAATTGATCCAGGATACCTTATATGGATTGAGATGTGGTTCAGTGGATAATCCTAGACTCTTGGCTGTGCTAGTGGAAATGGCGTTGACACAGCTTCCACTATCGATCATTATCTTACAGACATTTTCTCCTATTTTGACAAATGTATGTAGGATGCTAGTCCTACACCAGTCTTCCTGCTCTTTGGTCTGTGTCATGATACATCTCACAACTCCTAACACATTTGATGAGTCTACATTTTCTTCATCTCCTTCATACTCATCAGCTAAGCAATCCCCTGCTTCATAAACCTCCTCTTCATTATTCTCCAGGGGTTCTGATTCTTCTTCTTCTTCTACCTCTCCTATATGTAAAGCTCTAGAGGGACATTGGCTCAGGAAATGACCGGGTTTACGACACTTATAGCAGACTCGCTCCCTCTCATCTCGAACTTCAGGGCTCTTTCCTTTGTCTTCTCTAGGAATTGGAGGAATGGCAGGGTTGGGTCTAGGGGTTGGATTCGAGCTGGGTCTTGGTCTATTGGCTGTATTAGGGACTGAACTAGGTCGACTAACAGGAGGATTAAATCTAGTGGGCTCTGGTCGCCTATATGAAGCTCTCCTCTGAAACCTCTCATAGTCCATGGCAACTTGGTATACCTGTTCTAAATCATGGACTTCTCTCAAAAATAATTCCCCTTTTATATCTTCATTCAATCCTGATCGTATCATGACACAGACCAAAGAGTAGGAAGACTGACATAGGACTAGCATCCTACATACATTTGTCAAAATAGGAGAAAAGGTCTGTAAGATCGTGATCGATAGTGGAAGCTGTGTCAACTCCATTTCACTAGCGCAGCCAAGAGTCTAGGATTATTGAACCACATCCCAATCCATATAAGGTATCCTGGATCAATTCCACTTCTATCCCAATCAAGCAGAGATGTCAGGTCCGAATCCAACTTCAGTCCTATCAGGAACGAATTTGGTGTGATGTGCTCCCTATGGGAGTAAGTAGCATCATCCTAGGTAGGCCATGGCTGTTTGACCATGATGTGACAATTTTTGGTCGATCAAATTCCTGTGCTTTCAATTTCAATGGCAAGAAAATTGTCATTCATCCAACCCAGCCTAAGGACAACACCAAAAGAGGAGCTAGCAGCCTGAAAGAAAAAAGGACTGGATTAAATTTGATAGGTGCAGAGAATTAGAAAAAGACATTAATGAGGGAGCACCTATTTGGATGGTAGCTGCTAAGGAAAACTAAGGACCACACCCCTGTAAAATACCCGCAAGAGGTGGTCCAATTATTGAAAGAATTTGAAGACGTGTTTCCGAGGACCTACCCGATAGTCTTCCACCTTTAAGGGACATACAGCATGCCATAGATTTAGTCCCTAGCGCGACTTTACCTAATTTGCCTCATTATAGGATGAATCCAACTGAACATCAGGAGTTACAAAGGCAAGTTAGTGAACTTCTTAGAAAGGGGTTTGTTAGAGAAAGTTTAAGCCCATGTGCAGTCTGTTGGCTTTGGCTCCTTAGTCTTGATGATTAACAAAAGGTTGAGTATATGTTTGGACTAATGTTTCATTTCAAGATAAAGTTTTAGGACTTAGGTTATTCAAAAAGAGTATCAAGAGTACAATGATGAAACCAAGCTTGCCTGGTTTGGGAAAGAGCTTTTCTACCTTGAACAAGATCAAATTTTTCATATTGGACCTTCTTGTTAAGAAGTAATTGACAAAAGAAACAAAGGCTTAGAGAAACTCAAGCATGGCACGCACCTCTCTAGAGTTTCAGAAAATTTCAGATCAGAGGTCGACCACCAGAGGTCGACACCTCGCCAAAGGTCGACCACCAGAGGTCGACTCATGAAGAAAAGAAAAGTTCAGCAAGGCTGGCACGGCAAAATTTCAGTGGCACGCTCCAGAGGTCGACCACCAGAGGTCAACACCTGTCCAGAGGTCGACACCAGAGGTCAACACATGTCCAGAATCGACACCAGAGGTCGACTCATAGCCTGAGAATTCAAACTGGACAGAACTATGGTTTTCTGGATTTTTGCCTAAGATAAACTGGAGGTCGACTCATGAGGTCGACACTTGATCCAGAGGTCGACTCATGGCATAACGGCTAGTTTTTATGAACTTTTGATTTAATTTCTAACAGCCATATTTTTTATTCTAACAGTCTTGTGGAGTTGTTTCAGCTTGAATGAGGTATTTAACCTCCACCAAACTTCAAAAAAGACAATGAGACAAAGTGAAAAAGAGTAGAGTGAAAGTACAAAGCCTTCAATCAATTCCAAGCCAAAAAGAGTGAGAAAACCAAGAGATTCCTTAGCCAAAAGCTTACCATCTTTGAGGAATCCAACTTTCAAGAGTTTGGCATTTAGTGAGGTCCAAAGATTCCAAGAGAAAAGCTTGAAGAGTCTCCATCAAGAGCTACATCGAATTACTTTTTGCTCAAAAGGAGTTTGTCTTCTTTTATTCATTGTATTCATATTCTTTTTGTCTTAGGCTAGTTTCAAGGAAATTTGAAACTAGTGTGAGGTTTGTTGGTGAGCCAATTGATAAAACCAACTAGGGTTGCTTGTAAGCCCGAAGCCAAAACAAGTGTGAGGTTTGTTGGTGAGCCAATTGATAAAACCAACTAGGGTTGCTTGTAAGCCCGAAGCCAAAACAAGTGTGTAAGGTTTTGACTTGTGAGCCTGGTAAAACAAGTCGGCTGTAATCTAAAGATTATAGTGAAAATTCCAAGTGGAGCTTGGGGAGTGGATGTAGGTACTAGGTGCACCGAACCACTATACTTCTTGTGTGTTTGCATTGCTTTACTTTTATCTTCTTTTGCTCTTTAATTGTTGTTTTATTTCATTGCTTCCGTTACACAATTACTTGAGCACTATCACTCTTCACCTTTGAACTTGATAGCACATATATTGCTTTAATTTTTAAAATATCCAATTCACCCCCCTCTTGGGCACCATATCTGGGCAACACAGTCCCTGCCTTGTTAACCCCTAAGAAAGATGGCACCTGGAGGATGTGTGTAGACAGTCGTGCCATCAACAAGATTACTGTCAAATATAGGTTTCCAATCCCAAGACTGGACGATATGTTAGACATGATAGCCGGATCAACGATTTTCTCCAAGATAGACTTAAAGAGTGGCTATCACCAAGTTAGGGTTAGGCCTGGAGATGAATGGAAGACCGCTTTTAAGACTAAAGATGGATTATATGAGTGGTTAGTCATGCCGTTGGATCTGTCAAATGCACCCAGCACCTTTATGAGAATTATGAATCAGGTGTTGACAACTTTCATCAGGAAATTTGTGGTGGTCTACTTTGATGACATTCTTATGTATAGCAAGACTAAGGCAGACCATTTAACCCACCTAAGGCAAGTTTGCCAAGTCCTTAGAAAGGATAGCCTTTATTCCAATATCAAGAAGTGTGATTTCTTAACACATAGAGTTATCTTTCTAGGATTCGTATTCACATCTGAAGGAGTGTCCGCTGACCCTGCGAAAATTAAGTCCATAGTAGAGTGGCCTGTACCCAAAAGCATCCATGATATCCGTAGTTTCCACGGTTTAGCCACCTTCTATAGGAGATTCATTAGAGGGTTCAGTACGATAGTGGCTCCAATCACTGATTGTATAAGGAAGGGAACTTTTGAGTGGACTAAAGCAGCAGACAAAGCCTTCCTAACAATTAAGAAAAAAATGACACACGCACCCGTCTTGAGGTTACCCGATTTTACCAAAGTGTTTGAGGTTGCTTGTGATGCTTCTGGGATAGGAATTGGAGGTGTCTTGAGTCAAGAGAATCACCCAGTAGCATATTTCAGTGAAAAGTTAACTGAAGCGAGACTAAGGTATTCCACCTATGATAGGGAGCTGTATGCGGTAGTTCAGGCATTATGTTATTGGAGGCATTATCTTCTATCACAAGAGTTTGTCCTATTTTCTGACCACGAAGCTCTTAGGTTCCTTAGTTCTCAGAAGAAATTGAACCCTAGGCACGGGAAATGGGTAGAGTTCATACAAGCTTATACGTTCGTACTGAAACATCGTGCCGGTACTGAAAATAGGGTTGCCGATGCGTTGAGTCGTCGTTCCATGTTGTTGACTTCTGTGAGCACTGAGGTAGTAGGGTTTGATAGATTGAAAGAGAAGTATCCTACATGCCCTGATTTTGGTAACATCTATCGATCCCTTCAACAAGGACCATCTAGTAAGCATAGTGATTATACCCTTTTAGATGGATACCTTTTCAAAGGAAATCAGTTGTGTATTCCAAGACCTCTGTTAGGGAATTTCTGATCTGGGAAGTTCATGCTGGAGGCTTGTCAGGACATTTTGGTAGGAATAAGACCATCTTAGCAATAGAAGACCAATTCTTTTGGCCTGGTCTCAAAAGAAATGTGGTCCAGATTGTAGCTCAGTGCCGTACCTGTGCTGTTACAAAATAGCAAAGACATAACACCGGTCTGTACACACCCTTACCTGTCCCTGATTGTCCATGGCAGGATATCAGCATGGATTTTGTAGTAGGCCTCCCTAAGACGTCTAGGAAGCATGATTCTGTCTTTGTGGTTGTCGATCGTTTCTCCAAGATGGCTCACTTCATTCCTTGTTCTCAAACTTTAGATGCTTCGAAGGTGGCCAAGCTTTTTCTCGATCAGGTCGTTAGGCTTCATGGTTTACCCAAAACCATTGTGTCCGATAGAGATGTCAAATTTACTAGCTATTTCTGGAAAACCCTCTGGCACATGTTCGGTACCAAGTTAAATTCTCTACTGCCTATCATCCTCAAACCAATGGCCTGACAGAGGTAGTAAACCGAAGCTTAGGAAATCTGTTGAGATGTTTAGTTGGTGACAACCTGGGAAACTGGGACCTATTACTTCCTCGTGCTGAATTTGCCTACAACAGCTCAGTTAATAGGTCTATTGGAAAAGTCCGTTCGAAGTGGTCCATGGATACAGACCTAGGAAACCTTTAGATCCAGCTCCATTACCCACACATGCACGAGTGTCTGAGTCTGCTGAGTCATATGCACAGCATATTAGGGAATTGCATAAGGAGATTAGCCAAAAGATCCAATCGAGCAATGAACTCTATAAGCATATGACTAATTCACATAAATGGTTAAAAGAATTTAATGAAGGGGACTCCGTTATGATCAAATTTAAACCTGAAAGGTTTTCGCCAGCAACTATGAAGAAACTCCATGCCCGGAGAGCCGGACCTTTCAAAATAATAAAGAAATTGGACCTAATGCTTATGTATTAGAATTACCACCAAGTTATGGCATTAGTTCAACATTTAACGTTTCAGACTTAAAAGAATACAAAGAACCTGCATTGATACCTGGAAGGCTTTTTGGTCCTAATACTTCTTTTGAGAGTGAAGCCCCAAAAGAATGCCCACCATCGAGTGTTCCTGAGCGAAGGAGAAAATTGAAAGGATCTTGGATGACCAGATCATTACCACTAGAAATAAGGGCTACCAGCGTTATCTAGTTAGATGGCAAGGATGTCCTGATTCTGAAGACTCCTGGATCACCCGAGAGAACCTACAACAAATCGATCCAGATGCATTAGAAGCTTATCAGGCTAATCCTTAATCGACAGGATCGAGTTCCTCCCACCCCGGGAGAATTGATGTGGGCACTAGAATCAGGAAAAGACTCCAACCAATTCAGGTCAAGTCCGAGTCATTGTGGTTGGAGTAGCAAAAGAGAAGTCCTGTAATTTTTTTTTTTTTTGAGTCCAAATAATCTTGTAGTTAATTTCGAGTCCATGTTGGGTCTGGTTTAATATCTTAGTTAACCCTGCAATTGAGAGTTGGGTCCAGTTAAATCAAACCCAATCCATGAGTCCATGAAGCATCAAGATAAGAAGAAGCCACCTCATCAAGTGACCCCCACCTTGTGCCACATGTCAAAAACTCCAATGGATGTCGCCACCTCAACAAGTGGTCCCCACTTTATGCCACATGTCAAGAGCTCCAAAGGACACCGCCACCTCATCAAGTGGTCCCCACTTTATGCCACATGTCAAGAGCTCCAAAGGACACCGCCACCTCATCAATTGGTCCCCACCTTGCACCACATGTCAAGCTTTGAAGGAGTTTCAAGCAACAAATGCCACCATATCCTCCAACTCCCCACATTTCAAGCAACAAATGCCACCATATCCTCCAACCCCCCTTGTAATCCTCCTAATCCTATGGGTTTTCAAATTTTAAAAATGTTGTAAGGCTTCTATTTAAGCTATGGGATGCCCTATTGAAAAGGGGGTTAATGAATGAAGTTGGTATTTTTTCTTCTATGTGTTTTTTTTTTTCTATATGTCTATGTGGTAGCTTAGCCTTTCTCTTCCTATGTCCGATACTTCTTTTGGTGTTGTCCTTAGGCTGGGTTGGATGAATGACAATTTTCTTGCCATTGAAATTGAAAGCACAGGAATTTGATCGACCAAAAATTGTCACATCATGGTCAAACAGCCATGGCCTACCTAGAATGATGCTACTTACTCCCATAGGGAGCACATCACACCAAATTCGTTCCTGATAGGACTGAAGTTGGATTCGCACCTGACATCTCTGCTTGATTGGGATAGAAGTGGAATTGATCCAGGATACCTTATATGGATTGAGATGTGGTTCAGTGGATAATCCTAGACTCTTGGCTGCGCTAGTGAAAATGGCGTTGACACAGCTTCCACTATCGATCATTATCTTACAGACATTTTCTCCTATTTTGACAAATGTATGTAGGATGCTAGTCCTACACCAGTCTTCCTGCTCTTTGGTCTGTGTCATGATACATCTCACAACTCCTAACACATTAGATGAGTCTACATTTTCTTCATCTCCTTCATACTCATCAGCTAAGCAATCCCCTGCTTCATAAACCTCCTCTTCATTATTCTCCAGGGGTTCTGATTCTTCTTCTTCTTCTACCTCTCCTATATGTAAAGCTCTAGAGGGACATTGGCTCAGGAAATGACCGGGTTTACGACACTTATAGCAGACTCGCTCCCTCTCACCTCGAACTTCAGGGCTCTTTCCTTTGTCTTCTCTAGGAATTAGAGGAATGGCAGGGTTGGGTCTAGGGGTTGGATTCGAGCTGGGTCTTGGTCTATTGGCTGTATTAGGGACTGAACTAGGTCGACTAACAGGAGGATTAAATCTAGTGGGCTCTGGTCGCCTATATGAAGCTCTCCTCTGAAACCTCTCATAGTCCATGGCAACTTGGTATACCTGTTCTAAATCATGGACTTCTCTCAAAAATAATTCCCTTTTATATCTTCATTCAATCCTGATCATATCATGACACAGACCAAAGAGTAGGAAGACTGACATAGGACTAGCATCCTACATACATTTGTCAAAATAGGAGAAAAGGTCTGTAAGATCGTGATCGATAGTGGAAGCTGTGTCAACTCCATTTCCACTAGCGCAGCCAAGAGTCTAGGATTATTCACTGAACCACATCCCAATCCATATAAGGTATCCTGGATCAATTCCACTTCTATCCCAATCAAGCAGAGATGTCAGGTCCGAATCCAACTTCAGTCCTATCAGGAACGAATTTGGTGTGATGTGCTCCCTATGGGAGTAAGTAGCATCATCCTAGGTAGGCCATGGCTGTTTGACCATGATGTGACAATTTTTGGTCGATCAAATTCCTGTGCTTTCAATTTCAATGGCAAGAAAATTGTCATTCATCCAACCCAGCCTAAGGACAATACCAAAAGAGGAGCTAGCTGCCTGAAAGAAAAAAGGACTGGATTAAATTTGATAGGTGCAGGAGAATTAGAAAAAGACATTAATGAGGGAGCACCTATTTGGATGGTAGCTGCTAAGGAAACTAAGGACCACACCCCTGTAAAATACCCGCAAGAGGTGGTCCAATTATTGAAAGAATTTGAAGACGTGTTTCCCGAGGACCTACCCGATAGTCTTCCACCTTTAAGGGACATACAGCATGCCATAGATTTAGTCCCTGGCGCGACTTTACCTAATTTGCCTCATTATAGGATGAATCCAACTGAACATCAGGAGTTACAAAGCCAAGTTAGTGAACTTCTTAGAAAGGGGTTTGTTAGAGAAAGTTTAAGCCCATGTGCAGTCCCTGTCTTGTTAACCCCTAAGAAGGATGGCTCCTGGAGGATGTGTGTAGACAGTCGTGCCATCAACAAGATTACTGTCAAATATAGGTTTCCAATCCCAAGACTGGACGATATGTTAGACATGATAGCCGGATCAACGATTTTCTCTAAGATAGACTTAAAGAGTGGCTATCACCAGGTTAGGGTTAGGCCTGGAGATGAATGGAAGACCGTTTTTAAGACTAAAGATGGATTATATGAGTGGTTAGTCATGCCGTCCGGTCTGTCCAATGCACCCAGCACCTTTATGAGAATTATGAATCAGGTTTTGACAACTTTCATCAGGAAATTTGTGGTGGTCTACTTTGATGACATTCTTATCTATAGCAAGACTAAGGCAGACCATTTAACCCACCTAAGGCAAGTTTGCCAAGTCCTTAGAAATGATAGCCTCTATGCCAATATCAAGAAGTGTGATTTCTTAACACATAGAGTTATCTTTCTAGGATTCGTATTCACATCTGAAGGAGTGTCCGCTGACCCTACAAAAATTAAGTCCATAGTAGAGTGGCCTGTACCCAAAAGCATCCATGATATCCGTAGTTTCCACGGTTTAGCCACCTTCTATAGGAGATTCATTAGAGGGTTCAGTACGATAGTGGCTCCAATCACTGATTGTATTAGGAAGGAAACTTTTGAGTAGACTAAAGCAGCAGACAAAGCCTTCCTAACAATTAAGAAAAAAATGATACATGCACCCGTCTTGAGGTTACCTGATTTTATCAAAGTGTTTGAGGTTGCTTGTGATGCTTCTGGGGTAGGAATTGGAGGTGTCTTGAGTCAAGAGAATCACCCAGTAGCATATTTCAGTGAAAATTTAAATGAAGCGAGACTAAGGTATTCCACCTATGATAGGGAGCTGTATGCGGTAGTTCAGGCATTACGTTATTGGAGGCATTATCTTCTACCACAAGAGTTTGTCCTATTTTCTGACCACGAAGCTCTTAGGTTCCTTAGTTCTCAGAAGAAATTGAATCCTAGGCACGGGAAATGGGTAGAGTTCATACAAGCTTATACGTTCGTACTGAAACATCGTGCCAGTACTGAAAATAGGGTTGCTGATGCATTGAGTCGTCGTTCCATGTTGTTGACTTCTGTGAGCACTGAGGTAGTAGGGTTTGATAGATTGAAAGAGGAGTATCCTACATGCCCTGATTTTGGTAACATCTATCGATCCCTTCAACAAGGACCATCTAGTAAGCATAGTGATTATACCCTTTTAGATGGATACCTTTTCAAAGGAAATCAGTTGTGTATTCCCAAGACCTCTGTTAGGGAATTTCTGATCTGGGAAGTTCATGCTGGAGGCTTGTCAGGATATTTTGGTAGGAATAAGACCATCTTAGCAATAGAAGACCAATTCTTTTGGCCTGGTCTCAAAAGAAATGTGGTCCAGATTGTAGCTCGGTGCCGTACCTATGCTGTTACAAAACAGCAAAGACAGAACACCGGTCTGTACACACCCTTACCTGTCCCTGATTGTCCATGGCAGGATATCAGCCTGGATTTTGTAGTAGGCCTTCCTAAGACATCTAGGAAGCATGATTCTGTCTTTGTGGTTGTCGATCGTTTCTCCAAGTTGGCTCACTTCATTCCTTGTTCTCAAACTTTAGATGCTTCGAAGGTGGCCAAGCTTTTTCTCGATCAGGTCGTTAGGCTTCATGGTTTACCCAAAACCATTGTGTCCGATAGAGATGTCAAATTTACTAGCTATTTCTGGAAAACCCTCTGGCACATGTTCGGTACCAAGCTGAAATTCTCTACTGCCTATCATCCTCAAACCAATGGCCTGACAGAGGTAGTAAACCGAAGCTTAGGAAATCTGTTGAGATGTTTAGTTGGTGACAACCTGGGAAACTGGGACCTATTACTTCCTCGTGCTGAATTTACCTACAACAGCTCAGTTAATAGGTCTATTGGGAAAAGTCCGTTCGAAGTGGTCCATGGATACAGACCTAGGAAACCTTTAGATCCAGCTCCATTACCCACACATGCACGAGTGTCTGAGTCTGCTGAGTCATATGCACAGCATATTAGGGAATTGCATAAAGAGATTAGCCAAAAGATCCAATCGAGCAATGAACTCTATAAGCATATGACTAATTCACATAAACGGTTAAAAGAATTTAATGAAGGGGACTCCGTTATGATCAAATTTAAACCTGAAAGGTTTCCGCCGGGAACTATGAAGAAACTCCATGCCCGGGGAGCCAGACCTTTCAAAATAATAAAGAAAATTGGACCTAATGCTTATGTATTAGAATTACCACCAAGTTATGGCATTAGTTCAACATTTAACGTTTCAGACTTAAAAGAATACAAAGAACCTGCATTGATACCTGGTGAGCTTTTTGGTCCTAATACTTCTTTTGAGAGTGAAGCCCCAAAAGAATGCCCACCATCGAGTGTTCTTGAGCGAAGGGAGAAAATTGAAAGGATCTTGGATGACCAGATCATTACCACTAGAAATAAGGGCTACCAGCGTTATCTGGTTAGATAGCAAGGATGTCCTGATTCTGAAGACTCCTGGATCACCCAAGAGGACCTACAACAAATCGATCCAGATGCATTAGAAGCTTATCAGGCTAATCCTTACTCGACAGGGTCGAGTTCCTCCCACCCCGGGAGAATTGATGTGGGCACCAAAATCAGGAAAAGACTCCAACCAATTCAGGTCAAGTCCGAGTCCTTGTGGTTGGAGTAGCAAAAGAGAAGTCCTGTAATTTTTCTTTTTTTTGAGTCTAAATAATCTTGTAGTTAATTTCGAGTCCATGTTGGGTCTGGTTTAATATCTTAGTTAACCCTGCAATTGAGAGTTGGGTCCAGTTAAATCAAACCCAATCCATGAGTCCATGAAGCATCAAGATAAGAAGAAGCCACCTCATCAAGTGACCCCCACCTTGTGCCACATGTCAAAAGCTCCAATGGATGTCGCCACCTCAACAAGTGGTCCCCACTTTATGCCACATGTCAAGAGCTCCAAAGGACACCGCCACCTCATCAAGTGGTCCCCACTTTATGCCACATGTCAAGAGCTCCAAAGGACATCGCCACCTCATCAAGTGGTCCCCACCTTGCGCCACATGTCAAGCTTTGAAGGAGTTTCAAGCAACAAATGCCACCATATCCTCCAACTCCCCACATTTCAAGCAACAAATGCCACCATATCCTCCAATCCCCCTTGTAATCCTCCTAATCCTATGGGTTTTTAAATTTTAAAAATGTTGTAAGGTTTCTATTTAAGCTATGGGAAGCCCCATTGAAAAGGGGGTTAATGAATGAAGTTGGTATTTTTTCTTCTATGTATTTTTTTTTTCCTATGCGTCTATGTGGTAGCTTAGCCTTTCTCTTCCTCCACACCAACCCTAATATTTCCTTCTTCCATTCCCAATGCCAAAGACTTCCTCTTCTTTCATAACTTCAAACTAGCTCCAGCGTTCAAGGGTGAATCAAGAAGATCATCACAAGGCGACCAACCTACTCCACTTCAAGCATTCCACCATGACGCCAAGATGGATCTCCTTCAATGCCTCTTCCACCCTTCTTTCTTTTCTCTAGTTGATTGCTTGTTAAGTCACTCATCTTAGGGTTTCTTTGTTGCAGGGTTCTTCGGGATTCCGGCTTCAAGAGGAAGGTTTACTTGCCATAGATCCAGAAAACAAGAGGGGCCTTTAGTGGTATTATGTTCATGT
Source organism: Areca catechu (assembly GCA_021397845.1). Classification (NCBI taxonomy): domain Eukaryota; kingdom Viridiplantae; phylum Streptophyta; class Magnoliopsida; order Arecales; family Arecaceae; genus Areca; species Areca catechu. Next base: position 12,752,396 of record CM038041.1, read on the forward strand.
CATCCGGGAGACCTCTTCAAGAGTGAATCTATTCTAATTGAAGGGCCAATGTCAGGTATGTCTAGTGTTGATTAAGTCTGCAATGTTAAATTAGACCTAGCTTGGCTTGCGTGGTTCTCTTCTAGTCCTATTCCTTTCTTATTCTGAGAGTCTCGATCACTAGGTTTATGTTAGATCCTTCGAGCTTCTTCACTAGATCTCTTTGATAGTTTATGTTGAGTTGTTTATATATAAATAGGGAATTGCTTGGTTAATCATTTGCTAATCTCCATTAGGGTTGCATAGTTTCATTTTACATTCTACACCAGCTGACCTCGAGATAAACTGACTCAGAGCAGCTATCCGGCCGGTGAGCCGTGTACTTGCTTCTTGGAAGTAGGTTGCTCCATATCCAAGATGGCCTAGACCTTTTCCGGGTTGGCCTCTATCCCTCTTTGGGTCACCATGAACCCCAGGAATTTCCCGGTGGAGACACCGAAGGCGCACTTCGCCGGGTTCAGCTTCATCTGGTGAAGTCGGAGGTTGCCGAAGGTCTCCGCCAGGTCGCCAACATGATCCGAGAGGGGCTTGCTCATTACCAGCATATCATCCACGTACACCTGCATGTTGCGGCCGATCTGATTCTTGAAGACTTTGTTGACCAGTCACTGGTACATGCCCCGGCGTTCTTGAGGCCAAATGGCATCATCTTGTAACAGTAAGTTCCACGGTCGGTGATGAAGGTGGTGTGCTCTTCGTCTTCCGGGTACATTCAAATCTGGTTGTACCCGGAGAAGGCATCCATGAAAGAGAGGAGGCGATGCCCCGAAGTGGTGTCCACCAGCTGGTCAATCTTTGGAAGAGGGAAGCTGTCCTTCGGGCAAGCTCGGTTGAGGTCGGTGTAGTCCACACAGATCCTCCACTTGCCACTACTCTTCTTCACCATGACCACATTCGCCAACCAGCTGGGATATTGTACTTCCCGCATAAAACCGGCGGCGAAGAGCTTCTCCACCTCTTCGTTGATGGCCCTCTGCCTTTTTGCGGTGAAGCTCCTCTTCTTCTGGCGGACCGAGTGGCACCTCGGATCCACGTTCAGCCTGTGGGTGATGACTTCAGGGGGGATGCCCGGCATGTCGGTGGTGGACCATGCAAACACATCCGCATTCGCGCGGAGGAAATCTAGCAGGCGGGCCCGTTCCTCCTTCGGGAGTTGGGCCCCCACCTGCACAGTCTTTTGAGGGTCCGAACCGAGAGGATACGCCAACAGACGCTCTACGGGTTCTCCCCTGGGTTCCTTCTCCCTTAAGTCGAGGTCGTCGACGTCGGGGCCGAGCCCGGCGCCTCGGGCACCCGGGACCGTCTGAAGGCAATGCTGGATTGGCTGGGTCATCCCCCTCATCACCCCAGGCCCGCAGACCGTGGGGAATTGTACTAGCAACCACTTCATAGAGATCATGGCGTCCAGCTGGTTGAGCCCCGGACGACCGAGGATCGCGTTATAAGGCGAAGGGAGCTTGACGACGGTGAACGTCATCATGACTGTGGCCTGCCGAGGTGGGGATCCAGCAGTGACAGGGAGCGTAATCTCCCCCTCGACCCCCACCGAGTCCCCGGTAAAGCCCACGAGAGGGGTGTGCACCGGCCTTAGCTGATCATGAGACAGGTTCATTCGGGAGAAAGCGTCATAAAAAGCACATCAGTAGAGCTCCCACTATCTACCATAATGCGATGTACTGGATGCTTCGCGATGGTCATCTCGACCACCACAGCATCATTATTTACATTTTTGTTTTCATTCCCCTTCTCAAAGGGGGATACATTCTCCAGGTCCACCACCTCCCGGGCTCTCTTCGCCGCCCGCCCGATTCCACAAGAGATCATGCCCACCGGCTTCTCCGTCGGGTGATTATCGATCGCAGGGACCGAGGGGAGGGCTGCGAGCGGCTGTCCCTCCGCCGGAGCTTCATTCCTCACGAACTTCCTGAGGTAGCCTCTCTTAATCAGCTCCTCGATTTCCCGCTTCAGATTGCGACACTCCTCCATGTCATGTCCGTGCTCGCGGTGGAATTGGCAGTACTTTGACTTGTCACGGGTGCTCCTCGGGTTCTGAGGTGGAGGTCGGCGGAGGTAGTGCTCGCCCTCAATTTCCATGAGGATCTTTGTTCTGGAAGCAAGGAGAGGGGTGAAACTTCGCTCCGGGGTGGCTCCGCCCTTCGGCTTCGGATTTGGACGGGGGTCAGCAGGTGGCCCGGGCCTCCGGGTCCCTGGAACATCTCTCGGGGCCGGCTTCTTCAAGGTCCTCCTGTCCAGCTCTCGGCGGGTACGATCAGCCTCCTCCGCTCGGATGTACTTGTGGATACGGAGGAGGAGCTCGGAGTACATCTTGGGGGGTTTCTTGTCCAGGGAATAAGTCAGGCGGGACGTCTTGAGCCCGCGCTTTAATGCCAGCATGGCAACGGGCTCGTCCAGACTGTAGATTTCCAGGGCAGCGGTCTTGAAGCGGGTAATGTAGTCCCGAAGCAGCTCCTGATCCTGCTGGCAGATGGAGAAGAGGCTGTCCACCTCTCTCGGAACCTTCCGACAAGCGTCGAAGTGCGCCATAAACTTTCCCTCCAATTGATGGAAGGAGCAAATAGATCCCGGCTCGAGACGGGTGAACCAGACTCGAGCGGCCTTCCGGAGGGTAGCGGGAAAGGCAATGCACAAAAGAGCGTCCATGGCCCCCTGGACCCTCATGAGAGCTTTGTAGCTCTCTAGATAGTCCAAGGGGTCGGTGGTCCCGTCGTAAGGATCCACCTGCGGCATGCGGAACCGGCTCGAAACCGGCTCCTCTTGGATTTCCTAGGAGAAGGGGGGTCGGGAGTCGTATCCCGCCGGGTCCGCCGAGGAGTTCTGCAGGTCGGCAAATCGGCGGGCGAACTCCGCCAGTTTGCGCTCATGCTCCTCCAGGCGCCTCTCGGCCTGGCGCCTGATGGCCTCGTCAGTGGCATCTTCCACCGAGGTCGCTGGTGAAGGGGGCGCCGATCGGTCTCGGCGGGGGGCTTTGCCCCGACGCCGCCTGCTGCGGCGCGCCATCTCGGCATCATCGGCCGGGGATCGACTCTCGCGATCCGTCAAACCGGACTAATTTCTCTTCGCGGGGGTTTGGTGGCTCCTGCGGGGGTTGGAGGCTGCCCGCGGCTGGGATGGCCTGCCATGGATGGAGCGCAGGCTTCCGCGCGGCCCCGCGGCCCGAGCCGCGGGGGTCCCTGGCTGGGGCTGCGTGGCCAAGGAGCGCTGCTGATGCTGTAGCTGCCGAACTGCTATAGTCAGGGTTTGCAACTGTTGGATGACAGCTGCAAAAGGTCCGTCCACCGAGGTCGGCTGCGGTGGAAGAGGAGGGGGAGTGGGAACTCCCTCTCCGGGCTGCGTGGCCTTTGAGGGGAGGGGACCTCCCCTACTCGGCTGGTGGATGCTTCGCGCCCGCGTGTGACCACCACGCCCGGAGCGCGCTTCGTCCCACAGAGAGCTAGCTCACACTAGGGGTGTTGTCCTGCCCCCCTACCTGGTGCGCCAATCTATTGCCGATCCCGCCGCTGCGCCTGTAGCTTCAGAGCTGGTGACTTGATCAGGCCGTCTCGCCTCGAGGTCTCCGGACTCCCGATCCTGCAAGACAAGGTCAGAAACCCTGGCCGGGGATCCCGACAAGGAGGCTCTGACGATCAAGTTAGAAAATGGCGAGATGGAACAGAGTCTCCAAGGTGGGCCCCTCCCGGAGTCCCAGGCTTAGAGATTATATTTGTAAAGAAGGTCTCAGGAAGAATAGAAATTGGGCCAGGTTCCTCCACCGAGCTTGCGCCAAGGGATCCCCCTCGGGATCTTGGATCCTGCTCTTGGTGTCTTTCCTTTTTCCAGCCCTTTTTTTCCCTTACCTAGTCGTCCGCTCTTCCCATCCTTTTATCCATCACGCTGCCTCCGGCTTCCTGCCCCTGGGAGGCTCCCTCTCGCTTTCACCTCCTTCTCTCCCTCTCTTTCCCCTTTCCCCTTTCCCCTTTGGGTCTAAGAACCCGGCGGCCTCCTTGTCTTGCTTGCCAAGCCTAGCGAGGAAAGGGTAGAGGGAGGACGCTGGCCAGATCTTGGGGCCAAGCGCGAGCGCTCTCTTTCCCAGGCACCGACAACGCCCGTTACCGGGTCCTGTCTTGCTAGGATTTCGCTTCTCGGCTGCGAAACCTGTCGGGCCAATGTAAACAGGGTTTCGCGCGTTGCTGTCGACCGTACCGGCGCTCCTCTCAGGGTGCGGCGCGCGCTGCTCGAGGGGCGGTCTCGGAACTCGTCCTTTTGCTCCTCGGTGGCCTCACCACGCGGGGTAGCCGGCCTAGGCCGAGATGGACCCCACCTGGGCGGATACCTGGCGAAGGAGCAGTAGAGGGCCCGGCTCGACCTCGGCCGAGGTGGCACCGTCTCAGGGCGCCACCTGGGGAGGGAGGAAGGGGCCGCCGGCTTCGGCCGAGGTGGACCCCTCCTGGGCGGACACCTGGCGAAGCGGAAGAGGGGCGCTCGACTTTGGCCGAGGTGGACCCGTGTCCGAGCGCTACCTGGCGAAGGAGCAGCAGAAGGGCGCTCGACTTTGCCCGAGGTAGACCCATGTCCGGGCGCCACCTGGTGAAGGAGCAAGAGGGCCCGGCTCGACCTCGGCCGAGGTGACACCGTCTCAGGGCGTCACCCGGCGAGGGAGGAATGGGCCTCCGACTTCGGCCGAGGTGGACCCCTCCTGGGCGGACACCTGGCGGAACGGCAGAGAGGCGCTCGACTTCGGCCGAGGTGGACCCCTCCTGGGCGGACACCTGGCGAAGGAGCAGCAGAGGGCCCGGCTCGACCTCGGCCGAGGTGGCACCGTCTCAGGGCGCCACCCGGTGAGGAAGGAAGGGGCTGTCGGCTTCGGTCGAGGTGGACACCTCCTGGTCGGACACCTGGCGGAGCGGCAAAGAGGCGCTCGACTTCGGGCAAGGTGGACCCCTCCTGGGCGGACACCTGGCGAAGGAGCGGCAGAGGGCCCGGCTCGACCTCGGTCGAGGTGGCACCGTCTTAGGGCGCCACCCGGCGAGGGAGGAAGGGGCCGCTGGCCTTGGCCGAGGTGGACACCTCCTGGGCGGACACCTGGCGGAGCGGCAGAGAGGCGCTCGACTTCGGTCGAGGTGGACCCCTCCTGGGCGGACACCTGGCGAAAGAGCAGCAGAGGGCCCGGCTCGACCTCGGCCGAGGTGGCACCGTCTCAGGGCGCCACCCGGCAAGGGAGGAAGGGACCGCCGGCTTCGGCCAAGGTGGACCCCTCGTGGGCGGACACCTAGCGAAGCGGCAGAGAGGCGCTCGACTTCGGCCGAGGTGGACCCCTCCTGGGCGGACACCTGGCGAAGGAGCAGCAGAGGGCCCAGCTCGACCTCGGCCGAGGTGGCACCGTCTCAGGGCGCCACCCGGCGAGGGAGGAAGGGGCCGCCGGCTTCGGCCGAGGTGGACCCCTCCTGGGCGGACACCTGGCGGAGCGGCAGAGAGGCGCTCGACTTCGGCCGAGGTGGACCCCTCCTGGGCGGACACCTGGCGAAGGAGCAGCAGAGGGCCCGGCTCGACCTCGGCCAAGGTGGCACCGTCTCAGGGCGCCACCCGGCGAGGGAGGAAGGGGCCACCGGCTTCGGCCGAGGTGGACCCCTCCAAGGTGGACACCTGGCGAAGGAGCAGCAGAGGGCCCGGCTCGACCTCGGCCAAGGTGGCATCGTCTCAGGGCGCCACCCGGCGAGGGAGGAAGGGGCCGCCGGCTTCAGCCGAGGTGGACCCCTCCTGGGTCGACACCTGGCGGAGCGGCAGAGAGTCGCTTGACTTCGGCCGAGGTGGACCCCTCCTGGGCGAACACCTGGCAAAGGAGCAGCAGAAGGGCGCTCGACTTCGACCGAGGTGGACCCCTCCTGGGCGGACACCTGGCGAAGGAGCAGGTGGGCCCGGCCCAACCTCAACTTCGGCCGAGGTTGGCCCATATCTGATCTTGCTGGACCGTCCCCGTTCTGCCAAAAAAATTCTACGTGTCTCAAATCACGCCTGGCGAAATCTGAGACATGCCACGTCATTGTAACGGCCGTAATAATAACAAACTTACATGGAATATTGATACTCTATATGAACTCAAATAAAATAATTTTTCATTTCCCGACAGGCCAGGTGCCGAGTTTAGCTCAAATTTAGTACAAATATTAGACAATGCATTTTTTTTAGACAAACAAGGATTTGCCTCTCCAACATAAATGAGCATAGGCGCATAAATTTCGTCTCTAACACTCCAAATTTATAACAAACTTACGTGAAATATTGATACTCTATATGAACTCAAATAAAATAATTTTTCATATCCCGGCCACGTGCCGAGTTTAGCCCAAATTTAGTACAAATGTTAGTCATTACATTTTTTTTTAAGACACACAAGGATTTGCCTCTCCAACATAAACGAGCATGGGCGCATAATTTTCATCTCCAACACTCCACGTGCAAAGCCCACCAGCCTTGTCGAACCAAAACCAATATTAGGCCTATCAAAATAGACTAGAATCCATGGATCAGTCCATTTGACCCTATAAATAGATTGGACCGGATCGAAAAAAATTAGTCCATTTATGTAAGTGGACTTTTTGATCTGGCTCCTGTAGCCCATGGACTCAAAAGAGTTAGGACCGGGCCAGCCCATGGACCATGATATAATAATAATAAAAAAAAACTTAGCCTTACGGGTCAGGGCTCACTTAATCTGTTACTGTTAGTCAATTCACCTACGATCTTACAGTTTACTGGTTTAGGATTTACTAATTACTACTTATAGGATGAAGACTGAAGGCATTACGGATTTTATTTACTCGACGATGACGGGAGACCGGGAGTCGAAACTCAGGACCCTCTGTTAGGGTTAGGTCAAAGCCGCCGCCCTCGATCGGAGAGAACTGGTGAGTCCGTGAGTGGCTCACTGAGAGCTGCCGGAGAACGGAGTCTCAAGTTTGGCTGTTTGGGAGAACCGGAGATGGGGGAACGAAGAACCCCACCCCACGGCCGCCGTTCTTCTTTCGCGAGACCATGACGCCGGCTGGAACCCAGGACTTCGGCTATTCGGCAGTGAGGACTCGTCATTCTTTCATTTTTTTTTTTGCTTTCTCTCAACGGATCATTAGAGACAGTGACCAATAAAGCATGGAACCGAGGGGGCTCGGGGTCGGGGGGTGCCACCGTCGCCGTGCCGGCCTGTTGTGAGGGCTCATAGGCTTTTTCCGATGTCATGTCGATCTGTCATCGAAAATAGTGTAGATTAGAAAGGAGGAAGTTTGATTTCCGGGTTTTTCCTGCTTCCCGGTTCCCACTGGCCACCTTTCCCAAAATCTGCAGAAACGAATAGTAGAAATTGATTCATTTTTCCCTACTTGATATTTTTAGTACGTGGATCCCTAACTCACGGCCCATGGCCCTAGCCTACAGTCCTAATCCACGATCCTAGCCCATGGCCCACATAAAGGGCTTGCCCGGTCCTAATTTATGGTTCATATAGGGCCGAGCTGGATTGAATTTTTTTGGTCTATTTGTATAAGTGGACCTAGCTCGTTGTGGTCCATAAAATACAAGTCCAAATAGATTAGGATCGGATCGGACCAGGCCCGGCCCAAATTAACAGCTCTAAATATCGTCGGTGTTCCATGCGCGACTTAAATGACATAAAGGCCATCCTCGGCCCCTTCTTCGAGGGCCCATATAATGGACGGTCCGGATCGATCAATCCCCCAAGAATTCCTCGCCATATCAGGTGGGCAGCAGGCGGCAACGCTGGACCATGAACTTCTCCGTCTCCGTGCTCTCCTCCACCACCTCTCCCCTCTCGCCTCTCCAGAGGCGCCCGTCCCTGCCTCCGCCGAAAGGCCGTACTCTAACCCTGGCCCGGTCATCGCCCGCCGGAGAGGCGTCGCCGGAACCGGCGGGCTTGGTCTGGGACCGGCGCTCGTCCCGCGCTCTCCATTGCTGCCCCTGCGGACGGCGGCTGTGCCTCTTGGGAACCACGGCCACGGCGCTGCTCCGAGTTTCTCCCTCTAAGGCGTCTGGTTCTGGCCACTCCGATTTGGAGGCAAGAACTTGCGATCTTACAACGAAAAGAAAGGATCTTCTTAAGTTCTGGGTGGAATTGTTCGATTTGGTGCAAAGTTCACTGTTAATTTGCATGTATTTGTTGTTGCTAGGCTATGGTGGAGAGATTCCATCCTCCGAGGCCGGATTGGTACGAGGAATTGTACGCGAAGGTTCTGGACCAGGGCATGGTATCCTACGAAGCTGAGGTCAGTAGTAGAGTACCTTCTTTCTCGACTATATGACAGCTCTTTAAAGATTAATCCTTTTAAATATAGAAACTTTGATGTTAAAGTACTTAACCTTTAAAAATCTATCCTTTGAGTGGCAAAAAATGGAGAGATTAATAATTAAGGAGAACGTTGGTGAATGGAAGAGCACTTGGATGGTATTAAGCCTGAAAAGATTATTGTTTGATAAGAAAATCTGAAAAATGATTGTTGGGAAGAAGTCAATAATGCTTTTCTACTTTACTCAACATGCAAATCCTGGGCAAATGATTGGATTTCCTTCTTCCAATGCAATAATATTGCATGAAACTGGAGGATTGGTTGCCCAACCTCAACTGTGCTAGTCAGTTTCTACATTGTTTTGCTGGATTAGGTTGTTTCATGTTATTTTAACTTAAGCAAGCTAAAATAATTCATTCTCATACCTAAAGTAGGACTTTTGTCAAGTTTGAGGCGTATAACCGTCACTTTCTTATTTTGATGTGTCTAGGAGAATGCAAATCAAACCATTTTTGTCAAATTTAAATGGGTGTTTTGGTTGTCCGGTTACAATTGTCATATGACATTTCATACGTGGCAAGGAAACATGAAAAGACTTCAACTTGACTGAGAAGAGGAAAGTGCTTGTAAGCACACATTATAATGTGGTAAAACAGTTTGGTTTGGGTCAGCCGGTAAACACATACAATCGGTTCTAGCCTTAATGTTCACGGCTAACAGATAATAAATGATACAAGCAAGCATGCATTGAACGTACTTGCACTATATATACGACTAGAACTGTATAATGTCTATAACTCTAGCAGACCCTTTTGAGTTGTGTATTTGCATCATAAATGAAGCTCAACTATGGCATCATTGCCTTTTACCTGCCTCAAGTGTTTCATTCGATACTTACACATATCTTGCATATTGGTACCATGACCATGGTTAATCTTCTTTATCCGACCAATTTGGTTTGGCCTTATGGATCCTCCTGTATAATATGTAATCATCCTTTATTGACACTTACTTCTCATAACCTATTTTTTTGCAATTACTTTTAGGTTTTCCAGTGCTTTCCTTGCCTTTTGACAATCATTCTATTAATCCAAGCCCCTTTTATTAATGGGGCACCATCTTGACATCATTTGATTCCACACAAACAAACTGTCCCGGTTGATTCTCCCCCAGTTTATCTTATGTGGGTGTAAATGCAGTACTTTTAGTCCTCTAATTTACTCATTTCCAGCACTTGTTTTCTAGTTGTGCAATACAAAGCATGAGCAAATTTGCAACAGTTATGTTCCCATCTTTCATCATTCCCTAACTTACTGACTTGTACAGGACTGTGCTTCTAACCTTTCCTACATAACATGTAGAGAGATGGCTGATATTGTTGATTTTTATTCATAATTCTTATTTATTTCCTCTTCCATTTTGGTGAAGGTTGCAGCCTACAAAGCAAAACTCTTTTCTCAATTGACAGCAAAGAGTAAGAAAATACTGGAGCTTGGCATTGGCACTGGTCCTAATCTCAAATACTATGCAAGTGCAGGAGATATTAATGTCATAGGAGTGGACCCTAATAAAAAGATGAAGAAATTTGCTCAGGCAGCAGCTGTAGCAGCTGGGCTACCATTAACAAATTTTAGTTTTATGCGAGGGGTATGATGCTTTCCGTCCAATATCTTTTTTAACTTCATTATTTATATCCCTGATTTTAGGATTGCATTAATGGCTAGAGTCCCTTACAATCTGGCTGAGCTAGCCTAATTCCTCACAGTTTCTATTCTAGAGTTGTTATCATTTACCATTCTTTTCTATGTTTGCCCGAGATTTTTTTGTTAATGTTATGCCAATAAGGTGGTCATTTTATTGGTTATATCTCTAACATATAATCTGGCTGAGCTAGCCTAATTCCTTACAGTTTCTATTCTAGAGTTGTTATCATTTCCCATTCTTTTCTATGTTTGCCCGAGATTTTTTTGTTAATGTTATGCCAATAAGGTGGTCATTTTATTGGTTATATCTCTAACATATAATCTGGCTGAGCTAGCCTAATTCCTTGCAGTTTCTATTCTAGAGTTGTTATCATTTCCCATTCTTTTCTATGTTTGCCCGAGATTTTTTTGTTAATGTTATGCCAATAAGGTGGTCATTTTATTGGTTATATCTTTAACATATAATCTGGCTGAGCTAGCCTAATTCCTTACAGTTTCTATTCTAGAGTTGTTATCATTTCCCATTCTTTTCTATGTTTGCCCGAGATTTTTTTGTTAATGTTATGCCAATAAGGTGGTCATTTTATTGGTTATATCTCTAACATATAATCTGGCTGAGCTAGCCTAATTCCTTACAGTTTCTATTCTAGAGTTGTTATCATTTCCCATTCTTTTCTATGTTTGCCCGAGATTTTTTTGTTAATGTTATGCCAATAAGGTGGTCATTTTATTGGTTACATCTCTAACATTTCTTTTGTTTTGAGTAGTCCCACACATGTTCAGGATATTCTTCTTTCACTTTTTAGGTGCTTATGCCTGAGAATGATCTGTTGTGATATTGTCTGTAATTCTACATGTCACTTGCAATTAGATCAAAATACATGTAATCTGGAATATATTACATGAATCAGGACATACAAAAAGTTGCATCTGAAGATATTGAGAGAGTTGATTCATTGTCAGTTTTAGGACACACGTACAATGGTGAATTGACATAAAAGTATCTGGGTGTCTGATGCGCATGAAGTAATAAAAGGAGACTTGTAGGCTCCAGGTGTTCATTTATTCACATGAATATTTTGTTAGCATATGTTATTCAGGGATAGATTACCTAAACCGTGCCTGGCAAAGGAATTTTTTATTCTGTACTTTCTTCTGCAAATTCCTTTTTTTTAACCACTAGAATTTTTAAGTTTGGCAATTTCTTAATGCTAAGGACTTACAAAAGAGTTTATGCATGAAGAGCTCCTGCTTGTTACTATGTGCATCTTTTTCCCATGAAAGGTGGAAATTTAGCATAGTAATTGTGATTTTTTTAGTAGAAACTAGAAGTGGGGTGCAAGCTATCATTTACTTGAAAGTAGCTGGAGTATATTAGGCAATCTATCATAAAATGGTCAATATGTTCTGAAAATCTTAGGTGTCGACTTCAAAAAAGTATTCAAATTGCAGGATACCTGCAGGTAAAAAACATAGGCATGTTCTATCTAGTATAATTGCTGTTTATTGATGGTTTATAATGCCAAAGATATATGGGATAACATTTCTAATCATGTTGCAGATATAATAAATTAGTCTTGGCTTTTTTTATGTATATTTAAAGCTAAAGCAACATATCCAAAAATCTTGCATGAAAGTTTAGTTTCAAAAGGAAGAAAAAGCAACCATCAACCAACCTTTGTTTTAATTACTTGTACCCCCTTGATGAAGTTGGTTTCCGTGCTAAAAGTTCAGAATTTATAGCTTTTAAATTTTTTAATAGACTTCTATGTTGTTTCCTTAGAAACATTTATCTTCGATCCAATTCTAATGCAATGCATTGCTCTTTATGTGCAAGAGCTTGTTGCTTTTGGAATTCAAGTCCTACTTCTATGCAGGTAGGGGAAGCTTTACCTGTAAGAGATGAGACCATGGATGCAGTGATTGGTACTCTGGTTTTGTGTTCTGTCAAAGACGTTAACATGGCACTTCAAGGTATTTATAATAATGTTTGTGTGGTAACATGACAATCTGGTATGTGTATTAACTTGAGTATATAAGTTCGCATCCGAGTTTTGTTATTTTGGTACTTGATTTCTGTCGAGTAAAAAAAAACAAAAAAAAAAAATCCAGTCACGGGGAAACCCCATGTACTTAGCAGGCACATGCCTTGATCACTCAGCCAAAGAGACGTCGTCCTTCTTTTCGGTGCTTAATTTTTAACCAACATGTATTTTCCAAATCTAGCTTCTCTTGATACCAAATTCAAATGCTGGCATGTTCATTCAACAGGAGATATATTTGGACTAATGCTTCCATCTAATAATCAAAGACTTGTCTTGTTGCTTTCAAATGTCAAACTTCTAGTTCTTTGACATTTAGTTCTACAGATACTGATTTATCGCGAACCGATGCAGAGGTTAAAAGGGTGTTAAAACCAGGCGGTCTTTACTTATTCATTGAGCATGTGGCGGCGCGTGGTATTTTTCCCAAACTTCTTACCAGACTGATGAGCAGGTCAGCTAAGGTGTTACTGTTTTGTGTATGGTTCTTGTTAATGGAGTTTCTCTTGCAGATGGCTCTCTTCTCCGATGCATGCAGGGGATTCTTGATCCACTCCAGCAGTTCCTTGCAGATGGGTGTCACTTGACCAGGGAAACAGGGAACCTAATTTCAGAAACTGGATTCTCTGCTGTGGACCTCAACAATGCATTCCTGTCATCTGCCGCCATTTTAGGTCCCCATGTATATGGAACAGCTTGTAAATAACATCTTCATGGTTATTGCTCTCTTTCTGCTCGCTTGTAATGTATTATTATTGTTCTTCTCTTTCTTTCGAAGAAGATGCGACAGTGCCTCTTAAATGACCATCTTTTTTCTGGTGGAAAGTTGACCCAATTCTTATCGCAGGAGAAATCATCTACCTGATTTTTTTTTTTTTTTTGGAAGATGATGTGCCAGGTGATAACGGATCGTACTATCGGTGCCCTTTTGGGCATGCGTGCATGTTCGCCAACTGATTTATTAGAAGAGTTTTGGATGCATCATCCAATAATTGAATTCGGAATCCCTTGTTGTTGAGCAGAGAAATGTGATCAGGCTTGATTCAATAAACAATTATATTCTAAATGAAAATTTAAAATTCTATTTGATCAAGTTTTTGGAGGCCAAAAAGCATCGTCAAAATTCTGTCTGATTAAGCTTCTGGAGGCTAAAAAGCATTTTCATTTATGGTTATGATGGTGATTAGTCAAAAATGTAGTAAGTTATTTTGATCTTTGCCAAAAAGTTGAAGTCTTCTATTTGAGTGTTGAGTGGAGTTTCATTCAAGAGTTTCTGTCCAAAAGTACCATCTAGTTCATGCTGAAAAGGTATTTTAGTTTTATAAAATTATATTTTTAAACCAAAATATGTATATTAAAATCACATAATTATAGTTATGTTATTGCTGGCGTGGAGTCCCTGGATCGGCCGGTCGGAGCCGCTGCATCGCATGACCGCTCCCTGGTTCACCTGTAAAACAGGTTTCTTGCCGAAGTTGTTCCGGCGGAGGACACTCCGATACCTAAGTCAATGGCGGATTCCAGCCACAGAATGAGAAAGATGTCAAGAGTGGAAGAGAAAAAGTGCTCTTGGAGATTAGAAATGTGTATGTGCGAGATTATTCACGCGTACCTCTCGAGCCATCCTCCGGAAAAAGAGATCATAGAGAGCCATTCACTCCCATGATAGTCGATCGTGGGTTGTCAATGAGCGGTTCCGACCAGATCGGAGGCGTGGCTGCAGGAATCGCGCGCCATGATCATGGCATGATGAGTGTCGATTGTAACCGTTGGTTACAGTTTCCTTTTTGGAACAGATTGCGGTTCAAGCTTCGGGTTTCTCCTTGTGTGGGCCAAAGGCTTGATATTTCCTCGAGGCCGGAGATCATGTCTACGGCGGGGATCGAAGTTCGTGCCTTCGGAAGTCGATGAGTAGTTCAGACTTCGGCTGGGACCGAAGGTGCTACCCGAAGGACTGGCCTTCGGATGTTGTAGTTCGGTGTGAAGCCTTGAGTTGCTTACAGTTGGCCTTCGCTTAGTCCGAAGTCTGGAGAACCGGGGCTTCGATAAGTCGAACCGGAGCCTGGTTCGTAGCTGAACCAGGATATCCCAACAGTTGCTCCCCTATTCTCAGTTGTCGAAGCGAAGATCTGCCTCGACAAGTAAAAGTATTATTGCCTTGTCGCTTTCTTCCTGAGAGACGGCGCAGTAAATGATTACGGGACCTCTATTGGGCTGCCCATCACGATCTGAGAATCAGATGGTGGACAGGTGCCATTCCCTGATTAGGGAAGAGTAGGTGGCCCTGAGGCTATCTCTCCTCGTCCCGTTGCATAGTGATTGAGGCAATCTTTTGGTTGGGATTTGGATAGTTGTGGTGGCTGTTCTCCGCCCGTTAGATAAATGATAGATCTTATCCTGGCGGTCAGTCGTAAGTGGGTTACCTCCTAGAATAACCTTGAGTCAAATTAACCCTCTGTGGGGATCCGGAGATCCTTACTTTTTTTTTTGAGGAAGAGTGAAGATCTGGGCAAGGAAGCTTCTTCAACCTCGTCTCATTCTCCTCCCAAACTGTTCTGGAGTACCAGTCTATTCTTCAGGTAGAATTCTCTTTCCACCCCTTTGCTTCATTCCTTTGTCATGGAAGAGACCATAGAGAGTCAGGGGAAGCAGGTTGGGCCCTCGGGGGCCGGAGATATAGTAGGTCCGGAGTCGGTCCCCAGCTCGATTTCTCAAAGCAATGCAACCTTTCTTTGGGAACGCTACCGCATTCCTGAGGAATTTCCCTTCGTCCTCCCTGCACCCGAGGAGCGGGCGAACGAAGCTCCCCCTGGATGCCTAGCTGTATACGAAGATCACCTGAAGGCTGGTCTTCGGTTTCCCCTGCACCCATTCTTTGTTAAGATTTTTCGCTTGTACCAAGTGGTGCCAGCGCAGTTAACCCCAAACAGCATCAGGAACATCTGCGGGTTCCTGGTTATGTGCAGCATCGCCAACGTAGAGCTTAGGACCAACTTGTTCTCGACCCTTTTCGTCCTCAAGAGGGACTTCCACAACAACGGATGGTGGGTGATCGATCCCAGATCGGGCCGCAGGGTGATCAAGGATATGCCCAGCGCCATCTACGGGTGGAAACCCGCCTTCGTGTTTGTGTTGTCCTTCGACCCATAGGGCTTCGACACTGAGTGGAAGAAGCATCGCCTGACCGCTAATGACGGAAAGAAAGTCTTGGCAGCCAATAAGTCAGATTATGATCTTCTGACCAACTCGAAAGTTGCTCATATCCGGGAGTTGTTGGAGGAGAGGAACCTCCATCAAGCGGGAATCAGTAAATTCCCCTCACTAGGTATAGCAGTGAAAATTTCTGCTCTTCTTCTTTAGGTTTCATTGTAGCTCATTTAATTGAGGTAATCCCCTTTGCCTGCAGGTGGTGGGATGAAGCGCAATTTGAGCTGGCTTCTCCAAACTTCGAAGAGGAGGGTGGCACAGGCCCCTTCCACCAGGTCTGCGCTCGGAAGAAAGCTCGGAGAGATGGTCCCGAAGGGGACCAAAGCGCTTCGTCCTCCCGAGGCATCTCGGGGGAAAATGCAGCGACCACGGAAGAGGTTCCAGCGAGGCCCTGCCCAGTCGATACTCCAGCGACGGTTGCCTCCCTAGTTGACACAACGGGGGGCCCGCTTCAAGGAGTGGAAGTGCCGCCAGTTTGCCCATCTGCCGCTGATAGGGGCAAGGCACGGCAAGTCGAAGGAGTGTCGGTCTGCGGAGCTTCTTCAGCCGGAGGTCGCCCGACGAACCCTTTGGAGCTCCCGCCTATGGGAGAGCTGTTGGTCCCGGAGGGGGCCAGACAGGCATTGAAGGGTACGATATAGCCTTGCAGCCTGGCAATTCTCCAGAACCGGAGCTTTCACAAAGTGTTCGATTTCGGCTTCGCCGCCCTGTAACAGGTATGACTATCACCGCCTCCTTTGCCTTGAGTTATTTGACCATCGATTCTTCTTTTTTGATGTAGTTGGTCTATGACTTCACCTTCATAGAGAAAGGCTTGGGGAACGTAGATTGCCTCATCTACGACCTCAAGGAGGAGCTTCAGACTGTCAGGGCTGCCAGGGAAGTAGCCGAGGAGCTGAAGCAATCCATGGAGGACCGTCTTGTCCGGGTGATTGATGAAGTTCGTGACCTGAAGGGCGAACTGAAGAGCGCCCACTCGAGGATAGCGGGACAAGAGGCAGGGTGGAACAGGAGCAAGAGGCAAGTTGAATCCCTGGAGCGGACTGCCAGGGAGAACCAGGAGAGGATGGAGAGCCTGTCCAAGGTGGCGGAGGAGGCTTCTAGGAGGGCCGAAGAGGCGATCCTAGAATCCGAAGCTACCAAGAGGAAGGCTGAAGCCGCCAAGAGGGAGTCTGAAGCTTTGAGGAAGCAGATGGACAATGTCGTGGCTGACTTCAAGATGTCTTCGCAATTTCAGACAGAAATTGATGAAGCATCATTATATGCATACCAGCACGGCTTCAATGATGGGCTTTCCAAGGTGAAGGAGACCTTCCCTCACCTCGACCTTTCGAAAATCTCCTCCTTCAACATAATTGGAGAGGAAGGAGAAGAAGCGGAGGAGGCCGAAGCCGCAAGGGAGGTCGAGGAGTCACCATGTCCGGCGGAGGAGGTTGCTACCCCAGTCGAAAACCCGGAGGTGATCCCGGCTGTGATCTCGGCCCAGGAGGCGACTCAGGCTGGAGGAGTCCAAGCTGAAGATTCTCCCGTCCCGGTCCAGATTGATGAGACCTTCTCCGATCAAGTTGATAGGTTGCTCCAGTCTTGTGGTGTGGAGCCCTCTCCTATTGATGTTGAGTAACCTAGATCACTTCGAATATATTTTCTTCTTTTTTTTTTTTTCACTTGTATTGCCAATGAACTTGGTATTGCAATTTTTCCATATTTTGGAATGAATTATCCTTTCTTTGCATATGCATTGTTATGCCTCATGGGTTTATGTGTAGCCTAAAACGGTTCTATCGTTTCTCCTTTGGCCTAGTCGAACGATAGCCTTCGAAGGCCATCCAGTTGATAGGAGCCGGTTTTACCGTTCTCTTTTCCGCTTAGTCGAATAGTCATGGCCGAAGGCCATTCTGTCAGTAAGGACGAACCCTTGAACGGACCAGAACTCCGTTGCGTTGCCTTCATTCGGACGATTAACTTGTCTGTTGGGGCGGACAGGAGTCATCTCCCCGCCAATCAATAATTAGGGGATTTGATTAGGATCACCGTTGTCCATGTGGCACATCGAAATTTGTATAGTCACGATCTCTTGCGCCTTATAAGCCGCCGAGCCTCTTTTCCCGAAAAGAGACCATTAATGATGCCGTCGCATGACGCAGATTTCTCCGGATTCGAAGCGATGGCGGTTGCGATCCTGGGGATGGCTTCCGAGAGACTTTCTGGTTCTCAAAGCGTCACCCAGACACGTGGAGCCTTCTCAGTTGGTCGGGAAGGACGTGGGACGCGCCTCCCCGCAGTCGATTGTGGGCGCAGGGTTTCTATAAATAGGACCCTGTCCCCTGCTGTCGAAGGCCATCATTTCTGTTGGTGTCTTCCTTCTACCAGCCATGAGGTTCAGCACTTCCGAGCTTCGTCGTGCAGCGAAGAGGAGGGCTATTGACCCCGAGAGGAGACGAAGTCCCCGGCCATTTGGGCCCGTCGGCAAAGAGGAGCCTCTGGTTGACCGTCTCAAGAAGAAGGTCCGCCTTCTGGAGGCTCAGTTGAGGGAGGCCCGGGCCCAAGTCACGGCGGCAACCACGACGGCGGAGGAGGCGAAGAAGGAGGCGACGGAGGCTGTCGCAAACTTCAAAACTTCTACCTCATTCAAGGATGAGGTCGTCGGGGTGGCCCTGGACTCCTTCCACCAAGGGTTTCGGGAGTGTTGGAGGAAAGCCTCCAGGTTTTATGACCTGAAGGGCTTGGATAATATCAAACCCTCCGTTCCCTTTCCCGACCACGAATTCGATTCTGACTCCGATGAGGGGTCGGACTCGAGTTCAGACGGGAACCCCGGGGGCCCTTCGTCGTCCCACTGGTCTCTCCCTGACGGTACGGAAAAAATCCGTCGGGGAGTTAATGCAAATTTCCCAACCTGCTGTTGCTGCTGCTGCTGCTTTTTTTTTTTTTGTATCTCTCTTTATAAGAGAGTTTTTCTCTTTTCTTTTTCTTACTCTCTTTATATGAAAGTTTCTTTCTTTTTTCTTTCTTTTCTTTTCTTTATGTAAGAAAAATTGAAAGAAATGAAAGATCTTTTCTGGTACCTCTTCCCGTATATTTTCTGCGATGTGTTGCATCATGATTTATCCATAATGTAGACTCCATAAACCACTTGAGATTTGTAGGGAAGAAGTAGGGTCTGTTGGACTATTCTGAGAGTGTCTGTTGTTGACAGAGAGGATGACAATGATCCTTTTAGGCACGTGTTCGGATTTACCATAGGGTAGGTTACGAAAACCATCCCTGTGCACTTTCTGTCGTGATTAAGATAGGCTGTTCAGGCCCGCCTCGGCGCGTGTTCAGATTCACCATAGGGTAGGTTACGAAAACCATCCCTGCGCCTTTGATCTTTTTGGTGGCCTGGTTAGGCTATCATTGCGCTCGTCGGGCATACCGATAAGGTGAGTGGATCAGACTCTCCTTTGCGCAGTTGACCAATTTTTCAGATCGGGTCATTTGGGCTGTTGTCGTTCAGTCGATGCAACTAGCCATTCTGAGTTGAGTATGGTTGAGGAGCTTTGCACAGGAGTTTTTTGGAACTTTTTCATTGATAGTATTTGCGAAGGTTTTGTACATTCCATGGCCGAGATAGGGTCTTCCTCTCCAGGGTCTTAAGTCGATATGTCCCTGGTCGAATGACTTCTTCGACTTGATATGGGCCTTCCTAGTTAGGGGAGAGTTTATCCTGTTCCATTGGCCTGGACACTTCTGCTCTTCGCAATACCATGTCCCCCGTGCGAAATGTTTGCTCCTCCACCCTTGCATTGTAGTACTTGGCGACCTTTTGCTGGTATGCCACCATTCTTATCTGGGCCTGTAGCCTGGTGCTTGATAGCAGATCCAGATCGATCCTTCTGCGATCGGAATTCTCAGGCTCTTCATAGTTGTCAATTCTCAGGGACTGTTGGAAGACTTCGATAGGTAGCACGGCTTCGGTACCGTAGGCTAGGTTGAACGGTGATTCGCCGGTGGCTGTTCTTGGGATAGTTCGGTACGCCCAAAGAACAGATGTCAGTTCTTCGGCCCAAAGCCATTTGGCAACGTTCAACCTTGTCTTTAGATCATGGAGGATGGTTCGGTTGGTGACTTTGGCTTCTCCGTTGGACTGTGGATGTGCAACGGATGTTAGCCGATGCTGGATATGGTACCGAGTACAGAAGTCCTTGAACTTCGGATTATCGAATTGTCTCCCGTTGTCTGTGATGATGACGTGTGGGATACCGAACCTGAAGATGATGGAGTTTTTCACAAAACTCTCCACCTTGCCCTATGTGATTTGGGCCAATGGTTCGGCTTCCATCCATTTCGTGAAGTAGTCGATGGCCACTAGGAGAAACTTCATTTGCCCTGATGCTGGTGGGAACCGGCCAAGAATGTCCATCCCCCACTGGGCAAAGGGCCATGGGACTGCCAACTGAGTCAGGTGACTTGCAGGTTGTCTCTGCACATTGGCATACCTCTGGCATTGGTCGCAATTCCGCACGAAATCAGCTGAGTCCTTCTGGATGGAGGGCCAGTAATACCCTTGTCGAATAATCTTGTATGCTAGAGATCTGCCTCCCAAGTTATCCCTGCATATGCTCTCGTGGACCTCTCTCAATGAATAATCTGCATCAGTGGGTCCGAGGCATTTCAGCAGTGGTTGGGAGAACGACCTCTTGTAGAGGGTTCCGTCTAAGATGACGTACTGAGATGCCATCCAGCGGATCTTCTTGGCCTCTACCTTATCTTCGGACAGTTCTCCTTCATTCAGGAATCTAATGATAGGATCCATCCAGCTTGGCTCAGCATCAATCTGGTGCACCTCTGCAGCCTCTTTGGCAATCTTGGAATTTCAAGATGTTCAACAAAGGTGCATCCGAGAGACTCCGGTGCTGTAGTTTCCAGTCGAGACAGTGCATCTGTCCGAGAGTTCTCTAATCGGGGAACATGAATAATTTCAAAATGTTCAAGTTGAGAGGATAAGGCCTGAACTTTCTCCATGTATTGCACCATGGTTGGATCTTTGGCTGCATACTCTCCTTTGACTTGATTCACAACCAGTTGAGAGTCGGAGAAGGCTCGGAGTTGCCGGACTCCCAGATATTTGGCGATCCGAAGTCTGGCGAGTAGGGCCTCATATTCGGCCTGATTATTGGAGGCGTGGAAGGAGAAACGGAGTGCATACTCTATAATCTGGCCGTCAGGTTCGACCAACATGAGTCCAGCCCCGCACCCGGTAGAATTGGAAGCTCCGTCCACATGAGGCACCCAAACGGACCTCATCT
Source organism: Areca catechu (assembly GCA_021397845.1). Classification (NCBI taxonomy): domain Eukaryota; kingdom Viridiplantae; phylum Streptophyta; class Magnoliopsida; order Arecales; family Arecaceae; genus Areca; species Areca catechu. Next base: position 12,772,966 of record CM038041.1, read on the forward strand.
CCTTTGGGGCTTCTTCTTCATCTGAAGAGGCTTCATCTTCGGACTTCCAGGTGCACTCAGCCAGAAAATCGGAGAGCACCTGGGCCTTCATAACCGCTCGGGGCTGGAAGCTAATGTCAAATTCGCTTAGCTTCACAGCCCACTTGGCTATCCTTCCAGAAGTGTCCAGAGATCGGAGAACGGTCTTGAGAGGTTGATTAGTCAGCACCACGATAGCGTGGGCCTGGAAATATGACCGTAGTCACTTTGCCACAATCACTAAAGAGTAGATCAGCTTCTGCATCCTTGCATACCGTGTTTCTGCGTCATGCAGGATCTTGCTGATGTAGTAGATCGACTTGTGGGACCCGTCTTCCTCCTTCCGGACAAGAACCGAGCTCACTGCTTCGTCTGAAGCAGAGAGGTACAGGTAGAGGACCTCGCCTTCTTTTAGCTTGGAGAGCAATGGCGGGGTCTCCAAATACTTTTCAATTTCTCAAAGGCAGCACGGCAGTCTTCGGACCATTCAAAGCCCTTTGATTGTCGAAGTACCTTGAAGAACGGAAGACATTTCTCGACGGACCGAGAGATAAATCTGCTTAGGGAGGCAATCCTCCCTGTCAACTGTTGGACTTCCTTTTTACAGGAGGGATGTCGCATATCCTTCAAGGCCTGGATCTTCTTGGGGTTGGCCTCAATCCCTCATTTGGTGACAAGGAAGTCCAGGAATTTACCCGACGTGACCCCGAAGGCGCACTTCATCGGGTTTAACTTCATTTTGTAGCGCCGGAGAGCGCTGAATGACTCCTCCAAGTCACGGATGTGGTCTCTCCGGTGGAGACTCTTGACGATCATGTTGTCAACATAGGCCTCCATATTCCTTCCCAGTTGCTTTTCAAATACCTTATCGATGAGTCTTTGAAATGTTGCTCCGGCGTTCTTGAGGCCGAACGGCATCATCTTGTAGCAGTAAAGATCTTTGTCAGTGACGAATGCCGTCTTCTCCTCATCCTGCGGATCCATTCTAATCTGGTTGTAGCCAGAGAAGGCGTCTATAAAGCTCAGCAACTGGTGGCCGGCGGTAGCGTCGACCAGTTGATCAATCTTTGGGAGAGGGAAGCTATCTTTTGGGTAAGCCTTGTTGAGGTCTGTATAGTCGATACAGATCCTCCACTTGCCGCTAGCTTTCTTCACCATTACCACATTGGACAACCACTCGGGATAGCGGGCCTTATGATGAACCCTGCTTTGAGGAGCTTGCCAACCTCTTCATCAACAGCTTGCTGTCTTTCGGGGGCGAAGCTCCTCTTCTTCCGTCGCACCGGCTTGTACCCAGGGGTTACTTCCAGCCAATGAGTAATCACTTCGGCGGGAATCCCGGGCATATCCGAAGCCGACCAGGCGAAGACATCGGCGTTGTCCCTGAGGAAACGGATCAACTTCGTTCTGGTTTCTTCATCAAGGGCGCTCCTGATTTGCACAACTCTGGAGGGATCTTCCTCTTTCAAAGGTATCGGGATGGTCCTCTCCATGGGTTCACCAAGGTTTGTGGTTGAATCCCTCGGATCCAGCTGATCCGGGGTAGTCAAATCTTTGAAGTGCCTGTCTTCAATCATTAGACATTGCCGTGCTGTCCTCTGGTTCCCTCTAACTTCTCCAACACCATTCCTGGTGGGGAAGCGTACTAAGAGGTAGTGAGAGGAGATCACGGTCTGGAACCTGTTCAAAGCGGGCCTCCCCAGAATAATGTTGTATGCAGAGGGGATCTGGACCACCGTGAATTGATCGGCAATGTCTTTTGTCGAGGCTCGGAGCCGAGGGTTACAGGCAACACTATCTCCCATTCGGCATAAACTTGGTTACCCCCGAAACCAGAGAGTGGTATGGGGGATCTCTGTAGTTGATGTCTAGGCAAACACATTTTGGAGAATGCATCGTACATCAAGACATCAGTCGAACTTCCATTATCAATAAGAACTCTCTGTATATCATAATTGGCTACTACGGCCGAAATTACAAGAGGGTCGTCGTGCACGAGCCGACTCCTGCAAGGTCGTCGTCGAAGAAGATGATAGAGTTGTTATCTTTCAGTCACTTTGAAGCTTCATCTTCATCCCTTCTCCAGTTCGCGGGCCGGTGTATCATCCCAACACCTCCGTTGGTGGGCCTTTGGTTTGGCAATTCGGCCTCTTCGGGAGGTGGCTGGAGAATAGTTGCTTCCGACCGGGGCCCCTGGAGACCGATGTACCGCCCCAAGTATCCCCTCTTGATGAGATCCTCGATTGCATCTCTCAGCTGGATGCATTCTTCTGTGTTGTGGCCGTGGTCCCGGTGGAATCGCAGAATTTGTTCCTGTTCCTTGCAGAAGAGGAGGCCTTCATGGGACGGGGCCGTTGGAGATAGTTTTCTTTTTCTATCTCCATGAGGATCTTTTCTCGAGGGAGGTTGAGGGGGGTGTATGAGTCGAATCTTCCTCCCAATGCTCTGGGCTTGGGAGGGCTTCTTCGGCGGTCTGCATATTTGCCACCATTGTTATTGAAAGTTTGGGGCCTTGCCCCCTGTTATTTTTCTTCTTTGAAGGGGGTTTCCCTTCAATCAAACGTCGATTCGCTGCCTGCTCTTCAGCATCGGTGTATTTCTGAGCCCTTGATAGGAGCTCAGCGTAGCTTTTGGGGAACTTCTTGTCCAGGAAAAAAATAAGCCTGGAGGTTCGAAGCCCCTTCTTCAGAGCTGACATGGCCACGTGCTCGTTGAGATTGGGGATCTCAAGCATGGCCGCATTGAACCTGGAGATGTAATCTCTCAGGCTCTCTCCTTCATTCTGGTGAAGGAGGAAGAGTGTGTCCGTATTCCGAAGAGTCTTGTGGCATGTCCTGAAATGCAAGACATAATTTTTCTAACTCGAAAAAGGAATCGATGGTACCTGGGCACAGGCTCGAGTACCACATCCAAGCGGACTTCTTCAAGGTAGCCGGGAATGCCAAACAGTACGTCGCGTTCGAAGCACCTTGAATCATCATATGGGCTTTGAAGCTGCCCAAATGGTCGAAGGGATCGGTGGTGCCGTCGTAGGGTTCCATCTGGGAAACCCTAAAGTGCCGAGGAATGTCCTCAGCCATAATGTGGTCGGTGTAGGGTGGGCGTAGATCACCCACAATCAGGTCCTCGGGATCTCTCTGATCCCGCATTCTCTGCTCTCGCGCCCTTGCCATCTCTGATTCGATGGCTCTGAACCTCCCGTCATAATCGGGAGTCTGCTTGGACGCTCTTTCCACTGGAGTGGAGTCTTCAGAGGAGGAGGAGGAAGTTTGCCTAGGCCTTTTCCCTTTTTGTGGAAAATCGGCGGACCTAGGCAGTCTCGAAGTTCGGCCTTTGGGAGAGGGCCGAGAATGGGGGGAGGGATGTGCTGAATCCTCCTGTGGTGCTCTCCTTCTTCGAGATCGAGAGCTATGTCTAGAAACAGCCGGTGGGTTTGCCACCGAGAAGGCTCTGTCTTGAAACTCTTGAACCATAGCCGTCAGGTTGGTGACCTGGTTCAAAAGAGCTTCGAACTGCTGTGCTCCCACAGTAACCGTGGGAGGTGGAACATCATTAACCTCCGGGGGTGCGCCCCCCTAAGACGGAGCACGACTCCGGCTTGTAGAAGCATTTTGGGCTTTTCCTCTTGCCATCAAAGAATTCTTTGTTTCTTCCCTTATCTGGGAGGGAGCTTAACAAATGTTAGTAAAAATGCCCCTCCCCCTACCTGGCGCGCCAATCTATTAGCATGGAGTCCCTGGATCGGCCGGTCGGAGCCGCTGCATCGCAGGACCGCTCCCTGGTTTACCTGCAAAACAGGTCCCTTGCCAGAGTTGTTCCGGCGGAGGACACTCCGATGCCTAAGTCAGTGGCAGATTCCAGCCACAGAATGGGAAAGATGTCGAGAGTGGAAGAGAAAAAGTGCTCTTGGAGATTAGAAATGTGTATGTACGAGATTATTCACGCATACCTCTCGAGCCATCCTCCTTACCCATATTTAAAAGATGGCCTCCGGTCTGTGCCTTGCCTGTGGGCGTGCCGGACTGGGGTGAGGCGGAGGCCTTCCACGGGCGAGCTGGGCGCCGGACGGGAGCACGCGGAGCCGGAGGGGACGCGCGGGTGACTGGGTCACGCGGAGCCGGAAGTGTACCGCGCTGGGCTCGGAGGCTCCTGGACCCTACCGTGCTGGGCACGGAGGCTCCTGGACGGTGCAGTGCCGGAGCCAAGGAGAGGCCGGGGTGTGCGGAGGCGAGCTGGGGGGCCGGCCTTCGCACCACGGGCGAGGTCGGGCGGAGCCACGAGGGTCGCTGCGTGGGTGCCGTCGGGATGAGCTGGACCGGACGAGGTGAGCTGCAGGGGCGTGCCACGAGCCGTGCGGAGCGCTGCCTTGCCTGTGGGCGTGCCGGACTAGGGTGAGGCGGAGGCCTCCCATAGGCGAGCTGGGCGCCGACGGGAGCACGCGGAGCCGGAGGGGACGCGCGGTTGACTGGGTCACGCGGAGCCGGACGTGTGCCGCGCCGGGCTCGGAGGCTCCTGGTCTGTGCCACGCTGGGCACGGAGGCTCCTGGACGGTGCAGTGCCGGAGCTGAAGCTCGGGCGGTGCGGGGCTGGATTCGGTCAGGGGCGTGCCGTGGTCGAGCCGAGCTGGACTCGACGGCCGAAGTGAGGCCGAGGTACTGAGGTTCCCCGCCGAGGTGGGGCTGAGCCGAGCTTGATCCAGGCTACCACGAGCGGAGCTTATTGGCGGAAGAGCTCCGCGCGGGCTTGCCGAGCTGGACCGCCACGTGCAGAGCTACCGAGCTGAACTGAACTACAGAAGTTGGACTTCTCATGGCCGAAGTGAGGCCGAGGTACCGGTTCACCGCCGAGGTGGGGCCGAGCTGAGCTGGGCTGAACCACAACATGGCCGAAGTGGGGCCGAGCCGAGCTGGGCTGAACAGCCACATGGCCGAAGTGGGGCCGAGTCGAGCTGGGCTGAACCGCCACATGGCCGAAGTGAGGCCGAGCCGAGCTGGGCTGAACCGCCACATGGCCGAAGTGGGGTCGAGCCGAGCTGGGCTGAACCGCCACATGGCCGAAGTGGGGCCGAGGTGGAGAGGTGCCTGACCGAGGTGAAGAAGTACGTGGCCACGCCAGCCTCCAAGGAGGACGCGTGTCATGGCCGAATGGATCTTGTTTACTACTGTAACAGATGCCCCCACTCCCTGAGTCCAAAACATCTTCATTTTGGACAAGGGGAGTATTATCACCCATTCGGCTCTGCACCTTAGCGGGCTCTGTACCGACTGCAAGAAGTTAGTCGCTAAATGAAACTGAACTTACCAGAGGTTAGCTGTTGGTCTTTGAAGGCCTAGGTAAAGGCATCAAGTCTGGCTATCCTTTTCACGAACAGGGAACGTCCTGCAACACAACTTAAAAGGTGTTGTCTTCGAAACTTACTTGCCTGCAGGTGTTTTTACCTTGAGTTAGGTGTTTCATGACGATGCCAGTTCTTCTTTGACCAGGTAGAAGGTGGTACCATGGAGGCATAGGTTGGTGAGGTGTATAACTTGGGTGCTCACATATATGACCGGGCATATAGTTCATGTGGCCGATTTTAGAATATCTGTCGGAACCTTTGATGAAGGTAATGAAGTTGCTAGAAGATAGGAGCCATCCCGGATGAAGAAGCCCAAGGAGTTGCAGAGAGAAATCGACTCCGGTCAGATGCTCGACCTCGGGGGAGCAACGCTCGACCACGGGGGAGCTGTCCTGGCGGAGGAACTCAAGCGAGCAGGAATTCGACTCAGGCCAGATGCTCGACCTCGAGGGGGCAATGCTCGACCTCGGGGGAGCCATCTTGGCGGAAGAACTCAAGGGAGCAGGAGTTCGACTCAGGCCAGATGCTCGACCTCGAGGGGGCATTGCTCGACCTCGGGGGAGCCATCCTGGCGGAGGAACTCAAGGGAGAACACGCGGACTGAAGTCCGAGCCTTCATGCTGGAACTGGGTTCCGAGGCATCTTCCAGACCGAAGTCCGGGATCACATGGGGGAATCAGGTTCCGCGCCACCTTCCAGACTAAAGTCCAGGATCACGTGGGAGAACTGGGTTCCGCGCCACCTTCCAGACCGAAGTCCGGGACTTCGCTTCGGAACCAGGTTCCACGCGACTTCCGGACTGAACCCGGGACCGTAGGCTGGAGTTGATCCTTGCATGACCTACCGAGCTATTCTCCAGGATTTTGTACCGGAACTGGGTTCCGTTATGCCGGAACTGGGTTCCGTTATGCCGGAACTGGGTTCCGTTATGCCGGAACTGGGTTCCGTTATGCCGGAACTGGGTTCCGTTATGCCGGAACTGGGTTCCGTTATGCCGGAACTGGGTTCCGTTATGCCGGAACTGGGTTCCGTTATGCCGGAACTGGGTTCGTTATGCCGGAACTGGGTTCCGTTATGCCGGAACTGGGATCCGGGCTTCCTTCGTCAGACTCGGAGTCGGACAGATGAGCTCCTGTAATGATGAAGAACAAAGTTGCACCAAAGATGAACTTTAATTTTTGAGGATGGATTCTTACATCCTTCGTGAGGTGGCAGAGCTGTTTGGCATGCTAAGAGGCGAGCCACAAATGGTTGGACCTTCAGAGCTACCAATGGACATCTCCGGACTATGGTCAGGAGGTAGATGCGGGGTTCAATGAAGAGCTTGGCTTCAGCTCGGCTGAATCAAGAGGCATGACTTCAGCTCGGCTCTATTTGATTTCAGCTTGGCTGAGCTGAGGAGCTTGACTTCAGCTCTTAACTTCGCCGAACTTGGAGTCGGACGGATGAGTTCCTGTATTGGTGAAGAACAAAGTTACACCAGAGAGGAACTTTAATTATTGAGGAGGGATTCTTACATCCTTCGTGAGGTGGCAGAGCTGCTGGTTTGCCATGCTAGGAGGCGAGCCGCAAATGGCTGGACCTTCAGAGCTACCTATGGACATCTCCGGATGGTAGTCAGGAGGTAGATGTGGGGTTCAGTGAAGAGCTTGGCTTCAGCTCGGCTGAATCAAGAGGCATGACTTCAGCTCGGCTCTATTTTATTTCAGCTCGGCTGAACTGAGGGGCTTGACTTCAGCTCTTAACTTCGCCGGACTTGGAGTCAGACGGGCAAGTTCCTCCTTCATGAGATGGCAGAGCCACTGGTTCGCCATGCTAGGAGGGCCATGAATGGTTAGGCCTCCGAAGCTTCCCATGGTGGTTGGTCTTGCACATCCCTATGGCTGAGGACATTTAATAATGTTGGTGACGATCATGCTTTTATTAATTTTGTACCACCTGATGCCCATGTCGCATGGAGGAACAGGACCACCCTTTGCATCATGTTCGCATGGTGTGGAGGGCAAAATCCTACTCCAAAGTTTTGCATGATGTGCGTGAAGTGATTGAGCCTTCACTGCTTCTTCATTTCGGGAATCGTGCTTCATTCGTTGCCTTCCCCAACCATAGTAGGGGTTAGTTTTCTTCATCTTCAATGGGAGGTTGACCTTAGTAGGGAGCTTGATTGACTCTTAACTTGAACGCAGAGCTTTGGCAGCTTCTTGGCTTTGGCACGGGACCTCTGGTGTTTCCCATCTCGAGGTGTTGGAGAGCTCCCGAGAGCTTTTCCTGTAGAACCGTGACACGGTTTTTCATTGTGTAAATGTAGCGGAGGAGTTACCTGTTGAGCTCCGGTCATATGAATGGATAAAGATATGTTCCTTCCTTGAGCTGGTTGGGATCAAATTTGCCGGCCGCCCTCTCAGGAGAGAATGAGGCTCCTTTGCATGGAAGAATAGAACTCGGTTGCATGGGGGAGCACCTTAGTTGCTTGGGAGCTTGAGGCTCCGTTGCATGAGGGGGATGACTCCGTAGAGTGGGAGAAATGAGATCCTGGGAGAGAGCCCGTTGCATGGGAGGAAGCTTCCATTGCATGGGAGGAAGCTTCATGGGAGAACGAGGCTTTGTGAGAGAGCCCGTTGCATGGGAGCATGGTACCCCTTTGCATGGGAGCTTGAGGCTCCTTTGATGACATCATAGGAGGCCTTCCTTGGGAAGGGATATGACTCCTCTGCATGGGAGAACAAGGCTCCATTGCATGGAGGAGGAGGAGCTCCGTGGCATGGGAGCAAGCTTCGTTGCATAAGGGAGATGAAACCCCTGTTGCATGGGGGAAGTTTCGTTGAATGGGAGCAAGCCCCGTTGCATGGGAGCATACTCCGTTGCATGGGCTTTTTTCTTCTTCACGATGGCTAGATCCTTCCTCCCTCTCTTCTTTTTTTTTTTTTCTTTTTTTTTTTTAGTGGGGCTCTTGGATGGTGGCACCGCCGGGAGGTGGCTCCATCCTTGGCCTGATGCCAGTTGCCCCGTCAAGGGTGGCGATGCACCTTCACAGCTCAAGATTTTTGGTCGAGGCCGTTCCTTGGAGCCTCGAGAGAGAGGGAGAAGTTCTCGTGCCCCCATCCCCATGCCCCCGGTCTGCCCCCCAGGGACTAAGGACAAAGGTGGAAACCATCATCCCACCTTATTGAGGAGCATGGATCTGCCCCCCTTCCTGGCGTGCCAATCTGTTGCCACCTAGATCACCGTGGCCGGTAGCTCTTACGTGGCCTAGGTGAGTGGGCTCCGTGCCAGCGTCACCGGGCTCGTTGGTCGGAGACGATCAAGGGGAACATAGTCGTAGTTGGGATGAAAGGGGCTTGGTATTGTAGTGGCCCTCCTGTGGGCCTCTCCGGTGAGGAGTAATCTTCCTCCTTATTGTCCCTCCGTTGGGCAATACCTGCAAAACAGGGGAGACCTGTGCCGGGGATTCCGACAAAGACACTCCGACGATCAAGTCAGCGGGACGATCGAAGGAAATAAAGGACCTCTGAGACGGAGAGCTTGGGGGACTCTCTGCTGCCAGAGGGTGATAGACAATGTAAGAAAGAAGAGAGTGTGTTGTCTCTTACCCCTCTTACATCTTCCCGCTGCTCTTATGTAGACGAGCGGCACTTGGTGTTCAGAGGGGCACGTTCTTCTTGGTATAGGCCTGTGAAGCTTCTGCAGGCCTGGGAGGCTTAGGTAGGTTGGTCAACTTCCTCCTTCTTGATGGTTCAGAAGGTTGGTGGAAGAGCACAGCGCCTTGGATATGGCACTCCTTCCTGATTGGCGTAAGCTGTGATGGGGGCTTTTAATATAGCCCTCCTTCATAGATGGCGGGCTCAGTTTGGCAGAGATGGTGACGTGTCGGGCTGCCATCTAGCCTTCCTCCGTACCTATATTTTGAAAAGTATATGGAATGGAATCAAATAAACCGTAGCACATGCTTCGAGATGAGGCAGGCGAGGCACTTCGTGAGCATGGTTCGAGGCGTCCCATAGCGACGTAGGCCGCATAGCCCTTCTGCAGGGCTTCTGTGCATACGGGATGAGGTGCATGGGGCAGTTGCGCGGATCGAGGCACGACATGCAGGGTCTCCCCCATGCATGTGGTTCCTCCCATGCACGTGGTTCTGGGCATCGGAGCAGGTGGAAATGAGATGCAGTCCCGCAGGCAGAGTCGGACCGGGCGTGGGCGGAGCCGGGTGAAGCCAGGCGTGCGGGCCGGAGCCGGAGGAGCCGGTCCTGGGCACGACGTCGCCGAGCCGGGGTCCCACCGGGCTGAGGTGTGGGCGCGCCAGGCGGCTGTGCCGCAGTGCCGAGCTGGGGGAGCCGGGGCTCGGTGGTGCTGGTCTCCCACAGGCAAAGCTGGAGCGGGCAGGGGTGCGCTGCGCGGAGCTGACCTGGGGTGCGGGAGTGCCAGACCGAACGGGTCCCGCCAGACCGAGGCCAGAGCGGGGCCGAGGGTGCGGGAGCGTGCCATGCTCCTACGAGCGTGGCCGGACTGGTCAAATCAGGGCGGAGCCGTGTGCTGGCGCGGTGACCTCGTCCGGAGCAGGGCCCTGCCGCCCTGGGGCACCGAGCTGGGGCAGGGTCTCGCCAGACGAAGCCGGAGTAGGCGGATCCGAGGCGTGGAGCCAGAGCCGCACAGGCGACCGTAGATGATCCGTGTCGCGTCCCTGCGAGCATGGCCGGACCTGGGAGCTCCGTCTCGGAGTTGGAGTCAGACCCAGGCAGGCGGAGCTAGACTGGGTGGAGGTGGAGCGCGCCGGACTGGGGTGAGGCGGAGGCCTCCCACGGGCGAGCTGGGTGCCAGACGGGAGCACGCGGAGCCAGAGGGGACGCTCGGGTGACTAGGTCACGCGGAGCCGGACGTGTGCTGCGCCGGGCTCGGAGGCTCCTGGACCGTGCCGCGCTGGGCATGGAGGCTCCTGGACGATGTAGTACCGGAGCCAAGGAGAGGCCGGGGTGTGCGGAGGCGAGCTGGGGGCCGGCCTTCGCGCCGCGGGCGAGGTCGGGCGGAGCCACGCGGGTCGCTGCGGGTGCCGTCGGGCTGAGCCGGACCGGACGAGGTGAGCTACGGGGGCGTGCCACGAGCCGTGCGGAGCGCTGCCTTGCCTGTGGGCGTGCCGGACTGGGGTGAGGCGGAGGCCTCCCACGGGCGAGCTGGGCGCCAGACGAGAGCACGCGGAGCCGGAGGAGACGCGCGGGTGACTGGGTCACGCGGAGCCGGACGTGTACCGCGCCGGGCTCGGAGGCTCCTGGACGTGCCACATGGGCACGGAGGCTCCTGGACGGTGCAGTGCCGAGCAAGGAGAGGCCGGGGTGTGCGGACGCGAGCTGGGGGCCGGCCTTCACGCCGCGGGCGAGGTCGGGCGGAGCCACGCGGGTCACTGCCGAGGTGCCGTCGGGCTGAGCCGGACCGGACGAGGTGAGTTACAGGGGCGTGCCACGAGCCGTGCGGAGCGCTGCCTTGCCTGTGGGCATGCCGGACTGGGGTGAGGCGGAGGCCTCCCATGGGCAAGCTGGGCGCCGGACGGGAGCATGTGGAGCCGGAGGGGACGCGCGGGTGACTGGGTCACGCGGAGCCGGACGTGTGCCGCGCCGGGCTCGGAGGCTCCTGGACCGTGCCGCGCTGGGCACGGAGGCTCCTGGACGGTGCAGTGCCGGAGCTGGAGCTCAGGCGGTGCGGGGCTGGATTCGGTCGGGGGCGTGCCGTGGTCGAGTCGAGCTGGACTCGACGGCCGAAATGAGGCCGAGGTACTGAGGTTCCCCGCCGAGGTGGGGCTGAGCCGAGCTTGATCCAGGCTACCACGAGCGGAGCTTATTGGCAAAAGAGCTCTGCGCGGGCTTGCCGAGCTGAACCGCCTGGATCAAACCTCAGTCGGCTCTCATCGGCGAAGTAAAAGGCCTGGCTACGGCGGAGCTTATTGGCAAAAGAGCTCTGCGCGGGCTGCCGAGCTGAACCGGCACATGCAGAGCTGCCGAGCTTGACTAAACTACAGAAGTTGGACCTCATGGCCGAAGTGGGGCCGAGCCGAGCTGGGCTGAACCGCCACATGGTCCGAAGTGGGGCCGAGCCGAGCTGGGCTGAACCGCCACATGGCCGAAGTGAGGGCCGAGCCGAGCTGGACTGAACCGCCACATGGCCGAAGTGGGGCCGAGGTGGAGAGGTGCCTGACCAAGGTGGAGAAGTACGTGGCTGCGCCAACCTCCAAGGAGGATGCGTGTCAGGGCCGAATGGATCTTGTTTACTACTGTAACAAATATTATTATACTATATCATAGTACAATAAATGTTACATTATACTACATTAACGTAACATTATAATATATAATAATAATTTAAATATATAATTATATATTATCATAATAATAGTTTTTCTCTCGATAACCTGCTATATTAAAATTAATTTGACCTTTAGATTGCATTTGGTGCATCGCCAGACAATATTAGAAGGTAAGATGGATTGCCTTCAAGATACATTGCTATCAATTAAATTACCAATAATATCGATATTATATTTAATACATGTAAGTAATGTTGTAATAAAATTATCAAAAATCTTGATTGACATATTTGGTATGATAATCAGATTATCGATAATATGAAATTAAAATTTTAAAATACCCCTAAGCCAATTTTCAAAGATTATAGATCTGCAAACTTATATCCATAAGCAATATTAGATCATATATATAGAAAATTTAAAAGAAAAGCATAAATTAGTAGGGATGTGGTTGACTGGTGGCAAAGGAGCTGCAAGCAGCAGTGGGGCACAATCGATAGGCGGTGGAAGAGCTATCGATGGTGGTTGGGGGTGTTATTGAGTTTTTTGTGAATTTTTTTTGATAAATAATTTTGTCCAAAATTTTTATTGTAATATTGTAAAGATGTGATAATCTAGACAGCCATCCATTTTCAAAGCTATTTAGATTACCTCATGAAAAGCAATGTCGATTATCAAAATGATTTAAATTATCATAAAAAATATACTAAATATATGATAATCTAGTAGACCTGTTGGGGTTAAAGAGGGTCACAAAATATTATATCCAGGATAAATTTAACCCCTGTGTACTAATTAAAATAGGTAATAACCCAACAATATCAATCCAGCAAAAGCAAATCAAACCAAGCACAAGAAAACCAGATTTACGTGAAAAATCCTTCAATATGGAGGTAAAAACTATAGAGCCTGAAACCAAATCAAACTTCCACTATAATCAAATAATGGGTACAGCAAGGTTTTTCTCTCTAGCAAACTAGAGGCTTTTCAAACAGTATATGATGATCATCTTAGTATAAAATATATAAATATTACTGAAGAATACAGGAGAAAAATAGGGAAGATCTCACCAGATTCAACAATACAAGAAAACAGATTTTGCAACCAATTTTTTGGTTGCTAATAATTAAAAATCGGTTGCAAATTAATTTGCAACCAATTTTGCAACAGAAATCAATCGATTGCAAAAACTTAGGTTGCAAAATTTTGTGACCGATTTTTAATTTAGCAACCGATTTTGGTATATTTATGAAATTATATTTTTAAAAAAACAAGAAAATTGGTTGCAAATTTGGTTGGTAAGAAATAAATTTATTTTAAAATTTAAAAAAATTTAAAAAAATAAAAATCGGTTGCAAATAAATAAAATTCTGAAAAAAAATAAAAAAATCGGTTTTAAAATCAGTTGCAAATAAATAAAATTCTGAAAAATAATATAAATAATCGGTTGTAAAAAAAAAAAATTCTGAAAAAAAATAAAAAATCGGTTGCAAATAAATAAAGTTCTGGAAAAAAAAAAAAATCGGATACAAAATCGGTTGCAACTAAATTAATTTCTGAAAAAAAAATAAATAAATCGGTTGCAAATCGATCGTAAAAAAATAAAATTCTGAAAAAAAAATTAAAAATCAGCTGATAGATGTCCAAAGAAGTTGAATGTCGTGCCTCCTCTTGTAGATGCTTAGGATTTCCTATTTTCATGTCACCAATACACATGCCCAAATCGCATCCTTACACACCTAAACTTTGTTTGGTTGCCTCAAGTTGTATAAAAACATCTGGTGCTAAAAATAAATTTGGAGTTCTACAGAAAAACAGGTTGGCTATGTTTCAACTTGTCAAATTTTACATGCCATCACTTGTCAAAATTTTCTTTTCAAGTTTAGATACCATCACTTTTCCACAAAATGTTTAATCAGAAGCAGCCAAATTGCACCATTGTTGAACTTATTTATGCGTAGGTTTTATATAACCCTTTTTCATAAATTCTACGAGCAAAAAAGTTCATAAGAGGTCTTAGCTGAAAGATCGAAAGATGGAGAAAGAGTCGATTTATGTGCCAAAGTGATGATAAGCAGGACTGGAGGAGCACCTAAATAGCCTTAATACCAGACATAGTAGAGACATGTATAAGTTTATTTAGAGGTACGTTTCTAACAATATAGTTGATGAGATACAACTGCAGAAAATAAACAAGCAAATTCAATTTCGCTATGGTATAAGTGATCAAGGGAGTCCTAGTAGTAATAGATTGCGAAAGCCACTGAAAGTCGGAGCAGGAATATGTTGCAAGAGGAAACAAATGTATGATGATAGGTTTCTGTGACATTGCACAAGTTATATAATATGATCAAATCTGCATAAAGAATGAACGAGGCGTCACAAAGTAAAAGAAATGGTGCATCAACAAAGTACCTTGCAGCCTATCATTCTTAGACAAAAGCAGAATTATTTCTTCCAAAAAGAACATGTTTTGAATTCAAGGATGAACTTGACATCATTTAAAATCTCATCAGAGAGCTTTCCAATGAATCAGGAGTCATCCAAATCTGAGTCTGGAGAAGGATATGAACAAATTACAAAAGCATGTGCTGATCAAGAAGAAAAAGGATGTATATAAAATTTTAAAAGAGGAAGAACAAAAGAAGAAAGGATGAAGCTAGGGTACAGGGTCTACCTCGCTGGGTGAGGTTTTGGAGTAGGACTAAGAAGAAGAAGATTCTTGGTGGTCGGCGGCGATGGGAGGCTCCTGGCAGAGGATCATGTGCATGGGGCTGAAGATACCGATCTCGCCGCCGCGCGTGAGGTGGCGCGCCGTCTCGTAGAGCATCTCGTGGACCTCGACGACGCCTTTGGGTGCGATTCAGAGGAGGGTAAGCACAGAGACGAGGATGTGGTTCCCCCAGTAGGCGATCCTCCCCATCTCGAGCCGCGTCCACCACGGGCCCGCGGGGGCCTCGCCAGATCCCTTTCGTCGAGCACCTCGAAGCCCACCTTCCGCACGATCGCCGCGATCTGGTCGTGGGCCCGCAGCCCCGGGAGAGCGTCCCCCCTCTCGATCCCGTGGATGGTCTCGACGTGGTCGGGGTCGTCGGCGCGGTACAGCGCCGTGGTGACCCGCTCGTAGGGGACGTAGAGGGAAGCGTCGGCCGTCGAGGGAGAGGGAGTCGTCGACCGTCGAGGGAGAGGGAGTCGTCGACCGTCGAGGGGGGAGTCGTCGACCGTCGAGGGGAGCGAGGCGTCGGCCGTCGAGGGAGGCATCCGGCGTCGGCCGTCGAGGGAGGCATCCGGCGTCGGCCGTCGAGGGAGATTTCGCCTTTGGGGAATCGGTGGAAGGGAGAACGAGAAAATGGGCTAGGGCATCGATGGAATGGACGCAGAGTTTTTATAACGAATTTTTTTTAAAAAAGAGATTTCGCCTTGGGGAATCGGTGGAAGGGAGAACGAGAAAATGGGCTAGGGCATCGATGGAATGGACGCAGAGTTTTTATAACGAATTTTTTTTGCAACCGAAAATTCGGTTGCAAACAATAAATTTAAATAAAAAATCCTAAAATTTATTATTTTTTTGCAATCGAATTTTTGATCACAAATTTTTTTAAAAAATAAATTTAATTTTAAATAAAATTTTGTAACCAAAAAATTGGTTATTGGTTATAAAATTAAGAAATAATTTTTAAAAAAAAATTAAAAATTAACTTTTTTGCAACAGAATTTTCGGTTGTAAATTTTTTTTTTTAAAAAAAATAATTTCAAATAAAATTTTGCAATCGAAAATTGGTTGCAAAATCAAGAAATAAATTTAAAAAAATTCTAAAAATCATTTTTTTTGCAACCAAATTTTTGATAGCAAATTTTTTTAAAAAAATAAATTTAATTTTGAATAAAATTTTGCAACTGAAAAATTAATTGCAAAATCAAAAATAAATTTTAAAAAAAAATTAAAAATCATTTTTTGCAACTGAATTTTCGATTGCAAATTTTTTAAAAAATAAATTTAATTTTAAATAAAATTTTGCAACCAAAAATTAGTTGCAAAATGAAGAAATAATTTTTTTAAAAAAATTCTAAAAATCATTTTTTTACAACCAAATTTCCGGTTGCAATTTTTTTTTAAAAAATAAATTTAATTTTAAATAAATTTTGCAACCAAAAATTTGGTTGCAAAATCAAGAAATAAATTTTTAAAAAATTTCTAGAAATAAATTTTTTGCAATCGAATTTTCGGTAGCAAAATTTTTTAAACAAATAAATTTAATTTAAATAAAATTTTACAACCAAAAAATAGGTTGCAAAATCAAAAAAAAAATTAAAATATTTCTAAAAATCATTTTTTTGCAACCGAATTTTTGGTTATAAAATTTTAAAAAAATAAATTTAATTTTAAATGAAATTTTGCAACAAAAAATTGGCTACAAAATTAATAAATTAATTTTTTAAAAAAATAAAAATTATTTTCTTGCAACTGAATTTTTGGTTACAAAATTTAAAAAAAATAATTTTAATTTTAAATGAAATTTTGCAACTAGAAAATCGATTGCAAAATCAAGAAATAAATTTTAAAAGAAATTTTCTAAAAATCATTTTTTTGCAACCGAATTTTCGGTTGCAAAATTAAAAAAAAACAAATTTAATTTTAAATGAAATTTTGCAACCAAAAATCGGTTGCAAAATCAAGAAGTAAATTTTTAAAAAAATTCTAAAAATCATTTTTTTGCAACCGAGTTTTTGGTTGCAAAACTTTAAAAAAATAAATTTAATTTAAATGAAATTTTGCAACCAAAAAATTGATTGCAAAATCAAGAAATAATTTTTTTAAAAAAAATTCAAAAATCATTTTTTGCAACCGAATTTCGGTTGCAAAATTTTTTAAAAAATAAATTTAATTTTGAATAAATTTTGCAAAATTAAGAAAAAACTTTTAAAAATATTTTTAAATGAATTTCGATTTCGATTACAAAATCGGTTGCAAAATGGGAATCTTGCAACTGAATTTGCAACCGATTTAAATCATTTGCTAAATTATTAAGAAAATAAATCTGTTGTTAAAATACTATTTTCTTGTAATATAAATATTTGTCGATTATACAAGAGGAAGCACATCGATCCGAACCGTTCATTTTGTAGAGCTCACTGTCATGAACAACATACTAAAATTTTGTCTTAATCTGATTTTGAATCGCCGTCCAATTAAAACTGAAAATTATCCCTCTTTTTGTTTTTCGACACTGCTCTCGTCTCCTATTTTTTCTTCTTTCGTTGTTGCTGTCACAGGCCCCCAAAAAAAACAACAGCCTCACAAGCCCTTAAAGCATAGGATGGGTCCTATCACATGAAGGATCCATAACATCCATAACAGAATATATTATAAATTATTATAATCTAGATAGATTACTAGCTATTAAATACAATCTTAAATGTTCTATATTTTGATCAAGCTTCTTTTCGTGGGGTCGCTTGACTCGCTATTAACCATTATGTCTCTCTTGCGTTGTTTCATGTCCTTTTCCTCGCCTTCTTATTTCCTTTTTACTTTCTCATAGTTTGACCTCTCCTGCTGGATTAGAGGAAAAAAATAATTTAAAAAGTAATAAAATATAAGATAAAATGTGAAAAGATTATTTAGTCAAGAAAACAGTTAGGTTAATGGGTTTTTTCTTGGTAAAAAACGATAAGTTCAGATGGAAGGGAAGAGATGGATATAAAAATAAATACCTTTTTATTTCCTTTTTAGTCTCTCACAATTAACCTCCCGGTTGGATTAGAGGAAAAAAGAGTTAACAAAAGAAAAATAAAATATAAGATAAAAAGTAAAAAAAAATAAGTTAAGAACTTAGGATTTATTTGATTCGGATAGGCAAGATTAAGAGATAATCTAATGATTTTTAAAAATTATGTATCTAAAAAGAGATTACGAGAAAAAAATAAATTGTATCATATTTAATTGACAGAAAAGTACTTGGAAAAATTCATTAAAAATATTATTATATTTGGTTGGAAATAATATTATTAAATTTTAATAATATTTTTTAAATAAATAATTTAGATAATAATTTTTTTTTGTAATCAATTATTTATTGATCATTTATAGCTTATTTTCATAAATACCTTTAATATTAGCTATTAGATGGTAAATATTTTTAAATTAATTATATATATTAGAAAATATAATTTTGTTATGAATAAATATTAGTTTGTTTTGATATATAAATAAATATATTAATCATTCTTTAGCAAAATACATGTCCTTATGGTCATGCTCAAAGAATAGCTATGTTGGTTTCCCCCTCATTCCATTTTTTATATCATTTTCTTTATAAAAAAGTAATTATTAATAAATCATACATTAAATTTATTGATAATTAATAAATATTTATTATTATATATTAATAATTAATACTTATTCATAAATATATAAATATATTAAATATATAATAGTTTATAAATATTATTATTAATATATTTATATATTTATATAATATTAATATAATTGTTGCCGACCTTACCATCTGGCCTATAGTTATGAAGTGGCACCAGACGTCTGTCCATTTACTCCGGAGTCCTACGGTTCCCGGTCCTGCAAAATAATGTTAGAGACCCGGGCCAAGGATCCCGGCGAGGGAACTCCGACGATCAAGTCAGCGGACGGCAAAGAGAAACAGATCTCTAAGGCGGATCCCACTTCGGTCACCGTGCTTAGGGGTTTTTGATAGCGGATTGAGTAGAAGAAATTAGAGAAGAGCGGTGCTTGAGTCGCAGCAGCGGGGCTTGCGGGACTCTCTCCGAGAGTCCTTCAGGGAGCCTCGTGCTTTCAAGTCGCTTGTCACGCTATCTCGCGTGCTTGCCCCTTACCTCTTCTCTCGTCCGTTGGGTGCCTTTTTAGATCGCCGATTGCTCCAGTGCCTCGATTTTTTCCCTCAAAGGGGGGGATCAGGGGTCCATGGCGTCCATTGGCCGCTCTCCCGAGGTCTTTTCCCTTTATAGCATGGAGTCAAGTCGTGAGCATTTCTTTCCAGTTGTGTTATCAAGAAGGAGAAAATTTAGCGGAGCCTCGATCCAGGTGTAGCCGTCCTCGAGTCTGAGACCTCGAATGTGGCCTTCTCCTTCAGGGAGTTACAGGTGGTTGGCCGCAGGATCCGATCATCTATTGAGGCGCCCTTTTCCAACCAGTGCAAACGAGGTTACGTGCACCGTTCCAGCTTTGGGGCACCGTACTGGGCACGCCGCACTGCACGCGCCTGTTTCGGCGGTGATCTTGGGACTTGCACTTTCGTTCTTCTCGATGCTTCCAAGGAGAGGGCTCGACTCCGGCCGAGGTGGGCTTGACTCTTGGGGAGCCACCTGGCGAAGGAACGGAGGAGGGCTCAACTCCGACCGAGGTGAGCACAACTATCGATGGGGCCACCTGGCGAAGGAGCTCGAGAAGAAACCTGATGTGGCGCTATTTGCCCGCTTGGCTACCGACTGGATCCGAGGTATATCCCAAGTCAGCAATCTTGCCACATCAATAATATTTATTTATATAATTATATTAATTATATTAAAGTAATTTATATAATATGAGTGAGGTTATTTTTACCAGATATTTTTACATTACGTAATCTAGCAGGCTAGCATAGAAAAATAATATCATCTTTCTAGCGATATTTAACTCTATTTCTCAAAATATATAAATACGAGATGCATTATTTATTTATTATATTATTTATATAATTTTATAAATAATATTTTTTAGATTATTTTCGAGCAAACGGGCTCATCAGGGTTTCCTTCTTTCTCATGATGATGCATTTTTAATGGACGGTGAAAGTTAAGCTTATCATGTTAGAAGCTAATTTTTTTTATAAGAAAAAGAAGAGGGGGAGAATAAATCTCAATTGTAACTATCCTTTTCGAACTTCATCTCGTCAGATTTTGTTTAATACGAGTCGTATATTTTATATATTTTTCTGGTCTTTCAATATGTATGTCAATATGATGTTACTAAGAGTAGAATGTTTTTTATCATTTCGATCACGTGTTCCAAGGATTTTATTCCGAACACGTGTTCCAGGAGTCCAGGGGTTATCCTGTTGGAAGCTTTTAAGCAAAGCAAGATGTGACTTGTCAGGGCAGTCTAATTTATCTCTCCATGGTATTTGCAGATTGTCTTGGGGTTCTCTCTTCATGCTTTACCAACGTGCGGTGCTTTTTACACCCGTCGAGTTGATTTTGAAAAAGTTATTGACCACATCACCATGGGTATCTTAGATCATTTAATTAAATATATATATATATATAATTAAATAATTTTATATTTAAATTTATAAAAAATTATCAGTCATTTAAAATTTCTATTAAATTTGGGTAACAGAATTTTTTTTAAATAATAAATGGATACACCAATAATTTCTCCGACTTCCGACGCATGGCAGATGGCCAGATGGATGTTTTCGGATGTGACCTGTCAGAATTTTTAAAAAAAATATAAATTTATTAAATTTATATATATATATAAATAGATGTATCATCATTGATTTGATTGAAATCATCTTTTCAAAGACGATTTCAAATTCAGGCATGAATCATCTTTGGTAAGTCGATTTCAGCTAATCAAATTTTATTCTTATAATTCTATTTAAAATTTAATATATGTTATTTAATAATATATTATAATATATTTTATATTATAATAAATATTTTATATTTCAAAATATAAATTTATTAAATATTTATAAAAATAGGTATCTAATTATATATTTATAAAAATAGATGTATCACCATTGATTTGATTGAAATCGTCTTTTCGAGAGACGATTTCAAATTCAAACTGGAATCATCTTTCGGTAAGACGATTTCAGCTAATCGAAATTTTTTCTAATACCTCTATTTAAAATTTAATATATATTATTTAATGATATATTATATATATTTTTTATATTATAATAAATAATTTATATTTCAAAATATAAATTAAATATATTATAATTTATAAAAAAATAAAAATATTTAACAATTAATAATTTTTTTGAAAATTAAAAAAAATTAAAAAATAAGAAAATAATAATATAATATTAATAATAATTATGATATGTTTTTGTTACCGATCTCACCATGGTGGCCTGTAGCTCTTGAGCTGGCACCGGTCTCGGACCGTCTCACCTCGAGATCTCCAAGCTTCCGGACTTGCAAAACAGAGTCAGAGACCATGGCCGGGGATTCCAGCGGGGCGCTCCGACGGTCAAGTTAGAGAGCGGCGAGTGAAGGAAAAACTGTAGCGAGCATGCTTTTATTTTAAAATTTTTTCAAAATAACATGCAGCGGAAGCATGATAAAGAAGATTAACATTTAATCTAAGCATGCTTTTAAAATTTTTTTATGTTACTTAGCCTAAGATCTTGCATGAATGATTAATATAAACTATGAAATCATGAACTCATGCTATGAACATTTCAAAGCAACATATCTCTATATGTAAAACCATACCTCGTATGAAGTGGAGACGTTCTCCGCTGTGGAAGATCCAGAAGGAGGTAGAAGAACTCTGCTTAGCCGCACACGTGTCCGGCCTCTACAGGTGGTTCACACCAGGGCTCTTTCAAAATCTACTTCTACTCCAAGTGCTAGCTTGTTGTGGAACGATTTGATCGGAACTCCTTTTCTTCTTTCGATGCCGGACTCTCCGAATGAATGAAGAAATTCAAGAGGTGGAGAATGAGTTGTTGAAACCCTTCCCAAACACTCAATCCCAAGACCTAGATCACTAGGTACAAATATGCACACTTCTTTTCCAAAATCCTCACACCCATACAAAACTAGAACCTTTCCTAGTTTCTTCCATTTCTTCCCTTTTTGTTTTTCCAGCATTTCTTTGCTGAATTCTTTCTTTTTCGTCCTCCATTTCAGCCCATTATGTAGGTGGAGAGGGAGAGGGAGAGTGGGGAGTTATGGATGATAATGGAGGGGTTATCAATAGTTATGGGAAGTTATGGTCATGGAAAGTTACATAACTCTCCAAAACTGAATTTAAACTTATTTAAATTCAGATTAATGTCTCAATTAATTTCATTTCATAACTAAAATCAATTGGGTCAAGTGTGTACACATTGGGTTCAACCCAATTGGATCCAAATCTATTTTGAACCAAATTCCATTTGATTTATTCCAGATTTTTATAGCTCAATCAAATTGGGCTATCAAGTAATCAAATTACTTTAATTCATCTCCATGCATCACCAACTATTAGTGAAAAATTTTATGTCACGACTTTTGTGACATCAAGTGTCTACACTTGCGAAATCAACAAATATCGACACATACACAAGTGTCGACACTTGATAAGTGTCGACACTAGGATAAAGAAAAACACTTTTCCTTTGTGAGTGCATGAACGATTCCCAATCGTTCTCCGATCACTAGATCAAGTAGAACCCCTATGGTGTGTGACCCCATAGGTTCGAACACTAAGCCGGTAGCACTGGAACATTTTCAATACCAGTCAAAGTTGCCATCTAGCAATGACACCCGACGTCCGGATAGGTCGAAGTTGCAGAGCAACAATCAAGAACCAGAAGATATGGAAACCTTGTAATTAATCCCTTTGACCTTAATACTCAGAAAGACTTAGGGTTAAACTACCCAACCCATAAAGTCCATCAACAATGTGTCTCAACCTCACAAGTCCTATAACACTTTACAGAGACTATCCTGGCCAAGGTTTTGCTAAATTGAAACACAGTAAGATATCTGCTCCAAACACTTTGGAGGGTCAATCACATCTTGATCCGATCACTGCTACATGAGTACTTAACTATACCCAGAAACCTTCCATCCCTGGATTAGAAATCCAGATAGTCCAGCACCAAAGTACAGTAATTGCTCGCAAGCTACCATGATGATCTTATGTCTGAGGGATAACTACGTCCATATCAAAACTCTAGGCAGAAAAAGTACAGACGGGTCACGTTCGATGAAATGTCAAATACAATATCTACATGCCATACCAGTATCTCCACACTCCTTGATTAAGAGGACAACCAATGACTATGGCACACAATGACCTATAATTGATATACTATCATCCTGAAATAAGTGTATCATTTGGTCGCGAACAATTTTAGGACTATATGATATATCCTCTCTATATCACATACAAATAGTCCTAAGGACTTCATCACTCAAGAACTCATTACAGAAAGATGAAATAGTGATGAACTGCCAAAATAAACATTTTATTAAATAATATAATCATATACAATTACATCAAATGTATAACTGTCTACAGTAGAAATTGGCTTTGGACACATTTCCAACAACTCCCACTTGGACTAAAGCCAATCAGAACAGTATCGTATACCCATCTTCCATTTACAATCATTGAATTCTTGAATTCTAATGGCTTTAGTGAAGGGGTCAGCCAGGTTCTCCTTTCCGTCGATCTTCAGAAGGTCGACATCACCTCGTTCCACGATTTCTCGCACAAGATGAAACCGGCGCAGAATATGCTTGGTACGCTGATGGGACTTCGGCTATTTGGCTTGAGCAATGGCTCCAGTGCTGTCACAGTACACTAGAACAGGATCATCCAGGGAAGGTGCCACTCGCAGCTCGCCAAGAAATTTTTGCAACCAAACAGCTTCCTTTGCTGCATCAGATGCTGTAATATATTCCGCTTCGCATACAGAGTCTGCTACAGTGTGCTGCTTGGAACTCTTCCAGCAGATAGCTCCACCATTCAGGATAAAAACAAAGCTAAATACACTCTTGTTATCATCCCTATCTGACTGGAAACTGGAGTCAGTATACCCCACAAGCTTCAAGTTAGGTCCTCCAAAAAGAAGCCACTGGTCCTTGGTATTTCACAAATACTTCAGGATGGTCTTTGCAACCTTCCAGTGTGCTTCACCTGGGTCAGACTGGTATCGACTCACTACTCCTAATGAGTATGCCACATCTGTCTAGTACATGTCATGGCGTACATGATGGACCATACTACCGAAGCATAAGGAATCCTACTCATACGCTCTCTTTCCTCAGGAGTTGTCGGACAACCCTTCTTGGAAAGAGAAATTTCATGGCCTATCAGAAGATACCCTTTCTTGGAATTCTCCATGCTAAACCTTTTCAGCACGGTATTAATGTACGTAGACTGGGACAAACCCAGAAGCTTCCTTGATCTATCCCTATAGATCTTCATACCTAGTATGAAAGAAGCTTTACCAAGTATTTCATAGAAAATTGGGATGACAACCAGACCTTTATTCCTTAATGCAGGGATGTCATTCCCGATTAAGAGAATGTCATCCACATACAGTACAAGAAATACAACTACAGAATCATTTGCCCACTTATATATGCAGGGTTCTTCTTTGTTCCTAATGAAAACCATACGTCTTGATACACTTATCAAAACGCATGTTCCAACTCCGAGATGCCTGCTTTAGTCCATAGATGGATCTACTAAGCTTACATACCTTAGATTCATCTGTGGATGTGAACCCTTCAGGTTGCATCATATACACCTCCTCATCTAGCTCACCATTTAGGAAAGCTGTTCGGACATCCATTTGCCAGATTTCATAGTCTAGATATGCAGCTAAAGCAAGCATAATCCAAATGGACTTGAGCATTGCCACAGGGGAAAACATCTCGTCATAGTCAATACCATAATGTTGACGATAACCCTTGGCAACCAGACGGGCTTTATAGGTCTCTACCTGCCCATCTGTGCCCCGTTTCCTTTTGAAGACCCATTTGCACCCAATGGGTTTTACCCCTTCAGGTGGATCAACCAAAGTCCATACTTTGTTGATTTCCATGGATTCCATTTCAGATTTCATGGCTCCCAGCCACAACTCAGAATCAGACCTCTGCATCGCATCCATATAGGTGATTGGATCCTCGTTGTTCTCATCGAGCTCAACGGGATCACCGTCTCGGACCAGAAATCCATAGTATCTATCCGGTTGACGCGGTACTCTACCGGATCTCCTTAATAACTGGTCAATAGGCTCAAGGTTTGATCTTATCATAACGGGTTCTGTAGTAGTCCTTGAATTATTTTGTTCTTCTATCTGTTGAACTTCAGTAAGCTCAACATTAGCAGCTTGGGCACCTTCAGTAAGGTACTCCCTTTCCAAAAAAGTAGCTCTAAGACTGACGAACAACTTTTGTTCCCCGGGCATATAGAAGAAATAACCCTTAGACTCTTTAGGATACCCAACAAAAAGGCACCTGTCAGACCTAGGTCCAAGTTTATCTGTTTCCAAATGCTTGACATAAGCCAGACATCCCCAAACCCGAAGGTGTGAAAGACTCGGCTTATGCCCATTCCATATCTCATATGGAGTTTTGTTAACAGACTTACTCGAAACTCTATTTAGAAGATAGCATGCTGACTCCAAAGCATACCCCCAAAAGGAAGTTGACAGAGTTGCAAATCCCATCATGGATCTAACCATGTGCAACAGAGTCCGATTCCTCCTTTCAAACACACCATTTAACTGGGGTATCCCAGGAGGTGTCCATTGAGAGAGAATCCCATTCTCTTCAAGATAAGTCAGAAACTCCCCAAAAAGATATTCTCCACCTCGATCTGATCAAAGGATTTTAATAAGCTTCCCGGTTTGTTTTTCAACTTCATTACGATACCGTTTGAACATTTCAAACGATTCAGATTTATGTCTCATCAAAAAGACATAATCGTACCTTGAGAGGTCGTCTGTAAATGTAATGAAATATTTATACCCACCCTTGGCATCGACATTCATTGGTCCACATACATCAGTATGTACTAGATACAAAATGTCATCGGCTCGTACACCTTTTCCAGTAAAAGGTGACTTGGTCATCTTACCAAGTAAACAAGATTCACAGGTTGGCAGTGATTCACAATCACTAACGTTTAGGAGACCTTCTCCCACTAACCTGTTGATTCTATTCTTGTTTATATGACCTAGCCTACAGTGCCAGAGATAAGCATCACTGACATTATCTAATCTAGGGCGTTTGCATGAAATGTACATTACACCAACAGGCTGTGATAAAACATAAATGCCATTCTTAATATGTCCAGTCATAACCATAATATCATTCATAATGACTTTGCAAAAATCACTCTTGATTAATAGTTCATAACCATTACTGGCCAACTGGCCTACAGAGATGATATTTACAAGGACAATAGTGACAATCACTAAGAACAACTTTACAAGACTCGAAAAATAGATTGACAATTTCCAATGCCAGGACTGGAGCTTGACTTCCATTCCCTACATTCAGAAATCTCTCGCCATTCTCGAATCTTCTACTAACTTGTAGTCCCTGCAACGTATTGCAAATGTGATAAGGACTACCAGTATCCAATATCCAGTTAGTAGTATCACAAATAGAAAAATAACAAGGATTTATCATATAAATACCTTGTCCAGCAACCTTTCGCTGCTTCTTCTTCTTCAGCCTGTTCGGGTCAAGTGTAGCTAGGTAAGCAGAACAATTCCTCTTCCAATGACCCGGCTTCTTGCAGTAGAAACATTCTGCCTGACTTTGGTCAGCCTTCTTCTTAGTATGACTGGTCCCAGCACTTTGCACCATTTTACTTTTATTCTTCTTCTTCCCTTTCTTAAAGGGACGACGCCTTGCCGCACTGCCTCCCACTAAATTTACCAAGCTCTTTTGGAGCTGGTGATCATTTTCATAAGTTTGTAGTAACTCCATCAACCCATGGTAGTTGACTACAGGCCTTGTTAACCTATAGTGATCTAGAAAAGGTAAGTAGGAGGGAGGCAAAGAATTCAAAATTGCATCCTTCCTAAGCTGCTCGTGGAAAGGATATCCGAGTTTGGCCAGGCGCTCGATCATCTCGATCATGTACAATACATGATCAGTGATCGAAGACCCTTCAGTCATTCGAGCGTTGAAGATGGTAGAGAAAATCCTGTACCTTTCAACGTCGTCTGGGGCACCAAAAGATTCCTTCAACTTTTGAAGGATTTCCTCCAGTTGGGCCTCCTCGAATTTGCGACTGAACTCATCATTCATGGCCGCCAACATAATGCACCGCACCGTAGTACGGTCAGAGACCCACTTTTGATAAGCATCCCTGACTGCAGTATGTGCGGTGGGGGCTGGCCCCTCAGGTGCCGGATCCGTTAATACATAAAGGATCCGTTCATGCTCGAGAACAATTCTCAGTCTTCGATACCAGCTATCGAAGTTGGGTCCCACGAGCTTGTCATTATCTAATAATGACCGGAGTGACAAATTAGTAGACATTATCTGAAAAAGAGAAAACCAAGACTATTTAGTATATGAATTATTTAAAATTTAAAGACATGGACTTTTGTCTAAAAGCTCCTCCCACTATTTTATTCAGACTGGTAGCCTCTACCTCTAATTCGAAGAATAACACTTATCCCTTAGTGGGTACCAGAATCCAATAGACAATGCATGAGCCCGACTATGGTCGGCCAACCATGCTCATCTAAAGGTAGGTTCATAACCAGTTGTTTCTCCAAACAACTCCTAGTAATTTATTTTACCCCAGAAACACTTCAATCGACCTTTGGGCTACTTGCTAAAGAAGGTCCCAGTTAGGTCCAACCATTAACATGACTGATCTTAATGTTTCTAGCTAACAAATGATCAAGCCCGACTTTGGCCGGCTAACCTGATCACCTGTTTAAGAAAGTTGCATTATATCATCATATAATGAATGGCAATTCCAATAGTATGATGACCACCCGATCTATGGATCTGCCGATAATCACCCCACTACTGGACTCATTACCAAACACCTTAATGGGAGGCTAAGACAAAAAATTATCATATAATTTTCATCTTTTTAAGGACCTAATAATTTAGAGGTTTTATACATGTTGTGACAGAAGAGAAGGGATAAGTCATGGATTATCTTTCACTAACTTCATATGTTAATGAAAGGGTTACATGAACCACAAAATCCATGGGCACCTTAATCGATCAAGCTGATTAACCTTATTGGCATGGGCTAACTCAAATCAATGAGCTAACTAATCAAATATGGTTGACCATATTGGCCAGGTAAGTGAGATCAAAGTTATGGGTTAAGCCATTAACCATCTTTCCTTAGACACCAATATCATTGGCCAGGAAAGAGGTAGCCCCAAAAACCATAGATCAAAAGCCATACGTACCTTAGACACCAATTGGTTTACCAATTTCGATTAGGCTAGCCTAAGGAATTGGGTCCTACCACGAAGCCAAGATTAAGTCCATTTAGATGTATGGACCAATCAATCTAACTATTAGATAGATACTAGAGAAGAACATTAACTCAACATTTGATTAAGTTAATTCTCTGTTAAGTCCAATTCATCTAAACTTAGGTCTAACCCAATTATGACCTAATTCAAGCTAACCCATTTAATCCAAAGTTATGAATATACTAAGATCTTAGAATCATATCCCTAGATCATTTAGTCACTTAGATTTACTTAATTCATAATTAAGTTAATCATACAACAGTTTGAAACATTTTCAGTAAACTTTATAAAACATTTTTTTTAATAAGAAAATCCAACTTTTGAATTTCTATTCACTATGAAGTGTCGACACTTCAGTAGCAAGTATCGACACCAAGGTGTCGACACTACTCTGAGACAGGTCGATACATAGTGAGAAAACAGTGAACCAATTTCTGTGTTTTTGTTCGTGAGTCGACACCCAGAAGCCCAAGTGTCGACACATAGACACCCAAGTGTCGACACTAGGTAAGCTAAGTGTCGACACTTGATCCAACCCGAGCATAGAAATGCAGAAATCCAAACTTTGTCTTTTCTAAACTTGAATTTTATGTTAAACTATTTAACATAACAATCATAAACTAACTTTAGAACATTTCTAAAACATTTTATGACTTCAAATTTAGAACATAATAAAGATCAAAACATTTTAATCTTTACTTTTTCTTTTCTTTTTTTCTTCATGAGTCCTTCACAATGGCACCCCAACATGCCATAGGAGATCCCTTTGAATGGGAAGTGAGGGTCTTGCAGTCCTACTTCTCTCCTATGACCGGACAGCCTGGTGAGGCACTCAA
The DNA here is from genome assembly GCA_021397845.1 of Areca catechu. Taxonomy (NCBI): domain Eukaryota; kingdom Viridiplantae; phylum Streptophyta; class Magnoliopsida; order Arecales; family Arecaceae; genus Areca; species Areca catechu. Next base: position 12,801,667 of record CM038041.1, read on the forward strand.
TCCGAGTACTTGCAAGATATTAAACTGATTTCATAATGTTTATACTAAACATTCATGCTAGAGCAACCTTGTTGCTCTGATACCAATTGAAGGGAAAACTGTAGCGAGCATGCTTTCTATTTTAAAACTTTTTCAAAATAACATGCAGCGGAAGCATGATAAAGAAGATTAACATTTAATCTAAGCATGCTTTTAAAACTTTTTAATGCTACTTAACCCAAGATCTTGCATGAATGATTAATATAAACTATGAAATCATAAACTCATGCTATGAACATTTCAAAGCAACATATCTCTATATGTAAAACCATACCTCGTATGAAGTGGAGACGCTCTCCGTGTGGAAGATCCAGAAGGAGGTAGAAGAACTCTGCTTAGCCGCACACGTGTCTGGCCTCTACTGGTGGTTCACACCAGTGCTCTTTCAAAATCTACTTCCACTCCAAGTGCTAGCTTGTTGTGGAACGATTTGATCGGAACTCCTTTTCTTCTTTCGATGCCGGACTCTCCGAATGAATGAAGAAACTCAAGAGATAGAGAATGAGTTGTTGAAACCCTTCCCAAATACTCAATCCCAATACCTAGATTACTAGGTACAAATATGCACACTCTTTTCCAAAATCTTCACACCCATACAAAACTAGAACCTTTCCTAGTTTCTTTCCTTTCTTCCCTTTTGTTTTTCCAGCATTTCTTTGCTGAATTCTTTCTTATTTTCGTCCTCCCATTTCAGCCCATTATGTAGGTGGAGAGGGAGAGGGAGAGTGGGGAGTTATGGGTGATAATGGAGGGGTTATGGGTAGTTATGGAAAGTTATGGTCATGGGAAGTTACATAACTCCCCAAAACTGAATTTAAACTTATTTAAATTCAGATTAATGTCTCAATTAATTTCAGTTCATAACTGAAATCAATTGGGTCAAGTATGCATACATTGGGTTCAACCCAATTGGATCCAAATCTATTTTGAACCAAATTTCATTTGATTTATTCCAGATTTTTATAGCTCAATCAAATTGGGCTATCAAGTAATCAATTACTTTAATTCACCTCCATGCATCACCAACTATTAGTGAAAAATTTTATGTCACGACTTTTGTGACATCAAGTGTCTACACTTGCGAAATCAACAAATGTCGACACCTACACAAGTGTCGACACTTTCAAGAATATCAAGTGTCGACACTAGGGTAAAGAAAAATACTTTTCCTTTGTGAGTGCATGAACGATTCCCAATCGTTCTTCGATCACTAGATCAAGTAGAAACCCCTATGGTATGTGACCCCATAGGTTCGAATACTAAGTCGGTAGCACTGGAACATTTCCAATACCAGTCAAAGTCGCCTTCTAGCAATGACACCCGACGTCCGGATAGGTCGAAGTTGTAGAGCAACAATCAAGAACCAGAAGATATGGAAACCTTGTAATTAATCCCTTTGACCTCAATGCTCAGGAAGACTTAGGGTTAAACTGCCTAACCCATAAAGTTCATCAACAATGTGTCTCAACCTCACAAGTCCTGTAACACTTTACAGAGACTACCCTGGCCAAGGTTTTGCTAAATTGAAACACGGTAAGATATATGCTCCAAACACTTTGGAGGGGTCAATCCCATCTTGATCCGATCACTGCTACACGAGTACTTAACTATACCCAGAAACCTTCCATCCCTGGATTAGAAATCCAGATAGTCCAGCACCAAAGTACAGTGAGTTGCTTGCAAGCTACCATGACGATCTCATGTCCGAGGGATAACTACGTCCATATCAAAACTCTAGACAGAAAAAGTACAGACGGGTCACGTTCGATGAAATGTTAAACACAACATCTGCATGCCATACCAGTGTCTCCACACTCCTTGGTTAAGAGGACAACCAACGACTATGGCACACAACGACCTATACTTGATATACTATCATCCTGAAATAAGTGTATCATTTGGTCGCGAACAATTTTAGGACTATATGATATATCCTCTCTATATCACATACAAATAGTCCTAATGACTTCATCACTCAAGAACTCATTACAGAAAGATGAAATAGTGATGAATCGCCAAAATAAACATTTTATTCAATAATATAATTCATATACAATTACATCAAATGTACAACTGTCTATAGTAGAAATTGGCTTTGGGATACATTTCCCTACAGCGAGATGGAACAGATCCCCTAAGACGGGTTCCCGAAGGACTCCCGTGCTCAGAGAAGATGTTAATGAAAGAAGTGTGGGGAAGAGTGGGGTTGATGCTCAGCTCCCTGTGCTGAGTTCACCGAGCTCATGCCTGAGGACTCCTTGAGGACTCCCAGATCGTTCTCTTGGTATGTTTCCCCTCTTTTTTTCACTTACCTTGCTGCCCGTTTTTACCATCCCTTTTATATCATCACATTGCCTCCCGCCCCTCCCCTGGGGGGCTCCCTCCCATTTCTTGCCTTTCTCCCCCCCATCCTTTCTTCTTCGGGCCTGGGAACTCAGTGGTCGAATCGCCTCGCTCATCGTGCATAACGAGAAAAGGGGGGAGGATACTAGCAAGGCTTTGGGCTGAGTGCAGGTGCTCTACCTCCAAGGCGTTGATGATGAGCGCCCAGCCATTTTGGGCTCCTGCCCGCAAGGATTCCGCTTCTCAGTTGTGGGGCCCATCCAACTGGTGTAAACGAGATTTTGTGTGTCACTGCAGACCGTACTGGCGCCCCCTACGGGGCACGGCGCGCGCTACCCAAGTGACGATCTTGAAACCCGCGTCCCTACTTCCTGGAGGCTTCGCTGAGCAGGGCTGACCTCGGTCGAGGTGGACCTGTCAGGGACGCCACCTGGCGGAGGAGCGGAGAAAGGATCGACTTTGGCCGAGGTGGACCCGTCTCCGGGTGCCACCTGGCGAAGGAGTAAGAGGGCCCGGCTTGGCCTCGGCAGAGGTGGACCCATCTCCGGGCACCACCTGGCGAGGGAGCGAGGGGCCGCCAGCTTCGACCGAGGTGGACCCCTCCTGGGTGGACACCTGGCGGAGCGGCAAAGAGGTGCTTGACTTCGGCCGAGGTGGACCCATCTTCGGGCGCCACCTGGCGAAGGAGCAGGAGTACCCGGCTCGACCTCGGCAGAGGTGGACCCGTCTCCGGGTGCCACCTAGAGAGGAAGCAAGGGGCCAACAGCTTCGACCGAGGTGGACCCCTCCTGGGTGGACACCTAGCGGAGTGGCAGAAAGGTGCTCAACTTCGGCCGAGGTGGACCCGTCTCTGGGTGCCACCTGGCGAAGGAGCAGGAGAACCGACTCGACCTCGGTGGAGGTGGACCCGTCTACTGGTGCCACCTGGTGAGGGAGCAAGGGGCCAGCAGCTTCGGCCGAGGTGGACCCCTCCTGGGTGGACACCTGGCGGAGTGGCAGAAAGGTGCTCGACTTCGGCCGAGGTGGACCCGTCTCCGGGCGTCACCTAGCGAAGGAGCAGGAGGGCCCGGCTCGACCTCGGCGGAGGTGGACCTGTCTCCGGGTGCCACCTGGCGAGGGAGCGAGGGGCCGGCAGCATCGACCGAGGTGGACCACTCCTGGGTGGACACCTGGTAGAGCGGCAAAGAGGTGCTCGACTTCAGCCAAGGTGGACCCGTCTCCGGGCGCCACCTGGCGAAGGAGCAGGAGCGCCCGGCTCGACCTCGACGAAGGTGGACCCATCTCTGGGTGCCACCTGGCGAGGAAGCGAGGGGCCGACAGCTTCGGCCGAGGTGGACCTCTCCTGGATGGACACCTGGCAGAGCGGCAGAGAGGTGCTCGACTTTGGCCGAGGTGGACCCGTCTCCAGGCGCCCCCTGGCGAAGGAGCAGGAGGGCCCGGCTCAACCTCGATGGAGGTAGACTCGTCTCCGGGTGCCACCTGGCGAGGGAGCGAGGGGCTGCCAGTTTCGGCCGAGGTGGACCCCTCCTGGGTGGACACCTGGCAGAGCGGTAGAGAGGTGCTCGACTTCGGCCGAGGTGGACCCGTCTCCTGGCACCACCTGGCGAAGGAGTAGGAGGGCCCAGCTCGACCTCGACGGAGGTGGACCCGTCTCCGGTGCCACCTGGCGAGGGAGCGAAGGGCCGCCAGCTTCGACTGAGGTGGACCCCTCCTGGGTGGACACCTGACGGAGTGGCAGAGAGGTGCTCGACTTCGATCGAGGTGGACCCATCTCTGGGCGCCACCTGGCAAAGGAGTAGGAGGGCCCGGCTCGACCTCGGCGGAGGTGGACCCGTCTCCGGGTGCCACCTGGCGAGGGAGTAAGGGGCCAGCAGCTTCGACCGAGGTGGACCCCTCCCGGGTGGACACCTGGTAGAGCGACAGAGAGGTGCTCGACTTTGGCCGAGGTGGACCCATCTCCGGGCACCACCTGGCAAACGAGCAGGAGTACTTCTCCCCGAATGGGGGACCTTTTGAAAAAAAACATGTAGTACTGACCATGTCCGGTTGGATCTGACACGTGCGCCATGTCAGCGTAGTAGCCATATCAGTTGCCCCCCATCCCCACGTTCCGCCGAGGCATCGTGGCTCAGGACGTAGAGATTTAATGCGGAGATGACGTGGGGAAGGCGAAAATCTCGCGCCATAATTGCCACGATCCCTGTCGCCGCTTCTGTTACGCTCGAGGTCCTATAAGAGGCTGCCACGCATCGCGCTCCCGACGGCCATTAATGCGCCGTTTTGAAAAGGAGGCAGTTTCCATCGAACCGAAGCATCGATGTCGAGCGTGCATCCACGCGGCGGCCATCTGGTGGCCCGGAACGGAAAGAGGGGTATGGCCGCTATCGATTGAGTTTGAAAAGGAGGGGGACTTTCCGGAAACGAAGTCTCTCCACTTTTTCACACTCCGCCGGCGGTTGCAGTGGGTTTTCCTTTACCTTCCGGGATTGCCATCTCTTTTACACAGAGTATCTCGGTGAGTACCCGTGTCTTCCTCCCTCTTCCATCTCTCAGCCCTAGCATCCCTTTTGCACTTCTTCTTCTTCCATGGCGCATCTCCGTCATGTCTCTTCTAACCCGGACGTGGCCGGTCCTTCCTGGCCGAGGACTCCATCACCTTCTTCCTTGGAAGGGGAAGTAATCCCGAACGAGATCCGTATGCAGCTCCAGCATGGGGCCGTGACCATAGGCGTCCCTAGGGGTCCTAGGTCTCCTCCCATAGTCTCTGCCCGTCTGCTTTCTTCCCTTCCCCCTCCGGTCACTTCTCCCACTGGCCCCTCCAGTCATGTTTCCATGATGACCGAGGACGACCTTTCTTTGCTCCGGGATGTCTATGGAATCCCGGGTTCGACTTGTCTTTCCCTCCCATGGCCTGGAGATCGAGTGACCTCGAGTGGCCCCGGGCGAGTCGCCTTCTACGAGGACTTCCTTCTCGGGAGTCTTCAATTTTCCTTCACCCCTTTTTCCTTTCTTTTCTCAGCCACTACCGTTTGGTCCCGGCCCAGTTGGCTCCTAACGCCATCCGGGTCATTTTCGCCTTCATTGTTTTATGTCACTTCCACGGGTTCGTTGCCCGTTCTCCCTCTTCAGTGCTCTCTTCACCCTGAAGCGTTATTCCACCGATGATGGCTGGTGGTACATTTCACATCGACCTAGGTGCCTTAGGTTCGACCTCCCTTCGTCCATTAAGGACTGGAATAACCGGTTCATTTTTGTCTCGGTCGACGACATTGATTGGACCTGGAGCGAGCCGGACCGGTCTCCGAACCAGAATTCTCAGGTCGAGCCAGCGGACCAAGAGGTCTTTACATAGCTGCTGAGCAACGCGGTCCCGACCCTCAATGTTCTGCTCTCAGAGCAGAACTTATTCGAGGTAGGGATCAGTCCCATCTGGGAGCTGGGTGATGCTTGGATCTCTTTTCCACTTTGCATCTCTCTCTCCCTCTTTATCTTCTTTTTCTCTCTCTTTTTTTTTACTGGCTCTTCTGACCTCTACTTCTTTTCAAGTATGAAGTTCTCTTTGGAGAACATGATGGAGGACGCTACGCAGAGGGATGCCGCCGAGGGGATTGAACCCCCGGTAAAGAGGGCTCGTACTGAGGCGAGCCGGGCGCCCGCGCCGACCTCCACCACCGGACCTGTGGCGGTGGCTCCCGTCTCCAGGTCACCTCGGGCCCAGGCGCCCGACGTCCCTGTCGTCGACCTCGACAGGGTCAGGGGAGAGAGGGGGCCAGAACCTCGGGCAGCATTGGCTTCAGCCGCCACCGGCCGCATCCACGGCAGTCACCAGGGCGGCGACGGCTCCATTAACTGCCGCACCATTTGGCAAGGGGACGGCCGCCTCTGCTACTGCCGACGTGCCCGCTCCGCCACCGAGCCTCACCAGCCGGTGCTCCATGATCCGTGACCAGGGCCTCACGGAGAAAGTCATAGAGTTCGCCAGTACCTCCCGGGACCGCCGACTAAGGGATGGCCGGGACTACAACGAGGCGCTGCTCGGGATCCTCCCGCAGCTCTTCACGGTAAGTCCCGAGCTTCGAATCTTCTTCTCTCTTTTAAAGTTCTAGTTGGAATGTGCTGATTCCTTCTTCTTTTGATGCAGATCGGGACGGACGTGCTGCTGCTGAGGAACTTCCTCACCAGCTATGCCAAGAAGGACGTCAAGAAGGAGAAGAAGCTCGGCAAGCTCGCAATCGACGTTAAAGACCTCATGGAGAAAGGGATCGAGCTGCGAGGAAACAACCAAGCCCTCCGAGGTGACCTGGCCCGCGTCGAGGGGTGCATCAAAGAGCTCAAGACCTCTCTGTCGGAGGAGAGGATCTCGAACCAGCACCGCAACGAGGAGGACATGGCAGAGAAGACCCGCCTCAGGGCTCAGTCCCGGTCGCTGGAGCGCCGGGTGGAGGAAGTCCTGAAGGAGCTGACTGCAGCCAAGGAGAAGAGCTCCTATGTCAACATGCTGCTAGAGGTGTCCAAGCGAGAGGCGCAAGAGGCCGTCCCGAGGTTCCGGGCCTCCGAGGAGTACATTGCTGAGGTGCGGAGGTTGTCATGGACTCCTTGAAGGGGTTCCAGGTATGCCGAGAGAAGGTAGGTTCCTTCTATCCTGAGCTCGATCTCAGCGAGGTAGTCCTTGGTGGCAGGAGGCAGGAGCCCAGCAGAGGAGATCCGGCAGCGGCTGGTGACGAGGCGACGACTCCCGAGCAGCTTCCTGAGCATCCTCCCGTCGACGGCGTTGGCGGAGAAAGTGCGTCCCATCCCGAGGAGGACGCTGTTGCGCCAAAGTAGCTTCTCCGGCACCATTATCTTCTTTCCTTTTTCTTTTTGTATTTTCTTTCTTTGAGGTCTCCCAGCCTGTCGGGACTCCTCCTATGTACCGACGTTCCAGATGCAATGAAGCTTTCTTTTCATTAAGCTGTTGCTTCACTCTTCCTTCTTTTCTTTTCTTTTTTTTTTATGTACCTTCCGGACTGAACTCCGGTGCTAGCCACTGGGACCAAGTCCCTAGCACGTTCCGAGCCAAGCTCGTGGGCGAACTTAGTTCTTCCCCACCTTCCAAACCGAAGTTTGGGATCTTCGGAATGAACCCCGGGGCCGCAGGCTGTATCTGAGCCTTGCACGGCTTGCCGAGCTATTCTCCGGGATTGCGTGGGCAAATTTGATTCTGCCCCGCCTTCCAGACCGAAGTCCGGGACCTCCGGACTAAACCCCGGGGTCGCAGGCTATATCTGAGCCCTGCGCGGCTTGCCGAGCTATTCTCCGGGATTGCGTGGGCGAATTTGATTCTGCCCCGCCTTCCAGACTGAAGTCCGAGACCTCCGGACTGAACCCCGGGGTCACAGGCTATATCTGAGCCCTGCGCGGCTTGCCGAGCTATTCTCTGAGATTGTGTGGGCGAATTTGATTCTGCCCCGTCTTCCAGACCGAAGTCTGGGAACTAGCGCCTTCGCGGGTCTTCCGCCACGTCCGTATTCACTGAACTCAAAGCTGGGTGGCTCTCACCCTACGAGATGAGAAGAAGCATTTGATGAAAAAGGATTTCATTGTTAAAGTTCAAGGAGCCTTACACTATTGGTAATACATCAGCAAGTTTGAGGCATTCCAGGTCCGAGGGAACCGGGATCCTCCTAGTTCCTCCAGGTAGTATGCCCCGTGAGGAAGTACCTTCGCCATCCTGTAAGGGCCTTCCCAGTTCGGGGAGAGTTTCCCGCACTCCCGTAGCTGGAAAGCTTCAGCGCGACGGAGCACCAGATCTCCCGGGTGGAAGGACTTCAGTCGTACTCTGGAGTTGTAGCATCTGGACACTCGCTGCCTGTAGGTCGCCATTCGGACTCGAGCCTTGTTCCTTGTCTCTTCAAGGAGGTCCAGGTTTAGCAGCATCCTGGTGGGATTCTCCACCTCGTCGTACTGTTCAACGCGCAGGGTCGGTAGGATAAGCTCAATCGGGATAACCGCTTCGGCCCCGAAGACAAGGTTGAACGGGGTCTCATCGGTGGCCATCCTCGGGGTGGTGTGGTACGCCCAAAGGATGCTCGGGAGCTCTTCCGCCCACCTGCCCTTGGCTTGGTCCAGTCTTGTCCGGAGGCCCTGCAAGATGGTCCTATTCGTTACCTCGGCTTCTCCGTTTGTCTGTGGATGTGCCACCGAAGTGAAGCGATGGTGGATGCCGAGGTCGCTGCAGAACTCTTCGAACTCCCGACAGTCGAACTGACGTCCATTGTCGATGATAATGGTGTGCGGTAGGCCAAAGCGGCAGATAATTGACTTCCAGAGGAACATGGCGATGTTTGCCTCCATGATCCGGGTCAAGGGTTCGGCCTCGACCCACTTCGTGAAGTAGTTGATGGCCACGATCAAAAATTTCCGCTACCCGGACGTCGGGGGAAAAGGTCCTAGGAGATCCATGCCCCATTGAGCGAACGGCCATGGGGCGGAGAGCTGGGAGAGTGGAGCGGCGGGCTGACGTTGCACCACGGCATGCCGCTGACATCGGTCACACCTCTTCACAAAGTCAGCTGCATCTTCTTTCATCGTCTCCCAGAAGTAACCTTGACGGAGGGCCTTGTACGCCAGTGTTCTGCCCCCCACGTGATTCCCACAGACGCCCTCGTGGATCTCTTGGAGCACGAGTGCGGCCTCCGCGGGTCTCAGACACTTGAGGAGGGGTAGGAGTAGGACCTCCGATACAGTAGTCCATCCATTAAGACGAACCTCACGGCCTTCCTCTTGATGAGGCCAGCCGCTACGCGGTCCTCCGGCAAGGTGCCGTTGGTAATGTACTCCACGTACTTGTCCATCCAGCTGGGCTTTTGGTTGACCTGCTGGACTTCCATGGGCATCTCGTAGCTCGGGGCCTTGAGGTGCTCGACGTAGGTACGGCCCAACAACAAGTCCGGCAGGGTTGCCAGGCGGGAGAGCACATCCGTGCGAGCATTTTTCCCGTGAGGTATATGGGAGACACTGAAACACCGAAATCCTGCCGCGCTCATTCTCACAAGCTCCAGGTATTTTGCCATTTGGGGGTCCTGCGCACCGTACTCCCCCGAGATCTACCCGACCACCAGCTATGAGTCAGTGAACACCTTGAGGTTGGCCACGCCCAACTCGCGGGACACTCTCAGCCCCGCAAGGAGCGCTTCATACTCCGCCTGATTATTAGTCGTGGCGAACTGGAAGTGAGTGCACATTCGGCGACGACCCCTTCGCCATTGGCGAGGATGAGACCAGCTCCGCTCCCGCTGGAGTTCGATGCCCCGTCTACATGAAGGATCCAAACATCTTCCTCAGGTCCTGGCTTCGGCTGCCGGTCTTGAGGGCTCTCCTCTGCCCCCTTGCCCAGGCCTGCACACTCGACCAAGAAGTCAGTGAGTACCTGTGCCTTCATGGCGACCTTGGCCTGTATGTGATGTCAAACTCGCTGAGCTTGAGTGCCCACTTCACCAGGCACCCGGATGTGTCAGGTCGGTTGAGTATTGCTTTCAGCGGCTGATCCGTCAGGACAGCAATGGGGTGTGCTTAGAAATAAGGTCTGAGATGCTGAGCGAACACGATTAGCACAAAAATAAGTTTCTCGGACCGGGAATACCTGAGCTCCGCATCACGAGGAGTTTGCTTGTGTAATACACCGGCCTTTGCATTCCCGGTTGTTAGTCCGAACCAGGATCGAACTGACGGCCTCCAGGGTGATCGCTAGGTACAGGAGGAGCTCCTCTCCTCCTTCGGGCTGGAGAGCAGTGACGGGGATGCAAGCATCCTCTTCAGCTCGTCAAACACCTCCTGGCACTTCTCAGTCCAGGTGAAGTCGTTCATCTTCCTCAGCACTTTAAAAAAGAGTCGGCAGCGGTCGGTAGTCCTCGAGATAAATCGACTCAGGGCGGCTACCCAGCCGGTGAGTTGCTGCACTTGCTTCTTAGAGGTGGGTTGCTCCATGTCCAAGATAGCCTGGACCTTTTCCAGGTTGGCTTCTATCCCTCTTTGGGTTACCATGAACCCCAAGAACTTCCTGGCGGACACGCCGAATGCGCACTTCGCCGAGTTCAACTCATCTGGTGAAGCCGGAGGTCGCCGAAGGTCTCCGCCAGGTCGCCAACGTGGTCCGAAAGCGGCTTACTCATTACCAGCATATCGTCCATGTACACCTGCATGTTGCGACCGATCTGGTCTTTGAAGACTTTGTTGACCAACCGCTGGTACGTGGCCCCGGCGTTCTTGAGGCCAACAGCATCATCTTGTAACAGTAAGTTTCGCGGTCGATGATGAAAGCAGTGTGCTCCTTGTCCTCCGGGTGCATTCGAATCTGGTTGTACCTGAAGAAGGCATCCATGAAGGAGAGAAGGCGATGCCCCGAAGTGGTGTCTACCAACTGGTCAATCTTTGGAAGATGGAAACTGTCCTTCGGGCAAGCTCGATTGAGGTCGGTGTAGTCCATGCAGATCCTCCACTTGCCACTGCTCTTCTTCACCATAACCACGTTCGCCAGCCAACTGGGATACTGTACTTCCTGCACAAAGCCGGCGGCGAGGAGCTTCTCCACTTCTTCATTGATGGCCTTCTACCTCTCTGCAACGAAACTCCTCTTCTTCTGGTGGACAGGACGACACCTTGGATCAACATTCAACCTGTGAGTGATGACTTCCGAGGGGATACCCGGCATGTCAACAGCGGACCAGGCGAACACATCAGCGTTCGCATGGAAAAAGTCCAGCAAACGGATCCGTTCTTCTTCCGGGAGTTGGGCTCCTACATGCACAGTTTCTGAGGGTCCGAACCGAGAGGATATGTCAACAGGTGTTCCATGGGCCCTCCCCTGGGGTCCTTCTCCCTTAGGTCGAGGTCGTTGGCGTCGGGGCCGAGCTCAGCGCCCCGGGCACCCAGGACCGTCTGTAGGCAATGCTGGACGGGCTGGGCCATCCCCCTCATCACCCCCGTCCCAGAGGCGGTAGGAACTACACCAGCAACCTCTTGGTGGAAATAACGGCGTCCAGCTGGTTGAGCCCCGGACGGCCGAGGATGGCATTATAAAGTGATGGGAGCTTAACAACAGTAAACGTCATCATGACCGTAGTCTGCCGAGGTGGGGATCCGATAGTGACAGGGAGAGTGATCTCCCCTTCGACCCCCACCGAGTCTCCGGTGAAGCCCACGAGAGGGGTGTGCACCGGCTTTAATTGATCATGAGACAGGTTCATTCGAGAGAAAGCATCATAAAAAAGCACGTCAGTAGAGCTCCCACTATCCACCATAATGCGATGTACAGGATGCTTTGCGATGGTCATCTCGACCACCACCGCATCATTATTTATATTTTTATTTTCATTCCCCTTTTCAAAGGGGAGTACATTCTCCGGGTCTCCCGCCTCCCGGGTTCTTTTCGTCGCACGCCCGATCCCCCAGGAGATCATGCCCACCGGCTTCTCCGTTGGGCGGTTATCAATGGCAGGGACTGGGAGAAGGGCTGCGAGCGGCTGTCTCTCCGTTGGGACTTCGTTCCTCACAAACTTCCTGAGGTAGCCCCTATTGATCAGCTCCTCAATCTCTCGTTTCAGATTATAGCACTCCTCCATGTCGTGGCCGTGCTCGTGGTGAAATTGACAGTATTTTGTCTTGTCACGAATGCTCCTTGGGTTTTGAGGAGGAGGTCGGCGGAGGTAGTGCTCACCCTCAATCTCCATGAGGATCTTCGTCCTGGGAGCGAGGAGAGGGGAGAATGCTCTTTCCGGGCCAGCACCGCTTTTCGGCTTCAGGCCCGGACAAAGATCTGCAGGTGGTCCAGGCCTCCGGGTCCCGGGGGCATCCCTCGGGGCAGGCTTCTTTGAGGGCCTCCCGTCTAGCTCTCGCCTGGTGCGATCGGCCTCCTCCACTCGGATGTCCTTATGGACACGGAGGAGGAGTTCGGAGTACGTCCTGGGGGGCTTCTTATCTAGGGAATAGGTCAGCGGGAGGTCTTGAGCCCGCGCTTCAACGCCAGCATGGCGACAGGCTCGTCCAGACTGTAGATTTCTTGGGCAGCGGTCTTGAAGCGGGTAATGTAGTCCCGCAGCAGCTCCTGGTCCTGCTGGCGGATAGAGAAGAGGTTATCCACCTCTTTTGGCACCTTCCGGCAAGCATCGAAGTGTGCCACAAACTTTCCTTCCAGTTGATGGAAGGAGCTAATAGATTCGGGCTCGAGGCGGGTGAACCAAACTTGAGCGGCCTTCCGGAGGGTGGCAGGGAAGGCAATGCATAAGAGAGCGTCCGTGATTCCCTGGACCCTCATGAAAGCCTTGTAGCTCTCTAAATGGTCCAAGGGGTCGGTGGTCCTATCGTAGGATCCACTTGAGGCATGCGGAACCGACCCGAGATCGGTTCCTCTTAGATTTCTCGGGAGAAGGGTGGTCGGGCATCATAGCCCGCTGGATCTGTCAGGGAGCTCTGCATGTCTGCAAAGCGGCGGGCAAACTCCGCCAGCTTGCGCTCGTGCTCTTCCAGGTGCCTCTCGGCCTGGCGCCTGATGGCCTCGTCGGTGGAATCTTCCATCGAGGCCGCTGGAGAAGGGGGTGCCGATCGGTCTCGGCGGGGGGCTTGCCCCCATGTCACCTGCTGCGCCGCGCCATCTCGGTGTCGTTGGCCGGGGATCGACTCTCATGATCCACCGAACTAGAGTAGTTTCTCTTCACGGGAGTCTGGTGGCTCCCGCGGGGGTTGGAGACTATCTGCCGATGAGAGGGCTTGCCTTGGATGGAGCGCAGGCTTACGCGGGGCCCCGCGGCCCGAGCCGCGGGGGTCCCTGGCTGGGGCTGAGTGGCCAGGGAGCGCTGCTGGTGCTGCAGTTGCCGCACAGCAGCGGTCAGGTTTGCAGCTGCTGGATGACAGCCGCGAAAGGACTGTCCACCGGGGACGGTTGAGGAGGAGGAGGACCAGGAAGTTCCCTCTCCGGGCTACGCGGCCCTTGGGGGGAGGAAACTTCCCCCACTCGGCTGGTGAATGCTTCGTGTCCACGCGTCGTTACAATGGTCGGAGCGTGCTTTCGCTCGCGAGAGCTTGCTCGCACTGGGGTTACTGTCCTGCCCCCCCACCTAGCGCGCCAATCTGTTGCCGATCTCACCGCGGTGGCCTGTAGCTCTTGAGCTGGCACCGGTCTCGGACCATCTCACCTCGAGATCTCCAAGCTTCCGGACCTGCAAAACAGAGTCAAAGACCCTGGCCGGGGATTCTGGCGGGGGCGCTCTGACGGTCAAGTTAGAGAGCGGCGAGATGGAACAGATCCCCTAAGATGAGTTCCCGAAGGACTCCCGTGCTCAGAGGAGATGTTAATGAAAGAAGTGTGGGGAAGAGTTGGGTTGATGCTCAGCTTCCTGCGCTGAGTTCACCGAGCTCACGCCTGAGGACTCCTTGAGGACTCCCAAGATCGTTCTCTTGGTGTGTTTCTCTTCTTTTTTTCACTTACCTTGCTGCCCGTTTTTACCATCCCTTTTATATCATCACAATGCCTCCCGCCCCTCTCCTGGGGGGCTCCCTCCCACTTCTCGCCTTTCTCCCCCCTTCCTTTCTTGTACGGGCCTGGGAACTCAGTGGCGAATCGCCTAGCTCATTGTGCGTAACGAGAAAAGGGGGGGAGGATACTGGCGAGGCTTTGGGCCGAGTGCGGGTGCTCTCCCTCCGAGGCGTTGATGATGAGCGCCCAGCCATTTTGGGCTCCTGCCCGCAAGGATTCCGCTTCTCGGTTGCGGGGCCCATCCGACTAGTGTAAACGAGGTTTCGCGTGTCACTGCAAACCGTACTGGCGCCCCCTACGGGGCGCGGCGCGCGCTACCCGAGTGGCGATCTTGAAACCCGCGCCCCTACTTCCCAGAGGCTTCGTTGAGCAGGGCTGACCTCGGCCAAGGTGGACCCGTCAGGGGGTGCCACCTGGCGGAGGAGCGGAGAAAGGCTCGACTTCGGCCGAGGTGGACCCGTCTCCGGGTGCCACCTGGCGAAGGAGCAGGAGGGCCCGGCTCGACCTCAGCAGAGATGGACCCGTCTCTGGGTGCCACCTGGCGAGGGAGCGAGGGGCCACCAGCTTCGGTCGAGGTGGACCCCTCCTGGGTGGACACCTGGCGGAGCGGCAGAGAGGTGGTCGACTTCGGTCGAGGTGGACCCGTCTCCGGGCGCCACTTGGCGAAGGAGCATGAGAACCCGGCTTGACCTCGGCGGAGGTGGACCCGTCTCCGGGTGCCACCTAGCGAGGGAGTAAGGGGCCAGCAACTTTGGCCGAGGTGGACCCCTCCTGGGTAGACACCTGGTGGAGTGGTAGAAAGGTGCTCAACTTCGGCCGAGGTGGACCCGTCTCCGGGCGCCACCTGGCGAAGGAGCAGGAGAACCCGGCTCGACCTCACGGAGGTGGACCCGTCTCCGGGTGCCACCTGGCGAGGGAGCAAGGGGCCAGCAGCTTCGGCCGAGGTGGACCCTTCCTGGGTGGACACCTGGCGAGTGGCAGAAATGTGCTCGACTTCAGCCGAGATGGATCCGTCTCCGGGCGCCACCTGCGAAGGAGCAGGAGGGCCCGGCTTGACCTTGGCGGAGGTGGACCCGTCTCGGGTGCCACCTGGTGAGGGAGCGAGGGCCGGCAGCTTTGGCCGAGGTGAACCCCTCCTGGGTAAACACCTGGCAGAGCGGCAGAGAGGTGCTCGACTTCGACCGAGGTGGACCCGTCTCCGGGCGCCACCTGGCGAAGGAGCAGGAGGGCCCGGCTCGACCTCGGCAGAGGTGGACCCATCTCTAGGTGCCACCTGGCGAGGGAGCGAGGGGCCGCCAGCTTTAGCCGAGGAGGACCCCTCCTGGGTGGACACCTGGCGGAGTGGCAGAAAGGTGGTCGACTTTGGCTGAGGTGGACCTGTCTCCGAGCGCCACCTGGCGAAGGAGCGGAGGGCCCGGCTCGACCTCGGCGGAGGTGGACCCGTCTCCGGGTGCCACCTGACGAGGGAGAGAGGGGCCGCCAGCTTCGGCCGAGGTGGACCCCTCCTGGGTGGACACTTGGCGGAGGGGCAGAGAGGTGCTCGACTTCGACCGAGGTGGACCCGTCTCCAGGCGCCACCTGGTGAAGGAGCAGGAGGGCACGGCTCTACCTCGGCGGAGTTGGACTCGTCTCCTGGTGCCACCTGGCGAGGGAGCAAGGGGTCAGCAGCTTCGGCCAAGGTGGACCCCTCTCGGGTGGACACCTGGCAGAGCGGCAGAGAGGTGCTTGACTTCGACCGAGGTGGACCCGTCTCCGGGCGCCACCTGGCGAAGAGCAGTACTTCTCCCCGAACGGGGGATCTTTTGAAAAAAACACGTGGTACTGACCATGTCCGGTTGGATCTGACACGTGCGCCACGTCAGCATAGTAGCTATATCAGTTTTATATTATAATAAATATTTTATATTCTAACAATAATAAATATATATAATTTATAAAAAATTAATAAAAATCTTTAAAATTGATATTTTTTAAATTAGAAAAAATAAAAATAAAAAATAATATATGATATTATAATAATATATTTGACATGTTTTATATTATAATAAATATAATATTATTATCTTATTATATTTATATAATATAATATATATGTATTATATTATATATATTTAATATATATATTATAATATTTATAATAGATCCTTGCCGGCCAGATCGATGACAGGATCCTGGCGGCCATATCGATGGTAGGACCCTGGCAGTCAGAATGGTGGCAGGACCCTAGTGGCCATATCAGTGATTGGATCGGTGGCAGGACCTTGGCGACCGGATTGGTAGCAGGACCCTGACGGTCGGACCGGTGACAGGACCATGATGGCTGGACCGGTGGTAGGACCCTGGTGGTCAGACCGGTGGTTAGACCAGTGGCAGGGTCGAAATGATGGCCAGATCAGCGATCGGATCGATGGCAGGACTGGCGACCGGATCGGTAGCACGATCCTGGCGGCTAGATCGGTGACAAGACCATGGCAGCCTGATCGGTGGCAAGACCCTGGCGGTCGGACCGGTGGCAGGATCTTGGTGGCCAAATCGGCGATCAGATCGATGGCAGGACTCTAGCAGTCGGAATGGTGGCATGACCCTGTTAGCCGAACCGGCTATCAGACCGGTGGCAGGACCCTGACTGCCGAACCAATAGCAGAACCCTGCCATCGATTTGACCGCCGGTCCGGCCACCAGGGTCCTGTCACTGGTTTGATCGCCAGTCCGGCCACCAGTCTTGCCACCGGTCTAACCGTTAAAGTCTGCCACTGGTCTGACCGCTATGGTCCTATCACTGGTCCAGCCACCAGGGTAGTGCTACCAATCCGGCCTCCAGGTTCGTGCTACCGATCCGGCCTCCAAGGTCTTGCCACCGGTCCAATCGTCGGTCTGGCTATCAAGGTCCTGCCACCATTCTGACTATAGGGTCCTGCTACCCGTCTGATCATCGGTGCGGCTACCAGGGTCCTGCCACCGGTCCGATCGCTAGGGTCCGCTACCAGTCCGGTCGCCAGGGTCCTACCACCGATTCGATCGCTGGTTCGACCACCAGGGTTTTGCCATCATTCCGATTGCCACGGTCCTACCACCGGTCTGGTCGACAAGGATATATTATAAATATTATAATAAATATATATATTATAAATATATATAATATAATATATTATATAAATATAATAAGATAATAATATTATATCTATTATGATATAAAACATGTCATAATATATTATTATAATATCATATTATTATTATTATTATTATTATTATTTATTTTTTAATTTAACAAAATTATTAATTTTAAAGATTTTTATTAATTTTTTTTGTAAATTATAATATATTTATTATTGTTTGGAATATAAAATATTTATTATAATATAAAACATGTCATAATATAATATTATAATATTATAATATTATTTTTGCTATTTTTTAATTTTTTTCTAATTTTTCAAAAAAATTATTGATTTTTAAAGATTTTTATTAATTTTTTTATAAATTATGATATATTTATTATATTTTGAAATATAAATTATTTATTATAATATAAAATATATTGTAATATATTATTAAATAATATATATTAAATTTAATTAAAAGTATTTAAAAATTGATTAACTGAAATCGTTTTTTTTCAAAAATAACCGCATCTTGGATTTGAAATCGTCTATCCGAGAGACCGATTTCAAAATATATGACCGAATACCTATTTTTGTAAATATTCAATGAATTTATATTATTTTAAAAAACATCCGTGACCCGTCTATGTCTAGTTTTTTTTTTTCGGTTGCGGTAGCTTGAAGCTTCGCAGCGAAGCAAAGGGTTTTTTTGTTTTTTAAATAACAAATGGATGCGCCAATTTTTTTTTTTTTTTCGGTTGCGGTAGCTCGAAGCTTCGCAGCGAAGCAAAGGGTTTTTTTGTTTTTTTAATAACAAATGGATGCGCCAATAATTTCTTCGACCTGAGGCTGGAGGTGGCTGGAGGGACGGCTTCGGAGTCGTGAGCTTTCTTCCTATTCTTTCGGTGACGTCGCAGCGAAGCTACGAGGACCCTGCTGCGTTGACGGATGGTGTTGTTATATCAGGTTCCGCGGGGGCGGCCTCGCAGCGAAGCAAAGAGTCTTGCCGGACCATGTACTCCTCGGTCTGCGTAACCTCCTCCTCCGCCTCCCCCCACTCGCGTCTCCCGAGGGCCCCCTCTCCGCCTCCGCCTCCGCCGAAAGCCGGAAACCTGCCCTTTGCTCGGTCATCGCCCGCCGGAGAGGCGTCACCGGCGCCGGCGGGATTGAACATGGACCAGCGCTCGTCCCGCGCTCTCCGATGCTGCCCCTGCGGACGGCGGCTGCGTCTATTTGGAACCGCGGCGGCGGCGCTGCCCCGTGTTCGTTCCTCTAAGTCGTCGGGTGCTGGCCCCTCAGATCCGGAGGCAAGAACTCGCGATCTTATGAGAAAAAGAGGGTTTTTTTTTTTTAAGTTCCTGGTGGAACTGTTCGATTTGTTGCAAAGTTCACTGTAAATTTGCATGTCTTTGTTATTGTTAGGCTATGGTGGAGAGATTCCATCCTCGGAGGCCGGATTGGTACGAGGAATTGTACGCGAAGATTATGGAGAAGTGCAACAAATCTTACGAAGCTAAGGTCAGTAGTAGAGTACTTTCTTTCGCAAATATTTGACAGCTATTTGAAGATTAATCTTTTGAGCGGCAAACATGGGAGAGATTAATAATTAAGGAGAAGGTTGGTGAATGGGAGCGCAATTAAATGGTATAAAATCTGAAAAGTGTTGCTGCTATAATTCCAGGTTTGTAGATGTGCAAGTTCTTTGGTCTAAGATTCTGTTTTGCTAAGTTTCTAGAGTGCTAAATAATACTTTTTGGTCTTTCAAAAATATTTTTAGATAATACAATAATATTTAATAAAAAATCAGGAAATTTTTTTAACTTTATCACAAAACTAAAAAAGTTTAATTGAAAAAAGTTCTATTTTGAAGTTTCTCCCCAAGGATATTTTTTGGCCAATACCAGAAAACTATTTTAATTTAAATAAAATTTTTAGATGATCAAAATATGTACCAATAAAATCTTATAATTATATTTTATATCATATCATATTATTTATTATAAATATAATATAATATAATAATATTTAATTATATTATAATATATTATATAATAATATTTTATTAGATTAGATTATAATATAATATTATGATATATTATAAATATATAATATAATCTATTATAGTATTATAATATAATATAATATAATAATATTTGATTATATTATTATATTATACTAATATATTATAATATGTTATATTACATTAAAATTCTAATAATATTTAATAATAATATAATATTATTATGTTATAATATTTTATTAGATTAGATTATAATCAATTTTTATATTATATTATTATACAATAATATTATATAACATAATAATATTTTAATGTATAATAATATATAATAATATATTGTATTATTCTCTACTATATAATATTATGCAATACCTATTATTATCATTTTGTCATATTAAAAATATTTTTTATTTTAATTACCAAACATGTATTAAAGTTCTAAAGTACTTTATAAATATGATTACTAAGTAGCTAATAACTTTTTATAAATCTCTATTTCCAAAAATTTTACTTCTCAAAAGTTCTACCTCCAAGAACTCTAAAAGCTCTACTACTAACAGCAATTCCAAACAAAATCTAAGCCAATTGAATTCTAGGAAATAATGGAGAGAGAGAGTGGAGAGAAAGTATGGTGGATAAGGTTGCAAATGGATCAAGTTGATCCGACCCAACCAACTCGACCCCTTAGACTTGATTTGAACCCTTTTAAGGGCTTGGGGGACTGGGTTGGGTTTCAAAATTGGATCCATTCAATTTTTTGAATTGAATTTGGGTTTATTGAATTTTAAGCCAACTCAACTAATTTGATTTTTAGATCAATTTTGGATCTTCTGATCTATGACCCGAGCCAACCTGAACTCGATATATCAGTCATTGGTAGACTTAATACGTCACTTCAATTGTTCAGCACGATGAAAAAGATACTAATTGTGACATGGGAGAACAAGAGCATTATGGAGGAGAATATAAGAAGAGCTATGTGACAGCCTAGCCGAAGTGGCAACAAGAGGTTGCCTTGCAAGGTCTCAATTCCTGTCATGTATGGTTTTAAACAATAGGACTCATCATAGTTTGTCTTATAGCTATCAGCAGGAGAGTAGGTTTCAAAAGAGTTTATCTTGTAGCTATAAGAAGGAAGAGGTAGGCTCCATTGGAAACAAGGCAAAATATCCATATCTTCAATGTTGTTGGCTCAAGCAATGCTTGTTTAATGTCATAAATTCTTTGTACAAGTTAAGGCTTGATTTACCACTATTGTGGTGGGAGGGTATCATTTGTTCCACATTAGTTATGAATCAAGAAGAGTTTTAGCTTATAGAGGAACGAACCACCCTTATCATGTGAGCCATCTTTTGGATTGGAACTTAGAGAGACAAAATCATGAAGTCCATGGGCCATAGTGGACAATATCTCATGTGCCTAGCCATGAGTCCTTGGTCGTAATATTGATGACCGATGTAGGTCCTGAACCCACAACTATGATGATTATGATAAATTTGCAGCTTTGATACACCTTCTGTCCATACATAGACCCTCTCGGGGGTTGTGGTGATAATAAGGAAGGCACCTCCCATCCATATATATACTCTCTCGGAGGTTGTAGTGACTCTCCCTTGATTAGAGAGATATGTTATGGTGGAAGGTTATCAGTGGTTCCACATTAGTTGTGAGTTAGAGAGGACTTTAACTTATAAGTAACATACCACTTTGTCCATGTGAGACATCTTTCGGATTGGAATCCAAAGGACAAAACCATGAGTCCCACAGGCCAGAGTGGACAATACGTCATGTGCTGAGCCATGAGCCCTTGCCATAATATTGGCACGCCAAGAAGAGGTCGAACCTACGTCTACGACAAGCATGTGATTGTGATGTATCTCCCATGCATACATAAATCTCCCAGGGGCTGTGGTGATAACAAGGAGGAGGGCATCTCTCGCCTGTTCATAGACTCTCCCTTAACTAGGGGTTATGTTATGGTAGGAGGGCATCGTTAGTCCCATATTAGTTATGAGTCAAGGAGGACTTACCTTATATAGAAAGGAACCACTCTTTCCCTGTGAGGCATCTTTTATCCTTCTCACGTGAGGCATTTTTTGGATTAGAATACCAAGGACAAAATCGTGAGGCCCATGTGCCAAAGCGGACAATACCTCACGTGCTAAGCCATAAGCCCTTGGCCACGACATTAGTGCGCCAGGTAGGTATTAATCCTACGACCACAACAAACTTGCGATTGTGATGTACCACCTGTCCATACACAGATCCTCCAGGGACTGTGGTGATAATAAGGAAGGCACCTCTCGCTTGTTTATAGACGACTCCCCCTTGACTAGGTGGGCTATATTGTAGTGGGTGTTGGAAATCCCACATGATTACAGAACACGGATCCCCGTCCAAGATTGCAATGTTGGTGACAATGTTGATACCACAAGAGGAAGAAAGAGGAGAATGCACGAACATAATCAATTGGGCATGTAAAACTTTGGTATGAAAGAAAAATATAAATATAGGAGAACACATACCCTCAATCCTTATATAATAATCCCTCAACAAGAAGTCCAAACTCACAAAGTTATCAAAAAAACTTCAGGAGACTCCAGCAGCCATCCTTTGCTACTACACAAAACCCTCAGGCGACAAGCTGTCTGTCCCTCTTATAAAGCCCAAAATCCCATCCAAAATTAAAAAGACTCCAAAAGCCTTCGAAATCGCGTTTCCCCATGTATGGCCCCAAAAATGCATAAATCCATGCATCTTCCACGTAACCACACGTGAACTATGCTAAATCAACCCCCCGACGTGCATGGACCGTGCTAACCTCCCCGTGCATGGACCGTGCTAGTCAGTGCATGCATGCCACATGTGTGCCCATGCTCGGCCACTCATGTTCGCACTTGTGGACTGTGGTGTACCGTGCAAAACAGCATGGGAAATATTATGGACCGTGCAAAACGGGATCGCATGGATCACACCTGTGCTGTGCGGTGCTAGCCATGCACCTGCGGGCCTACGTGCTTGTAGGTTGAATTGAGGTGTTAACCTAACAACTTCCATCTCGCTCGATGTTCGGCCTTCACATAACTTTTGAGAGCTTGTGAATGATCTCGTCCCTATATCCTGAGACAAATGCCTGGCTATTTTTGGATGGACAAACATGGAAGTTGAGCTAGGTTGCTCGATCCCATCTCCGTCATATGCTATGATTTGCCTGATCTGAGACTTGCTCGAGATAGCCTTATGCGATAATAAGAACTTCATTTCGTGACATCACCTGTTATCCTCTTGAATCTCTGGTCTCATATCCAATTCACCTGTACCCGGAACTCCACCTTGCGCTAAGCTCCACCTTGCACTAGGCTCCACCTCATGCCGAGCTCTCTATTAAGAGGTAATATCCTCTGCACTTCTTTCCTTTCAAAACAACTATATTGCCATGCACAATCTTTAGAATTCTATTATTAGCTTCCTATCTATAGTTGCTTGAATCCAGTTTGCTTAGTAAAATCAGAGTTCTTCTGAAATTGGGTATATATTGGATCTCATCTAATTTTCTCATCGCTTCATCATGTGTCTGCAAGTTGACTGTCCTAATATCCTTGATCGCACAGTTTGATCTGTTCAATAAATAAACAGTACTTTCTTTGCTCTCTAGAGAGACAAATAGCTTATCTTTGCAACAAACATTATACGAACAAGCAAAATCTAAAATTCATTGAAAGGAAGAAGTAGATATCGCGTCAGATATCATAAGTGCCTGTTCATATTCATCAGTATCGCTATCATGGACCATTGCTGTAATAGCCTTCGTCCGATCTTTGAACTATGGAGAATCTCCATTTGATGCCCTAACTTATCACATCGATAGCATCTGATCCTACTCGAGTTCCTCTTCTTGGACTTGGACTGCCTATCTTGGAATCCTTTTCTGCTTCATCCTTTACCACCTTCACCTCAAGTCATTGTTAAAGTTGAGTTACTGCCTGAACTCGAAGCTCGATTCTTTTGCCCGAGAACCTTGTTTTAGAGAAATGCAGAAGTAACCTCATCCATCTTGATGGTACTTTTTCTTAAAAAAGTAGTCACCAAATATTCAAAAGGAGAAAGTCATGAAAGCAAGATCAACGTTCTAGTTTTCTTCTCAACCTTCTCACCAGTGCTGAGATCAGTGAGGATTTTCTGAAAGTTGTTGAGATGTTCTTGTGTGCTCGTCTCCTCGATCATCCGTAGTGGTAGAACTGTTTCTAGAGAAAAGGGTTGGTGAGTGACTTTGTCGTATACATCTCCTCGAGCTTCATCCACATTGTCATCGGAGAAGTCTCGCTAAGACATGGATCACCACATCATCCACTAAGTACAAGCGGATCGTGCTCACCCTGCATCTAGAGCTGCTTCCAATTGTTCTTCTTCATGGTGGTCAGCTTCTCTTTGTACAAGAGAGCATCTATCAATTCTTGTTGGATGATCACATCCTCAATCTTTGCTTGTCATAGGGAGAAATTACTCTTTCCATCATTTCGATTGATATCTACCTTGATTAAGCCTTTCTTCTTTATATTTTTCAAGCTCAATCAGCATCGCCATAATCTAAATAGCCCAAGGCTCTGATAGTACTTGTTGGGAATCTCACATGAATGTGGAACACGGATCCCCGCCCAAAATTGCAATGCTGGTGACGTTATCGATACCACAAGAGGAAGGAAAAAGAGACAAGGAATGGACAAAACAATTGGATATGTAAAGCTTCACTACGAGAGAAAAGCATGAATACAAGAAAATACACATCCTCAATCCTTATACAGCAATCCCTCAACAAGAAGCCCAAACTCCTTATAAAGTTCTAAAAAAATTTTCAGGAGACTCCAATAGCCGCCCTTTATTACCACACAAAACCCTCAAGCTATATGTCCCTTTTATAGACTTCAAAACCCCATCCAAAATAAAAAAGGACTCCAAAAGATCTTAGGAATCATGTTTTTCCTATGTACAGTCCTAAAAACGCATAAATCCACATGTCCAGCGAATAAACATATGTGAACCTCACTAAACCAGCCCCCCCACATGCATGGATTGTGCCAGTCGATGATTGCCATGCTTGCACTCACGCTCTCCTTCCAGCATCCATGCCTGTGGACCACAATGCACCATGCAAAATGGCATGGAGAACAACGTGGACCACACAAAATGTGGTCGCATGGACCGCACCTATGTAGGCTTTGCACTACGGGCCTATGTGCTTGTAGGCCTGTGCCTGCACACGTGTGGCTGAACTGAGGCACCAACCTAACAATGGGAGGGCATATTAGTTCCACATTGATTGTGAGTCGAAGGGGACTTTAGCTTAGAAGGGACCACTTTTTCCTTGTGAGGTGCCTTTTAGATTGAAATCCAAAGCACAAAACTATGAGGCACACGAGCTAGAGTACTCAATACCTTACATGCCAAGCCATAAGCCCTTGGCCATAACTTTGGCACGCTAAGAAGGGGTCGAATCTATGACTATGACAAACCTGTGGTTATGATGCACCTCTTGACTGTACACAGACTCCCTCTTGAGGGTTGCGTGAAATAAGGAGAAGAGTAAGGCTTCATTTGGAAACAAGACAAAATATCCATATCTTCAATGTTGTTCGCTTAGGCAATGCTTGTTTATGTCATAAAATCCTTGTACATGTTAAGGCTCGATTTACCACTGTTATGGTGGGAGAACATCATTAATAGGGATAAAAATGGATCGGGTTGGACCGGGTCACAAGTGATCCCGACTTGACTCGGTTCTTTGATCGGATCATAATATTATATCCGGACCCAACTCAATAAAAAATCGGGTAGAGTCGGGTCAGGTTCACGGTCAAAGTTTTCAACCCAACAAGTTATTCAGGTTGGATCGGGTCCATGAATAATCCGGTTCTAATCTAAAAAATTTGAGTCTAAATTAAGTCTGGATCAAATATGGATAACTATATTTTAATTATTACATTGCTAATTATTATTAACTACAAAATAGACAACAAACAAAATTGCTCTTAAAAAAAATTAAGATATAAAAATAATTATAAATTTATCTTTATATTAAAAACAAGTTTCATAAAAGTCTTAAATTATAACTTAGAGGTCCAAATAGGTTTGGATCCCAACAGTATTAGTAAGTTCAGGTCAGGTCAGGTCTAAATTCAGTAAACCGAGATCCGATCCGAAAAATGAAATGGATCCAATTTTAGGACTGACCCTGATCCATGGATCCATAAAAACAGGTTGTATTGGATCTAAACAGGTTGGGTTATGGGTCAACTCAACCCATTTGCAGCTTTAATCATTAGTCCCATATTGGTTGTGAGTTAAAGAAAATTTTAGCTTATAAGAAAGGGACCACTCTTTCTATGTAAGGCATCTTTTAGATTGGAATTTAAAAGGCAAAATCGTGAGGCCCATGGACTAGAGCGGACAATACCTCACGTGTTGAGCCATGAGCCCTTGGCCGCAACATTGGTGTGCTAGAAAGAGATTGAACGTACGACTATGACAAACCTGTGACTGTAATGCACCTCTCGTTTGTACATAGACCTTTCCAGGGGTTGTAGTGATAATAAGGGGGGCACCTCTTGCATATTCATGGACTCCTTGACTAGGGGGCTATGTTGTGGAGGGCATAATTAGTCCCACATTGGTTGTAAATTAAGGGAGACTCTAGCTTATAAGGAAGGAATACTCTTTCCATGTGAGGTACCTTTTTGGATTGGTATCCAAAGGATAAAACTTTGAAACCCATCGGCTAGAGTGGACAATACCTCATGTGCTGAGCCATGAGCCCTTGGCTACAACAACCACCATGTATCTTGGATCTCTATTGGTCAGCAAATGTGAGACCATTCAAGTACGTAGTCCTTTTTCTATTGGTTCATGATCATCAAGAATGAGTATGAATTGGGGTTTCGAAACCAAATGTGGTTAATGCTAGTCATCTCATCATCATCTTGTCCATATTGTCATTTATGAATTTATTATAATGCACTTGTTATTGTTGGTTTATCATTTATGTAATTACTCTTTTGTTTGAACACATTGCAATATAGATAGGATCTAAGCTAGACCTAAATCAGACCCAAATTGTTTGGGTTGGGGCCGGGTTATACATGAACCCGATTCGATTTGAATGACCTGTTGAGTCAAACATTTTGATCTTGGACCTAACCTGACCTGATCTTCTACTTGGTTGGGTATAGGTCCAACATTAGGATCTGGTCAAAGACTTGGATCAGGTCAGGTTACTCATGACCTAGCATGATCCAAGTATCCAACCCATTTGCACCCCTAGCGGTGGATGCTCTATCTAGAGGCTTATCTGAGAGTCCTCTGATTTTTCCTATTTATAAAGGAAGGTTGGTGGTTGTTACTGAGATAAGTGGAGTGTGGGTCAACGATCTTTGTTGTGCAATAACTGCATGGTAACAGATCCCCACGTTTTATCGTGGTTATAACCTCTTGGATGCATAATCATGGCTAAGTGGTCACAACTACTGCTGAGATCATGGCATGGTGCAATTGTGCCCTTAGTTCGTCATGATCCGAGATGGACTTCAGTCTTCCTTGGGGTTGCTCATTTTTGGTTTTTTCCAAGGCCAGGCACATAGATATTCACCACATCAAAAGGATTATTTTTTGATAAGAAAACCCAAAATAGGATTGTTGGGAAGAAGTCAATAAATGGTTTTCTACATTATTCAACATGCAAATCTTAGGAAAATGATTGGATTTCCTTCTTCCTAATAATATTTCATGAAAACATTAGCACATTGGAGGATTGTTTGCCCAACCTCAACTTAGGTAGATGGTCTCTACATATTTTTGTTGGCAATTAGGTTATTTTATGTTATTTCAACTTTAAAGAGCTAAACAAATTCCTGTTCACACCAAAGCAGGATTTTTATAAAGTTTTAGGTATGTAAACGTCAGTTTCTTATTTTGACGTGCCAAGGAAATACAAGTCAAATGCTTTTTTAAAAAAGAAATTTAAATGGACTTTTTAGATGTCCAGTCACAATAGCCATGTGATGTCTCATACATGGCAAGGAAACATGAAGACTTCAACTTGACCGAGAAAGGAATGTGCTTGTTAGCACACATTATAATGCGGTAAATCAGTTTGTTTTTGGTTGGTTAGTGTGCATTCAATAGGTTGTAGCCTTAATGTTCGCAGTTAGCAGATAATAAATGATACAAGTGAGCATGCATTGAACGTACCTACACTATATATATATAGAACTAGAACTATATATTGTATAAAACTCTAGCATACCCTTTTGAGTTGTACATTTGCATCACAAATGAAGCTCAACTATGGCATCATTGTCTTTTGCCTGCCTTGGCACTTAATCTGATCAATTTGGTTTTGCTTCATGGATTCTCTTGTACAATATGTCCTCATCCTCTATTGACACATACTTCTCATAACCTATTTTTGTGCAATTATTTGTAGGGCTCATTTGGTTTTTGGGAAGAATTTTCTCTCACTAGAATGTTTTTCCTAGGAAGCTGATTTCTGGGAATTTGATATTGGGAAAAATAATTTTGGCATGTTTAGTTGACCATAAAAAAGTAGCTCAGGTTTGGTTGAGCATTTACTTTCCTCGAAAAGCTATGGAAAATACCTATCATACTCGATAAAAGAAAAGTCTTATCCCATTCTATTCATGGCTTTAAGAGAACTTTTGGAAAAAAAAGATTTCAATTCCCATCTGATGGTGAAGTAAAAAATTCATGTCCCTTGTCAGTTTTTCTTTCTCATGAAATATAGAAATTTTAATTTTATGAGAATGCTATTTTTCGATCTCTCCTTTGAAAACTTTTGCTAAACAAGAGGGGTTTCTTCATTTTCTCATTGACCACACTGTCTCTCTTCTCTTCCGGTGAACTAAACAAGTCCTTAGGTTTTCTAGTGCTTTCCTTGCCTTTTTTATGATCATTTTGTTTATTCAAACCCTTTTTATTAATGAGGAACCATCTTAACATCATTTGATTCCATATGAACAAACTGTCCTGGTTAATTCCACCCTAGTTTATCATATGGGTGTAAATGCAGCTCTTTTAGTCCTCTAATTAAGTTATTTCTAGCATTTCTTTTCTTGTTGTATAATACATAGTGTTAAAATATTTATAGAGAAAAGAAAAAAACAAGATAGAAAGATAAAGAGAAATTGAACTTCATTATCTCTGTTTCAATTGTATATGGTACATCTCAGGGATATATACTAGTGTACAGACTCTATATAAGGAAAATAATTTTAGTTGATACAGAATCATACTAACAAAGAAAAATGATAAAGAATAATGCTAATAAAAAAAGATGTTATGGATCACTTTAACAAATAAAAATATTATTGATTGTCACGTGATTTCTAAAATCATGTGATTACCTGAAATCATGCTAACACTTTCCTTCAAACTCAAGATGATATTGTAGGTATCAACTTGAATTTATAAATTAGATTATGAATATACTCAGAAGCTAGCATGATAAACCAACATGTTTACTGGTGTGACTGATGTGGATGACGTTACTATGAGAAAACATAGAAGGTGATGATCACTGCATCACAGTAATGGTCGATGCTCAAAGAGAAAGCGGTTGAAGGTCGATGATCATTGCTAACAAAAATGATATAGGAGAAGGCCGATGCTAAAAAAGAAAGCAACCAAAGCTAATAACTTTCATAGACAAAAATGTCACAGAAGAGAAATCTAGTGCTCAAAGAGAAGTTAGCTAAAGGCCAATGATTATTGTAGATAAAAAATGCTACAGCAAAGAAGGTTGTTGCTCAAAAAGAAGGCAAGCAAAGGTTGATGATCCTTGCAGATAAAAATGCCATGGAAGAGAAGGTCAACACTAAAAAAAAGCAGCTAAGATCGATGATAGAGAGAAATTTGTCGAGTGATGATAAGTAGAGACAATCGAAGAATTGAAGTTGAGGAGAAATGCAATAAAGAAGTGTTGTGGATTTATTAGAAAACAAGAGATCTTTAGGTATTAATCTATCAAAAAATAGAGAATCTACAAACAAAGGATCTGCAACAAAACAGAGATCGATGGATCGTAGATGGCAATGGTGGCCATAGCAAAGGCGAAAGAGATGACAGAGATATATTAGCTGATCAGTGGCTCTGATACCATATTAAAATATTTATTAAAAAAAAAAAAGATAAAGAGAAAAGAGGGTTTATCATCTCTGTTTCAATCACATACGGTACATCTTGGGAGTATATATATTAGTGTATACATACGGAGAGTATATATATTATTGTATAGACTTTATATAAAGAAAATAATATTAGTTAATATGCTAACAAAGAAAAATGATACAGAATAATGTTAACAAAGGAACATGTTATAGGATCACATTAACAAAGAAAAATATAATGAGTTGTCATCTGATCCCTAAAATCATATGATCACCTAAAATCATGCTAACACATGGAATGGGTATATTTGCAACAGTTATGTTCTTATCTTTCTTTATTCCCCAAACATACTGACTTGTACAAGACTTG
Organism: Areca catechu; assembly: GCA_021397845.1. Lineage (NCBI taxonomy): Eukaryota > Viridiplantae > Streptophyta > Magnoliopsida > Arecales > Arecaceae > Areca > Areca catechu. Next base: position 12,831,224 of record CM038041.1, read on the forward strand.
GCTTCTAACCTTTCCTATATAACATGTATGAGAGATGACTGATATTGTTGACTTTTATTCATCGTTCTTATGTATTTCCTCTTCCATTTTGGTGAAGGTTGCAGGCTACAAAGCAGAACTCTTTTCTCAATTGACAGGAAAGGGTAAGGAAATACTGGAGCTTGGTGTTGGCACTGGTACTAATTTCAAATACTATGCAAGTGCCGTAGATATTAATGTCATAGGTGTGGACCCTAATAAAAAGATGGAGAAATATGCTCAGGCAGCAGCCATAGCAGCTGGGCTACCATTATCAAATTTTAGTTTTATGCGAGGGGTATGATACATTCCGTCCAATATTTTTTTCAACTTCATTGTTTATGTCCCTGATTTTAGGATTTTGCCTTGATGGCTGGAATCCCATACAATCCGGCTGAGCTATCTTATTCCTTAGATTATCTATTCAAGAGTTGTTATCATTTCCCTTTCCTTTCCATGTTTGCCTGAGAATTTTTTGGTTAATGTTATGCCATTAAAGCGGTCATTTTATTGGTTATATCTCTAACATTTCTTTTATTTTGAGGAGTCCCACACATGTTCAGGATATTCTTCTTGCACTTCTTAGGTGCTTATGACTGAGAATGATCTGTTGTGATATTGTTTGTAGTTTTACACATCAGTTGCAAATTAGATCAAAATACATGTAATCTTGAATGTATTATATGAATTGGGTAATACAAAAAACTGCATCTGAAGATATTGAGATAGTTGATTCATTGTCCACGTACAATGGTGGATTGGTCTAAAAGTATCTGGGTGTTTGAGGCTTGTGAGGTCGTAAAAGGAGACATGTAGCCTCAAGGTGTTCATTTATTCACGTGAATATTTTGTTAGCATATGTTATTCAGAGATAGGTTACTTAAACTGTTAATGTCAAAGGAATTTTTTATTCTGTACTTTCTTCTGCAAATTTCTTTTTTTAACCAATAGAATTTTTAAATATAGCAATTTCTTAATGCTAACCATTTACAAAAGAATTTATGCTTGAAGAGCTCCTGCTTGTTACTATGTGCATGTTTTCTCATGAAAGGTGGAAATTTGATATAATAGTCATGATTTTTTTAGTAGAAACTAGAAGTGGGATGCAAGCTATCATTGACTTTAAAGTAGCTGGAGTATATTTAGGCAATCTATCATAAAATGGTCAATGTGTTTTGAAAATCTTAGATATTGACTTGAAAAGAGTATTAAACTTGCTGGCTGCCTGCAAGTAAAAAATTTATGCACGTGCTATCTAGTATAATTGGGGTTTATTGATGGTTTATAATGCCAAAGATATATATGGGATAACATTTTTGATCATGATGTGGATTGATTAAGTTAGTCTTGGCTTTTTTTATGGATCTTAAAGCTAAAGCAATACATCTAAAAATTTTGCACGAGAATTTAGTTCAAAAGGAAGAAAGAACAACCATTGACTAAAAGTTTAGAATTTATAGCTTTTCAATTTTTTAACAGACTTTCATGTTGTTTTCTTAGAAACATTTACTATCAATCCAACTCTAATGTAATGCATAGCTCTTTATTTGTGAGAGCTGGTTGCTTTGGGAATTCAAGTCCATACTTCTATGTAGGTTGGGGAAACTTTACCTGCAGGAGATGAGACCATGGATGCAGTGATTGCTACTCTGGTTTTGTGTTCAGTCAAAAATGTTGACATGGCACTTCAAGGTATTTATAACTTTTTTGTTCCTTTCTAAGGTCCATGTTTAAGAGCTCTATTATTGTGCTCCTCTGGTTTTGCATCATAAATGTGCATGTGGATTGTGGGGGCGTTGATGTTTTGTGTTTTTTTTTTGGTTTTAGGGGGGTTTGGGTGGGGGGGAGGGGTGTGAGAGAGAGAGAGGGAGTTGGTAGGTTAGCCTGCTATTGTGGTGAGATATCCAGAATGGGGACACCTAAGATGACTGTTATATCATCAGTTAGAAAAGAATGATTTGGAGAGACTTTTATTATCAGAAGACCTATCCTTGAGTAGTAACTGCTAAAGAAGTAGAATCCATACAATTATCCAGAATTGGTGGTATGAGGCTTGTTGATATTTTTCTACCAGCGACAAAACCACAGAAAACAATAGTAGTATGTCGATGACAACATAGTTTCAAAACTATAGTGTTTTTCTTTGTCTATGGCCTTTCTTTTCTCGAAGATGAAAACTTATACCGCCAATTATGTTTGAAAAGGCATCAATAATGAACCATGCGTATCTTAATTGGTAGTTACCCAGGAAGTAAACTTCTGGAATTTGCTCTCTTAAATGTGTCTACATGATTTTATAAATGTTCATTATATAACTACTCAGATGGCTTTGGATTTCTTTTACATATTTACACCGTATATGAAGCTAACTGCACAAGCTATGTAATATTAGCATTTTTGAAGCTTGCATGACTACGAGTAAATTCCTTGATATAACCTGCCTTGGAAATTTTAGTTTGCAAATCAGAATATTTGCTGACAATTTCTAGCTGCCATTCCAATAAAGGTTAAAATGATTCTATTTATAATAATCTTTATGTGGTAGCATGCCAATCTGGTATGTGTATTAACTTAAGCATATAACTTAGCATCTGAGTTTTGTTATTTTGGTGCTTAAGTTCTTTTGAGTCAAAAAAAAAAAAAAAAAATCCCATGCCATAACCACTTAGCCAAAGCAACATTGTTGTTCTTTTTGGTGCTTAATTTGATCTGACATGTATTTTCCAAATCTAGCTTCTCTTAATACCAAATTCAAATGCTGGCAAGTTCATTCTAGAAGAATGAAAACATATTTGGTAACTCTGTGCTGCTAGATGGACTATTGCTTCTATCTAATAATCAAAGGGTGTCGTGTTGCTTTCAAATGTTAAATTTCTAATTCTTTAACATTTAGTGCTATGGATACTGATTTATCACAAACCCATGCAGAGATTAAAAGGGTGTTAAAACCAGGCGGTCTTTTCTTATTCATTGAGCATGTGGCAGCGCATGGTATTTTTCCAAACTTGTTACCAGACTGATGAGCAAGCAGGTCAACTAAGGTCTTTCAGTTTTGTGTATTGTTCTTGTTAATGGAGTTTCTCTTGCAGATGGCTCTTTTCTCCGATTCATGCAAAAAATTCTTGATCCACTCCAGCAGTTCGTTGCAGATGGGTGTCGCCTGAACAGGGAAACAGGGAAGCTAATCTTGGAAAGTGGATTCTCGAGTGTGGACCTTAACATCACGGTCGTGCCATCTCTCGGCCTTCACGGTCCCCATGTATATGGAATAGCTCGTAAATAACATCTCCATAGTTATTGCTCTCAGATGACCTTATCAATTCGTATGGAAGATCCAACAATGCTCTTAGATGACCACTTTTTTCTGGTAAAAAGCGGACCCAATTTTTGTTGCATAAGGATCGTCAACCTGAATTTTATTTTATTTTATTATATATTTTTTTTTTCGAAGATAATTCTCTAGGTGATTCGGGATCAACTGATTTGGTCCTTTTGGATGCATCTTCCAATGATTGAATTCAGAATCTGTTGTTGATGAACAGAGAGATGCGATCACTGGATATCATGTTTGATTCAATAAATACATCGGGTTAAATTTAGCTGTTCCATTGTACGTTGTTAGCAATTCCTTTTTAAATGAAAAATGGTGGTTCTCTTTTATCCAGCCGCACTTGTAGAATTGAACTTTTGGGCCATGGAAGGCAGTTTCTTTCCTCTTTCAGACATCCGAAGGGCTCGTCTTCTTGGACTGAAAAAGCCTATACCTACTACAGCGCACGGCAACAGTGGTGTGTGATTAGCCACATCTCCCATGCGGGGCACATCATATGTGAGAGAAATTATTCGTTTTAATAAAAGTCAACACATCATCTATTATATTGAATCTAGTTACAAGTTTATGGTGCTTAAAGGGGATGCTGAATCTTTATATCCATCTTTGTCATGAAAATCATGGTATGGAATTATCAAGGGGCTGCTGAACCTCTCTTCATTATTGACTATACTAAATTATTATGATTTGTTAATATAGTCCTTCTATATGCTATTTAAATTATTATGATTTGTTAATATAGTCCTTCTATATACTATTTTGTTGAGATCAGACTTGCTTTTAATGCCTTGAATAATGTTAAAAGGGTTACGAGGCCTAGTTTCGAATTGTATATGGCCCTAGCTATAGGCCTATCTAGGGGAGTTAATTGTTTGTTGGCATAAGGATGTTGGCAATATGTCCCTTTTTCATACTAATAAATATATTGCCTTCAATGTCATCATCCCTCACTTAGGGCCAACATGAATAATTAGCGTTGTGTATGTTAGCACTTGTGAAATCGAATCCCGAAGCATATGGGCGGAGGTTGTTTCTGTAATGTCCTTAAGAGTTCCCTTTCTTTATATTAGTGATTTTAATTGATAAGAAAGCATGTAGACATTTCAAATTCATAAGAGAAATCAAGGAGTTTGGCATGTGCCTGTGTCAAATTGGCCTTACTGACCTAGGATTCTATGTATTTAATTATACATGATGCAATAATAGATTGGATCTCGCTTAGGTACGGGAGAGGCTAGATAGGGCCTTTGCTTCAAATGTATGGATGGATCTAGGCCTTGAAAACTAGTGTATCTCATTTAAGTAGATTTGCTTCTCTCATTTAAGTAGATTTGCTTCATATCAATGTTCCTTATTGCTTTTGATCATCGAGGAAGGGTAAGAAAGGCTATTCCCTTTCAATTTGAGAAGTTTTGGTTACTATGTAATGGTATTCAAAGTGTTGTAAAAAATGCTTGGCATTGTGATGGCCACAACTCACTGGTAGTCAAGCTCATAAAGCTTCTTTATGATACTAAACAAGTCCTACCGTAGTGAAAGAAGGAAATGGGCAATTCATTTAAAAGGTGGCAGTGGCTTAATGAAAAAATATATAGCTTGCAATCCTTAGAATCTTAGTTGCAAGATAGTCTTCCCCTTCAAGAACATCAACAGCTCTTATTTTTAACTAGTTCCTGTCATAAGAACCTCCATATGCAAGAGGTCTTTCGGAGACAAAAGGCTAGAACCAATTAGGTAAGGGATGGTGATGCTAATGCTAAATTTTTTTTTCACAAATTAACCATCTCGAGGAGGAGACAACCAAATTATTAGACTTGAAATGAGTCAAAGGGAGGTAATTGAAGATCAAATTCATATTAGACAAAGATTCCTTGACTATTTTTAGCGAACATGGGCTTAAGAGCCAACACAGTAGTAGTTTGAGGCTCTTGTTTTCTCACTGGAGATAACTCATGAGCAAAATTTAGCCCTAATTAAGAAAGTTGATGAACCTGAAATTATTGATGCTATTTGGAACATGTACCTGGACAATCCCCTTGAACTAGATGGGTTTTCTAATTTTTTCTTCCATGAGTTCTAGCATATCAGAAGACTTGATGTTGTACAAGTTATTTAATTATTCTTTAGATCAGCTAAAATGCATGTTGATTGAAAAATAACCCATATAACTCTTATTCCAAGGATGCATTACCCTGAAAAAGTGGAGGATTGAAGGCCTATTAGTTTGTGTAACATTGCTTATAAAATTGTAGCCAAGATTCTTGTCAATATATTGAAAATCATTGTAGCTTAGATAATTTCATCATAGTAGGGGCTTTTATCCAAGGATGGCATATCATCGATCAAATTATTTAAAGTGAGGAATTGATGCATTCTTTAAATAGAGTTTCCTTTTCTCAGAGCTTGATGATGCTTAAACTTGATATGAAAAAAGTTTATGATCGGGTCCATTGGTCTTATCTCTATTAGCTGCTATACCAATTTGGGTTTCATCCTAAATTTATCTGATTAATAAAGTAGATAATATTTAAATCCACTTGTGCCTTGCTCATTAATGGAGAGCCTTCACCTTGGTTCTCCCCTATTCATGGCCTCAAATAAGATTACCCTCTTTTTTTTATCTATTTATCTTGTGCTTTAAAGTTTTCTCGTGATTTTTCATTATGCTATAGTGCTGATTGCTAAAGGCTTACAATTTGGGTCATAATTGACCGTCAATCTCACTTTTTTTTTTAAAAAAAAAAAGATAATTGCATTTTAATCACCAGAGTAATACTCCAAGATAGTATATGTTTATTTCTATCATTGATGCCTACTTTTTTCTATCAAGACAAGCCATTAATGTCAATAAATCACATATAACTTTCAGCACATCTACTTTAAGGGTTATCAAATCTCAAAGAGATTTTTCATATATCAGAATGCAGGGGAATATGAAAGTATCTTGCAATACCTCTATTAGTTAAGCAACTTCACATTTCAATTTCTTAATGGAAAAAGTAATAGCTAGAATTAGGGATTCGAAGTGGAAGGCTTTGTCTCTCACCGGATGAGCAACCCTTATCTAGTTTGTGTTGTCATTGATTCTAGTATATTTTTATCTTCGATTTCAGTGCCTTTGAAAGTTCTTGCAAAGCTGGAGAGAGAATTTCGGACATTCTTATGGGGACATGCTTTTGATTGAAGGGGGTTTCATTCTATCCTGGGAATGGGTTTGTGTGCCTAAAAGTCATGGTAGGCTTGTGTTGGTTAGCCTGGCTACCAAGCAGAAAGTTTTTTAAGTTGGTAGCCCAAGTAGTTCTCAATCCAAAATCCTTATGGGTTGAATCGGTACATGCCACATACAAATTCTCAAGTGATTGGTATGGCTATAGAAGGCCACGTAAATTCTCTCGCATGTGAAGGAAGGTATGTGAATGTGGACAATTGGTTCAACCTTATTTTGTTTGGACTGGTTCCAATATAAATGTGTGGAAGGATCCTTGGCTAACTATGACCCCTCTATCATTATGGCCTACTCCTTTGAATGTGATGAATGCCATTGGGATTTTTGTGTGCAAGACCTTATAGATCAGGACCATTATTGGAATCAAACCTTGTTGGAGTCTTTATTCCCAGCTAAAATGATAAACCAAATTCAATACATGCCTCTAGCATGTGGTAGTTGGTCTTATCAGCTTTGCTGGGGTCATAACAGGCTTTCTCAGATTTTCATCAAAGATATATATTAGTTGGTCATGCCTGATGAGCCTATTGATTCCTCCTATCTAGAAGGTTAGTGTTCACGTAAGGGTCAAGACTTTATAGTGAAAACTTTTATGGAATAGGCTGCTAACAGAACTCTTGAACAAAAGGGATATTGTTGACTCTGGCCTTGATTTTAATGAAGAATAAAATACTTGAGTATAAATGAGATACTAATATTTTATTGGAGTGCTGAAATTAATGTTTTAGGTACCCTACAAATTAAATAGAATACGAGCCAAATTGATCAAGCATTAAGCAAGAAAGTTTCACATTTTTGGATGTCTTTATAAAGTGGAAAAGCTAAAAAAATCATGAATTAATGAAAATTTGAAAGTTGATTTGGAAGAAATCAAGTCATAACTTTAAATCTCAAGTTTGGCACATAATTTTTTAGTTAGCACATGTCATGAATTGACTCAAGAAAATGATGAGTCGATCTCCAGAAAATTCCTGGAGAAGAAAGAGAACTGGCATGCAAAGTTTCAACCAGCATGGTTATGAGCCGACTCAAGCTTTTGGTGAGTCGACTCAAGAAATGATCCAAGCTCCATGAGTTGCAGTTGCAGGAAAATCTAAAGAGGTTGAATTTTTGGCATAGGCTTGTGAGTTGACTTAAGAAATTGATGAGTCGACTCAAGGAATGACTCAAGTTTCAAAGCCATACTTGTAGAAAATCTAGAAAGCAAAATTTTTAGATTTAGGCTATGAGCTGACTCAAGAAATTGGTGAGTCGACTCAAGGGTCAACTCAAGGACCGATAAGCTGACTCATCAAGTTTTGACAGTATAGTAATGGCTAATTTTTTTAGATGTACAGAAATTTGTATATTATTTCAAATGACTAGTTTTCACTTTCAAATGGTTATAAACTATCATTTGAAGGTTTCGAATGTATTAATTCTCTATCAAACTCATCGAAGAGATAAGAGAATTCCAAGGAAAGTCAAGAGTTTCCAAGAAAATCTTTCAAAGAGCAAACTTCCCAAAAAAAGTCAAGTTCTTAAAGAGTGTACTATAAATTTCAACCACTAGCTTTCAAAGCAATCATCAGTGGCTTTCCAATAAGAAGACAACTCAAAGACTCTTTCAAAAGCTTCATCAAATTTTGTTTTACTCTTTTAGAGAGCTTTTGATTTCAAAATTTATGTACCTTATTTTCTTGTATTATAACTAGTTTTAAGAGGATTAAAACTAGGATATAGGCCCATCCAAGCCTTGTACTTGGATTGCAAGCTAAGGGGTAGCTTATTGTAAGGTTGTGGTTGATGAGTCTAAGAAAAAACTAAGTTTTAGTTTGTGAGTCTGGAAAACAAATCGCCTGTAATCTTTAAAGGATTATAGTAAAGTTTTCAATGGATACTTGGAGAGTGGACATAGATGCTTGGGATACACTGAACCACTATAAAGTTTTATATGTTTGCTCTGCCTTGCTCTCTTTATTTTCTTCTCTTCATCAGTTTAGCATTCATCTTTAATTTGCTCATATAGACTGCTGCATATATACTTCAGTGGTTTTTCAAAAACAGCGCATACTTGTTTAAAGTTTTGAAAAACCTAATTCATTCCCTCTTTTGGATTACTTTGCTAAGTAACAAGTGGTATCAGAGCTAGTTACTCAGTGGTATTTGATCTAACGATCAAGAGTCAAGATCAAATAGTAGCCTAATTTGGTGCTTGCATTGCCGAGGGCAATCATCAAACTGTTCACCTTTGTTCAATAGAACGAATTATATATATTAGAAAACATGCATGCATATTTACATTGAAGCCATTGATTATAACCTTTGGAGGGATATAACTAGAGGACCTCACATGCCTACAATCATGGTAAATGGTGTTGCTAGTTCCAAGATTAAAGATAATTAGGATGAGCAAGACATTAAACTAGTTGAATTGAAGGTAAAAGTTATGAATCTTTTATATTGTGCTTTAGATCCAAATAAGTTTAATAGAACTTCTATTTGCACTTCAGCTAAAAAATATGGGATATACTTAAGGTTACCCATAAGGGTACTAATCAAATACAACAATCTAAAATTAATATGATTGTCCATACTTATGTTTAGGATGGAGCCTAGTGAAACTATTACTGAAATGAATATTAGATTTATCAATATTATCAATAACTTAAAAAGTTTGGATAAATCTTATACTAACCACGAGCTTGTCAACAAAATTCTTAGATCTCTTCCAACTTCATAGGATGCAAAGATCATCGCTATCAAGAGGCAAAAGATCTCAATACTTTTCCTCTTGAGTAACTCCTAGATTCACTTATAACTTATGAGCTATCTTTGAAGCCAAAGAATGAAGAAAATGAGAAGAAGACCGTTACCCTCAAGTCTACAATAACAAAGGAAAAAGCTAGTGATGACTTGGATGAGGGAGAGGGAGATGAAGATGAAGACATGGCCTTTATTTCAAAGAAGTTGAAAAGGTTCATAAGAAAATAGAAGAATGGCTATAAAAAGAAGCCTTATAGAGAAAAACCAAGCAAGGAGAAGGAGAAATAAAAGGTATAGCCTATTTACTTTGAATGCAAGAAGCTCGAATATTATAAGATGAACTACCCCCTCTTCAAGAAAGCCTAATGGAAATATAAAAAGAAAGCGATGATGGCAATGTTGAGTGACAGCAAACTCAAGTTTCAAAAAAGAAATACAAGAGGTTGCAAACCTTTATTTTATGGCATATAAGGAAGAGGTAAGGTATGAAACTAATGTTGATTCTACTTTTGAGGAACTTTAAGATGTTTTTTTTGAACTTATGAATGATTTAAAAAAACTTAAGCTAAAAAATAAGAAAATGAAGAAACAAAATCTTGAGTTAACTAATACCAAAAAACCTATTAAAAGATAAAAAAGTATTAACTCAAGAAAATAAGGTTTTGAAGGAACAAAAGCTTGCTTTAACAAATAAAAAGGAAAAGATATCAAATGAAAAAGAAAAGATATCAAAAGAAAATGAAACCTTAACCTAAGAAAATAAGAGTTTAAAAAAGAAATAGAAGAAGATTAAACCTTTTATTAAAAAATTTACTTATAGCTCCAAAAATCTTGAGATGATTTTAAATAATCAAAGAGCAGTTTTCAATAAAGTCGGTTTGGATTTCAAATAACAAAAAAAGCAAAAATACTTTAGAAACTTCTTTGTTCCTGCATCTTCAAGTATTACATGCTTATAGCTCCAAAAATCTTGAGATGATTTTAAATAATCAAAGAGCAGTTTTCAATAAAGTCGGTTTGGATTTCAAATAACAAAAAAAGCAAAAATACTTTAGAAACTTCTTTGTTCCTGCATCTTCAAGTATTACATACTATTATTATTGTATATTTGGATACAAAGCTTATTTATATGATTATAGAAAATTAGATAATAATAAAAAGTTTTGGATTCTAAAAGAAACTACCATTACCAACCTAAAAGGATCCAAGATGGCTTGGATATCTAAAGTTTATACTTGATTTCTTTTGTAGGTATGTCTTGCAACCAAGAAGAAGAAAAGACTTTGATATCTAGATAGTGGTTGTTCAAGATACATCATTAGAGATATGAAGTAATTCACATCTCTTGAGTCTTTAAATGGAGGAAATGTAACTTTTGGTGACAATGAAAAAGGAAAAATTATTGGAATCGAAAAAATTTGGATTACCCTCTCCACTTTTATAGAAAATATTCTACTTGCAGAAGGATTGAAGTGTAATTTACTTAGCATTAGTCAACTTTGTGATAGAGACTTTAAAATAGTTTTTAAATCATCATTATGCATTATTTCTAAACTCAACTATAATAGAATTATGTTTATTAGATATAGACATGGAAATATCTAAATGGTAGATCTTTATGATCTTTCCATACAACATGGTCAATATATAGTTGTAATGGAAGCCAAAGTCAATAAGGCTAGTTGATTATGGTATTGTAGATTAGGATATGCTAGTATATATTTACTTTCTAAATTAATTTAAAAAATGTTGTAAAAGGCTTAACAAAATTTAATTTTTAAAAGAATAAAATTTATGATGCATGCTAATTTGAAAAAAAAACAAAAAGCCCTTTCAAATCAAAAGGCATACTTTCAATATCTAGACCTTTAAAATTAATTCATATGGACTTATTTAGACCCATTAGAACTACTAGTTTAGGTGAAAAAAAATATAGTCTTCTAATTATAGATAACTTTTTTTGATTTACATGAGTTATGTCCATAATATACAAGGACAAAGCTTTTTTAGCTTTTACCAAATTTTATCGAAAGGTTTCAAATAAAAAAGGTAATTCAATTGTTTATATTCATAGTGATTATAGAACTAAATTTGAAAACCAAGATTTCAAAAATTTTTGCAATGAAAAGGGTATTGAACATAACATTTATGCATCTAGGATACCCTAACAAAATAAGGTTGTAGAAAGAAAAAATTGAACTTTGAAAAAAATGGCATACACCATGTTATATGAAAGCAACCTCCCAAGATACTTTTGGACGAAAACTATCAACATGACATGTTATGTTTTAAACCATATTTTGATCCATCCAATTTTAAAAAATTTAACATTTTGTTCAATAAGTTAATAAAAGGGTTATCTAATACATTCTCTAGGATAATCTATGAATCTATATTTATCAGATTTAGCACTCACCTTATGTCCAAATACATTTCTAACATAAGCTGAGCTATCCCAAATCTTAAGATATTTAAGACTTGTTCTTTTGCCTCTTCATAATTTATATGGAGTGCTAGCTATTGATTTTGATTGTACTCTATTTAGTATATAAGCAGCAATCTCTAGGGCATAATCTTAAAAGGATACAGGAAGATCAGTGAAGCTCATCATGGACCTTACCATATCTAACAAGATATGATTCATCCTTTTGTTACATCATTTAATTGTATCATATATGGAGGTGTCAATTCTGAGATAATGCCTTTATCCTTAAGATAATCAAGAAATTCACTAGATAAATATTCTCCTCATCGATCTAATCGAAGGACTTTAATACTCTTTCTAGTTTGTTTCTCAACCATACTTTAATACTTTTTAAATTTATCAGTCTTCGAATTTATGTTTCATAAGATATATATAAATCCAAACTTAGATAAATCATCAATAAAGGTGATAAAATAAGAGTATCCTCCTCTGGCTTGAGTTAACATGGGTCCACATACATCTGTATGTAGTAACTCTAATAACTCAGTTGCCCTATCTCGTGACCAGTAAATAAAGATTTAGTTATTTTATCCATGAGATAGGATTCATAAGTTCCTAATGATTGATAATCATAAGGATCAAATAATTTATTTTTGTATAACTTGTTTATCCTAGACTCACTAATATGACCTAATTGGCAATCCCAGAGAAAAGTGACATTAATATCTTCTCTCTTTCTTTTCTTGTTTTCAACAAGAAAAAACTTCATCATTAAGTGAAAAAACTACAAGACCATTAACAAACAAACCAGTTCCAAAAAAATTATTAGAATAAAAATGGGAGCATCCATTACTCTTTATATTAATTTCAAATCCTTGTTGTAATAATTAAAATAATATCTATAATAATATTTGGAACATAGTAACAGTCTTTCAATTCTAGAATTTTGTTCAAAGGCAATAATAATAGATAGATACCCATAGCTTCTACTTGAATGGCTTCACTATTCGCACAATAAAGCTCGAAGTCACCATTCTTCAAGCTTTTAATTCTATGAAGTTCATGCAAAGACTTGCATATATGAGACTCATATACGGTATCCAATATCCATGAATCAGAAGCTGAAGTACTCAAGGACAAGTTAGTTTATATTATATATAAACTTTTTGATGCTCCACCAGCATCAGGCTTCAAACTAGCAAGATATGACTTGCAATTCTTCTTCTAGTATCCCTGCTTGCCATAGTGAAAATAGGTTCTATTAGCAGAGAGCTTCTTTGCCTTCTTCCTCTTCTGGATGCTTTTCTTAGGATTCCACATTCTCTTTGAACCCTTCATCTATTTTCTTCTTCCCATTAATTAGAAGAAGATGTTTCTTCCCATTAATTAGAAGAAGATGAGCCTTGTCCCTTTTAAAATAGCTCTCAGTTGCCTTAAGTATGTTAAGTAGCTCTGATAATGAAAGGTTCAGTTTGTTTATATGATAGTTTATGATAAACTAAGAGAAGGAATCATGAAGTGATTGCAGGATCAAGTCCTGATTAAGCTCTCCATCCATAACAAACCCTAATTGACCTAATCGAGGGATTAAGTCAATCATCTTTAGTACATGGACTAGAACATATGAGCTCTCATTCATACATGCTCGGACTGTTTTGATATTTTGTATCAGGCAGCCCTACTTTGCTTCCAAAAGCTCTTTAAGATTGAGCAGTATGGACCGAGGTTCCATTTTTTTATATTACCTCTGCAAGTCATTACTCATAGAGGCTAACATAATGTACTTGACAGTTAAATTATCATTCTGCTATATTTTATATGTAGCCCTTTCCTCCTCCGAAGCATCATCTCCGATCAAATCTGGATCAAGAAAATTGAGGATGTAGGATATATTCTCCTGAGTTAAGACAATTCTTAGGTTCCTTAACCAATCCACATAATTAGGACCGGTTAACTTATTGGCATCTAAAATATTCCGTAGCAATAAAGTAGATGCCATAAAATTAATTTATATAAATAAAAAATAATGTATAAGCAGACCACTCAAGATGATATACACAACTAGATAAGGACTTATTAGTCTAATTGTGTCTTCTACTATTTTTCTACGAATATCATAACCCTCATCTATGGTAAACGAGAAACCCTAACAGATTTCTTTAGTGGAGTTGAGATTTCAATTTCTCATAAATACTTTGTATTACACAACAAACATTTATGAGTTCAAGGTAAAATATTTTCTTTTCCAATTGCAATCCATGCAACTCTCAACATGACAGCTGCCTCTAAGATACTTACAGTCTTGTATTACATAACAAACTATAATGTCTTAGTTTAGTTAGACCATTCTTTCCATATAATCATGTTCGAATAATATTTCCCTTGTGTTATACAATAAAGCAACACCATCAACTATGCTATAAAGCATTAGATACACCAAGATAAATTTTATATCAAATCCTAGAGTAGGCTTTATATTACACAACAAACCTACTATAGTTTTTGACAAAAATTTGGCTTAGCATGAAAGAAGATAATTAGTAGTATTTTAATCAATTAGCATTTCCAAATCAAGGTCTAAATCAATCAAATTGGCCAGGTAAGTGGGAGAGAGATGGGAGGCTCCCTGTGCTTGCCTTAGACATAAAAAATTTTCGCCAGGTAAGTAACGGATCCAATTAAAAACTATGTTCTCTTTACCTTTCCAGAACAACTTTCCTAGGCATCAATTGATTAATCAAATCTTAAATGAATTTGCATTATAATTTTATAATACTATGACTAAATATAATTTTTAAAGAGAGCTTTCATGATCTCATGCACATCCTAATACTACAAACTATCTAACAGGTATACCACAACATTATATGTGCCAAGTGTGTCATCATTCCAGGACAACCTTACAATATAGCAGATATCCACTATTGTGTTAGGATAACCTAATTTCAGAATAATGACTGAATAATCTAAGCATATCTCTATGTAGATTAGGATTTAAGTGAAACCCTAATCAGTGGTATATATTAATCAACATATGCTACAACTATTATGCTAGATATAATTATTCAAATAATTAATTAACTATTAATTGAATGAATCAAGGTTGCTCTGATACCATTATTAGGTTACTATTATGCATCAGAATTTTAATCCTTGAAACTCTAGTCAACCGAAATCCTATACCCAGGACTCCCTTGGTTATATCAATTAACAGGATAAAATATTGGGATATAGAAGAATACTTATAATACTACTATCCTTTATTCCACTAGGCACATTAGTGTATGCCCTCCAGAGTTAATCCACACAGGAACTAGATTAAGGAATCACTCCTCTTTATTGCTCGACTCTTTCTGATAGCCTTTCTTCTTTCAGTAGCATTTCTTCTCTTCTGAGATATTTTTCCTTCCAAAAAGTATCTCAAAACCTCTTCGAAAACTCTTACTATTCTATTATCCTTTCTAATTCTCTTTCTAAGTCCTTATCTTAAAATGGTAGACTTATCTTAAAATAAAAAACTTATCCTAACAAGGAAAGGAAGAGAATTGTCATGACAAACTTTGGATGCTTTGACTTTAATCACCGAAGTCTTTAAATAGAAAAAAATGAGGCACCTAAAACATGCTTTCATCAGTTTCTAATATGATATTTAATATATCAGATAAAATCCTTCAAGCAAAAGGAGTCTTTAGGTAGAAAGGTGCAAAGTGAAATGTTTTTTCACTAATATTTTGTACCAAGAGTTATTTATTATAACTCTTCAAGAAAATTTGATAATTAGTCTTTAATTTCATAAATAAAGATTTGGTTCAACATCTCAATAGGTGTATAAACTAGATAGACTTATCTTAAAAAAGGTGATTGATAAGCAGAAAGACTCTAGCCCATCCCATGTGTCATATATTCAAAGCATCGCATCCCTTCATGAAATCACATCCATAATTACTTAATTTGATCGGTCAAATTCAGTCCAAATGGGCATGTATGAAAGAGGATAAGGGCTAAAGTTTATCACCAAAAAGATGATTTAATTGCAGAAGGACTCTTGGTCCTTCTATGCCACTTAATGTGTGTGCATGCCAATATTGGCGCCAAGAGTCCCAAGCCTGGACTCTTGGATTTAATAATGGATAAAGGCTATAAAATCATGATAAATCCTAATTTGGCTGCCCCACTTAAGGCTCAACCTAATTTAAGTTCCACTCAAATTAGTTATCTTAAATAGTAAGCATTTAAACCCAATCTAATTAGGTTAGGAGTTAGGTTAGCCAACATACGCTAGTATGTTAATTAGCTAGCCAATTAAGATCCTATGATCCTAACAAAAATATCAATGACTTCCTTGATCAATTTCTTAATGTGCGTGACCCTTTGAGCTCTTCATCTAGCCAGCAATAGGTCTAGGTTCATGTCGATTTAATTTAATTTAAAATTAATTAATCAAATTAGGTCAAATCGAGCTAATCCTACCTACCAATTTGAACCATTTTTAAAATTGACTCATAAATTCAATCAATTTAATTCATGATAACCTACAAGATATGATTGATGTCTAGCAATGTATCATGCCTACCCAAAAGATAAAAAATTTATAGAAATTATGAAAATATTTTTCAGTGGCAAATTATCATGTAATTCAATCATTCGATCTTCTTTTCTCCCGAATAAGTGATGGGTATAGAAAATTATCAAATCCTCACACTTTATTCATTTGAATCTTAAATCACTAATGAAGACTTGACTGATAAAAAATTATAAATCTTTTTCTAATTTCATTCTACTTTGATCAAAGACTTTTTAAGTCATCATTTGATAAGATTATATGGAATAAATACTCCTCTTACTAGGAGTGATCGATTTCTTATTGACCTACTCATAACCTTCATACACAATTCACCATATCCATGAATATCCGATACATGATAAGTTATGAATAAGTATGAACCAAAACATGGATTTATGTATACAAGATACAATGGTGATCTCAGGTCTAAGGATCATTTACACAAATTTCACTAAGAGAATCATCTTTTGACAAGTAAGACTTTTATAAGATGTTCTCATAACAGATCAATTCAATGAACTCATACCTGATGAGCACTTACATTTTTATATTAGTGTCCCTATACAAGTGGTCATAAGACCAACCACTCTCTCCATCGAGCATATATAAGATGTGTCAATCTCTTTGAAAATATCGATCCCCGACTCGAAATCTTATGACTAGGAATATTTTAGATTAGGATTTATAAGATCTTAAATCTCACTGTTATGAACTTCGTCATAATTCTAAAACCATTATCCTAATTTATATGGTTCATCATAATCTTAAAACAACAAAGTATAAGACATAATATATGATGAAGTAAAATGCCTTTTATTAATATTATGTATGAGTCAGGAGAATTTTATAGATAAGTCCCTATTTCATAAGAAATATGATTGGCTTTTAGGGCATTATTCTTTCATAATTTTTTCATAAAAGATGGTAGTGATGTAGAGTTGAATGACTTTCAGGTTGGTTTACAAAATGTTTTGCATTCTCTTCTTCATTGAAGTATCAAATTATACTTTTTGACATCTTACTAGTTAACTATTTGTTATTGATTATCTCTCATGGTCTATTTCTAAAACATATGCCTTGTGATATTTGTTCAGGTTAGATGTTTTAACACTCTGTTGATCCCATAAGTGATTTTGATGATAACAAAATAATGGAACATACATTTATTTTACTAACAACTCTTCAAGTGTGTTACAAGTTTTTGTAGGATGATTCTAATGCTCAATTACAACTCCTACATCCTTAGTTTTTGAAATGAGTTGTGTTGTAAGTGATTCACGTAAAGAAGAACCCAAAGAAAAGGTTAGGTAAAAATCATGAAAATGGGTCACTTCTGGGTTGTTTCAAGGTTAAAATCTCCTAGAGAAGATTGTTAGAAGAGTTGGAAAGACTCTTGAATAGGTAAAGTCTTGCTGGATGAATTCTGGAGAAGAATTGAAATTTTACTGAAGAACTCATCTGAGCCGACTCGAAGCAAAGGAGCCGACTCTGGCACATGGCATGCATGAAGATTTCTGGCACGCAGATATCCGAGCCGACTCTAAGAGACTCGAGCCGACTCGTCCAAAACAAAATTTTCTAAATCAGACAATCGAGCCGACCTGAAGGAAGTCTAAGTCGACTACATTATCCTATCAGACATCCAAGCCGACTTTTTAAAGATTCGAGCTAACTCCTCCATGGTCCAGAAAAAAGAGTTCTGAGTGAACAGCCAACCGAGCCAACTCTAATGAATCCGAGCCAACTCTTCCAGACTGCAACTCTGAAGGCCTGTGAATCCTAGCCGACTCGAAGTAAGGCGAGCTGACTCTTCTAGGTAAGGAATCAAGCTACTAAGAATCCAAGCCAACCCGATTGAAGAGAGGCGACTCGACCAGAACTACTCTGTGGATCCGAGCCGACTCGAGTAGATCCGAGCCGACTCGAAGGTCGATTTCAAGCTTATAACGGCTAGTTCCAGCACTTGAAATTTGAATCCAAAAAGTGCTCCAACGGATAAATGTCACATCCCAACGATCTATGATGACTAAAACTACTTGAGAAGAGTACAAAACTATATATTTGAGGGATTGGAACCTCTTTTAAGAAAGAAGCAAGTAAGAGAATGCTAGATTGAATATCCAAGAAAGCTTGAGAGCAAGAGAGCACTAAAGAGCATTCAAGATAGTCTTTAAGTCTTCACCAACTCATATCTAAAGCTTGAAGCAATTATTGAGGAAGCTGAAGAAGTCATTAAAGAGCATTGAAGTGCAATCAAGAAGGCTTCTCTTGAGCTGCATCGACAACCATCCGATAAAATTTGTTTGTCATTCTATTATTTTCTCTTTACAATTCCTTTTGAGTTGTTGGGTTATTGGTGAGCCCGATCTAAAAACCAAGTGGGTTGTTAGTGATCCCGTTGAAAACTAACTGTAAGGGTTCTTGGTGATCCTGGTAAAATCAAGTTGGGTTCTTAGTGATCTTGTTTAAAACCAAGTCTTGGATTTCTTTGGTGATCCCGGTTTAAAAATCAAAGGGAGTTAGGTTTGGATTATGAGCATGTTAAAACAATCCGACTGTATTCCGATGGGGGATATAGTGGAAATCCCAAGTGGTAATTTTGGATAGTGGACATAGAAGCTGGTTGCTCCGAACCACTATAAAATCTGTGTGTTTGTGTTGTGCTCTTCTATCTACTTTTGCTTCTGCTTTTAATTATCTATACCACAACATTTAGCACTTTAAAGTAGTTTTCAAAGAGCACTTAATTGCTTTAATTTTTTAAATTCTCAATTCACCCCCTCTTGGAAAAGCCACCTGGGCAACAACTAGTATCAGAGCAGTGTCTTTGAATACTTTTAGAGTAAAGATTGATGGCTCATCCCATGAGTATATCTTTGGTCGAAGGCCAATTTACCAATAGACCTCCACTCTTCACGGGCATAAATTATTTCTATTGGAAAGCTAGAATGAAAATCTATATTCAAGCTGTCGATTTTCAATTATAGAAGGTCATTCTAAAAGGGCCACATATTTTCATGATCAAAATTAATGGCATGGTTATCCCAAAGCCTGAAGAGGACTGGGATGAACACGACATGAAGATGGGAAAATTAAATGCCAAAGTCATGAATCTATTATACTGTGCTTTGGATGCTAATGAGTTCAATTGAATTTTCACTTGCTCTTCTGCAAAGAAAATTTAGGACAAACTCGAAGTGACCTACGAAGGAACTTCTCGAGTGAAGACTTCGAAGATTAATCTTATTGTACATAGTTATAAACTTTTCAAAATGGAATAAAATGAAACTATCTCTTCCATGTTTACTCGTTTTATAGATATTATTAATGGTTTGAAAAGTCTTGGCAGGGTTTATTCAAATGCTGACTTAGTACATAAGATTCTCAAATCACTTCAGGATAAGTGGGATCCTAAAATTACTGCCATCCAGGAAGCGAAAGATATAAACACTTTACCTCTAGATGAACTGATGGATTCTCTCATCACACATGAGCTAGCCATGTGGCATAGGACTGATGATGATCAGAAGAAGAAAAAAATAATAGCCTTCAAAGCTGCATCGGACTCAAAGAAAGATGAGGAATCGGAAAATGAATTCTCCTCCTTTGAAGATGACTTTGGAAGATGAAGATATTGCTATGGTCATGAGAAGATTTAGAAAGTTTATGAGAAAGAAGAAAGGAAGATACTATAGAAAATTCATAAATGAGGTGAGCACTCCAAGGACAAGGACAAGGATAGAGAAAAAGACAAATAACAGATGCCCACGTGCTATGAATGCAAGAAGCCCAGGCACATCCGTCCAGATTGTTCTCTACTGAAAAAGATGTTTAAGAAAAAAAAGAAGAAAGCAATGGTTGCTACATGGAGCGACAGCGAGGAGTCAACTTCAATCGAGAAGAAGAGACCACAAAGACTGCAAATCTATGCCTAATGGGTCTCGAAGATGAGGTAACATCTTCCGAACCTCAAATAGAATTTACATTTGAAGATTTGAATTCTGCTTTTCATGATCTATTATCTGAATATAAAAAGGCTGGAGTAAAGATAAGAACTCTAAAAATATAAATAATTCTTTACAAAAAGAGAAGGAAGAAATTTCAGAAAAGAATATTTTATTACAAAGAGATTTACATGCCTTTTCTAAAATGTACAAAGCTTTGGAGACTGACAAACATGCATGTATTGAGAAAAACAAAACTTTGACTATTGAAAACAATGATTTGAAAAAGGAGGTTGAAAAACTCAAGCCACTAGTTGAAAAACTTACTTTATCTTCAAATAAGCTTGAGTTAATTTTAAAGAAACAAAGAATTTCTGAAAATAAAGCTGGAATTGGTTTCAATTCTTCAAGTTCAAATGGGATTTTAGTTACTAAATTCATATCTTCAAAAGCTTATATTCCAAAATTAATATCTCAAGTAGCTTTTGTATCTAATCTTTCTGCATCCATTTCTAAAGCTACAATGTACGTACCTAAGAATATGAATAGAAAATTTTTTATGAGAAAAAGTTTTACATCTGCATCAACATCTAGATCTTTGAATCGTACATCTTTTTAGAATTCTGGAATTATATGTTATGCATGTCTTAGAGTTGGACATAATTTCTTTCAATGTAATTCATTAAAAAAAATGCATATTCTAAGAATAGAATTAAAAGAATTTGTATGTTATGCATGTCTTACCAATAATGTTTTTCCCTCCTTCGTTTCAGCAGATCTGGATTCAACTCTCAAGATCTCGTGGTAGGATTACAAACTTCAGTTCCTTCAGAGCAGATCTTTTCGTTGATGGTTGGATGGCAAGTGAAACCTTCTATTCTAATTGAGAACACTAGGGATCTTGCAAGAGAACTGTGATTAGAATGGTAGAAATGGAGTGGAAATTTGAAAAGAGAGAGGGAATAAGAGATGGTTGGCTTGGATCTGGATTTGGGCTGGATGTCGTAGATGGCGATGTCTGGCTACTTGGATCTTGGAAAGATAACTAAGGCTGCAGCACCCCATACTCACGAATACACTGCTTACCCAGCAGAGCACTCTCATACTATAATTACTTAACCGGCAATTGCATTCTCAATGCTTACCCAGCAATTGGAGAAAAATCGACAAAGTTTCATTAATGAATCATAAGATGGATTACAAGAGAGGGAATGGGATGGTATTTATAGACCCCTTACATAGTAGCTTGATAAGAACAAACTCATGGTAGCAAGATAAGAAAGAATTCTTTTGAATACAAAATAATTAAAGATGACATTGGACTCTACTCTCCTTCTTGACCTGGATGAAAACTCTTTGTAATTTAAATTGGGTAGACTCCTTTGTATTTGGACTTCTCCATGACTTGGGCGATGAAATGAGGTTGGGCGACAAAATGAGAAGAGGTAGTGCCCCCATTCCTTCCACAATTAGTGCTAATCCTTCTCTCCTTTGGCGTGAAATCCCTTTTAGCATTAGGATGAAACTTCTTGATAAGAAAGAACTCTTTGAATCTTGGATGAAGGGATATGACTTGATAAGAACTCTTTGAATCTTTGATAAAACTCTTTGATTTTTGGATGAACCTCCATTTAAATTTGAAAACATACTTGAGTTGGCATCCATCCTTAGAGTGGGCGACAATCCATGAGAAGTGGTGCTAAATGGGAGGAGAATCCTTCCATTTTACTTCTCTTAAATGGCATCATCTTGGATTTAAAAAGGACGATGAGAAGGAAATTTGTTGGCGCCTCTCTTGGATAAACTTCAATCTTAAAATTGTCCCGATGTCTCGATGTTCCAATGTCCCATTGTTCGATATCTGGATGTCCCAATTCTGGATGTCTGGATGTCCGGATGTCTGGTAAAAATTTTGGACAAACTTCTTTTCTCATGGAATTGATCCACCAAGGTGATATGGATGGTACACTACTCCAAGTGGCAGTTGACAAGGCCCCATGACATAGTGACATAGCATGATGACATGGCATGTAACCCGCACTACGTAGCGACAGGTTTTGACTATAAAAAAAGTACTCGTGGAGCATATATTCAATTGTTAGGTGCTCTTTCATTTGGATTGAAAAAAAGCAAGAAAACTAATCAACCATTAATTTAATTTAAAATATTTCACAATTCCATATAAATAAATATAATCAAGGTCATACATAAATAATTAAATTAGTTATATTATCTCAATTTCAATTTCTTCATGGATGACACAATCAACGATCTCCTGCATCATTAATAGAAATTTTTTTCTAAAATGATTTTAGATTGTATAGTATAAAGTATATAGAAATATATATTACCAAATTGCACCGACAGATTTTTCTGAAGGATTATTCTGAGAAAAAAGATCACGCTAAATCTATTTTTTAGGAGTCATAAAAATTAATTCTTTTGAAATTTGAGATGAACATATGGATGAAGAACTGTCATCTGAATTTTCAATCCGATTTCACTTTCCTTGAAAATTCTGGTTGCTTTGAATCTAGAGTTGTTATCATATTGATTTTGTGAATCTAATATTACTTGAAAGGTATAGACATTTTTTAATTTTTTTTGATAATGGCTAGAAGAGCAGATTTATTGCATCCTATATCTGTTGCCAAATTAAGTGCCAGAATGCTAACCAATTATTTAGCCAATTTTTTAAATATAATGAAGTTTGCCATATTTGTATAGTCTTCGATAATGGCATTCAATTTATACCTAATAAAATCAAATTTATAATGTTCATATTTGCATGATAAATAAATTTATTTAATTTATAAGAACTAAATTAGAATAATTTTAAAATATACTATGATCATACCATGAAACTGGAGGTTAATCATTTTTGCTGCATTAGTTACATCAAAAATTATAAACAAATTATAAATAAATAAGGACCTACAAAAAAATTAAAATATATATAAATAATAAAAATAATATTACAGGGAAAGCAAAACGAGCATACATGGCAGAAAAAAATATATTTTAAAATAATTTTACAATAAGCACAGTGGAAGATTTGGTAGATCGAACAAAATGATCTACCAATCTGCTTGCAACAGGAACAAGTATGATAATGTAGCATGCAAAAGATATCATAAGCAGGAAAAGAACCAAAAGGCATAAGGATACCTTACCGTTATACCTTTAAGAGGAGGTTGTGAAAAGCCTTCGAGCCACATACGTGTCTGGCCTCTACGGATAGTTCATACTAGGACTCGATTCCGATCAACTCCCTCAGAGTGCTAGTCCTTAGGATCGTTGAGGCCAATCTACTTATTCTTGGAAGATAAGGAGGAGAGGTGGAACCCTTCCTAACTAGCTCTCTTCCCAAGATCTAGCTTGAGTGCTAGGTAGTCACATATCCAAAATCCTAGTCCTTCCAATCCTCTTTTCTTTTTCCTCTCAGAATTTCAGCAATCTTATTCAACAAGAAAACTCTTTTTTTTCTCTCTCTTTTTTTTTCTCTCGACCAGCAACCCCTAAAATAATCCTTATTTATAGAAGCAGCCAAGAGAGGGAGAAAGAGGAAGGAGGAATGATTGGAGGAGAAGGTCAAGGGCCATACTAAATTGGCTCTAAGCTTATAAGGCAAAAATGACCATTATTCCATGAAAGCTTGGAGCCAAAACGAGCTAAAATTCAAAATTCGAATTGAGGTCAAAACTTTCTAAAGAATAACCATCATTCCATGAAGGCTTGGAGCTAAAACCAACCAGAATTCGAAATTCGAATTGAGGTAAAAACTTTTCAAAAATTTCTTCCTAGAATTTCTGCTCGTCATAGCCAAGTGTCAACACTTCCTAGTGTCGACTTTCCGAGTGTCGACACTTGGAAGTGTCGACACTTGAAACATAGTCAATCATATTGACCTCCAATGATGGCAAACGATTCTCAATCATCGATCAGCCTTTAGATTAGATAGAAATCCCTATGGTGTGTAATCCCATAGGTTCGAACACTAAGCCGGTAGCATTGGAACACTTCCAGTACCAGTCAAAGTCATCATTTAGCAATGATACCCGATATCCGGATAGGTCGAAGATTACAGAGCAACATTCTAGAACCTCTGGCATATGGTTACCATATAATTCATCCCTTTGGCCTCAAAATGCTCAGGATAACCTAGGGTTTGACTGCCAATCCTAACCTGGTACATCCAGATTGTGTCTCAACCTTATAAGTTTTATGACTCCTCATAAGAACTACCTTGGCCAAGGTTTTGCTAAATTGAGACAGTGAGTCATTCACTCCAAACCATTTGAAGGGGTCAATCCCATCTTGATCCACCACTGCTCTACAAGTACTTAACTGTACTCAAAAGCCTTTCATCATTAGATTAGAATCCAAGTAGTCCAGTACCAAAATATAGTGAGTTGCTTGCAAGCTACCATGGTGACCTCAGGTCTGAGGGACACATATATCCATATCCTTTCGCGAGCAACCCTTTGGCAGAAGGGAGCTCCGCAGTTGGTCACGTTCAGTGAGATGTCATATATTTCACCTGTATGTCACATCAATGTCTCTACACTCCTTGGTTAAGAGAACAACCAACAAACGTGACATACAATAACCTATACTTGATACATCGCCATCCTATAATAATGTATCATTTAGTTGTGAATCAGTTTAAGAACTACTCAATATATCCTCTCTATATCAAATATAATGTAGTTCTAAAGACTCCATCACACAAGAGTTCTTTTCAGGAAAATGTATATGTGATGAATAGCCAAAAGAATAACTTTTATTCATCAAGAAATTTATATACAATTACAAAATAGCACAACCATATACAGTTTAGACGATTGGCTTTGAGACATAATTCCTAACAACTCCCACTTGGACTAAAGCTAATCAGTATAGAATCTTATTCTCATTTTCCATTTACAACTATCGAACTCTTGAACTTCGATGGCTTTAGTAAAGGAGTCGGCCAGGTTCTCCTTTCTATCGATCTTCTGAAGGTCAATGTCACCTCGTTCCACGATCTCTCGTACAAGATGATAGCATCGCAGAATGTGTTTTGTACGGTGATGAGACTTCAACCCTTTGGCTTGAGCAATGGCTCTACTGCTATCACAATACACTGGAATAGGACCATCCAGGGAAGGTGCCACTCCCAGCTCGCCAAGAAACTTTCTCAACCACACTGCTTCCTTTACTGCATCCGATGCTGCAATGTATTCTGCTTTGCAAACTGAGTCCGCAATAGTAAGCTGCTTGGAACTTTTCCAGCAGATTGCACCTTTATTTAGTGTAAAGATAAATTCTGATACACTCTTGCTGTCATCCCTATCTGACCGAAAACTAGAGTCAGTATACCCCACAAGTTTTAAGTTAGGTTCTCCATAAATCAGCCATTGGTTCCTAGTATTTCGTAAATACTTAAGGATGGTCTTTACCACTTTTCAATGAGCTTCACCTGGGTCAGACTGGTATCTGCTCACTACGTCTAGTGAGTATGCCACGTCTGGTCTAGTACATGTCATAGCGTACATGATAGAATCCACTGCTGAAGCATACATGATTCTACTCATACGCTCTCTCTTCTCAAGAGTTATCGCACAATCCCTTTTGGAGAGAGCAATTCCAGTGCCTATCGGGAGAGCCTTTCTTAAATTTTTCATGCTGAACCGCTTCAGTACTATGCTGATGTACATAATTGGGACAGTCCCAGAAGTCTCTTAGATCTATCTCTATAGATCTTCATACCCAGTATGCAAGAGGCTTCATCCAAGTCCTTCATAGAGAACTGAGATGACAACCAAACCTTTATTCCTTGTAGTGCTGGGATGTCATTCCCGATTAAGAGAATGTCATCCACATACAACTCAAGGAACACAATCACAAAACCATTAACCATTTGTAAATGCAAGGTTCTTCTCCATTCTTAACAAAGCCATACAACTTGATACACTTATTAAATCGCATGTTCCAACTCCGTGATGCTTATTTCAGTCCATAAATGGACTTTTGAAGCTTGCACACCTTTAACTCATCTATAGATGTGAACCCTTTAGGTTGTATTATATACATTTTCTCTTCCAGCTCACCATTCAGGAAAGCTATTCGAACATATATTTGCCAGATTTTATAGTCAAAGTGTATCGCTAAAGCAAGCATAATCCGAATGGATTTGAGCATTGTCACAGGAGAGAACGTCTTGTCATAGTTAATACCATAACATTGACGATGCCCTTTGGCGACCAGACAGGCTTTATAGGTCTCTACCCGCCCATCTACGCTCCTTTTTCTTTTGAAAATCCATTTGCACTTAATGGGTTTTATCCCCTCAGGTGGATGCAAGGTTCTTCTCTATTCCTAATGAAGCCATACGACTTAATACACTTATCAAATTACATGTTCCAACTTTGTGATGCTTATTTTAGTCCATAGATGGACCTTTGAAGCTTGCACACTTTTGACTCATTTGTAGATGTGAACCCTTCAGGTTGTATCATATACACTTTCTCTTCCAGCTCACCATTCAGGAAAGCTATTCGGACATTCATTTGCTAGATTTCATAGTCAAAATGTGTCGCTAAAGCAAGCATGATCCGAATGGATTTAAGCATTGCCACAGGAGAGAATGCCTCGTCATAGTCAATACCATAACATTGACGATATCATTTGGCAACCAAATAGGCTTTATAGGTCTCTACCTGCCCGTCTGTGCCCCTTTTTCTTTTGAAAATCTATTTGCACCCAATAAAATCTTATCCTATCAGGTGGATCAACTAATGTCCATACATTATTGATTTCCATGGACTCCATTTCGGATTTCATGGCTCCTAGCCATTTCTCAGAGTTGAACCTCTGCATCGCATCCATATAGGAGATCGGATCCTCATTGTTCTCATCAAGTTCAATGGGATCACCATTCCAGACCAAGAAACTATAGTATCTGTTTGATCGACTTGGTACCCTACTGGATCTCCTTATAGTTCTTGTGTGGGCTCTGGGTATGAACTAATCATAACCGATTCTATGTTGTCCCTTAAGTGTGTCGGTTCCTCTATTTGTTGAACTTCACTGAGTTCAATCTTAGCAACTATAGTTCCTTCACCAAGGAACTCCTTTTCCAAAAAGATAGCCCTAAGACTGACGAACAGCTTTTGTTCCTCAGCCAAATAGAAATAATACCTCTTAGACTCTTTTGGATACCCAACAAATAGGCACTGGTCAGACCTAGGTCCAAGTTTATTCATTCCCAGATATTTTACATAAGCCGGGCAACCTCAGACCCGAAGGTGTGAGAGTGTTGGCTTACGTCCAGTCCATATCTCATATGGAGTTTTGCTAACGGAATTACTCAGAGCCCTATTCAAAAGGTAACAGGCTGATTCCAAAGTATATCCCCAAAGGGATAGCAGTAGAGAAGCAAAGCCCATCATGGACCGAACCATGTCTATTAGGGTTCGATTTCTCCATTTAGATACTCTATTTAACTAAGGTGTTCCTGGAGGTGTCCATTGAGAGAGAATCCCATTCTCCTCAAGATATGTCAGAAATTCATTGGAAAGATATTCACCATCTCGATCTGATCGAAGGGTTTTGATATACCTTCCAGTTATTTTTCTACTTCATTACGATATCATTTGAACATTTCAAACGATTCTATTTTATGTCTCATCAAGAAGACATAACCATACCTCGAAAGATCGTCTGTAAATGTAATGAAATAACTGTACCCACCTGTGGCACTAATATTCATGGATCCGCATAACATTAGTATGTACCAGACTTAGAATCTCTTTGGCATGTTCACCTTTTCTAGTAAAAGGTGATTTTGTCATCTTTCCAAGAAGACATGACTCACAGGTTGGTAGTGAACCACTTTCACTAATCTTGAGGAGACCCTCTCTTTTCAACCTGTTTATCATGTTCTTGTTAATATGACCTAGCCTACAATGCTATAGGTACGCATCGCTGATATTATCTATCATAGGGTGTTTGCTAGATGTGTACACTACTTTAACATGTCACGATAGTACATAAATGCCATTGTTCATATACCCATTCATCACAACAGAACCATTTCAAATGATTTTGTAAATGTCATTATTTATTGATAGTTCATAACCATACTGTCCAATTGGCTTATAGAAATGACATTTAAGATGAAAGATGGACAATAATGAAACTCATTTAAAATGATTTTACAAGACTCGAAAACTAATTTGAGGACTCCCAATGCCAGGACTGGAACTTGACTTCCATTTTCCACGTTTAAGAATCTCTCGCCATCCTCGAATCTTTGAAGTCCTTGCAAAGAATTACAAATATGAATTGGACTTTCTGTATCCAATACCCAGTTAGTAGTATCGTAGATAGAGAAACTACAAGGTGTTATCATATAAATACCTTGTCCAGCACTGTCCTGCTGCTTTCTCTTCTTGGACCTATTCGGGTCAAGGGATGCAATATAAAGAGGACAGTTCCTCTTCCAATGACCCTTCTTCTTACAGAAGAAGCACTCCGCTTGGCTCTTATTAGCCTTCACCCTCTTGGACAAAAGAAGCACTTCGCTTGGCTCTTATCAGCCTTCACCCTCTTGGCTTGACTGGGCCCAGAAGTATTCTGCATCTTTTTCTCTTTATTCTTCTTTTTCTTTTTCTTGAAGGAACGATGCCATGCCAAAAATTCTCCCACTAGATTTACCACCCCTTTGTTCAGTTGGTGGTCTTTCTCATAAGTATGCTATAACCCCAACATACCATGGTAGTTAACTGTAGGCTTATTCATTCTAAAAGGATCAAGAAAGTCTAGATAGGAAGAGGACAGGGAATTCAGAATCGCATTTTTTTCAAGCTGTTCATGCAAGGGATATTCGAGCTTGCCCAGGTGCTCAATCATCTCAATCATATACAATACATGATCAGTGACTGAGGCCTCATCATGCATCCGCGCGTTGTAAATAGCATAGGAGACCCTATACCTCTCAATGTCATCTGGTGTGCCAAAGGACTCCTTCAATCTTTGAAGGATTTTCTCTGATTGGGCTTCTTCAAATTTGCAACTGAACTCGTCGTTCATCGCTGCCAATATAATGCATCGGACAGTGGTCCTATCAAAGAGCCAATTTTGATAAGTGTCTCTGACCGAACCCCGAGCATTGGGAACAGGGATTTCAGGTGCCGGATCTTATATCACATACAATATCCATTCATGCTCCCGGATAATATTTAGCCTTCGATACCAGCTATCGAAGGCTCAAGACCCTTGAGCTTCTCGTTATCGAGAAGAGACCGGAGCGACAGGTTGGAAGACATCTGAAAAGAAAATCAAAACTCATTAGTGTATATGAATTATTAATCTAAAGATATGGACTTTAGTCTAAAGCCCTCCCACTATTTTGTTCAGACTGGTGGCCTCTATCTCTAATCCGAAGAATCACTTTAATTCCTTAATGGGTACTAGAACCCAATAGACAACATATGAGCCCGACTTTGGCCAGCTTACTCATGCTTATTTAAAGGTAGGTTCTTTAATCGATTACTTCTCCAAGTAACTTCTAGTATTTAGGTTTTGTCCCATGGTGCACTTCAATCATCCTTTGGGTCTCCTATTGAAGGTCCCGGTTAGGTCCAACCATTAACATGACAAAATTCAATACTTCTAACTAACGAATAGTCAAGCCCGACTTTGGCAGGCCCTACTTGACTACCGTTAAGAGTGTTGTACTAAGCCATTATATTAGGAACAATAATTTCAATAGCCCGATGAACACCCGATCTTTGGATCTATCGATGAACACCCAACTATTAGACCCATTACCATCCCACTTAATGGAAGGCTAAGACTCGGTTATCCCATAACTTCACCTTTTTATGGACCTAATAATTTAGAGAGTTTAATTTTAATATGACAGAAGAAGAGATGAGAAGACATGGATCAACCTCCCACTGATCACATCAGTTATCAAGGAGGGTTACACATAACTAATGATCCATGGGCACCTAAAATCAGTCAAGACTGATTAACCTTGGGTGACATAGGTTAACATGAGTCAGTGAGCTATCCAATCAATTCTGATCGACTACATTGGCCAGGTAAGTGAGATCATGGATTGGATTCCGCCATTAACTGTCTTACCTTAGACACCAATCGAGTTGGCCAGGTAAGAGGTAGCCCTAAATAACCAAGATCAAACTGCCAAACTTACCTTGAATACCAATTGGTTCATCAGACTTGATTAGACTAGCATAAAGACTCGGACTGTCCACTAAGCTATAAATTAGGTCCATTTAGATTTATGGACTAATCAATCTAACTATTAGAGAGATCTATGAAGAAAAAATCCTAACTCAACATTTGATTAGATTAGTTGTCTACATAGTCCAATATATTGAAACTTAGGTCTAACCCAATTAAGGACCTAATAGAAGCTAACCCGTGACCCTTAAGGCTTATTGAAATGACTTAAAATCTTTGAATCATATTCCTAGAGTTCTTTGTCATTCAAGGTAACTTAATTCTCAATTAAGTTCAATAGCCTTTATAAATTAAAATAATTTTAATTTATAATATAAAATGATTTTACAATGAATCAGAATTTGAATTCACTATTTTTTTTGCATTCTCAGGTCAAGTGTCGACACTATGCACTCATGAGTCGACTCAAGTGTCGACACTTCACACTTATGAGTCGACTCAAGTATCGACTCAAGGCCTGAGATTGAGTGTTAACAGAAAGTTATATTTTTTGTATGCATGCATGAGTCGACTCAAATGTCGACACTTGGGTTGACTCAAGGCTTTCACAAGGCAAAAACAGTGATTTCAAATCCAATTTTTTTTTTTCAAACTTTTAATCAAAATCGATCAAAACAAAACTCTTAGATCTCATCTAAATTTGTTTTATGATCATAATATTAGATTAAAACATTTTAATCTATATTTTCTTTTATTTTTCTTCTTCATGAATCAATCACAAGCGGCACCCTTACATGCCATAGGAGATCCCATTGAATGGGAAGAGAGGGTCTTGCAGCCCTACTTTTCTTCTATGACCAGACGGCCATGGTGAAGCACTCAATCCAAGTACTTTAAAATAAAACTATGATGTTAAAGCATGCTAGCATTATTATACTACAAAGAACCTGGCTCTGATACCATTTGAAGGAAAAGCAAAACGAGCATACATGGCAGAAAAAAATATATTTTAAAATAATTTTAAAATAAGCACAGTGAAAGGCTTGGTAGATCGATCAAATCAATCTACCAATCTGCTTGCAACAGGAACAAGTATGATAATGTAGCATGCAAAAGACATTATAAGCAGGAAAAGAACCAAAAGGCATAAGGATACCTTACCGTTATACCTTTAGGAGGAGGTTGTGAAAAGCCCTCGAGCCACACACGTGTCTGGCCTCTACGGGCATTTCACACCAGGGCTCGATTTTGATCAACTCCCTCAGAGTGCTAGCTCCTTGGGATCCTTGAGGCCGATCTACTTCTTCTTGGAAGACAAGAAGGAGAGGTGGAACCCTTCCTAACTAGCTCTCTTCCCATGACCTAGCTTGAGTGCTAGGTAGTCACACACCCAAAACCCCAGTCCTCTTAAGCCCCTTTTCTTTTCCTTCTCAAAATTTCAGCAATCTCATTCAACAAGAAAACTCTTTTTTTTCTCTCGACTAGTAGCCCCTAAAACAATCCTTATTTATAGAGGCAACCAAGAGAGGAGAAAGTGGAAGGAGGAGTGATTGGGGGAGAAGGTCAAAGGCTATACTAAATTAGCTCTTAGCTCATGGGAAGAGAGCTAGTTAGGAAGGGTTTCACCTCTCCTCCTTGTCTTCCAAGAAGAAGTAGATCGGCCTCAACTAGTAGCCCCTAAAACAATCCTTATTTATAGAGGCAACCAAGAGAGGGAGAAAGAGGAAGGAGGAGTGATTGGGGGAGAAGGTCAAAGGCTATACTAAATTAGCTCTTAGCTCACAAGGCAAGAATGACCATCATTCCATGAAAGCTTGGAGCCAAAACTAGCCAAAATTCAAAATTCGAATTGAGGTCAAAACCTTCCAAAGAATAATATCATTTCATGAAGGCTTGGAACCAAAACCAACCAGAATTCAAAATTCAAATTGAGGTCAAAACTTCCAAAAATTTCTTCCTAGAATTTTTACTCGTCATAGCCAAGTGTCGACATTTCCTAGTGTCGATACTTGCAAGTGTTGACACTTCCAAGTGTTGACATTTGGAACATGGTCAATCATATTGACCTTCAGTAATGGTAAACGATTCTCAATCATCGATCAACCTTTAGATTAGATAAAAACTCCTATGGTGTATGACCCTATAGGTTCGAACATTAAGCCGGTAGCACTGGAACACTTCTAGTACCAGTCAAAGTCATCATTTAGCAATAATACCCGATATTTGGATAGGTCGAAGATTGCAAAGCAACTTTCTAGAACCTCTAGCATATGGTTACCGCATAATTCATCCCTTTGATCTCAAAATGCTCAGGATGACCTAGGGTTTGACTGCCAACCCTAATGTGGTACATCCAGATCGTATCTCAACCTTACAAGTTCTGTGACTCCTCACAAGAACTACCTTGCCAAGATTTTACTAAATTGAGACATAGTGAGTCATTCACTCCAAATCATTTGGAGGGGTCAATCCCATCTTGATCCACCACCGCTCTACAAGTACTTGACTATACCCAGAAGCTTTTCATCACTAGATTAGAAATCTAGGTAGTCCGGCACCAAAGTATAGTGAGTTGCTTGCAAGCTACCATGGTGACCTCAAGTCTGAGGGACATATACCCATATCCCTTCGCGAGCAACCCTTTGACAAAAGGGAGCTCCGCAGTTGGTCACGTTCAATGAGATGTCATACATTTCACCTGTATATCACATCAGTGTCTCTACACTCTTTGGTTAAGAGGACAACCAACAAATGTGACATACAACAACCTACACTTGATACATCGCCGTCCTATAATAATATATCCTTTAGTTATGAACTAGTTTAAGAACTATTCGATATATCCTCTCTATGTTAAATATAATGTAGTTCTAAGGACTCCATCACACAAGAGTTCTTTTTAGAAAAATGCATATGTAATGAACAGCCAAAAGAATAACTTTTATTCATTAAGAAATTCATATACAATTACAAAATAGCACAACTGTCTGCAGTCTAGATGATTGGCTTTGGGATACAATTCCCAACAAATAAATATATCAAATTGGATATAACATATAATCCCATTTCAAGTGCAACATTTTTTTAATATGCAATTCAATTTCAGGTGCAACATTCCAAAAAATTAAAATGGAAAATATACCTTAAAAAAATAAATAATAGATTTCTGTTCCATTTTAAAAAAAATGCTATCCTATTCATTAAATGCAAGAAATCAAAGAAATTATCCATGACCCACCTATTTTCTATACATTAGCAAAATAAAAATAATTTATCTATATAGTAATTTATCTAATTACATATATTTTATTTTAAACATGCATATAAATTAAAATTATTTATTTTTTAAACTTATGATTTAAAAGGTTATTCAATAATATATTAAATCATTTTTTATAAAAAAGTATTTTATTTAATTTATAATTAAACTATACATAAAAAATTATTGTATAATTGTGTAATTAAATAAAAAGTAAAATTATTAAAAAAATACTCTATCTTATTCTTGAAATGTAAGAAATCAAAAATATTATCCATTACCCACCTATTTTCTATACACTAACAAAGTAAAAATAATCTATCCATTTAATAAATTATCTAATTACATTTTTTAATTTTTTTATAATTAGACTATGCATATAAATTATTTTTTATTTTTTATTAACTTATAATTTAAAAGATTTTTATTATCCACCTATTTTTTTATAATTTAAAGTGCTTTTTTGTTTAAAAAGTAAATTTTATTTAATTTATAATTAAACTATAAATATAAACATTTTTGCATATAATTATTTAATTATATAAAAAATATTTAATTATATAACAAAATTATTCAATTATAATTTTAGTTTGATTTATTACAAATTTTAAAAATTATTTTTAAAATTAAAAAAGGGGTTTGGCTCATGAATAGGCCCTTTCTATGGGCCAAACCCTTATCGATCTCTTCTCGACTTTTTCCTGGCTCTCTCTCCCATCAACCTAAAACCCCTATCCGCTCTCCCATTCCCTCTCCCATCCTCCTCCATCTCTGTTCTTCGATGCTTATGGTTTTCTTTGAGGGAACCCCAAGCCATTCATCCTCTACCCTCACTCCCTCTCCTAGTGGAACTAAAACCCTAATTCTTCGATGTCTATGATTTTCTTTAGCAAACCCTAATCCTCCCATCCCAACCAAATTCCATCAATTTTTTTTCCTCAACCCACGGACCAAACCCTTCCTCCCTTATTTCCTCCCTCCTTCCATCTTCCGATGGCCATCGACCTGCTCCCTCTCCCACACTCCCTAACAAAACCCCAAACCCTTATACCTATCCCCTTCCACCTCTTATCATCATCCACTATGCTTCGATGATGGATAAGCCTTGATCTCTACTGGCAATGATGGTTATTTGGTGCTTTGTCCTCAATGTCATCTACCAGAGGCATGGAGTAGGCATAGCACATGATAGAACCAAATACTCTTCACGGTATGTTCTATTCTCTTATTCCCCTCCCTATTCCATTCCATTCCTTGGAGGATTAGGGTTCCTTCAAAGAAAATCCTAAATCCTCTTCACGCAAACCCTAAATCTTCTTTATCTTTAAATCCTCCTTATACTTCTAATCTAAACCCTATCTCACCTATTCTTTCCACCTCCAATGCAGTGGCAAGCTGCTACTGTCCACTCATCCAGTGATTTCCAATCATCCACACTAATCAGCTCGATTGATATGCATATCCTTTCTATTTGGGAGTCGGTCCATATTAAGCCCAGCCCAATCCAACCTTGACCTGGTCCATATCCAATCCATTACAAGAGCCAGTCCAAAGAAGCCAATCCAACCCTAGCCTAGTCCATCATTAGCCCATCATTTCGATCCATCAGGACCGGCCCAGTCCTCCCTTAGCCCAAAACAAATGCCTCCATCCATTAGGACCGGATCAGTCTACACTCAGTCCATCACACAGGCTTATTCCAAAGAAATTAACCCAATCTTAGCTTAGCCCACCATCAGCCCATCAAGACCGGCCCAGTGGTCCCTTATCCCAAGACACATGCCTCGGTCCATTAGGACCATCCTAGCCCATACTTAGTCCATTCTCATAGCCTGATTCTCCTCGGCCTAGTGCACCCTGAATAGTGACTATATCAGTCCATACCCAATCAAAAAAAATTCTTTCAACTAGTCTTTACCTGATCCTCTTTTTCCTGCATAATGCAACACGGGAGAAGGAAGGCTACCATTCCTCGGGTAGCAACCCTTGTTACTGACCCGAAACTGTAAATGTGCCTTGACCCTCCCTTCTCCATGTGATGCAGCATGGGAGAAGGATGGCTACCATTTTTTATGCAACCCCTCTACCTTGATGGAGAAAGAAAGAAAAGCAAACCTTCAATATGCTGGAATTCCTCCCTTTTTCAATGATGTTGTAAGGGGAATGGATGGCCACAGGATATTTGCAGCAACTCTCTAAAAATTCTGATGAGTTTAGAAACAAAGAAAGTATAAACCACAATAAAGAGGGAAAAAAATTTTAAGTGCCATACCTTCTCTCAGGTGGTGCAGTAAGGGAAATGATAGCTGTAGCACACCTACAACAAGCCCCTAAATAATCTAATCAGTTGAGGGATGCCTAGAGAAGAATATATATATATATATATATAGCCCAAGCTTGCTTCCTATTTGATCAAATCTATGTCAGACCCTGCAGACTACTCGATCGACCTTGTAGACCACTTGATCAATCTTGTAGACGATTGTGACATCCGGTCCTTCCATCATAGGGAACTTCCACATCTCTCTACATGTAGGGCCTCCATCTCTTTTTTTTTTTTTGTTATTCTCATGTCACCAAAAATCCCATCCTTTATCCAGCAATATGAACAGTGGGGATGAAGCATCCATGGGATAAAGGGATGAATCATCTTTTACTATAATTAAAGCACAGACAAAATGGCATCATCACATGAGAAAACAGTATTACAACATCCATGCTCTTTAAATGTTTGTCACTATTTTTTAAAGTGTATGACACTGTCTCTCTCTCTCTTTCTTTAGAGCAAAATAAAAAAAAAAAAATCATTGTTTCCTATGTCTCTCAAAAGAAGAATAAAAAATCAAAAAAAATAATTTTATGTTATATATTAAGGGGCTAATAGGCCAGCAGATTTGAAGATTTAAATCAAGTTATATATGACCATCTAGGCTTAAGAGTGGCAATTGGTTAGGTTGAGTCAAATTCA
Organism: Areca catechu; assembly: GCA_021397845.1. Classification (NCBI taxonomy): domain Eukaryota; kingdom Viridiplantae; phylum Streptophyta; class Magnoliopsida; order Arecales; family Arecaceae; genus Areca; species Areca catechu. The sequence continues at coordinate 12,867,898 of CM038041.1, forward strand.
AATTAGATCAAGTCTAGATATGATATATAAAACCTTATCCATGCTTAAACCAATCAGGTACTTGGCAATCTCATGATCTGTAGACTGCACTCATATAAATTGATATTCATAATCTGGTTGGAACTATTTGGCTCGTAGCTTAACCTGTTATCGAGACTTAAATTATACCTGATCTAATTTGACATGCTCAACCCGATCTTAACAATTTATAGTAACATTTCTAACCTGATTCAAATAATTAATATTTATTTATTTTTTAGAGAAAAAGAGGTAGACTCACTATCTTATAATTACTTAGGTGCTGATATTCAAGATGCTTCATCTAAGATTTAGACTTAAAACTTTGATTACCAAGCAAAAAAGGTACGAACGTTTGAGCAACTTTATTTCGTAACATAAAAAATTCTTAGTTCACAAAGATTTTACAATTCTGTGCCATAATTAATTAATTAATTAATTAATTAATATTATTATGTAATTTTTTTTGGGGAGAAGGCAGTTAAAGTTTTCTCCCGCTGCAGAATGTTCGATTTTTTTTTTTTTTTTGTAAACTTAAAAGGAAGGAGTTAAATTCTGGGTGTGACCGCTTCTAGACGACCTTCCAATTTCAAACAAAAAATATTTGATATATAATACATATTAATTTTTTAATTATTTTTTATCTAAAAATAAATACGACAACATGACTATCGATGGTTGAATGTTCGATTCGGCCCATACCATCGCCCGAGGAAACCCCGAACAAGATTAATACCGATAGGTTTGGCTCGGACTGGTTTCAGGTGAATACGTGCGACGCCTCGATCTGGGTTATCGGGTTACCTTGGGCAAAATCAACGGTCAAGATCACGTCTCGCGTGTGGTACAAACCATAAATCGTGCGCGAGTCGCATCGTTCCTCTCGTTCCTCCCCCCTGCAAGACCCTGGATCACCTCGTCGGACAGCAATCCTCTTCTCAAACCCCAACCAAAGAAGCCTCCGATGAAAAAAACTAAACGCAATCCCATCTCCCGAAGCTCCAGAGCCCCCAAATCTCTTCTCCTTCTGAAAACATAACCCTAGAATTCCATCGAAAGAGGGCAAGAGTTCTTCTCCTCCCGCCCTTGGCTCGCTTTTTTCATCGCAGCCCAAGGAGGTGGGGTTTCGGAAAGTTTTTTTCTCCGAGCCCTAGCCCTAAATCTTGCGCCGTTATCTTGTTTTCTCTCCTTCGTCCGGTATAGCCGCGGAAGGTGATCCAGGAATCGGGGGCTAGGGGGAGATGTCTTCGTCCTCGGGGCAGCCGCAGTTTCGGTACACGCAGACGCCGTCTAAGGTGCTCCACCTCCGCAACCTGCCGTGGGAGTGCACGGACGAGGAGCTCGTCGAGCTCTGCAACCCCTTCGGCAAGATCGTCAACACCAAATGCAACGTCGGCGCCAACCGCAACCAGGCTTTTGTCGAATTTGTAAGGATTTCCTTGCAAAAAGAAAAGATAAACTTCTTTTTTATGAGCTATCCATGCAAAGATCCAATTGGATTCGTGTCGTGAATTCCTCTTTAGGTTTTACATGTTATCTGATGTCTCTGATAGTATTGGGGTACGGGGATTTGGCAAGATGACCATACTTCATGTCTGTAGCTTTTGATGACATAGAATCGGTCAGCCTAATGAACGGAATCAGCGAAACCAACAAATGAAGAAGGGTCCTTGTTTTTCGTTAGGGTGGATATTTCAGGAATGAAGTCAATGATCTTCAGATATAAATTCCATGTTTTATTGGTATTGGTGTAAATAGTGGTGTGATGATTGATAAAGATAGATGTGCTACTTTGCAGTGGAATATTAGGTGGTCGTCTTGTACTTATTGGCTTTTAGAGAGGGTGGGGGGGAGAGAACGTTAACTCTGGTTCTGTTGCTTGCTAAGCTGCCAAGAAGGTTTACTTTTTTGTAGGGTTGCATTAAACAGAAACACTTCATGCATAATTCTTTAATTCCAAATTACTTTGGAGGAAATAAGTTGGTGCAGACAAATTATTAAATTTACTTGGGCTTCTATAATTTGAAAAATAATATAAAATGTTTTGGTGAGCCTAGATGCCTAGGAGGCCTGAAATGCAGGATGAAGGTTTAAAAGGGGGTATTCACGTCATCTACCAAATATGCAATCATATTGGGAACCCACCTCAGGATACTTCCCTGGATATTCTTAGTTTAAATTTTGGTTTTCATTTTAATGCATGCTTTGACTTGTATAGCTTAAATTTATGCAAACATTTCTTAAACTTATTATTTCACTTTGCACTAGGCACAAAGCTGACAAGGTGAGGAAATATATTCTCTCAGTTTTTGCTGTCAGATTGTTGTTTTGTTTTAATCCTTTCTATATTGGTTGCTGCAACATCATAAATTATTGCTTTTCCTTTTCGTTCTTGTTTTTCGTTTTCCTGCTATTGCTAGCTTGTAGCCCTATATTGTTGAGGTTGTTTTGAGTTTAATTCCTTGCATTGTTATTTATGAAGCCTTTTGCATTCGGATAATGTATAATTTTCTATTTTCTAGAATTCAACTTTTGTTTTGTATTTCCCACTCAAAATCTTGTGCTATTCACCTTTATTTATATTTAGTAACTTTTCCCTCTTTCAGGTGGATCTTAATCAGGCAATTTCAATGGTTTCTTATTATGCTTCTTCATCTGAGCCTGCACAAGTTCGTGGCAAAACTGTCTATATACAGTATTCAAATAGGCAGGAAATTACAAATAATAAGAGCTCTGGAGATGTTGCTGGGAATGTCTTGCTTGTCACTATTGAAGGTGTTGAAGCTGGAGATGTTAGCATAGATGTCATTCATTTGGTACGTCCTATTTGCTGAGATTCTTCTTTATATAGGGACCCATTTAGCTATAATGGTTATCATCTTTAAGTAGTGCACTTATGGTTGATTGGACTATGTTAATGAGTAAAAATGTGTGGAAATTTGTCACTTGTATTTTTGGAATCGAGATGGTCTTGCTTTATCCTTTTGACTTCTGGTAACGTTCTATGCATGGATCAGCAGGTCCATGTTAACATGAAGATATGCTTGTTGTCAACCTACTGCATTGGGAGAGACGCAACGTTTCTTTGATATCTCTTTCTTTTGACCAATCCATTTAGAGCTTTTTGAACCTAGACCTGAGAGAATGGTACTTTCTAACTGTACTTGATCATCATGCCTCATTGGAGTTCTATGGCAAAGTTGATCTGAATGGACTGTTTTTGTGGTCAAATTTTCAGTACCTAGGAATCTAATAGTGCCTATGAATGTTATATATTTTGTTTTTGTTTTTTAAATGCATGGGGTGGTGGGCTTGCAAGTTCTTTTGTGCTTGACAGCAATTTGTCAAATGATATTTTGTTAGTCTTTTCTTCACAACTAAAGTACTTAATGTACGGGTTAAATTTCTGGTTGCCAGCTTGATTTGGATACGTTCCCTCTTTAAATGCATATTCATTGTGGACATCCTTTTTTTTTTTTTTTTCCCTCATTTAATTTGTTTTTTGGTGGAGGTGTTGAAAGTAAATATATCATGCATCATGTCCATCCTTTTGAATATACATCACACTATATATGATGCTTCTGGAGTTTTAATGAATGCCATTCTCTGCCTACATGTTCCGCTCTGCTCTTCAAATGAGATGAACTAATAGTTTTCTGTGCATGGTTCATTTATTTATTTCTTTATTTTTATTTTTATTTTATTTTTATTTTTTTTTTTTGGGGGGGGGGACGCGTTTGTTGGTGTTGCACTTAACATCTGTATTGTTTGTTATTTTTGTAAAAAATATTTTGTGCAGTAATCATATTCTACCTTTATCTTAGGTGTTCTCTGCCTTTGGATTTGTGCACAAAATTGCTACCTTTGAAAAGGCTGCTGGTTTTCAGGTACAAACATAGCTGTCTGGAGCAAGTATTTTATATGACCTAAAGGCAGTCCCTTACTCTGGTATTTGAACTTTTCACAGGCATTAATTCAGTACACTGATGCAGAAACTGCTTCAAATGCAAGAAATGCCTTGGATGGAAGAAGTATTCCAAGGTTTCACTTTATTTTCATTTATTTAAAATACAAATCTGGGAAGCAAAGTTTGATTTTCTTTTCTTGAAAGACATGCTGATTGAACTTGAGATTTCCAGATACTTACTGCCGGGGCATGTTACCTCTTGCCACTTGCGTATCTCATTTTCTGCACACACAGATTTGAATATCAAGTTCCAATCACATCGTAGCAGGTAAATCAGTGCAACCAAGCTGGTTATGTTTTACCCCATTCTTGCTTTTATATTAATTGATTTATTGCTCCATAATGTTTCCCTAAAAGGTCATCCTGCTTCATATGAGTAATTAATTCATTTTCCTTTTGTAATTCTTCTTGTCTTACGAGCATGAACATGATGTATCCCTGCAAGAAACTGTTGTATAACATGTTTTAGGCATTATTACATATTTAGCCTAAAACTATAAATGAAACATTTTAGATCTTCTTTGAGAAATATATTAAATTATGTTAAGATAGTTCTGTGTATACCAATTTTGCTACAACCAGGTCATTTTCAGATTGCCCTTATTGCACAATTAGGTGTAACTTTTTGAATATCAACAGTCCACCTCCTTCCAACTTGATTGTGTGGTATGGTGCAACTTGTGTTTTCATAATTAAACATGTAATATGTTTTTTGTAATTATAAATAATAATATGGAAAATCCTGTTTCATGTTGATTTATAAATCTCCATTCTCTCTTTAATTACTTGTGGTATATGTGTCTGTGTTTTTCTTGGGACAGAGCTTAGTTTATGTTCAGACAGTTCTGTGCATACAAATGCTGCTACAACCTTGTCACATTGACATTGCCCTTATTGTACAAACAAGCCGAATCTAGAATATGGACACCCCACCTGCTTGCATCCTGATTGTGCGGTATGGTGCAGCCTCTGTAATTGTTAGTTATCTGTCAAGTGTTTCAGTAGTGTACTTATATATCAGTGTATGCTTGAACCTTGCTAATTTGATAATACCTAAGCTCATGGTTACAATGCCAAAGATCTTGAGGAAATCTATGCAGTTGCATCAATTGCTACATGAGATTCATGTCAACTACTAATTGATTGAACTCTATAAGATTGGCTCTTCTAGATCTTTATAGATCTCCGATGTGTGTTGTGGCAAATAGTTATCCAGTGAGTCATCAAAGAATATTAGTTTTAATTTTAGAGGGCGGGGGCTGATGTATATTTTTGAGGAATGCTTGACAATCTTTAATACTTGGGTTATAGAAGCTTGAGCCCGCAGAGTTAAAAAAAAATTCTTTTTGTATGTGCACATATGGCTTGTTTATGCATGTATCTTGAAGGACCTTTAGCCAATACCCTTCATATACTTGGTGCTTGTTATGGATTTTACTTTCTTTTTCTATGCCCACAGTTCTTGGATTTTCTGATATTGGGAAGCATGACCTATGAGTACTTGTATAATACATTTTAAGAAGACAGATGTGATGTACTTACTGTCTTCTTACATGATGAAGCCACTTATGCAGATCAGCTTTCATGTAACAAGTCTCTCAAGCTGGATCTCAGCAATTGCAGGCCTAGCATATATTATTGCTGGGGCCATTAAGTGCAGGAAAATTAGCACTTTGGCATGGGGTTGCATGTGAAATATAAAGAGTATAATAATAATTTGGTGTTGGTTAACAGCTGCATTTTCATTGTTAGGGTCCTTTTGTTCACTATGCATTATTATCGATGGGTGTGATAACTTGCGGACTTCAAGAGCTACGAAACTTCTTGGAGAGGCGTAGGTGATTTGCTTAATCTGTTTGGATACATTAAAATGGTTTTGTTTATATAGGGTTTCCAGCGGATTTCCAAATGCTAAAGCCTTCCTGCCCCTTTTATATCTTTAAATATGTTTCAGCATGGTCATGGTGAAGTCAAGGAAAACTGAAGGAACAAATCGGTATGAAGCAAAAAATAGATCTCACTTCTTAAAAGGGTGGAAGTCATGGAAGTCATGGAAGTTTCACATTTGGCAAGTTGAATGTATATGGATCTTTTAACTTGCTGCTAAAGAGTATGAAGTGGTGCATACCATGTTTTTGAGCAATAATAATCCTTTTATGGCTAGATCTATTTTTCTTTCTTTTACATAAATGATGCTTCTGGAGTTTCAAATGATGATGCTGGTTATGATGTTATGTGCTTGTAAAATTCCAGAGGAGGCCTGGTATGCAGAAATGTTTGGGTTTTGTGTTTAAGGTTCAGGAAGAATGGAAGATTTTGAAGATGGATGTTGCAACAGCATCTCAATAATCTTGCACTTACTGATGCGTTGGCCCTCTAAGGGAACATACAAAAAAGGAGGGATTTTAAATGAACTACCAGTATAGAAGTTATTATAAGATATAAGTTCATCACTATTTTAGGTTGCATCTGGTGATTATATTGTGTTATAATGCGCTATGCTATTACACATGCGCTGCCTTCCTCTTTAACATTTTACTTTATCAACTGTTATATTTTCTGCATTTGCATGTGATTAGTTTTGTTTCAAACTAGATGGTCCTAACTTTTGGTTGATTGTGCAGGGATTATACAAACCCTTATCTTCCTGTAAACCCCTCAGCAATTGAGGGAACTTTACAGGTGACTTCTATGCATTAGAATTATTCACTGCATTTTCCTTTTTTTTTTTGGTGGTGTACTCATGAGTAGTTATTTGCAGCCTGCATTGGGTCCAGATGGAAAGAAAAAGGAGCCCGAAAGTAATGTACTTCTAGCTTCTATCGAGAATATGCAATATGCTGTGACAGTTGATGTTCTTCATAAGGTAAGATGCTTCATATATTTTTTAAATATTAATTTTCAGTTCTATATTGAAGTACAGACGGATAATAAATTTGGCACTTCATTTTCAGGTGTTCTCGACATTTGGTACCGTGCAGAAAATTGCAATTTTTGAGAAGAATGGTGGAATGCAGGCTTTAATTCAGTATCCTGGTAGGGATGTTATTTGCGTAGTATTTAATATATCTGCTATCAATTTTTTACAAATATTGTGAATATTATGCTTGTGTTGGATGAGAAGCATGTTTCTTATTAAAATTTGTTTTTGAGGTTTTTACGTGATAATTAAACTGATATTAGGCACATGCTATAGTAAGGCATGAACTGATAACTATGTGGTTCTAATCAGACATGCATGTGCTCATGCTCGTGTTTGCAGGAAGGCATGCATGCATGCATCATAACAGTTGATTCTGATATGCTGATATACATGCATGTGTAAATTTTGTTGAGTCATTTTTTGTTGGTTTGTTTTTTTAAGCCATGGTAATACTTGCAACATTTGCATGATATTCCTTTGTCTATTTGTTTGGTCTAAAAATCTTTATGTTTGTTTAGAGTCTGAATAACATCTTATTAGCCTTTCTCAGAAAAAATTCACCTTTAAATTTTAATTGTCCCCTTTTGGGAAAAAAGGGGCATTTGGGTTGTGTTTGGTTTATTTGTCCCAGGATGTTACACAGTCTTAAAAATTCTTGCCATCCGTGACAAATTCCCCTTTCTTTAAGCCTTTCCAAGAAATGAGGTGCTAATGTATGCTTAGTTGTTAAAGCATGATGCCATGCCAGGTGTAGAGAAATCCATGACATAGAAACCATTTGTTTGTTAAGGATAACAATGTGAACAATGGGAAGGGATTTTACTTTAGCCAAAATTTTAAACAAGAGAAAGAAGGCGTGTTGATGCTGGGCAACCCTTTGGAACCTAATATGCAATGTCGCACATTTTCAACGAAATCCTAGCTTTTATAATGATGAGAAACCGATTTCAATATGATAGTGAATTTAATGATATGGAAGTTAAATTCAGGGACTACTATTCCTAGTAAATAAACTTGAAGTTAATTTAGATGCAAAGAGAATTTATGGAAGTCGTGCCATGTACAGGTTGCTGAAAATGAACATCAGATAGTTAGCAGACAACTAAACAGAGTCTGTGAACAATAAAAATTTTCATCAAGTGGAAGAATTTAGGATGATTGTTGTCCATTCTTTCAGTGTGAGCTGACCACAACCCTCTGCATGGTCCAAGCTTGTTCCTGTTCCTTGCTGTTGGAGCATGTGTGGCTGCCCTCCAGCTGGATGCTTCCCTTGGGTTGGTGGTGTTGCTTACAACAAGGACCTCAAGGAACTATTTTAGGGGTTAATATGAATAAAAATCTCAAAGATTAATTTCAGAGTGATCAGAACAAAGCAGATCAGAAAATTTTGTAGCTCAATGGAATCAACAGGATTGCAAGGTGATAAATTTGCATCACCATTTCGTTGCACTTGTGGAGGTTCAGCAGGGGAATAAAGGAAATTTTAAAGCTTCAAGAAAGGAATGAGGAGGTCCTTTGGAACAGCAGACCTGGCCAGTCCCTACAACAGTCCCTCTAGGGACTGGTTCCAGCCAGGCAGGTACTTCAATATAGCCTGTTTTGGACGGATGAGGCTTCTGCCATGTTAAACACAGATGGACCATTGTTAGGGTTGTGAGATGGAAAGCTTAGTTTGCTGTGATTGGATTGAAAACAAGAAAGGAAAACTGAAAATGATAACAAGAATGCAATGAAAATAAAGATGAATAAAGCTATGGTCTCTGATCTCACGTTGGTGGCTGGGGACTAGCTCACAGGGCTTCACATCTGCATCCACGTTTGACACACAACCACACAAGGAAAATAGCTTCATTGACAGAGAAGTACGGATTTTATATAAAATGGAAATAGAGGAACAAGCCAACCCATATGAAAGTCTGTTCCTTTTGTAATGCCCAAATTTTCCTTTTGCTTCTTAAGCATGGTGACTAAATTATTCACTTAAACTCAACTTATTTCACACTAAAATTAAACAGTAGGGACTAAACAGAATAAACTAAAACATATAGTGAAGACTTAATAATTTCATTTGGATTCCAAGGATGTGCTCTGATGATGTTTGGTGATGCATCTGACATGCTATAAGGACTCCATCGGTTGCTCTGATGATGTTTAGCTATGCATCTGATATGCTATGAGGACTCCATCCAAAGGTTTGGAAGTCTCCTCAAGTGCCTAATATGAGCTCGAAATCCTTTGCAATTTCCATTGGATGTTAAAAGCATATTTATGTGTAACGATGCATAACAACATTTTTTTTATTTTCGGGTGAAACAATCAGCACCAATTCGGAATTAGCCATTATGGTGGAAATGTACCATGCTTGTTCATGCTTAAGAGATGTCATGGTAAATGTTCTAAGAATGTATCCTGCCATCTGTACAAGCATTTTTATATTCTTTCAACCTGGTCTCGTCTTTTGATCCGCCTCTTTCCGGACCCTTCTACACAAACAAGATCATGTGAAGTCCCCATAGATTTTCACATACATATAAATTGATTCTACCATTTTATCCTTCTGCAACTCCTATGCTTTTACTTAGTTCACTTTCAAGCCAAATCTTATTATCACCCCTCAGATTCACATTTATGCCAAATCTTATTAATAGATGATGGTTGCATCAAGATTAATAAGCCCTTACATCTGTTTAGCTGTTTGGATGTTCATATAAATAGTTAAGGTGGTTATTAGCAAGTTTTTAAATCTCCTGGGATGGGGATGTCTTGGTTTTTTTATGAAACAGGACATGCTGCTGTCCTGCTCCATCCTGGCACTTGGGACAGGGGATGTTCCAAGGTGTCGCAATTGGGATGCTAGGACACTGGCGGGATGTCCTGTCCTAATACATGGGATGGTTCCCCGTCCTGGTGTCCCATGGAACATCTCGCCGGACCCTGAATCCTTGGTTATTAGTTCAAATAATCATTTAAAGGCTGAACTGGTGCTTGACCAGGGAAAAAGTGTTGGGGGATTGGAGAGGTGATTTGTGCAATGATCAATGAACTGGAGTTTTTAATCTATAACTGCTAAATTTTGACTACTTTTGAATAAACTGAGTATATTCTAGGATTTTTTGTGGTTTAGTCTTTTATTTCCATTAATGAATTCATATTGTTCATATTTGCGTGCACATATGTATGTTTTTTTTTTTTTTTTTGTGCTGAGATTCTAAATGTTGCACTGAAAGCGTCATGGCAATTGCCTCAGCTTGAAAGTTTTCTCTGTAAAATGGCCAACCCCTCCGATCAGACATGTGAATTGGTGCCATCATATTTTAACCATTTTTTTTATAATAATGAAAATCTTGACTATTTGGTATATCATTATGGTGAGAAAAATCATGCATGCTTAATTCTTCCAAGTAAATGGTACAGTTATGATTCTGAGTCACTGTCCTTTTCAGATGTAGCAACAGCAGCGGTTGCCAAAGAGTCTTTGGAGGGACACTGCATCTATGAGGGTGGTTATTGTAAGCTTCATCTGTCATACTCTCGTCATACTGATCTCAATGTAAAGGTATAGATATGATTTTTTGGGTTACATAAAGTAATAAGAACTGTTAAAACAAGCTAAAAAGTGGTTTTAGAGGAAGAAACCTCTGGTATCCATCAGGAAAAGAACAGTTGGGTTCTTGATGTCCATTTGTTGACTGTCCAACTGCGTATGCTTCTTGACACCTTATTTTATTTATATATTGCTCTTCTTGTAGTTGGTGATACACCATTGTGTTTTCAGGCTCATAATGATAGAAGCAGAGACTACACGATTCCAGACACAGGTATGCTTACAATGCCCCGAGCTTCCGGTTTGCCAACTGCTGGCGCTAGTTGGCAGGCTAATCCCCAGGCTGCATCCATGTATGCGGGTAATTCTGTTGGTGCACAAGCACCGGGTCCTAATGGGCAAATGCCCACCTGGGATCCTAGCATGCGGGGTGGGGCCTATGTCGTGGCCCCAAGCACATACCCGGGACAAACATTTGCACCGCCTCCGGTTTCTCATTACCCTGCTTCAGCAGCCATTTCTAGTGCTCCAGCTGAATCACTTCAAGCTTCACAACCAATGTCTCAGTACGGTCTGCCGCCAAATGCACGGCCACCTACTTCTGCATCAGTTGATCAGCCTCTGTATTACCCTTCGTAAGCTGTATCTCCTCTGACATCTTCTTGCCTCCTTTGCATCTGTTGTTGGTTGCAAGTATTCAATGAGTTTATTCAATCAATGATCTGATGGTACTTTGAAATGACTCTTTTCACTGTATGTTGGTGGTTTTCATCGGAGATGCTTTGTGTAGCCTGGAAACATATTGCCCTTGATAAATGTTGCCTTATCTCAATTTGTCCTACCTTATTTTCTTGGAGACTCCGGCGGAGTTCTTCATTGTTGGCATATGATAGCCAGTTTCAGATTACAAGTGTTTATGTTGCAAAGAAGGCTTTATAATGATGATATTTGAATAAATCTGTGATTTAGAAGCAATGACATTAATGTTGCTTTGCTCTGCTGTCTCATATCTGTCCATCTCTTCATCATGTTCCTCAGTCTAAACACCTTTGAATGAGGAAACGCCGTAATTCTTTCCGTCCTGGAATGTTTGAAGCAATTTTCTCTCTATGTCAGCTAGCATGACAACGAATTTCTGCAACAAAGAAAAAAGGAAAAAAAAAAAAAAAACTCCATCGGTATTGTACTTCCAAGCTTCTGAGAATGTAGGTGATGAATGTCTCTAGATTCATGGCTACCTTTTTTGATGTTGGAATCTCTAACGATGATGAAACACAGCTGTTCTCCAACAAATGCCCGTGATGTGGCTACTAGACGCGATCAGCCAAACGTTGTAGCCAAACTCTGTGAGTTTCGTGGGGTTCCCTTGCACTCGCTATCAATTGACTTGAGACTCCATTGTGAGCTGTAATGTGCTTATGAGAGCTTAGGAACAGGTCTACGCCAGTCTCGTTTTTCAATATTTATTTAATATTTTTAATTATCTTTTCGTTAAAAATTTTAAGTGATAAAAATAATTTTTTAAAAAATTGTGATATTATGTGATTGGTATTCTATAATTTGGATTATGATATTTTATATGAAATATTTTTATCATTAAAAAATTTTATTTGTTTAATAATAAAAATATTTTTAATTTTATGATATTTTATAAATAGGATTGTGATACCTTGTCACGAGAAAGAATATTTTTATTATTTAATTTTTTTTTAAAAAATAAATTGTATATATTAAATGTATGTTTGAATGATGAAAATATTTTTATGATATTTTTTTATAAACAAGGTATTATAAATCTGGTCATAAGATGTTATAAGATCAAGGATATTTTGATCATTAAAAAATTTATAAATTTTTTCAATGATGAAAATATTTTTTGATCTTATAATATATGGATGTCATAATTCAAGTTATAGAATATCAATTTTTTTAAGAAAAATAGTTTTATCATTTAAAATTTTTAAAAGGTGAAGTAATATCAAATATTTATTGAAAAATAAGATTTATATAATTCAATTAGATTGAATGGTATGTTTTTCTTTTATCGGGCATAATGTACAAAGATTTAATAGCCTCACATATTTAGTGAATGGACTAAGTTATGAATCATTAGAAGGCAAGCACCATGGAGTGTTACATCGGAATCCACGTTTCCCCGGCGGAGGCAGATTTTGGCTCGGGATTTTGGTCTGAGGTTCATATGAGGGAATTTAGCATATTGTTGACGTGCTCACGGCTGGAGTTTCCTGGCTGCCGAGCGTCTAGTGGCATTTGGAAATGATTTGTCCTGCGGCAAAGATTTGGAAATTGATAAAAATGTGAATTTTTTATGAAATACCAAGTCGAGAAAAGAAACTTGAGGATATGAATTATTGAAATATTTCTTGAAAAGGAATATGGTGTAGCTAATAAGATAAAAGTATGGCAATAATTTTTCAATTTTTATACTTTGTACTTCAATGTTTTTCAATAAGAACTTTATAGTTAAAATCACTTAACTTGTAATACATAGTCTATGAAATCTTTCTATCAATTATATCCATTAATTTATTGATATAATTTTAATTTAATTTTTATTTATATTTTGAAATAATCTTTAATATTATTTTATATTTTTTTGGTCCACGTTGCCATCCCTTCTATTATTTCTCTATAAATAGTAAAATTATCAGTATAAACATGGTCCTTTAATGAACCCTATCATTTTTTTATTGAGTTGATCAAAGAACAAAGGAAAGGAGAGAGAAAAAAAGAGAGATGGACTCTACTGCTCTCTCTATGAAGTTTTTTAACTCGATCTCTAACCCTAATTTCTCTTATTCGTTCCTCTCTACGAGGTGTCGGCCATGACGGAGGCCACTCTCCCTTGCCGTACTCTAGCTCTAGAACCCCAACCCTGATTCCGCCTCTCCCCCCAACCCTGGCTCCCTTCCCACTTGCTCAGCCGTCTCCGCTTAAGAGGCCTCCCCTGGCTCATCGCTCCCATCGTCGACCTCCCCCACCTCTGCCTTCATTCATCATCTCGTTGATGAGTTCTGGTCCCTCCCTAAGTTGATCTACTGCGTGAAGTGCCCCTCGCCTATGCCTCCGCCCTCCGGCCCTTCCCTGACATGACCCGAGTGTCTTCCAATCATGTCATGGGCTGCATTACCTAGGTCTGGGTCATAACAGCTATGGATGATCATTACCTAGGTCTGGGTCATAACAGCTATGGATGATCTTGGTCACATGCAGTTGGTCGCCGACTTCGACAGAGAGATCACTAAGGGTTTTTGCTCCTACCTCATTTCGGTACTCAATAGTGCACTATCGGAGGAGGTTCTGGAGGTGAGACTAGAGGATTTTGAGGACTTGAACGTGGTTGGAATGCCGAAAAGGGCCAAGTTGAGGGTGAACATGTGGCACGATATGCTGATCAGTATGTAGAAGAGGACTAAGGCGTTGATAACCAAGGGAGAGGGGAGGCTGCCCATCGAGCCCTTCCCTTCGTTGGTTATTAATGTGGACAAGATTCTAGCAAAGGGGAGCTAATGCTTGATAAATTGTATAAGGGTAGGGTTTCGTGAGTGATGGATATGGGGTGTTTCATCCAGCTGAATGATTTCAGGGGGAAAGAGGGTCAAGTCCATGTTTCCCATATTACAAATAGAAGGATCACCAAAGCAAAGGATGCAGTAAAGCTTGATCAAGAAGTGTTCATGAAGGTGATCTCAGTGTTTGGACAGAAACTTAGCCTTTCCATGAGGGATGTGGATCTGCTTCCAATGAGGAAGAACTTAGAGGATGAGACACTGAGGGTGAACCCTTCAAGTGGGAACAATGGGCCAGTGGCAAGGACCAGCCTTTTGAGCATCATGATCATGGAAGAGGATGAGAATGGATTATCTCGATAGCCGTTGAAGAGGATGAGCTCACCAGAGAAATGGGAGGCGAAGCAGTTGATTGATTTTGGGATTTTGGATGTGAGGAAGTATCCTATGTTCGATGATAATGGTGATGGGCTGCTGTATCAGAAAGAGGGGGCAGAGGAAAAGCTCAAAATTAAGCTCAACAAGAATGAGCCTACATTCTTGCAAGGGCATAGCCAATTCTCAATTGACATGTCCCTTGTCAAGATTTTCAAGAATCCAGAAGGTTTTTTGAGCAGGGCAATGACACTCCAGTCAGTTCTCATTAGGGAGAGGAGGGAGGTCCGAGAGCAGCAGTATAGGATAATGCTTGATTTGATTCCATCTCGAAGGATCTTAACAATCCATGAGAGGACCCTATACAACATACTATGAGTTAAAAAATATTAAAAAAATTAAAATATTATTTCAAGATGCCAATGAGGATTAAAATAATGTCATGCTAGCAAACTAATGGACAAAATTAATGGAAGAGCTTTGCAAGTCATATATTACGAGTCAAGTAACCTCAACTATAAGGTTCTTAGTTGAGGGGTATCAAATCATAAAGTATAAAAGTTAAAGGGCTATTGCCATACTTTTACCTCGCTAATAATGATAAACAATATCCAAAATATCATTGCTATTTTAAAAATTAAATACCAAACTAATCAATTTGACTAAGCTTTGTTAAGTTCACTTACTAAGAGTAATTTGGAAAGCTATTTTGCTAAAGTGATAAAAATGGATCTAAAGTGATTTGAGACTATTTTTAGGAAATAATTACTATTGTTGGATGGGTAGAGTTGTCAACTGGAGGATAGACTATTAGATGGACTTCGATCTTATTTGGCTAAGTTTTTGAAGTACCATAAAGTATTTTTTGGTACTTTAAAAGTATTTTAGATGGTATAGTGATATTTGAAAAAAAATTGGAAAGTTGTTTTGGTAATGCCTAGATTGACATCTCAAAAGGGGGGATAAATTAGATTTTCAAGAATTTGAGTAGATATGTGCAATTTGAAAAGTTTTAATTCAATAAGCCAAGTATAGTTTACGATATATTGAATGTGAAGAATGAAAAAGTAAAAAACATAAATACAAGAAATTTATAGTAGTTTGGTGTAATCTCAGCACCTATATCCACTTTCTAAGGATCTTTTAGAATTTCTACTATACTCCCTTAAGAATATAGTCAGATTATTTTGTCCCGGGCCCATAATCTAAAACTCAATACAAGTTTGTTTTACAAGATTTACAAAAAAAACTAATTGACTTCAAAGACTAGCTAATCAAAATCTTAAACTACAAAAAATAAGTTTCAGATCCTACTAAAACTGGCAACACAAAAACATAAATTGAAAATAGCAAGAAGAACAAACTCCTAAAAGAGTAGAATATTGCCGGTGAAGTTTAGCTTGTAGGTGCTTAAAAGCTTCAATGATTAATTTTCAATGCTCACTCAGTTACTCACTAAATCTTTCAAGAGAGTTGGTTGGAAGTAGTTATGATTTCTCAAATTTTCAATGACAATTCTATGAATATTCTCTTATTCTCAAGTGTATTCAATGATTGTAATAAATGTCAAGACTCTTATTGGTTTCTGAGTTTAACCCTTACTTTTATACTTCTCCTAATATTTTTCCATGAGTTTAAAGGCTCTTCTAGCTATTTCTAACTATTAGAAACTAAGAAATAGCCATTAAAATAAAAAATCTTGAAGTTTGGAAGTTTGCAGAGCTAGCATTGAACTACTATTAGATAGCCATGAGTTAGCTTGCCTGGTGATGAGTCGACTCATTTAAAAAAATTCAAAAATCTGATACACTATTATACTGTGAGAGTCGGCTTTTCTTTCTGTTCAAAAAAATTTTTTTTTTTTATATCACTGAGAAAGATGGCTCGCCTGTCTGGGAGTCAGCTTGTTTGAGTAACTTAAAAATTCAGCATTCTATTTTTCTTGAGAGTGTCGGCTCTTGCTCCATAGGAGTCGGCTTGCCCATCTAAGAAATAAAATTACTCCTCTATTTAACCGAAAGAGTTGGCTCGTCCTTACCATGAATTGGCTCATCTGCATGCCAATTCAATATGTCACTTCCAAAACATGCCAGAGTCGGCTCTAAGTTTCATGGATCAACTCTTCATTCCAGTCATGAATTCTAACACACTTTTCACTTTAAATAAAGTATAATTGAGCTCTTAAAGCTCATATATACTTCTAATAACTTATATGAGCTCACTACACTTCTCAATGGTTTATAAAAGTTTTGCAATGATACATAGTGTTGCCGCCTAGATCGCCGTGGCCTGCAGCTTCTTACGTGGCTCGGGTGAGTGGACTCCCTGCCAGCGTCATCGGGCTCGTCAGTCGGAGACGATCAAGGGAAACATAGTCATAGTTGTAGGGATGAAGGGGCTTGATGTTGTGTTGTGGTCTTCCTGTGGGCCTCTCCGATGGGAGAAATCTTCACCGTATCGTCCCTCTGTCGGGCGGACCTGCAAAACAGAGAAGACCTGCGCTGGGGATTCTGGTTAAGGCACTCCGACGATCAAGTCAATGGGACGATCGAAGGAAATAAGAGACCTCTGAGGCCGAGAGCTTGGGGGACTTTCTGGTGCCAGAGGGTGATAATGTAAGAATGAAGAGAGTGAGTTGTCTCTTACTTACCTCCCCTTACCTCTATGGCCATTTTTGTATGGACGAATGGCTCCTAGGGAGGCGTGCTGGTCTCGATGTAGACTTGTCATGCTGGGATAGCCTGTGAGGCCATGATTGGTTGGTGAACCTTTTTCTTCTGGGTGGTTCAGGAAGTTGTTGCATGAGTACAGTATCTTGGGCATGGCACCATTCACTAGTTAGCGTAAATAGTAGCTTAGGAAACTTAAATGCAAACCTTCCTTGCAGATGGCATGTTAGGCGGCGTGCCATAGGGCCCACGTGGACGGGGATCCTTGGAAAGAGCACCGGGGCCATGTGGATGGGCCCCTCGAGAAACGCACCGGGCCCACATGAATGAGACCGAACTGCGCGGTGCACCCGATGACCGAGCTGGGCTGAGATGTTGCTCCAGGTTGCCATGCAGGTACACGGACCGAGGAAGGGCCCGTGGGGGCCTCCATGCACGTTGATCGAGGCGACGTGCGAGGCCCCAAGCACGTAGGCGCGAACCCATGCGTGCACAAGTGAGGAGCCGGTGCAAGACCGTAGAGGTTCGCTGCTCCCCAGTGGCAGAGACGGGATTGGGCGCTGCCAAGGTACCGGCCTGGACGAGGTCGTGCCGGACTGGAGCCAGAGATGGGCCCTGCTACCCATCGCATCGGGCGGAGTTGGAGGAGCAGGGTCAAGGGCACGGGAGCGTACCATGCTTTTGCGGGTGAGGCTGCGTCAGATCGGAGCTGGAGGAACCGGGCCGCGGGAGCCGGACCGCTGCGGGCGTGCTGCGAGCGCATCGCGAGCGTGCCGAGCTGGGCTGTAACCGAAGGAGCTGGGGCTCGGGGGCCCGCTGCCCTGGGCGTACTGCGATGCCGAGCTTGGAGGTGCCGAGCCGGGGCACGCCGGCGAGGTCGGTGGAGCCGCGTGGGGCGCCGCCGGGGTGCCGTTGCAGGGCCGGAGCCAGACCGGGCGAAGTCAGGGGAACCGAACCCCTGCGGGTGTGCTGGACGGGAGCACGGGTGTGCTGGACGGGAGCACGCAGTGCCGGTGCTGGGGGAGGCAAGCTGGGGCTGGCCTTTGCGCCATGGGCGAGCTCGAGCGGAGCCGGAGGGGAACATGCAGACTGGCGCCGAGCTCGGAGGCGCCGGGGCTCGGGTGGAGCCGGAGGGGACTTGCGGGCACCCAGGTTACGCGGAGCCGGAGCTGGAGCTTAGGCGGTGCAGAGGTTGGCTGGAAGCCGGAGGAGCCGGGGGATCCGTCATTGGGCACGGAGGTGCCGGGGCCGCGCCACGCCGGGCACGAGGGCGCCGGGCGGTGCTTGGGCGAAGCATAGCCGGAGCTGGAGGTCGGGTTTGTCCCCCCTTGCACGCGGACTGAGGAGAGGTCCAGAGCCGCCCTGGCACGGGCTTGTGCGGGCGCGACTCT
Source organism: Areca catechu (assembly GCA_021397845.1). NCBI lineage: Eukaryota > Viridiplantae > Streptophyta > Magnoliopsida > Arecales > Arecaceae > Areca > Areca catechu. The sequence goes on from CM038041.1 coordinate 12,886,315, forward strand.
GGCGACATGATACGGATGCACGTTCCTCCCGCGCGCGGATCGAGGGACAGAGAAGGTGTTGAACTGGGGATGGCTGGAGCCGACCCGAGTCTGACCGAAGTGAGCTGGCCAAGTTGCCGACCTGGGTCAAGGTGCCAGCCCCGCCGAGCTGGGCTCCAAGCACGATCGGGATGGGCTGACCGGGATGCTGGCCTGACCTGGTAAGAGTAGGCTGGTCGAGCTGCCGACCTAACCTCCACAAGGACTGATTTCTTCAAGTGGTCCCATCGTTGTATCAGGGCTGAATGGGTCGGTTACTACCGTAACACATAGGATCTCTCAAAGTATTCTAATGATTTATAAGGATTTCTATTGATACATAGCCACTGGAATGCTCCCTACAAAAGTATTCTTAAACCAGCTGAAAGATATTAGTATACTTTTCATACTTCAACATTTTATAATCATCAAAATTATTTATGAGATCAACATTTGGTTTTACTAAAAAGCTGAAAATGTTTATTAAAAAAAAAAAAGCTTCATTTTGGAGTTTTTTTTCAAAAATACTTTTGAGTTAATATCAAGAAATTATTTTGATGCAAATAAAATTTCAATGCTCAAAATACTTACGAATAAATATCATAATTATATCTTATATCATATCATATTATATTACTACATTATAAATGTAATATAGTATAATAATAAACTAATATCATAATATATATGATGTTACCAGATCGCTGACATGGAGCAAGGAGCCTGACGTGGAGCCTCCATCGAACGTCACGCGGGATTACCACCACGGGCCCCTTCGCCGGGCTGAGCCCCCGATGCTAGCGGGGCCGCCTGTCGAAAGCCGGGCTCCGTCCTCCGCCAGGTCAGTACCCGCCAGGTCGGACACCTAGGTCGGAGCCGAGCTCAAATCCCACCAGAGCCAGACCTTCCGAGCCCGTGCTCGGGTCTCGCGGTCCGGAGTCGAGCTCAAGCCTCCTCTGCCATGCGGGACCCCTTCGAGGCCGGGTCCCCTGGCCTTGGCGCACCTCAGCCACCTCAGCTAGTTCGAGCTCGGTCAAAGCTAGGCCCCTCTGGCCTGGTGCCGAGCTCGGCCCCTCTCCGCACGGTCGAGCCATCGCGAGACGGGTCTCCTGCGAGCGGATCCCATCTTTCCAGCTCGGCCCCCGACACAAGTCAAGACGTCAATCGTCGAGGAAGCAGCACCTCCCATCCGAAGACGGTGGCGGGCCCTCCAAGGACCGTACGACAGCACCCGCCACATCATCATTAATGCCCACGGCCGCCATTCACCCCAAGAAGAAGGAAAGCTCACATCAAGGCATTGTGCCCCTCACCGGCTTGCTGTACGACCAGGAAAAAGATACCAGGGAGTGCGATTCCCGAGAGCAGTGGCGCGACAGTCGAGGCCCTGCCGTACTTCCAGGAAAGGCAAATCGAAGGAATGTCAGAGGCTCCTGGAAGCTTCCTCATATACCTAATAAAGAAGGCGTACCATTCACGGCACGACATCACGTCATACTCATTTGCCAACATGGGAGGACCCCAAGGCAAGCCGCAAAAAAGGACCCAGCCAGTGTAAGCAAAAAGGAGGTAACAATGCTCATTTTTTCAATTCCAAGCAAAAACAACACAACCACCATAAAGAGAAAGAGGAGAAAGGGGAGAGGCCAGATAGGAGGGCAAGACCATCTCGGCCACCACATCTCCCGGCTCACTCGCACTCTCATACACGATATTCATTCCTAGCGTGGAGCTCATCAAGAGGGGTTCGACCAGGAGGATCTGTTCCCCTAGATCGTTACTAACTTGATCGTCGGAGTGCCCCCGTCGGAATCCCCGGCCCGGGTCACTGACGTTGGTCGTCTTGCAGGTCTCGAGATACCGGAGGCATCCCCGGCGGACGGGCGCGGACCACTCGACACTATCAACAGCTACGGACCACGACGATCCAGGCGGCAACAATATCATAAACATATAATACAATCTATAATAATATTATTATATTAAAAAATATGATATGATATAATATAATCTGTTATATAATAATCTTTTATTGGATTATAATCCATTATATTATATTACATTATAATTATAATAATATTATATTATCTTATATTATTAAAGTATATATTTTGTAATATTTTTTATTATTATCTTATCATATCAAAAATATATATATTTTTTATTTTAATACCAAATATATATTAAAGTTATGAAGTACTTTATAAATATCATTACCAAATAACAAATTATCTTTTTATAAAAACTCTCTGTTTAAAAATTTTAATTTTTCAAAGTTCTATCTCTAAAAGCTCCAAAACTTTTTACTGCCAGCAACAATTCCAAACAAGATCATAGGATATGAAATCATCTTGGATAGATTCATTTCACGGACTCAACTAGTGTGAACTCATCCTGCATCATGTCCACCTAATAATTTCTCCACGTATGGACGCAATCTTTTGTCACCAAAGATTAGTCAACACTCAAGTACCGAAAGAAAGATCGGTCAAAACTGGTTGCTTTGGTCATCTTCGCCTTCTTGCCACCGGTTTCATCTTAGTGATCTGCCGTACAATTTTTATGGTGGAAATCCGCGTTATGGTTTTGTTGCACCCGAAGTAATTTAATTAATTTATTTATTTTTAACAGAATACAAGCTGGTCGGCTGCCTATCCGCTCGATATTGGTTTTCTCAAATATATATATCAAATATCACTGGTTACTCATTACTGGTATATATCCAAGAAATCCCTGGTTACTAGTAAATGGTAGTTGATACGGTCAGTATAAATCTCCACCTCTTAAAACGAAGTTTAAGAGGTAATTAATCCTTGGAAGACTTGTAACAGCTTGGTACCGTTGCGATAGAAGCGAATCGTTTAATCCCCGGCTTCTGTGAACTGGAATGTTTTATATCTTTCCCAAAACCAAGTTAGAACTGCATTAATTAATTAATTAATTTATTTTGATGAAACAAAAAGCGAAGAAGTTAGATTTCGGGCAAGATCATTTCTAGACGGTTTCCAATCCCAGTCAAGAAATGTTTGATATACGGCGTGCCAGAAAATATTCGATACACGACGCATATTAATTTTTCGTAGCCATTCCTCACCCGAAGATGAGTACATCCATCTATCGAGTAAACATGATTTGTCATATATATTTATAACTTTTTCATAATCACTGATCAATATAAATTCTAAAATTATTTTATTATTTTTTTAAAAAAAATTATTTTAAAATTTTTTAATTAAAATATATTTAAAATGAAACTCGAATTCCTGCCGACAAGATGTAAAGAAAATCTCGTAACCACGACGTGTCATTGGCATCTGCGATTAATTGTTTAGAAGAGTGGGTGGGAATGAGAAAGTTGCCAGTATGTACTTTTAATTTATGAAAGAAAATATCGAGTACGCATTGTTTCCTAGCCCAAGGTAGAGGAGGGGAGCCAGTCCTACCGTCGACCCCACGCAAACTTTGGACTGCCGTTGCAGTCTCGGTGAAGATAAATCCATGCGGTTTTTTTATTTTAAAGAAGATGGACACTGAGTACGGTATAAACCACTACTCACCAGCATTTTATTGATATAGAAGTAAAATGTACAACTTCAGCCTAAGTAGTAACGGAGGAATGTACAGTATAGACAAGAGAAAAAAAAAGCCTCATCTGTAAAACTGGGAAATGCAGCCTGAAGGCGCTAAACCGAAGAAAAGGACTTCAAAATAAAAAATTATAAAAAAAAAAAAGGTGGGGGACGGTAATGCAGCAGAAGAGATCACACAATGTTCACAGGGCTGCAAATTCCTTCATCATTGTCCCCAAATATATAGAGGCGACCAAAAAAAAAAAAAAAAAAAAAAAACGGTGGTAATTAAAGAAACAGCACTCAAAGCCGGTGGCTCCGTAGAGCTTTCGAGAGGTAGATAAAACATTGGCGGTGATAAAGGTCAAAAACATGCCAAGGGGTACGGATGGAGCACAAGATTTCTCGGTCTCAGAACGCCCCACATCTGGTACAGTAGAACGTATGAGAGACAAGCTTAAGTCTTGACCAGCTTTGCGTGAGTCCAGGTTCGTTTTCTCACCGACGAGTTTTGATCATCCAAGCTTTGCATGGACAAGTGCACGTTTAGCATGCCATATATGACTGGCTGCCAGTCTCTATATTGACCTGGCAATGCTTAATTAGGTAATGTGCAGTGCTGGCCCTAGTTGTGTTATTGTACTCCACCTTGTTGACTTCACTTGCCAGTCAAATTGTCACGGTAATGTGGTGATGGAGCTGGTGAGACAACCACATCACCATTTAATGATGCTTGCTTAAGCGAGCTGAATAATTAAAATAAAGATGTTGAGAGACGAGGCTTAGACCAGCAATGGACACCTACCAAGAGTTGTCTCCTTCTACTGGATGGTGATACGAGGAGACAGCCCATGTGAATTGATGATGCTTCACCCACGGGAATATACCATCCAATCCAATATTAGTTGTGGGACTAAAAACGGGTGAACAGTAGTGGCATTTCACACATTGCATGGCTCATGCTTTCTATCCAATGTGTTCTAAAGTAAAACGCTTTCTTCTTGGTCAAGGCAACGCCTGATCGACGGTGCGCTATCGATGCCATAAGCTCTCCAGCTAGCAAATTAAGGCCGCTACTGTTTGACCCTCTCTATCCCTTCAAGAGTGGTAGAAAAATGACCAAAATTGTATGATCAAGAAAGTATTTTGACACGGAAAAAAAAAAAAAAAAAAATAATGTACTTATTATTAGATAAAAAAAAATTATGAAAATCTGAATGTTTCGAATCGAACATTACCTGATAAAATGAAAGTTTACGGAAATTGCTATACCGAGATTTATCTTTTTTTATATGAAATATGAGAAAACTATCACTTAAAAAAAAAAAAAAAAAAAATATAGCGGGTTTTGAATTGGGGCATGCGCCCTATCCCTGCCTCGCCACATCCCTATCACAAATCTTTATGGCGCATTCCACCACCAATATCGAATAGGATTTAGATTGGTGTGATTAGCTGGATGCAATTAACTACAGGGAAGGGTATCTGCTATCAAGACCGACCAATTTCCATGCATTTATGGCTTCACTTGTCACGGTCCTCTCTATCTTCTCGCTCTTTCGTTTCCGATGCAATTTCCTTTTGAGAAAATGCTTTCGATACCTTTTCTTCCTACCTGAGGTGTCTTAGTAATTTCATTTAGAAGAAGGCCTACTCCATGGTGGGCATCCAAGACTTTAGCTTTTGTTTGTTGTGTGCTATATAGAAGGTTCCGATGCTTATCGTGAACATTGGATGCTTGATTTCGGTGTTGAAGCAGGACATTACTTACTAGCTTTCATATATATATATATATATATATATATATATATATATATATATATATATATATATAGTCTTGTTCGAGGATTATCGCATTAGATAGTGATTCCAGCTTTAAATTTCCAAGTCATAATGACACTTAAATTATCAGTTCATGGAGATGCTTTGCCATTTCTGGCATGGTACATTATTACCAAATTAAATAAGATGGCATTGTGTATGACTTGTATGAAATTTTTTTAATTATGAATTATTATTAATTATTATATATTTTGATTTATTAAAAATGGATTGATTGTATGATTCAATATTTTATGGACATGTATATAGTCTAATATTATGTGCGATCTTTGTGTTTGGACTTTGAGTACCTTATCTTTGCCCAACTAGACCCGTAATGGAAAGATCTGTTAGAATTTTTTTATTTTATTGACTAGGTCTCCTTTCCACTTCCACTATATATATATTGTGAGATTTGTTTTCATGACTAGTCCCATCGAATAGCCACCCATTGAGAGAGACCGGAGAGAAGGACTTGGCTTTTGATGTTCGCATAAGCATCTTGATTGAAGGTTTGTAAGCCATGGCAAACATAGATATGATCTGTTAATTATTCAGATCGATTCTTAAACAATTTTTCTTGTATTTCAATATTCTATTTATGATTCATGAGATAATTAAAAATCCTTACAATTGATATCAGAGCGATATTTTATAAAAGATTGGAATAAAAAAGATTTGAGATTTAATAATTTTTAATTTGATTTCACGGTTCAAAAAAAAATGGGCCGACGGATGGAGCCACCACGCTTTACTTCTCCCATCCATCAATGGATCGCTGGCTTGGGAAAGCCTGTCAGCCATTCGATGGGTAGTGGCACTAATTACATGTCCTCCCCAGCATGTGATTCTTGATAAAAAAAATTAGTGCATGATCTTCTTGCCCTAACCACCGTGCCCTAACCGACAGCGAGCCCATGGCGAGCATCGTCAACGGTGGTGGTGAAGCACATGCTGGTGGTTGAAAGTAGGGTGTCGGTCGTCGTGGGTAGGTGGTGGTGGTGGAAGAGATCTTGGCCGCGATGAGGTCCATTGCTAAGTGTTTGGGCCCGAGCAATCGATAGTGCTCATCTACGCTCCATCCATCGGTGTTGCCTGGATCATTTCAGTGCCTGCCCGTATATGGCAGCGAAGAAAGTTCCGGCTATCATGGTGGTCAATGGCGGGTGTTTGGACCTGAGAACAAAAAAGGGGGATTAAAGGTCTTCGAATTCTACCGATAGTTTAGACCCTTTTGATCACTGATGATGCCATGGGAGGTAGCGATGGGTAGTCGTGAGGTGGTCTTGGTGGCCGTCGAGCAAAAGGATTGTGATTTTGGGGAGAGAGGTGGTGGCTTTGCCCCCTTCTCCCCTCTCTTGCTCTATTTCATCGTGAGAGAGAGGAAGAAGAAATGACCAGCAGGTTTTAGGTTTTGGATTTCAACCTGAAATCCAAAATCCTTTCTAGTTTATAAAGGATCATTTTGCATCTAGGCCCCTAGCATTTTGAATATTACAAATCAATCCTTAAAAATTTTATATTTTAGTCCCTACAAAATTTATATTTTGATATTAGCCTAAAATATATATGTATTTGCATGTGCTATATCCTTTTGTTATTTTTTTATATTGTACAATTTATTGGAATGTAATATTATGTTATGAAATGATTAATGGGGTGCATGTTGTTAAGTATCCTATTCGTGACTAACCTTTAAGGATATACATATGGTTAAAGTATATCATTTTATATTTTGCTTGAGCATTTATTCCTTATATGAATAATTTAATGGGTTGGCATAAATATTTATTACCAAAGTGATTTGTTTGTATCAGTCCTTCAAATTTTTTCATCATGTGAGGGATATTTTTTGATTATGGCATATAACCGCCTGTCCAAAGAAGATTATTGTATATTTTAACTAAAAAAATATTATATATGCATTGTATTATTATAGTGCTCTAGCTTTCAGGAATCTGTCTATCTAAAAGAAATAGATTCATGAATGCTAAAGTATTTTATTGACTTGTGGTTTCATATGAAGAGCACTGATGCATATTGCATATTCTTTCCAAAGGAGAATATATGATATAGCATTTGAGCTCTTGTTTATTGTTATGATATTATATTATCTATGTTATGTTCATTAATTAATATTTTATATTTATATTATTTTTTGATTGTATAATTACTTTCAGTGTGAACAATAATAATATTATCGTTGAATACTTACTAGGTCAAATTATATGAAGTGGAAGCAAGATATCGAATTCGCTTTTGGAATTGCTGACATTGATCTTGTATTACATGAAAATAGATTTGATGATCTCAACAATCAGAGTACTCTTGAACAAAGGGATCACTTTGCCAAATGAAAAAAGTCAAATAAACTTAGTTTGATTGCAATTAAGAGGTTTATTTTTGAGCATCTTCTGAGTGGTCTACTTGAGTCCAATAATACTAAGGAGCTGTTTGAAGCTATAGAATAGAGATATCTTATATCTAACAATGCTCAGTTTAGATGCTTGATGACAGAACCGATGACCATGAGATATGATAATGTTGGGGGTGTTAGGAAATATATTCTAAAAATAGTTCATCTCCAATCTAAGCTTAAGAGTCTAAAAACGATATGCGTGATTCTTTTCTTGTGCCTTATGCCTTGATTTATTATATGTTGAATTTTTTCGGATCAAAACTACTTATAATATTTAGAATGAGATATGAAGTATTAATGACTTGATCACCAAATGTGTTGCTAAAGAAGAAAAAATTAAAAAAGAGTGAGAGTGCTCTCTTTTCTTTCCAACCTCAACCCAATTCTAACCAGAATTTTGTAAATAAGAAAAAGTATAAACCTACTACTCCTAAACAGTCTTCGAATTCTAGAAGGAAGGAAGAAACCACGATTAGAATCGTTTCATAGGAGGTCTTAAAGTTGCCATTAAAAAAAGATTAAGTACTTTCATTGGAAGAAGAAATGATTTATAAGGAGTTAGTGCTATAAGTTCAAGTCTTGGTTAGAAAAGAAAGAAAAATAGAAAGGTAAGCCCCTAGTTTTTATTTGTTGTGAGTTCAATATTGTTAATATCCCTGTTAATTCTTGGTAGATTGATAATAGTACTTCAACTCATATTACCATTTCCTTATAAGGGTTGATAAACAAGCAGAAACTAAGTCTGAATAAGAGCAAGATGAAAGTAGGAAATGATCTAAAAGTTGAAGTATAATATATAGGAGTTGGCAAGTTATCTTTAGTAACAAATTTTGAAATTTTCTTGAAAAATATGTTTTATGTACCTTCTTTTAAAAGAAATTTAATTTTTAATTCTTCTTTAGATAGGTTTGCTTTTGCTTTTGTTTTTAATAATGAAAGAGTTAACTTGAAGTTTAATTCTAAAATTGTTGGTTATAATATTTTGAATGTTGGTTATATAAATTATGTTTAGCTTATGATAATCCTAATATCTCTTTAAATGTTGAGAATATAATTACAAAATATCCTAGGATTAAATATAAATCTTTTATATTGTGGCATAAGCGCTTAGTATATATATTTAAAGAAAGAATTAATAGATTGATTAATGATGACATCCTACTTGTTTTGGATTTTGGAGACATGGAGACTTCATTGATTGTATTAAAGGTAATTAACCAAGACTAAAAAAGGGACAACTTAAAATTCAGGTCTTTCAGAGATTATTCACACTGACATTAGTGGATCTCATTTCTTTACAATTTATGATAATAGATATTTTATCATATTTATTGATAATTTTTCTTGATATGATTATCTTTATTTAATTAAAAAATCGGATGCTCTTAAAAAATTCAAAATCTTCAAAATTGAAGCTGAGAAATAATTGGAAAAGGTCATTAAAATTGTAAGATCTAATCGTGGGGGTAAGTAATACGGCAAACATGATATGGAAGGGCAGTATATGGGTCCGTTTGCTAAGTGCTTACAGAATTATGAAATTGTTGTCCAGTATATCATACTTGGAAGTTCTAAGCTGAATGGTATGATCGAAAGGCATAATTGCACCCTTAGAGATATAATGAGGAGCATGATAAGTAGGTCTAACTTGTCAGAATATTTATGGGATGAAGCTCTTAAAATTATCTTTGTAGGATCGACGCCCCAACCAATTATCCAAAAGGAACGTCCCTATTTAGAAGTGGTGGTTTATCTTTCTTAAAATAGGCAGCGCAGCAATCCCGGGGCACACGAGTCGACCCCCCCATCGAGCACCGCAGCACCAACCTAGCATACTATCACCGAGCAGGCTCTCGCATGGGGACAAGCATCGCAACACCACTCAAGGGGCGTTGACATGGCACCAGCCTCACCTTAACAGTGGCACCCACATTCCGTGAGCCCAGACCCCCCATCCGGACGAACCAAGAGGGTGTGAGCTGGCCCACCCAACAATCCTCCCCCAGCAAAAAATCCCTCGAGAATTCCGCCTGCGGGGATTCAAACCCATGACCTCGGCTCTGATACCAACTGGAGGATCGACACCCCAACCAACAATCCAAAAAGAACATCCCTATTTAGAAGTGATGGTTTATCTTTCTTAAAGTAGGCAGTGTAGCAACCTCGGGGCGCACGAGTCAACCCCCCCACCGAGCACCGCAGTACCAACCCAACATACTATCATCGAGCCGGCTCTCGCCTAGGGACGAGCACCGCAGCACCACCTAAGGGGTGTTGACATGGCACCAGCCTCACCTTAATAGTGGCACCCACATTCCGTGGGCCCAGACCCCCCATCTGGATGAACCAAGAGGGTGTGAGCTAGCCCACCCAACAATCTTGTATATTCTTAATCGAGTTTCTAGTAAATCTGTGCCTAAAATATCTTTTGAACTCTGGACTGAAAGAAAACCTAGCTTGAATAATTTTTGGATTTGGGGTTATCCTATAAAAATAAGAATATATAATTTTTTAGAGAAAATAATTGATCCCAAAACCAGTCTGTTGCCCAGGTGGCTTACCCAAGAGGGGGGATGAATTGGATATTTAAAAATTTTCTTCAAGTATATGCTCTTTTGAAACCAGAGTGTGGTGAGTGAAGTGATTAAATAAGTAAGCAGCAGAAGTAAAAGCACAACACAGAAATCACAGCACAAACACCAAGAGATTTATAGTGGTTTAGAGCAACCCAGCTCCTATGTCCACTATCCAAGATATCACTTGAGATTTTTACTATATTCACCAATGGAATACAGCCGGATTATTTTCACAGGATCACAATCCAAAATCCAAACTTGGTTTTGATCGGGCTCACCAAAAACCCACTACAATGTTAGTTTTAACATGGGATCACTAACAACCCAATTTGGTTTTATGCCGGGCTCACCAAATAACCCAAACTCCAAGTCACAGCCCTTGTTGTACTTGGGATAACTCAAATAATATGAAGAAATAAAATAAAGCAACCAAATGCAAACTAATTATTGTCAGATAGTTGCAATTGTAGCTCTAGAGAAGCCTTCTTGAATGTGCTTTGAATGCTCTTCAGGCTTTAACCTTTCTTTAATAAATGCCTCAAGAAGATAGATAGGAGTTTGGTGTAGTCTTGAGTGCTTTCTTGAATGCTCTTTAAAAAGATTTTCTCTCTTTTTTTCTTTTTGTGCCTCACTTCAAAAAGTGGTTCATAATCCATTTAAATAGTCCCTTTGATTGATTTCAAGTGGATATAGCTGTTGTAGATCATTGGGATTCGAAATATAACCGTTGTAGAGCATTTTGAATTCAAAAAGAAAGTTTTAGAGCTAGCTGTTATGAACCTGGAACTGGGCTTCGAGTCGGCTCGAATTCTCGGATAGGTTAAAACATAACTCTGGTTGAGTCGGCTCCTTTTCTTCGAGTCAGCTCGCTTGGCTAGTTCTTCAGAACAGAGAAAATGTGCACTTTGGAAGAGTCGGCTCTTCAAAACTTGAATCAGCTCGAATGTTAGTCTGAGAAATCATCATACTGGACGAGTCGGCTCGAATCCTCAAGACTATTTTTGCTCACTCTGGAGGAGTTGGCTCGCTGGTACAAAAGTCAGCTTGGTTGACCGGCTTCACAAGACAGCACACTGCACGAGTCAGCTCGAGTTCTTTGGGTCGGCTCGGATGTCAATCTTTAGAAAACCGAACACTGGACAAGTTGGCTCGAATTCTTCGGGTCGGCTCGGATGTCTGCGTATCAGAATTCTTGTGCAGTGCCAGAACACAGAGTCAGCTCGAGTGACCTAGATTTAAATGAGTCCAAACTCCATTCAAATTCTTCCAATGATTCCCAAACTTTATCCGGTGCAAATCTAGGAGGCTTAAACTTCAAAAATATATAGACTTGCCCTCTTCTATATGAGTGCACACTTAAAATCTTTTGGGCTTTCCAATTATGACTGTATTTTCAAGAAATCACTGATTTTTGATACACACTTCTGAGTTATGATTAGAATGAAAGTTCTTTGACATTCCCTATAAAAACTTTTTAAATAATTGGAAATATTAGTAACAAATGCATGCTCTAATATTTTGTTATCATCAAAATCATTTCAGGGGTCAACAATCTCTTTCTTTTTGATGATGACAAAACACTAGGCATGGAAAATATCTTTACAAGGCAGTGTGTATGAACATTTGAAGTGACAAGAATCAGAGTGTATCATTATGCATTAGAATTTTCTGTATCAGACATACTATTTGTCGGAGCAAATGTATCAGAGCTATAGATTTAAAGAGATATGTATCAGAGCTTTTAAGGAAATATGTATCAGAGCTTCATTGAACAAATGTATAAGATCAAAAGATATATCAGAGCTTAAAAATATCGGTCAGAGCTTTTAAAAATATCAGAGCTATTGAATGTATCAGAGCTAAATTTAGAAAGCATATCAAACCATATAGCTAAAAACTCATTATATTCAAAATCAATTAGCTCCCCCTTACTTGTATATTTCTCTGAAATATTGAATGTTTGAATTTTCCATGCACAATACAAACACTTCTCCCCCTTTTTGTCATCAACAAAAAGGTTCAAGGAGCAATCAATGAATGTTAAATTAAAAAAAATTGTTTAAGATAATTTCACCTTCTTATAGAAATTTTGATATTCTAATTCAAATTTATCTTGATTTGATGTTGAATATACAATCATCATTGCACAGATAACATTGCACAAACACAATAAGTGAAAATTAGATGCTTTCAATACTTTCAAAGTTTTCATTACAATTTACAAAATTTGAAAGCAGGTACAAAAAATACTAAAGACTAGCCTACTCACTGTCACTTGATTCAACTTTAACAGACTCTGTACCATACTAAGACCTAGGACGACTAGAGGAAGCTCTAGTCCTGGTAGATGGTTCAGGAGGTGGGTGTCTAGAGTGAGTTGGTGGTTGTCTAAGGGTATAGGATGAAGAGGGTGGAGGCTGCCTAGGAGTAGATGAGATGGCTCCTCCAGCAACAGAAGATAGCCTAGATAGGTAATGCCAAATAATGCTAAGCTCAGTCTGTATTTCCTTGATCCCCTTATGAAAAGCAATAAGCTCACTGGCTTGAGCATTAGCAAAAGCTTCTACAGATCCTCTTAGACGGTCAAAGTCAGTGTGAAGCAACCGCAGATCTATTGTATAATCATCCTTTCTCCTCCTGCTCTGCTCTAGAGTCTCCACTCGAAGAGTTAGCTCACATAACTCTGATCTAAACTCCTGTAAACCATGATCTACTGTCTGACGCAGACTGTCAAACAGAGAACTAAAAGATTTGGTTAGATCCTCACTAAATTGTCTGAGCTGTACATATATGTCAGGTGGAGTGGTGACAGGTGGTGCAGTAATAGAAGGCCCTACTGGTGCTGGTGCTGAAGGAGGTGCTGATGGTGCTGGTGAAGTCCTAGGACTACCAGGCTCTCTCTTTGTATGTTCCTGCTGCTTAGCTTCAGAATCTGAATGATCAGCAGCAGTGGCAGTCTCAGCATCAGGCAAATGTAGCTCAGGCTCCTCATCATCATCAGTAGATGACTCCACTTTTCTTTGTCCAGATACTCTCTTCTTCCAAGCTCCATCTATCAGGTGATATCCCATTCTCTGCAGTGACTTGGTAGAATATGTATCTGTGTGATGCAGTGGTCTACCATCTTCTCTTGTCAGATCAACTCTGAAGTCCTAAAACAATAAAGTGAAGACCATCCCATATGGTAGACAAGCCTTCACCTTTCTTGCAGCTTATTTCATTTGCACCAACATGATGAAAGGTAGATTAAAGACCTCCCCCTTAATCAAATGTCTCATAAAACACAAGTCTCTTTCACTTAACCAATCAAAACGACCTGTTCTTGGCAAGAAAATTCTACTGATCATGTTATATAAAACCTCATCTCTAAGGATAGCTTGTTTGCTTGAACATTTTCGATGTCACCTATATCTCTTCTTTCTAAAACTGTTCTGAGGGTTTTCTGTTTATCCTTTAAAATCAAGTGATTTATACCCTCATTCGGCATTTCCAACAAACTGCTCAATTTTTCTTCATTAACAATCACTCTTTTCCCTTTTTCTGTTGATTTAATATGGTATTCTCCTAAAATCAAATTTTCATAGAAGCTTCGAACTAGGTTGGGATAGGTGGGAACATTCAAAGAACAAAAATACGACCAACCCTAAACTTCAATCCAATCACTGACTCGAAGCCCTAAATCTTTCAGAAAAGAGAAAATGATCCTTCTACCATAAGTAACTGGATGATTAGCCATAGAAATAACTTGCCTTTATGGTGAAGGTGATGCATTTTGTTCCTCTTCTTGTCGTCGACCTCGAGTCGACTCATCTTCTCATCTTTTCGATCTTCTTTCTCTTGGAGAGTTCGCTTCATTGTCTCGGGAGCGCTTCGCAACTGCCTTCCTCGATGCCATTGCTCAAAATTAAGTAGAGAGTGAGAGTTTGAGGCATACAAGGGAGCTCAAGAGGGAAGGAAGTAGTCCCTAGCTCAAAACAGAAGGTTCTAAGCTAGTGGTAAGGTGAAAAAGAAAGAACAATGGTTTTAGACAAGTCCTACGGCTTACATATAAAACGCCTAACCCGACATCCGAGTAGGCTCAGCCAAAACCTAAATTGCTCGAGTTGGCTTGAGCAAAAATTCTCGAAAAGACTTGAAAACACTCAAACAAGATTTTTAAAGATAGAAGAATACTAGTTGAGGTGGTCATTGTTCTTAAATTGATATATAAGATTTTCTAGATAATATTTTCTTAATTTTGAAGAAATTAGGATAGAAATTCTAAAAAGGATCACACAAGCCTAATTCTTCTCTAATCAATTGAAATCGATCTACATTAAGAGGTTTAGTAAAGATATCAACAAGTTGATTTTCAGTAGGAACAAATTCAAGCACAATATTTTCATTTTGAACATGATCCCTAATAAAATGATGTTTAATTTCTATATGCTTTGTTCTTGAATGCTGAATTGAATTTTTGATAAATTAATAGCACTTGTGTTATCACATTTGATAGGAATTTTAGATTGAATAATACCAAAGTCTTCTAGTTATTGCTTAATCCAAAGCACTTGTATACAACAACTCCCTGCAGCTACGTACTCTACCTTAGTAGTGGATAGTGTTACAGAGTTTTGTTTCTTACATTACCATGAGATTAAGTTTAATCCTAGAAATTAACAAGTACCATTAGTGCTTTTTCTATCTATTTTGCATCCATCATAAGCAGCATCAGAAAAACCAATCAAATTCAATGAAGATTGCTTAGAATACCATAGACCATGATTACTTGTTCCTTTTAAATATCATAGGATTCTTTTAACAGCAAGTATATATGATTCTTTAGGATTAGATTGAAATCTAGCACATATACATACACTGAACAAGATATCAGGCTTACTTGAAATTAAGTACAACAGTGATCCAATCATATCTCGATAAAGCTTTTGATCAATGTTGCGCCATCTTCATCTTTATCTAATTTGCAGGAGGGGCTCATGGGTTTGCTCATTTCTTTGGACGACTCCATACCAAACTTCTTAATGATTTTCTTGATATACTTTGCTTGGTTTATGAATATGCCTTCCTTTATTCGCTTAATTTGGAGTCCAAGAAAGTAGGTTAGTTCACCCATCAAGCTCATTTCAAATTTGCCCTGCATTAGCTTAGCAAATTCTTCACATAGCTTTTCATTAGTTGCACCAAAAATAATATCATCTACATAAATCCGTACAACTAGCATATCACTTGCATTCTTCTTGATAAATAAAGTTGTATCAACATTTCCTCTAACAAAATCATTTTCAAGTAAAAACTTGCTTAATCTATCATACCATGCTAGGTGCTTGTTTTAAACCATATAATACTTTATTAAACTTGAAAATATGATTTGGAAGAGCATGATTTTCAAAATCGGGTGGCTATTCTACAAAATTTTTTTCTGAAATAAAACCATTCAAAAATATGCTTTTTACATCCATTTAAAATAATTTGAAATTCATGTAGCAAGCAAATGCAAATAATAATCTTATAACTTCTAATCTTGCTACGGGCGTATAGGTTTCATCAAAATCTATTCCTTCTTCTTGATTGTAACCTTTAGCCACTAGTCTAGCCTTATTTCTAATTACTTGACCTTTTTCATCTAGTTTATTTTTATAAACCTATTTGGTTCCTATAACAGGATGGTCATAGGGTCTATCAACTAAGGTCCACACATTATTTCTATCAAATTGGTTTAATTCTACATGCATGGCTAACATCCAATTAGGGTCATTTTCAGCCTCTTCTATTGTTGCCCAGATATGGTGCCCAAGAGGGGGGGTGAATTGGGTATTTTAAAAATTAAAGGCAATATATGTGCTATCAAGTTCAAAAGTGAAGAGTGATAGTGCTTTAATAATTGTGCAACGGAAGCAACGAAATAAAATGACAATTAATGAGCTAAAGAAGCTAAAGAGCAAACCAATGCAAACACACAAGAAATATAGTGGTTCGGTGCACCCAGCACCTACATCCACTCCCCAAGCTCCACTTGGGAATTTCACTATAATCTTTAGATTACAGCCGACTTGTTTTACCAGGCTCACAAGTCAAAACCTTACACACTTGTTTTGGCTTCGGGCTAACAAGCAACCCTAGTTGGTTTTATCAATTGGCTCACCAACAAACCTCACTCACTTGTTTTGGCTTCGGGCTTACAAGCAACCCTAGTTGGTTTTATCAATTGGCTCACCAACAAACCTCACTCTAGTTTCAAATTCCCTTGAAACTAGCTAAAGACAAAAGAGTATGAATACAAGTTATGAAAACTAAACAAACTCCTTTTGAGCAAAAATAAATTCGTTGAAGCTCTTGATGGAGACTCTTCAAGCCTTTTCCCTTGGAATCTTTGGACCTCACTAAATGCCAAACACTTGAATGTTGGATTCCTCAAAGATGGAAGACTTTTTGGCTAGGGAATCTCTTGGTTTTCTCACTCTTTTTGCTTGGAAGTGATTGAAGGCTTTGTACTTTGAATCAACACTTTTTCACTTTGTCTCCTTGTCTTTTTTGAAGTTTGGTGGAGGTTAAATACCTCATTCATGCTGAAACAACTCCACAAGACCGTTAGATTCAAAAATATGGCCGTTTATGGCCGTTAGAAATCAAATCAGAAGTTCAGAAAAACTAGCCGTTATGCCATGAGTCGACCTCATGAGTCGACCTCTGGATCAAGTGTCGACCTCATGAGTCGACCTCCAGTAAAGTTTAGGCAAAAGTTCAGAATACCATAGTTCTGCCCATTTGAATTCTCAGGCTATGAGTCGACCTCTGGTGTCGACCTCTGGACAGGTGTTGACCTCTGGTGGTCGACCTCTGAAGCGTGCCACTGAGACTTTGCCGTGCCGGCCATGCTGAACTTTCCTTTTCTTCATGAGTCGACCTCTGGTGGTCGACCTTTGACAAGGTGTCGACCTCTGGTGGTCGACCTCTGATCTGAATTTTTCTGAAACTCTTTGAGATGTGCGTGCCATGCTTGAGTTTCTTTAAGCCTTTGTTTCTTTTGTCAAATATTTCTTAACAAGAAGGTCCATTATGAGAATTTTGATCTTGTTCAAGGTAGAAGAGCTCATTTCCAAATCAGGTAAACTTAGTTTCATCATTGTCCTTATGATACTCTTTTTGAATAACCTAAGTCCTGAAACTTTATCTTGAGATTAAACATTAGTCCAAACATATACTCAACCTTTTGTTAATCATCAAAACTAAGGAGTCAAAGCCAACAATCTCCCCCTTTTTGATGATGACAAAACCTTGAGTATATATGCAATTAAGTCCAAGAGCAAAATATAGCAATAATAAAAATTTTCAAAGTATCCTTTCATGCAAGAGTGTATCATAAAAAAAATATTCTCATAAGTCAAGAAAGATAAGAATCATATAAACTTTATTACTCATAAGATGGAGTCTCATAAATACTATATACTACTACTTTTCTACTCCCCCTTTTTGTCAAGAATCAAAAAGTTTATTGTTATAGAGAAGGATATGGTAATGAGACTTATGTTCAATTATAATGAAGTATAGAATATATGCTCCCCCTCAATTTGTGCATACAACAAAATATTCTAACTTGAGGGTTTAAGAAGTTAAATGTTAAGAGCTGGTATCAGATAAAATGGCACAATATAGATAAAAGCAAATGTATTCAGTTACAGAATTGCTTACAAAATAGGCACAAAACACTGATACATCAGATCATACAAAAGCAAACTATGAGGCTACTCCTCATCAGAAGGTATGTCAAAAGATACAGGAGCCATGATCCTAGATGAGGATTTTGGAGTCCTATGAGAGGAACTCCGAGTCCTCAGAGAGGGACCAGACCTAGGGGTAGTCCTACGAGATCTATAAGTCCTAGGTAAGGGCTCCACAGAAGTCGAGACAGAGGCAGTAGCTGAAGGAGTGGACGGATCTGCATGCTGAGTAGACTGAGCTGGAGTCTGCCTGCTGACTAGCTCATAAGCTGTGGGATCATCGATGTCTGTCTCTGTATGCTCATCTATGTCATCCGGAATCCCAGTGATAGTCTCAAATAGTGACTCTGTAGGCTCAACATCAACTGGCACAGCTGTGGCTGGAGGATCTGAACTCTGAAAATCAGTGGAAGGAAGATCAGCTGAAGGGGGAATCTCTGGAATCGGCTCTGCAGGTGGAACATCAGATCTACCTGCTCCAGGCTGATCTCCATCACTGTCACTGTATCCACTAGAGTCATCAGCATCATCATCACCATCATCATCATGTGGAGGAGATACTGTCGGATCTGCAGTCCCTGATGGCAGTGCTAATCTCAATAAGCTGAGGATCTGTCTGAATCCTGTATCCATACTAGCTGAGAGAGCACTAATGCGTGTGTCTGTGTGTATCCGCAGATCATGAATCTCCTGCCGTACACCAGTGATCTCTGTCCGGACCTCTGAAATCTGATCAGTCACTCGCTGCTCGAAGTCCGATATCCTCACTGAAGTCCTCCGTGGTGTAGCAGTAGGTACCGGAGCTGATGAAGGTGGTGGCGTGAATGGCTCAGGCTCCGTAGTCTCTGTCTCCGGTGCTGGGCGAGGAGGTGTACCATGATCAGTAGGCCCTGAAGGCCCTGCCTCAGCAGCTCGGATCTCATCCTCCTCATCTGGCTCCTGGCCAGACTCTCGTCGTACCCATCGATCACTGATCAGTCGAAATCCCATCCGATGTAGGGATTTCTCTCCATAAGTATCTGTGTGCTGTAGCTGACTGAAGGGTATGCCGTCGAATGAGACACCATGCTCTCTGAATATCTGAGTCAGTCCCATACCGTACGGCTGAACGAGTCTCCTGTGAGAAGCTGCCTCACCCATCTGCTGAAGCATGATCCTGGGGAGGTTGATGGGAGTCCGCTGGCTCAGGGACACCATCAACACCAGCTCACGCTCAGTGATAAAATCAAATCTCCCGCTCTTCGGAATCAAGATACGGGCGATGATGTGATGCAGCACTCTCATCTCCAGTGAAAGCTGGTTAGCGGACACTGTGGAAATGCCGCTAACATCCTCATGCTCTAGGATACACCTGAAGGCGTGCTCTCTGTCGCTGATCGTAGTGGCAGCAGTGCCATGAAGTGGAATCCTCCAGATGCGACTGATGACCTCAGGTGTCACTGGAATCTCGATCCCTCGAACTGTGGCAGACCATCTAATGCCATCAGTGGCCATGGATCCATAGAACTCTCTGATGAGGTCTGGGTAGTATCTCTCGGACATGGTACAAAAATGAACCAGACCTGCATCTCTCAGTACATCTCCAATGAAGAAGTGATGCTGATCCCAGAATGGAATATCTACGCGCCTCCCATAAGCAATGTTCTTCCGGACTAGGCTGGCTGGCACTGGTGCAGGAGCCTCTGGGGTCTGCTCACGCTCATGTCTGACTTTCCTTCGACGCTCAGTACTACCCTGCCCCTGTTCCAATCTCCTTTTCCTTACTGCCAGGTGTTTTCTCGGACCCATGTGTAGGGATGAGGGGTAACTTAGGGAGAAATGTAAAGAGGTAAGGCAGAGAGATATTCACTAATTGGAAAAAAGAAGGAGAGTGTGAAATAGTGAGATAGGGTTTGAGAGATTGGTGAAAATCGAGAGTAAATGAGGAAAAGGTAAGAAACGGACGAAAGAAATATGTGTTTTCAATTGAAAAACAACCGAGATTTGAGGGTTGAAGGATTCGAGGGCTTTCGGTTGTCCAAAATCAAGAAAACGGTCAAAAAGAGAGTTGATTCCAAGAAAAGTAAGAGAGGAGGTGAGGATTTCCCAAAAGATCGAGGAGAGGGGTGGAAATCCACTATTTGGAGGTTTAGGGAAGTTGTAGGGGGACCACACGAAGGAGAGGAGGAAAAAAAATGGGAGAAAAGGGCTTGCGGACGGGTTTTAAAAACGCAGATTTTCGTTCAAGTGTCGACCTCTGAGAATTTTCAGGGGTCGACCTCAAGTGTCGACCTCCAAAGCTTAAGTGTCGACCTCAAGTGTCGACCTCCGAAAATCTCAAGTATCGACCTCCAACAATAAATCTTCCAAAATAAAATTCTGTAAAATTTAAAAAATTGACAAAATTTAGAAAAATGACCTTTAAACATATTTGAGAATTTATAAATCATTTTTGAGGAATTTTGATGAAAAATGAAGAGATTCAAGCAAGAGGATCAATGACTCCCAGTTCTCTTCTAATCATACAAAATCTATCTTCATTCAATGGTTTTGTGAATATATCAGCCAATTGATAATCAGTACATATAAATTCTAATAACACATTAGAGTTTTGAACGTGATCTCTTATGAAGTGATGTCTTATTTCAATATGCTTGCTTCTTGAATGTTGTACAGGATTTTTCGTTAAATTGATTGCACTAGTATTATCACATCTTATGGGTGTCTTAGTTAGTTTGATGCCAAAGTCCTCGAGTTGTTGTTTGATCCATAAAATCTGAGCACAGCAGCTTCCAGTTGCTATATATTCGGCTTCTGCCGTAGATAGAGCAACCGAATTCTGTTTCTTACTGCTCCATGAAATCAAATTAACTCCTAGGAATTGACAAGTTCCACTAGTACTTTTTCGATCAAGTTTACACCCAGCAAAATCAGCATCAGAATATGCAATTAATTCATATGATGACTCCCTAGAGTACCAAAGACCAATTTCGATAGACCCAGATAAGTATCTAAGTATACGTTTTACAGCTAAGAGATGTGATTCTTTAGGAGCAGACTGAAAACGTGCACACATACAAACACTAAACATTATATCTGGTCTACTGGCAGTTAAATATAGCAATGAACCAATCATGCCTCTATATAATTTTTGGTCTACTGATTTACCACATTCATCTTTGTCTAATTTACATGAAGAGCTCATAGGGGTACCTATTGGTTTTGTGGTCTCCATCCCAAACTTTTTCAAGATTTCCCTTGTGTACTTGGCTTGATTGATGGAGATCCCCTCTTTGGTTTGCTTAATTTGGAGTCCGAGGAAGAAGTTGAGTTCTCCCATCATGCTCATCTCGAACTCACTCTGCATTAACTTCGCAAATTCTTGACAAAGACATTCGTTAGTAGCACCAAAAATAATATCATCTACATATATTTGTACTACTAAGAGATCATCATTTTTCTTTTTCAAAAACAATGTATTATCTACATTACCTCTAGAAAAATCATTTTTCATCAAAAATGAACTTAATCTATCATACCAAGCTCTAGGAGCTTGCTTTAAACCATACAATGCTTTATGCAATTTAAAGACATGATTAGGAAATTCATGATTTTCAAAACCAGGAGGTTGTTCAACATAAACTTCCTCTTCAATAAATCCATTTAAAAAGGCACTCTTTACATCCATTTGAAACAACTTGAAATCCATAAAACAAGCAAAAGCAAGTAAAAGTCTAATTGCTTCTAGCCTAGCAACAGGAGCAAAGGTTTCATCGAAGTCGATTCCTTCTTCCTGGTTGTAGCCTTTAGCAACAAGTCTAGCTTTGTTCCTAATTACAATACCATGTTCATCAAGTTTATTTCTAAAAACCCATTTTGTGCCAATTACAGAAACATTAAGGGGTCTTTCAGTTAAAGTCCAAACATTATTTCTTTTAAATTGATTTAATTCATCTTGCATAGCATTAATCCAATTACAATCTTTTTCAGCTTCTTCTATTGACTTAGGCTCTATCTGAGATACAAAAGCTAAATAATCACACACATTTCTAATAGAAGAGCGTGTACTTACCCCCTTTGATGGATCACCTATTATTAGCTCTTTAGGGTGTCCATGTGCATACCTCCATTCTTTAGGTAAAGGTTTTGGTGAAGTTGCATTGATTTCTTGAATTTGATCTTGACTTTCTTGATCATCATCTCCTTTGGACTCATCTTCATTGATTGTCAATTGTTCAAGTTTCTTTGTACCTGTTTCAACATCAATAGAATCTTCTTTTCTAGAAGATTTTTCGTTAGATTCATCAAACACTACATGAATTGATTCTTCAACCAGAAGTGTTCTTCTGTTGAAGACCCTGTATGCCTTGCTAGAAGTAGAGTATCCTAAAAAGATACCTTCATCTGACTTGGCATCAAATTTACTGATATTGTCTTTGCCATTGTTTAATATGAAACAGCGGCAACCAAACACACGAAAATACTTGAGATTAGGTTTTCGATTTTTCCAAAGCTCATATGGTGTTTTCTTCAAAATAGGTCGAATTAAAACACGATTTAAAATGTAACAGGAAGTATTAATGGCTTCTGCCCAAAAATATCTAGGTAAATCGTTTTCGCAAAGCATTGTGCGTGCCATTTCTTCAAGTGTCCTATTTTTTCTTTCTACCACCCCATTTTGTTGAGGTGTCCTAGGTGCAGAGAAATTATGACTAATACCATTTTCATTACAAAAAGTTTCAAAATCATGATTTTCAAATTCAGTTCCATGATCACTACGCAAAGAAACAATAGTGAGATCTTTTTCGTTTGAAACCTTTTTATGAAATTTAACAAAAGCTGAAAATGTTTCATCTTTATGAGCTAAAAACATTACCCAAGTAAATCGTGAGTAATCATCTACAATTACTAGCCCATATTTTTTACCTCCCAAACTAGTTGTTCTGGTTGGTCCAAAGAGGTCCATATGCAATAATTCAAGGGGTCTAGTAGTAGATACTACTCCTTTAGGTTTGAAAGTAGATTTAGTTTGTTTTCCAAATTGACATGCAGCACAAATTTTATCTTTTTCATAAGTGTGTTTTGGCAATTCTTTTACAAGATTCTTTTTGCTTAATTTTGAAATCAACTGCATACTAGCATGCCCTAGCCTACGATGCCAAAGCCAACTAGTTTCACTTGCCTTGGCTTCCTTAGCCACTAGGCATTGACCACTTTCCATGGCTAGATCATCAAGATCAACCATGTAAATGTTTCCATGTCTAAGACCAGTGAACTTGATGCCATCGACATCTAGACTAGATACCATGCACAAAGATGATTCAAAAATTACTTTAAAACCTTTATCACAAAACTGACTAATGCTAAAAAGATTATGCTTCAATCCATCAACAAATAATACATTATCTACATAAGCATTAGGGGTGATATGGATTTTACCAATTCCGACGATTTTGCCTTTTCCATTATCACCAAAAGTGACATTTCCACCATCAATTGCAGCTAGTGATGAGAATTGCTTCACATCCCCAGTCATGTGCCTTGAGCAACCACTATCCAGATACCACATTCTTCTTTTATTTTTGGTTGCAAGGCACACCTGCAAAAAAAAGATCAAGTTGAAACTTTAGGTACCCAAGTCATCTTGGGTCCTTTAGGGTTAGTCAGGTTGGTTCCTTTTGGAACCCAAATCTTTCTAAAGGTATTTGATTTTCTTCTGTTACAAACATATGATTTATGACCTACTTTACCACATGCATAGCAGGTAATATTAGAAGATGCAGGTATGAAAAAGTTTTTGTAAAGTTTTTGCTGATTGTGTGGTTTAAATCCAAGTCCAGCTTTATTAAACACTGCATGTTGGCTATTTAAAAGCATATTTAGTTTTTCTGAGCTAAAGGTAAACTTTTCTACAAAAGGTTTTACTCTTTCTAACTCTTCCTTGTAATTCTTATTTTGAAGCAATAGTTCTTTGTTTTGTTTTTCAATGTTCTCATTAGTTTTAAGACTTCTATTATTTTTCAAAGAATTATTTTCTTTAACAAGATTATCTTTGTCATTTGTCAAAGTCTTTACATGTTCTTTTAATTTCTTGTTTTCTTGAGTTAAATTTTCAATTTCACTTGAAAACTTTTCTGAATCTTTTGTAAGTTCAAAGTTTTGCTTTCTTAATTTCTTATTTTTTAATTTTAATTTTTCATATTCCATTACTAAGTCATCAAAAGCATCATGCAATTCATTGAAAGTAAATTCAGTTTCAGGTTCAGAATTTACCTCATTATCTTCATTGGCCATGAAACATAGGTTGGCGACTACCTGCTGCTCTTCTTCACTGCTGGAGTCCTCACTCTCACTCCAGGTAGCCATCATGGCCTTCTTTCTCAACATCCTTCTACTTTTTTTAAGCAAAGGGCAATCCGTTTTGTAATGTCCAGGCTTCTTGCACTCGAAGCAGATGGGTGGATCCCTTTCTTTCTCTTTCTCCTTGTTGTGATCACCTTTTTGTTGCCTTTTCTTGTAGAAGTCCTTCTTCTTTCTCATGAATCTTTTAAATTTCCTAGTAATTAGGGCTGTCTCATCATCATCAGCTTCTTCTTCAGATTCATCACTTGACTCTTCTTTTGTAGTGGACTTGAATGCTATGGCTTTCTTTTTCTTGTCATTGTCCACTATTTTCTGCTTTAGTGAAAGCTCGTAGGTCATCAGTGATCCAAGAAGCTGCTCGAGAGGCAGAGTGTTGACATCCTTGGCTTCTTCTATGGCTGTAACTTTCGCATCCCATGAAGCCGGAAGAGACCTGAGAAGTTTGTTAACCAGTTCACCATTAGATATAATTTTTCCCAAACTCCTCATACCATTTACTATATTGGTAAATCTAGTATACATTTCACTTATACTTTCAGTTGGTTCCATCCTGAACATCTCATACGTATGAATGAGCATGTTCACCTTAGTGGTCTTCACTTGATGTGTACCCTCATGGGTAACCTCAAGTGTATCCCAAATTTCTTTGGCGGAAATACAATTTGATATTCTGTTGAATTCACTAGGATCAAGTGCACAGAATAACAAATTCATCGCCTTAGCATTTAACTCAGCTTGTTTGATGTCATTGTCATCCCATTCTTCTTCAGATTTTGGGGTGATAATGCCATTAACCAAGTGAGTGGGCTGATGAGGCCCTTTAGTGATTACTCTCCAAATATGATAATCTACAGCTTGTAAATAAATACGCATACGAGTTTTCCAATAAGTGTAGTTTGTGCCATTAAAGAAAGGAGGACGATTTGATGCTTGTCCTTCAACTATACCCATTCCAATTGGAGCGGCCATGATCTTTCACTCAAGATCGTTGGACCTACAAGAGAGTACCGGTGCTCTGATACCACTTGTTGCCCAGATATGGTGCCCAAGAGGGGGGTGAATTGGGTATTTTAAAAATTAAAGGCAATATATGTGCTATCAAGTTCAAAAGTGAAGAGTGATAGTGCTTTAATAATTGTGCAACGGAAGCAACGAAATAAAATGACAATTAATGAGCTAAAGAAGCTAAAGAGCAAACCAATGCAAACACACAAGAAATATAGTGGTTCGGTGCACCCAGCACCTACATCCACTCCCCAAGCTCCACTTGGGAATTTCACTATAATCTTTAGATTACAGCCGACTTGTTTTACCAGGCTCACAAGTCAAAACCTTACACACTTGTTTTGGCTTCGGGCTAACAAGCAACCCTAGTTGGTTTTATCAATTGGCTCACCAACAAACCTCACTCACTTGTTTTGGCTTCGGGCTTACAAGCAACCCTAGTTGGTTTTATCAATTGGCTCACCAACAAACCTCACTCTAGTTTCAAATTCCCTTGAAACTAGCTAAAGACAAAAGAGTATGAATACAAGTTATGAAAACTAAACAAACTCCTTTTGAGCAAAAATAAATTCGTTGAAGCTCTTGATGGAGACTCTTCAAGCCTTTTCCCTTGGAATCTTTGGACCTCACTAAATGCCAAACACTTGAATGTTGGATTCCTCAAAGATGGAAGACTTTTTGGCTAGGGAATCTCTTGGTTTTCTCACTCTTTTTGCTTGGAAGTGATTGAAGGCTTTGTACTTTGAATCAACACTTTTTCACTTTGTCTCCTTGTCTTTTTTGAAGTTTGGTGGAGGTTAAATACCTCATTCATGCTGAAACAACTCCACAAGACCGTTAGATTCAAAAATATGGCCGTTTATGGCCGTTAGAAATCAAATCAGAAGTTCAGAAAAACTAGCCGTTATGCCATGAGTCGACCTCATGAGTCGACCTCTGGATCAAGTGTCGACCTCATGAGTCGACCTCCAGTAAAGTTTAGGCAAAAGTTCAGAATACCATAGTTCTGCCCATTTGAATTCTCAGGCTATGAGTCGACCTCTGGTGTCGACCTCTGGACAGGTGTTGACCTCTGGTGGTCGACCTCTGAAGCGTGCCACTGAGACTTTGCCGTGCCGGCCATGCTGAACTTTCCTTTTCTTCATGAGTCGACCTCTGGTGGTCGACCTTTGACAAGGTGTCGACCTCTGGTGGTCGACCTCTGATCTGAATTTTTCTGAAACTCTTTGAGATGTGCGTGCCATGCTTGAGTTTCTTTAAGCCTTTGTTTCTTTTGTCAAATATTTCTTAACAAGAAGGTCCATTATGAGAATTTTGATCTTGTTCAAGGTAGAAGAGCTCATTTCCAAATCAGGTAAACTTAGTTTCATCATTGTCCTTATGATACTCTTTTTGAATAACCTAAGTCCTGAAACTTTATCTTGAGATTAAACATTAGTCCAAACATATACTCAACCTTTTGTTAATCATCAAAACTAAGGAGTCAAAGCCAACATCTATACTATGTGATTTTACTTATGAAACAAAAGCTAAGTAATCATGTGCTTCTTTATGTAAAGACCTAGTCCTGACACCTTGAGAGGGATCACCTATAATTAAATCTTTAGGATGTGAAGTAACATACCTCCATTCTTTTGGAAGATCATCATGATCTCTACTTACCATTTCTTCTCCTTCTTGAGTGGGTTTATCCTTCAAGCTCATACTTCCATTGCTTTATCAATTGTACCTGCATCATTGTCTATGCACTCATCTATTCTAGATGGTGAGGGATTAGTTTCATCAAAAATAACATGCACAGATTCTTCTACAATTAATGTTGTTTTATTAAAAATTCTATAAGCTTTGCTATTAATTGAATAACCCAGAAATACAGCTTCATCATATTTAGCATCAAATTTTTCTAGGTTAGCTTTTCCATTATTATGCACAAAAAATTTATAACCAAATACATGAAAGTAATTGTTGCCGCCTGGACCGTCGTGGCCTGTAGCTCTGGCTCGGCATTGGGTATCGCTCCCCTCACTTGGGATCCCTCACGCATTTTCGAACCCCCTGCAAAAGAAAGGAGACCCAAGCCGGGGATTCTGATGGGGACACTTCGACGATCAAGTCAATGGAACGATCGAGGGGAACATAAACTTCTAAGGTGGAGAGATTGGGGGACTTTTCGTTTCTAAAGGGTGATAAGAATTCTATGAAGAAAGACAATCCAGAATGAAAAGCATGTCTGTTGTTTCTTATCTTGGCTTACCTTGGTCGGAGGCCTCTCTTATCTATTTATGAGGCCTGTGAGGCTCCTGTAGGCTTGAGAGGCTAGGATAGGCCTGTAAGACCATGATGGGTTGGTGAATCTTCCTCTTTCGGGTGGTTCAGAAGGTTGGTGAAGGAACACGATTTCTTGAGTGGAGTGTCCTTTCCCAACTGATGTTAGTAGTGGCCTGGGAGGTTGGGATAGGCCTGTAAGGCTCCACTATAGCCCTCCTTTATAGGGGGTGCAGTCGGCGTGCCAGACTTTACATGTCAGGATTGATGTTTGAGTCATCTACCCCTCGGGATGCATGCCAGGTTGTGGCGGACGGATCTAAACTCATGCAGGCATGCCTGAAGTGCCGAAGTGCTAGACTGGACGGGTGCTGCTAGCGATGTTGATGCGCTCCCTGATGCACGAGCCATACTGGTGTGCCAAACTGGCAAGGTTGGCTAGGATGCCACTTCCCTGCGATGTCAACGTGCGGGCTTGTGCAGGCATGGCCAAGATGCTGAGATCGCTGCTTCCATGCGCTGCTCCCAACGGCTGAGATGGAACTCTGTGTGCGCGCTGCTCCCAGTGGACACCGGGCAGAGCAGGATTGGAGCGGGACCCCAGAACACGGGCATGCCGGATTGGCTAGGGCACTGGGTCTGGATGGAGGCTAGTGTAGCCATGCGGGCGTGTCTCCGGACCCCTGCAAGCGTGTCACGAGCGGAGTCATCTTGGGGCTGGACTCCATGTGAGGGAGAGTGCCGCGCTGGGCATGGCCGAGGTGGGGCAAACATGAATGCTCCCTAGTGACGTGCGGGTCGTGCTACCATGGAGCCAGACTTCACGCGCGGCCGAAGTGGGCTGGCTGGGCGAGCGGAGTTGCGAGCGGGACCCCGATGCCGAACTGGAGCGAGTGGAGCCAGCGTGCTGAGGTGGGCGGATGCAGGGCGCGCTTCGGCCAGAGCTGGACTTGCTGAGGTGCCGGATTGGGGCGCGGGGCTTCGTCTTGGAGCTAGACTCAAGCGGGTGATGCCGGACCAGGCCGAACCCATGCACTAGCCCTAGCAATTGTTGTCATGTGGGCGTGTCCGAGGCATTGAGGCAACCACAAACGGTGCCGAACTGGAGTGATCGCGGGACTGGCCGGGATCAAGGCGAGGCCATCGGACTGGAATGTGGGCATGCAGGGCTCAACACCGGACCAAGACACGGGCATGCAGGGCTTCACACTAGATCAAGGCATGCGCCCGGGCATCCACGGAGCAGGACTGATGGAGGTGCCTCGTTCGATGTCCAGGCCATGCAAGGGGCTTCGGCATCCAGGTCATGTGAGGGACTTCTCCTCCCTAGCGACTCCGTCGTGCAGGCCGAGGCAGTGTTTCATGCCGGACAGGGAACCGTACCGAATGTGCACTCCATGGGTCATGCCTGTGGGTCTGGGTGCGGGGGGTGCTCACGGATGGATAGCCTGGTCCAGGCTGGGCAGTGTTGCTGCCGGGCTTGGGAGAAGACTTGGGTTGAGCCTTTCTTAGGAAAAGGAGGGAGGAAAGAAAATGGGCCTTCCAAGGCCGGGCTGAAGGGCCCTGTTATTTGATGGGTGGGAGACTTGGGGATGCCATACGAAGCACGCGGCCGCGTCGGCCAAACAGGGGCCTTGCTGTTTCAGGGCCAGGGTCGAATGGATTTGTTACTACTATAACAGATGCCCCCACTCCCTGAGTCCAAAATGATACTTCTCAACATTTTGGATAAAGGGAGTAGTGTTATCCATTCGGCTCCATGCTGTAGCAGGCTTTGTACTCAACGGTGTTGCATTGTATGCATGAAGTGACGGGGTCTTCCCCCCTTCTGGGAGTTGGACCTCATTTGTTGCCCTCCTCAGCCATGGTAAGGGTTGGTCTTCTTCATCTCAGATAGGAGTTCGACCTTAGCATGAAGCTTGGTCCTAGATAGGAGCTTGACCTTAGGTCTTGGTTTGAATGCAGGGCTTTAGAAGCTTCTTGCCTTTGGGTGTCGGGCTTCAAAAGTTTTCGGGCTTACTTTGCCAGACTTGGAGTTGGACAGACGAGTTCCTGCATTGGTGAAAAGCAAAGTTGCACCAGAGAGGTGAAGGTGAAAAGCACCTACACCAAGCATACAATATGCAAGAAAAATAGGATAGAAGGAATGTATTTTAAAATAATTTTAAAGCATGTATAGTAGAAGGCTCAGTAGATAGATCAAAATGATCTATCGATCTGCCTGCAACAGGATCTAGTATAATAACCTAGCATACAACATAACATCAAAGCAAGAGAGGAACATAAATATAAAAGTACCATACCTTTATACTGGAGAAAAACTGCAGAAGGAGGAGGGTGCTCGAGCCACACACGTGTCTGGCCTCTACAGGTAATCCATACCTGGGCTCGACTCTGATCAACTCCCTCGGACTACTAGCTCTTCGGGATCCTTAGACCGATCTTTTTCTTCCAGGAAGACTAGGAGGAGAGCAGGAACCCTTTCCCAAGATAACTCTATTTCCAAGACCTAGCTTGATTGCTAGGTTACTCACACCCAATCCCAAGTCCTCATAAGCCCTTTTTCTTTCTCTCAAAGAATCATTAGCATAACCTCTAACAGCCTCTAGAATGACCTTCATTCATAGGGGCAGCCATGAGAGGGAGAAGAAGGAAGGAGTGATTGGGGGAGAGAAAGGGGGAGAAGATCAAGATCATACCAAATGGGTCCAAATTCTTTAGGAAGGAATGACAATTATTCCAAGAAAGTTTAGAGCCAAAATGGTTTGAATTCAAAATTCAAACCAGGTCAAATCTTTCCCAAAAACCTCTTCCCAAAATTTTGCTCGTCATAGCAAGTGTCGACTCATGAAAAATGCCAAGTGTCGACACTTCACCAAGTATGGAAGTGTCGACACCTGTAAAATTCCAAGTATCGACACTTGGAACAAAGTCAATCATATTGACTTTCGGTGATAGCAAACGATTCTCAATCGTCGATTAGCCTTAAGATCAGATAGAAATCCTCTATGGTGTGTGATCCCATAGGTTCAAACACTAAGCTGGTAGCACTGGAACATTTCCAATACCAGTCAAAGTCCTCATCTAGCAATGATACTCGATGTCCGGATAGGTTGAAGATGTAGAGCACCTCACAAGAACCTCTAGCATATGGTTGCCGCATAATTCATCCTTTTGACCTCATAATACTCAGGATGACCTAGGGTTCGACTGCCAACCCTAATTTGGTTTATCCAGATCATATACGTCTCAACCTCACAAGTTCTATGACTCCTCACAAGAACAATCCTGGTCAAGGTTTTGTTAAATTGAGACATAGTGAGTCATTCACTCTAAACTATTTGGAGGGGTCAATTCCATCTTGATCCACCACCGCTCCACAAGTACTTGACTGCATCCAGAAATCTTTCATCACTGGATTAGAAATCCAGGTTGTCCGCCATCAAAGTACAATGAGTTGCTTGCAAGCTGCATGGTGACCTCAGGTCTGAGGGACATATACCCATATCCCTTTGCGAGCAACCCTTTGGCAGAAGGGAGCTTCGCAGATGGTCACATTCAGTGAAATATCATACATTTCACTTGCATATCACACCAGTGTCTTCGCACTCCTTGGTTAAGAGGACAACCAATAAATGTGATATACAACAACCTACACTTGATACATCATCATCCTATAACAATGTATCATTTGATTGTGAACCAGTTTAAGAACTATTTGATATATCCTCTCTATATCAAATAATGTAGTTCTAACGACTCCATCATACAAAAGTTCATTTCAGAAAAATATAAATATGATGAACAACCAAAATAAATAACTTTTATTTATTAAAAGAATTCATATATAAAATACAAGGTAGTACAACTATCTATAGCCTAAATGATTGGCTTTGGGACAGAATTCCCAACAAGAGGAACTTCAATTACTGAGGAGGAATTCTTACATCCTTGATGAGGTGGCAGGCTCCTTGATGAGCTATCATCGCTTGGACCGTCGTGGCCTGTAGCTCTGGCACGACATCAGGTGTCACTCCCCTCGCCTGAGATCCCTCGCGCATTCCTGTACCCCCTACAAAAGAAAGAAGATCCGAGCCGGGGATTCCGACGGGGACACTCCAATGATCAAGTCAGTGGGCGATCCAGGGGAACAAATCTCCCTCGGTGGATCTTGGTGAGGTTTTTACGTTCGGGGGTCATGTATTTTAGAAGAGAAAGTGAGTGTAGAGAGTTAGCAGAGGAGGACTGGAGCAGGATCGGCTATGTCCATGGGATTCTTTCGACGAATTTTCTGGTAGCCCCCATAGCACAGTATCTGGTTTGCTCTCCCTTTCTGTGTGCCAATCTTTACCTCCCTTATCCCTTCGCTGGTTTTGCCTCTTGTCCTCTCCTTTTGTTCGGAGGCCCCTTTTAGTGTTGGTATCGAGAGGCCATGTGCGACCTGCTTGCTTTCCAGATGTTCTCCTTTTGGGGGAGTCCTAGGGGGTGACATCTGGCAGCATGCGGGAACTGTGCGTGAGCTCTTGTTTGTCCCTTTAAGATGGGGAGTTATGTTACTTGCTCTGATGCTCTGGTTGGTCATCATGTTTCAAAAAATCTGGCAAAGCATTGGAATGCGGGTGGCCGTCCCAGGGTTTGAATCATCTGGCATGGCGTTCTACTTGTGGGTAGTGGAGATGGTGGATTAGGGAGTGCCGTGCCTTGACGGGGACGTTCCTTACTGATCGATGAAAAATGGGGCCTGAGAGGGCCTTGGTGCTCCACCGAGGTGCCTTCCTTTGCAAGCCTCAGGCGGTGGGCTGCCGCCTGTCAGTTATACTGTCTCAGCAACAGCATCTCGGTGAAGGTGACCCTTTTCCTGCCATAATTTGAATCTCTTTGCCTTCCATTCTTTGCTTGGTGGCAGCTTGGGTTTGACCTCGGCCGGGAACTAACCTCAGTAGGGGATTCACTTCGGCTCCTTGCTTGGGCGCTAGGCTTAGGTGGCGCCTCCATCTGCTAGACGACAACTGGCATCTGGATGAACTCCATGTCAGCGGATACAGTCGTATCAGTAATGAATAGTAGGTTTTCTTTCATTCCAAAGTTTATAGGGGGTTTTCTTCAAAATTGGTCTTATCAAACATGATTCAAAATATAGTAAGCAGTGTTCACGGCTTATGTCCAAAAGTATCTTGGAAGATTGCCTTCACATCACATTGTTCGGGCCATCTCTTCCAAAGTCCTGTTTTTTCTCTCTACAACACCATTTTACTGTGGTGTTCTAGGAGCGAAGAAGTTATGATCAATGCATGCTTAGTGCAGTAATCATCAAAATATTGATTTTCAAATTCTGTGCCATGATCACTTTTAATTGAAATCACAGAAATACCTTTTTGATTTGAAACTTTCTTATAAAATTTTTGAAAGACTTTGAAAGCTTTATCTTTATGAGCAATAAATAAGACCCATATAAATCTTGAAAAATCATCTACAATCACAAGTCCATATTTCATACCACCTAGGCTTGTAGTCCTAGTTGGTCCAAATAGGTCCATGTGAAATAGCTCAAGAGGTCTAGAAGTTGAAACCAAATTTTTTGATTTAAAACTCTCCCTAGTTTGTTTACCCATTTGGCATGCATCACAAATATGTTCAAAATCAACTTTGAAATTAGGTAAACCTCTAACTAGATCTTTGGAAATTAATTTAGCAATTGTATGCATGCTAGCATGACCTAATCTCCTATGCCATAGTAAATAGGACTCCTTGGTTTTAACATTCATTGCTACAAGACTTGTACTACTAGATATGGCTAGATCATTCATATCTACTACATATATATTTTCAAGTCTATGTCTAATAAGCTTAGTTCTAGAATCAAGAGAGTTAGTTACAATGCACATTGAAGATTCAAAGACAACCTTGAAGCCTTTATCATATAATTGACTTATACTTAACAAATTATGCTTCAATTTGTCTACCATCAATATATTTTCTATAAAAGTAGAAGGGGTAATTCTGATCTTACCAATTTCAATAATCTTTTTTTACCATTGTCACCAAAAGTGATCATTCCTCCATCTTTCAATTTTAGGGTGATGAATTGAGTTTTGTCACCCGTCATATGCCTTGAGCAGCCACTATCCAGATACCATCTTTTTCTTGAATTCTTGGCTACAAGACATTCCTGTAAAATAATCATGGAGTTCTTTTATGTACCCAAGCTTTCTTAAGTCCTTGTAGGTTAGTGAAAGTGATTCCTTTGAAAATCCAAATCTTTCTAATTTTACTTTTAACACTTCTATTAATATTGTATTGAAATGCTTTCTGTCCAACCCCTTTGCATGCATAACAAACATCTTTAGATGCATATTTTGAAGTTCTGAAAGCAGCAGGTTTTGATGCAAAAAACTTTGAAGCATAAAATTTAGGTATTGAAAATTTTTGCACAAAAGTTTTAGAAGGTATAAACTTTGTAGCTAAAATTCTATTTGTATGCACAGAATTAAAACCAATTCTAGCCTTATTTCTAGACACTCTTTGATCTTTCAAAATCAACTCAAGCTTGTTAGAACTTAATATTAATTTTTCAACCAAAGGCTTAAGTTTTTCAACCTCCTTTTGTAAACCAATATTTTCTTCATGTAAAGCTTGGTTTTTCTTAAGACAATCATTTTTCTCAGTATGCAATACTTTGAATTTCTCAGAAAAGCCATTCAGATCTTTTTGGAAAATTTTATTCTTTTCTAAAATCTCTTCCTTTTCTTTTATCAAAATATCATTGCTATTTTTCAAACTTTTGATTTTGAGTCCTGTCTTTTTGTATTCGGATAGTAAATCATGAAATGCAGAATTCAACTCATCAAAAGTAAATTCATCTTGAGGTTCGGGAGATCTTACCTCATCATTGAGACCCATTAGACATAAGTTTGTAGTCTTTGTGATCTCTTCCTCTTCAGTTGAAGTCGACGCCTCATTGTCGCTCCAAGTGGCAACCATAGCCTTCTTTTTCTTCTTCTTAAAAGTTTTCTTCAAATTCAGACAGTCAGATCTAAAGTGCCCAAGTTTCTTGCATTCATAGTAGATGGGCTGTTGCTCCTTTTCTTTTTCTTTTTCTTTCTCCTTATCTCTACTGAATTCTCCCTTTTTGTGAAGTTTTCTCTAATATCTTCTCTTTTTCTTCTCCATAAACTCTCTGAATCTCCTTACTACTAAGGCGATGTCATCATCTTCTAGTTCATCGGAGGTAGAGGGGCTTTCTTCTTCAAGTTCTTCTTCCTGTTTCTTCAGATATGCAGCAGCCTTGAAGGCGATTGACTTCTTCTTCTTTATTTCGTCTTCATTTTGGTGATGCATGGTAAGCTCATGAGTGATTAGAGAACCTAGTAGTTTATCTAGTGGCAGTGTGTTGAGATCTTTAGCTTCTTGGATGGCAGTAACTTTTGAATCCCATTTATCTGGTAGAAGATCTCAAAATCTTCTATACAAGGTCAGTATTTGAATATATCCTGCCAAGACTCTTAAGACCATTAATAATATCTGTAAATCTAGAGAACATGGCAGAAATAGTTTCATTTGGCTCCATTTTAAATAACTCATAATTATGTACAAGAAGATCAATCTTAGAAGTTTTTACTTGTGAAGTTCCTTCATGGGTAACCTCGAGTTTATCCTAAATTTCTTTTATAGATAGGCAAGTAGAAATTCGATTAAACTCACTTGCATCCAAAGCATAATATAAAATATTCATAGCTTTGGCATTTAACTCACCCATTTTCATGTCGTGATCATCCCATTCATCTTCAGGTTTTGGACATCTACGCCATCAACTTTTTTCGTGGGTGTATGAGGTCCCTTTAGAATTATCTTCCATAATTGAAAATCAATAGCTTGTATATATATTTTCATTATGGCCTTCCAATAGCCATAATTAGTGCCAGTGAAGAGTGGTGATCTATTGGTAGATTGGCCCTCGGCCAAAGAGGTACTCATGGGATTAGCCATCAATCTTTACTCCAAACAAGTTTAGAGATAGGCTCTGATACCAGTTGTTACTCAGGTGGCTTATCCAAGAGGCGGGGTGAATTGGGTTTTTAAATTTTTTTTTCAAATATGTGCTCTTTTGAAACCAGAGTGTGGTGAGTGAAGTGATTAAATCAGTAAGCAGCAGAAGTAAAAGCACAACACAGAAATCACAGCACAAACACTAAGAGATTTATAGTGGTTCGGAGCAACCCAGCTCCTACATCCACTATCCAAGATGCCACTTGGGATTTTCACTATATTCACTCATGAAATATAGCCGGATTGTTTTCATGAGATCACAATCCAAAATCCAAACTTGGTTTTAACCGGGCTCACCAAAAACCTACTATAATGTTAGGTTTAACACAGGATCACTAACAACCCAATTTGGTTTTATGCCGGGCTCACCAAATAACCCAAACTCCAAGTCACAGCCCTTGCTGTACTTGGGACAACTCAAATAATGAAAAAAAACAAAACAGAGTAACTAAATGACAAACTAATTGTTGTCGGATGGTTGCAATTGCAGCTCTAGAGAAGCCTTCTTGAATGTACTTTGAATGCTCTTCAAGGCTTCAACCTTCAATAAATGCTTCAAGAAGATAAATAAAAGTTTGGTGTAGTCTTGAGTGCTCTCTTGAATGCTCTTCAAAAAGATTCTCTCTTTTTCTCTTTTTGTGCCTCACTTCAAAAAGTGGTTCATAATCCATTTAAATAGTCCCTTTGACTGATTTCAAGTGGATCTAGCCATTGTAGATCATTGGGATTCAAAATATGATCGTTATAGAGCATTTTGAATTCAAAAAGAAAGTTCTGGAGCTAGCCATTACAAACCTGGAACTGGGCTTCGAGTTGGCTCGGATTCTCAGATAGGTTAAAATATAACTCTGGTCGAGTCAGCTCCTTTTCTTCGAGTTGGCTTGCTTGGCTGGTTCTTCAGAATAGAGAAAATGTGCACTCTGGAAGAGTCGACTCTTCAAAACTTGAGTCGACTTGAATGTCAGTCTGAGAAATCATCACGCTAGATGAGTTGGCTTGAATCCTCAAGATTGTTTTTGCTCACTCTGGAGGAGTCGGCTCGTTGGTATAAGTGTCAGCTCGATTGACTGGCTTCATAAAATAGCACACTGCACGAGTCGGCTCAAGTTCTTCGGGTCGGCTCGGATTTCTGTCTTTAGAAAACTAAATATTGGATGAGTCAGCTCGAATTCTTCAGGTCGGCTCGGATGTCTGCATATTAGAATTCTTGTGCAGTGCTAGAACACAGAGTCGGCTCGAGTGACTTAGATTTAAATGAGTCCAAACTCCATTCAAATTCTTTCAATGATTCCCAAACTTTATCCAGTGCAATCTAGGAGGCTTAAACTTGAAAAATACATAGGCTTGCCCTCTTCTACATGAGTGTACACTTAAAATCTTTTAGGCTTTCCAATTATGACTGTATTTTCAAGAAATCACTAATTTTTGATACACACCTTTGAGTTGTGATTAGAATGAAAGCTCTTTGACATTCCCTATAAAAACATCTTAAACAATTTAAAATATTAGTAACAAATGCATGCTCCAATATTTTGTTATCATCAAAATCATTTCAGGGGTCAACATAGTCATTGCTATTTCAGAACATGCTAAAGAATACAAGTTCTATAGTCTAGGAAGAGGTAACTGAATTATGGAGTCTCTCATTACCAAATTTCTAAAATTTGATATGATTGATGATGAATCTTTTCAAGCTATTAGACTATCTCTATTCCTATGTCGTACATCATAAAAATATAATTTCTACTCCTATAGATAGAGTGGATATTCAGATCCTTGATCTTCCTGCTCACATTGAGAAGCTTCAACCTATTGAAGAAGTACCATTAAGGAGATCTGCTAAACAAAGAAGATCTACCATTTGTGATGATTTTTATGTATATCTTAGAGAAAGTTATTATGATATTGGGTATATGATTGATCTAGTAACTTATGTTGATACTGTCAATTATTCCCAATCTGATTTGTAAATAGGTGCTACAAAGGAAGAGATGCAGTCTATGACTAACAATGATATGTGGGAGCTTATTAAGCCTTCTAAAAATTATAAACCTATGGGATGTAAGTGGTGTATAAGACTAAAAGTGACTCTAAAAAAAGAATTGAGTATTTCAAGGCCAGGTTGGTTGCTAAAGGCTTCATTCAAAGCGAAGGAATAGACTTTACTAAACTTTCTCTCCAATATTCATAAAAGATTCTTTCCGAATTATTATATCTTTAGTGGCTCATTATAATCCGGAGCTATATCAGATAGATATTAAAACTATTTTCTTAAATAGTAACATTAGTAAAGAAGTGTACATGAAGCAGCCTAAGAGTTCTCAGAAAAGTAGAAGAGAGCATTTGGTCTGCAAATTAAAGAAGTCCATCTATGATTTGAAACAAGCATTTTGGTAATAGTATTTAAAATTTGATGAGGTCATAATCTCTTTTGGTTTTAAGAAAAGCAAAATTGATCAGTACATCTATCTCAAAATCAGTAAGAGAAAGTTTATCTTTCTTATTTTATTTATTGATGATATCTTACTTGTCAGCAATGTTTTTGATTTACTTTGTTAGACCAAATAAATTATATTTAAGAATTTTGATATGAAAGATCTTGGTGAGGCATCTTTTATTTTAGATATTAAAATTCACAGGATAAATCAAGCCATCTATTAGGTTTGTCAGAAAGGACATATATCAACAAGATCCTTGAAAGGTTTAATATACAGAATTGCAAATCATATGATTCACTTGTTGTCAAATATGACAAGTTTAATAAAGAGTAATTTCCAAACAATGAGCTTGAGAAAGATCAGATGACAAATGTATCTTATACTAGTGCTGTAGGGAGTTTATTGTATGCTCAAGTTTGTACTAGACTTGACATTGCCTTCATAGTGGTGTTCTTGGTAGATATTTGTCAAACCCAGGATTTCAGTATTGGATTGCTACAAAGAAGGTGATAAGATATTTATAAAAAATTAAGGACATATGCTTGTATACAAGACAGTTGATAACCTAGAGTTGGTGGGGTATTGTAATAACCCAAAAATAAAGGAAAAGAATCGAATCAGAGGAAGAAGACTCCTATTAGGAGTCTTCTCCTTCATTAAGAAGGAGACCAAATCGAGCTGGAATCGAGTTTTTTTCAGCTATAAGGAGGGATCTCCTCCTCTCAATGAATCTCCACTACCAGAGTTTTGGGTTGAACGGAGAGATAATCCATGGAAAAAGAAAAGAGGGGGAGGAAACCCTATTACCTCAGTTCTCTGATGCGTGGCTCCCCGGTGGATCACCTATGGCCGTTGCTCGTTGGTGCCAAGAGCTCCTCAAACCATCCTAAACTTTGATGGGATCCCTTGGCATTCCCACCTTCTCCTCCTTCACTATCAAAGATCACTGGCCATCGCCTGGAACGCCACCACCCCCATCCCCGGTGGAGGGAGCAAGGATTGGAAGGTGAGGGTGGCCTGCAAGCAAATCTTGATGAAGACCTCTAGCTCCTATTAGCTGATCAACAAGGAGGCTGATGATAGGATCATCACTTGGGGGGTGCAGGTGCCTTATTCGGCCAAGCGAGAGAAGAAGGAAGGAGAAAAAGAAAGAAAAGAAGAGGAGAAGAAAAAGAAAGAAAAGAAGAGAAAAGAAAAAAAGAAAAAGAAAAGAAAAAGAAAAGAAAAGAAAAAGAAAAGAAAAAAAAGAAAAGAAAAAGAAAGAGTAGAAAGAGAGGAGAGAGAAAGAGAAGAGAGAAGAAGAGAGAGAAAGAGGGGAAAGAAGAAGAGAAAAGGAGAGAGAAAGAGAAAAGAGAGAAAAGAAAGTGTAAGATAAATAAATAAATATTTGGAAAGAAGATCTAAAAGTTTCTCTCCTAGAAAATTTATAAAGTTAGGATATCAATTGATGGATCGTAGATAGAATGGGTAGAAGATTCTAGGTTTGTAGTTGTTATGCCATAAAATTATTCATATTAAAAATAAAATTATTATTGTAGATGGATAATTTTTTGGACAAGAGGGTATTGAGCGAGTTCCATACTACCCAGGTTGGGGATTCGGATGCAGATTAATATCGGGCATGTTAAATTTGTCTCCAGTAAAGATAAGAATTTTTGTACATAATCATCGGTTTATAAATATATTTTATATTACATGATACTTGGATATGAGCATGGCATGCATGATTATTTATACATCATATATTTTGATTTTGTATGATGGATATTTGTGATTACCGGTATACTATTTTTCATATAATATGTTCATATCAGACATGATTATTTTGGATGATTTGGATTATGATACCGGTTATTAGAAATCTCGAAAGAACATGATTTGAAAATATGTTTGAGATTTGATAAAGTGATAATCAAGAAGAAGGGATATTTGGACTAGCCACATCGCAGGCAGAATCGTGGTTATTGAGATTGCAGTTATAGGCTGAAGTATGACAGTGAAATTGCCAGTCACAGATTGAAGTGTGACAATGAGATTATTCGTCATAAGCTGAAATGTGACGATGAGCTTGTTAGTCACAGGCTGAAGTATGACAATGAGATTGTTCGTTATAGATGAAGTATGACAATGAGCTTGCAGTCATAGGCTGAAGTGTGATATTGAGATTACCAATCATGGGCTGAAGTATGACCATGATTAGTCCAAAACCTTAAAGAAGATGAATGACTTAACTGAAATATAAAAATGAAACATGGTTTGACTAAGGGTTTTGTTATATATGGTGATTAAGTTATTTTGGTTGCATGACATGATGTTTTATGATTTCTTACAATACTATTATTTTCTTGTTATTTTCAAATCATGTTACTATTGGTATGACTGGAACCCTTATTAGGCTGTAAAGCTTATACTCCCTACTTCCTTTCCTTCTTAGAGTTGTGCAGAATATTCGAGCTTGGTGGTGGATTAGTTTCATGGTGAAGTGATGATAGATAAAGAATCATTAATACTGGTCAGACGATTGAAGATTAACCAAATTGGTAATTATATGAGTTATATTATTAGGTATTATTTTATGAAATGTGATCTATAATGCCATTGGAAATCAAAGTGGTAGTGAATTTTTAAAGGCCTTGCATGATCTCTAGGATGTATTCTAGGATTCATGCAGCCAGTTGCATGGCCAAACCTGGTACTAGGTTTGGGATATGATAGAATGGTATCAGAGTTTAGGTTATGATCACTTGGGACTGTGATATTAGTGATTAAAATGTGACTGGAGTGATATAGAAATTTAGATTATAATCACTATGGACCATGACTTAAGAGGTATTTGAATTTAATGTTATGATCAATCAAGATATGATAAAAGTTGCAAGAATGGATTCGAAAGTTTGGATTTCCAATCTTTAGATATTGTGTAAAGATCTGGTATATGATTAGTGCAAAAGAGGAACAATATTTTTATCTCTAATATAAGTAATGAGATTGACTTAAGATGGGTGTAAAGAGTTGAATGATTTATACTATTTAAGCATGATAAGTAAGCATATGATAGATATTAAAAAATTGGATAAGATGTGTCTTTGTCTTTGATTAGTGGGTTAACCCGAGTGCCAGAAGTGTTGGCCTGGAAGTATAGTATATTATGTTGATGGGCTATATTATGCTGAATATGTATGCTCAATTATTAATTAAATAATTTTGAAATCCTAAACTTGATGTAGATGCAAATCGTAATAGCATACTAGTTTTGTTGTTAATTATTTGATTGTAAATTTTAAGACTATTGCAAGAAGGTGTTTAGGGTGTAGGTCATGAAATAGTTTAATGATATTAGAAAGGATAATTTTTCAATGAACCTATATGTGAATTATGATTAAAAATATGCAAGGAAGAATGTGGTTAGGATAATGCATAGATTTGTAACTTTCTATTGGTGGATTAAATTATATTATATGGATATGGTATACATATTTTAGTAGAATCTTTGATAGATATGTTAGTAATTTTGGATTAAATTATTTGATATTCTCTATATTTGTTGAAGATTATTGGGCATGTTAAACTTCAAGTCAAATTAAGATCTATAAGGAAATTTAAGTTATCATACTACTGAAATTACATTAAGCAAATAAATTGATTTTTGGACCTTATATGAGTTTAGTTTATGAGAGACAAAATTTCAAGTAGTTGTCGATTGATATTAAGATTATAGTAAAATAGCTTTATGAGCAATAACATGATCGATCCTACTATAAGGACATTAACTTAGAGTCATTTACTTTGCTAGAGTTAAAGTTAATCTTCTAAGAGAAAAGTTGATCTAGATTATTTAATTAAATTATCAAGAAAAGCATGATTAATTCAGACTTGGACTAGAGTTA
Source organism: Areca catechu (assembly GCA_021397845.1). Lineage (NCBI taxonomy): Eukaryota > Viridiplantae > Streptophyta > Magnoliopsida > Arecales > Arecaceae > Areca > Areca catechu. The sequence goes on from CM038041.1 coordinate 12,928,419, forward strand.
ATAAAGTCTTAAAAGGATAGTGAAATTTATGTAAGGACTTTCAATATGAAAAGTAGGTCAGGATAAATCTTGATGTGATATGCCAGAGATATGGACAAGATAAAGAGACTCAACAGCTTTACTTTAGTAACTTTGGATCGTTCTAGTACCAATGTAAGGTAAAATTTTGGAGGAATTCATTTAGTGAATCTAGATAGTTTGGTAAATTATATTACAGTATGCAGTAGAAGCGTGGTAGTTTGAGTTATTCCTAAATTAATTAAGAATGTTAACTCTAACTTTAGAAGTATTATGATGGAAGAATTGATTTGAATTTCAGTAACAAGATTTTAGTAATAAATAAAAGGATAATGTTATTAATTCTTGAGCTAGTCTATAGCTGTTTCCATGCAATTTTCATCAATAGGTTTTCCTAGTGTAGAGGACTCTAGGAAAAAAAATGGACATCTCTAAATTTAGGAAAAATACATGAGTTGGGCTAGGATTTGGAATACTCTAATACAAAGCTCTTTTTTTTGTTTTGATATTGTGATCTCATTATTTGAAGAGGCTTAAGGTTTCTCTGAAATAGAAGCCTAAATATAAAATCATAGAAAAGGTTATGAGAAGGAAGGAGGAAGGCTTTAGATTCTAGAGAGTGTTTAATGCTCAAAGTTTCTTTTGTTGGTATTGATAGCATAGAACCAGGTCGATTTTGATGTGGAGTTAATTAAGAGAAATAAATTTCAGAAGTGAAGAATTCTATATTTTAATTCGAGATTGAGACTCTAATGTTTATTTAAAAGAAATTAAGAGAAATCACTATGTATTGTAAATCGTGAGGATCAAAATTAAGATCTAATATAATTCTATCATGTTTGGGACTTATGAAGAAAGCACTCTAAGAAAGAGATCATCTAGAAGCTTGAGGATGATGTTAAAATTGGGCATATCCAAAGTTTGGACCATCATGAATTTTTTGCAGAATTAATCAAGGATAATTAATTGTATTGACATTAAAAAAATAGTATTCTTTTGAAAGGGCTCAAGAGAATTCGGTATGTAAACGATTTTGTCCTAAGACATCATATAATTATTATGTTAAGATTCTATGGTGCAAATACTTTGAAAGGTAAATTATTTACGGGATTAAGGATGACATGACAGTTAGGGATTATCAAAGTTTAAATCTCAAGCAAGCAAATTTTGAGGATGCAATTATTTTAAGGGAAGAATGTAATAATTCCTAAAAAGGGAAAGAATTGAATCAGAGGAAGAAGACTCCTGATAGAAGTCTTTCTTCCTTTGAGAAGGAGACCAAACTAAGCCGGAATCGGATTTTTTCTGGCTATAAAGAGGGATCTCCTTTTTTCCACGAATTCCCACTACCAAAGTTTTGGGCTAAACTAAGAGATTAATCCATGAAAAAAAAGGGAGGAAGGAAACCCTATTACCTCAGTTCTCCGATGTGTGGCTCCTCGACGGATTACCTACGGTCGTCGGTCACCGGCACCAAGAGCTCCTCAAATCATCCTAAACTTTGATGGGATCCCTTGGCATTCCCACCTTCTCCTCCTCCACTGCTAGAGATCGCCGGCCACCACTTGGAGCGCCACCTCCACCATCCCAGGTGGAGGGAGCAGGGATTGGAAGGTGAGGGTGTTTTACAAACACATCTCGATGAAGACCTCCGGCACCTATTAGCTAATTGATGAGGAGATCGGTGACACGATCATCACTTGGGGGTCGCGGGTGCTCTGTTTGGCCAAGCAGGAGAAGAAGGAGAAAGGGAAAGAAAATAAAAGGAGAAGAAAAAAAAAGAAAAGAAAAGAAAGAAAAGAAAAGAAAAAAAAAAAGAAAAAAAGAAAAAGAAAAAAGAAAAGAAAAAGAATAGAATAGAATAGAAAAAGAAAAGAAAAGAAGAAAAAGAAAAAAAGAAAAAAAATAAGAAAGAAAAGAGAAAGAGGAGAGAGAGAAGAAGAGATAGAGAAAAAGGAGATAGAAGAAGAGAGAGAAAGAGAGGAGAGAGAAGAGGAGCGAGAATATAGAAGATGAAAGAGAAAGAAAAGAAAGAGTAAAATAAATAAATAAATATTTGGAAAGAAGATCTAAAAGTTTCTTTCCTAGAAAATTTATGAAGTTAGGATATCAATGGATGGATTGCGAATAGAATCGAATAAAAGATTTTGGATTTATAATTGTCATGCCATAAAATTATTCATATTAAAAATAAAATTATTATTGTAGCAGGACAATTTTTTGGATAAGAGGGCATTGAGCGAGTTCCATAGCATCTAGGTTGGGAATTTGAATATAGATTGATATCGGACATGTTAAATCAGTCTCTAGTAAAGATAAAGATTTTTGTATATAATTATCGGTTTATAAATTATTTATATTGCATGATCCTTGGATATGAGTATTGGCATGCATGATTGTTTATATATTATATATTTCAATTTCACATAATAGATGTTTTGATTACTGGTATTACTATTTTTCATATGATATGTTCATATCATACATGATTATTTTGGATGATTTAGATTGTGATATCAGTTATTAGAAATCTTGAAAGAACATGATTTGAAAATATGTTTGAGATTTGATAAAGTGATAATCAAGAAGAAGGGGTATTTGGACTAGCCATGCCATGAGTAGGATCGTGGTTACTGAGATTACCAGTCACAGATTGAAGTGTGATAATAAGATTGTCAGTCATAAGCTGAAGTGTGACAATGAGATTGCCTGTCACAGCTGAAATGTAATATGAGCTTGCTAGTCATAGGCTGAAGTGTAATAATGAGATTGTCCGTCATAAGCTGAAGTATGACAATGAGCTTGCCAATCACAGGCTAAAGTGTGACACTGAGATTGCCAGTCATGACTGAAGCATGATCGTGATTAGTCCAAAATCTTAAAGAAGATGGATGACTTAACTAAAACATAAAAATGAAACATAGTTTTACTAAGGATTTTGTTATATATGGCAATTAAGTTATTTTGATTGCATGACATAATATTTTATGATTTCTTATAATACTATTATTTTTTTGCTATTTTTAAATTATATTACTATTGGTATAACTGTATGAAATCCTTACTGGGCTGTAAAGCTCATACTCCCTATTTTCTTTCATTTTTAGAGTTGTGCATTCAAGCTTGGTGATGGATTGGTTTCGTAGTGAAGTGATGAATAGATAGAGAATCGTTAATACTGATCGGACGATTGAAGAGTAATCAAATTGGTAATTATATGAGTTGTATTATTAGGTATTCTCTTATGAAATATGATCTATAATGTCATTGAATATCGAAGTGAAAGTGGGTTTTTAAAGGCCTTGCATGATCTCTGGAGTATATTCTAGGGTTCGTGTGGCTAGTCACATAGCCAAACCAGGTGCTGGGTTCGAGACATGATAAAATTCAAATTCAGATCATGTTGGATCCCCTGATGATTTAAAATTAATTTCAAGATATATTTTTATATAGCTGGTGGTGCAGTATCTTGGAAAAGTGTTAAACAGATACCGACTACTTTCACCATGCAAGCTAAATTCATCTCTTGTTATGGAGTTGCTACTCAAGCTATTTAGTTATGAAATTTATGGCAGTGCTTCTGATTCTATATTCAAGTTCTAAACCTCTAATGATTTACTATGATAATAAAGCTGCAGTATTTTTCATAAAGAATAATAAATCTTCCAGTATATCTAAACATTTCGAGCTAAAGTATTTAACTATAAGAGATCTGTGAATAATGGATACGTAATTGTTGAGTATATTGATATAGAGTCCATGCTGGCTGATCCTCTGACCAAAAGTTTGAGGCTCATATACTTTACAAAGCTTGTAGAAAATATGGGCATATTAAGTTTTTTTGATATTCTTAGTTAATGGGAGAGATTTTGTATTTGTACTTTATTATAATTATAGACTTGCTTTTCATTTTATATATCTATTATGAATATTTATATATATTATTGATATGATAGTTGATGGTATATTTATATAATTTCTTTTGGTTATGAGATATTTTTTTTGATTATGTACCTATTGTATGAAAATTGAGATCAGGTGTCGAGTCTCAAATATATTATACTGTCTCGTCATTGACACCATGTTGAGTATGTAAGATAAAATGCCTTGTTATTTTGAAGTTATTAAAATTTCTCTTGCTTATTTATTTTCAAGCATGTTGAAGAGAGATTGATGAACTAATAATAAAAATAACATATTTTTTTTGGATTATTTTTTGATACTATTTTCTTGCTACACTACCATACTAAGACTTACGTCGATAATATTGATAATGTTTGTAACTATAGATATGTCTTGTATCAAATAAAGAATGTAATTACTCTAATGATTCGGCATGATTGATATTATTGGACCGAGTCATTTTGAAGGTGCTATCTATGAATCATATATTTTCGTAACCACGTACTGTGTTCAACCCGAGAGTCATTTTGAAATAAAATATTTTTAAAATTATAATTAATATTATCAAAGTAGAAGAATGTAAGAGTTTTTCTAATTATGGACTACTATTAATTATTATTTATTTTGATTTGTTAAGATACGGTTGATTATATGATCCATGTTGATGGATATGTATATAGCCCAATATTGTATATGATCATTGTGTTTGGGCTTTGAGCACCTTATGTGGTTGGTGTAGTTGAGATGGTACAGTATAGGCCTTAGCCCAACTAGATCTGTGATGGAAAGGCCTATCAAAATTTTTTAAATTTTATTGATTAAATCCCCTTTTCACTACTATATATATATATATATATATATATATATATATATATGTGAGATTTGTTCTCATGACTAGTCCTATCGAATAGCCGCTTGTTGAGAGGAAGACTGGAGAGAAGAACTTGGCTTTTGATGTTTGCATGAGGATCCTGATTGAAGGTTTATAATCCATGACAAATATATATGCATCTTAAATCAAAATTAATTTATGATTCATGATCATACGGGCTTTCTGGATCCGTTAATTATTCAGATCGATTCTTAAATATTTTTTTTAATATTTCAATATTCTATATATGGTCTATGAAATAATTAAAATCCTTACATGACTTGCCTAGGATCATCCAATTATATATGCTCTCATCAAAACAATCACTCTAATGTTTGATGTTTCCAGCATTAACCTTCTTGACTTGCTTGTTTATAAAGACATTTTAATCAGGTTAATTGTTATTTCCTCTAGAATTTTATTACCCTTTCTCCTCTCTCTTTTTTTATTATTATTATTATTTTCACATCATGCCTCTCTCTCTCTCTCTCTGCCGGTTCACATGAAGGTTCACGTACATCAAGTTGAGAGAGATGGGACAGAAAGAGTGAACATCCAATTCGGCCTGCAATTTCATGTGGACCGCCATGATCCACGAACACTTTGTCATGGCTTGCACTTTGCGATGGGATGCGTGTGGTGCTAACCTTCCCTTACCACCCTAGTTTCAGATTGCTTATTAAGAAAGCACGTAGAGTCGCCCCAATTGGCGATAAGAAAGCTCTTTGAAATAATTACAAGCCATGTCACCCATCAAACGTAGACCCTCATGCATGTCAAATCTAGTGAACATTGACCAGGATGCATGTTCTTTAGCTTGGGGCGTGTCCACCATTGGAATCTTATATTCTGCGAAAAGATCAGAATTCATCATTGCATATAGAGAATCACCTTTAGCCCTGTCTCCCCAAGAACCTCTAGCAAAATAGAAAAAGAAAAAACCAGCTAAATCTATCCTTGATATACCCCGTTGTCCTATTTCGGCCCCATCGGTGATTAAAGTAAAACTTCGAGAATCTTAGAGTATTCTTTACTTATAATCTCAGGAAGAGAGGCGCCTGAGGTAGACGATATATAGAGCCAATGATCAATCCTCATGAAGATCGACTAATGACTTCAGCCATTCCATTTACTTGACCGCATGCACACGCTCAAATTCTAGATTTAATAGATGAGTGAAGGATTCCCAGCACAGGTGGAGAAGACGAAGAGAAAGAAAGCGGGTTTATGATTTAAGATTTGAAGTTAAGAGAAATTTTTAAAAAAAGAAGTTACTGGTATATATCCTTTTAGTTGGCTTGCTGCTTTAAGGCAATCATCATGTAGTGATTGCTTTTGCATGGCGGCAAATGATAGGGTACTCTTTTAGATTCAAAATCGAATTGGGCCATTCCCATTTCCTTTTTCCTATGATTCTTCCCTTGTACTTCAGTGCCCGCACATTGCAGTTGAAGTGGGGTCGGGAATGCACTTTGTTCTCTTCGTTTTTGTATTAGTTTGAGTTGAAGGGACTTCTACGAGAAGCTTGGAAAGGTTACCAAATTAATTAAATGGAGATCCGAGTTTTTTTTTCTTGAAATGATAGCCCTAGTGTATCATGTCACGCTACTAACTTGAATTCATAGTGTGGCAGTTGGGAAGTTGAGACCCACACCATCTTTTCAAAAAGCGCATACTGTTAGGCAAATGCAGCCCAGCCCTGATCAAGGCCAAAACCATGCTTTCCCAAAGAATGGCCCTCTTTTAGTCTCTTATATGGAGATCATGTACCGATTCTTCCTGTCGAGATTTGGTGGAGTGCAATATTGATACCTTTTCAAAGCCATGATCTTAACTTTTCCATGGAACATCAGTAGGCTTTGTTCACTAACATAACTACAATATCTACCTCCTCGGCTTAAAACCTTCTAGCTAGTCTAGTGTACCATATATACCATCATTTAGTCTTGCGCGTTGACCATGACTTTCATAAGGAAATGACGAGTAGGTGATTTTGAAATGAACCAAAGAATAAAACCGCAGAGTTTGTGCTAATTGTATGAAGCTTACAAGAGAAGTCATGAAACTAAATCTCTTTAAACACGTATCTAATGATAAAAGTTTCATATGATTGGTTGGGAGATTGGGAATTGATACGGCTATTGCTAACATGGTTCCAACAACATCCCGAATTGCTACGTGCACCACCGCCAACGGCGAATCTATGCATCCTGTACAAAGTAATGGAGCTTTCAGTGTGACAAGGAGGCTGGTGCCAACTAGCTGCATGCCTAAGAAGAGTTACAAGTACGGCTTGCTACTAGGTACTCTTGGTTGGACCGATTAGCTGCCTTCAAGATGGGTGGCAGAGATGTGCCGACTCCATTTATTGCTATATCTCGCTCCATGCACCTTAATCGGCTTCCTATTTGGATCGGTCAGCTAGTCGGGCAGCCTAATCTAGTTCGATAGACAACTAAATCCGCCTCCTACTTGGCCATATAATGCCCAGGTAGTTCTATTATGGCTGATCCAAGTACGAGTAGTGGTGGACAAAATTTCAACGACTCCTGACATCGCAATGAAAAAATCCCAGTGGTGGAGATCCTAAGGAACAAGATCCTGCCACCTCAACCAAATCTGTTACATCAATCAGAAATAGCCACCTTTTCCAACAACATTCTATTGTACCATACATATAAGCAAGAGGGACCTCCAACGAGGTATGCTCTCAAACATTTTCATGCACTCTTGCTCTCATATTCACCAGATCACCACAGGCTTCAGGCTTCAATCGTTGTAGCCTCTCGTTTCCTGATCACTAACTTAAGCATCATAGTATCATCGCTGGTAACCCTGGCTTAGGGACCTTTTGCAGGTCATCGGAGTAGAGTAATCCTGGAAGACCCTCAGTCCTTGCCAGAGAAAATCGGTGTGCTCTTACTTTGCTGCCAGAGTTCGGTAACAAGAGAATAGATGGCAACAAATTGGCACACTAGGTAGGAGGTTGATACACAGCTTCACAAGTAGAAGTATAACGAGCATCCCCTCATCAAAGCTTAAAGCCATGGTAGTTATGCATGCGCAAGACGCTTCCACTAGCCATATCGGAAACCCATCATGCCATGATGACTGATGCAACCAAGAGGTGGGCCCCTTGCTTCGCCACCCCCATCGCTATTGAACCAGTAGGACCATCTTGCTATCCTTATATAGCAGGTCCAAATACTGGTGGCAGCGGTTCAATGGCTGCAATAGCGACAACGCTCCATGCCAACATAGTAGCAACCGGGGAATCATGCCACCCCGTCATCGCTGCTCATTCCAGTCATTGGTCCTTGCATCGGCACACTCCTCGCCGATGGTCTTCTTCACCTTAACTGACGAGCTATCACGCTTCCCGAGGGAGATCCCATCATCACCAAACTATTCACCACTTGTGGTCCCTTACACTGCAACATGCCGGCCTTATGTACCAGGAGTAGCAATCAGGAAGAGAGCCAAAACATGAGCGCCCTCAATCTTTCTTTGTTTCGACCCTCAAGTCCTCTAAAAAAGGATCCATCGATGAGGCAATTCAGTGCTGGCTGAACGGCGCCGGGATGAATATGATCGCAAGCTGGATGACCTCAATTGCTATTTTGATGACTTGTAAGGTGGAAGCCAGGAGTGGACGAGTTATAGCACTCGTCCCCCGCTTACCTACAGAATTCTATAGGAACCGATTCTTAATCGATTCAGGATACTCCAGCTAGATCCATATGATGGCACTATGATCCGCTGGACCATCTCGAGAGATACAAGGCTCTAATGTAAGTCTAGGGCACCATCGAAGCCCTCCTTTGCATTGCCTTTCTAACTATATTGTACAAGGCGACATAAGCTTGGTACTCCTGGATCAAACCAAGAAGTATAGACTCCTTAAGGTAGCTGGAAGAGAAATTTGTGGCTCACTTTAATGCCTATTAGAAGATGTCACATGATGCTGATAGCCTCTTTTCTATTCGGCAACAAGATGAAGAATCTCTCCATGATTATGTGGCCCGATTCAAGACAGTCGCAATGAAGGTGTACAACTTAGATGAGTATGTGGCCATGTTGGCCATGAAGAGACAGCTCCATCTTTATCGCTTCAACTACTCCTTCGACAAGAAGCCTTCGAAATCCTACTTTGAATTACTGATCCATGCACAGAAGTATATCTGCATGGAGGGTGGTGATTCTACTTAGAGGGAGATGGATGGGAGACCCAAGAAAAAGCAAGCTCAGGGAGAGCCAAGCAGAGCTCGAGCAAAGAAGCCTGACTCATCACGCTGGCAGACTCCAAGCTAAAATGCTTTGTTGACAAGGATAACAAGTACACTCCCCTTCTCGCCCCTGGAGCAAAAATTTTGATGGAAATCGAGAGCGAATGATACCTCCGAAGGCCTCATCCATTGAGATCATCAACCCCCTATGACAAGTCCAAATACTATCAGTTCCATCGGGATTATGGCCATGATACTAAGGAATGCTGCTACTTGAAAAAAGAAATTAAAGAATTGACCCAACAGGGCTACCTCAGAAAATATGTCCATGGAGGAGTTGAGCCTACCTTCCAGAATCTCATCTAGCAAATGCCTCGGGCCAAGATCAACAATGCACTAACTTAAAGGCCGATTGGCATGGTTCTAGGGGGTAGAATGCACCTCAAAGATGCCAAGAGAAGAAGGGGATGATGATTATATAATTCTTTTTCCCGAAGGAGCTAGTCGAGGTTCATAATTTCAATGATGATGCTATCATCATATATATGATAATAGTTAAATATCTTATAAAAGGAATCTTAGTTGATGGTAGAAGCTTGGCTGACATCCTTTCTTATGATGCTTTTATTCAGATGGATTTACGTGCAAGCCACCTCAAACTGTCTCTATTCCTCTAGTTGGTTTTATCAGTGATTCAACCAGAGTTGAAAGTGAGATAACTCTTCTTGTCACTGCAGGGACATCCCCTTATAGAGTACCATTTACATGACCTTCATCATAGTCCACCTACACTCGGTATAGAATGCTATCCTTGGTTGACTCGGGCTAAACTTGCTAGATGTAGTCATTTCAATGAAGCACCTTCTTATCTATTTCCCAACTAGGGGTGGAGTTGGCGAGATACATGGTGACCAGCAACTAGCCAGGCGATGTTTTCAGATAGTATCGAAATTACAGAATATGAACAAAGTACCGACTATAGAATATCTGGATCAAAAAGAGCTAGAAAAAAGAGGTGAGCCAATTGAGCAGCTATTCTCTTTCTCATTAAAAGATGACCCACTAAAGTCAGTTTGAATTAGAGGCCTCCTGCCCAAAAAGGAAAGGAACCGACTACTTGACTTTTTGCAAGCCAATTCAAATAGTTTTGCCTGGTTAGTGTTAAACATGCCGAAAGTCCCTTCGGAGGTGATAACTCATAAGCTAAATGTCGACCCTAGGTACAAGCCTATTTGGCAAAAAAAGAAGAGCTTTGCACTTGAGAAGCAAAGAGCCATTGATGAAAAGGTCAATAAGCTCCTCACTACTGGATTTATCAGAGAAGCCTACTATCCTCACTGGCTTGCCAATGTTGTAATGATCAGGAAGGCTAGAAAAAATAAAGAATCTACATTGACTATACTATCCTCAATAAGGCATATCTAAAAGATGCTTTCTACTACCTAAGATAGACCCACTAGTCGACATGACATCCGGACACAAGTTGTTTATTATCACTGACTTAGAGGAAGCCTTCAACAACCTCCGCCACTATTAGATGAAGTTGAATCTGGGCAAGTACATGTTTGGAGTCATAGCCAAAAAGTTTTTTGGCTTCATTGTCATCCAGTAAGGCATCAAGGCGAACCCGAAGAAGATCCAGGCGATACTCAACGTGCGATATCCAACTTCCAAGAAAGAGGTATAGCAGTTAACTAGTTGAGTTACAACCCTTAGTAGGTTTATATCCAAGTTGGCAGAACATTGTCTACCCTTCTTCAAAGTACTATGAAAAATGTAAGACTTCACTTGGATGGAAAAGTGTTGACTAGCTTTTGAAGAGCTAAAGAGCTTCCTTGCCTTTCCATCCCTACTATCAAAGCTACAATCAGGAGAATAACTATTTCTATACCTCACTACCTCCTTGGAAGTGGTTAGTTCCATGCTCATGCAAGAAGATGATAAGGGAACTCAAAGATCCATTTACTATACCAGCAAGGTACTTCATGACATAGGGACCAGGTACTCCAAACTCAAAAAAAATATTTTTGCTTTAATTGTCTCTACCTGCATTTCAAGCCCTATTTTCAAACTCATCCCATCATCATCCTTATCGACCAACCCTTCAAGGCCATCCTATATCGACCCCACACCTCTAGATGATTGGCGAAATGGATGATTAAACTCAACAAATTTGACATTTTCTATTATCTTAGGTCATCTATGAAGGCCTAGGTCTTAGCCGACTTCTTTGTCGAGTGCATATGGATCGACAACAAACCTGAGGAGGTACATGATGAGCCACATATTGAGTCATCCCATACGGACTTGACTTGGATCCTCCATATGGATGGTCTTCAAATTTATAAGGTAGTAGAGCCAGATTGATTTTAACAAACTCAGAAGGAGTGGTTATCAAATATGCCTTGCATTTCCTATTCAAGATAATTAACAACCAATCCGAATATGAAGCCTTATTGGCAGGACTGAAAATTATCAAGGAGCTTAGAGTAAAGCACCTGAGAGTTTTCATTGACTCATAGCTTGTAGCCAGTCAAGTCACTGGTGAATATGAAGCTCAAGAGCCAATAATAGCCAAGTATCTTGATCGAGTTTGCTCCTACATGGCAATACTTCAGCACTTCAGCATCTCTTACATTTCCTAGGATGAAAATGCTTGGGTAGATGTGCTCTCTAGGCTAGTGAACTCATAAGACAGTTCCCTCGACATTGAATACTTGGAAGCCCATAGTATCAATCAGACCAAAGAGCTCCAACAAGTCACACAAGAGCCGAGATAGATAAACCATATGTCAAGTATATAACTAAAGGCATCCTGCCTGAAGAACCCAGGAAGCAAGACTACTGAAGAAGAGAGCTTCATACTTTGTACTCTTGGACGAATAGCTTTATAGGAAATCCTTCTTATATCCCTTGCCCAAATGTGTGAGACCTATCAAAGTCGACTATGTCCTTCAAGAGATCCATGAAGGCATTTATAAAAATTATCTAGGAGACATATTCTTGGCCTATAAAGCACTTAGACAAGGGTACTATAAGCTCACTATGCAAGAGGATGCCACAGAGTTAGTCCAGAAGTATGATCGGTGTCAGCGACATACCAATATCTAGCAGTAACTAGCTACTCCGCTCTCCTGGTTCTCATCACCTTGGCCATTCGTCCAATGGGGGAATGGATATTTTAGGCCCATTCTCTCTAGCATCTGGTCAACAGAAGTATCTACTTGTTGCCAACGACTACTTTACCAAGTGGCTAGAAGTAGAGCCCTTGGTACATATCATCGAGACCAAGGTCCAAGCCTTCTTCTGGAAGTCAATTATCTATTGTTTCAAGCTCCTTCATACCTTTGTCACTAACAATGGCCAATAGTTTGATAATGGGATGTTCAAGGAATTCTACACTGAGCTACATATTCAACACTAGTTTACATTGATCATCCATCTTCAAACAAATGGAGAAGCAGAAATAACAAATTGAACCATTCTTTAACACCTCAGGACTAGATTGAAGAGCTTTCAAGTATATTATGGGCATACCACACCACTTCCCAGACCTTTATAAACAAGACTCCTTTCAATCTAGTCTTCGGCACTGAAGTGGTGATTCCGATCGAGATCAGCCTTCCAACCATGAGGATCGAGCATTATGATGAGTTGAGTAACTTGATCCGGTTGAGGTCCAATCTTAACTTGATTAAGGAGATTAGAGACAAAGCTTGCCTCCATATGGCTACATATTGATAGCGAGCTGTCTGATACTATAACTTTCAAGTGACGCCCAAAACCTTCTATCTCAGATATTTTGTCTTACACCGAGCTGACGTTTCCAGACCAGCTGAGCAAAGCAAATTATCTCTAAACTGGGACGAGCCATACTGAGTAGCATAATCCTTGCATTGAGGAGACTAAAAGATTGAGGAACTTGACGAGAATCCGATCCCCTAAACGTGGAATGCTCAAAACCTTCGAATGTACTATCAATGACGTACCCACTCCATTCAAAAATAAAAAAGACTTTTCACCAAGCGAAGTTCCTTGATCTCCTAACTATAGGCCTATCCGATTGATAAGGATTTGATCGAAGTACCGATGAATTGCTCCACAATCCCATCCTCCTATATAGGTCGCTTTATAGTGCTGCCTCCTATTCGATCGATAAGGCATAGGTCGAAGTACTAGCAAGTTGCTCCATAGCCCTATCTTCCTAGATGGCTCGTTCTATAGTGCTAGCGCCTATCTGGTTGACAAGAAGTCAATCAAAGTATTGGAGACTTGCTCCATAGTCCTATCCTCCTAGATGGGTCACCCTACAGCACCACCTCTATCTGGTCAACAAGGAGTCGACGAAAGTACTGACGAGTTGTTCCATAGTCCCGTCCTCCTAGATGGATTTCTTTACATCGCCACCTCCAAATAGTCAACAAGGAATCGATCAAAGTACTGACAAGTTACTCCATAGCCCTATCCTCCTTGATGGATCGCTCTACAGCGCTGCCTCCTATCTAGCTGATAAGGCATCGATCGAAGTTCCAGCAAGTTGCTCCACAGCCCTATCCTCCTAGATGGATTGCTCTAAAGCATTGCCTCCTATTCAATTGACAAGGAGTCGACCAAAGTATGATGAGTTGCTCTATAGCCCTGTCCTCCTAGATAAGTCACTCTAAAGTACCGCCTCCTCTCCAGGAAATAAGGTGTTGACCAAAGTACCGGTAAGTCGCTCCATAACCCCGTCCTCCTAGACGGGTCACTTTGTAGTGCCACCTCCTATCCGGCCAACAAGAAGTTGACCGAAGTACCAACAAGTTGCTCCATAACCCCATCCTCCTAGACAAGTCTCTCTATAACACCACCTCTTATCCGACTGATAGGGAGTCGATGAGGTACTGGTGAGTTGCTCCACTGCCCCATCCTCCTAAAGGGGTCACTTTACATCACCGTCCTCTGTTTGGCCGACTATGCATTGGTCGAAGTACAGTGAGTTGCTCCATAGCACCATCTCCTATCCAGTTAGATCGCTATTAACCAAAGTAGAAGTGACTTTGCAGTCCACACTTAGCTTGCGGTGCATCCAAAGTAGTCAACCTTTGCTTGATAGTCAAGTTTTTATGGCCGACATATGTGTCATATGGAGACATTTTAATAATTCAAAAGATTATTCCACTCAGCCAAAATCATCCCAACTGGATTCTACAATGACACACGACATCTTGATATAAATTTATACAATCGTCCACAAAGTCTTTCGAAGAGAAAAGATACTTTCATTGTCAAAGAAAAAGTCTTTACAAGCTAGGCTATGCTCGAGTACAAGAATGAAAGCAAAAGAAAAGATGCAAGTCACTCTTTGGAATCACTTGTAGGAAGAGTTCCAGACTTGATGGCTTCCATCATAGCAATAATGATGGCCTCTGTCTCAGCCATCGTCTTGGCCACTGTCTCCCTGACAAAAGCCCCTTCGATCTCGATTGAAGTCACCTCTCTAGTATGCTCTATCATCTTCTTGACTGTAGTCTCTTAGCCGACTTCAATGTTGACCCACCTGGTTTCTACTACTTCTAGTGGTGAAGTGGGCTCGTTCACGAAGATATCGCTTAAATCTAGTAAGTTGAAGACTATAGAGACCTTCCTTTTGCACTCCTCAAAGTCTTTCTCAAAGGCATCATAGGTGGCCTCACCAACCTCATCTTTGAATTTGGCTAACCTTTTGTAGTTTTCAATGGCCTTCGCCACCTTCGTCTTTGCTGCTCGAGCCACCAACTCTATGGCAGTAGTCTTCTCCTAAACTACTATGGCCCTGTCTTCAGCTGACTAGATCTCGAGGTTGGCAATCTTGAGCTGTACCTCTAATGATATTGCTCTAGTGGTGGACTCAGAGTACCTGCTCTCCAGGAGGGTGATGTAGCTATCCTTTTGCAATCTTACCCTCGAGAGCCTCTATCTCGGACTCTAAGTCTCTAATCTTGCTCACAAAGGCCTGGAGCTCTTCCCCTAATTTAATTTCATGGGCCCTAACTGTCAAGAGCTCATCTTCCAAAGCCTTTACCTGCAGCGCCTCAAGATCAACCTGACCCCTAGAAGAATCTTTCAGCTCGGCCACCTTATGGCATGCCTCCTTGATGATAAATGCATTATGAGCAAGCTGCCAGAAGAGGAGAAAATTATGAATTAGTCTTTCCCTATGCCAAGATGATATTCCAAAGAGGAAGAAATGCACTTACCCCAAGGATCTATGGGAAGAAGTCACCCAGGATTTCCTTAACTGATTGGGTTCTCCTCTCCTCCTAGTCGATTGGCAGAAGAATAAGGTCGGGGAGCTTCTCGGCTAGTCCATAATCCTTGAAGATGGACGAATTTTGCCCTATTGTCACCGACCTCCAATCACCCTCCTCCCTTACTGGAGGAGCTTCCTCGATCATTGAAGGGCCCTCCGGAGCAAGGCTCGAAGGCTTGATCTCTACTACAGGAGATGAAGAGGGAGTGGTAGGCAAAGTTGGCGGCCGAGTCGATGACAATACAAAAGTAGTGGTCGAGGTGCTTGGCAACGATGGCAGAGTGGCCAGCGGTGATAGTGTAGCCTCCACAACCACTTCACTGACGGTGGAGACTTGAACAGACTGGAGTGCGGTGTCCTCCTTTGACCTGGACTCAGTTGCTTGTGCTAGCTTAGGAGTCGACACATAGGCCTTCTTTGCCATGGCATTCTTTGATTTTCTAGTGATTGTCCTCTTTCAACTGATCTCTTTCAACTTTTTGAGAGAAAACTTCATGTCTTTATGGACCAAATGGTCAGTTTATTTAAGCCTAAGCAACCTTAAAGAAGAGACACAAGAACACTCACCTAGAGCTCTCACTAGACTGATCTTAGCATTGAATAGATTTTGTTATGATAAGAGGTCTCTCTCCTAAGGGATCTTCGAGTTGAGAAGCTGCTAAAAGATCTCTAGATCGGCAAGGTTGATTTTTGAATTTTGGATCGAGAAACTATTCAAGTCGCTCCAACGAGATATGCTATTAGATGTTCCCACATGCTCTTATTCTCATATTCACCAGATCATCATAGGCTTCCAGTTTTGGCCGTTGTAGTTTCTCATTTTTCGATCACTGGCTTGAGTATTGGAGTGTCCCTATTAATGATTCTGGTCTAGAAATTTTTTACAGGTCATTGGAGCAGAGCAACCTTAGAAAACCCTCGGTCCTTACCAGAAAACACTGATATGTTCTTACTCCATCACCGGAGATCGGTGACAAGCGAACGGATGACAACAAGAATAATATAACAAGCATATGGCATCTTCTACGTGAGAACGTCATGCAAGTCTACCGATCTTTGACCACTTCCCTAATGCTTTAGATTAGAAGACACAGGATTTCTTGATGTTGCTCTATATGATTGTTTAGATATCAGAATCCCATGACAGAGATAGCTAATGTTTTCTGCATATGGAATAAGATGTTGGTTAACCGATCTTTTCTTATTCTGAAGCAAAGAATATAATCCAAAGAGCAGTGAGAAAGCTTCCTAAAAGAAAAGAAACAAAAACATATTACAAGCATCGAGCGTATCATAAAGCAGACAAAATAAGAGCTTGGGAAAGGGAAGGTGTAGAAAAAAGGGGAGGTGGTGTGAGAGCTGAGACAGACATCCACAGCTCCAAAGAGAAGTTGGTTATTTTGGTGGTTGAATGGACGGTCTATTAAATTCCCAAGATACAAAAAGGATGGACTGCAGATGGCCGCAACCTCCCTGTATACATGGTTAGCTTTCACCTTTTTCTTTTTGATATCCACTGTGACACTGTGAGAGCCCAGCATTCCTGACCTAAAATGATTTGAGAACCTAAGCATTTTGAATGACTGGTACATGCATCCTCAAGAAACACATTTTCTTCCAACAAAAACAAAAAAAACGAAAAGAAAAACCTGTCTTACTTAATCCGGTCCAAATAAGAGGGGAGCATGTGTTCTTTTTAAACAAAAGTCTGAATCACTGCAGGGCTACACAGCAGTTGGCTGGTCATTTGGGCCAAGGTTAAAACCTTTTAACCCTGGGTGGTGAAAGTTAGCAACATCACTTTGAAAGTTACCATGGATAAGGACAGGATACAGTAGAATTCTCAGCTTGTAGGTCACTGGTACATGGCTTCTTCTGGTTGTTTTCTTTCATCAAACTTGGTTTGTAAGAATCTGTGAATGTAACCCAATCCCGTGGGAAACTACAAAATGGTATGAGCCAAGAGCTGTCTAGAGACCAGAAAAGGGCCAAGCAGTTGCATGTGCCTTCTCGTCAGTGGCTGCCAACTTGCTCTTCAAATCACTTTCAAGATCAAATACATCTCGGAAAAGAGAAGCACATATCCTTGTTGAGATATTGTAATTTCTGATATTCTCATTACGATGGAAACCATGCATTGATAAAATCTGCCGTGCATTAGTCCTTGGAATATTTTATCTCATCCGAAAACAATGTACCTGCGTCAGGGAACTTGCAGGAAGTTGGCAATGGTAAGTACCATGTCTTTTGAGCTGTGTCCGGAGCTATAAACAAATGCTTGTGTCAAGATTTCCTTTGTTTTTCTTATCTTTCGTGAGGGATTAAAATAATCATAAGTGTGAGCCACTTAAATTCGCATGTCTTCTCCTCTTCAAAAAAAAAAAAAAA
Organism: Areca catechu; assembly: GCA_021397845.1. Classification (NCBI taxonomy): domain Eukaryota; kingdom Viridiplantae; phylum Streptophyta; class Magnoliopsida; order Arecales; family Arecaceae; genus Areca; species Areca catechu. The sequence continues at coordinate 12,946,096 of CM038041.1, forward strand.
AAATTCAGGTGCTTATCTGACCACATCATAGAATTAAAAGAAAATCAGTGGACAAGTTCTTGCACCGTAAAAGAAAAAAAAAATATTAATTGAAACTGTTCTACCGCATCAACTTTGGACTACCTGGTAAAATGTTATTATGATTTAGTGATTCAAAATTTTAAAACTTTCAGCTTGGTAAAAAATGTGAATAGAAATAAAATACAAGTTCTTGCACCGTAAAAGAAAAGAAAATATTAATTGAAACTGTTCTACCGCATCAACTTTGGACTACCTGATAAAATGTTATTATGATTTAGTGATTCAAAATTTTAAAACTTTCAGCTTGGTAAAAAATGTGAATAGAAATAAAATACAAGTTCTTGCACCGTAAAAGAAAAAAAAATATTAATTGAAACTGTTCTACCGCATCAACTTTGGACTACCTGATAAAATGTTATTATGATTTAGTGATTCAAAATTTTAAAACTTTCAGCTTGGTAAAAAATGTGAATAGAAATAAAATACATAGTTAACCATAGTTAGCTATTTCGGATCTAATCTTTACTGGATTTTTTAAATCTTAGTAAGTGATGTGGCCATGTCTTACTGGATGGTTCGACATTCACATGGTGGAGCAGTGCTAATTAATAATTTCTCCCACGGCAGTTAGGAAAAGTTATTCCTGAGAAAGGTGGGAGTTATTACGCATGCTCTTTGTTCATTTAATTCCACATGCAACCAGCTTCAATCCGCAGGCTAGAGTCTACTTCTCTTTATTTTATTTTATTTTATTTTTTGGTAAAGGAGTCAACTGCTCTTTGCCTGACTGAAGAGTTACCAGTGGAACCAAAGGTTTTATAATAAATGGACTGGTCTTCTTTTTCTCCAGGGTGAGGCTGCCAAAAAAACTTTTCATTTATGAACAGTGTCACTTATTTTGGAACTTCACTTGGGGCCATTGCTTTCACGAGGTTCTTCTAAAAATCAAAAAAATACTCCAACCCCTTTCACATTGCCGTCCTGTTTACCCCCGAACACTAACCAGAGAGCCAGTTGCAAAGGTGGGTTAAAACACTGCCCTCACCCTCCAAACATCTATTTATTCTCCCCAGACCCGCCTTCCCTTTCCCTCAAACCATTCTCTCCTGCCCCCTCCTCGCCCTTGTCTTTCCCCACTTCCTTCCCGATCTTAAAACAGAATTCCTAGTAATCATTTTTCTCCCATCCTTTGGTCATTACTCCCACATAGCTATAAAGGCTTAACTTTAACACCACCTCTATTTTTGCAGGCAGATGGCTTATTTTGGCTTTCTTTTGGTGAGTCTCCTTCCATTGTTCTCTCCAGCCCATGGGTATGGACATGGATGGGGTTGGTCTAGAGCCCATGCCACCTTCTATGGAGGTGGTGATGCTTCTGGGACAATGGGTAAGCCGACATGGCATAATCTACCGGAGGTTCAAACTATTTCATGCCCATTGAGTGTAATAACCTTTGTTTATGTTTCCTTCTCATTTAATCCTTTGTAGGTGGGGCTTGTGGCTATGGAAATTTGTACAGCCAGGGATATGGAACTAACACTGCAGCCCTGAGCACTGCTCTGTTTAACAATGGGTTGAGCTGTGGGGCTTGTTATGAGATAATGTGCGTGGATGACCCCAAGTGGTGCCTGCCTGGTGCCATTGTGGTCACTGCCACCAACTTCTGCCCTCCTAACTCTGCCCTCCCTAACGATGCTGGGGGGTGGTGCAACCCTCCACTGCAGCACTTCGACCTTTCTCAGCCTGTCTTCCAACGCATTGCTCAGTATAGTGCTGGAATTGTCCCCGTTGCTTACAGAAGGTGGTTATACTAGATTATCTTTCCCTGCCATGTATCTCCTCCTCCTTTGTGATACCGTGCCTACGTTTAGGAAACAACTACTAGGATGCCAGTAAGTTTTTTATGGTTTTATTGTTCTATTTGGATGATCTGTAGTTTTCTTGACTCCATCGAGTTGCTGATGTTCATCTGATGCTTTTAAAGCCATAAACTAACTTCTTTCAGACAGGCGAGAAGAAAATAAAGCCATGTACTCTGCTAAAATTCTTCATTAAGACTTGAAACAGTTTCTAATCTTTTTTTCTTTTTTTTTTTTTAAATCATGGTCAATTCTGACCTTTTGGCATGGTAGGTTGGCAATACTCATCCGTCCCTTTTGAAGCAATAACTAAATTTCCTTTCGGGTAGGTTAGTGATTGAAATGAAGAAGAAACCCTGCTTTTATGTTGGAAATGTTATGGTCCTATTTACTTCAGTAATTCTGTAACCATTTATTTTGTTTTTCCTTTTAAGTCTTATAAAGTACCAATACTGCCCTCTGAACTTCTGGCACTTGCCATCAGAAATCTTGTGGGTCACCATACTCTCTCTTTTTCCTCTTTTTGGTTTTATTCTGCGACTTTACCTTTCTTCGCATGTGAGGTGGTCTTCTATCATCTTCTACCTCCCTCCTTTAGTTTTGTCCTATTACTTGTTTCTTTTGAACACCAAGTTTTTAATTACATCTCTCTTTTGGCCCTTCTTTTGGTCTTATGTTGCAGGGTTTCATGCAGGAAGGAAGGGCGAATCAGGTTCACCATCAATGGCCACTCCTACTTCAACCTGGTGCTTATCACCAACGTGGGAGGGGCTGGGGATGTGCATGCAGTGTCCATCAAAGGGTCCAGGAGTGGGTGGCAGCCCATGTACAGGAACTGGGGCCAGAACTGGCAGAGCAACTCCTATCTCAATGGCCAGGCTCTCTCCTTCAAAGTAACCACAAGTGATGGCCGCTCGGTGGTCTCCTACAATGTGGCTCCAGCAGGCTGGTCCTTTGGCCAAACCTTCTCTGGTGGCCAATTCCGCTGAACTCTCTTTTGCACCCTCCATAATTAGGGGTATAGTACTACTAGTAGGTTATACATATTTGATATATACTAAGTCTATTTATTGAGAGTAATCCGGTGTCTTAATAGTGGTATACTACTAATAGGACATGATGAGAAGTGTCTATTTTGGAAGTGGCCCTTCTTGTCATATTATATAATTGGATTGTGGGAGTTCCTCCATTGAAGGCCTTTTTTGTGGGCCTGTCTCTTGTTGGGAGTGGAAGAATGGCAGAGGTGGACGCTTTACCACCCGCCGGTAGGCGCCTAGGAAGAGCTCGAGGCATTGCTCTTTTTTACTTGTCTCCTTTGTTTTGTGGTTCATTTACTGGAAAAGCTTGCTGAAGCTTTACAAGTGGTTATTGTAATCAGCTTCTGGCTGAGTACGTACCTGTTATACTGAGTCATATTAATGAGAGTAATTTTAAAGTTTATATGAGAGAAATGGATGTGGGATTATTTGGTGTTTGTGATGCTTTTGTTCTACCTTTTTCGCCATTTCCATGTTGCACTCATTGGAGCTCTGTCCAACTTACTCGTGAGGTCTATTTACAATGGCTCCCAGAGACTGTTGTGATGAGCATGATCCAAAGAAGCAGAAGACTTGAGAACTAGTCAAACCTGCCCTATCTTTACCAATGCAAGGGTATCAAGTAAAATTTGAAGAATGGAAGGATGAAAGTATCAATCAATGTCCATGGAAAAGTGAGACTACAGTTAAATTATAAGATAATTCACATTCAAATCATAAAATAATAAAATTTCCATGATTGATGTAATGAAGAATTACCAGCAGGCTGCCCTTTGCTTTGATGTTTTTACTTTGTAATATCTTCTTTTGGGAATTTCCCGAATAAAACAGCAGGTCAAAAAATGGAACTTTTCTAAGCAGATAAAACTGGGAGATGTTAGCTCTTGATGGGTTTGATTGGGTTAAATTATCCCACCTATACCTCACCTATATCTGTGTTCGATACGTTTTCATAAACTCTGTTCAGGAGAAGACCTTTTCTCCTTTTTCTCAAAGTTTTGCTGGCGGTTATGTTATTAGTTGGAGAAAGTACTTTATTATTTTGGTCATACAAGGAACTGGGTTCCATTTGATGGAGCCTTTATTTTCTTATCCCATGGAGCTTTTATATATTTAAAATCCCCATAATGTTTGGATATACAAAATTTATTTTTAAAATAAAAATACCAGTTTATAATGCATAGTTACTTATTTTTATTATCTTATATTTCTGTTTAGTTAAACATTTAAAATAATAATTTTATTTTAGTATAACTAATAATATAAAATCTATCACATAAAAAACTAATTTGAAATAAACTATTTTATAATTCATGAAATAATTATTCTAAAATATCAAGAATTGATCAAAATAATATATTCTAGATAATTTATTCTAATTTTTATAACTATTTAGATGGCACAGTTTTCTAGATAATAGCCTCATAATTAGCATTGCAGTGAGGCACAGTTTTTTTTAGACCTGCCAAAATGGGCTAGAGTCCATGGGCCAGCCCATTTGGCCCTATAAATGGCTCGGGCCGGGCTGAAAAAAATTGGTCCATTTATGTAAGTGGGCTTTTTGGCCCGGCTCCTGTAGCCCATGGGCTCAACAGGGTTACGACCAGGCCAGTCCATGGGCCATGATATAATAATAATAAAAAAAAATTTAGCCTTACGGGTCAGGGCTCACTTAATCTGTTACTGTTAATCAACTCATCTACGGTCATACAGTTTACTGGTTTAGGACTTACTAATTACTACTTACAGGGTGATGACCGAAGGCATCACGGATTTTATTTACTCGACGACGATGGGAGACTGGGAGTTGAAACTTGGGACTCTCTATTAGGGTTAGGTCAAAGCCGCCGCCCTCTGTCAGAGAGAACTGGTGAGTCCGTGAGTGACTCACAGAGAGCCGCTGGAGAACGGAGTCTCAAGTTTGGCTGTTTAGGAGAACCGGAGATGGGAGAACGAAGAACCCCACCCCCCGACCGCCGTTCTTTCACGAGACCATGACGCCGGCCGGAACCCAGGATTTCGGCCGTTCGGCGGTGAGGACTCGTCATTCTTCCATCTTTTTTTTTGATTTCTCTCAACGGATCATTAGAGGCAGTGACCAATAAGGCAGGGGTTCGAGGAGGCTCGGGTTCGGGGGGTGCCACCGTCGCCGTGCTGGCCTGCCGTGAGGGCTCACAGGTTTTTCCCGATGTCGTGCCAATCCATCATCGAAAATAGTATAGATTGGAGAGGGAAAAGTTTGATTTCCGGGTTTTCCCTGCTTCCCGGCTCCCACCGGCCATCTTTCTCAAAATCTGCAGAAACGAATAGTATAAATTGATTCATTTTTTCCTACTTGATATTTTCAGTATGTGGATCCCTAGCTCACGACCCACGGCCCTAGCCCACGGCCCACATAGGGGGCTGGCCCGGCCCTAGCCCATGGCCCACGTAGGGCCAGGTCGGGTTGGATTTTTTTGGCCCATTTGTACAAGTGGACATAGCCTGGCTCGTCCGACAAAATGCAAGTCCATATGGATTAGGGCCGAGTCAGACCGGACCGGTCCATATTTCATATTTACAGCTGTTTCACATGAGAAATCCAAATTCCAATATCATTGACGTTGAATTTTTTGATGAAAGATATGTAGCGCTCCTATAACCATCATTGAATGGTTGTGCTCCTCTATTTATTGGGGGAAGTTTTGTTTTATTGAACTTAATTATTTAAATCAAGTATTTAATATGTATAGCTCTCAGATAATTTTTTTAAAATTGATTGAAATGATAGAATTATAAATATAAAAACTTAAAAAGATCCGTAGGAGCCACCCAATGCTTCTTAAGAAAAATATCACACTTCATCCAATGATGTAGTTGTTGTCCCTTTCTCTTTTGTTTAAAAAAAAAATAGAACTTCTCTCCCAGTCCATTCTGCTTTTGCTTCAGCTTGATCGCACTCAAACTTTCTATATACCTTCAATCTTTTAATTAAGTTTAGAAAAGTTTTGCATCTCTTTTAAAAAAAACATAGTTAAAAAAAAATAATTATAACAAAAAGAAGATCACAAATAAAATAAATATAAATCTATAAAGTTAGAAGAAGTTCTGCTCGTAATTTCTAAATTTTAATTACTTTCTAGCTAGAAATTACTTTTAGACAGAATAAATTAATATGTGCGAGTTTTAGTATTTCCATCCTTAATCCAGTCTTAGAAAATTAAATCCAACTGAGTTATAGAGAATCAGAGATGCAGAAACTAGTACGATTTGACTAGACAAAGGCACGCCGTTAGGACGGCGGCTGTAGAATTTTATTTACGAGATGTGACCATTTCGGATTGTCTCAACAACCACCTTCAAGGAAGCCTAGGTTTATTTAAACGTAGCTTTTCTGGTGACCTTCACTGCCTCCATTGAATTCAAACGCTTCTATTTTATCCTCCCAAAAGGATGATGGATTCTTTGGTCCAGTGCCTAACCAAGGCTGCCGCTTTTGACGAACTTGGAATTTATTCTGAATGCAGGTTAATTCCTACCTCATGGTAAAAGGAAAGAAATGATCTGCGTGTACGTGTGTTAAAATTTTAATGAAGTTTCTTGTTGTGTTTCATTTGGATCACAAGTTTTTTTACGTACTTTGATTTTTCAATGCAGTTGGACTAATGGTACTTCTCAAAAAGAAAAAGGTGCAAGCTTTTGTGAAGGGGGAGGCCCGGAAGGCAGCTTCTTAGCCTCTTCTTTCCTTGTCCACTTGTGGGTACTTGCAGTGATGGAAGCACCCATTCTTTCATAACTTGTGTACCAGCCTCTGGTCATTTGGATGGGTATTTTGCCGGGGATTGGAATTATGAAAACAGATGGTACGTTTGATGATTCATTTAAAACCACTGGTTTTCTCTGTCCTGAGGATATGTCCTGAAGATATCCGGTACGCAGGATTCGCGACCACCAAAAGAATGCCATCCGTCTTCAATAAAAAAAAGCACTAACGGATATTACTGTATCAGCGAGATCTGAATTTTTTTTAAAAATAATATTAAAAAATTAATTATAAAAAGTAGGTGATCCGTAAAATATTTATGGATCTAGGTCGCACGTAGCAAAAAAAATAAAAAAAAAAAAAAGATACGTGGCATTTTGGTGACCAGCATGGTTAAATTCGTCTTTCGAAAAAATAAATTTTAAAGTAAATTCATCTTTTCGAAATACGAATTCATCTCCACCCCCAGAACTTGCTAATCTGGTGACATGTGGTAATTCGACGTTCCTTTGGAACCGCGTGTCCTTCGGATTTTAGCTTTTGGAAAGACGAACTTAAATTCATCTTTTCAAAAGCCGAGTTCAAGCCACGTGACCGTTCCACGGGAGGCTCGCGTTCGTTGACACGTGGCGATTGGGCATTTCGGTGGTGACGCGTAGCCTAGTAGGTTCGGCTTTTGGAAAAACGAATCTTAATTCGTCTTTTCGAACGACAAATTTACCTGAGAATTCGTCATTTGAAAAGACGAACTTAGGCAGAACCCTTTTAACCCCCGTTCCCCTGTATTTTTTTCACTGTTCTTCGACTTTTTTTTTCTTCCCGTGGTCCCTCGCCGGTCCCTCCTCCCGTGGTCCCAATTTTTGTTTTTTTTCTTCGCGTGGGGTCCTAAATCGATCGAAGGCTTCGCTGTTCTCGCTCGTCCATTCCGGTTTGTATTTTTTATTTTTTATTTATTTTTTTGAGTATTTAAACTTTTTTTTGATTAATAACTTTTTTTTGTTGTGTAGATCCGATTTCTGGCTTTTCATTAGACGATCTAGATCTCGTTCTTCCATATTTCATTATCTCGATTCAAGATAATTTTTTTATTAACTGATAATTATTTGATTGTTAAAATTAAATTTTGTATATATTAATTTAAATTTTGAATTAAGTTTTTTATTACATATTTGAGTAATTAAATGTTGTGTTTTGAATTTTCTGTGATAAATTTATTTAGTATTTGTTATTTAATAATTTACATTATTACTTTTATATTAGAAATTAATATTAAAAAATTGATTTTATGGGAAGTTAAATTAGTATGTTAATTATAAAAATTGATAAAATATTATTAAAATTTGAGGGACGATTAGAATAAATAATTTATATAAAATTCTTAGTAAATAATAAGATGTATATATAAAAATTTTAAGATATTTAAAATTTATTAAATAATAAGAAGTTTTGATTATCTATTTTTTTGTTTAATATTTATTATTTCAAAAATTAAAAAAATAATATGTATTGATAATGATTAATTAAATAATATGTAGTTCCAATTATTAAAATTTAAAAATTTAGTATTATATTTCAATAATTAATTAATGTATTAATTAATGTAAAAAGAATAATGATATACTAATAATTTTTTATTAAAAAAATATTATAAATATGAACTTATTTATGTTAGTAAATGGATTAATCATTAAGATTATTTTGTCATTAATTAATTATAGTAATATTTAATTATGAATATATAAGTATATTAGAATAATATATGATTATGTCTATCTTGTAAATAATTATTTAGTTAAATAATTATTTAGTAATACTTGGTTATAAATAAAATTTGAAGTTTATGTATTTGTAGTTATATTTTTTATTATATAAATGTGCAGCATGAATTTTTATAGCATGTATTGTGTACATATTGATATCAGTGATGTGATTATATTTCGAAATAATTTTTTAGGTTAATCATTTAAATTTTTATTTATATTTTTATAAAATTTGCATTTCATTGAACCGTAAATCCGTCAATTGCTTGATATGCATATTCTGTAGTATCCGTACATTTTTCTATACTTGTACAGATATGAGAATTATGCATATTAATCAATTTATTGTCCAGTTTGGACAGTTTGGGAATTGCAAATAATTTTACAGGTCAGTTTATAGTAATCAAATGATATGCAGTCAAGGCCGAATGAAATTTCGATCATCATTTTTCTTTTGTTCTTCACATACATAAATATTTGTATGTGGAGAACTAAGAAAAAATGCTGCCGAAATTTTATTCGGTCTTCATTGCATACCGTTTGATTACTATAAGTTGACCCGTAAAATTATTGAAATTCTTGAATGGGATAGGGCCTTTACCTAGTAGTTGATGATAGGATGCATTCATCGTAATAATAAAATAATTATATTTTTAATTTTATTGTCATATTAATTATGTAATTTAATTAGTTTATTAATGATATCAATATATGAGAAAGTTATTTCTAAATATATGTTGTTAATTAAACATATAGGATATAATGGAAGAAACAATCACAGCATTATGTTATATGGGTGGTTCTATGATTAATGGATCAAATGGAATTGAGTACAATCAGAGATCAAAAAAGACAATTAGAATCAGTTCTGATATGACATTCCAAGAGTTGGAGAACAAAATATGTAGAGTTCTCCGTATTGATAGAACTGAGAAAAAAATTTTGATTATCTATAGATATCCACAAGTTGTCCAGCCGACATTTGTAAAGTACGAACCTATTCCATTAACCGATGATGAAGACATGGAGATAATGTTTTCAACTATCGATTCACATCCATTATATCGGGTGCAGAGTTATATATAAATATCCAAACCATTGAAGCTCCTGAACCTGATTGCGAACAGGATGATTACGAAGAAGCTGTTCGAAATATAGCAACAACTCGTGTAACTGAACATGTTCTATCATATAGTACTCCGAATATTACAGATAATGAAGTGAAAAATATTGGCTCGATTTTTACTGTAGATCCGTTACGTATGGTGGACAGTACTGTACCAGAAAGTAATATTAGAGAAGCATCAATATATATAGCTGCTGATAACAGGGTGCATGTCGATAATCAACGTTTTAGTGAGAATGATGATGAAAGTGAACATGATTTGGCTGATGAAGGTGACGAGGCCGGTACTTCACATCCAGTACGAAGTCCAGAGAATACCACTATTCCAAATTATTCTACATTTGAAGCTCCATCTAGAACATTTACCCAGATTGATTGGAATGCTGCAAATATGTCAATGTATTCTTCAATGCAGGAACAACATGTTATATGGTAAAGGAATGAGGAGTTACGTAAAGGACTCCGCTTTATAGATAAGACAGAATCGCAGACTGCAGTAAAACAATATTCTGTTGAAAGACATCATGAATTCAAGGTTATTGAATCAAATCCAAATCTATGGCATGTCAAATATAAGAGTAGAGATTCTGGCTGTCAGTGGATGCTAAGGGGTATCAAACGGCATAATTTTTTTGAGATCTCACGATATACCGGTTCTCATACATGCCTATCTACAATGATGTCTCAAGATCATTCTGGTTTGGACTCCACTTTAATTGCTAATGAAATTCGGGACCTGGTTAAAGAAATTCCTACAATTGCTATTGCTGGACTTGGTGCAGTTATAAAGAACAAATACAATTATACACAAAGTTATAGAAAATTATGGGATGCCAAACAAAAGGCGATAGCGATGCTGTTCGAAGATTGGGATATGTCATATCAATTGCTTCCGAAATGGTTGCATGCTGTACAAACATTTAATCCGGGTACCTGGATGAAATTTATCAGCAGTCCAATTGGTATACCAAATTATGTCCAGTTTGATCGTGTATTCTGGACCTTTGCACCATCGATTGAAGGGTTTAAGCACTGTCGTCCGGTCATAAGTATCGATGCTACTTTCATGTATGGAAAGTATAAGGAGAAGTTGTTGATTGCAACTGCTATTGATGAAAATAATCAGATCTTTCCACTTGTATTTGGTATTGTCGATGAAGAGTCAACGAACACCTGGGGTTGGTTCTTAGCTTGTATTAGAAATTTTGTTACAACATGTCAGGAAATTTGTCTAATTTCTGATCGACATGCTGGTATACTTGCTGCAGTACAGAATGAGTATCTGGGTTAGCAGCCACCGCATGCTTATCATATATATTGCCTGCGTCACGTGGCAAGTAACTTCAATTCAATATTTCGTGATCCCAAACTAAGAGATGTGGTGAAAAGAGCTGGAATGCAAACGCAGCCTAGAAAATTCCAGAAATACATGAGGAATATTGAAAAATTTAACCCAGAAGCTGTTCAATGGTTGAATGAAATTTCTTTAGCAAAATGGACACGTTCACATGATGACGGACGACGGTATGGGATGATGACAATTAATATATCCGAGTGTTTCAATGGAGTTCTGAAAAATGCTCGATTTCTTCCCATAATATCATTGGTACAGTTGACTTTCTTTCGGCTTGTGTCATATTTTGAAGGCCGACGTGTCCAAGCAACAGAGGCAATGGACAGAAATGAAAGGTTTACTCCTTTTGTTACGGGACATGTCATCTCCAACCAAGCCAAAGCAACATCGTATACCATTACATGATTTGATAGAGCAACTGGCTTGTTCCAAGTCCAAATTGCTAGACGTGGACCGAACATGAACTGGGATGATAATACACAGGTACTTATGATCTTTATGTATCATTGAAAATATGTTATTAGGTTATATATATGTTGAATTATGATTTTTGATGCTGTAGGTTGTTCGTCTTTTCCAGCAGACATGTACATGTCAGAAATGGTAATATTTTCATTTATCTTGTTCTCATGTCATGGTTGCTTGTGCACATGTTGCCATTGATTTTAAAATATACATTGATCGGTGCTATACATTACACGATTATCATCAAACTTATGTGCCACAATTTCAACCAATTCCTCATGAAGAATATTGGCCCCAGCAAAATGAACACGGTATCATTATACCTGATGTAAATAGGCTGCGACAGAAAGGTAGGCCACGATCCACGAGGATCAGAAATGATATGGATATAAGAGAAGCTGGCAACAGACACAAGTGTACAATCTGTAAAGAAGAAGGACATGATAGACGGTCATGTCCAAGACTTCTACAAGCAGATTAGTTAAATTATATCAGTCATATTTTATAGATGTTTTAATATATGGATTATAATATATTAGGCTAATCTTGTCATTGCTTTGTATTTTATTTGATGGATTGTAATATATGGATATGTTTTATTGTCTAATGTTTATAGCTTGTATATGGATTGATGTCCTTACTATGCATTAAATGGGCTTTGTGATTGATTTTCTTTGAGTTATCATAGTTATGGATCCTGGTCCTTCTGATAGTAGTGTACTACACGATCAGCCTTCACATAGATCATCTTTGGTCTAGGAGGGACAGGATGTTGTTTTGCACTGTCGACGTCGAGAGATGGTTATGCGCAGATCGATACCGCTCGATCATCATATTTTCCCATTGCTGATGCAGTCCGGATTCTATGGTCTAGCACATGTTGGATTTATTAGATTGGATTGGCATTTGATCACTGCTCTCATCGAGCGGTGGCGTCCAGAGACGCATACTTTTCATTTTTCCCATGGAGAGGCCACCATCACCCTACAGGATGTTGCTGTTCAGCTAGGTTTGCTAGTAGATGGTCTACCAGTGATGGGTAGTACACGGGTAGACTGGAGGCAGCTTTGTCTTGAGTTATTAGGGGTTGTCCTACCGGATGATAGATTGCATGGATCACGACTGAGCTTGGTCTGGCTTACCGAGCACTTCCATGATTTAGCATTCAATGCGGACGAGGCAGCCATTCAGTGCTATGCTCGAGCATATATTTTACAGTTGATGTGTGGGTGCCTTTTTATGGATAAATCTGGGAACAACATGCATCTATTATTTCTACCTTTATTAGCGAATTTCGAGACGGTCGGACAGTATAGTTGGGGTAGCGCTGGACTCACTTGGTTGTATAGAGAGATGTGCAGGGTGAGCTACAGAGATGTTACTGATATTGCTGGTCCGCTGTTGCTACTATAGTTGTGGGCATGGAATAGAGTTCCGATTCTTGCACCCCATAGATTACTTCGACAGGCTCCAGATCCGATGATCGATTTTGATGATGATGGAGCCAGTTTACCATAGGGACCATTAGGGATGAGATGAGTTTTAAATTTACATAATATTTTTATGCCGTGTATGATATATACTATTTTATTTAATTAATTTATTTTATAGATGGAGAGATCTTTTTTCTGTCACACAGGTACCTATACATGTGGTCTCTTCGTATCGTTATTTACTTGATCGACTGCGGCCCGACGAGGTAATGAATATTGAGTTTTTGGTAATGTTTGACTTGTTTTATTTGTTATTGTTTAATAAATTATGCTTTAAATTATTTATAAACAGGTCATATGGCAGTCACATACTGTCGCTATGAATGCACAGTTACCAGACTACTGTCTATAGGGTCAGGAGATTTAGTGTAGTAGAGCGCCACTATTATATTTTTATATAGTAGAGTGGCATTTACCCGATAGAGTGATGCGCCAGTTCGGGATATGACAGGTCGTGCCAGATCAGTTTGATACGTTGTCTGCACTACATCGTATTGATATGAGAGGACGATCTGATCAGGATTGGTCCACCGTTCATCGGGATTATATACAGTTATGGATGAGTCATCATGACTATATTATACATGATGATCCATTCGATGGTACCATGGATTATCACGATCCTTATATGCAGTGGTATCGTAGGATCACTCATCGATTCATCAATCGCAATGGTGCAATATATGATTACATGGTAAGTAATTTAAATTTTATTATTTAAATTATAATATACGTTTAAATTTTGTCAAACTAATTATTTTTTTTATTTACAGGGTAGTAGTTTCGTGACGGTACTTGAGAGTGCAACGACCTCCTCGGATATACAGGATATATGTCATTCTGCCCTCCATACTCTTGGCGAGCATGCACAGATTCCACTACGTGAGTTTTATCAGGAGGGAGACAGGAAGGACGAGACTCCTTCGCATTATTATCCATATGCATCTTCATCCGGAGACCTCCGCCAGCTCATCACAGACAAGGTACGAGACGAGATAGCATTGTTCCACATCCGATGCACGAGTTCACATCTACTGAGGATGTGGCAGCACATTTTGATTATACTACTGCACCAGATTTCATGGACTGGCAGCATGATTACTCCGAACATGGAGCATCGTCGTCACATCATGTATCTGCACAGCAGGCATCACATGATGTAGAGCATGCTGCATATCATTCATCACATGATATAGAGCATGAGACAGAGCAGCATCAGCCACCTCCGATCCGTCATCGTATACAGCCTGCACGCACTAGGAGACGGCCACCATGTGGGACTGAATAGTCATTTATTTTAGAATTTATTGTAATTCATGTTTTCTTGTTAATTTTAAAAAATTATATTTTTAATATATGTGTTTATTTATATGTGTTGTGGTCCAAAATATATAAGAATTATTTATATAAATGTTTATTTATATATGTGTTTATATGTGTTCTGGTCTAAAATAGACAAGAATTATTTATTTGCTTAACTAAATTTAAAAAAATATAAATTGTAAAATTCAAATTATGAAAATAATAAAAATTTTATTTTCCGTCGATTCTGTCATCTATTTGGTTCTCAGTTCTGTCATCGTTTCGATCGCCAGTCCGATTACCAGGATCGATCATCGGTTCACTTACTGGTCGTGCTACTAATTCGATCATCCGTCCACCTACTGATCTGATCATCGGTCCACATATCGGTCTTAAAATGATTCTTATCATTTATTTGCTCAAGTAAATTAAAAAATATATAAAATATAAAATTAAATTTATGAAAATAATAAATTATTTTAGGATTTATTGAAATTCATGATTTCTCGTTAATTTTTAATTTTTTTTAAAAAAATTTAATTAAAAGAATATTATTTGGTGAAATCGTAGATACAATCAACGATTTATCATTATTTTATTTTATAAAAAATATAAAATTTTTAACAATTTTTTAATAAATTTTATTTTTTAAATTTTTAATGTAATTTGGTAAATAATATATTTAAAATATTTTAATTTAATATATTAATTATTTAATAATAATAATAATAATTTTTTTTCTTTTTTCAGTAAAATCGTGGAAAGATCCGATCCTTGGTCCTGTCACCGTCCCGATTGCCAGTCCGGCTACCACCAGGATCCGATCATCGGTTCACCTACTGGTCCTACTACCAGTCTGACCATCGGTCCACCTATCGATCAGACCATCGATCCACATATCGGTCTTGCAATTTTTTTATTAATTTTTTATTTTTTATAAAATTTTGATACATTCATGTATTATACAGTTATTCACGAGTTAATTTTTTTTCATATATTTTTTAAAAATTTTCATTTTAATAAATTTTATTTTAATATAATAAATTAATATTTTAAAATTAAAAATATCTTTCCTTTTAATAATTTTTTTCACGCGATTTATCAAGAATTCGTTTTTCGAAAAGACGAAATTAGTTAAACTGAAATTGAATTCATCTTTCTGACAGACGAATTCGTCCACGTCAGCACCCTCACCTAGTTCAGTAAATAAATTTTGAATCACTTATTTTCATAATTTTTTTTAAAAAAATATTATTTTAAAAAAAAAATTCATGAGATCTTGTCGCGAAGAAAATCTTTGCCCGTCACCTCCAGACTACTTATTTTGTTTTTTTTTCTCTTTTCTTTTCTTGTTTACTTGGTTACCTTGGTTTATTTTGAATGACAAAATTATTACCGCGAAGGTAGCTTGATTGGTAGGAGTTTATATTTATCAATTATTGTTCGAGTCATGATCATATGAATATCTCATTAAATTTAAAAATCTTTTTTGAAATACTTTGAACATAGTCTAGCAAGAACATGATCGACAGGGATAGCTATAACTAGAATTTATCTTCCTTTCTTTTTTTTTTATCAAAAAATAATAATAAAATTATTTAATCTCTGTACTTACCGCTCTCAAATGTTAATTTACTGCTAATGGTCATGGCGGTGAATTCCAAGGTTAGATTACCATGGTGCTCAACCTTCGTGGATTACGTGATAGAAAAGTATGAATTTTTGGATTACGTGGCAGGAAAGCATGGCACGAAGAACTAAAATCATTTTTGTCAAAGACAATTTCAAATAAATTTAATTTTTTAAAATTTAATTTAAAATTTTATGTGATATTTAAATTAAATTTGATGTGATAATTGAAATTGTCTTTGATACAGACGATTTCAAACATTTTTTTTTCCTTTAAAATTTAATAAATACTATTAATTTTTTTTCCAAAATCTAATTAATAAGTTTTAATTCTAATAATAAATAAAAAATAAAAAATTAATATTAATTAAAATTTTATATATTATTTTTAGTAATATTAATTATTATATTATTTTAAAATAATATTAGTTAACTATATAAAAATAATATTAATTTAAAATTAATAATAAATTAACTAAAAATAACATTAATTGAAAATAACATTAATTTAAAAATATTATAATAATATATTATATTATATTTTATATTACAATAAATATTTTATATTCTAAAATATATTAAATTTATTCTATTATATATTATAATATAATATAAAATTTTTAAAAAATTTAAAAATTTAAAAAAAATTAAAAAAATAATCACCAGGTCAATACCATCCGGTCACCAACTTGGTACCAGTTCGATCGACAACTCGGTATCACTCCAATCCCTTGCTCAGGACTAGTGGCCGGACCTTGACGACCAGTCCTGCCACCGGTCCACCCCCAATCCTGCCATCGATCTGATCATCGATCCGGCCGCCAGGGTCCGACCACTGGTCTGGCCATCGATTCTACCACCGTTCCAGCCCCAGTTCTGCCACATATCCAATCGCCGATCCGACCGTCAAGGTCCTGCCACTGGTTCTGAGCAAGGGATCGGACTGACACCGAGCTGTCAACCAAACTGGTACCTGGCTGACGACCGGATGGTATCGACATAGTAATTATTTTTTAGTTTTTTAAATTTTTTTCTAATTATTTAATTTTTAAAAAATCTCATGCTATATTATAATATATAATATATAATATAATAAATTATAATATATTTATTATAATATAAAATATATTAAAATATATTATTATAATTTTTTTAAATTAATGTTATTTTCAATTAATTTATTATTAATTTTAAATTAATTTTATTTTTATATAGTTAATTAATATTATTTTTAATTAATGTTATTTCAAAATAATATAATAATTAATATTATCAAAAAATAATATATAAAATTTTAAACAATACAAATTTTTATTTATTATTTATTTATTTAAAATTAAAATTTATTAATTAGATTTTTAAAAAAAATTAATGATATTTATTTAATTTTGAAAAAAAAATTGAATGCATTTGAAATCATTTGTATCGAAAGATGATTTTAATTATCACATCTAATTTAATTTAAAAATATCATATTAAATTTAAATTAAATTTTTAAAAAAATTAAATTTATTTAAAATTATCTTTGATAGAGATGATTTCAACTCTTCATGCCATACTATTCTGCCATGTAATCAAAAAATATTTATTTTTTTGCCACGTAATGCAAAGACATTTACTTTCATAAATATACTTGGAATAACTATATTTGTAAATATTTTTTTTATATTATTTAAAAAAAAAAAAAATCGGACACGGACACCTTAGGCACCTTAGACAACAACTAGCGGCACTCCTCGTTGACTGCTTACCGTTCTCTCACGCCTCCGAACTGGTGGGTCCCCAAGATTTTTCTAGCCCAACCCTTGAGCACGCGCAACCGGAACCAGTCACTGGTAGGTCCGACAGGTCTTTCCCTGGCCAATAGCAGGGCTTAAACTGATACTCAGGATCTTGTAATCAGATAAGAAGGGATAAGGACCAAAAGTTCTCATTGGTTCCCTTAACACCCATGCAGATCCTAACCGTCCAATATCCCAAACTTCATCCCATCAACCATGCATCATCCTATGCATTAATTCAGACCACATAGATACCTCTCCAGCGAAATACAAAGGAGTGAAGATAGCCTGGAACACCATCATCAGACAGTTCTTATCCGGAACTCATCGGAAAGATGGCGACCATCACAACTCAGGCTCCGGTTACCGCCTTCCGGCCCCAGGCATCGAAAACCAGGTTTCTCACGGGCTCTTCCGGCAAACTCGCCAGAGACTTGGCCACCAAAACAACACGCTCCAACACCACCACCTCATTCAAGGTGGAAGCAAAGGGCGAGTGGCTCCCTGGCCTGCCTTCACCTCCCTACCTGAATGGCAGGTCAATACCATGTCTCAAATCCAACTACGATCAGAATTACCGTGCTGTGTAGTCCATTAACCATCTTCTTAAAACTCATGTCTTCTTAAAATTGCAGCCTCCCCGGGGACAATGGATTCGACCCACTTGGACTGGCCGAGGATCCAGAGAACTTGAGGTGGTACGTGCAGGCAGAGCTCGTCAATAGCCGGTGGGCGATGCTGGGCGTCGTCGGGATGATCCTTCC
The DNA here is from genome assembly GCA_021397845.1 of Areca catechu. NCBI lineage: Eukaryota > Viridiplantae > Streptophyta > Magnoliopsida > Arecales > Arecaceae > Areca > Areca catechu. Next base: position 12,964,429 of record CM038041.1, read on the forward strand.
GGAGGTCTTCACCAAGATTGGGATCATCAACGTGCCCCAGTGGTATGACGCCGGCAAGGCAGAATACTTTGCGTCATCTTCCACCCTCTTCGTCATCGAATTCATACTGTTCCACTACGTGGAGATCAGAAGGTGGCAGGACATCAAAAACCCAGGCTGTGTCAACCAGGACCCCATCTTCAAGAACTACAGCCTGCCACCCCATGAGCTAGGCTACCCTGGGAGCATCTTCAACCCCTTCAACCTCACCCCCACGGTTGAGGCCAAGGAGAAGGAGCTCGCAAATGGTAACTTCTCATCATCAAAACACCCATTAAAAGCTTTTCTTTCAAGTATGGATTGCTAAGTCCTGGGAGAATGGTTTGCAGGGAGATTGGCAATGCTGGCATTCCTGGGGTTTGTGGTTCAGTACAATATCACTGGTAAAGGTCCCTTCGACAACCTCCTGCAGCACCTTTCTGACCCATGGCACAACACCATTATTCAAACACTCGGGGGCTAGGTATTGTGTAACAGAAGGGCTTGGCTGGATGGCCTTTTTGAGTCTCACAAGGGGTCACCATGTAAAACAAAAGAAAAAGAACTGCCATGTACAGGGGTTCTTGAATATTATTGTAATGCCATCTACTTTTCCTTCTCTGGTTTCACCTTTTGTTGCGTTTATTGAGAGTAAATTTATTCGATGTTCTTCTCAAATGACAAACTATAGTTAAGACAATAAGAAGCAGGTGCAAGATTGCAATGGATATTTATTGACGAAGAAACGAGGAAAAACTGATCATTTGAAGTGCGGAATTCTTAAAGCATTAAGATTCACAGGAAGGATCCTTACATTTGGATGGCCTTTTTGAGTCTCACAAGGGGTCACCATGTAAAACAAAAGAAAAAGAACTGCCATGTACAGGGGTTCTTGAATATTATTGTAATGCCATCTACTTTTCCTTCTCTGGTTTCACCTTTTGTTGCGTTTATTGAGAGTAAATTTATTCGATGTTCTTCTCAAATGACAAACTATATAGTTAAGACAATAAGAAGCAGGTGCAAGATTGCAATGGATATTTATTGACGAAGAAACGAGGAAAAACTGATCATTTGAAGTGCGGAATTCTTAAAGCATTAAGATTCACAGGAAGGATCCTTACATTTGAAGTATTGAAAGAGAATTGGATATATAAATTTCAGTTTTCACCTGAATTTAGTTTACAGCTCCTGTTAGTTTGTCTGGGGCATCTCTTTTACATGTAATAGTCTTTGAAGCTTTGCTGCTTGTGTATAATTTACAAGAACAAAGGCATTCTGGCCATGCAAGCAGGTCAAGAGGACACAATTATAATATAATTTACGAGGATCTTTCTATATGAGCGGTGTGATGGCTAAGATGATCAAAGAAGCAGTATGTAAAAATTTTTCATACTAGCTAGGTTGCTGAACAAGTATAACAATGAGAACACAATGCCCATTGGAAAATGTACCTTTTTTCTGATGATGGTATGGAAAAAGAGGGGAAAAAATCTTGACAGCAGCTGGAGAGTTGTGCTAATCAGCAGCAGGAAATGCCATCAAGCCTGCTTATGCCATGTTAGCACTGCAACTATGCCATGAATCGTGAAGTCCTGTTGGTTGCTGCAAGGAAAGGTAAAATGAACACCAGTAGAAACTGAAATTGGAGACAAATTTGCAGATTAACCATCAGCAACAGGAAGACAAGGCCATTCACATCCAGATAGAGAAAGAGAGTCTTTAGAAATCGTAGTCCCTAGGAACCCACCTTTGCTTGCATTCCTAGGAAGCAGTTAGGTACCAGTCTAAATTATTTTTGTCAGAGAGTTGCCATAATTTTAGCACTACATCTGTGCCAGAAGCTGAAGTGTATTTTTTGCCAACACCAGTCACCAGCAAAACCATGCTTGCTGAGTTTAACATTTTTTTTAAAAAAAAGCTTTCGTTACTCTTCTGGAAAAAAAAAAAAAAAAAGAGTAACAGAAGCTTTTGAATACTTGAAGTACATGAAGTAGAAAGTACTACTGAAGTAATTTGTCCAAAGTATATGCTTTTCGACCTTTTTGTTACTTAAAACTCAGGAAGCATGGTTTTGCTGGTGACTGGTGTTGGCAAAAAATACTCTTGATACCATATTATCTCTTATGCTTATTGTTGCCATCTTGCATAGCCATCCCATTTTAGTTGTTCATCTATACCAAAATCAAATGGTCTTAGCTAAAGATTGACATAAGCAGAAATATAAAGTAAATACTAAAAAACTTACTTTGGGGTAAGAGTGGTTAACAAATACAGGAACACCGCAAGAACCAGAGGTAGAAGTCCATATATGAATATTGGCATCAAATCTGGGTCTGGGCAGCTCAAAGCAATTCATTTGGTAATCTATGGTTGCTTCTCGTAGTTTAACTTCAGCTTGAGGTTTGAACTTCTTTCCACAAATCAAATTCAGACCTGTCAGCTGAAATCCCAAGCATGCATCCTGGCCTAACAAGGTATCTGTAGGGATTTTGTGGTGCTCCCAAGCCTTGGAGAGACTTATAAGGCCATGGCAAGGATGTTCGAGGATCCCTGAGGCTTGGGGGCGTGTCCCAAGCGGGTCTTGGATGTATTCCAAGGGTTTCCTGGAGGTGTTCCAGGGATGCTTTAAGTTTCAGTTTTATCTCATGTGACTTAGGGAGGAGTTTTTGAGAGACTGTAACATAATCCGGTTTATGGGTCATGGGGTTTAAGTCCAAGTATTAGTTGGTTGGTTGCAACCAACTTAGGAAGCCCCAAACCGCCTATGTGATTATATATAGGGAGCGTCGGTTTAGAGGGGTATGAAAGAGAAATCAACGTGAGGGTTACATCACGTGGAGGAAGGGCTTGAGCGTGGAGGTCTTCCACGGGTTTGGAGAAGGAGATCTTGCGTGAGGGAGTCCGTAAGGTAGAGTTGCTTCTCGGGTGTCAGAGAGGCGCTGGTTCTTGATTGTAATCAAGGTTTCTTCTCCAAGGATTAATAAAGATCAGTCTCTCTTTTCTCCTAATCTCTTTTATTACTTCTCCTACTTCTTGGTTTAGAAAGAAGGCTGCCATCATCACATCAGGATCTCTCCCACGGTGCTTTCGCAGCATATACTCTGATCTAGGATTTTCTAATAAGTGGTATCAGAGCGGATTCGAGCATGGAGAGGAGTTTTCCATCCCAGGATCCCATTGAGATTTTTCCAGGATTTTGGAGAAGGATTCAGATCTGGGGTTGCTGTCTACACCCTCTTCACATCAGGTGTCTTCTTCAAGGTTTTTTGTTAATCTTTCGATATTGTGATTGTTCTGGATCATGGAAGGCAGCGAGATATAGATTGGTGTAGAGAAGTTTGATGGAAAAGGGAGTTTCACCATATGGAAGGTTAGGGTGGAAGACTTGCTGGTTCAGATGGGATTAGATCTGGCTTTGGAAGATAGGCCAAGGAGTATGAATGACAAGGAGTGGATGCCCTTGGAGAAAAGGGCATGTGCTACGATTAGGGCTTGTCTGACGAATGAGATTTTGTATGGCATGTTAGAGAAGAAGACACCCAAGGGATTGTGATCGAGGTTGCACACCATGTATATGGGAAAGAATATGTACAATAAGTTAGTGCTGAAGAAGCAACTGTACAGCCTTCGAATGCAAGAGGGTGAGGATGTTGCGGGACACATTCAGCGGTTCGATCGGATGAGCATGGATTTGCTCAACATTGGGGTGGATTTAGAAGAGGAAGATAAAAGTCTGCTATTTTTATGTTCACTACCCGGGAGCTTCGATCCGTTGGTGACTACACTGCTGTATGGAAAGGAGATGCTGGTGTATGAGGAGATCATATCAGTGCTAAGGTCCAATGAGCAGCGGGAACGGATGACGAAGAGGGAGGTCTTCTAGGAGGGTTTGGCTGCATCAAAGAGGCCAAGAAAATGGAAGAAGGGTGAACAGGTGGGACGGGTACAGTCCAGGAAAGATAGCATGGCTGGCAAGTGCTACAGGTATGGTGTAGCAGGGCATTTTAAGCGGGAGTGTCCGCTTAGGAAGAAGTACAAGGATGGAGAAAAGGAAAGCCCAGATTTCTCAGGTTCAGATGCTGGGTCAAAGGAAGAGTCGGATGAGCTCTTGATTTTGGAAGAGCCTACGGGAGGCAGTGTATCTGAAACGATCTCGGAGGGATCCGCTGAATGCGGAGGGTCTGAGGAAGCAGCGACTGGGTACGAGGTTTAGGTGCAAGCTCAGCAGGGCAGCATTGAGTTGCTGGTCTCGGGGTTTCATTCTATGGCATCAGGACTTCAGTTTCAGGTGGAGCACCAGGGAGAGGTGGCTTCACAGGTGGAGCAGGTTTCGACACGAGGTCAGAGCGGAAGGGTGCGTAGGGAGGAGTCACATCCCAGCACCAGTGCTAGGGGTGCATCGAGGCAGGTGGAGCAGCGTGCACAGGTAGTGAGGCGTGGCTCTGAGAAGATGGTGTCAGGTAGAACTCCAGTTACAGCGAGTGCCGGTTCAGGTTCGCTGGATTCTCTCCAGGAAAGTCCAAGAAAAAGTCTGATGCAGCTGCCAGGCAGAAGGAAAAGGAAGGCTACAATGGTGGTGCCAAGGTACAAGCAAGGGTCTTTAGCTGTGGAGACGATCATCCCAAAGGCCTCCAAGGGTGCACAGCAGCTGAAGAGTGTTGGCAGAGACAAGGAGATCCGCACAAGAGGCTGTCAGAATACGCAATTACAGCAGGGTTGTGCAGGAGGACATTGCCAGGTTTGCCAAGGCTTGAGGGCACCAAGGTGGAGATTGTAGGGATTTTGTGGTGCTCCCTAGCCTTGGAGAGACTTGGAAAGCCATGGCAGGGATGTTCGAGGATCCCTGGGGCTTGGGAGCATGTCCCAAGCAGGTCTTGGATGTATTCCAAGGGTTTCCTGGAGGTGTTCCAGGGATGCTGTAAGTTTCAGTTTTATCTCGTGTGACTTAGGGGGAAGTTTTTGAGAGACTGTAACATAACCCGGTTTGTGGGTTATGGGGTTTAAGTCCAAGTATTAGTTGGTTGGTTGCAACCAACTTAGGAAGCCCCAAACCGCCTATGTGATTATATATAGGGAGCGTCGAGCTTAGAGAGATATGAGAGAGGAATCAGCGTGAGGGTTACATCACGCGGAGGAAGGGCTTGAGCGTGGAGGTCTTCTACGGGTTTGGAGAAGGGGATCTTGCATGAGGAAGTCCGCAAGGTAGAGTTGCTTCTCGGGTGTCAGAGAGGCGCTAGTTCTTGATTGTAATCAAGGTTTCTTCTCCAAGGATTAATAAAGATCAGTCTCTCTTTTCTCCTAATCTCTTCTATTACTTCTCCTACTTCTTGGTTTAGAAAGAAGGCTACCATCATCACATCAGGGTCTCTCCCACGGTTCTTTCGCGGCATATACTCTAATCCAGGATTTTCTAACAGTATCATCATTGATTTGTCTATCAGACTTTGTTTGCTTCACTATGCTTAAGTATCCAGGAAAGCCTTGAACAGAAATATCTGTGGAACACTCTCTAGCCAACAAAAAAAAAAAATGAAAAGTAAAAACCACATATTAGTAATAAGATGGACATGTCGCAAAAACTTTACCTGAAGAAAAGAAAACTATAAAGCAGAACATGGACAAACTGCCATACACAAGAAACATATGCAGAAAGTTAAGATTGGATTTAGAATGTTAACATTGGATTATATAACCACTGCCGGCCATGGTCAATTCAAAGCATCTAAAAAGTTTGAGTCATCAATCTAAAAGGGAGAACAGGGAAAGATGCGGCTATAATCAAATCTCATAACTACAGTAAACATGCAGATGATAAAAAATTACAATATTGTTAATACCTCTAAAATTGTCAGTATCTCCAAAACAACTACAAAATAAATGCAGCCATATCACATTACACATTTTAAGAAAGAGGATCAGCGATCATTATGAAAAGACAAGGGAAGAAAGTTTTCATGAAGGATTCAGATTAAAATCTTCAATATATTAAGGATTTCAGAGTCATAATACTGATATGGCCTATGACATATTTTTGCACCAAGGATTGTTGGCAGTTAATTTGCAATGAACAATACGGTGATTGAAGTATCTTCTGCAGACATTGTATGGCTGCTTTACACTCTGAAGTCTAAATGATCAAAAATGACAACTTTGATGACATCCAACAGAAAATTATTTACTACTTATTTGTGCATTCATTCTAAATTATGCATACAAAATGATCAAATAAATCTATGCATGTTATAGAGAATAGGAAGTATAAGATAAGATCCAAAAGGATGTGCCTTGTGCATTTGAACTTGGTCAATAGAGTGCTTTAGAGATTCTCCCATTGCCCTAACGTATGATCAATACCATTGATTCTTTCAGGTTCAGACTGGTAACCAACAAAAACAGAAAGGGAATGTAATATATGATATAAGTCATTGAGGAATGATAAGAACAAAATTAAATGTGTATTTAATATGGATAGAAATGTTAACCTGTATTTATTCCAGGGTCTGATCAGGATTAGAAGCATCTAACGTACATATCACAAGGTTTTTTTTGCAACATATGCACTGGAAGAAATATATACTAGATTCATATATGTATCAGTGAAATACTAGAAGACATCAAATTTTGTATTTGTTGTTAAAGCCTTCACAAGGATTGGTATCGGAACTGGGCCCGGGCTGAAAATAGGCCGGGCTTTGGGCTTGGCCTGAGAGTCTTCGGGCTGCTGGTATTTTCCAAACTCTTTGTTTTGAGCTTCTCCTTTCCCATCTTCCAGTAACCCTATTTCTTTATTACCCTATAGCAGAGATAAAGGACCCTGACATCAAATTCTGAGTACTATATTTCCATATTAAAAAAAAACAAATATTGATCTCTGGCTTCAACAAAATCCACCAGTAGAGAGGCATGGTGGATCGAAGCAACAACATGGAATTCACAGAGCAGCATGTTGTGTTCATCAGGTTAGTGCCATCCTGGGAAACATATGGGACAGTGCAATGGTTTGTCACAAAAACTAAGACTATTATGTGCAGACATAATTGGCAATAACAACTGCATCACTTCATAAAACAGATTTTTGTTAGCAAGGTTTATGCAGTTTGGCATTTTGGGGTAGAAAGAATGCAGAATGTGTCATCAGGTTGTACATGCCACGGACGCTAGGCAGCTCCAGAAATTATGGATTGTTGCACTAGACACAATATGAAGTTCACTTTGTACCAAGAAACAGAAATATCATTGAAAACACTATCGCGTAGAAGGACATTCAAACATAAGGAATTCATCATCACATCTGTGGAAGGTAACAATGAGGAGCAGATAAGGAATATCTTTTGATCTTTACATACAACATAGTAGTAACTCATGGGCAATATGGATGAAATGAACAAATAATTCAGTACTGACCCATGCAATCAGGAGCAGGGTATGTTTAGATGGATTGTTTTGGCTTCCTCGGCCGAATCTGCCCTTGTCTATTCTTATGCCCTGCTTGGACTGCTTGTTGAAACTCAGACCACTCCATGCTCTTGTTCAGGAAGAGCTGTCCTAACAAAGTCATGTTTGGTCTTATGATCTTCAAGTTCAGATAGGTGCGACGACCCACCTAAAACCACCAAAGCCTCGGTCAGCAATTTTGGCATAATTTATTTGAGATGGATAATCACAAGTAACAATAAAGTAAACCAAAAATATTACAACAGCATTGTGCATATTGCCAGGAGATGCAGAAATGAACACATTGCTGTGCATGCTCACATAGTAATCTACAGCAGCTAGAAGAGAAGCCTTTCCCTCAACCTTAACTATCTCCTCTTCAGAAGCAAGGCTCCTCTTGTCCTCCATCAATGGGAAAAGCTTGCACAAGCTAGAGATCTTAGCTTTCCCAACATACACCTATAGAAGATGACACATCTTAGCATTTGAATACTACATTCATGAGAGAAGAAATTCCCTATAATGAGTTGGTATATCACACCTTATGAGAAGCAAGGTACAGATGAGTTCTGCTGTCAAAGCCTAAAGCTGCCAGCAGTAATCCAATTTCTTCTGGAGTCTATGGACACCTATCCTGGCTTCACAGCTCCTCATCAGTGATCTGAGAGTTCAAGACCCTTCCTTGCCAAATCACTTGCTGTACTTTGCTAAAGCAAGCCTTTCAGCTTTGCACCACCAAAATCACAGGCTGGAGTGAGCAGCCATGTCCTGGACATCATCATTCATGTTAGAAATTTCATTGCACAATTTTTAGTTAATAGCGGGGTCTTATTATAAATTTCCATAACCAGGACCAACGAGCCTTATTTGAACTATACAGGATTGGTTCGTTTAAATCTGTTTAAATTACAATCCTTGTTTTTAATGATTTCTAAAAGCTAAAGTGAAAGATCATGGCATTAAGAATACTTCATCAAACTGCTCTCAAGAAAAGAATACCTTATCGAACCGAAGGTGTAACACAACAAAATTTCCTGATGCTGCATGAACATTTTCATCCACTGCCTCTTGTATGTATTCGTCAGAATGTTTGCGGACTGGATACATCAAGTGCTTAACAGGGGCCTCCCCCAAAGCATTGATATGAGGAACAAAAAACAATGCTTGGAAGTTGACCTTACAATGTAGCCATTGAATTTCCCCAGGCAAGTTGTCAAAAGCCAGGCGGTGTGAAAGGGTCAGCAACCCCATAGCTGAAGAAACAGCCATAAGAGTAAACCAGCTGATACAGAACCATACCAATGCATGAAACAAATAAACCCGCTCATGCAATATATGATACAGATTAGGTCCCTTATGACGACAACATGTGTTTCAGTTACAGCAATCGAATCAAATCAATTGCAACTTAGATGTAGTAACAGGTAATAGCAATTGTCCAAACCATCTTTGGTTACAGAGTTCTATTATGATTCCATAGCATAATGAATTTATGCAATATAGATGCACCATGGAATTTAATAATACTTAAAGTCTAGAACTGGCATATGAAATGCAAATGGTTTATTCAAGGAACATCTCATGGACTCCTATGATCCTATCAATCAAGATTACTTCCAGTAGATTTGATACATTCAATGTTATAGTTTATATATATTTTTTATAGATATCTATTAGAGACTACAAGGTGGACATGGTAGACTGTATTTACTAGTAAAATAATGTATTTATAAGTGAATACATGGACATTTGGCTCAGGGTGTCGGACTTGGGTAGAGGCTCAAAGGAGCTTGTGTTTAGGGATAAAGACATGCATTTGGACATAGCAGGGAAGCAAACTCAACAACCTCAATGCACACATATCCATTTTAAGTGTGGTGTACTTGTTCTTAAGCTGACTTCAAACCCAAATTGCAGTGAGACAAATGGTATGGTTTCAAAACCAACATTGCAGTGAGACAAAAGGTATGGGCTATTAACGATCACAAGACAAATGTCAATGGTTGTCAGTTTGCTTCATGGAAACATCCCTTGAAGCATTCATAGGTAATTTGATTAGCAAGTTATTTGGTTAGGCATTTTAGGTGACATATCAGGGCAGCGAAACCCCCCTGTGCTACCTATTTATTTTATGATAAGCATACAGCAAACTTCAGTTATTCCTGGTGGAATCCTTTCAAATTAAAACCTAAGGTGGATTCTTCAAGTTATTCATTGTACCTTAACTTGAATCTTGTCTCCTTCACCAACTTAGAGAATTGCATAAAAAACGATTGCTAATAGATCATACTATCAGGTCCCTTAAAAAACAGAGCTCTGTTAGAAGGAAATCCACATTTGGTGTCATGTGTATATAGCAAATGAAATGAGATAGAATAAGTGGATAAAGTTATGAAAGGATCCACAAGGATGAGCCATTTAATACTAAATGAAATAGATCGAGTATAAGAAATTATGAAAATATGAGGGTAAATTACGTAGGTGATATAATTTCAAAATAAAGTAAATGCCTCTACTGTAAACCATTGTCCTAAAAGCCAATACAGCCCAGTGCAAATATACAATTCCATTGGTAGGCTGCAGGTCTAATCTCACTTTGTTGGAATGTACTTTACAAATGGAAGGAAAGCTTCTTCCTGAATTTTGGGTTTAAGAATGGAAAGAACCTGTAGTCAACACAGGCTCATCGTTCACTATGCTAAGGGGCAAAAAAGGTGCATATGCAATGCAAAAATTAGATAAGAATGTCGAGTTGGACATCTATAAAGGGGAAATTTAGAAAAGAATCCATGACAGGAGCTGATCAGTTGCATCACTTTAAGTGAAAGGGAACCAAATTAGTTGAAATGGTTCAGTCACGTGCAAAGGAGACAGGTGAAGATTAGCCAATTTCTGCATGTCAAAAATAGAGAACAAGAATCAACATAAGGGAAGAAATGCGTCTAAGCAAACCCAGAAGAAAACTGTATGAAATGATGTCATAAAGCAATTCTTCAACTGAATGATTGACTTTTGACACTCATGACAGGCAAAGATGAACTACCAAGAGCATTCTCAATACTCAATGAAGTCATGTTGGTGATGGGTGTCAATAGAAGATGAAAACAGTAACAGCACCAGCATGAAATAACCATGAAAAAGGAGGAAAAGAAAACCATATCAGGTCTAGAAAACCAAAGCAAATGTTGTCTAGAGGTTGAGCTTTAAACTTCCCCTCACAAAGTTCACTAACTCAGAGAGATACAGACTAGATCAAGTTGTTTCAAACCTAACTCTTCATGTAGACTCCTTACATTCTTAAACATGAGCCATCTTATCAAGAACTAAATCTTTTTGATTAATAAAGATGCTGCAACCTGCAATACAGGTATGACAAAGATGCTAACTTCCCAAATCAGAAGGCCCAAATAATTCAGAATAATCATTTTTATCATTTCCATTACCAACCAAAAAATGGTAATAAACATGGTAACCTACCATATCTGGAAATACAGAGTTAACATCAAGAATGATTAAAACAATAGAAAAACAAAATGAGAATAAACGAAGTTTTAGATGACTGTAGAAGTTACATCAGTAACTTATTTGTCAGCTACCAATATAACATTCATCTTTTTCACGAACCTCTGCAGAATGCGAGCAACATTCTCAATATACCAATTTGCTGAAGCATGAATGGGTGCAGTTTTAACTCTAGTAGCTCGAATCGCCACAGCATAATACCCTCTTGTGCTCCATGAGAATTCTTGAGGCAATTCTCTAACTATTGATATCTCATCTTTCAAGATGCTAATAAAGTGATCCACATCATAATTATCCTCAAAGGAGCTGTAGCAGCAAATGCCAGTTAAATTAAATGCTCATAGTCCAGATGCCCTACTTAGCAACTGAAAGAACAACAGGAACAAGATCGTTGCTTAAGAGGTACCTTGAGTCTTTCCAAACAGGATTCACTTCAAGGTGAGGTACCACAAGGGTTGCATTTAGAATTTTAGCAACAGCAACTGCATCACAATCTATAAGATGAAATTTTTTTATAAGTAAACCATGGCTTGCCTTCCCAGAAAATGAGCAGCTATGGCTTCTCTTATGAATAAGTCTATGTTCATATATCAGATGCCCACTCAGATGACTCGGATGATGTAAATAGCCTACTCCCATTCTCCGTTGGTTCAACCCGCCATCAAGGAATTTCTCCGTTGGTTCAACCCGCCATCAAGGAATACTTGAATATATCCAGTTGACTTAGTAGGTAGTGATACTGCAAATCAATTTAAAAATAAAATAAAATGTCTGTAGAAAGATAAGAATTTCATGAAGATCAAATATATCTTGCTTAAAAGCAAAAAAGTAACTAAAACTGTGTCTTTTCTAACTTACCACTTAAGATTTAAAAGTAATTGACTTCTTGCTGTGATCAAGTACTTACCAGGGTTGTTCTAAGATTCAATACATGGTCACATGGTCTCTATCCTTGGTGTGCCAAGGGGACCCAGAGCTCAGAATTCTGCTCATCTGGCCGAAGGAAAAAAAGGAACGAAAATCAGAGCCATGGATACAAAGTGATGTATGAGCTCATTTCTTTCAACAGCTCACTCACTATTTGGGGTTGTAAAGCACCCTTCAGAAAAGACATATGCCTAGGTTTAGGAGCATTCCACTCCTGCAATAAAGTTCCTCCATCATACGAAAATCATAAGTGGAAGAACCATAAGGAGTATAGTGCAAGCAAACATCCATACAAATTACAAATGCAAAAAAAAAGCTGTATGCATCAAAATTGTCTGCAGTTCATTGCTTACTAAACAACCTACCAAAATATTGGAAAACCGTGTTAACCAACTCAAACCACTGAAACTAGATAGTTAAGCATTTAAGTATATGGCCCACACAATCTTCAAAAATTACAAAACCAACCATACATACATTAAGCCTGCAAAGCATACATGAGAATCCCTGAAATTCATTTTTGTTTCCTGTATGTGTGCTTCCAGACACTATTAGCAAATTAAACAACAAACTGAAAGCACAACATAAGCCACGGTTGGGATCACATTGTCAACAAGCTCTGTGTTTTCTGGAGCTGGGTCTGGACCAAAAACACATTTAGATCAGTAATATGAACAAACTGCAATCTCTCCTATCAAGTCAACACCTGAGAGCAAGGATTTAAAGCCAGTTTGCCTAGTATGTTCAAATGAAAAACTGGACCTACTAAACCTTAATCCAAAATAAGAATGATAAGTAGAACCGAATATCAGAAACTGCACCCATAATTAGTTCCCTATACAAATAACACTAATCAGCTTTGTAATGTGCCCCTCAATTGCACCCACAACCAAATAGTTCTCTGTACAAAATAAGTAATTAACAACAGTGGTGCACTCTAAGATCTTCAATCTCTTTACAAAGTAAACTCCTTCAACTAACGTGCCCACAACCAAATCAAATCCTTCTCAAATACAGTAAATTCATGGGAAGTCGGTACATCAAACAGATCAAATGGAGCCCCAAGAAATTCTTTCCTCAGACCATCCAGCTCTCTGGCTCCTCTTGCTAATGACTGATTAGCAACCAACCAAGCCCACATTCTACTGAACAAAGTTCTAGTGTGCACAAAAGTTAATTGATGGCTATATAACCCAAGACCAAGTTACCACATTAAACTTTAGCTCTATCATTTTTGTACATACAAGCTAATTGATGGTTATGTGAACCCATAGGATGTAAGCATCGAAGGACTTGTTTGGTTCATGGGAAGTGGAGGCGGTAAGTGGCAATTTCTGTAAAGTGAAGAAGGAGCCTCTTATTTGGTTGGAGTTCTAAGAAAAGAGGGAATGTAAAAAGGTCATGGAAAGATACTTCCTGTATTTCATGAAAAGTGAAAATACATGGAGGAGGTGAATTCTGGAACTTTCCGAGAGATGAGAATTGATGGTACTTTTTTTATTTCTATAAGTACCCTTTTAAGATGAAGGATTAAGAGTTTGTAAAATATAAATGGATAGTTAGGATAAAATAGTGAATAATGATATATGCTAAGATCATATAATATCGTAATATATTTATATTAACATAATATTATATTTATATCTATATTAATAAATATATTATGTTAAAACATTAATCGTATATTAATATAATATTAATACATATATATTAGTATTATATTAATATAATAAACTATTATGATATAATATCATATTATAGTATATTTATATTACTATAAATATGATATTATTATTTATATAAAATGTGGAAGTAAAAATGTATAGTCCGAATATAATAGATATTTTACATAGTCTTTCACAAATAAAAATGAATGCTCAAGCAAATATAAGACATTCTAAAATAAGTTACTTTTTCATAGTTAACCAACAATGTCAAAATTCTTTTTTTAAGAAATAACTTTCTAAAAAATATTTTTTAAAAAAATATTTTTTTAAAAAAAAAATTCCCGTAAACCAAATAAGTCATCAAATTTGACCATGCTACCCTTCTCTGGCTAAAATACCCCACCACACTAGAACCAAAAAAGTGATGCTCTCGTGGCGCACTACTAATGCTTCCCAAACTCAAAGCCGAAGCCAACATATCAATTATTATAAAAAAAAATTATTAGTACATACATTATGAATGCACCCTGTGGCAGAATTGAGATAATGAAACCACTACCCACTAAATTTCTGAATCAATTCAATCACAACGATTCCAGAGTGGGAGAAAGAGGACGATAGAGGGCAAAACTCACCGAGAAGATGGAAGGAGAGGCGTGGCCAAGAGGGAGAAGAGAGATGGGCAGAACGCCTGGAGGAGAAGCACCAGAAGGGCAGCCAAGAGGGGGCCGCTAGTCCGGCCCCCGGTGCGGGCCCCGGTCCGGCCCCCGATGCGAGCCCAGTTGCGGCCCCCGATCCGGTAGCCGGTCCGGCCACCCGGGTCCGATTACTTATCCGACCGCCAAGATCCTGTCACCGGTCTAGCCCCAGTCATGCCACAGACCCGATCGCCGGTCCGGTCGTCGGGGTCCTGCCACCGCTCCTGAGCAAGGGATCGGACTGACACCGGGCTGTCGATCGAACTGGTACCGGGCTAGCGACCGAATAGCATCGACATGATGATTATTTTTTATTTTTTTTATTTTTTTTAAATTTTTTTATACTATATTATAAAAATTATAATATATAATATAATAAATTATAATATATTCATTATATTTTAGAATATAAAATAATAATTATAATATAATATATATTATAATATCTTTTAATTAATATTATTTTCGATTAATATTATTTTTAGTTAAATTATTATTAATTTTAAATTAATATTATTTTTAATTAATATTATCTTAAAATAATATAATAATTAATATTATCAAAAATAATATATAAAATTTTAACTAATACTAATTTTTTATTTATTATTTATTTATTTAAAATTAAAATTTATTAATTTTATTTAATAATAATAATAATATTTATAAAATTATAAAAAAAATTGATTTTGAATTCGTTCGTTGGAAAGACGAATTCCAAATTGAATTCGTCTTTCCAAGAAACGATTTCAACGTCGCATCACTTAATTACGTGTCAAATCAAAT
This sequence comes from Areca catechu, assembly GCA_021397845.1. Classification (NCBI taxonomy): domain Eukaryota; kingdom Viridiplantae; phylum Streptophyta; class Magnoliopsida; order Arecales; family Arecaceae; genus Areca; species Areca catechu. Next base: position 12,979,484 of record CM038041.1, read on the forward strand.
TTTAAAATAAAATAAAAAATATTGGTTTATAAGAATTTCGTCTTTTCAAAAGACGAAATCCAATTTCGTCTTTTGAAAAGCCGAACTTAGATGCCCCGTCACCGCCACGTCGATGCAAAACACCTACTTCGTAAATATATCCCGAAACACTTATTTTAATAATTTTTTATTTAAAAACATTATTTTAAAAAAAAATCCCTTGTACCGCATAGCCCAGCTTCAACCGAGCCAAATAGCCCCGTCGCCATAACACTAACTTATCTATTACGCTTCCGGGTTCAGCATTGAAACGGCTGTGCGGCCGATCATACAAATTCTAAATTTTATTATAAAGGACATACAAGATCTAGATACACATGATCAATACATCAAATTAAAATTAATATTATATAAATAACTGAGTAATAATTAAATAATTTATTTATTAAGTCGATATCACTAATTTATCTACTGATTCACAAGCATCAATAATCAAAACTAATACCAACTAACTAACTAATTCAACATTAACGAAGCTCTATCTCATACTCAGTCCAAACCTTGCTACGCATCCCGAGTCTCTGAAAAAAAATAAAAATAGAGAGTGAGTTCAACAGCCAAGTAAGGTCTCTAAACAGTCCAGTAATATTATGTATATTCTTGAAAATAGCAAAAACATACTAGAATATCATATCATGCAGTCAAATAATTCAATATGACAAAACCTTTTTATCAAATCATGTTTTTCTCTTTATTCTTTCAATTTAATTATCCTTCTTCTTTAAGATTCTGGATTATCCATGGTCATGCTCTAGCCCATAACTAGCAACATCATTGTCCATGCATATAATTGGCAATATTTGTCACGATTCCGCCTGTGACCGGCAATATTATTGTCCATGTCTGTGAAAGGCAATATTTGTCACGATTCCGCTTGTGACCGGCAATATCATTGTCCATGCCTGTGAAAGATAATATTTGTCACAATTACGCCTGTGACCGGCAATCTCATTGTCCATGCCTGCAAAATACAATATTTGTCACGATTACACCTGTGACCGGCACACTGAGAACCACGGTACCGTCGTGGTTTGGCTAGTCCAAACCCCATTTTCACTTAACACTTTATCATTTTATCTCATATAGCTAGAACATGTCACCTTTCAACGATCGATATCACAATCCAACACATTCAAATATCACTAGATAAACATGGTATATTAAATAAAACACAAATAACAATAATAACAACTCATTCTGTATCTCGGAAAATCAAATCATGCTATCCGAAAACAACCATGCACGTAAATATATATATATATATGCCCGGAACAAATCAGACAACATAAAACAATGTATAAAACTGATGATTATGTCTAGAATCCTACTTTCAAACGCTAATCCTAGTATATCCAATACTAGTCGGTACCCAAAGAATCCTTACTTTCAAACGCTAATCCTAGTATATCCAATACTAGTCGGTACTCAAAATTCGTACAACACCTTCCTGCTCAGAAAGTTGATCTCCTACAATAATAAATAAAATCATTCAAACCACACCCTAGTTTCACGAATTCCAAGAAAGGAAATCCCTCCAATTCTCTCTCCTATAATAATATACTATTATTATTATTTTAAATTTATTTTCTCCTTCTCTCTCCTCATATTCTCTCTCCACTTTCTCTCTCATTTTTTTTCTCTCCACATTCTCTCTCCTCTTTTTTTCTTTCCCTTTTTTTTTTTTTTTTCTCGAAAGGTACGGAACCACCTCACCCCCCCCCCCCCCCCCCCCCCCCCCTTTTTTTTTTTTTTTTTTTTTTCTTTTTCTTCATTTCCTCCTTTCTTTCTTCTTTCTTCTTCTTTCTTTCTTCCGAACCCCCTGTTGCTTTCCCCAACTCAACCGAGCCGGCCTCCCATGATCATCGACGGTGGCCAATGGAAGGAGGTCACCGGAAGATTTCAACGGACGGAGACGGACGGCGGCACAGCCTCCCGGAAATCCACGGCCCCAACTCCAAACCGAAAGCCAACTCAAAAAAAATCTCGATTAATTCCATCTAAACAAAATAAAAGAACTCACCGTTCTCGATGGACTGTTGAACGCTTGCCGGAGAGGAAAGGGATGCAAGGAAGAAGACTCAATAGGCTTGGTTTGGCGACGCCGCGGAGAATATAAAAAAAATCCATCGATGATCTTCGTGACGTTTAAGGAAGGAAAACCGCTCAACCGGAGTCCCGACTCTCCCGGACTCATCGTCGACCTCCTCCCTCTCCCCTCACGACTCCTCCACCGAGATCCCTGGCAAAGACTCTGGCCAGATAAGGAAGAAGATGCCTCCCCTGTTTCGTGACCTCCTTCCCCATCCGCCCAATCTACCACTTTTTTTTTTTTTTTGTTCGGACTGGGTCGAAGCCGGCTGAGCCTGCCGACTTCGGCCCAAGGTCCATATCTTACATTATAAATGCAACCTGTGGCAGAATTGAGACAATGAAGACCACTACCCACTAAATTTCTGAATCAATTCAATTACAACGATTCCAGAGTGGGAGAAAGAGGACGATAGAGGGCAGAACTCACCGAGAAGATGGAAGGAGAGGCGTGGCCAAGAGGGGAGAAGAGAGATGGGCAGAACGCCTGGAGGAGGAGCACCAGAAGGGCAGCGAACGCGCCGCCCCTGTGGGACTGGTACCGGCACCAAAACCGCAGCATTGCCGCTGTCCGCCGGCGCCGGCCCCAAATCCGCTCCAATCCGAGGGAATCAGCACTCGACCGCCCGCCCCAGACCCCAAATCCTAGAGCCAGATAACCCGAGAGGGGTACAACGAGGACAGACAAAGCTCATGGAGATGCCACGTCATCGCCTCCGTTACTCTCCTTTCTCTCGGATCCCGCGTGATGGGGCTCGGATTTGCCCACTTGGAATCGCGCCTTCTAGCTCAGCCGACTGATAGCTGGATGATGCATGGCATGAGAAATCAATGGCCGTGCAAAAAATAGTAAGAGCGGTTGCACCTCGATGCGACCGTTGCGCAACGGAAAAGAAAAAGAAAAAAAATTAAAAAAAAATAACGATCTAGAGCGGCTCTTATACCGCACAGCCCAGCTTCAACCGAGCCAAATAGCCCCGATCTTCGCAAGAACACTAACTTATCCATGTCGGATTTTGTACGGCAATGAATTGGTGCAAGAGGAAAAGCCTCAAAATTTAACCAAGGTATCAGAAAATGAAGTCTAGAAGAAACTTAATGGCTCTCAATATAACCTCTAAAGATCCCAAGTCCGCAATCGATCTTTAGGGCAATCATAACTAAACAATTTAACTTGCTCGTTCAGCAAGAGTGGGCCTACGGTCATGGTATAGAACATGCAACAACTGAATCCTAGGCACCAACCGACCAAACGAGTTGCCATGATAGTCCGATGCAAAACGCTAACCCCTATCCTGAGAACTCCAGATGATGAAGAAGAGGACCACTCTAATACTCAGTCCGAGACAAGTAGCAGTCCGAATGGCTGTTCATCCCACTAGCCAGAGAGGCTCCCCAAAAGGGAGGCCGACCTTGAGTGTAAGAAGACCGAAAAGATGAATAACAAAATTGAAGTCTAGAGAGAGAGAAACATTGAGCTCAAGGCCGACCTGGAGATGACAAACGACCCTCCCTTGGACTCGATGGAACACTTTGACAGCTTCAACACTCTCATGATATTGCAAGGAGTGGTCAATGTAGTTTTATGCCTAGCTTTCTCGGCCATGTTGAGAAAAGTTGCTAGCCTCTAGTACTCTAGCCTTTGATCCATATCTATCCATTCTTATAATCAACCAAGTCGCCAGTTCATGGCTCACTTTATTAGCAATTGAAGGTAAAAGAAGGGTACCACAAGCTTGTTTGCCATGATGTAGAAATAAAGTCTCGTAAAAGCTACATCACTTGCTTCAAGATTGAGACACTAGAGATCCGCAGGTTGCGATGACCTTGGTGAAGAATGGGTTGAGAACCTGCCATTTCTATTTCTCATTGGAAAGGAAAGCCCCATATGGCTTTGTTTAAGTGCCCGATCAACTACCTAACCCAGCTAGCCACCACTCATCAATTTGGCATTTGACATCCTCAGCTCCCACGGATCAATCCTCCTTGGCACCTTGGGAAGGTGATATGATATTAATGAAATTCTACCAAAACTAGAAATGGTTCAAGAAAGGGAATTGGTGCCACAAAAATTGCATCAGACATTAAATACTGCCTGTAGAGATTTCCGGGCTAAGCTATAGTTCAATTTATGTCCACCTGTTAGGCAATTTAGCTATTTCTTCCATCCATGCTATGGAGCATGGCTTGGGCTCGGAAGTGGAGGGCAAGTGATACGGCTAAGTTTCACTGCCTGTTAGAGTCACACCTACCAACTTAATAGACCAAAAGCTAGAAGACATGTGACACATAGAATCAATGATTGAGTATATCTTTGAACAAATAGTACGGGTGATCGACGACCACAGCATCATTGTTTATATTTTTATTTTCATCCTCCTCTTTCCTCGCAAAGGAGAGTACATTCTCAAGATTTTCCCCACCCCGGGCCTTCTTGGAAGTGTGCTCGGCTCCCCAGCATATCATCCTGACCGACTTTTTGGTGGGGCGGTTGTCGACGGCAGGGACCGGAGGGAGCACAATGAGCGCCTGAGGTTCTGATGGAGGTCTGCCCCCCACGAACCTTCTGAAGTAGCCCCTCTTTATGAGGTCTTCAATTTCCTTTTTGAGGTTGCGGCATTCCTCGGTGTTGTGGCCATAGTCGCGATAGAATTTACAATATTTTATCCTGTCGCGACCGTTGGATGGCTTCAGCGGAGGCGGGCGCTTCAGGTAGCGCTCACCCTTGATTTCCATGAGGATCTTCTCCCTCGGGACGAGGAGAGGAGTGAAGCTCTCTTCCGGGATGGGATCTCTTCTCGGCTTCAGCCTCTGGTGGAAGTTCAGAGTGGCTGATCCGGGCTTTCGCATCTCGGAGGTCTCCCGGGGAGTGGGCTTTTTCAGAGGCCTTCTGTCCAACTCTCTCCTCGTTCGATCCGCCTTCTCAGCGCGGATGTACTTCTGGACTCGGAGGAGGAACTCGGAGTAAGAATTGGGGGGGTTTTTGTCAAGAGAGTAGGTCAGGCAAGAAGTCCTGAGCCCTCTCTTCAGTGCTAACATAGTAACTGGCTCATCAAAGTTGCAGATCTCCAACGCAGCAGCCCTAAAACGGGCCATATAGTCCCGTAGGAGCTCGCGGTCTTGCTGCCTGATGGAGACGCGTGGCACCTTTCGACAAGCATCGAAGTGAGCCATGAACTTCTGCTCCAGCTGAGCAAATGAGCTAATGCTCTCTGGCTCCAGGCGGGTGAACCACATCCGGGCTGCTTTACGGAGAGTAGCAGGGAAAGCGATGTAGAGGAGAGCGTCGGTAGCTCCTTGGACCCTCATGAGGGCTTTGTAGCTCTCAAGGTGATCCAGAGAGTCGGTGGTCCCATCATAGGGATCCACCTGCGGCATGCGGAACTAAGCCGGGATCGGTTCCTCTTGGACTTCTTGAGAGAATGGGGGATGGGTATCATAGCTCGCTGGCTCGCTGGTGGAGCCCTGCATGTTTGCAAATCGGCGGGAGAGCTCCGCTAGCTTGCACTCGTGTTCCTCCAAGCGCTTCTCGGCTGTGCGCCTGATGGCCTCATCGATCGAGCCCTCCGCCGAGGCTGAAGGAGATGGAGAAGGTGACGTAGGATGATGTCCATGATGGGGGGTCTTGCATTTTTGACCTCGATGGGGTTTCGACGTCACCCGCTCGAGGTTCGGGGACCGGCTCTCCCGATCGATAGACCCGACCCGTTGTCTCTTCGCCAGAGTTTGGTAACTACCCCGGTGGCCGGTGATGGCCTGCGACTGCGAAGGCCTTCCTTGGAAGGAACGCAGGCTGTTGCGGGGTGCTACGGCATGGGCCACGGGAGTCCCTGACTGCTGATTGGTAGCTAAAGACCGTTGCTAGTGCTGGAGCTGGCGCACTGCCGTAGTGAGGATCTGTATCTGCTGGACGAGTGCGGCCAGCTGGACGTCTGCCGGAGGTGGTTGAGCTGGAGCGGGGAGCTCCCCTTCTGGACTGTGCAGGTCCCCACGGGAAGGGGGATCTCCCGCACGGCTGGTGGAAACTTCTCTCGCCTGCATCATCACCATCCTCCCGGTGAGCTGCTTGTAAGGGGTTTAAGTTGGACTAAAGTGCGTCCTGCCTCGCCTCCCTACCTGGTGCGCCAATCTGTTGCCGCCAAGATCGTCGTGGATCGTAGCTACTATCGATGTCGGATCGCTCATCGTCTCTTCGGGACTGGTCTGCGCTTCAGGACCTGCAAAACAGGATTAGAGACCTGGGCCGGGGATTCCAGCAGGGGCACTCTGACGGTCAAGTCAGTGACGATCCCGGGGAACAGATCCTCCTGGTTGAGCCCCTTTAGATGGACTCCACACTAGGAGGAGTGAGTGATGTGTGAGTAAAATACAAGTGTGCTGGGAAGGGTGATGGCGAGGTGAATCAGAGGTGGCTCTCCTGTATGACCTCGCCTCCCTTACTTGCTTAAGTGTGTTTTCGGTATGTTGTTGTTATTGTTCTTGTTACATCCTCGTTAGGGTGTAGATGGCTTTTTTAAGACCAGGTGGTCGCTGGCGCATATCTCGGGATCTCCCCCGTGCCAGCAGGCGCATGTAGCGATGTCCCGTGCCGTGGATGGGATGTTTTTCCCGGTTCGTGATAAGGGAACCTATTGTGCACCCTGACATTCCTTCCGATTGCTCGTTCTGGGAAACTTGGTAGTGCCTCGATCGGAGGGCCACCGCCCCTGGAATTCGAATCTTCTGGTTGACTTCCTCTTTCGGGTGGTGCAGGCGGTTGGTGGAGAGTGTGGCGCCTCGATTATGGAGCTTCTTTCTTCTCTAGTGTAAGTGATAGCTGTGGGCAGTTATTATGGCCGGTGGGTGCCTCTTTGCGATCCTCCAGTGACTCACCGGCATCCAGGAAGGATGGTGTCGCCCCTTTGGTTACTGGTGCCTTCGTTCGAGGTGGGGGCCAAATTGGAGAGACAGGGCTCGACTCTAGACCTCGAAGGGGCTCTGCTTGGCGGAGGAGTGCTGGGCTCAACTCCGGACCAAGGGGTTAGACCTCGAGGGGCTTGATCTAGCGGAGGAGGGCAGGGCTCGACTCCGGCCCAGAGGGCTCGACCTCGAAGGGGCTCTGCTTGGCGGAGGAGTGCTGGGCTCGACTCCGAACCAAGGGCTCGACCTCGAAGGGCTCGATCTGGTAGAGGAGAGCAGAGCTCGACTCCGGCCCAGAAGGCTCGACCTCGAAGGGGCTCTTCTTGGCAGAGGAGTGCTGGGCTCGACTTCGGACCAAGGGGCTCGACCTTGAAGGGCTCGATCCGGCGGAGGAGGTCGCTCGGCTCCGACCTAGGCATCCCGAGCTCGTGGGAGCGACTTGACGAAGGACAGAGCACAGCTTCGACAAGTCGCTCCGACATTCTGAAAGGGGTGAGCTCGGCTCGGCGAAGGAGTCCGGGCTGGAACGACTCACGTGGCAGCTTCATCCGACACGACATCCGATTGGGGTCCCACGTCAACAATCCCGCCACATCAATAATATTCACCAATACATAGTATATGATCAATTAATATATACTTAATGGCTTAGCAATACATACTATAAGATTTTTTTAATACATACCTAGTAGCAATCCAGTATATATCTACAAATAAATTAATATATAGTTTCTTGAATATAGTGTTCACCAATACATAGCATATGGCCAATTTATATATACTTGATGACTTACCTATACATAATACATATGGTTAGTTGATATACACCTAGTAAAATATTTATTTGATATCCTAATACATATCTTTAGATAAATTGATACATAGTTTATGGAATATAATGCTTACCAATATTGTCACGCCCCGACTCCAAACTCGAGCCGGATGCGCAACAAACGACCGTGTGCCATAGGATTTATTTCTTCCTCGGACACATAAGGCCTGCATCAAAACATAATTCCAGCAATAATTATCCAGCCAGGCATACACATTACACCTAAACCCTAGCTCCTCACTGACTAGTCCCAAAGCCCGATTGATCTTCTGGATCTGTAACAAAAATATAGAAAAATAGAGAGTGAGCTATACAGGCTCAGTAAGTTATCATTACCTCCAATATACGTACACAAATATGCCATTAACAAATAACAAGCATAAATACACCATACAACAAGATGTCTAGCATTAGAATAATAACAGTAATACTATGCAAATATATACACTTAAATGCAACCGACACGACTATGGATGGCCAACCATTTACTTTACCCTCCTAGTCCCTCAAACTATGGCCACGATCAGCCCATGGCTAGCTCCAAAAGAGACTAGATCCTGTATACACATACCGCTCATCAGTCATGCACCAATGATAGCCCTACTGGAGGTCCAAAAGGAAAACTAGCTCTGAAATCACACGAGAAAATATGCATCCCTAGCATGTGCCAACAACTGCCATGCATGGCTAAGGCAACTAGCTCCTGTGTACACATACCGCTTAATGGTCATGCACGAATGATAGCCCCACTGGAGGTCCAAAAGGAGACTAGATCCTCGTGTGATCATAGCCGAACTAGAGAGTATCCACACCAACATAATGATTGCAACCCAATGCAATCCAATATAGATTAAAATATACTACACATTTAATATTTCATAAATGCATAACATATTTGGCATATAATACTAGAGGTCAAGATAACTTACCGAAGAGTATCCACCAACTAAGTACAATTCAAATACTAGACCTGGTCTTCCAAGGACAACGACGATCCTGACCAACAATTTTAATCACATAATTAAATTTTATTTAAAAAAACTAAAAAGAAAACTAAATTATTATGGGGTATTCTCATCAATCCAGTTCTAGTTCTGATCCAGAATTTAACCCTTCCTTCCTTTCTTTTCTCTCTCCTCTTTCTCTCTTCTTTTCTCCCTCCTCTTTCTCTTTTTTCTCCCTCCTCTTTCTCTCTCTTCTCTCTCTCTCCTCTTTCTCTCTTCTTTTCTCCTTCTCTTTCTCTCTCCTCTCTCCTTCCTCTTTCTCTCTCTTCTCTTTCTCTCATCTTTCTCTCTCCTCTCTTTTTTTTTCTTTTTTTTTTTTTTTTCTTCTCTTTTTCTTTCTTTCTTTCTTCTCCCGAACTCCCCTGTTGCTCCCTCGGCTTGACCGAACCGGCCTTCCCCCACGGTTGTTGGCGATGACCGTGGGAGGTGGTTACCAGAAAGGGCTCGATGAATCGGTGGCGAATGGCGGCGCGGTCACCAACGATCGACGACCCCAAGACAAACCAACCTGAGAATCCCCAAAAATCTCGACTAATCCTTCCAAAAAATCGAATAAAGGACTTATTGACAATTGAAGGGCTCTTCGTCGCTTGCTGGAGAAGAGGAAGACGCGGCAGAAACTCGATCGGGGCTTGCTTGGAGGTGGTGAGATGGGGGGGTTTATAGCTTGGGTTCAGAAGAGATTAACCTTGTTTGCCCACAGATAGGTTTGATCAATCGAGAGTCCATCTCACTCACAACAATCCTCTGGCCATCCCCTCCCCCTCCACGGCATCTCCTCCGTCTTCCTCGACGAAAAACCTGACCGAATAAGGGAGAACAAAACTCCTCTATTTCGGTCTCCATTCCTTCTTCTTCTTTTTTCTAAGTTCCGGATGAAGTCGACAAGGGTTGCCGACTTCAGCCCAAAATGGCCCAATTACATGCTGGACTTCACATTCTCCCCGCCTAAAAAAAAATTTCGGCCTCGAATTTAAAAAAAAATCTAAGTCTTCTAAAACTCAAATATACGTAATCCAATACTCACATATACCATTCTATCCAAATTCAGTAATCTCAATAAGAGCTCCCATTCATTTATCATAATACACTTTAAATTAATCATAATATCTTTAGTCCACCACACTTCCACTGTGCACTCTGATCAAATCATCTAATTTCTAACAAGAATATCACTTTTCATTAGAATCTAAACTAAATCTAACCTTCAAATAAAACGAGATCAAAACTATTAAATTTTCTTGTCCTTACTAGGCCTCAAGTATATCACATCAAATTTAAACTTTGATCCATTCCTACATTTAGAGCCTTTGCATAAAATTGTACCATCCATTGAAGACATCAATAATTCTACCAAGATATGAATGCTATGTCCATATAATATCATTTAACCCGCTAATTTGCAAATCTATATATTATCCTAAACACATTTTTCATTACATATTTTCAAAAATAATCCCTATACAGATTCATCGAAAAACTCTCCTTCTTAATATCATTAAACTTTTTCATAACCTTCATCCTAAACATCTTTTTGCAACAATCCCAAAATTTATAATTCAATAACTATTAATAATATTCATATGCTATCATGATCTTCATTCATATCAAGTTTAGAATTCCAACATCATTCAATTAATAATTGATCATACATATCCAGCAAAACCCTTTAACATACTACATTATATTTTTAGGCCAACACTTTCAAAGCTCAATCAAACCCATTTATCAAGGCAAAGACATCTTATTCAGCTCTTCGATATCTATAATATGCTAACTCATCATGATCAAATAGTATTAATCGTTCAGCCTTTTATACTCATCCAAAATCAATCTTTACAAAAATTATATTCTTCTTTTGCACTAATCACATGTCAAACCTTATACGCTATATCTAAGAACTAGAAATCCAAACTTCAAATCCATTATTACAACTTTATCATATCCCAACTGATCATAATATTAAGTCCAAATATCTCTTAAATTACAATCCATAGTGATCACAATCTAAATTTTTAATATCACTCAATCATATCCTAACTACTTATATCGGTCTCAAGTGATCATAATCCAATCTTCGATATCATTCAGTCATGCGTTAATAACCATCATATTAATTTATAATTACTTGTATCACAATCTGAAATTATATCAAAATTAGATTCCCAAAATAAATCAAATCGATGACATAACTCAAAATATACCTCTATATATCTATTGTCTAGTCTCGATGATATCCTTCCAAAAATTAAGCTAGGAAAATTTAATCATTTTATTCGTGCAAGGCTTCTACACCAAACAAAACCCTTGGAACTATAACATACACCTATCAAAGGAAATTAAATAAATTCTTAGTATCGATAATTATTCCAGAATATTCAATCAAAACCTTAATTCTATCCTACTCTCACTAACTAGGTCATCTTGATCTTAAATATTTGCTCTGATCCAATAAATCTGTCACGCCCCGACTCCAAACCCGAGCCGAATGTACAACAGACGATCGTGTCCCCTAGGATTTATTTCTCCCTTGGACACACAAGGACTGCATCAAAATATAATTCCAGCAATAATTATCCAGGCAGGCATACATGTAACATCTAAACCCTAGCTCCTCACTATTGTCCCAAAGCCCGATTGATCTTCTGGATCTGTAGCAAAAACATATAAAAATAGGGGGTGAGCTATACAGGCTCAGTAAGTTATCATCACCTTCAATATACATACATAAATATGTCATTAACAAACAAAAAGCATAAACACATCATACAACAAGATGTCTAGCATTAGAATAATATAATCAGTAATACTATGCAAAGTATATACTTAAATGCAACTAACACGACTATGGATGGCCAACCATTTACTTTACCCTCCTAGTCCCTCAGACTATGACCATGATTAGCCCGTGGCTAGCCTCGAAAGAGACTAGATCCTGTGTACACATACCACTCATCGGTCATGCGCCAGTGATAGCCCCACTGAAGGTCCAAAATAAAAACTAGCTCTGAAATCACACGAGAAAACATGCATTCCTAGCATGTGCCAGCAACTGCCATGCATGGCTAAGGCAACTAGCTCCTGTGTACATATACTGCTCGATGGTCATGCACCAGTAATAGTCCCACTGGAGGTCCAAAAGGAGACTAGATCCTCGTGTGATTGTAGTCGGACTAGACAGTATCCACACCAACATAATGCATGCAATCCAATACAATCCAATGTAGATTAACATATACTACATACATTTAATATTTCATAAATATATAACATATTGGGCATATAATATCAGAGGTCAAGATAACTTATCGAAGAGTATCCACCAACTAAGTACAATTCAAACACTAGACCCGGTCTTCCAAGAACAACGATGATCCTGACCAATAATTTTAATCATACAATTAAATTTCTATTTAAAAAAACTAAAAAAAACTAAATTATCATGGGGCATTCTCGTCAATCTAGTTTTAATTCTGATCCAGAATTTAACCTTTCCTCCCTTTTCTTTTCTCTCTCCCTTTTCTCCCTCCTCTTTCTCTCTTCTTTTCTCCCTCCTCTTCTCTCTCTTCTTTTCTCCCTCCTCTTTCTCTCTCCTCTCTCCTTCCTCTTTCTCTCTCTTCTATCCTTCCTCTTTCTCTCTCATATTCTCTCTCCTCTCTCTTCCTCTTTCTCTTTCTTCTCTCTCTCTCATCTTTCTTCTCCTCTTCTCTCCTCTCTTTTTTTTCTTTTCTTTTCTTTTCCCTTTTCCTTTTCTCCTTTTTTTGTTGTCTTTTTCTTTCTTTCTTTCTTCTCCCAATCTCCCCCATTGCTCCCTTGGCTTGACCGAACTGGCCTTCCCCCACGGTTGTCGGCAACGACTATGAGAGGTGGTTGCCAGGAAGGACTCGACGAACTGGTGGCGAATGGCGGCGCGGCCACCAGCGGTCCATGACCCTAAGACAAACCAACCCGAGAATTCCCAAAAATCTCGACTAATCCTTCCAAAAAATCGAATAAAGGACTTATCGGCGATTGAAAAGCTCTCCGTCGCTTGCCGGAGAAGAGAAAGACAGCGACGGAAACTCGATCGGGCTTGCTTGGAGGCAGTGAGATAGGGGGGTTTTATAGCTTGGGTTCGAAGGAGATTAACCTTGTTTTTCCATGGATAGGTTCTGTTGGGATATGTCAGCCCAAGCACGGGCCAACCGCCGATTTGACTGGTCGAAGATCACCGGTCGAAGACATTCCCTCCGAACCGTGAGCACCATGGGCAAGCGGAAGCTCTTGACAGGTCCTCGGCTCTAGAAGATCAAGTCTTCAGCCTAGACCAGAGTACGACCTCCGAAGACATGATCTTCAGATTATGCTGAAGACACAGTCTTCGGTCTACGACAAGGATCAAGTCCATGATCCGCGCCAAAGACACGACATCCGATCTGTCTCCAATCTCTACAAAAGATAGCAAGCGACAGTTATCCTCAACTATCTCCGACATGATCATGGCGCATGATTTCAGCGGCAGCGCCCCCGGCCTGGCCACCAGAACCGCCCCAATAGTCACCCACGATCCCTGATCAAGGGAAAGAAAATAACTCCCCCATCGTAATTGCTGGAGGGAGAGAGAACCGTAGGCGGGGGACAACTCCTTATAAGTAATGGTAAGAGGGGACACTAGAGGTAAGAGGCTGGACACCCTTGAATATATCAGAGCTTTTCCCTTCTCCGCCTTCTCCATTCTGTGGCTAGAGCCCGCCACTGACTTAGACATCGGAGTGTCCCCAACCGGAGCACCTCCGGCAAGGGATCTATTTTGCAGGAGAGCCAGGGTGCGGTCCAGCAAACCAGTAGCTCCACCCGATCGGAAGAAGGGGTTCGACGTCAACAGGTTCGATCGATCGAGAGTCCATCCCACTCATGACAATCCTCTGGCCATCCCCTCCCCCTCCACGGCATCTCCTCTGTCTTCCTTGACGAAAAATCCGATCGGATAGGGGAGAACGAAACTCTCCTGTTCCGATCTTCGTTCCTTCTTTTTTTTTTCTGAGTTCCGGATGAAGTAGTCAAGGGCTGCCGACTTCAGCCCAAAATGGTCCAATTACGTGCTGGGCTTCACAAATATATAGTACATGATCAAATAATATATACTAGATGGCTTACTGATACATACTATGTATCAGTAAAAAGTATTACCTGAAAACAGGAAATAAAGAGAATGCCATGATTACATAACTATAACTTTGTTAGCAGAAAAGATATTTGACTTTTATGTTTACTCTTTAAGATTAATGAAAAATAAAATGTGGCAGCTAATGAAGCCAGTCCCATATGATATTTTACAATGCCCACCTCATATAATTTTTGTCCGATGAACATGGACCTGACATGGGGAGAAATGCAACTCAAATGACTCTGGATCGTGCCCTTCTTTTTCCTGGTCCAGAGCTCATGCTTGAGGCTGGTTCAAGTTAAGATCTAAAGATCTTTGGCATGGTCGGGGCCTACTGGACAATATCCTGTTCCTTTGAACTTCAGTTTGTGATTCTAATTTCATATATGATGATGCCATGCTTCATTAATCTCAATTTGTTATGAGGATTGCTGTGGGATTTCAACATAATTCGGTTCCTATACATGCGAGATTGTGTAATTTAGTGCACCTGGCAGTAACATGGTTCTACTGAAACAAAGGCAAGTTTAGATTAGGTATGGCTATCATGGAATCGTATGCAGATCCGCTCCTTTATCTACTCTCTGTTAAGCTCTTCGCATCGATCGAAAAGCATGAAGTGCTGTTGGATGGTTGGGTTCATGAAAGAAGATCAATCATCCCTTTGTGTGAAAGATAACAACCCAAAATCAAATATGAAAGGAGGTACCTTGGCAATATTTGACCTTGCCTAACCTCATGCTTGCCTAGACTGCTTGTCGAAACCCACACGACTCCACCCTTTTACCCAAGAAAATACCTGTCTCAACAAAGCTATGCTCCGAACTATTCTTTTTAGATTCTGGGAAATGTTTGTCTTCATAGAACAAAATATTGTCTTCTTTATATTGTAGACTTTAACTCCCTCCAAACTCCAGCTTGGAGCCATGCCTGGTGATTTCACTTCTCCGGCTTAGAACCTAGCTAAAACATCTACCAGGAGAACAGTTAAAGGTTTGAAGAAACAAGATCTCCAGCTTGATATCTCGGTAGCAAGAAATCTAGTTACTTTGATCACCTTCTACTAGAGTTGCAGCAGCCTTGGCACCAAAAAGAAGTAGCTCAATCCACCATTCCCTCTTCAGTGCAAAATCTCTAACCTTCTTAATTTCAAGCAGAAGGCTCCAATTCACCCTAGCCTATGTTTTCTCAAAACTTATTTTACACAAGAAATTAGAATCGTTAAACAACTTCCTCCTATGACATTATAAAACTTATGTGAATCCGATGTCCTTTGATAAAGGCAGGACTCCCCTAGCAATAAAGGCATGTACTAGTTATTATAGTTTAGACCAGGTCTACCGTTGAGTTGGTGAACCATTCTAACAGTGAAACAACATTCACAAGCGTACGTGTATTATATACATTTATATTTTGTTTAACTTTGTACGGCTGGCTTTACATTTGAATTGATCTACCAGTTGAGCGGTAGATCTGTTCAAATTAATAAGCACTCAAGGCATGATAGATCATCATCAACAAACCAAGAAATTATTGATTAGAACCATTTTACCACGTAGATTTTGGATCATTTAATAAAATTCCATAATATAATTTGGTGATTCAAAATTTTAAAACTTTTTATTTGATCGGAAAGTGTGAATGAAAATAAAATATACAGTTAATCTTGGTTAGCCATATTTTCAATCTATTTTTTCTTGATTTTTTTTATAATTTTATTGAATGAAATGGTGGTATTTTATTACATGATTCGAAATCTACGTGGTAGAATAATCTTAACCCATATTTTTTTAGGACCCTGGGAATGATTTTAAGCACCCTACTTAGCACATCGGTTTAAAAGATGAGCGAAGAATTTTGTCCAAACAAAGGTTAGTTGGGGCCTGCGATAGTTGGTGTGAGTGAGAAATCAGGATTCCTTCTTTATTTTTCCATTCTATCAGCCGGCATTTTAGTGGTGTCAGATTGACGTACTCATCTTTTAGTGGGGAAAGGCTACGAAAATCTAAGTGCCTTGAATTGAACATTACCTGACGGGGTGGGCTCCTGCTGGGGTAGCTACATCAAGTTTAACCCCTCATATCCCTTTTGTTCATCCAAAAAAAAAGGGTTAGTTGTCCCTCGCCGCATGACATGCTTCGCATGGTGTCTAAGAATATAAGAGCTAGAATTGTAACCTTTATTATCATTACACCCGATATATATATATATATATATATATATATATATATATATATATATATATATATATTCTACATGGTATCAGAGCTAGTGGGAGGAGGATTGATAAAAAAATATCTAGATAGCTGATTCATTTATGAATCAACTTGTATCCTAAGTAGACATTGACTAGGCATCGGCCATTTTAGCCATGGATAGACATTGTTGGCCATAAGCAGCTATCTAAAGAGAAAGGGATATACCAAGGTTCCAATATGAATATGGTATCTAAGTTATTTTCTACAGGTTCTTCTTCCAAAGAGAATGATACCTATAGTCACCCAATGGACATGAGGGATAAACAGTTGAACAAATGGACTGTTCCAAAAATAAATAAAAGATTAATTTATCAACATAAAATCTTATCTGATAATAGGATTAGGATAGGAAAAAAAACTGTATTAATAGCGGGCGACCACACAGTTATACCAATAATCTCATAAGACCTAGTCAAAAACCTCAGGTCAAATATGAGTTCATCCATATAGGTATGGTTCAGATAGCTACCAAGCCCTTAGTCAGAAGAGGGCTTGATACAGCCATTCTACTCTGTCTAAGAGATGGCCGTCTGACATGATTCTATGACTCTCTATTAGGAATGGTAGAGTTAAGCCTGTACGAAGGACCCATTTACTTTAATTATAATACAGACCTAATCCTAAAACTTAAGGACCAAAACATTCTCAAAGCCTTAGAACTTGATGTTAAACTTCATGGGCTCAACATCATGCCAGGATCTTATCTTGTAGCAATTATTTTCAAAATATGCTACAAAGTAACCAATGATCTTGATCACATCCGTGTGATCAACAAAGGGACCTTTGGAAGCACAGCCTACTTCCAAACCAACCCTCTGAAAGGAAACACACACATCCCAAAAACCTTAATTTGGAATCAAATCTCACTTCTAGAAAATTGGCTCCTAGAAAAAGATGTTCCAGTCCCTAGACAAGCACCAAGCACTATTGAATCCATCACTAT
The DNA here is from genome assembly GCA_021397845.1 of Areca catechu. Lineage (NCBI taxonomy): Eukaryota > Viridiplantae > Streptophyta > Magnoliopsida > Arecales > Arecaceae > Areca > Areca catechu. The sequence goes on from CM038041.1 coordinate 12,996,693, forward strand.
ACTTTCAAAAGGGGATATAGAGATAAAATTCAACAGGAGCATTCATAGAACTTATAGTTATGGATACTCGTCGACCCCTCAAGTTCCAATACCACCTAGGTTTAGTTACTTTAGTCCAGCAACTAGACTCAGAGAAGTAGACAATGAACCTAGGGTTCCTCGGACTATTTACAATGATCAAACATCATCTCCAATTTCTCCAACTTTTTCATAAATTATAAAAGACTCTAAAATCTATATGATATACAAAGATTTTACAATAGATAAAAAAAAAAGAAAAGACTTCTATTCATCAAAAAATACAGAAAAAAGAAAGTGGTTTTTTAACAATTTTAGCAAAGAACAAAGGGATGGGATTCAAAAGAAATATTATCAAATATTAGAAATTCTAAGAATAAATATAAACTTCTTCGTCTGGTTTAATTACTATATGAAGGAAAACCCAAAATAAATAAACACGATTATAGAAAATCTGTAATCTCTTGGCAAGATGGAAAGGGTAAAACAATCGAAAAAATTCATCCTCCTCTATAAGAAATTAAAATTCCTGTGAAAGAAACACAAGTTACAGTATTACCTTTTAAAATCAAATCCGACCCTACAGAAACACCAAATGGTAGAGATCTTAAAAATATAATAGAACAAAACAATTTCATAAATCAAATCTAAAAACAATAGGAGACCAACTGACCAGGATTGAAGAAATAATAAAAGAAGAAAAATAACCAATAAAAAGTAAAGAAAAAATCCCAATATTTACTCCACATAAAATTTCAAAGAAATTGATTCCCCAATTAAAAGAAAGCAATATGATAACTAAGATCAACAAAAGACTAGAAAAAATGGAACTCTTAACCACTACTGTATTAGATATCCCGGAAAGAGCTCCACCTTCAACATCAATGGTATATAGGGACAAAATATTTCTGTCTTGACTCAAGACCTGGAAACCTCCAATAGTGAGGATTCCATTGAAACTAGCTCTGGTAGTAGCAGTGAACCAGAAACTCCAAAAGACTAAAATAGTAATAAAAATCTGGAAGTCAATAAAATTCAAACTTGGGTTCAATCTATAAAACTGTTCTACCACAGACCTGCCCTTCCTGATATGGCCATAGAAGAAACGCCATCAATTAGGTAGAACTATTATTCAGCGAATACCATTTATAAATGGAAAATAAATGGTCAAATTGAATATCAAATTCTCAATGCCCTTCAAGAAATGACCATGGTAGCTATGGCTTACAGAACAAAACCCAATATTACTGACCAAGCAATTGCCCAAGCTTTGGTAGCCAATTTCACTGGCCAACTGAAACGTTGGTGGGATCACTACCTTGATGAAATAGATAAGAACAATATATTATTCGCCTACAGAAGGAATGAAAAGGTGTGGTTGTCAAAGATGAAATGGGTGAACCAATACAAGATTCGGTGTCAACCCTCATATTTGCAATAGCAAAACACTTCTTAGGCGATCCATCAAATTTGAAAGATAGGAGTTCTGAGATTTTAGCCAATCTCAGATGCAAGAAGCTGCAAGACTTCAGGTGGTACAAAGATGTCTTCCTGTCTAAGGTAATGACTAGAAATAATTGTCAACAGTCATTCTAGAAAGAAAAGTTCATTGTTGGGCTTCCTCAAGTCTTTGTAGAAAAGGTCAAATTAAAAATTAGAGAATAAAATAATAATATAATACCCTATGATAGACTCACTTATAGAGATTTAATCAATATTATTAATTTTGAAGGCTTAAATCTCTGTAATGATCTGAGGATGAAGCAACAATTAAAAAAGAAATAACTAACCAGCAGAAGAGAAATAGAAAACTTCTATGAACAATTTGATTTTAATCCTTTAACCAAAGAAAAATTTTCTAAATCAAAATCTTGTCATAATTGTACCAAGAAAAAGTAATCATATAAATTTACAAAATACAAACAAACAATGAACAAACTTATAAAAAGAGAAATAAAGACCTTTCAAAATAAAAAACAAATAAGTAAACCAACAAACCAAATAACTTGCTTTCAGTATAGCAAAGTCGGACACTATGCTAGATATTGTAAGTTAAGAAAAAAGATAAATAAAATACAAATTGACAAAGAAGATCTAGAAAATTCTCTCAAAATTCAATTGAAAAAATTATTGCTTAAATTTAACGTTGAGTCTTTTTCAGAAGAATTGGAAGAAGATTATCTGCCATCTTCAACCATAAACATGATAACAAAAGAACAAAATTTATTCCTAGACTTCATAGATAAAATCAATGAACCATAACTAAAAAAGAAGTATCTTCTCAAATTAAAAGAAACCTTAAGTGAAAACCAATCATCTATGCCTCAAACTTATAATTTGAATGATATCTTCAATAAATGTAGTCATCAAAAACAAAAACCAATAACACTACAAGACTTACAATCTGAAGTGAACTAAATAAAAATGGAAATAAATCAGATCAAAGGTCAGATAAAGCAATTAGAGAAACAAGAAGGCTCTAATTCAAAATCAGAGCAAGATCCTCAAAATCAAAATTTTTTAGAATTAATTTCAAACTTAACCATACAAAATTAGTATGTTAGAGTAATTATCATAATAAATAAATTCAAGTTGGAAACCATTGCTCTAATTGACTCAAGTGCAGACTTAAATTGTATACAAGAGGGTTTAACCCCTACAAAGTACTTTGAAAAAATAAAAGAAAATTTAAAAATAGCAAGTGGTTTAAAATTAATAATAAAATACAAGCTTTTTGAAACAAAAAAATTATTTTGCAAACCAATACTTTGTCACCCAATTTATTTTGATAAGAAACCTGAATAGAACTCCTTTTCTCAACTTGATAAAATTCTTCACGGTAGATGATGAAGGAATTACCACAAAGGCCCTAGGACAAGAATTAAAAATCAAATTTGTAACAAGAGAAATTATCAAAATCCTAAATATACTAAATGAAGTAACAAGAAGAACAAAACACAGAATTTTTTAAAGAAGAAATAAGTTACAAAAAGATTGAAGAACAATTGAAAAACCCTACAATAATATAAAAGATAGAAAACTTAAAAAATCTAATTCAAGAATTTGTAAGTTACAAAAAGATTGAAGAACAATTGAAAAACCCTACAATAATATAAAAGATAGAAAACTTAAAAAATCTAATTCAAGAATTTGCATGTTTTAACCTACCCGGTGCTTTTTGGAATAGGAAGAAATACACAGTAAGTCTTCCTTATGAAAAGGATTTCAATGAAAGAAAAATACCTACAAAAGCCAGATCAATTCAAATGAACCAAGAAATGCTAGAATATTGCAAGCAAGAAATCAATGACCTTGTTAATAAAAAATTAATCAGGCTAAGTCAATTCTCTTGGAGTTGTGCTGCTTTCTATGTTCAAAAGAATGCAGAATTGAAAAGAGGAGCTCCAAGGCTCGTAATTAATTACAAGCAACTCAATCAAGCTTTATAATGGATCATATATCCATTACCTAATAAGAAAGATTTGCTAAATATAACGATCGAATCAAAAATCTTTTCAAAATTTGATCTGAAATCTGGTTTTTGGCAAATCCAAATCTGCGAGCATAATAAGTACAAAATGGCATTCATTGTCCCCTTCGAACAATACGAATGGAATGTAATTCCTTTTGGACTTAAAATGCTCCTTCTGAATTCCAAAAAATCATGAATTATATTTTTACTCCATACTCAAAATTTATTATTGTTTAATTGATGATGTTCTAATATTCTCTGGATCATCAGAACAACATTTCAAACACCTCCAGACCTTTCTGAATCTGGTAATCAGAAATGGCTTGGTTCTTTCTCAATCAAAAATAAATTTATTTTAAACAAAAGTTAGGTTCCTAGGCCATGATTTAAACCAAGGAACAATTAGACCCATCAACAGATCAATAGAGTTTACTGACAGATTCTCTGATATAATCTTAGATAAAAAATAATTACAAAGATTCTTAGGTAGTCTCAATTATGTTTGAGACCACATTAAAAACCTCAAAATCATAGCAAAGATCCTTTATCAAAGACTTAGAAAGAATGCTCCAAGTTGGACACAGGAGCATACCGATGTCGTCAAACAAATTAAAACCCAAGTTAGGAATATTCCATGTCTCTATTTGCCAGACCCTAAGGCTCCCAAAATTGTTGAAACTGATGCCTCTGAATTAGGCTTTGGAGGCATTCTTAAACAAAAAAAGATGAAACAGAGCAATTAATTCAATTTACTTCTGGTAGTTGGAATGATATGCAACAAAAGTATTCTACTATTAAGAAGGAAGTTTTAGCAATTATTTTATGTATTTCAAAGTTTCAAAGTGATTTACTCAATCAAAAGTTTTTACTTCGAATTGATTGCAAAGAAGCAAAATTTATTTTGAAAAAAGATGTTAAAAATCTAGCTTCAAAATATATATTTGCTAGATGGCAAGCTTTATTATCAGTCTTCGAATTTGATATCGAGCACATCAAAAGTTAAGAAATTTATTACCTGATTTTTTGTCTCGTGAGTTCTTGCAGGGCTTCAAATCCCATGGCTCCCATGAAACCTCCTGTTGCCGAACTCGCCGCCACGGCCTGTAACTTCAGAGCCAGTGGCGGGATCAGACCGTCTCGCCTCGAGGTCTTCGGGCTCCCGATCCTGCAAGACAAGGTCAGAAACCCTGGCCGGGGATCCCGGCGAGGGAGCTCCGATGGTCAAGTTAGAAAACGGTGAGTTGGAACAGAATCTCCAAGGTGGGCCCCTGAAGGAGTCCCAGGCTTAGAGATTATCTTAGCAAAAAGGGTCTCAGGAAGAGTGAAAATTGGGCCAAGTTCCTTCACTGAGCTTGCGCCAAGGGACCCCCCTTGGGATCTTGGATCCTGCTCTCGGTGCCTTTTCTTTTTCCAGCCTCCTTTTTTCCCCTTCCCTGGTTGTCCGCTCTTCCCATCCTTTTATCCCATCACGTTGCCTCCGGCCTCCCGCCCTTGGGAGACCCCTTCTTCACTTTCGCCTCCTTCTCTCCCTCTCTTTCCCCTTTCCCCTTCGGGTCCAGGAACCCGGCGACCTCCTTGTATTGCTTGCCGAGCCTAGCGAGGAAAGGGTAGAGGGAGGACACCGGCCATACCTTGGGCCGAGCGTGAGCGCTCTCCTTCCCAGACGTCGACAACATCCGTTACCGGGTCCTGTCTTGCTAGGACTTTGCCTCTCGGCTGCGGAACCTGTCAGGCTGATGTAAACGAGGTTTCGCGCGCTGTTGCCGACCGTACCAACGCTCCTCTCGAGGTGCGGTGTGTGCTGCTCGAGGGGCGGTCTCAGAACTCTTGCCCCTGCTTCTCGGCGGCCTCACCACACAGGGTTGCCAGCTTCGGCCAAGGTGGGCCCCTCCTGGGCGGACACCTGGCGGAGCGGCAGAGGAGCGCTCGACTTCGATCGAGGTGGACTCGTGTCCGGGCGCCACCTAGCGAAGGAGCAGGAAGGCCTGGCTCGACCTCGACCGAGGTGGGACCTTCTCAGGGTGCCACCCGGCGAGGGAGCAAGGGGCCGCCGGCTTCGGCCGAGGTGGACCCCTCCTAGGCGGACACCTGGCGGAGCGGCAGAGGAGCGCTCGACTTCGGCCGAGGTGGACCCATGTCTGGGCGCCACTTGGCGAAGGAGCAGGAAGGCCTGGCTCGACCTCGGTCGAGGTGGAACCGTCTCATTGCGCCACCCAGCGAGGGAGCAAGGGGTCGCCGGCTTCGGCCAAGGTGGACCCCTCCTGGGAGGACACCTGGAGGAGCGGCAGAGGAGCGCTCGACTTCGGCCAAGATGGACCCGTGTCCGGGCTCCACTTGGCGAAGGAGCAGGAAGGCCCGGCTTGACCTCAATCGATGTGGAACCGTCTCAGGGCGCCACCCAGCGAGGGAGCAAGGGGCCGCCGGCTTCGACCGAGGTGGACCCCTCCTGGGCGGACACCTGGCGGAACGACAGAGGGGTGCTTGACTTCGGCCGAGGTGGACCCGTGCCCGGGCACCACCTGGCGAAGGAGTGGGAAGGCCCGGCTCGACCTCGGCCGAGGTGGAACCGTCTTAGGGTGCCACCCGACGAGGGAGCAGGGGGGCCGCTGGCTCCGGCTGAGGTGGACCCCTCCTGGGCAGACACCTAGCGGAGCGGTAGAGGGGCGCTCGACTTCGACCGAGGTGGACCCGTGTCCGGGCGCCACCTGGCGAAGGAGCGGGAAGGCTCGGCTTGACCTCGGCCGAGGTGGAACCGTCTCAGGGTGCCACCCGGCGAGGGAGCAGGGGGCCTTCGGCTTCGGCCGAGGTGGACCCCTCCTGGGCGGACACCTGGCGGAGCGGCAAAGGGGCGCTCGACTTCGGCCGAGGTGGACCCATGTCTGGGCGCCACCTGGCGAAGGAGCAGGAAGGCCCGGCTCGATCTCGGCCGAGGTGGGATCGCATCCGACCTTGTTGGACCGCTCCCGCGCTGTCGAAAAAATCCACGTGGTTCGGATCGCGCATGGCGGAATCTGAGACACGCCACATCATCGTAACGGCTGTAACAGTTGCCCCCCATCCCCTCGTTCCGGTGAAGCGTCATGGCGCGGAACATGGGGATTTAATGCGGAGATGACATGGGGAAGGCGAAGATCTCGCACCATGATTGCCACGATCCTCGTCGCCGTTCCTCGTTGCGCCCGAGGTCCTATGAGAGGCTACCACGCGTCGCCCTTCCGGTTGCACTTAATACATCGCTTCAAAAAGGAGGCCGTTTCTACATAACCGAAGCATCAATGTCGGGCGTGCGTCCACGCGGCATCCATTTGGTGGTCCGGAACAGAATGAGGGGTACGACCGCTATCGATCGACTTTGAAAAGGAGGGAGACTTTCCGGAAATGAGGCCCTTTCCCTTTCTCGTGCTCCGCTGATGGTTGCAGTGGGCTATCCTTCACTTCCCTGGGTTGCCACTTCTTTTGCACAGTGTGTTTCGGTGAGTGCCCGCGTCTGCTTCCTTCCCCCGTCTCCTTTCCTTATCAACTTTACTTCACCATTTCCTTCCCCATGGCGCGCCGTTGTCATGTTTCATCTAACCCGGACGAGGCCTGTCCGTCCCGGCCGAGGACTCCATCGTCCTCTTCCTCGGAAGGGGAGGTGATCTCGGAAGAGATCCGCAGGCGGCTCCAGCCTGGGGGTGTAACCATAGGCATCCCTAGGGGTCCTAGGTCTCCCCTTGTAGTTTCCGCCCGTCCCATCTCTTCTCTTCCTCCTCCGGCCATTTCTTCTGCTGGTCCCTTCGATCACATCTCATCGATGATCAAAGGTGACCTTTCTTTGCTCCGGGAAGTCTATGGCATCCCGGAGTCGATCCATCTTTCTCTCCCGCGGCCCGGGGATCGTGTGACCTTAAGCGGCCCCGGGCAAATAGCCTTTTACGAGGACTTCCTCCTTGGGGGTCTTCAGTTCCCCCTACACCCTTTCTTCCTCTCCTTTCTCAATCACTACCGCCTGGTCCTGGCCCAGTTGGCTCCAAACGCTATCCGGGTCATCTTCGCCTTCATTGTCTTCTGCCACTTCCACGGGTTTGTTGCCCGCTTCTCTCTCTTCAGGACTCTTTTTACCCTGAAGCGCTATTCCACCGATGATGGCTGGTGGTACATTTCACCTCGGCCTAGGTGCCTCCGGTTCGACCTCCCTTCCTCTATTAAGGGTTGGAAGAACCGATTCTTTTTTGCCTCGATCGAGGACGTCGATTGGGCCTGGAGCGAGCCAGATCGGTCCCCGAACCGGAACTCCCAAGTCGAGCCGGTGGACCAAGAGGTCTATTCCCTGCTGCTGAGTGACGCGGTCCCGACGCTCGATGTTCTGCTCTCGGAGCAGAACTTGTTCGAGGCGGGGATCAGTCCCATCCGGGAGCTGAGTGAGGCTCAGCCTTCCTTTTTACTCCGCACCCTCCCCTTCTCCTTTTTCCTTTTTAGCTGGGCTGACCGACCTCCGTTTTCTTTCAGGTATGAAGTTCTCCTTAGAAAACCTCCTGGAGGGCGCCGCTCAGAGGGACGCTGCCAAGGGAAATGAGCCCACGGCGAAGAGGGCTCGCACCGAGGCGAGCCAGGAGACCGTGGCTATTCCCACCTCCGGTCCAGTGGCGGCAGCTCCCGCATCCAGGCCACCTCAAGCCCGGGCTGCCGACGTCCCTGTCGTCGACCTCGATAGGGCTGTAGAAGAGGGAGGGCCAGCCCCCTCCTAGGCAGCGCCCGCCTCAACCGCCGCCCCGACGGTGTCCCCGGTGGCTCCAACTGCTCCGTCGGCGACAGTTCCACCCGGCAAGGGGACGGTCGCCCCTGTCGCGGCTGATCTATCTGCCCCACCGCCAAATCTCACCAGCCGGTGCTCCATGATCCGCGATCAGGGCCTCGTAGAGAGGGTCATGGAGTTCGCCTGCACCTCCCGGGATCGCCGACTGAGGGGCGGCCGGGATTACGCCGACGCCCTGCTCGGAATCCTTCCGCAGCTCTTCACGATAAGTCCCGGACTCGGAACTCTCCCTTTTAAAGTTTCAGTTGGATCTTGACTGACCTCTCCTTTTCTGGTGCAGATCGGGACCGACGTACTGCTACTGAGGAACTTCCTCGCAGGGTACGCTAAGAAGGATGCCGAGAAGGAGGAAAAGCTCGGCAAACTCGTGGCCAACGTGAAGGACCTCATGGAGAAGAGGGTCGAGCTGCGGGGGAGCAACCAAGCCCTCCAATCTGACCTGGCGCGCGCCGAGGGGCGCATTAAAGAATTGGAGACCTCTCTGTCTGAGGAGAGGATCTCCAACCAGCGTCGCGCGGAGGAGGACGCGACGGAGAAGGCTCGCCTCCGAGCTCAGTCCTGGTCGTTGGAGCGCCGGGTGGAGGAGGCTCGGAGGGAGATGAACGTAGCCAAGGAGCGGAGCTCCTACGTCAATGGGCTGCTAGAAGCTTCAAAGCGGGAGGCGCAGGAGGCCGTCCCGAAATTCTGGGCCTCCGAGCAGTACATCGCGGAGGTTCAGGAGGCCGCCTGGACTCCTTCCTGAAGGGGTTCCAGGTGTGATGGGAGAAGGTGGGCTCCTTCTACCCCGAGCTCGACCTCAGCGGGGTGGTCCTCGGTGGAAGGAGGCAGGAGTCCAGCGGAGAGGCTCCAGCGGCAGCAGGTGACGCGGCTGCAACTCCGGAGCAGCCCCCCGAGCAGCCACCCGTCGACGGCGCAGGTGGAGAGTGCACACCCCCACCCGAGGACAGTGCCACTGCGTCAAACTAGCTCCCCACTTGTATTTCTTTTCTTTTGCTTCTCTCTTTTTTTTTGAGGACTCCTGGCCTATCGGGACTCCTTCATTGTAATCCTTCTTTGGATTAATGAAAAATCTCCTTTTTGCCAAGTCTCATCTTTGCCTTCTCTCTGTTCTTCTTTCTTTTTTTTTGTTGAAACCGAGTGTTGGTTTTGAGTGCCGAGAATAAGCCCCGTGGTGTGCTCCGAGCTGAGCTCGCGGGCAGACTGAGTCACGTCCAGCATTCAGACCGAAGTTCTGAACTTCTGGGTTGGACGCCGGTAGAGCAGGCCTTCCGCGAGTCCTTCGAGCTTGCCGCCCTGTCCTCTGGGACTGCGTGGGTGAGCCTGGCTCTGCCCCGCCTTCCGGACCGAAATCCGGGACTTTCGGACTGAACCCCGGGGTCGCAGGCTTTATCCGAGCCCTGCACGGCTTGTCGGGCTGTTCTCCGTGATTGCATGGGTGAGTCTGGCTCTGCCCCACCTTCCGGACCGAAGTCCGAGACTTCCGGACTGAACCCCGGGGCCGTAGGCTTTATCCGAGCCCTGCGCGGCTTGCCGGGCTGTTCTCCGTGATTGCATGGGCGAGTTTGGCTCTGCCCCGCCTTCCGGACCGAAGTCCGGGACTTCTGGACTGAATCCCGGGGCCGCAGGCTTTATCCGAGCCCTGCACAGCTTGCCGGGCTGTTCTCCGTGATTGCGTGGGCGAGTTTGGCTCTGCCCCGCCTTCCAGACTAAAGTCCGGGACTTCTCGCCTTCTCGGGTCTTCGGCCATAGCCGTGTTTGCCGAACTCAGAGCTAAGCGTCTCTCATCCTACGAGGTGAGAAGAAGCATTTGAAGTAAAAGGATTTCATTACAGGAGTTCGAGGAACCTTACATTATTAGTAATACATTCTCAGGTTTGAGGCATTCCAGGTCCGAGGGAATCTGGACCCTCATAATTCCTCCAGATAATAGGCCCCGTGAGGGAGAACTTCCGTCACCCTATACGGGCCCTCCCAGTTCGGGGAGAGCTTCCCGCACTCCCGTGGCTGGGAAGCTTCAGCACGCCGGAGCACCAGATCTCCTGGGCGAAAGGACTTCGGTCGCACCTGGGAGTTGTAGTACCTGGCCACTCGCTGCTTGTACGCCGCCATCCGGACTCGAGCCTTGTCCCTCATCTCCTCAAGGAGGTCCAGGTTCAGCATCATCCTGGCGGGGTTCTCCACTTCGTCGTATTGCTCCACGGGCAGGGTGGGTAGGCTGAGCTCTATCGGGATAATCGCCTCAGTTCCGAAGACGAGGTTGAACGGGATCTCGTCAGTGGCCGTCCTCGGGGTGGTGTGGTACGCTCACAGGACACTCGGGAGCTCTTCTGCCCACCCACCCTTGGCCTGATCCAGCCTCATCCGGAGGCCTTGCAAGATGGTCCTATTCGTCACCTCGGCTTCTCCATTTGTCTACGAATGCGCCACCGAGGTGAAACGATGGTGGATGCCGAGGTCGCTGCAGAATTCTTCAAACTCCCGACAGTCGAATTGACATCCATTATCAGTGATAATGGTATGGGGTAGGCCGAAACGGTAAATGATTGACTTCCAGAGAAACTTGGCGACGTTTGCCTCCATGATCCGTGCTAGGGGTTCGGCCTCGACCCACTTTGTGAAGTAGTCAATGGCCACGATCAGGAACTTCCGCTGCCCGGACGCCGGGGGAAAGGGTCCTAAGAGATCCATTTCCCACTGAGCGAACGGCCACGGAGCCGAGAGCTGAGAAAGTGGAGTGGAGGGCCGCCGCTGCTCCACGGCGTGCCGCTGACACCGATCACACCTCTTCACAAAGTCGGCGGCATCCTCCTTCATCGTCTCCCAGAAATAACCTTGGCGGAGGGCCTTGTACGCTAGCGTTCTGCCTCCCACGTGGTTTCCGCTGATGCCCTCGTGGATTTCCTGGAGTACGAGTGCGACCTCCGCGGGTCTCAGGCATTTGAGGAGGGGGTAGGAGTAGGACCTCCGGTACAGCTGCCCATCCATCAGGACGAACCACGCGGCCTTCTTCTTGATAAGGCGGGCCGCCGCACGGTCCTCCGGCAAGGTACCGCTGGTAATGTACTCGGTGTACTTGTCCATCAAGCTGGGCTCTTGGCTGACCTGTTGGACCTCCACAGGGGTATCGTAGCTCGGGGCCTTGAGACGCTCAACATGAGCGCATCCCAGCAACGAGTCCGGCAGGGTTGCCAGCCGGGAGAGAGCGTTCGCGCGAGCATTTTCCCCACGGGGTATGTGGGAGATGCTGAAGCGCCGAAATCCGGCCGTGCTCGTTCTCACGAGCTCCAAGTATTTCGCTATTTGAGGGTTGTGCGCACCGTACTCTCCGGAGATCTGTCCGGCCACCAGCTAGGAATCAGTGAAGGACTTGAGGTTGGCCACGCCCAACTCGCAGGACACTCTCAGCCCGGCGAGGAGCGCCTCGTACTCCGCCTGGTTGTTAGTTGCGGCGAACTGGAAACGGAGTGCACATTCGGCGACGACCCCATCGCCATTGGCGAGGATGAGACCGGCTCCGCTCCCGCCGGAGTTCGAGGCTCCATCCACATGAAGGATCCACACGTCCTCCTTGGGTCCCGATTTCAACTGCCGGTCCAGAGGGTCCTCCTCTATCCCCTTGCCTAGGCCTGCGCACTTGACCAAGAAGTCGGCGAGCACTTGCACCTTCATGGTCAACCTTGGCCGATAAGTGATATCGAACTCGCTGAGCTTGAGTGCCCACTTCGCCAATCGCCCGGATGTGTCAGGTCGGCTGAGTATCGCTTTCAACGGCTGATCAGTCAGGACGGCAATGGGATGTGCTTGGAAATAGGGCCTGAGACGTTGGGCAGACATTATTAATGCAAAAATGAGCTTTTCAGACCGGGAATACCTGAGCTCCGCATCGCGGAGGAGTTTGCTTGTGTAGTACACCGGCCTCCGAACTCCCTGGTCGTCGGTCCAAACCAGGACCGAGCTGACGGCCTCCGGGGTGACTGCCAGGTAGAGGACGAGTTCCTCTCCTTCTTCAGGCCTGGAGAATAGTGGGGGCAATGCAAGCGTCTTCTTCAGTTCGTCAAACGCCTCTTGGCACTCCTCGGTCCAGGTGAAGTCGCTCATCTTCCTCAGCACTTTGAAGAAAGGCCGGCAGCGGTCGGCCGACCTCGAGATAAACTGACTCAGAGCGGCTATTCGGCCGGTGAGTCGCTGCACTTACTTCTTGGAGGTGGGTTGCTCCATGTCCAAGATGGCCTGGACCTTTTCCGGGTTGGCCTCTATCACTCTTTGGGTCACCATGAACCCCAGGAACTTCCCGGCGGAGATGCCGAAGGCGCATTTCGCCGGGTTCAGCTTCATCCGGTGAAGTCGGAGGTTGCCGAAGGTCTCCGCCAGGTCGCCAACATGATCTGAAAGGGGCTTGATCATTACCAGCATGTCATCCACGTACACCTGCATGTTACGGCCGATCTGATCCTTGAAGACTTTGTTGACCAGTCGCTGGTACGTGGCCCTGGTATTTTTGAGGCCAAATGGCATCATCTTGTAATAGTAAGTCCCACGGTCGGTGACGAAGGCGGTGTGCTCTTCGTCTTCTGGGTGCATTTGGATCTAGTTGTACCCGGAGAAGGCATCCATGAAAGAGAGGAGGCGATGCCCCGAAGTGGTGTCCACCAGCTGGTCAATCTTTGGAAGAGGGAAACTGTCCTTCGGGCAGGCTCGGTTGAGGTCGGTGTAGTCCACACATATCCTCCACTTGCCACTACTCTTCTTCACCATGACCACATTCGCCAACCAGTTGGGATATTGTACTTTTCGCATGAAACCGGTGGCGAGGAGCTTCTCCACCTCTTCGTTGATGGCCCTCTGTCTTTCTGCGGCAAAGCTCCTCTTCTTCTAGCGGACCGGGCGTCACCTCGGATCCACGTTTAGCCTGTGGGTGATGACTTCAGGGGGGATGCCCGGCATGTTGGCCGCGGACCATGCAAACACATCCGCATTCGCACGAAGGAAATCCAGCAGGCGGGTCCGCTGTTCCTCCGGGAGCTGGGCCCCCACATGCACAGTCTTCTGAGGGTCCGAACCGAGGGGATACGCCAACAGATGTTCCACGGGTCCTCCCCTCGGTTCCTTCTCCCTTAAGTCGAGGTCGTCGACGTCGGGGCCGAGCTCGGCGCCTCGGGCACCCGGGACCGCCTGAAGGCAATGCTGGACTGGCTGGGTCGTCCCCCTCATCACCCCAGGCCCGGAGGCCGTGGGGAATTGTACTAGCAACCGTTTCGTGGAAATCATGGCGTCCAGCTGGTTGAGCCCCGGATGACCGAGGATCGCATTATAAGGTGAGGGGAGTTTGACGACGATGAACATCATCATGACTGTGGTCTGTTGAGGTGGGGATCCAGCGGTGACAGGGAGAGTGATCTCCCCTTCGACCCCCACCGAGTCCCCGGTAAAGCCCACAAGAGGGGTGTGCACCGGTCTTAGCTGATCATGAGACAGGTTCATTCGGGAGAAAGCATCATAAAAAAGTACGTCAGTAGAGCTCCCACTATCTACCATAATGTGATGTACAGGATACTTTGCGATGGTCATTTCGACCACCACAGCATCATTATTTACATTTTTATTTTCAGTCCCCTTCTCAAAGGGGGATACATTCTCCGGGTCCCCCACCTCCCAGGCTCTCTTTGACGCCCGCCCGATTCCACAAGAGATCATGCCCACCGGCTTCTCCGTCGGGCGATTATCGATCGCAGGGACCGGGGGAGGGCTGCGAGCGGTTGTCCCTCTACCGAAGCTTCGTTCATCACGAACTTCCTGAGGTTGCTTCTTTTAATCAGCTCCTCGATTTCCCGCTTCAGATTGCGACACTCCTCCGTGTCATGTCCGTGCTCACGGTGGAACTGGCAGTACTTTGACCTGTCGCGGGTGTTCCTTGGGTTCTGAGGGGGAGGTCGGCGGAGGTAGTGCTCGCCCTCAATTTCCATGAGGATCTTCGTTCTGGGAGCAAGGAGAGGGGTGAAACTTCGCTCCGGGGCGGCTCCGCCCTTCGGCGTCGGATTTGGACGGGGGTCAGCAGGCGGCTCGGGCCTTCGGGTCTCGAGAACATCTCTCGGGGCCGACTTCTTCAAGGTCCTCCCATCCAGTTCTCGCCAGGTACGATCGGCCTCCTCCGCTCAGATATACTTGTGGACACGGAGGAGGAGCTCGGAATACGTTGTGGGGGGTTTCTTGTCTAGGGAATAAGTCAGGCGGGACATCTTGAGCCCACACTTTAATGCCAGCATGGCAACGTGCTCGTCCAGGCTGTAGATTTCCAGGACAGCGGTCTTGAAGCGGGTAATATAGTCCCGAAGCAGCTCCTAGTCCTACTGGCGGATGGAGAAGAGGCTGTCCACCTCTCTCGGCACCTTCCGACAAGCATCGAAGTGCGCCACGAACTTTCCTTCCAATTGATGGAAGGAGCAAATAGATCCCGGCTCGATGCGGGTGAACCAGACTCGAGCAGCCTTCCGGAGGGTAGTGGGGAAGGCAATGCATAAGAGAGCATCCGTGGCCCCCTGGACCCTCATGAGAGCCTTGTAGCTCTCTAGATGGTCCAAAGGGTCGGTGGTCCAATCGTAGGGATCCACCTGCGGCATGCGGAACCGACTCGGAATCGGTTCCTCTTGGATTTCCTGGGAGAAGGGTGGCCGGGCGTCGTAGCCCACCGGGTCCTCCGAGGAGTTCTGCAGGTCGGCAAATCGGCGGGCGAACTCTGCCAGTTTGCTCTCATGCTCCTCCAAGCGCCTCTCGGCCTGGCGCCTGATGGCCTCGTCAGTGGAATCTTCCACCGAGGCCGCTGGTGAAGGGGCCGCCGATCGGTCTCGACGGGGGGTTTTGCCCCGACGTCGCCTACTGCGGCGCGCCGTCTCGGCATCATCGGCCGGGGATCGACTCTCGTGATCCACCGAATCGGAGTAATTTCTCTTCACGGGGGTTTGGTGGCTCCCGCGGGGGTTGGAGGCTGCCCGCGGTTGGGAAGGCCTGCCTTGGATGGAGTGCAGGCTTCCGTGCGGCCCCGCGGCTCGAGCCACGGGGGTCCTTGGCTGGGGCTGCGTGGCCAGGGAGCGCTGCTGGTGCTGTAGCTGCCGAGCTGCTGTAGTCAGGGTTTGCAGCTGTTGGATGACAGCTGCAAAAGGTCCGTCCACCGAGGTCGGCTGTGGTGGAAGAGGAGGTGGAGCAGGAAGCTCCCTCTCCGAGCTGCATGGCCCCTGAGGGGAGGGGACCTCCCCTACTCGGCTGGTGGATGCTTCGCGCCCACGTGTGACCACCATGACCGGAGCGCGTTTCGTCTCATAGAGAGCTAGCTCGCACTGGGGGTGTTGTCCTGCCCCCCTACGTGGTGTGCCAATCTGTTGCCGATCTCGCCGCCGCGGCCTGTAACTTCAGAGCTGGTGGCGGGATCAGACCGTCTCGCCTCGAGGTCTCCGTGCTCATGATCCTGCAAGACAAGGTCAGAAACCCTGACCGAGGATCCCGGCGAGGGAGCTCCGACGGTCAAGTTAGAAAATGGCGAGATTGAACAGAATCTCCAAGGCGAGCCCCCGAAGGAGTCCCAGGTTTAGAGATTATCTTTAGCAAAAAAGGTCTCTGGAAGAGTGGAAATTGGGCCAAGTTCCTTCACCGAACTTGCGCCAAGGGACCCCTCCTGGGATCTTGGATCCTGCTCTTGGTGCCTTTTCTTTTCCCAGCCTTTTTTCCCCTTACCTCGTCGTCCGCTCTTCCCATCCTTTTATCTTATCACGCTGCCTCCGGCTTCCTGCCCTTGGGAGGCCCCTCCTTCGCTTTCACCTCCTTCTCTCTCTCTCCTTCCCCTTTCCCCTTCGGGTTCAGGAACCCGGTGGCCTCCTTGTCTTGCTTGCCGAGCACAGCGAGGAAAGGGTAGAGGGAGGACACCGGCCAGACCTTGGGCCCCTCTCGGGCGGACACCTGGCGGAGCGGCAGAGGGGCGCTCGACTTCGGCCGAGGTGGACCCGTGTTCGGGCGCCACCTGGCGAATGAGCAGGAAGGCCCGGCTCGACCCCGGCCGAGGTGGAACCGTCTCAGGGTGCCATCTGGCGAGGGAGCAAAGGGCCGCCGGCTTCGGCCGAGGTGGACCCCTCCTGGGCGGACACCTGGCGGAGCGGTAGAGGGGCGCTCGACTTCGACCGAGGTGGACCTGTGTCCGGGCGCTGCCTGGCGAAGGAGCAGGAATGCCCGACTCAACCTCGACCGAGGTGGGACCGTCTCAGGGTGCCACCCGGCGAGGGAGCAGGGGGCCGCCGGCTTCGGTCGAGGTGGACCCCTCCTGGGCGCACACCTGGCGGAGCGGTAGAGGGGCGCTCGACTTCGGCTGAGGTGGACCCGTGTCCGGGCGCCACCTGGCGAAGGAGCGGGAAGGCCCGGCTTGACCTCGGCCAAGGTGGAACCATCTCAGGGCGCCACCCGGCGAGGGAGTAGGGGGGCCGCCGGCTACGGTCGAGGTGGACCCCTCCTGGGCGCACACCTGGCGGAGCGGCAAAGGGGCACTCGACTTCGACCGAGGTGGACCCGTGTCCGGGCGCCACCTGGCGAAGGAGCGGGAATGCCCGGCTCGACCTCGGCCGAGGTGGAACCGTCTCAGGGCGCCACCCGACGAGGGAGCAGGGGGCCGCCGGTTTCGGCCGAGGTGGACCCCTCTTGGACGGACACCTGGCGGAGCGGCAGAGGGACGCTCGACTTCGACCGAGGTGGACCTGTGCCCGGGCGCCACCTGGCGAAGGAGCGGGAAGGCCCGGCTCAACCTCGGCCGAGGTAGAACCGTCTCAGGGAGCCACCCGGCGAGGGAGCAAGGGGGGCCGCCGGCTCCAGCCGAGGTGGACCCCTCCTGGGCGGACACTTGGCGGAGCGGCAGAGGGGCGCTCGACTTCGACCGAGGTGGACCCGTGTCCGGGCGCCACCTGGCGAAGGAGCGGGAAGGCCCGGCTCGACCTCGACCGAGGTGGAACCGTCTTAGGGCGCCACCCGGCGAGGGAGCAGGGGGCCGCCGGCTTCGGCCGAGGTGGACCCCTCCTGGGCGGACACCTGGCGGAGCGGCAGTGGGGTGCTTGAATTCGGCCGAGGTGGACCCGTGTCCGGGCACCACCTGGCGAAGGAGCAGGAAGGCCCGGCTCGACCTCGGTCGAGGTGGGACCGCATCCGACCTTGCTGGACCGCTCCCGCGCTGCAGAAAAAATCCACGTGGTTTGGATCGTGCCTGGCGGAATCTGAGACATGCCACGTCATCGTAACGGCTGTAACAGCTAGGAAATTTAAGACAAAATGGTGACAAGAATTCAATCCGGAAAAGGCTACCAAGCCCAAAGTATTAGAGTGGTTGAATAAAAATCCATAATTATCAGTTAAAATGGAACCCTCTACTTTAAGATTTCTCATCGAAAGGTCCTTTGCCAGTTCCAGGTTAGCAGCAGCAAGGACAAGAGCAGAATATAAAAAATTCTTGCTAGAAACATTGGTAGAATTCAAAAAGGAAGAAGAAGAGGAAGATCAAAATAATAGCTCTTCTTCCTCCAATCAAACACCCAACAATGAAGACGACTATTTTGGGATCCTATGAAGCACAAATCCCAAAGCAGCCTTAATAATTCTCAAAAAGCAAAGGACAATTACACCAATTACAATGGCTACTAACAAGGTTCAGACAATCATACCAATCAATGGCTACTGACAAGATTTCTCATCACCGATAAAAGTAATGTCCTCTGGTCAAATCACTGGCAAATGCAGTACCGACAGTACCCTCTAATCAAATCAATCAACATGATTGTACTAAAAAGTAGACAAAGACAATACCTACTTGACAAGCACCAGTACCTTACAAGCACTCTGATCCAGGCGGACTCCAACTCACTTTCAAAATGAGTTTCGGATTTCAAGCAACTAGCAGACAAGGACAAGCACCAGTACCTCACAAACACTTTGATCAAGATGGACTCCAACTCACTTTCAAATCCAATTTTGGATTCCAAACAACTCACAATTCCTGTGAACCAAACATCTCTATAAGAAGAAGCAATAATTGAAGAAAGAGGCGGAACGAAAAAATCCCATCCAAGTCTTTTGGAAAACCTCTCCAAAAGACCCTCCCTTGTAATCTCAAAAATCCAATATCCAAGCTTATCAAAAAACCTTTTGGGATCCCTGGGGATCTCAAATTTGTATCAAAATCCCAATCATTTCAAGACTAAATATTCTTCAAAAGGCAAGAAGCAAATGAAGCTTATGCCATTGTATCTTTCAAAAATCTTTAATGAAATTTATAGTCTTCAAAGGAGATTTTAATTTTCATTTTTTTTTTCAACTCTTTTACTTGGAAGTTGTATCAAGGTATCTTTAATAGTTTAATGCTATAATAGTTTATATTTTAAACTTCTTAGCAAAGTATTTCAGAAGGATCATAGTAACAGCCATCTTTGAAAATATCCTTTAGACTGGTTTGGAGCCGTCCTGTTATAAAAAATTATAGTAGAAGGGATGCATTTATGTTCATAGAACGAAGAACCGCCAATAAATAAAATAATATTTATTTGAATAGATATTTATTTATAATTTTATTTCTGATTTCTGTGATTGTTATTTCAATGTTTATATGTTCTGATTGGTTCAATAATTATATTTTTCATCATTTTATACAGTTGATTTATTTTAAATCCATCCTATCTTACTCTGCACCCTCTAAAATTTGCGGCGACACGCGCGCGCGCGCATATATATATATATATATATATAATGCAAGATAAAACCTTGTGCCACAGATATATATATATATATATATATATATATATATATATATATATATATATATATATATATATATATATATATATATATATATATATAATGCAAGAGATAAAACCTTGTGCCACAGATTTTTAGTGTTCGGGGGATGAAGTCTTTACCTATAAAATACTGGAAGACAGAGACACAGCGTAATAAGGAGGACAGGATATGTAACGAAAGCGGCAGAGTTGGATCGGTTGGACGAACGATACGGCGAAATTTGTCAGGTTGATGAACAATGGCGCTTCATCTCCTGCTCTCCGCCATCCCTCCTCCCTCCGCTAAAACCCCCATAAACCCTAACCCTAAACCTAGGAGCGCATTCACGCCTCTCCGGCCCCTCTCCCCGACCGTCCTCTCGTCCTCCACCTCCGCCGCCGCTAGCGGGGACGCGGGCCTCCGCTTCCGCGAGAAGCTCCTCTACCTCGAGCACGACCTCGGCGTCGACTCCTCCAAGGTCCTCTCCCTCAACCCCGCCCTCCGCGCTGCTCCCCTCTCTTCCCTCTGCTCCGTCGCCGACTTCCTCGCCTCCTTTGGCCTCCGACCCGCCGACTCCGGCCGCATCTTCTCCATGTACCCCCATCTCCTCACCTGCGACCCCTACGCTGACCTCCTTCCCGTCTTCGACTTCCTCCTCGGCCCTGTCGCTATCCCTTTCGCCGACATCCGCAAGGCCGTCGTCCGCTGTCCCCGCCTTCTCGTCTCCAGCGTCCCCAGCCAGCTCCAGCCCACCCTCTACTTCCTCCGGCGGCTCGGCTTCATCGGGCAGCACCGGATCACCTGCCAGACCACCGTCCTCCTAGTGTCCAGCGTCGAGGGCACCCTCATCCCCAAGCTCGACTACCTCCAGAGCCTGGGATTCTCCTACAGGGAGACGAAAAAGATGGTCTTGAGGTCGCCTGGGCTATTGACGTTCAGCATCGAGAACAATTTCCGGCCAAAGGTGGAATTTTTGGTGACGGAGATGGGGAGAGAGCTGTCGGAGCTGAAGGAATTCCCGCAATACTTCTCATTTAGTCTGGAGGGGAAGATTAAACCCCGGCATCAGATGTTGGTGGAGAATGGGTTCTCGATGCCGCTGTCTGAGATGCTGAAGGTCAGTGATGGAGAGTTCAGGCAACGGTTGGTGGAGATGCAGCTGAGGCCTGTTGGCGAGAAGTTGTAGCTCATAATGATGTGAGTTTGTTTGATTTTTTAGTATATAATGTGTAAGAATAATTTGTCCATCCTTATTGTAATTAAGAATGATTTTTTGCCTTGCAAATAATACAAGTATTGGTAGAGAAATAGGAGCATGGGTCGAGAATGTTTTATCAAATGCATAGAATTCTGCTCTGCAGTGATCCTTCAAGGTTCATCCTCTCAGCTTTTCAATATGTGTGTATTGAAATTTGCCAATTTCGAAGAGGAATGGAAACAGAGTAAGAAGAAATAGAGAAGGAAGACTGAGCACTAAATATAGGGGCCTGATTTTACTTTGTTTAAAGGTTTAAGCTATGAGGCTTCCTTAACCAGGTCAATGCTCTACGGCAATAGCTTTTTTCCGCAACAATGATACCTATCACATAAGAGGTGAATCCGATGAATTTAGAGAATGATTTTGATGATTCAAGTAAAAGTTTAATATGTAAGCTTTATGTGGAAGATGCTACGTGTTTTCTTTGTGTTTGTTGATTGGGATGTAGACCTTTATTCCACTTTGCCTTTGGTAATTTTAAGTGCATTGGGTGTTACTGTTCAAAGGGTAGTCCAGTGGTGTAGGCATTGGGATCCATATGTAGCATGGCCTTGCAATGCTCCATTCAGTTTAGCTCCCTTGTGCTTTGTTTTGTGATGATTCGCATCATTTGCTTTTCACAAAACGAGGCTCCACTTAAGTGGATCTGAATACAAAACCATGTTTCTCCAAGAAAATTATGGGTGCTTGGTAAGATGTTTGCTGGTAATTGCATCCATATGGTAAGCTTATTTATTTTTGGAGTGCATTGCCAGATAACAAAGGGATGTTACAGAAAATTTGAAGATGGGTTAAAATGCATCTTCCTAGCCATTTTGAAACCCCTAATTTGATAAACCAGCTAACATCTCAAATAAATCTACTAAAATATTCAAGGCAATTGCCAATAGAAGGGTGAGTACAGGTTCTGTGCCTATAACTGAAAATTGGATACCTACTTTATTGCCCCTGAACTCCATTTTGTCTATGGTGGACCATATTCCTAACTTACATTGTTGCAGGTTTTTTGAAGGTAACCCTGCAAACGTGTGGACCGTCTCACTTTCATTTGCATATTCCATTTGCACCAATGCACTCATAGATGTCTATTGGTTAAAAGTTGACTGCAAGAGGAATAGGTCCAACAAGAGGACAGTGTAATAGTGAAAGATTATCGACGTCAGTTATGACCATTTCCTCTGAATAATCAGGTTGAGTTTCTTCAATAGTATGGGATCAGAGTAATTTAGTAACCATGTAATTATAGAATGGTTGATGTCTTAAACCTATCATATATTTTCTTTGAAATGACTGTTTATTATATTAATCCCTTTCTTGTTGAATTAGGAAGAGTAACTCTTTGTTGCCATTTATTGGATCCCTGATTTGATATGCATAGCAATGATTAGCAATGATCTTGCCTTGAGTACATGTATGTTCTATCAAAGTTAGATACTATAATGTCACCTTTTTTTTAATGCGTATGCATATGAGTGCACGTGCTAACATGGTGCTTAGAGACTACTATAATTCCATCTTTTACTCTGGGCTTTAATGTTCTTCAGTTCTTCAACTTTTTGTCCTTTTAAGGAATTTTGTTGTGATGCATATAAACTTGAAGGATTTCTTTTGTTGAAGTCGGACATTTTCATGGGGTCACTCCTAAGGAGATGCCATTGGCATTTGGTAGAAGAATTTATAAATAAACCAGTTTGGGCACTTCCTCTATCTCAAGTTTGAATACGAAAAGTTCCTTTCATGCATACCATGTCATTGCTTTATCATCTATTAAGTATATCTGGCACTTGCTGTGCTTTTTTCCTTTTTCTGTTTTTTAAACTTAAAAAGCAAATTTTCACAATTAATAGTTGCTATGCAAGATCTCTTCTTCTTCATTTTTCCCTTTCAGGGCTTGGCATTTTTATAATGCTATCGTGTATTTTATTGTTGCATGGGCTTTGGTGGGACCATAATGGTCAGATAGTGGTACAGTATCTAGCTGAACCATGTTGACGTAGATATATACCGGTTCGGTGAGAGCCTCTTTCATGGGCATCTATATGAGATCTACATTTCTTGGTCCTTATCATTGTCTACAGATTTCTTATGATCAAGACCATCTTCCTTTTAATGCTGTTTAATTGAGGCAAGGATTTTAAATTTTTATTATGAACCTCATCTTGTAGTGTAGTATACAAGTTTTTCTTCGCATAACTCATCCTTCCCTTCACATTTTTTTAAGAAAAGAGAGGAGCATGGGATCCCTGTGGCCTTTTCTCTTTGTGGTCATGGGATTGTTTAGTTCCACTTGATTTAGAGTGGTTTAGGCTGCACTGGTTCCTGAACCAAGAAGCCAAACTGACCTGTTTTCGCACCAGTTCTAGTTGGTACTCCCTGAAATAGGCGGTTCTGGTTAGTAGGGCTGACCATGCTTTGCTCCTTCAGTCATGCTATGCAAATTCATAGAAATATGTTTTATGAAAACAACATTTATTGTTGCTTGGACAATGGCATCATGGCATAATACATTATCTTTTCATTTTATTCAGCAAACATCTTTGTTCTTTCCAATTTTCTACAAGATAATTTCCATACCTCCCCTTGAATTATATAACAAGAAGGTATTATTGCCTAAGGCCATGAATTGGCTTTTCAAAATTGCTTTGGCTCCTAGTAGTGTGAAATGACTCAAAATAATTGAGTAGAGAATATAAGGAAAAAGAAGCGGGGGAGGAGAGATTGATTGTGAACATGTTCCAACCATAGAAAAACATCTATTAGAATCTGTTGTACAAAGCTAAAAGCTCAGAACATTAATTAAGATTCTGTTTGAACTGTAAACCTGTAGAATTACTTTAAAAGAGTCACATGAGAATCTTGCACTTGAGTTATTTCTTCCATGTTAGTTTGTTTAAGTATGGGATTTGTGAGAAACGTGATGTGATTTCCATTTTATTATGTATGATTTCTGTGTGTTGAGTGCAAATAACTTGAGAATGGAATGAATTCCTTTATTTCTTCCATGCAACAATTGAAAGAGAATCTTAATAATCTTATGGATGGCAGCATTAGAGTGCATGCATCACTTAGGTTATTTTCAATCATGTTTTTATCATTCTGAATCCCTGATCAAGAATATTGGTGTGCATTATGTGAGGCATATGTTCTTATTTTGTTATTGGTGTTGTTTTCTAGTATTGTCTTTATTGAATGATGGGTTTTTCACACATAAATCTCTTACTATAGATCAGTTGCATACAAAGATCCCATTTTTATGTCTTTGCAGATCAAGCCTCCCTTGTTTGATATAGGATATTGTGAAAAAGAGCTTCATGCTATTTTGCTGCCTTCACGTGACAAGCCTAAATATTCCATTGTAACATACATAAATCATTATCATAGTTGGACTATGCTAGTGTGCTAATGTGAGTCAATTTCAACAATTAAACTGGAAGCATGCCTAATTTTTGCACATAAATAATGATAATAAAAAATTCATGATTGTTTCTTGCAAAATGTTCAAATTTGAAATCTTTCTTCCCATCTACTTCACCTCTGATTTGACATTTCTCTGAAGCCGTTCAAGTGCTACATAGCTTTGTGGAGGAGTCTAGAAGGCGTAGCTTTATGTAGTTTCAACTGTTAGGGAACTTTATGCATGGTGCATATTTTCTGTTACCATCTCTGTTGGTGGGCCTAATCTCCCATCCGAATTTTGTATTTTATCTCATGAATTATCATCAATGGCATGTAGTTCCAAGATATGCATACACCGAATTGCATTGAAAGAGGCGCTTCTATCTAACTTTTGATATCTCATTAAAGTGGTGATTTTACTGCTATCCTTGCATCTTTAATGCTCCGAATATTCAAATTGGGAAGATCTTTTGCTCTTGCTCTCTTGGGATCTCCAAGACACGTCGATGTCTTTCCTGCAACCTCAACTGACATAGTGCTTCATTCTTGTGTAAAGGTTACACCTGAGGTACCTTGCTTTCCTGCCTATGTCTGCATGGATTCTAATATTATAACATACAACTCCACAACTTTGCACGAAATGTTTATTTTTGTAGGCATTCTGTTAAGAACACCTCTGCAAACTCTTTTGTTCATTTATTTATATTCAGGTCATAGAACCTGCAATGAGGTACCTAATGTATCGTCTTGCTTCTATGTTACATTACAAGCATTGGGAGGATAATATTCAGCTTAGGCTAATGCTTGTATAGATAGGCTTGGTGACCTACATTTATACCATGGAGGACATAATTTATTTGGCTTTCTGAAGATATGTATATAGATATCATACAACTGCATGCCACTACATACTTAGGTCCTCCAATTGTTTTAATCATTAATTTAAGAGGCTTATTAACTTCGAATCACTTCAGTAATTTGTCTGCATGAATTTCATTTGTAGATGATAGACACCATATCACTATTTTTCAGATGAATATCTACATATTGATTAATGAGCCACCTAGTTGAGTAAAAAGCACCCTCACATTTTCTATCCAGTATTATATAGAAGTGAAGATATTATGGGGACTTGAAAGGTTTTATAGGGTTGTAATGGTCACCAGAAGACACAGCTGGGAAATCTCAACTGTCACAGTTATATGCTTGTGTTTTAACTTGTTTTCCCTATAACCAAGACTGAGTACAGAATTCTAAATCCATGGATCATGTAAAACAGTGCTTCTAGCTTTTGAAGTTCCCCTTGGGCTTCCGCAATTGCAGTCTCTTTGTGTTACTGCACGCAGAGCATTCTGCTTCACCGTGATAGGGTAATAAAGTAATGTAGTAGGTAGACCAATTTTAACAGTCAAAAGACTTATTTCACATATATGGGCCACACATGTTCATGTCAATGTCCTTTCATCCAACAGCTTTATTGCCTCATATCTGGTTTGCAGATATTTCAAATGCAACATCCTTGCAGCCTTCACTGGTGAGCTCTAGCTGTGCTTTATGCATAAACACCAGCCCCGGTACCCAAAATCTTATACCTGTACTGCTACATCCCGAGGAGAAAAAGAGAATTCTTTGGAATTTTGCTCCTGCACCTGCATCAAAAAGCACCCTCTTTGTGTAAATTTACTTGAGAACCTTAATTCCTCATTCTAGCAGGCAGTCCTGATTTAAATGAGGGATAACACCCTTAACTGTCTGTGCATTTGAATTTCTATGTAATTACATAACTTTTTTATATTAAGCTTCGCTTAATC
Organism: Areca catechu; assembly: GCA_021397845.1. NCBI lineage: Eukaryota > Viridiplantae > Streptophyta > Magnoliopsida > Arecales > Arecaceae > Areca > Areca catechu. Next base: position 13,022,237 of record CM038041.1, read on the forward strand.
TGCAAACCATGGATCATATTGGTAGGTATTTGTTTCTGGTTCCTAGCTCCAAATGAAATACAGGCAATGAGCATTGGGTCCATTAAAAAGAGTCTTCTCATATTAGAAGCAGCAGTAATGGAAATACCTTTTTAGACTTTGATTCTGCTTAGGTCTCTCGAAAGACCTAACCATTCCCTCAATCCAGATCGGGCCGATAATTTGAGTTTTATCTGATTACTTGAAATAGGTTTTCTTATATCAAATAATGATATTGGATTTTGAAGATTATCAACATATGCTGAAAGTTAGGATTAGTGGTCCAATGCCGATGCTCATGCTCAACTTCTCCACGACAGACAATCAAAGAGCCTCGAAGGATGCCAGTAGATGATATGAGCCCTAAGTGGCTTTGAGTTGATCGCACTTTTTTTCTATGCCCCATGATTGTTCTTGTGCATATTCAAATTATTCAGTGCCTGCTTGCTACCAATCAATGGTTAATATCAGCTGAATTCATTGATTGGAGAATGCTGCAGATAGCAGTAAATTAGTACTTAAGACTAAAAACATACTTATTTTAATTCTTGCATCCTTTTGTTAGGCTTCAGAAGGACAGACCATGGAAATGCCTTGTCCCAGTTCCTGTTCTCTTTAAACAATTCATTTGTTTTGCTCCTGACCTATCTTCTGGGCAGAGATTTGGAGAGAGGAAGAATCAGCAGTCGAGGACAATCTGTTGCTCGTTGGAGAAGGGGCGGAGTCTAACAAAGAGAGCCAGAGGAAGCAAAACCAACAGGCCAGCTCACCCTTAACTCTGTTTTCTACAGCATTGTAGATGTCTGAAGGTACACTCCTAAGCCAGTGATTAAGACATTTCAGGTACATATACTGTGTGACAACAATAGCTACTGTCAATTCGTTTCCTTATAATGATGATCTTGGTTAGGGTCATGGTTTGGATTAAGGATACAACTGGCATGGGCTACAGAGCAGCATAATTCTTATACAATGGGAATACTACCGAAAAAAAGTAGTAATGTCATGGAGTCTGGGTGTTAAGCAACTCAAGGTGTTCATTTTAACTTTTTATAAGGGTATTATATTTTTGTATTGATTTTAGATGTATTAAGTGGTAAGAGCTGTTGATTGACTCTTTCTTTCAGCAAGAGTTCTGTCTGTTCATGTGGCAGTTAAAAAATGGTGGTCATAAGGCCGAATTATGCTTGCTAAATTTTGTGAAGAGATAATGCATGGTGTTTTTGTCACAACTCATCAAACTTATGAGAGGAGCATGAAGTCCAAAAATCTCTTCTATGCATTTGTCAGGTTTTATTGATCCATGGAGAATAATACTGTTGACACCAGTATGATGCATGCTGTTGACAATCCTAAACCCAATATCTTTTCATCTTTATTCTCTATCAGCCAAAGTAAAGTAGAAACATTTGTAGTCTGAGAACATTTATAGTAGGTACTAGATGAAGTAACATGGATCCCAGACATTTTATTTAGAAGTTTTAAATTGTATTATAACATTCTATATCTGAAAATCTAGTTCAATTGAATTATTTGTAAGACTTATTTTATAGTAAGTATGAAATCCATTGGTGGTCCTCTTCCTACCCAAAGCTTGCAATAAATATTGAAGAGAGAGATTTGGGACCAATGGGTAGTCTCAGCTTGCAGCAATGGTGCTTTTTTATCAAACGTCACCCTGACCCACAGCCTGAAATAATAGGTCTCCAAAGTCCAAACCACCCTCTGCACCCTAACCTGATCTCTGACCACCCTAAGATCCCATCAACTGAATTTTTTAACTCTGCTCGCATCAGGCATTTTCTTCACCTCCCCTCTGTTGTTGGGCCCCTCTGTGGCGCTTCACCCTCTACTCATCCGTGCAGGGGATTAATCAGATAATGACCTTTTCTGTGGTTTACTAATGATCACCTTAGACCATTACCAATTGTAATGGCTTAAACGCTAATGAAGGTCCATTGTACCTCTCAAATCTACAAGCAAGAGGGTTCTAATATGAAGAACTTTAGGTGCATTATATGCATTGGAGTGTGCAAATTAAGCCATGGCCCGGTGGTTGCACTCCTCCCTGTATGGTAGATGGTTCATGCTCAAATTACTTGGTGCTTCATATTAGAAATTCTCTCATTTCCAAGAAATTGCTTGTGATGCTCTTGCTGAATATATCTGAGAGTAGTGCGAGGACATACTGAAATATTATCGTGTCACTAATGCACCATAGCCACTGAGTGGGATCTGTTTCAAGAATGAACTGAGGGTGACTTATGGGCTTCTATAGATTTATCGTTATTTTTTTAATAATTCAGCCTGGTTAGCATTTTGCTAACTTGTTGCATTAGGAGCAAGGACATTGACAATTACAATGATGTTACATTAGGAGAGAGGACACTGACCATTACAGTAATGTTAGATTAGGAGAGAGGACATAGACCATTACAATTATAAGTAATCCAATATTTTTTTCTTGTTGCTCTTGTATAAACCTATAAATACAAGATGAGGTTCTAATCTGCGATCAGAGATTTTTTTTTTTTTTTTGTTATAAGGGATTTCCTGGAGGGTTTAGCAATTAGGTTTCTGTTACTATTAGAAAATGCTCTACCATGAGTCTGTGACCTAATATCACGGAGTCAAAACATGGAAATAACCTCTATACATACAAAAAATAAGTTTGCATAAATGTGACCCATACCAAATCTTACAATAGCAAGGGTCTCATGAATTGTGATGCCCTTATTTTTATTTCTATTGCTACCTGAGAGAAACTTGGAAGATTTAGAATTTATTACCGGAAGAATGCAATTGTCATCGATAATAATAACAATATCTGTAGCGTTGCAACCTCTATACTTGTTTTCCTTCAGTTTTCTTGGTTATAGTTTAATATATATATATATATAGAGAGAGAGAGGCCTTGCCCTAAAAACAGAATAAAAAACTACAGAATTTTTTCCCTGTATATGATAACGCAAAAAACTAAGAGTCTTAATGGATGATCCTTAACTACTTAGAAAAAATCCTGCTTCACTAGGGTTTTCGGACACTACTCGTAAGGGTCGCGTAGATCTTTGGCCGTTACTATCATCATGGTTCATAGCATGCTTTTACATTCAAGTAGTTTTGGACATAAAAAATGTGAAAAATCCACAAGTAGACAACTAATTTGATGGTGATCCCAAAGATTTTATTATTGACAAGAAAAAAGCCAACCACACGAACCCAGACACTACTACAAGAAGCTCCTACCATCCCTCTTTGCTTGTCTTTTTCCATGGGACCTTTCTATGTGTCTGCCTTTATGAACAAAGATTGGGTGGAAATAGTGAGAGCCCCTACTGCGAGGTGGTAGGTTTTTGGTCACCAGTCTCGCTGGTCTGGCAGCAAGTAACCGCCCTCTGGCCTCTCTTTACCCCCTCCACACGGAAGGGAGTGAGTTAAAGACTTAAGTGGTATTCAGTTGGCTGTTTCCTTGGAAATGACCGCGATATTTAACTTTAAATCCCACGGAGTGTGATTGATTGGACAAACGATCCGATCCCACTGCCATCCATCCATCCATCCATCCATTGCACTAAAAAGCTGGACTTATTGTTCGGTGGTGAATGTGAGACCAAAGTTACCTCTGTCTTCCTCTGTTCTTCTGATGTAATTATTTTTTTAAAAGGAAACACATGAGGCTACTATATTTTAGATCCTTGGAATGACCCTATGACATGATTCACCTGTTTTAGTGAACCTGCAAGAGCCCCAGGAAAGCCCTGCTTCTTCTGAATTTTCTCATTATATCTTATTCTCGCATATCCATATACCTATTATAAGATGTTTTCCTTTATTTTGTCCCCATATATTGTGGAATATATATGTATATATATAAATTAGAGTTTTCACTGTATGTTTGCTCAATTACATACCATGTGACATGAAGGATAATTAGAGTCATATCATGGTGTTTGTTAGCATGGAATTAACCAAAGTCTAAGTGATTTAATGTGCAGTATTATACTGAGTGTCAAAAACGAGCACTAGTCATATTGTTCATAACATCAATAACTTGTGACTTACGTCTTTGCAGTATCATGAAAAAAAAAAAAAAAAATATATATTAGTTGCGTCTTTTTAGTGTGCTGGCATAGTTAAATGCGATAGGCACGGTACCACCCCAAACTTACATATATAGCATCCACATATCATGCATGCATAGGCTTCTGTCAGCACATTGCCTCCCCATCAGTCTGTTGTGGTGGATGGGACATGTTTTTGCTGATGGATTCGGGTAATATTTCATGTTAGGATTCTGGTAAAAGAGAGAGACTCCAAAAGAGATCAGATGAGAAGAAAGCATTGATAGCACTGTTCATTGACAGACTACACTTGCATATTTTGAGTCACAGGTTGTTATAATTGTCTCTCATGCCGTAAAGACCTCTGCGTAGCACCCATCACAGTCCCTATCTCTTTTGAGTGCAGGGACTTAATTGATATATTCCTTCCCTCTCCTCCAATGGGGTGCAATAAAATATGTGAGTTTCCTTAACAAGAGATTGATGTTGTGTAATATGTGAGCCATCTAAATAACAATTCACCCATGTCTAACCATGTCTTATGGTAATTAGTCTTCTATAAATTTTAGACTAGATTAGTTCAACTCATGAACGCATAAATTAGTGCATCAAAATTTGAATACCCAGCCCATTTGGTTGGTGTGGCATTACTTCTTTGTGATCAGAAAGGTTAGGTTAAAGGTTGGGGGCAAGTGTACTTGGAGGCTTTAAAAGCAAGTGATCTTTATTTTGCCCACATCCACTTGCAATGCTAGAGTAGATGTCCTTCCACATTTGCTTTTCTCCTTGGCAACTTTATTCTTTTGCCTCCGAATCTTGTTCTAGAGTTGTTTTGTCTTGTATTGAGGGTGGCCAGGGGTTTGCTAACAAGGAGAGCAAGGCAAGTTAGGTGGAAACATCTACTGCTTTCATGGTGCACCACCACCCATCCTTTTCATATAAATCCAAGCGGACACGGCCAACAAAATCTTTTGATGCAGACCCCTTCTTTATATGGTGGACCCATCTCATATCTCCTAATGTTTCTATACACTAAGAAGCCACTAATTTTTTTATGTCAATAGGTTGTATACAAGGACATGTAACATACCTATTTTATTTTATTGCTTCAAGATTTATCTCATTTGCAAGTTCACCAATAAACCATATGCGATAATATTCAAAAACTAATAGCTCAGGCGCGCAGAGGTTTGGTCTTTTCTGCCAACCCCTTCCTTTTCCTTAAGAAGTCTTTCACCTCTCTCCCCTCTCTCTCCTCGGTGGTGAATTCTCTAAAAACAACACCAGCCTACCAGCTTTTTTATAATGTGATTGATGTCTTTTTAAAAATCGTTATCTTTTTTATTAAAAAAATTAAAGAAAAACCTGTCTGTCTTATCAAACCGATAGATAGGTAGAATGCCCAAAAAAAAAAAAAAAAGAAAAACTAATCCCAGAGCAGTTAAAAACTTTGACGTGGAGGTTCGAGAAAACACAAGGAAAAGGGTTAATTACTTAATTTGAAGAACTTTAGAATGGGTCGGTTTCTGGTGTTAGATACTTTGGAAGAGAGAAGGGTGTGAAGTGTTCAACCCTTGAAGATGTCTTTGTTTCCCATCACTCACTAAGAGAGATGGAAAACAAACTCCCTTGATTTGTCTGAAGGTGAGGATTGTATGATGGAAGCAAAGATATTCTTCTACCATGCAATTTTTTAGTCTCCTTGCAAGGTTTGGCACCCCTTCCATCTCTGGGTGGTCTGAAAAGGTGGGGACCAGGAAAACTCTTGTCTATCTGTCTGGAAGTAAATAGGAACAAGAGAGGTGGTTAGGGACTCGATCAGGGAGGGCCCTCTCCTTCATTCTATCCAACCTCCTTATCCTACTACATCTTAACTAATCCATTCCATCCATGGAGTTCCTTTATGGCATCATCACTTCTCTTAACAACACCACCACCCCACTTCTGGAATTCCTTCTGGGGCCTCAAAGAACCAAGGGGATGACATGGTTCAGTAGTTATAATTGTCTTCGGTAACTCCACCGAAGGACATGGATAGGGACTGATCCAGACCCTTTCTTAGATCCCTTACCTGTGTGCAGTGTTAGACCATCCAACAGACTCAGGGGCCTTTCCATGAGGCATGGTTTAATTCGCATCAGGCAATTTAACCATTACTTTTTGAGAACTAATTTCACCATATTAATAGGACATTTGAAGTAACATCAACCACTATTATTTTTAACAGTGATTAATTAGCAGGGTTTAACCACAGCATTAGTTTTGGTGCACCATGTATCCACATCATTAGACATATAAGCCAGCTGTTTGGAAGTTAAACCTAACAAATGGTGTGCTGCACTAACTGCCTTTATGCATGCAAGGTAGATATTGTTAATTTTATTAAACATGCATGGGCCTCAAGCAATATTCTAGCTATTTCCTTGACAATGACTACCAGTTCCTTCAACATGGCAATTGTGCAACTAAAACCCAGGCATTATTATGAGCTATAACTACTGGAAGAGCTTGTTTTGTCAATATTGACACTGACAGCTGCCAGATAGGTGCCTTGGTGTTTTTGTGCTTCTAAGGTCATGGTGGTTACAAACAAAGAGGAGACCTTGAAATTTTTTTTTCCCCATCTTTTTCTCTTGTGGGATGGAATGCATAGATGAAAAGGTTGGGACAGTCATGGGCAAGCCCATGCGAGTCCATCTTCCTTAGTAAATTTGAATTGGTCTCCAACATTTATTTGCCAGCCAAGTGGTTTGTAATGGAACCTTCTTGGTGATGTAGCTTTCAGAGAATAACTGATCCTTGGCTACTGAAATCATTTGAATTATCCAGGAATGTTTTCTATGCATCATTTTCTGGAAGCGTGTGTATGCTTTGCAAGATGTGCAACCCCCCAAAGTCATATGGTTACTCTATGTCATTGTGCTGAAGGGAACTGCAGAGATATTGATGACCATCTGGATGCAAGTAGTTTGTCATATAGTGAGACTGCTAACACTGTGCCTTACAAACTTTTGAGGTTGTGATAATTAATTGAGTAACAACTTTAGGGACGGAACTAGCATTCGAGCATTTATGTTCTTTAACGAACTACATTCGAATTTGAATTCCAGAAGTTTTCCCATTGCAAGTGCCAAGGAGAGGGGTGTCAACTGGTTAGGTCCAACTTGCAAGTCATAGGAGGCTTATTGACTGGAAGATGACCTAAAAAATTTTGATAATGCTTGCATCCATAAGCTGTTAGACGTTAACAAGGCTAGTAATTTCCCAAATTTTAGAGTGATATATGTAGTGGTTTTATGCGGTTCATGCAAGCAATTAAAAGGGAAAATTTGGAGCGGTTTAGTGAACAAATTTTGTAAAATTAGGTAATAAAGTGCTGATGTACTGTGAAGGTAATAATTGATGCTATTAAAGAGCTAGAGGAGATCTGCTTTTTGTTTATGGAGTTCAAAGCGGAGGGAGAAACCTAAGATACCGTCTCAGGTGTACAAGAAACAAGGAAAGGTTGCTGTGTGATGCGTCTCTTGATTGAAATGATGCCAAATGAGGACCAATAAATACAACATGATAGTGAACAAATTGAGCAAGGCTTTGCATGGATATTGTTGTCTTTTATCTCGAAAGATATTGATGCCACCAAAATATAAATAGTGTCACTTTTGGGTTGATTTACAAACACTCGAATGCATTATGAGAGGTTCTTTTAGGAGATCTGGGTAACTTCTCCAATTAGAAACAAGTTGATTGCACAAATTGCTTAACAACTATTACATCCATGCTACCCAGAAATCACAAAATGAATGACATGGACTTGAAATATTAGCCTTCTCCTCGTAAACTCGTTTGTCATCTCTCTATAGATGGTAAGATATGGGTCCACCCAAGGCCTTCCAAATTGTTAGTCCGTGACATTTTCTCTTGCATTTGTTCCTTTCCAGAATGACTTACCATCAGTACAACTTTAAATGCATTGCCTCCCAGGGAACGATAAGATCTTGAAGCACAACCTATGCATGTGGCTGCATTCACTCAGATGGCCCCATGGTCTCAGGCTTTGAGTGGGTGCAAACTAGTAGCAGGCTAGACGTTAACTCTTAGCAAGGAATGCCATTTGCTCTGTTGATGGCCTATCAAAGAGAACTCCTATGTGTCCAGGTAGTCCCCATGTAAGTTTAGTTAGGTTGTTCTCAATATCAGACGTTTAAAGCTGATGGATTTTTTTTTTTGACTTGAAGCACCTCAGTTCTCCCCTCTTTCCCTCGCAGGGCGGAGTACATTCCTGCTGCACTGTGGACACCTCATTGAATGAAACGTCTGTCACAGGGTTTGCCAATTTCCACGGGGTAAACAGTTGCCAGGGGAAAGGACAAGAAGGTCCTTAAATGGTCTTTCCTGGGTGGTGGGTGCCTCAGGGCCCGGGACTGCGGGCCGGTACATTCCTCTTATGGAAACTTGTAGACCCTTGTACTGGTTTTTTTTTTTTTTTTTTTTTTTTGGGGTGAACTCTTGTTTCTCTCCATGTGGAAGTGCTGTGGGGACGAGAGTTTCATCCCCAGTCTCATCCTCACAGCACTTGCACATGGAGAGAACATGAGAGGCTCCTATGGGAAGGAGGTTTTGTGAAAGCTAACCTCAGGAACGGTTAAAAATGTCCATCCTGGTGCAGTGTTTTTGTTAAAGACTCAACTGGAATAAGGCGTTGGGATTTTTCTGGAACAGGTTATTAGCTGATTAAGAGGTGGCTTTGATTGAAAACAGGAGTGCTTGCATGAGTGGTTGCAGAAATTTAGGAAGTGGATTTGGTGCAAGAAAGGCCTCGAAGTCTCACGCGGCCTCACGCAAGAGGACAAGAAAGAAAGAACCTTTGGAATGACTGCTTGGAGAAATGGAAGAAATGGGTGTTAGTCCAACCTGGAGCCATTGATGTTCCTTATGGGACCGTTCCCATCCAGAACATTTTCTAATGTTATTCTTGCTACGCGTTTCTTTTCTTTGTTCAGGCTACTTCAGGTGGTCAGCCGAAACCCAGGTTAACACCCCTCTCTAGTTAAAGGACTGAGAGAGAGAGAGAGAGAGAGCCATGTGTGATATTTACTAGGGCTGGGCCTGGGGTTGGACTGAGGGAGTTGTGTCAAAGCTCAATTTCCTCCCCTCGAAAAGAAAGCTGCGTCCAGGCCTCTGCAGGGCTCATACAACCAGACAGCACAGTAGCGTTTCTTTTGTCAAGGGAGAGAGAGATGGACAGCCATTAAGGTGGTCTGAGAATTAGAAAGGGAAAAATGATAAATATTTACATCTCACACATGTGGTGAGATGACATCCACACGTGTGGCAGAGGGAGAGGGGGTAGTTAAAGAAGTGAAAGGGTGACAGCTGGGCCAGTCAGGGAGTGGTCATGAAAGCCTGAAAGCAAGAAGTGGAGTTGCGTGAGTTTCTGTTGGAACACTTTGTTCTTTCTAGTTTTGTTTGCCCTCGCACCCCCGATCCCCTCCCTCTTTTAAACTCTCCATTTTCTGCCCTCTCTTTCCTTCTCCCTTATCTTCTGCTACTGCTTGTCTCTCTTAATGGCCTCGCAACAGTGCGGTGGAAGTGAAGGCATGGAAGCCAGGTGTGGCTTTGGGAACTACTCTTCCTCTCCTTCATCTTCCAAGGGGGTGTTTGCTGACATAAGTTCCCTCTCCATCAACCCAACCACCTCAGCCGGGAATTATCCATGCACCAAGAGCTCAGAGAAGACCTCTTGGACCTTCCCTTTTATGCAGAAAAGCGAGGTGGGGCACAAGTTTTCCGATGGCAGTGATGGCTCTGGAGAGAAGGAACTCAGTGCCATTGGAGAAGAAAGCCCGGATGGAGAGAACACCACCAATGAGGACTCACTGGTTGGGAAGGAGACTGTTGACTGTGGTCAGTCAAAGCTCTGCGCCAGAGGCCATTGGAGGCCTGCAGAGGATTCCAAGCTCAGAGAGCTTGTAGCCATCTATGGTCCTCAGAACTGGAACCTCATAGCGGAGAAGCTGGAAGGTAGATCAGGTAAAAAAAAAAAAAGAGTTTACTTTTCTTTTTCTTTTTTTTTTCATTATAATATTTTTCTGCTGGCTTAAATTCAAAAGCATCGGGACTTTCTGGATTGATTTTTATTAATATTTGGTCTGCGGGGTTTAAGGGAAGAGTTGTAGGCTGAGGTGGTTCAACCAGCTGGACCCCAGGATCAACAGGAGGGCTTTTAGCGAGGAGGAGGAGGAGAAGCTAATGGCTGCTCACAGATTGTATGGGAACAAATGGGCCATGATTGCAAGGCTTTTCCCAGGGAGAACTGACAATGCTGTCAAAAACCACTGGCATGTGATCATGGCTAGGAAGTATAGGGAGCAGTCCAATGCATATAGGAGGAGGAAGCTGAGCCAAGCTGTCCAAAGGAGACTGGAGGAAGGTGCAACAGCTACAACTACGGCGGCAGTCTGTGGGGGGTTTGGTCGCTGCCCTTCTACTTCCTTCACATTTCCTGCTGCCATCAATGGCTCGGTTGGCTCGCATCACATGGCACTCGGAGTAGGGGATTCCCTCTCAAGTCACAATGGCTTTTATACCCAGCAAACACCCTTTGATTTTTTTTCTGGTTTGTCCCTGCCGTCACATTTTCTTCTACTTCTTCTTCTCCTTCTATGACCACAACTACTGTTACTGCTTTATATGTATCACTTATTTCTAGTACCATGTTGCATCGCTACCATTAATTAGTTTTATGCAATTTTTCACCTGTGGCATTGGTCCACCGTACTTAAAGCGCTTTTCTTTTCCTCCCTTCTTTCCAAACTGCCAGTTTTAAAGATCTTGGCAACTAGTTTGGTATATATTTCCCCTTTCATAACCCAGCTCCCACTAAAGCTTACTTGAAAAGAGAAGTGGGAGATCAAAACTAGATCACGCCATGATTTCAAGGAGGGCGAAGCTTCTACAGAGGCTGCACTTCAGCGTCCACAAAACCAAGAAGTTGCCTGTCTATCTAAATGGCAGTTTATCATGTGTAGATATTTACAATAAAAAGAAACAAGAAGGGCAAAAAAGAATAAGAACACGCTTTTCATATCCATGGTAATAAAACTGGTCCAACTTTGCACCAAAATCCAAACCAATTTATAGAACTTATGATGTAACCGTGCGAAGGTTGAATGTTTATTCTCTTTTCCCTTTCCCTTTCTAACTTCATCGTGTGTTTGGTGTGGCTGCAGGTAGCAGGGGTCATGACAATGCCAATTTCAATGGCAACAGCTCCTGGGATTGGCCAAGGGATGATTCTTTCATGGGTTTTTACCATCATCCTCCATTAATGTTTGCAATGCAACAGCCAAGCCATGCATTCCACCATTCAGATTCCACAGCCTCAGCCTTATCCCGGGTTTCAGCTCTTGAATCATCGTCATCCGAGGAGAACAAAGAGGGCAGCCACTTTGAAGCCTCCGTCTCGCCAACTTTCATAGATTTCCTTGGAGTAGGAGCCACATGAAGGGGACAGAAATTAAAGACCAAGCCCAAGAAGAAGAGGGTTGGTCTTTCAAGAGGTGGTGCATGGTGGTCAGAAAACCCATAGGCCATCATGGGTGAATGAGAGCATTGCAGTTGAGGTGGGTGGCAAGAGCAACATAAGAAATATTCTCTTAGCTCAAGTTCTATGTAACTTTGACACCTGGTCCATTTTAGTTGAAACCTAACCTTTTTATAGATGAAAATTATTAGTCAAGTAGATTGCATGGTTACCCTTCTGCATTTTCTCTCTCTCATCCAGTAGGAAGGACAAACTCACGGAACTTTTAAGATACATAGAGCACAATTTAAGGGGACTCACATGCGATGTTTCTTCTGACAATGGCATTGTAACCATTCTCCTTTTGAGCAGACTTTCATGTTCTCTCTTCATTAATTTGATTTTTTTTTTTAAAAAATCCACAAACAAATGTAGGGTGTGCCAATTGTTGACTACATAGTTCTACATGTCTTCCAAGTATCTGAGCAGCGAAATCCTCCTAAGGTACATCGAAGAACGATCGTGTTCTGCAAATTTGTCAACTGTAATTAACGAGAAAAACAATCATAAATGATAGTGAAGAAGGTTTTCTATGCTTCTAGAAATGATAGAAGAGTTACCTGTGCCCGGGAACACCTCCACAGGTTTGAGCACAAAATTTCCTACTTGGAAGAGAGGTACAACAATAGAAAAACATGATCTCATTATTTGGATTTTTAGAAAAGGGAAAGACTTCACTCCCCTTGCACAATTTTAAGATAATAGTTGATACTAGGTTATCAATGATCAAATGATGGAACTTTCCATGATGTATTTCTTGAGAGATGGATAATCTTTAGTGATGTTGAGGTAGGGCTGAAAATGTTGTGGATGATGACTGGATACGTACATTTATTTGATGGATATAAATATCGTTGTGGATAGCCATTGAATGCTTGTAGCCCTATTTGTTCTAATTAGATATAGACATGAATCAAGTGTTAATATCATGTTTCATTGAGTGCTAATTTCAAATCCACATAAGTTTCATTCTTCCAATTTTCTTTTATTATCTTTTAAACTAAAGAAATGATTGAATGAAATTAAATAATAAAAAATAACTGCATCTGCCTCATTGCACAACTATATTTGGTTAAATGGTCGATTTCTAATTGTTTAAGATAAAGCTTACTAAGTTGAAGATATTATGTGTGAAAATAAATTGATGCTATCATCTATTATTGTTTGGATTTTTATACTGTCTAGATTTTATAAATGTACATGGTCGAAAATAGATTCGGTTGATGTTTGGGCATTGATCTACATATCTGTGCTTATGTTACTTTTCATTGATGGGTAAAATTGCTGATATAAATATTGGTTAGGTGCTGCTAAAATTGGTCTATGCAATTTTGATGGTCCAATACAACTAGTTGTATGAAATGGTTACATAATGCATAATCATCTATTTTTACCTATTGATGCATCTTTGTGAATGATTGTAATTGGCACTGTATTTGAATAGCTGTTTGGAGTCATGCAAGTGGACTTGTATGGAGCTCAAGTTACAAGTATAAGCTAGCTTGCTTGTTCGAATGTCTGTAACTTAGCTTAGTAAGTTGAGTTGCTTGTTAATTAGACTGCAACTCATGGCTATCTTATGATTAATCACAAATTACGATAAAAATGGCCATAATCAAATTACGATAAAAATGGGCATAAGATGAGCTACTACGAGTGTTCGGCAGGAATGTATATTATTAACAAAAAAAGTTTTTTTTTTTTTCTCTTTTCCACTTCATCCTTTTCTCCTCCACCACTACCTAGTCCCCCGCCCCTACTCTTCGATGTGGCATCTCTGCCCCATCCTCTCCTTCACCTTCTCCATTGCATCTTTGCCTACTCTCTCTTCTTGGGCACTTAGGTCCACATCCAGGGTCTTGCCACCAATGGCTTTGAGGCCAACCTCTTCATTTAGCATACCTTGTGTCTATATATGTTGAATGCTCCGAACCATAGCACTTGCTTGCAAGGTGTTCGATGGAATGTCCCTAAGGTGGTCCACTTTTGTACATATTTTCTTTCAAATATAAGAAATGAACTTTCATACAAGTTGGCTACTGCAATTCAAGTTAAAATGTGACTTTAGTTGCAGTGTAGTTTCAACTACAGGACTTCAAACAGCCCGAGTGATGTTTGGCTAAGCAACTCTCTTAATGTGAATTTATAAGTGCAAAACCTATGTTTAACTTGCTCTTGTAGGTCCTTATCTACTACAAGTTAAGATTTTTTTTTTTTTTTTTTATAAAAAAAAGATATAGTGACGTCAGGGAAAAAAGAAAAAAGAAAAAAAAAACAATAGTTACTGTGGTGGGAATCGATGTGGCCACATAACCGTCTCTTTTGTGAGAGTGAAGGTGAGAACAGTGTTTCAAGCACGGGGCAGTGGGAGTATCCAACCAGGCTTCGCCCCTCAGGGACCTGCAGCAGATCTCAGACTTTGGCGTAGATACAGATTCTTTCCTCCCCTTTCAGCAGCAAATTGACATGTATTAATGGCCAAGGTGTGCAACTGTTATTGCTGCTCACCAGCAGGGGAATCCCGGCAGGTTGTGTCATGGTTTCCCCCCTCCTTCCAATATGGGCATGGAAGCCCCGCAACCTTTGTCCTGCATCCAATGAATGGTCAGGGCTTAGGATCTTATGCGTGTATTCTGGGCTCACACATGATACAGTACTCCCTCCTTCCACGACATCATCATGAGATGATGTGCACCTACCCACCAGGCCCGGTTCATGAGATAGTTTGTCAGACCATGTTCCTGCCTGACCCCAGTTCATGCTTGATTGCCAACGTTCACTTTCCTGATGGTCTTGTTTCCTATCATTTCTCCCTTGCTCCTCTAGTAACGAGGCTTTTTCTTTTTTTTTTTTTTTTTTTTTTAAACCAACCCTTTTGATGTAAATTGATGACCATAGCCTTCCCACCATGGAACTGCTTTTGGTTGATGATCGAGTGATTCTGGAAGAGCATGCATCGCAGATATATTCATGCGTCTAAATGTCCTGGATCGATCGCATTGTTGTAATTCTGGTATTGATGGCGCCATGCAGCAAAGAAAGCAATTGAAGTGCATCGGCCATTGCAGACTTTGCTCATAATCACAACTATCAACCCCTGTCCGAAGTCTTGTATTTTGATCATTCCCACCAAAAAGGTATTTGGATCCTTGTCGTATTAAACAATCAGACCGGCATGGTGAGAATTATGACTTGGAAAAATTTGGTAATCCCAGAGAGGTTGGGATATTTGTCCATCTCTTATCCACGTCCCAACCTAATTGGACTTTTTTTAAAGTATAAAAACAAATAATGCTCTTAATCTTGTCCATGTATTTTATATACTCTATCTTAAATTTTTTGAATTTTCTTTACTAATTTTTTAAACATGTAATGAACGTGTCTGTTACTATTATCTTTGGACCGATCAAAATGGGACGTGGCCTATGGGCTGGTCCATTTATCCCATAAATGGGTCAGGTTGGGCTTGTAAATCCCTGGTCTATTCAATAATTGGGCCTTTTGGCCTAGTCCCTATAATCCATGAACTAAATCGGATTAGGAGGGGGCAGCCCATGGGCCAAAAAAATTATTATTAAAAAAATAAAATTTAAAAAGTAAAAAATCCCGAGCTTGTTCGGTTGTTCCCAATTTTCCTATTCCTGATTCGCTTGAAAGAGAGTAGGGCTAGGGTTTCTTCTTTGGCTTCGGCACTTTAGCGGATGAGAAAAGAAAAATCAGCAGTGACAAGAGGCGGAGAAGGAGAGAATTAGCGATGTTAGCATCGAGACAACTCACGACGTGCGGTGACTCTGTGAAAAATCAGTTGCAAAATTAAGAAAAAAAATTTTAAAAAAATTTTTAAAAAATCATTTTTTTACAACTGAATTTCAGTCGCAAGATTCTAAAAAAATTAAAATTTATTTTAAATAAAAAATTATAACAAAAAAATCAATTACAAAATTAAGAAATAAATTTTAAAAAATATTTTTAAATAAATTTCGGTTTCAGTTGCAAAATCGGTTGAATAATTGGAATCTTGCAACTAAATTTGCAACTGATTTAAATCGGTTGCTAAATTATTAAAAAAATAAATCGGTTATAAAATCGGTTATAAATATGATCCAAAAAAATAATTATAAAATTAGTTATTAGAATACTGTTTTTTTTGTAGTGCATTTCTACGATGCGCCGCTTTTTGAAGAGCTCACTGTTAATGAATTGTCATTTTGACCATCAAGCAAGTATCCATCATGTCATGGATACTGGTTTTGCTTTGTTCTACTCGAATGTCTTCCCTCCTTTCCTGTGAAGTTCTTTTCAGCTTCTGCATCATGAAGTGCATTTTGTGTATTTCCATGGCTGCAAAAACTAGCATCATGGAGTTTCGTAATTTTCTCATTGAAATATGGCCCCATTTAGCTTTTCTTACAGCAAAGAGAAGGGGCACTACAAAAGAGAGACTGCTTTATATATGTTGCAGAAGAAAATAATTCTATTTCAACTTCTGTCATTTAAGTTTCTCTCAGAACAAGACCTTGTGTCGTACAAGTAAATTGAAGTACAAGCAGTAGAGGTAACAGTTATAATAGTAGCAGTATTATCAGCAGAAGCTGGTCTCCATTAACTTGACAAACTCATTGAAGTCAATCTGCCCCATCCCTGCTTTCATCATGTGTTGTGATCAGTTGTTTGCGTGCTTCCAAGGACAGACCTTCTCTGTAGCCCAGTTTGGGGAGCACTTTCTGGAGTTTCGCCATACGAACCCATCAAAGTTGTCGTTCCTCCTCCACTTGCTCCAAGCTAGGCTCAAACATGAACAAAGGCTCATCATAACCCATGTATTCCTCAAAACACTTGCCTTCCTGACTAGAAGGCATGAAATATTCGATGCCAATTAATTGTCTTCACTACATGAATTTCCGCATCTTGAGTGCTGAGATCCTCCAGGTCTCCTTCAGCCAGACTAGATGTGTTATTTTTATGTTGTTCGCTGTGAATTTTGAATGAATAATTGGGAAACTCGATATTGTGCAATCTAAGCAAACACAGGAAGCTACAAAAGAACTTCTGAAGTTTGATGACCAGGTTGATGGTTGGACAAGAGAAGAACAATGAGAGAGAGTATGAAAGGATTCCAGGAGATGCGTTTTCTTTTTGAAAAGGAAAGAAAAGGCTTCTCCTGGAATCCATTCTCTCTCTCTCTCTCTCTCTCTCATTGTTGCAGGAGATGCCTTTTCCTTTGGTTTTTCTGGCTCATCTGAATTAAAAAAAAAAAAAAAAAAAGGAGAAGATAAAGATAGGGCTTTGGACATGATTAGGATACCGAAATAGCTGTCAAGGTAGAGGAAGGATCGTGTTTGGTGCAATGTCCAGTAGTTGATAGAATGGAGGAACAGAAGAAAGAGGTATCTATTTTTTTTGATAAAGAAGTGGTAGCTATTTGCCTGGACGAAAGGTAGAGAAGAAAACGACAGTGGTTATTGCATCACTTCAGGAGCACCTTCCCATTGCATTAAAGACATTTGATTACTGCTAAGATGGTAGCCCGGTTGGTAGGGGCTTAAATTTTTCATCTATCGATCATGGATTCGAGGCATGATCCCTACGGATCACTCGATTAAATCCAGGATACGTCATGGAGCACATGATCGGAGTAGGAAAAAAGCACACTACTCCATCGACTTAGTGGAGTCAGGCTGACGTACTCATCAATAATTAAAAAAAAAAAGACTTTTGATTTAGTGATTACAAGTTTACTGCTGAAGAGTTCCATTTTCATTTGGGGCGAGGTCTCTCCCCCTCCATTTTTCTGTAAATAATAATAATAATAATAATAATTGCAAAGTCACAAATAAAAAAAATAACAGTTAGTGTTGCCAAATTTGTGTTTATTTTTAATGTGTTCTTGTGATATGTATGGGTGTTTTGAAGCGGTTGCTGGTAAAAACCATCTTGATGTGTATATCTACTGCAAAACAGAGGTTTCTTATGATTTATCCACTACAGTAAAACAGGGCTTTAGCGACGCTATTTTTGGCCTTTATCGATGCTTTTAAGCGTCGCCAAGAGACCTCCCGATGCTTTTCAAAGCGTCGCCTATGCAAGCATGGGAACGCTACCTGCCGACGCTTTAAAGCGTCGCTAGAGTTAAGTCTAGCGATGCTTTAAAGCGTCGCTAGAGTTAAATCTAGCGATTCTTTAAAGCATTGCTAGGTTTGTACCTAGACTTTGTACCTAGGTTTGTACAAACCTAGCAACGCTTTAAAGCGTCGCTAGACTTAACTCTAGCGATGCTTTAAAGCATCGCCAAGTTCAAACCTTTAAAGCGTTGCTAGACTTAAAACTGGCGACGCTTTAAAGCGTCGGCAGAATTTTTTTTTTTTAAAAAATAAAACAGATAGCTATTCCTATATATATACAACACAACCTATATATATCATCAAAATGAAATTCTTCAAACCTGTATCACATCCAACATACACAAACAAATAAAAACATTCAAACCTGTATCACATCCAACATACATAAACGAATAAAAACATTCAAACCTGTATCACATCCAACATACATAAACAAATAAAAACATTCAAACCTGTATCACATCCAACACACAGAAACACAAACACAAACCAATAATAAAGATATATATATATATATATATAAAAGTGCCAATCCAAGTTCAAATAAATAAAAAGACATAAAAAAAATAATAAAAAAAATAACTAGCATCACTGATCCGCGGGAGGCTGGTCGTCGTCAGGTCTGCGACTCGTAGATGCACCAGGAACCTACAAGATATACATCAGGAATTATGATACATACATTATATATATTATAAATAATTAGATACATACAAAATTAATAAATAATTACTTACCTGAGATGACATGAACATATGCAACACAGATGTAACATGCTCTAGCTGAGACCTAATGGTCTGCATCTCTGCTCTATCTACATCATGTGTCTGTCGGAGCTCTGCTATCTCCTCCTGGAGCTGACGAACATGTAACTGATCATGACTCTTTCTAGTATCCCGAGTACATCTACTTACCTCAGATAACTGAGTAGGGGTAACTCCAATCCCATAATCTCTCACTCGTCCAGGACGCTCTGGTCCCATCAACTCCGAGAATATCTCGGCCTCGATGCAACTGCTCTGAGTAGATGATGAACCCTCGCCAGCACGCTCGGAGATCATAGAGGTAGCCATATTCTATATTTTATAAAAAACACATATATCACTACTTAATAAAAATAAAAATATAAATTATAATATAATATAAATAAAAAAATATACATATATATCTCTGGACTCCTCTTGAACAAAACTGCCATCCTGGTGAACGTGAGTCATCCGATAGAATTCCACCTCACCAGGCTCCCTCCCTTGCTAATCATCCTATATAAAGAATAAATATTACAAAAAAATCTAAAATAACACATCTTATACCCCGTACCATGATACATGGCACATGCATGATACATGATGATACCTGATGTTAAAACTATAAGTATACTAAAAGTATTATAGGATGAGAAACATACAAACTCATGCCTAAGCCGTGCATAACTCTTGGACCCCGCTATATGAGGAACAGTCTGAGCTGCTCGTGCAGCTCTACCAATAGCAGAATATGTCTACAAAATAAAATTAAAACTATGTTATATATTGTATAATTATAATTATGACGAGTGAAAATTAATAAATTTCGAAGTGTTTAATGATACTACACAACCTGCGCCCTCTCGGAGAACCAATAGTGCACCAACTCCCTCCACTGATGAGGGTGAACATCAGGAGGACAGGTAGCTGCAACCTGCTCCTCTGTCCTACCCTCTCGCATGTAGTCTCCCTTCAACTTCACCCTATATTCTTTTCACTTGCGATTGAGAGACTTAAGAACAAAATCAGAAGTATCTGGAGGGAGAACGAACTTGCTCTACAATTTAAATAAACAATAAAATATGTATTAAATGAAATAAGCAATTCAACTGTTAAAAACCTAAGATATAAAATAATATATCAATTTTTTTACCTGTACAAATCAAAGCATCTCTACTTTATAAGCAGGAAGCATGTCATTCCATTTCGAATAATTCAGGGGACATAGCTGACCCCGGCGTGCTACTGTTCCCAGAAAGTTAGTCAACAAGTTAGCAGCTTTCTTAATAGGCTGCCCTAGCTTGTTGCACTCTATCACTATCCTCTTGCCCTCAGGTAACTGCCACACATCACGGACTAGTGTGGGATCTCGCCTATGCCTGAGTCTCCCAGATCCATCTACAAAAAAAAAAAATGCAGAACATTGTATATCAAAACTATTTTATATGCATGAATTGAAATGAGATAGCATTATTAAATTACGTACCCTGTATCTATATATCATCGACGATAGGCTCGTCATCAGGATGATCCATAGGATGATCGTGACATGCAGACTCGGAGGGAATGGCGTCATCTTGAGGTGTAGAGGTAGTAGCATTGGCCTGATGTGTAGAAATAGAGAGACTGGCATCAGACCGATATGAAACTGATCGACTGCCCTTGGGCTGCTATGCTGAAGAAGTACCAGTCTCGGTCTGGAAATACTGAAACTGTACATCTGCTAATCGCTTCCTTCGAGGCATGGTGTACCTAACCTGCATTATTTAAAAATAAGTCAGTCAACATTATAATCAAATTATAACGAAAATGAATTGCAATTTAAAAGATAACATAATCATTAATGAAAAAATGTAAACCATCTTATAAACTACTTACTTGTCATAATCAACCAGTTGTACCTTTCTCGGAATCCAACCTAACCAAAATGGTTGTATCATTTATATGATCATCTGGCACAATATTATAAGGCATACATTGAGTGTAAGTATCATCATCTTCTTCTTCCACCCTTTTTTTCATGTCATACAAGTCTCTGGATTTTGTCTTAATAAAGTAGCCCATTCTTTATCTTTCGAGTCTTGTACATAAAAAACTTGTCGAGCTTGAGATGAAAAGATAAATGGATCATCCTTCAATAATACACCCATATGTATCAATCTTGAAAAATTAATAAGTATGAATCTGTTTGAGTCATTTTTCAAACCTCTCGGTGTATTTATATCCACCTAATCGCATCAAAATAATACAACTTTAAAATTTTCATAATAATCCAACTCCAAAATATCTTTAAGTATACCATAATAAGATTTTTCATCTGCTTCTATCATAACACCACTGTTCTTAGTTTTTCTAAGTTTCTCGCGCTTCTTGGTATGAAATTTAAAGCCATTTATAATAAAATCATTATATTTGTTCACAATATAATTTGGACCTTTGGTAAGTGCTATTAGTTCTGCTGAACTATTTTTCCACCATCAGTACCGTTACCTAGAAAATATAAGATCAATTATCGATCACTTATTCGATGTTAAATGTATATAAAATTATTACACGACTTATATATACTAACATAATTGGCAAGCCATTTAGGGAATAACTCAACCAACCATCTTTATTCAATCTTTGGATTAGGACGAGTGGAATGATTGGCTTATCTTTGTACAGCTAAAAATTCACTGTATGACAATCAAATATAAGTTTGACAACAATATGTCTAATATTTAGTATTATCCATGTGTAGATAGACTAACCTGCGATAATCAGATATTATGTCACTATGTAGTAATATATAATGGTGTGCTTGTGACAAGGATTTATGGTCAAGAACAATACTTTCAGCTTTTCTTATAAATCTTCCAGATGATGCAAATTTGTATAGATCTGTATTCTCCATAGTATCACCATGACGTTGAGGTCGATTGAATACAGTCTCTACACCTTCGAGATATCTTGAATAAAATGTTAAACACTCTTCAGCAATATATCCCTCTGCTATTGAGCCCTCAGGATGGGCTTTGTTTCATACATAATCCTTCAAACATAAAAGATACCTTCAAAAAGTATGATATTTATTAATATTAATATCACATTAAATAATAAAAAAGATATATAAATTATAAAATTTAAGTTTTACAGCATTACCTCTTGATAGGGTACATCCATTTGTACTGTACCGTCCACCAAGTTTAGCTTCCGAAGCTAGGTGAATGAGTAGATGAACCATAATCATAAAAAATCCAGGAGGAAAAATATTTTCCATCTGACATAATGTAAGTACGAATTGAGACTGTAACTGATCAAGCTCCTGAGGATCAAGAACCTTAGAACATAATGCCTTGAAGAATGATGATAACTGAAAAACAACCATAATAACTTGTTTTGGTATTGACGACCTTAAAGCCAATGGAAGAATATCTTGCATTAATATATGTCCATCATGACTTTTAAGATTTGAAATTTTATGCTTTTTCAGATTCATACATCGTGAAATATTTGAGGCATATCTATCAGGAACTTTGATATTCTTTAAAACTGTTATGAAGAGATCTTTTTCTCGACTAGACATTGTATAACATGCATGAGGGATATAAGTTCTATCATTTGCAAGCACTTGTGGATGAAGTTCATGTCGGAAATCCATTTCTTTTAAATCAAGACACGCCTTCATGTTATCTTGAGTCTTTCCATCAATATTTAATATTATTCCAATCAAATTATCACAAACATTCTTTTCTATATGCATAACATCAAGATTATGTCGGAGTATATTATGCTCCCAATAAGGTAAGTCAAAGAATATGCTTTTTTTCTTCCATAATTGTTTAGTATGCTGATGGGTAGATGCTGTGATTATATCATCATCATTTTCAACTTCAAAGAAATTATCCGGATCCTCGAACACTATCGTATCTAAGGTGCAATATTAACTTCCTCTGATACTTCTTCTTATACCGAAGTCTCAACATCATCTCTTCCTCGCTTTTTAGAGGACTTTGTCATCTTGCCATAACTGTGTCTGATACCAAGCATTTGTCTACGAATATCAGAACCATAAGGTAGAATTGGAGCAGATCCCAACTCTATAGTACCATCAAATAAATCCTTCTGAAATCGAAATGGATGATTTGCCTCCAACCATCGACGATGTCCCATATAATAAAACTTTTCTCCATGTTTTAACCAAATTGAATGGGTTGATTCACCACAAGAAGGACATGCAACTCGTCCCTTAGTGCTCCGGCCAGATAAATTAGCATATGCAGGAAAATCGTTAACAGTCAATAATAGAGTTGCCCGTAGATTGAATGTTTGGCCATTCGAAGCATCAATTACACTGATACCCTCCCATAGTTGTTTCAATTCATCTATTAAAGGTTGTAAGAAAACATCAATATCATTGCCTGGACCCTTATCACTTGGAATGACCATTGATAAAATAAGTGAAGACTGTTTCATGCATATCCATGGTGGCAAATTATAAGAAATCAGTACAACTGGTCAGGTGCTATAGACATAACTTAAGGTCCGAAATGGATTGAACCCATCACTGGCTAAACCCAGCCTGACATTACGAGCATCAGATGCAAAATCAGGATGTCTATCATCAAATGCTTTCCATGCTAAACTATCCGCTGAGTATCTCAGCATTCCATCTTTTGTACGGCTTTCATCATGCCATCTCATTGACAAAGCTGTCTTTGATGATGCATAGATCCTTTTCAATCTAGGTACAAGAGGAAAATAGCATAATACATTCATCGACTTTTGTTTAACATCCACACACATGGCACGACTCTTGATCAGCATATTTTTTCCGATATAATATACAATCATTTGGATAGCTATGAATCTTTTCGTATCCAAGATCCAATTCCTTTACTAGTTTTTTGGCTTCATAACAAGATGTTGATAAACTAGTACCTTCAGGAAATGCATCCTTTAACAACTTGAGTAGCATAGTAAAACTCTTGCCAGACCATCCATTCAAGTATTTTATATGAAACAAATGCACAAGAAATTTTTTTTTTGAAAAGTTCTTGCAACCGACATATAATTCTTGATCTGCATCTCTTATCAGCTTCTGATAACGATCTGTTCCAACATTAGTTGGGGGTATCGACTCTCTATTATGTATAGATTCAGTAAATATAGGATCCTCAAGTAACCCAGCTGCTACTTGTCCTCCACTATAATCTCCAGGATGTTGAGCATCATATTCAAAAGTATCTCTGAGCAAACCCCTGATATCATCATCTCTTGCAAGATTTTTCTGTTGGTTACTAGATCAAAAATCAGGTATATGTTCCATGTTAAAGGTTTGGTTACATGTAGATTGTAACCTTGACTCTCCATGAAAAAATCTCTCAGTATAACCTCTTAAAAAACCATTCCATACCAAATGTTCTTCAACAATATTTAGATATAGAGAACTAAAATTTATACATTTTCGGTATGGACATAAAATCTTTCCATTGATACTACTTCTCTCCATACCAAATTTAATGAAATTCTGTACTCCATCAATATATTCTTTGTTATTCCTCAGTTTAGTTATCCAACTCTTATCCATTGTAAGATAAAACTAACTGAAATAAATAAATATTTATAAGAATAGAATAAATTTAAAATAAGTTTATTCAATAGATCAATTACAGTATTATTAAATGTACCATATCACCAACAAATAGGTAAAGAGGTCCTATCCCATTCAAGAATTGCATTAATTATATAGGTCATTTACAGTAACCAAAGGATACGCAGCAGAAGTTCCAGAAAAATTTTGACAGCATTTTTCCTTAATTCTCCCCATACAAATAAATATGTATGAGGAGAACTAAAAGAAAATACTATCCGAAATATATCTGAAACTCTATCCATACCGTTTGATTACTGTAAGTACCTATAAAATTATTTGCAATTCTCAAACTATCCAAACTGGACATTCAATTGACCATTGTACATATTTCTCCCATCCGTACAAAAATTAAATAATTGTATGGATCCTGTAGAATATGTACTTTAATCAATTAACGGATCTATGTTTCAATGCAATGCAAGTTTTTAAAAAAATATCTAAAAAATTATAATTGATCGTAACAAAGCTATAGATGGTATTGAAATCAAAGAT
This sequence comes from Areca catechu, assembly GCA_021397845.1. Taxonomy (NCBI): domain Eukaryota; kingdom Viridiplantae; phylum Streptophyta; class Magnoliopsida; order Arecales; family Arecaceae; genus Areca; species Areca catechu. The sequence goes on from CM038041.1 coordinate 13,046,896, forward strand.
TTGCAATAATGAAACTAACTTTAAAGCATAACATGTTCAGTAAGATACATGTATATACCATGAAATTTATAAATAAATAGAAATAATCTACTAAGAAAAAAATAATAATAAAAAATAAGGAGGAGGCTCAGTTATATACTATTTAATCTGCAACTAAATCAAAACGACTACAATCGGTTGCCTATAAAAGAAGGCCATCCAAGATTGTTGCAATTAGAAATAGTTGAATCAGCCAAACATACATCGTATAATCATCATAGCCTCCATATACAAACCTTAAACCATCGATATCTATTACTGATTACAAGATCTAAAATAAAACAAAAAGTAATAATATGTCAGTAATCTCCTCCTATACATTGTAATGAGGTCAATCATTATCGGAGGAAGATCCATCGATATCTACTGGCTTTGAAGTTGAAGTTGATTTCTTTTTTTTGGAAGATGCTCTCACCCTCTGTCTGGATGAACTTGTCTGGGTTTCTGATGCCTGTTTGGAAGACAACCGAACTGGTTCAACTGTCGTCTGTGCTGGAGGTCGGGTGGAGATAGGTGACGGCTATGGGCCAACAGACTGTCGGGGCTTGCCAAAAAGGAGCTGATCGACGTGAGCGGCCAATGATTGCAACTGATGCTGCATAGCAACAAAATATGTATCAAAGCTGTCGTGCCGCTTGTCCACATCATTAGTGAATAACCCGAGGATTCCACAAGCATTTTGTATCATACCTCGGAGTCTCCCTGCCTCAGATGCCACGTCTGAAAGTGAGGTAGGGGCTTCCCCTGCATCTCTCTGACCCGAATGCCTTGAATGACCTATGGATGACCCTTCTGCTGATATTCTTTCATTCATTAAAGTCACAGCTCTCTCAATATCAAATAATCTAATCTCGATTTGAAGCTGTCTTCCTAAAAATCTATGCATATCGGTTGATAATTCCTTCAATTTTTCCAACATATCTGAAACCAACTGAAGCAGGACCGAAGAATATGGAACAATAGCTATCAAATCTGAGGGTAGAACATAAGATGGGTATTGATGACCAATAGAAGTAGATGATTGAATCTACCTTGCAACCTCTCGAGCAATGGCAGATATCTGATCGGGATGAAGCTCAATGCGACTTACTTGATTAGTAGGAGGTACATGTGGAGCTGGAACATCTAAATGAATTTCCTGTTGATGCCATTTGTCAGACTGTCTATCAGAACTGTCAGGCATCTCAGAAGTAGTACCAACATCTCCGCTTGTTGGTACTGGCTCCTCATCCGCTACAACATCTGGATGAGGTTCAGAAGGTCCTTCCTCCTCTGCTGCCCCTCCTCCCCACCATCTCTGGGCCTCAATCCCCTGACTCTTATCCAACGATCGTTTACTTTATTATATCCCATCCTATGAAGTGAATGTTCATTGTAAATATCTGTATGTCCAAGTTCGCATGATGACTCACCCCTCAATCTTATTCCTACCATTCTAAAAACATGGGTGAGTGCCATTCCATAGGGCAATGTGGCTTTCCTCTTCATCACGGTATCCTTCATAGCAAATATAATCAATTCAGGTAGATTAATGGGGATTTCCTTAAGTATGTGATACATGACCACTATGTCTCGACTGGTCACTAAATCAAACTTCCACTCCTAGGAAGAAGGATTTTTGAGACAATGTGATGTAACAGTCTTTTCTCCACCTCAAAATCCCTAGCCTCAACTTTTTGCACTTCTTCATCATCATCCCTGTCCAATAGATAATTCAGTTTATCAATTCTCCCATCAGGAGAATCCTCCAGAACACCATATACTGGAACCCTAAATGCTTGTCCTAGGATATATTCAGTTAAATGTATTTCAGTTCCTTTGACTGTTGATGTTATTGATGTTTCCTCAAAATATGCATTTTGATAAAATTCCTTAACCAATTGCATATATACAGGAACCTTTGTTTTAAAATAGAATTCCCACCCTTGCATTTTAATTCTTTTTCCAATTATAAATCCTTCTCTATCCAAAAAGTTGAAGTCTATAACCCTTCCCACATCAACTTGTTGTCCAAGAAAGGAAATCTTGCCTGGAGTTGCAGGAGTTGAACCCATTTCTGGTTGGGTAGACACTGCGTCGCTAGTTCCACCATGGGAGACCCTTTGATGCTTTTGTGTCCGCAACTTGGGGGCCATGTTTGATGATTTGTTGCTGAAAGCTAACGATTTTGGTGTAGAATATCCGAAACAATGGGTTTGATTTGGAAGAAAATGGATGGTGGTTGGATTTCAAAGAAATGTAGGAAATTAGGGCATCTAGGTTGCTTCACAAACGTCTGAATGGAATGTTTGACGAAAAGGAGTTCAGAATAGAGGGATTCTAATCTATTTAAACTAGTTGGGAGGATAGATTTTGTTTAAATGTGAGAGCATGAGTCGGTTATCGAAGGGAGAACGGTGTGCGAACCACCGTAACTGCTCATATTTTGGTGATTGCGAAAGGGATGGAAGTGGGTTGTTTTTGGTTTAACATGGATTAATTTGTAAACTTCTTTGTGAACTAAATTATCGAAAATAATTGTTTAATGTTGTCATAATTTTTTACATCAATTGTCGACAACATTGTCAACAAGTTGTCTGATTTTTTCTATTTTCCTTCCAGATGTGGTTCACTTTTGTCGATAATTTTGTCATCAAATTCCAATTCTTATCTATTTTTTTGTCAATCGGATCATGGTTGTCAACAACTTTGTCGATAAATCTGCATGAAATGGATAATTTTAAATTAACTTTTAATAGTTTGTCGACAAATTTGTCAACAGTTTTTCATTATATTTCTGTTAAGTTTCTAGATAGCTGCAGAGTTGTCGACAATGTTGTCGACAACTTTGATTAAATTTTCTATTTTTATATTATGTTTCTGCTTGCTTGTCAACAACATTGTCGATAAATATTTGGACAACATTGCATTTCAAATTAATTAATTTAAAAATAGTGTAATTGTGTTGTTAGCAACTTTATCGACAACTTTGCATTTCAATTCTGTATTTGATATCAGAGTTGGTTTGTGTACACAGTTATTCAACGTGCTGTACACAGTTATTAAGAGTGGTGTACACAGATATTCAGAGTGGTGTACACAGTTAACTTTAGAAGTGTGTACAAAGTTATTCAAAGTACTGTACACAGTTATTCAGAATGGTGTACATAGTTATTCAGAGTGGTATACACAGTTATTCAGATGTTTGTACACAGTTAACTTTAGAAGTGCTGTACATAGTTATTTAAAGTGGTGTACACAGTTATTCAGAGTTGTGTACACAGTTATTCAGAAGTGTGTACACAGTTAACTTTAGAAGTGCTGTACACAGTTATTCAGAGTGGTATACACAGTTAACTTTAGAAGTGCTGTACATAGTTATTTAGAGTTGTGTACACAGTTATTCAGAGTGGTGTACACAGTTATTCAGAAGCGTGTATACAATTAACTTTAGAAGTGTGTACACAATTATTCAAAGTGGTGTACACAGTTATTCAGAATGGTATACACAGTTATTCAGAATGGTATACACAGTTATTCAGAGTGGTATACGCAATTATTCAGAAGTGTGTACACAGTTAACTTTAGAAGTGCTGTACACAGTTATTCAGAGTGTTGTACACAGTTATTCAGAAGTGTATACACAGTTAACTTTAGAAGTGTGTACACAATTATTCAAAATGGTGTACACAGTTATTCAGAATGGTGTACACAGTTATTCAGAATGGTGTACACAGTTATTCAGAGTGGTATACATAGTTATTTAGAAGTGTGTACACAGTTAACTTTAGAAGTGCTGTACATAGTTATTCAGAGTGGTGTAGACAGTTATTCAGAGTGGTGTACATAGTTATTCAGAGTGGTGTAGACAGTTATTCAGAGTGGTGTACATAGTTATTCAGAAGTGTGTACACAGTTAACTTTAGAAATGTGTACACAGTTATTCAGAATGGTGTACACAGTTATTTAGAGTGCTGTACACAGTTATTCAGAAGTGTGTACACAGTTAACTTTAGAAGTGTATACATAGTTATTCAAAGTGGTGTACACAGTTATTCAGAATAGTGTACATAGTTATTCAGAAATGTGTACATAGTTAACTTTAGAAGTGCTATACACAGTTATTCAGAGTGGTGTACACAGTTATTCAGAGTGGTGTACACAGTTATTCAAAAGTGTGTACACAGTTAACTTTAGAAGTGCTGTACATAATTATTCAGAGTGGTGTACACAGTTATTCAGAGTGGTGTACACAGTTATTCAGATGTTTGTACATAGTTAACTTTAGAAGTGCTGTACATGGTTATTTAGAGTGGTGTACACAGTTATTCAGAGTTGTGTATACAGTTATTCAGAAGTGTGTATACAGTTAACTTTAGAAGTGCTGTACAAGTTATTTAGAGTGGTGTACACAGTTAACTTTAAATGTACTGTACACAGTTATTCAGAGTAGTATACACAGTTATTCAGAGTGGTGTACACAGTTATTCAGAGTGGTGTACATAGTTATTCAGAAGTGTGTACACAGTTAACTTTAGAAGTGTGTACACAGTTATTCAGAATTGTGTACACAGTTATTCAGAATGGTGTACACAGTTATTTAGAATGGTGTACATAGTTATTCAGAGTGGTGTACACAGTTATTCAGAGTTGTGTACACAGTTATTTAGAGTGGTATACATAGTTATTCAGAAGTGTGTACACAGTTAACTTTAGAAGTGCTGTACACATTTATTCAGAATGGTGTACACAGTTATTTAGAGTGGTGTACACAGTTATTTAGACATTTGTATACAGTTAACTTTAGAAGTGCTGTACACAGTTATTTAGAGTGATGTACACAGTTATTCAGAGTTGTGTACACAGTTATTCAGAAGTGTGCACATAGTTAACTTTAGAGGTGCTGTACATAGTTATTCAGAGTAGTGTATACAGTTAACTTTAGAAGTGCTGTACATAGTTATTCAGAGTGGTGTACACAGTTATTCATAGTGGTGTACACATTTATTCAGAAGTGTGTACACAGTTATTCAAAGTTGTATACACAGTTATTTAAAATAGTGTACACAGTTATTCAGAAGTGTGTACACAATTAACTTTAGAAGTGTTGTACACAGTTATTTAGAGTGATGTATACAGTTATTCAGAGTGGTGTACACAGTTAACTTTAGAAGTGTGTACATAGTTATTCAAAGTGGTGTACACAGTTATTCAGAATGGTGTACACAGTTATTCAGAAGTGTGTACACAGTTAACTTTAGAAGTGCTGTACACAGTTATTCAGAATAGTATACACAGTTATTCGGAGTTGTGTACACAGTTATTCAGAGTGGTGTACATAGTTATTCAGAGTGGCTTACACAGTTATTCAGAAGTATGTACACAGTTAACTTTAGAAGTGTTGTACACAGTTATTCAGAGTGGTGTACACAGTTAACTTTAGAAGTGCTATACATAGTTATTCAGAGTGGTGTACACAGTTATTCAGAGTTGTATATACAGTTAACTTTAGAAGTATGTACACAGTTATTCAAAGTGGTGTACACAGTTACTCAGAATGGTGTACACAGTTATTCAGAGTGGTGTACACAGTTATTCAGAAGGCAATAAATCTGACAAGTGTGTACACAATTATTCAGAAAGGTATGATTTGTCGACAACGTTGTCGACAACCATGATATATTGTCGACAATTATATCGACAAGTCGTACAGTTAATGCAAAAAAAATAGAAGATGAAATGTATGTTGTCGACAAATTTGTCGACAATAAAATAGAAGATTAATTGTATGTTGTCGACAACGTTGTCGACAAAAATACAGCAATATAGGCAAAATATAGAATATCTTTGAGAAATTATCGACATAATTGTCGACAAACATGGACTCTGATACGAAAAAAAATAAGTTATTGCGAACATGTCGACAACATTGTCGACAAAAGGATTGGCACAAGCTCTGAAACTGTATGGCTGCTCTGAGATTGTCGACAAATTTGTCGACAAACAAAAAAAATCAATTCTTCCTGAAATTATGTTATCTTTAAAAATATTTTCTTAAAAATCATATATATGGAAATTATAAAGGCTAGTAAATAATGAAAAAGGAAAGATGCTAAAAAATATGTATATATATGCTTCAAATTGGAGAAATTTCATGGAGAATACAGTGTGTTGGTAATTTTGAATATTTCAATATAGTTTGACATCATTTCAGAAACATTCAAATGACCCTTTATAATAAAATTAAAAAATTATTTACGAACAAATACATGATGTTGCGAGGAAAAAAAGGTATACACAATAATCATTAAGAACAAAATTCCTTTCATTTAAATCTCCAAATAGTCTTTACAAATTCTATCTTTAACTTTCATATACAAATGCATCCTTTACATCACAAAATTTTTTCTACAACAACGATGCCCCTACATTGTCAACTTACATATCATCTTTTCCATGTAATAAAAAAAATTCTTGGTATGTCGCACAATAGTTGTATAACAAAATATTCCCCACTATCCATCTCCTGTGCAAGGATGATTCGTTGAACACTTCATTGAAATGTGTTGATTCATGTCTAAATAGATGCTCCGAAAATAGTAGCATGTATATTCCACAGTCAACTGTATCGTGCCTCTGTTATAGACAGTCTCTTACATCTTCTACTTTAGCTGAACAGATGGTTACCCCAAATTGTTCTTCAAGCCAAAATCGAATAAATATTGCCTAAATGATAAATTATGAATTATCACAAAATCCAACTTATTGATTGTTTAACAAAATGGAAAGCAAAAACATTAAATAATTAATGCTTACATATTTTTCAGTTTCTTCTGATACTTTAATACTCCATAAAGAGTTGTAGCAGTAAAATCGGTGCTCAATCAAATCCAGAACAAGCAGATACCAATGCCATCTTGTGTTCATTGGTATGAAGAGGTACCTACGATGATGCAGATCACTCAAGTGAATATTCTCCATCCATTTCTTAATGCTCGAAGAACCTGAAAACAGAATCTCTTTCGTCACATCTAACATCACCTCACTGATCGACGACAGGCATTCAAGTACATCACTCTACATTCAATAAAAGAAAAGATGAAGATAAGTAAATAACATCATAAACCAAGTAAAGGATCTATGTTACTGTAAACGTAGTGTATACTTGTATCTCACACTGTAAAAACAAACAGCGGTTCTTCGAAGAATGCCTGTCCTCTAAATGTGCAAGCTCCAATAAGCGTAAGTAAACATTAATGACCTATATCCTTAAAAAACAAAAAAAAATAAAACCAAAAAGGCAACACAATTTCTCAGCTTGAACAACCAACAACCATAAATAGTTAAATATTACATAAATCGCTCCGTACTGGGCCATCTTTAAGTACTTGATCAAATGCAGTAGAGGTACAAGAAGGTTTTGTAGAATTGGGATCCTTCCAAATAGTATCACTATATATATTCGACTAATGATTATTAAGAAAGTTATTCTCATACGTATACTTATTCCAATAACTTACTATATTTGATCCTCTCTCTGAAAGAATTGAATTACTGCTTCCATGTATGATGGGAGTATACTTCTGCCCTTCTCAATATTAGTCCCTCTTGCTCCCGTTACTTTTGTCAAATCAACAATCACTGAACTTGAAATATCTATTTTTCGACAAGAGGCTCGATTTTGCTAAAATTTAATTCAATACATTAATATATTTGAAGTACAGAGGATATAAGGTTACATAATGTCAAACAAATGTAAAAATTCACAAAAAAAAAATTGTCTAAACCTCTCTAATAAGAGATGAAGCATGTTCTTCTTCAACTTCTTCCGGCTTCTCCACATTTGCAGATGATACAGGCTTCGAATGTGTACAATGAGCCTGGAGATCAGACTGGATAGTAGGCAATGCTTCAGCTCCTTCACCCATCTCCTGCTCCTTTTTCTTTCGAGCATATTTATAGGTTCTTTGATCTTTTACCGTGACCTTGGCTTTCTTAGTGGGCTTTCTAATGCGAGGTCCCATTTTTACTCTCTTGTATAAAGATGACACATGTTTTGAAGCAAAACCTTCCTTATCACATGAAACATCATCCACCGAGGTGGCCTAGCAACAACAAAAATCTCACTTAAGTAACACTTCATATTTAACTATGAAAACCAAATCTTTCATAATAAACTGAGATACCTGAACATCTTCTTGAACAAACTCGATACCAAGGTCTCTAACAAATGGAGAGCTCTCTTCACCTGTAACTTGGAGCTCGGTGCCCACCTAACATTGAAGGCTATTAACATTATAATTGAAATTAAGTGAATGGAATTTATATTAAAATCTATATCTTCATAATCACCTTAGAGGGGAATGTATATTTGCCGGCACTGTCATCGGGCATCATTAAACCATTATCACGTAGTATCTTCTCAATGCACGATACCCTCCTACCCAGCGAACATAATCGTGCATCATCTCCGCATACATCATCAGCAGGTTGAGTGTCCTCTATGCGAATACCATGATAGAGAAGTGACCTCTCAACCATTGTTATTCTTCCTTCTAAATCACTAAATGAAACCTTTTTATGCTCGCTACATGATGGAACCTGAGATATTATACAGCATTGTAAGCATATTAGGGACTAAGCTTTGTATATGAAGTACATGTCATATTAAATATTATACTTCAATTAACTGTTTTAAATGGAAGTTTACAACTAATTATATAACTGCATCAATATAAAGCAAAATATCAAAGCGCAAAAACTTTAATATGGGCCTGTGGTCTCACCTCTATCGGAATGTGCCGTTCTAACCTTCCTTCAAAGAGATGGTTCAACTCATCTTCAGTTGCCTGTAATACATCGACCACCTAACAAGAACAACAAATATAAGTTACAGATCAGATTACAAAATTTCTAATGTTATATACAAAAAAATTATACCTCTGAATCCTTTAAATTCTTCATGACTTTAATTATTGAGTCGACCTTACAGGGAAATGGGGCATTACTCCAACGGAACAAACAGGGATATGTAAATGCTGGCATGTGCTTTCCTACAAGACTGTTCGAATGCTCGACAGCCCATGCCTAAAAAAAAAAAAAGATAATTGAAATAATTACATTGTACAAAAATTAAGTCTAAATAAATTATACTGCAACTAAAGATAAGCTTACCACCAACGCAACTGTGCAACCATCCATATAGCCAGCGGAACCTACGCCGCTCATGTTCCTCATCCGGACGCTATACGCTAGGCTCGAAATTTGCTGGCGAATGAAAGAATAAACAGCATAACCCCAATTATATATAGCTATACTATCTAGATCATCAATATATAAAAACAAAATTCTTAGGAATGATGTAGTGTACAGTTGGGAACAGGATTGTTACAAAAAGAAAAACTATCCATAACTTAGTAAAGTCTACCACATCATCCAATCCACTCTTTCCAATAAGAGACACCAATTTATTTTTTATTAAATCCTGAGTTGCCTTTTTATGGTCCCCATCAAAAAAACGGTTCAGAATGTCTGACTCAACTGTCCCCTCCCTATGAAAAAGAACCTCATCACCCATTGCATTCAGTCCAAGAACAAGGGCAATGTCGGACCCTACAAATGGAACTAGAGTTTTACCAAACATAAAATCCTTGCCCTCGTCGTCCCAAAATGGTAAAAGTGCATCTAACAACGGTCTGCTCTACTTGATGTATGGCAGCTCAAGCAAATGCCCAAATGGAGTAGCATTTATTCTTTACCTTTGATCGCCATACATCAAGTTAATTAGATCTTCTGCAACCGTGGTGTAGTTGCGAAAGTAGCATCTCCCATTTATCATAGTGCTCGACGTAATGACCACTTCTTTAACTTTCTTTCTTGGCTTCATTACAAAACTGCATCGCAAATAAAATTTTAAAAAATTATTATAATTTACTAATATTATGCTCTTATCATAAAGACATCACAACACAATCTATCATACATTCCTCTATTGATGAACGAACATTACTTGTTATCAATATAACAGACTATATTAACTAATATTATATAAGAACAATCATACAAAAATAGATTTAGGAAATATATTTTCAACTATGATAAACATGACTTCCCAACAAAACTGCATCGCAAATAAAATTTTAAAAAATTATTATAATTTACTAATATTATGCTCTTATCATAAAGACATCACAACACAATCTATCATACATTCCTCTATTGATGAACGAACATTACTTGTTATCAACATAACAGACTATATTAACTAATATTATATAAGAACAATCATACAAAAATAGATTTAGGAAATATATTTTCAACTATGATAAACATGACTTCCCAAGGTTGAATGATATATATATTTGATAGATTACTTTTTCTATATCATTGACCATATTACATGTTTTTGTTACAAAACCATCAAACCATGAAGTGGCATCTAAATACTGCTCAAATCAACTTTTCATTGATGTTTAATTAATCCCAAATCAGAACACTATGATTTGACCACATTTGATATCTTTTCAAATATCTGACATTTTCTTTCTCCTTCCTACTACATTAAAAAAAATGACCTACATTACATTTTTTTCCATACTAACATTTAAGTATAATAAGTTTATCGAAAAACAATGATCTAATCTTCTTTTACCTGTGTTATCTATCTTCAGAAATACTCTGTCCAAATAATTCAATTCACTTATTTCAAATTTTATGGACTGAATGTATGATCTAAAGCCATCATGCTATTATATTAAACTATTCTAAATGCAATGTAAGGAGTAGAAGAGGGCACCACTCACATAGGGGAAAATGCTTATGCTAGACAAGATGGGCCGAAGGAGAACACCGAATCTGAAAATGAGAGAGAAGATTATTGAATGGTGGAGGCTTCAAAATAATTACTGCACGAAGTTTAGTAGACTGCAAAATTATTCCTGCCAACAATGGACCATAGGAAATAGAGTAAGTAACAACTCTGGCAACGATAATGGGTAAGACAGTCATGAAAAACCCTCGCAACAAAAAAAATGGTGTCGAACATTATGCGGAGAAGGAATCTTACCGTGATGAGAGGAAATTGGATGGGAATGGAGATTTATGGACGGAAAGGTTGATTATGATCGGAAATGGAGGTTTAATCGGAGAAAAGAAATTCTTGCAGTTCTTCCGTGGCAGAGACGAAGTTCTTGCAGTTCTTCCGTGGGAAGAGGAAAGGGAACACCGATGGGATATTTATAAAGGGTAAAATTGTCCAAAATTTGGACTAAAAGTTAAGTCATGCCTGTTCTGGACTGGGAGTTAAAAAAAGGGTCAACAGGGATTCCAAGTAAACTTGCAGTCAAAAATTGGACCACTAGTTAAAATCTCCAAAATTTTTTATTCAAACATCGATATCCACTTCATGAAGCTTATAATCCTTTTTAAAATAATTTTAGACTCTGTTGGCATGGAGTCTCTGGATCGGCCGGTCGGAGCCGCTGCGTCGCAGGATCGCTCCTTGGTTCACCTGCAAAACAGGTCCCTTGTCGGAGTTATTCCGGTGGGGGACACTCCGATGTCTAAGTCAGTGGCGGATCCCAGCCATAGAATGGGAAAGGTGTTGAGAGTAGGGAGAGAAAAAGGCTCTTGGAGATTGTAAGTGTATATGAGCGTGAGTGTTAGCGTATCTCTCGAACCATCATTCTTACCCTTATTTAAAAGAAGGCTTCCGGCCTGCGGCCCGCTCTTTTTTCGGTGATCATGGAGAGCCAATCTCTCCCATGATTGGCGATCGTGGGTTGTCATTGAGCGGTTCCAGCCAAATCGGAGACGTGGCAGTAGGAGTTGCGCACCATGATTATGGCATGATGATTGTCAATTGTAACTGTTGGTTACAGTTGCCTTTCTGGATCAGATTGTGGTCCAAGCTTCGGGCTTCCCCTTGCATGGGCCGAAGACCTGGTATTAGCCCTGGGATCGGAGATTGTGTCTACGACGGGGACCGAAGTACATGTCTTCAAAAGTCGATGAGAAGTTCGATCTCCGGTCAAGGCCGAAGACGTTACCCGAAGGACTGGCCTTCGGATGTCGTAGTCCAGTGTGTAGCCTTGGGTTGCCTGCAGTTGGCTTGTCCCTTGCTTGGTCCGAAGTCCGTGGTCCGAAGAGAGAGAGGACTTCGACTAGTCGAACCAGAGTTTGGCTTGTAGCTAAACCGGGATATCCCAATAGTTGCCCCCCATACTCTCAGTTTTCGTAGCAGAGATTTGAGAAGTAAGAGTATTAAGGCCTTGTCATTTTCCTTCTGGGAGACGGTGTAGTGGATGATTACGGGATCTTTGATTGGACTGCCCATCATGATCTGGAAATCAGATGGTGGACAGCTGTCACTCCTGGATTGGGAAAGAAGGAAAAAGTGGGTGGCCCTGGAACCACCTTTCCTTTTCCCGTTGCACGATGGTTGAGGCAGTCTTTTGGTTGAGATTTGGATGGTTGTGGTGGCTCTACCCCGTCTGTTGGATGAAGGGTATATCTTATCCTGGTGGTTAGTTGCTGGTGGGTTACCTCCCAGGATAACCTTGAGTCAATTCAAACCCGGCGGGGCTCCAGAGATCCCTACTTTTCTTTTGGAGAAGGACGAAGGTCCGGCCAAGGAAGCTTCTTCAACCTCGTCTCATCCTCCACCCAAACTGTTATGGACTACCAGTCTATTCCATAGGTAGAATCTTTTTTCTGCTCCCTTGCTTCATTCCTTTGTCATGGAAGGTACCGTAGAGAGTCAGGGGAAATAGGTTGGGCCCTCGGGGGTCGGAGACATAGTAGGTCCGGAGTCGATTCCCAGCTCAGTTTTTCAGGGCAAGGTAGCCCTTCTTTGGGATGCTATCACATTCTCGAGAAGTTTTCCTTCGTCCTCCCCGCGCCTAAGGAGCGGGTGAACGAACCTCCCCCTGGGTGCCTAGCCGTATATGAAGATCATCTGAAAGCTGGTCTTCGATTTTTCCTGCACCCCTTCTTCGTCAAGATCTTCTGCTTGTACCAAGTGGTACCAGTGCAGTTGACCCCGAACAACATCAGGAACATCTGCGGGTTCTTGGTTATGTGCAGCATCGCCAACATAGAGCCTAGGACCAATTTATTTATGGCCCTTTTTGTCCTCAAGAGGGATTTCCATAGCAACGGATGGTGGGTGATTGGCCCTAGATCAGGCCGCAGGGTTATCAAGGATATGCCCAGCGCCATCCACGGGTGGAAACCCATTTTTGTGTTCATGTTGTCTCTTGATTCATGGGGCTTCGATACGGTGTGGAAGAAGCATCGCCTGACTGCCAATGACGGGAAGAAGGTCTTGTCGGTCGATCAGTCGGACTACGATCTCCTGGTCAACTCTGAAGTTGCCCTCATCCGGAAACTGTTGGAGGAGAGAAATCTCCATCGGGCAGGAATTAGCAGATTCCTCTCATTAGGTATAGCAATAGGAATTTCTGCTCTTCTTTCTTGGTCTTATTGTAGCACAGTCAATTGAAGCGAACTCTTTTGCTTGTAGGTGGCGGGATGAAGCCCGGTTTGAGCTAGCTCCATCGGACTTCGGAGAAGAGGGTAGCGCAAGCCCCTCTCACTAGGTTTGCGGTTAGGAAGAGGGCTCGGAGGGATGATCCTGAGGGGGACCAAAGCACTTCGTCTTCCCAGGGGATCTCAGGGGAAGACGTAGCAGCCATGGAAGGGGCTTCGTCGAGACCCTATCCAGTCAAAACTCCATCGATGGCTATCTCCCCAGTTCGCACAACAGGGAGCCCGCCCCAAGGAGTGGATATGCCACCATTTTGCCCCCTGCTGCTGATAGGGGCAAAGCGCGGCAAGTCGAAGGAGAGTTCGTCTGCGGGGCTTCCTCAGTCGGAGTCCGTTCGACGAACTCTTCGGAGCTTTCACCTACTAGGGGATTGTTGGTCCCGGTCGTAGCCAGGCAGGCGTTGAAGGGTATGCTACTACCTCATAATTTGACGGTTCTTCAGAACCAGAATCTTCCTAGGGTGTCCGATTCTGCCTTCTCCGCCCTGCAACAGGTATGATCCTTGCCATTTCTCTATCTTGAGAATTGTTCGATTCATGACCCCTCTTTTTTGATGTAGTTGGTCTACGACTTCACCTTCATGGAGGGCCTGGGGAATGTAGACAGCCTTATCCATGGCCTTAAGGAGGAGCTTCAGATCGCCCGGGCTGCCAAAGAAGTAGCTGAGGAGCTGAAGCAGTCCATGGAGGACCATCTTGCTTGGATGAATGATAAAGTTCGTGAACTGAAGGGCGAACTGAAAAGTGCTCATCTGACAATGGCAGGGCAAGAGGCAGGGTGGAGGAGGAGCAGGAAACAAGTCGAATCCCTGGAACAGGCTGCTAGGGAGGATTAGGTGAAGATAGAAAGCCTGACCAAGGTGGCAGAGGAGGCTTCCAGGAGGGCTGAAGAGGCGATCCTGGAGTCCGAAGCCGCTAGGAGGGAGTCCGCGTCCTTGAAGAAGCAGGTGGACAACGCCGTGGCTGATTTTAAAATGTCTCCGCAATTCCAGGTGGAGATCAATGAAGTAACTTTGTATGGCTATCAGCACGGCTTCAACGACGGACTCTCCAGGGTGAAGGAGGCCTTCCCCCATCTCAACCTCTCCGGCATTCCTCCCTTCAACATAGCTGGAGAAGAAGAAGAGGAAGTGGAGGGGGCCAAAGCTGTAGTAGAGGTCGAGGAGGCACCATGTCCGGAGGAGGAGGCTACTACCCCAGTCGAAAATTTAGAGGTGACCCCAAATCCAATCCTGGCTCAAGAGGAGGCCCAGGCTGGAGGAGCCCAAGCTGAAGGTTCTTCGGTCCCGGCTCAGATTGACGAGGTCCTCCCAGAGCAGATTGATATGTTGCTCCAGTCTTGTGGTGTGGAGTCTTCTCCTGCTGATGTTGAGTGACCTGAGTCGCTCTAGATGTATTTTCCTTTTTTATACCTTGTATGACAACTTTTATAGATTTTGAAATGAATTCTCCTTTATACGCCATGTTATACTTCATGTGTAGCTCGAAACAATTTTACCATTCTTTCTTCTGCTTAGTCGAATAGTCGCTTCCGAAAGCCATTCAGTCAATAAGAACTGGTTTTACCGTTCTTTTTCCTATTTGGTTGAGCAGTCATGGCCGAAGGCCGTTCAGTCGATGAGGATGAACTTTGGAACGGACCGGAACTCTGTTGTCGAAGACTGTCGCCTTCCTTCGGATGTTAAGTTTGTCCGTTGGGGCGGACGAGAGTCATCTCCTGGCCAATCAATGATTGAGGAGATTTGATTGCAATCATTGTTGCCCACGTGGCACTTCGATATATGTACAGTCGTGATTTCTTGCGCCTTGTGAGTCGCCGGGTATCCTTTTCTGAAAAGGAGCCATTAATAATGCCGTCCACGATGAGGATTTCTCCAGATTCGAAGCGATGGCAGTTGTTGGCCTGGGAATGGCTCCCGAGCGACTTTCTGGTTCTCGAAGCGTCGCTCAGACACATGGTGCTTTTTGTTTTGGCTGGGAAGGATGTGGAGCACGCCTCCCCGCAGTCGGTTGTGGGTGCAGGGTCTATATAAATGGGACCCTGCCCTCTGCTGTCAAGGACCATAGTTTTTGTAGACTCTTTCCCTCCATTAATAACAATGATGTTCAACACTTTTGAGCTTCACTGTGCGGCAAAGAGAAGGGCCATCGATATGAAAAGGAAGCGAAGTTCAGAGTCTCTCGGGTCGGGGGACGATGAAGAGGAGCCTCTCGTGGACCGCCTTGAGAAGAAGGTCCGCCTGTTGGAGGCCCGTTTGAGGGAAGCTTGGGCCCAGGTCACGGTGGCGACCACGGCGACGGAGGAAGGCAGCAGAGGCCATCTCGAACTTCAAGGCTTCTGCTGCCTTCAAGGACGAACTCACCGGGGTGGCTCTGGACTCCTTCTACCAGGGGTTCCGGGAATATCGGAGGAAGGCCTCCAAGTTTTATAGCTTGAAGGGCTTGGACAATATTAAGCCCTCCGTTCCCTTTCCTGTGCATGAATTTGATTTCGACTCCGATGAGGGGTCGGACTCTGGTTCGGACGGGAACCCCGGGGGCCCTTCGTCGTCCCTCCAAATCTCTCCCCGCCAGTACGAGAAAAATCCGGCGGGGGGTTATTGAAAATTTTCCACATCCTTCTGGTGCTACTTTTTTTTTTTTTATGAGAGTTTCTTTTTCTTTTCCTTTATTCTTCCCTTTTTTTTTGTTGTAAAAAATTGAAAGGAATGAAAATCATTTTGTTACCTCTTCCCTTGTACTCTTTATGATGCGTGTAAGATGCTTTGTCTGTAATGTAGACTCCGCGGACCATCTTCGGTCTATAGGAAAGAAATGAGGTCGGTTGGACCATTCTGAGAATGTCTGTTATCGATAGAAAGGACGATAGTGATCCTTTTAGGCACGTGTTTGGATTTACCGTAGGGTAGGGTGTTTACACCGTCCCTGTGCACTTTTTGTCGTGATTAAGGTAGGTTGTTCAGGCCCGTCTCGACGCGTATTTGGATTCACCGTAGGGTAGGTTACGAAAACCATCCCCGCATCTTTGATCTTTTGGTGGCCTGGTTAGACCATCCATTACGCTCGTCGGGCATACCGATAAGGTGAGTGGATCAGACTCTCCTTTGCGCAGTTAACCGATTTTTCAGATCAGGTCACTCAGGCTGTTATCGTTCAGTCGATACAACTGGTTGTTCTGAGTTGAGCAGGGTTGAGTAGCTTTGTACAGGGATTTTAGAAACTCATTCATTGATAGTATTTGCGAAGGTTCTGTACATTCCATGGTCGGGATAGGGTCTTCCCCTCCAGGGTCTAGAGTCGATATGTTCTCGGTCGAATGATTTCTTCGACTTGATATGGGCCTTCCCAGTTGGGTGAGAGTTTACCCCGTTCCATTGGCTTGGATACTTCTGCTCTTCGCAATACCATGTCTCCCGTGCGAAAAGTTTGCTCTTTCACCCTTGAGTTGTAGTACTTGGTGACCTTCTGCTGGAATGCTGCCATCCTTCTCTAGGCCTGTAACCTGGTGCTTGATAACAAGTCCAGATCGATCCTTCTGCGATCAAAATTCTCAGGCTCTTCGTAATTGTCGATTCTCAGGGACTGTAGGGAGACTTCAACAAGAAGTACGTCTTCGGTACCGTATACCAGGTTGAACGGAGATTCGCCGATAGACATTCTCGGGGTAGTTCGGTATGCCCAGAGAATGGAGGTTAGTTCTTCAGCCCAAAGTCCTTTGGCGACGTTCAACCTTATCTTCAGACCATGGAGGATGGTCCGGTTGGTGACTTCAGCTTCTTTGTTGGACTGTGGATGAGCAACGGATGTCAGCCGATGCTGGATATGGTACCGAGCACAGAAGTCCTTGAACTTCGGATTGTCAAACTATCTCCCGTTGTTCGTGATGATGACATATGGGATGCCGAACCTGAATATGATGAATTTTTTTACAAAATTTTCTACTTTGCCTTCTGTGATCTGGGCCAATGGTTCAGCTTCTACTCACTTCGTGAAATAGTCGATGGCCACTAGGAGAAACTTTCTTTGCCCCGATGCTGGTGGGAATGGGCCAAGAATGTTCATCCCCCACTGGGTAAAAGGCCATGGGGCTGCCAGTTGAGTGAGGTGGCTTGCATGTTGTCTTTGTACATTAGCATACCTCTGGCATTGGTCGCACTTCCGCACGAAATCAGCTAAGTCCTTCTGGATGAAGGGCCAGTAATACCCCTGTTGAATGATCTTGTACGCCAGAGATCTGCTTCCCAAGTGATCACCACATATGCCCTCGTGGAACTCACTCAAAGCATAATCTGCATCGGTGGGTCCTAAGCATTTTAGCAGTGGCTGGGAGAAAGATCTCTTGTAGAGGGTCCCGTCTAAGATGACGTACTGGGATTCCATCCAGCGGGTTTTCTTGGCCTCTGCCTTATCTTCCGGTAGCTCTTCCTCATTCAGGAATCTGATGATGGGATCCATCCAGCTTGGCTCAGCGTTGATCTGGCACACCTCTACAGCCTCTTTGGCTATGCTTGGAGTTTCAAGATGTTCAACAAAGGTGCACCCGAGGGACTCCGGTATTGTAGTCGCCAGTCGAGACAATGCATCTATCCGGGAGTTCTCTGATCGTGGAATATGGATGATCTCAAAATGTTCCAGTTAGGAGGACAAAGCCTGTACCTTCTTCAGGTATTGCACCATGGTTGGATCTTTAGCTGCATATTCTTCATTGACTTGATTCACAACCAGTTGGGAGTCTGAGAAGGCTCGAAGTTGCTGGACTCCTAGATCTTTGGTGATCCGAAGTTTGGCGAGTAGGGCTTCGTATTCGGCCTGATTATTACAGGCATGGAAGGAGAAGCGGAGTGCGTACTCAATGGTATGGTCGTTAGGTTCAGCCAACATGAGTCCAGCCCTGCATCCAATAGCATTGGAAGCTTCGTCTACATGAAGCACCCAAACAGACTTTGTCTCCTTCGGGGCTTCTTCTTCTACCGAAGATACTTCATCTTCGGACTTCCAGGTGCACTCAGCCAAAAAATCGGAGAGCACCTGGGCCTTCATAGCCGCTCAGGGTTGGAAGCTGATATCAAATTCACTTAGCTTCACAGCCCACTTGGCTATCCTTCCAGAGGTGTCCGGAGATCGGAGAATGGCCTTGAGAGGTTGATCAGTTAGCACCACGATAGCGTGGGCCTGAAAGTATGGCCGTAGTCGCTTTGCTGCAATCACTAAAGAGTAGATCAGCTTTTGCATCCTTGCATATCACGTTTCTGCATCATGCAGGACCTTGCTGATATAGTAGATGGGCTTGTCAGACCCGTCTTCCTCTTTCCGGACAAGAACCGAACTTACTGCTTCATCTGAAGCAGAGAGGTACAAGTAGAGGACCTCGCCTTCTTGTGGCTTGGAGAGTAATGGCGGGGTCTCCAGATACTTCTTCAATTTCTCAAAGGCGGCACGACAGTCATCGGACCATTCAAAGTCCTTTGATTATCGGAGTACCTTGAAGAACGGAAGGCATTTCTCGGCTGACCGAGAGATAAATCTGCTTAGGAAAGCAATCCTCCCTGTAACTGCTGGACTTCCTTTTTGCAGGAGGGATGTCTCATATCTTTCAAGGCTTGAATCTTCTCAGGGTTTGCCTCAATCCCTTGTTTGGTAACAAGGAAGCCCAGGAATTTACCCGAAGTGACCCCAAAGGCATACTTTGCCGGGTTTAGCTTTATATGGTAGCACCGGAGAGTGCTGAATGATTCCTCTAAGTCATGGATGTGATCTCTTTGGAGGAGGCTTTTGACAATCATGTCGTCAACATAGGCCTCCATGTTTCTTTCTAATTGCTTTTCGAACACCTTGTTGATCAGCCTCTGAAATGTCGCACCGGCGTTCTTGAGGCCGAACGGCATCATCTTGTAGCGGTAGAGACCTTTATCAGTGATGAAAGCCGTCTTCTCCTCATCTTGTAGATCCATTCTAATTTGATTGTAGCTGGAGAAAGCATCCATGAAACTTAGCAACTGGTGGTCGATGGTAGTGTCGACCAGCTAATCAATCTTTGGAAGAGGAAAGCTATCTTTTGGACAAGCCTTGTTGAGGTATGTATAGTCGATGCAGATCTTCCACTTACCATTAGCTTTCTTACCATCACCATATTGGTCAACCACTCGGGGTAGTGGGCCTCTCGGATGAACCCTGCTTTGAGGAGCTTGCCAACCTCTTCGTCCACAGCTTGCTATCTTTCGGGGACGAAGCTCCTCTTCTTCTGCCATACCGGCTTGTACCCAGGGGTTACTTCCAGCCGATGAGTAATTACTTCAGCAGTAATCCCCGGCATATCCGAAGCCGACCAGGCGAAGACATCGGCATTACCCTTGAAGAAATGGATTAACTCCGTTCTGGTTCCCTCATCTAGTGTGCTTCCGATCTGCACAACTTTGGAGGGATCTTTCTCTGTCAAAGGTACTGGGACAGTCCTCTCCATGGGCTCACCAAGATTTGTAGTTGCATCCCTCGGATCCAGCTGATCCGGAGTCGTCGAATCCTTGAAATGCCTGTCTTCAATCATCAGACACTGTCGTGCCGTCCTCTGGTTTCCTCTAACTTCTCCAACACCGTTCCTGGTGGGGAAGCGTACCAAGAGGTAGTGAGAGGAGATCACGGTCCGGAACTTGTTCAAGGCTAGCCGCCCCAGAATAATATTGTATGCTGAGGGGATCTGGACTACCATGAAGTTGATCGACAGTGTCTTTTGTCGAGGTTCGGTGCCGAGGATTACAAGCAACACTATTTCCCCCTCGGCAAAAACTTGGTTACCCCCGAAACCAGAGAGCGGTATGGGGGATCTTTGCAGTTGATGTCTAGGCAAACACATTTTAGAGAATGTATCGTACATCAAGACATCAGTCAAACTTCCATTATCAACAAGGATCCGCTATACATCATAATTGGCCACTACGGCCAAAATTACAAGAGGATCATCATGTGGGAGCCGAACTCCCGCAAGATCATCGTCGGAGAAGAGGATATAGTTGTTGTCTTTAAGTTGCTTTGGGGCTTCGTCCTCATCCCTTCTCTAGTTGGTGGGTCGATGTATCATCCCTACACCTCCGTTGGTGGGCCTTTGATTTGGCAATTCGGCCTCTTCGGGAGGTGGCTGGGGAACAGTTGCTTCTGACTGGGGCCCTTAGTGACCGATGTACCACCCCAAGTACCCCCTCTTGATGAGATCCTCAATTGCATCCTTCAGCTGGATGCACTCTTGTGTTGTGGCCGTGGTCCTGGTTGAATCGACAGTATTTATTCCTGTTCCTGACGGAAGAGGAGGCCTTCATGGGACGGGGCCGTTGGAGATAGTTTTCTTTTTCTATCTCCATGAGGATCTTCTCTCGAGGGAGGTTGAGGGAGGTGTAAGAGTTGAATCTTCCTCCTATTGCTCTGGGCTTGGGAGGACTTCTCCGGCGGTCTGCATATCTGTCACCGTTGTTATTAGAAGTTTGGGGACCTTGTCCCCTGTCATTCTTCTTTTTTGAAGGGGGTTTTCCTTCAATCAGTCGTCGATTCACCGCCTGCTCTTCAGCATCTGCATATTTTTGAGCCCTTGATAGGAGCTCGGCATAGCTTTTAGGAAACTTCTTATCCAGGGAGAAAGTAAGCCTGGAGGTACGAAGCCCCTTCTTCAGTGCTGACATGGCCACGTGCTCGTTGAGATCTGGGATCTCAAGCGTAGCCACATTAAACCTGAAGATATAATCTCACAGGCTTTCTCCTTCGTTCTAGTGAAGGAGGAACAGTGTGTCTGTATTCCGAGGAGTCTTGCGGTAGGTCCTGAAATGCAAGACAAACAATTTTTTTAACTCGAAAAAGGAAACGACGGTACCTGGGTGCAAGCTCAAGTATCACATCCGAGCGGACTTCTTCAAGGTAGCCGTGAATGCCAAGCAGTACGTCACGTCCAAAGCTCCTTGGATCATCATATGGGCCTTGAAACTGTCCAAATGATCAAGGGGGTCAGAGGTGCCATCGTAGGATTCCATCTGGGGAACCCTGAAGTGCCGAGGAATGACCTCGGCCATGATACGGTCGGTGTAGGGTGGGCGTAGGTCACCCACAATCAAGTCATCGGGATCCTTCAGATCCCGCATTCTCTATTCTCGTGCCTTCGCCATCTCTGATTTGATGGCTCTGAACCTCTCGTCATAATCGGGAGTCTGCTTTGGCGCTCTTTCCACAGAAGTAGAGTCTCCGGAGGAGGGTGAGGGAGTTTGCCTAGGCCTTTTTCTTTTTTGCGGGGAATTGGCAGACCTAGGCAATCTTGAAGTTCGGCCTTCAGGAGAGGGCCGAAAACGGGGGGAGGGATGCGTAGAATCCTCCCGTGGGGCTCTCTTTCTTCGGGATCGAGAGCTATGTCTAGAAGCAGCCGGTGGGTTTCCTACCGAAAAGGCTCTGTCTTGGAATTCTTGAACCTTGGCAGTAAGGTTGGTAATCTGGTTCACAAGAGCTTCAAACTGCTGCAATCCCACAACAACTGTGGAAGGTGGAACATCGTTCTCCTGCGAGGGTGCACCCCCCTGAGACGGAGCACGACTCTAGCTTGTGGAAGCGATTGGAGCTTTTCCTTTCGCCATCGAAAACTTTTTACTTCTCCTTGTCTGGGAGGGAGCTTAAAGAGTGTTAATGAGCCCCCCTACCTGGTGCGCCAATCTGTTGGTGTGGAGTCCCTGGATCGGCCGGTCGGAGTTGTTGCGTCGCAGGACCGCTCCCTGGTTCACCTGCAAAACAGGTCCCTTACCGGAGTTGTTCCGGCGGGGGACACTCCGATGCCTAAGTCAGTGGCGGATCCCAGCCACAGAATGGGGAAGGTGTCGAGAGTAGGGAGAGAAAAAGGCTCTTGGAGACTGTAAGTGTATATGAGCGTGAGTGTTAGCGTACCTCTCGAACCATCCTTCTTACTCTTATTTAAAAGAAGGCCTCCGGCTTGCGGCCCGCTCTTTTTCCGGTGATCATGGGGAGCAAATCTCTCCCATGATTGGCGATTGTGGATTGTCATTGAGCGGTTCTAGCCAGATCGGAGGCGTGGCAGTAGGAGTTGCGTGCCATGATTTTGGCATGATGAGTGTCGATTGTAACCGTTGGTTACAGTTGCCTTTCTGGACCAGATTGTGATCCAAGCTTCAAGTTTTCCCTTGCGTGGGCCGAAGACTTGGTATTAGCCCCGGGACCGGAGATTATGTCTACGGCGGGGACCGAAGTATATGTCTTCGAAAGTCGATGAGAAGTTCGGTCTCTGGTCAAGGCCGAAGACGTTACCCGAAGGACTGGCCTTCGGATGTCGTAGTCCGGTGCGTAGCCTTGGGTTGCCTGCAGTTGGCTTGTCCCTTGCTTGGTCCGAAGTCCGGGGTCCGGAGAGATAGAGGACTTCGACCAGTCGAACTGGAGTTTGATTTGTAGCTGAACCGGGATATCCCAACAGACTCCAAACAATCGAAACTAATCTCAACAAACTAAGATATTCCGATCCTTACAAGTTCAGAAAATAAAAATAAATTCTAAATAAACTAATCTTCGAAACAAACCATCCTAAAAAACTCCAATTCAGTTCATTTCCTAAGATTCGTACGTGAGTCGAAGATAAAGTATCCCATACCCCATACATCCATAAACATATTCAAAATTATATCCATCTGTATCAAGATTAGTGCTGGCCATGCATCAAAAATCATGTATGGTGATGTCTCCATCGTATTCATATCTGAATATTACGAGAAAGAAGTATAAAGAAACGGTTAATGAAAGAAAAATGGGAGAGTTACTGATTATTGCTGAAACAAAACAGATTTTGTTTTCCTCAAAAAACAAAACAGAGACTTTTGGCACCTTCTCTCTCAGCATCCATTAACAACCCAATATCGATCCATTCAGCAACACAACACTACCATTTCTACACTGGAGTCCCCTACTTTAAATTAATTATATCAATAGCTTTTATAATACTACTAAAGTTTTAGTTCTTTGTCAACAAAGAGCCAACATCAACATCTATTGATCACATGGTAATAATATATACCATTGGCTTACTCTGTTGAATGTCCAACTTTGAATTATTATTATTCCATTTAGTTCAAACTGGTATCGGAGGAAAGACTATTCTGAGTACAGCATAAAAAATTATTTAGCCTTCCCCCTTTGTTACATCCATCCTATGTAAACTCATAGAAAGCTTAACTCAATATCCGGGTTAAGTGGTTAACTAATTTATCTTTTCAGACATTAAACCGGGGACCCTGGACACTGTAGAAACCTCCAAACTGTACCGAAAGAGTAAAAATGCATTAATTAAATATGCGGGGAAGCTTTTCGGTTCCTCCTATTCCAATCAAAAAAGTAGAAAAAAAGAGTAAAAATGCTATTCTTCTGATGTAAATATCTTCTCTGATCAATTTTCTTCTTTCAGGATCAAATTATTTTGTGCAGGTCTTTCTCCAAATTCTTCTATGCATGAGTGACTAAAATTTAACAGTTTGGTTTTCTGTCGAAAAATTTTATTAGTTTAGTTTATCACCAATCCTCTGATTCTCGTTTGTGTAGTTCTCTCTTCAACAAAGTGGATTTAGATATGAGTATGGCGGTGTGCCATTTATTTCCAATATAGTTTCTTTGCAATTCCATACTGTCCCTACTTGAATGCTCCTTGTTTTTTTTGCTGAGGATACTTGATCTTTTTATCAAGTATACTTGATAGCTCATATATCGATCCTGTAACTATGCATCTTTATGCATCAGTGGCCATCCTCTCTATCATGAGTTCAGGTAGCTATTTAATCTTAGAGAGCCTCGTGCCTTCATATCTTTCTTTTGGCTTCTTAATTTTCATAATTCTCTTCCATTAAAAAAAAAAATTCATAATTCTCATGCAGCTGCTCTTATTTGTGGACATGTATGCCCTGTTAGATTGCTGTATTTAGCAAGGAAGAATATACATAAAACCGAAGAATTTGTAGAAGAATTTACTTAAATTACTCGTTGTTTTTTGTTGGGACTATAATCAACGTTAATCTTTTCCTATTTCCGTGGAAAGGAAAAGAAAAAAAAAAAGAAAAATACTGAAAAATAGAGAAAAGAAAAAGAAATTCAGCGGAAGCCTCTCTCCATAAACTTGACAAACTCGCTGAAATCAATCCTTCCATCTTCGTTCTCATCATGCACCGCAATCATCTGTTTGCATGAATCCAAGGACACCCCTTCTCTGAAGCCCAGCTTGGAAAGAACTATCTGGAGCTCCATGGCATCTATGAACCCATCACAATTCTCATCAAACACAGAGAAAACCTCCTCAACTTCAACCAAGGTTGGCTCCTTCTCGTCAAACATGGTGGAAAGCTCATCCATGGCCATGCGCTCCTTCAGCTGCTCGCCTTCCTGGCTCAAAGACATCCCAATCTTCTCCATGACCGCCTCCACATCTTCTCTGGTCAGCTCAAGGTCTCCTGTAGCCTCACTCGAGGTATTCTTTTCGACATGAATTCTTGACGTGCTCGTGGGGGACTCGACGTAGGATCCCAAGATGGATAGAAATCTCAGAGAGTACATCTGAAGAAGTATGCTGATCCAGATGAAGATTGTGTTATAGAAGAGAGACACAGGATCTGCCAATGAGAGAGAGTGATAGAGGGTGCATTGTGAAGTCCTCTCCATTGGTTTTTAGTTATTTTTTTTTGCGGGGGGGGGGGGGGGGGGGGGGGGGGAGGGAGGGAGAGAGAGAGATAAGGAAGGAGAAGGATAGGTTGATGTTGGTTTGGTGAGGATAGGAAGGGGAGGATGCATGGTATATATTAGGTGGCCTGCTGGGTTAGTTGTCAAGAGAGAGGAAGGTTCCTCTGAGGTGCAGAAGGTCCAAAAAGAGAGATGGAAAGGAACAAGAAGTGGTCATATTGAAAGCGATACGGGAAAGAAAAGAGGTGGTTCCTGGAAGGAGCTGGGATCCCCCACAAGCGGGACTGGTTGCTTTTGACCTCGTGGAATTTTCCTCGAAAGGGAGGGAGGGAGGGAGAGAGAGAGAGAGAGAGAGAGAGAGAGAGAGAGAGAGAGAGAGAGAGAGAGAGAGGCAGGAAGGCCTGCACTTTTTATTTATTTATTTTGTTTGATTCTTTTATTTGAGGTCTGTTACTGTAATTACCTGTGTCGGCCTCAAGTACTCGCAAGATCACCAATTATACCATCAGCTATAAAAGATCTGGACACTAGATCGACTTGAAACGGTGGAGCTACAATAGCTACGAAGGAGACATCGGAGCCAATTGCTTCACCGCTAGCAAGAAAGAAGACCAGCGAAGGGAAGATTGAGTAACTACTCTTTCTAAGACCTAGTAACTATTATTTTCCAAACAGAGTAGCTACTTTTCTCCAAATCGACTAGCGCTCCATCCTTGTACGAATAGCTACTCCATCCTGGACCAAGTAGATGTTCCTTTCTAAGTCACAGAGTAGCAACCGATCAAGTTTAATAGCATGACATTTTTCCACGCACATCCATCGCTTAGCTATCTGAGTGAAACAAGTCGAGTGTGCTTGGATGCAGGGCCAAGCCCCTCATTTCGATAACGATCAAGCCGACTACTTACTTGGAATCTATGATGCTCGAGTAGGTGACAACCCCGATCACAGCTATTTTAAGACAAATCGTGGTAGGCAAGATCTCAACAAATCCTGCCATTCTAATAAAAAGATATCAATGGAAAAGATTTCAGAAGAGACAAGATCATGCCACTTCAGCAAAATTTATTATGCTTTTTAGAGGAGGCTACCTTTGCAACGTCATTCTGTTACTCTGCGTAATCTTATAAATTGATAAGAGGGATCCTTGATGAGATATGCTATGCTATAATAACGTATCTCTGCCACTCATATGCTCATTCAGTCACTGTCATCACTCTCAGCTTTGATTATGTAGTACATTTCTTCCATATGCTAACTTGAGTATCGAAGGATTCTTCATCGAAAACCTCGATCTAGGGATTGTTCTTGTTGGTTTCTATTCGAAAGCTACCTGGAGCAGCACCTGATTTCGCTTGGAGGAGATCAGAGCATCCTTGACTGCCATCGAAGTCCAGTAAATGTTGATTTGATGGCAACAAGGTCCATGAGTTGGTATCCAACATCCTCCGTAAACTTAAGATTTTATCCATATAGCCAAAATTGAAGGACAGTATTTAAACAAAGTTTGAAGAAATCAGCTTTTTAAAACTTCTCAAATATATATATAGGGTGAGGATTAAGTTATTATTATTATTATTATTGGATTAGATGATGGGGTTTCTACACCAATGATCTATACCATTAAATATAATTTATTACCTCTATATTATTTATTCACTCAAAATCATGTGATTTGAAGACTACTTGCTTATGCATCCAATAGTTAACTATGAGGACTCTGTGCAGACATGTATTTAGTTTCATATTAGTTATTTATTATAAAGATCTTGAATATATATAGAGGACCTAGGAATCCAAATAATACCTTCTAGTTAGTCTATTTGGATGAATTCTTGGATTGTTATCACTACAGTGAAACAGGTTTTAACTGACACATTTTTTGACCTTTCCCGATGCTTTTAAGCGTCGCTAAGTAATCTCCCGACGTTTTATAAAGCGTCGCCTATGTAAGCGTCGGGATGCAACCTGCCGACACTTCTAAAAAGTGTCGCTAAATTTTTATTTACCGACGCTTTAAAGCGTCGTTAGTTTTAAGTCTAGCGACGCTTTAAAGCGTCACTAGACTTAAAACTAGTGACGTTTTAAAGCGTCGCCAGTTCTAATTATAGCGACGCTTTAAAGCATCGCTAGATTTTTTTTTTAAAAAAAAATTAAATAGCTATATATACCATACATGAAATACATACAACACAACCTGTATACATTATAAAAATGAAAACATTCAAACCTATATCACATCCAACATACACAAACAAATGAAAACATTCAAACCTGTATCACATATCACATCCAACATACACAAACACAAATACAAACCAAATATAAAAAGCTTTTTTATATATATAAATGTATCAATCCAAGTTCAAATAAACAAAAAGATATACATAAATAATAATAAAAATATTTGGCATCACTGATCCGTGGGAGGCTGGTCGTCGTCAGGTCTGCGACTCGCAAATATACCAGGAACCTACAAGATATACATCAGGAATTATGATACATACATTATATATATTCTAAATTATTAGATACATACAAAATTAATAAATAATTACTTACCTGAGATGACATAAACATATGCAGCACAGATGTAACATGCTCTAGCTGAGACCTAATGATCTGCATCTCTGCTCTGTCTGCATCACGTGTCTGTCGGAGCTCTGCTATCTCCTCCTGGAGCTAACGAACATGCAACTGATCATGACTCTCTCTAGTATCCCGAATATATCTACGCACCTTAGATAACTGAGTAGGAGTAACTCCAATCCCATAACCCCTCACTCGTCCAGGATGCTCTAGTCCCATCAACTCCGAGAATACCTCGGCCTCGATGCGATTGCTCTGAGTAGATGATGAACCCTCGCCAGCATGCTCGGAGATCATAGAGGTAGCCATATTCTATATTTTATAAAAACATATATATCAATACTTAATAAAAATAAAAATATAAATCATAATATAATATAAATAAAAAAATACATATATATCTCTGGATTCGTCCCGAACAAAACTGCCATCCTGGTGAATGTGAGTCATCCGATAGAACTCTACCTCACCAGGCTCCCTCTCCTGCTGATCAGCCTATATAAAGAATAAATATTACAAATAAATCCAAAATAAAACATCTTATATCCTCGTACCATGATACATGGCACATGCATGATACATGATAATACATGATGTTAAAACTAAAAGTGTACTAAAAGTATTATAGGATGAGAAACATACAAACTCATGCCTGAGCCATGTATAACTCTTGGACCCCACTGTGTGAGGAACAGACTGAGCTGCTCGTGCAGCTCTACCAATATCAGAATACGTCTGCAAAATAAAATTAAAACAATGTTATATATTGTATAAATATAATTATGATGAGTGAAAATTAATAAATTTCGAAGTGTTTGATGATGCTACACAACCTGTGCCATCTCGGAGAATCAATAGTGCACCAGCTCCATCCACTGATGAGGGTGAACATCAGGAGGACAGGTAGCTACAACCTGCTCCTCTGTCCTACCCTCTCGCTTGTAGTCTCTCTTCAACTTCGCCCTATATTCTTTCCACTTGTAATTGAGAGACTTAAGCACAAAATCAGATGAATATGAAGAAAGAACGAACTTGCTCTACAATTTAAATAAATAATAAAATAAATATTAAATGAAATAAGTAATTCAATTATTAAAAACCTAAGATATAAAATAATATATTAATTTTTTTACCTGCACAACTCGTAGCATCTTAATTTTATATGCAGGAAGCATGTCATTCTACTTCAAATAATTCAGGGGACATAGCTGACCATGGCGTGCTACTGTCCCCAGAAAGCTAGTCAACAAGCTAGCAGCTTTCTTAATAGGCTGCCCTAGCTTGTTGCACTCTATCACTATCCTCTCACCCTCAGGTAACTACCACATATCACGGACTAGTGTGGGTCCTCGCCTCCGCCTAAGTCTCCCGGAGCCATCTACAAAAAAAATACAGAAAGTTATATATCAAAACTATTGCATATGTATGAATTAAAATGGATGAAATTATTAAATTACCCTGTATCTGTATATCATTGATGATAGGCTCGTCATCAGAATGATCCATAAGAGGATCGTGATGTGCGGACTCGAAGGGAATGTCATCGTCATAAGGTGGAGAGGTACTAGCATCGACCGGATGTGCAAAAATAGAGGGACTGGCATCTGACCGATGTGAAGATGATCGACTGCCCACGGACTGCTGTGTTGAAGAAGTACCAGCCTCGGTCTGGAAAAACTGAAACTGTACATCTGATAATCGCTTCCTTCGAGGCATGGTGTACCTAATATGCATTATTTTAAAACAAGTCAACATTATAATCAAATTATAATGAAAATAAATTACAATTTAAAATATAACATAATCATTCATGCAAAAATGTAAACCATCTTATAAACTACTTACTTATCATAATCAACTAGTTGTACGTTCTTCGGAATCCAACCTGACAAAAATGGTTGTATCATTTATATGATCATCCGGCATAATATTATAAGGTATACACTAAGTGTAAATATCATCATCATCTTCTTCTACCCTTTTTTCTATGTCATACAAGTCTCTGGGTTTTGTCTTAATAACAGTAGCTGATTCTTTATCTTTCGAGTCTTGTACATAAAAAACTTGTCGAGCTTGAGATGAAAAAATAAATGGATCATCCTTCAATAACACACCCGTATGTATCAATCTTGAAAAATTGACAAGTATGAATCCGTTTGAGTCCTTTTTCAAATCTCTCAGTGTATTTATATCCACCCAATTACATCGAAATAATACAACCTTAAAATTTCCATAATAATCCAACTCCAAAATATCTTTAAGTATACCATAATAAGATTTTCCATCTACTTCAACCATAACACCACCGTTCTGAGTTTTTCTAAGTTTCTCGCGCTCCTTGGTATAAAATTTAAAGCCATTTATAATAAAATTATTATATTTGTTCACAATATAATTTGGACCTCTGGTAAGTGCTATTAGTTCTACTGAACTATTTTTCTCCATCAGTACCGGTACCTAAAAAATATAATATCAATTATCGATCACTTATTCAATGTTATATATATATAAAATTATTATACGACTTATATATACTAACCTGATTGGCAAGCCAATTAGGGAATAACTCAACCAACCATCTTTGTTCAATCCTTGGATTAGGACGAGTGGAATGATTGGCTTGTCATTGTACAGATAAAAACTCATTGCATGACAATCAAATATAAGTTTGACAACAACATGTCTAATATTTAGTATTATTCATGAGTAGATAGACTAACCTGCGATAGTCAGATATTATGTCACATGTAACAATACATAACAGTGTGCTTGTGACATAGATTTATGGTCAAGAACAATACTTTCAGCTTTTCCTATAAATCTTCTGGATGATGCAAATTTGTATAGATCTGTATTCATCATAGTATCACCATGACGTTGAGGTCGATTGAATACAGTCTCTACACCTTCGAGATATCTTGAATAAAATGTTAAATACTCTTCAGCAATATATCCCTCTACAATTGAGCCCTCAGGATGGGCTTTGTTTCATACATAATCCTTCAAACATATAAGATACATTAAAAAAGTATGATATTTATATCACATTAAATAATAAAAAAGATATATAAATTATGAAATTTAAGTTTTACAGCATTACCTCTTGATAGGGTACATCCATCTGTACTGTACCGGTCCATCAAGTTTAGCTTCCGAAGCAAGGTGAATTAGTAGATGAACCATATTCGTAAAAAATCCAGGAGGAAAAATGTTTTCTATCTGACATAACGTAAGTATGACTTGAGACTGCAACTGATCAAGCTCCTGAGGATCAAGAACTTTAGAACATGATGCCTTGAAGAATGATGATAACTGAAAAACAACCATAATAACTTGTTTCAGCATTGACGACCTTAAAGCCAATGGAAGAATATCTTACATTAGTATATGTCCATCATGACTTTTAAGATTTGAAATTTTTCACTCTTTCAGATTCACACGTCGTGAAATATTTGATGTATATCCATCAGGAACCTTGATATTCTTTAAAACTGCCAGGAAGAGATCTTTTTCTCGACTAGACATTGTGTAACATGCATGAGGGATATAAGTTCTATCATTTGCAAGCACTTGTAGATGAAGTTCATATCGGATGCCCATTTCTTTTAAATCAAGACGCGCCTTCATGTTATCTTTAGTTTTTCTATCAAGATTTAATATTGTTCCAATCAAATTATCACAAACATTCTTTTCTATATGCATAACATCAAGATTATGCCGGAGTATATTATGCTCACAATAAGGTAAGTCAAAGAATATGCTTCTTTTCTTCCATAATTGTTTAGTATGCTGATGGGTAGATGCTGTGATTATATCATCATCATTTTCAACTTCAAAGAAATTATCCGGATCCTCGAACACTATCGTATCTAAGGTGCAAGTATTGACTTCCTTCAATACTTCTTCTTGTACCGAAGTCTCAACATCATCTCTTCTTCGCTTTTTAAAGGACTTTGTCATCTTGTTATAACTGTCTGATACCAAGCATTTGTCTATGAATATCAGAACTAGAAGGTAGAATTGGAGCAGATCCCAACTTTATAGTACCATCAAATAAATCCTTCTGAAATCAAAATGGATGATTTGCATCCAACCATCGATGATGTCCCATATAACAGAACTTTCTTCCATGTTTTAACCAAATTGAATGGGTTGATTCACCACAAGAAGGACATGCAACTCGTCCCTTAGTGCTCCAGCCAGATAAATTAGCATATGCAGGAAAATCGTTAACAGTCCATAATAGAGCTGCCCGCAGATTGAATGTTTAGCCATTCGAAGCATCAATTACACTGATACCCTCCCATAGTTGTTTCAATTCATCTATTAAAGGTTGTAAGAAAACATCAATATCATTGCCTGGACCCTTATCACCTGTAATGACCATTGATAAAATAAGTGAAGACTGTTTCATGCATATCCATGGTGGCAAATTATAAGGAATCAGAATAACTGGCCAGGTGCTATAGACAGAACTTAAGGTCCGAAATGGATTGAACCCATCACTGGCTAAACCCAGCCTAACATTACGAGCATCAGATGCAAAATCAGGATGTCTGTCATCAAATGCTTTTCATGCTAAACCATCCGCTAGGTGTCTCAGTATTCCATCTTTTATATGGCTTTCATCATGTCATCTCATTAACGAAGCTGTCTTTGATGATGCATAGATCCTTTTCAATCTAGGTACAAGAGAAAAATAGCGTAATACCTTCGTCAACTTTTGTTTAATTTGTATTGCATCAAATTCATCTAATCCCTCACTCTCATTTTCTTTTTGCTTCGTCCATCATGAACATCCACACACATGGCACGACTCTTGATTGGCATGTTCTTCCCGATATAATATACAATCATTTGGACAACTATAAATCTTTTCGTATCTAAGATCCATTTCCTTTACTAGTTTTTTGGTTTCATAACAAGATGTTAGTAAACTAGTACCTTCAGAAAATGTATCCTTTAACAACTTGAGCAGCATAGTAAAACTCTTGCCAGACCATCCATTCAAGTATTTTAAATGAAACAAATGCACAAGAAAAGAAATTTTTGAAAAGTTCTTGCAACCGGCATATAATTCTTGATCTGCATCTCTTATCAGCTTCTAATAACGATCTGTTCCAACATTAGTTAGGGATATTGGCTCTCCATCATATACAGCTTCAGTAAATATAAGATCCTTAGGTAACTCAGCTGCTACTTGTCCTCCACTGCAATCTCCAGGTTGTTGAGTACCATATTCAAAAGCATCTTTGATCAAACCCCTGATATCATCATCTCTTGCAAGATTTTTCTGTTGATTACTGGATCCAAAATCAGGTATATGTTCTATGTTAGAGGTTTGGTTATATGTAGATTGTAACCTTGACTCTCCATGAAAAAATCACTCAGTATAACCTCCTAAAAAATCATTCCATACCAAATGTGCTTCAATAATATTCGGATATAGAGAACTGGAATTTACACATTTTCGGCATGGACATAAAATCTTCCCACTGATACTACTTCTCACCATACCAAATTTAATAAAATTTTGTACTCCATCCAGATATTCTTTGCTATTCCTCGGTTTAATTATCCAACTCTTATCCATTGTAAGATTAAACTAACTGAAATAAATAAATATTTATAAGAACAGAATAAATTTAAAATAAGTTTATTCAATAGATCAATTACAGTATTATTAAATACACCCTATCGTCAACTAATAGATAAAGAGATCCTATCCCATTCAAGAATTGCATTAATTATATAGGTCACTTACAGTAACCAAAGGATACGCAACAGAAATTCCAGAAAAATTTTGGCAGCATTTTTCCTTTGTTCTCCCCATACAAATAAATATGTATGAGGAGAACTAAAATGAAATACTATCTGAAATATATCTAGAACTCTATCTGTACCGTTTGATTACTATAAGCACCTATAAAATTATTAGCAATTCTCAAACTGTCCAAACTAGACATTCAATTGACCACTGTACATATTTCTCCCATCCGTACAAAAATAAAATAATTGTACGAATGCTGTAGAATATGTACTTTAATCAATTGATGGGTCTATGTTTCAATGCAATGCAAGTTTTTTAAAAAATATCTAAAAAATCATAATTGATCATAACAAAGCTACAGATGGTATTGAAATAAAAGATACATGTATATATTAAGAAATTTATAAAGAAACAGAAATCATTTACTAAGAAAAAGAACAATAAATAATAAAAATGATTAGGAAACTCAGTTATATACTAGTTAATCTGCAACTAAATCAAAACGACTACAATCGATTGTCTACAAAAGAAGGCCATCTAAGATTGTTGCCATTAGAAACAGTTGAATCAGCCAAACAATTCATCACATAATCATCATAGCTTCCATATACAAACCTTAAACTAATTTCAAAATAGGTTAGAAAGCTTCTTTACCCTCGAAGCAATCAGGCACCTGATAACAAAATGACAACAAAACAGGTAGAGCATATTTTTCTTAGTGATGTATAATTACCAATACATGAAGCACGTACTATTTTCATGCATGTACATACAGTTTTCAGTTTAACAAAATATATGGCCAGGTTAAACTTCTTTGTTGAATTATTCTATTTTCAAATATATGCATTTGATGCAAATGCAGATGGGTAAACGTGTTTACTTGCATTGTTGGTTGAAAACACTATTCCAATGAAGAAATGCAGGTTTTCTTTAATCCTGTCAAAGACCATCAAGTTAGATATTGATCTCATATCTGTTCATGTCAAGTAAATCGAAGACACACCTTGCATGGTATTTATATAAAGATAATACTATTGATTATAGCTTAAGTCGACCCTTGATTACTAAGCTTATGGCTTGATTCTATCCTTGATTTCTAGAGCTTTCATTGACAGAAAATTAAGGAAGAATACTTAAAAATAGCAATGCTGATTATGATGGATATGTCTTAAGTTTATCATTGATTGCTGACTTTGTGATTGACCCTTGATTACTGAGATCATGACTTAATTCTATCATTGATTCTTAATTCTTTTGATATAACCTGTTGTAGATCAGCTTGGATTTTTTGTTTAATAAAATAGTTAGATTTAAGTTCAAAATTTTTATTTTTTAATAAATATATCAAATTTGGGTTGATAGATTTGTTTACCCATTATGTACCTAATCTAATTTATATTTGGTCCAACACGATCTGATTACCATCTTCAGATTAGGGAATATATCAGGTGAAATGTTGTATGACACCAATGCCCAAATTCATTCATCAGTAAAGTTACATCAACATTGGCAAAGGACAAGCAAACTTATCTTCTCACCTGATGGTTTAAGCTCTTTGCATTGTGCAAACACCAAACTTGGACCTTGCCACAATTTCACCTAATTGACCAAGATTATACATGTAGGACTCCACAATTCCTAAGGTTACAATACTTCCGTGCATAGGTTATTCCACATATAACAAGCTTCTAAACACAAACAAGTGAATAAACAAAACAAAATCATAATAAGGACAGGATTTCTCCTATGCAAAAGAAAACCATAATGGCCTTGCATACAAAGGACAAATAGGCGATTACAACACAGTAATTATTTCTAGCAACATATCTCAGATATATTTCAGATATAAATCCAACATTGAACCTACTACTCAAAGATTGAAATGGCATGGCATTACCCTCTCGGTGAACTTGAAGTCAATCCCGAGGTAGCTGAAGAGGATGGAGACCCGAGAACCAGCACAGGGAAGGGGGCGACCTCGGGCGAGATATAGGGCTCGGGCGGGTGGGGGGGGGGGGTTTGGGGGTGGATCGAGTGGAGGAGGAGGAGGAGGAGGGGGGTTCAGCGGCGCAGAGGAGGAGGAGGAGGAGGAGGGGGGGAGGAGGAGGAGGAGGAGGAGCGGGGGGGTTCGGCGACGCGGAGAAGGAGGAGGGGAGGGTTCGGCGGCGCGGAGGAGGAGGAGGGGAGGGTTTAGCAGCACGGAGGAGGAGGAGGAGGGGGGGTTTCGATGGCGTGGAGGAGGAGGATGGGGGGGTTCGGCGGCTCGGGCGAGATCTAGGGCTCGGGCGAGGGGGGTTT
This sequence comes from Areca catechu, assembly GCA_021397845.1. Lineage (NCBI taxonomy): Eukaryota > Viridiplantae > Streptophyta > Magnoliopsida > Arecales > Arecaceae > Areca > Areca catechu. The sequence goes on from CM038041.1 coordinate 13,082,804, forward strand.
GGGGTTGGGGGGATAGGGAAGTCCGCCGACACTTGTAAGCATCGGTAAAGGTCCGGTCGGTGGTAATTGCCGACGCTTAAAAGCGTCGGAGCGTTTTGCATGATGCCGACGCTTTTGAAAAGCGTCGGCGGATTTTGGTCGATCAATTGCCGACGCTTAAAAGTGTCGGCAGATTCAGGTGTACATTGCCGACGCTTTTAAGCGTCGGCGGATTCAGCGCCTCCCGACGCTTACAGAAATCGTCGACGGGGTCCTGGATCTTCCCGACGCTTCACAGAAGCATCGACATATAATGGTCGGCAAAACTCTATTTTACTGTAGTGTATAAATGATATCGGAATATATATGTTTTATAATCTATGTGGACTAGGGAATACTATAGCACATGTTTATTAGATTGACTATAAATTGATTGTGATGTTTATAAATTGATATAAAGAAATCCAAATACTTTCTGACTAGTCTTTTTGAACGAGATCTTAGATTATTATATTATGCTTTGTATTATTTAAACTCTAATTTTTGGCCAATTTATTCATATGCTAGGGATCTTTGCAACACATGATTTTAGCTAGGTAAGCAATTTAAAGACAATAAATTATATTCAATAACTTGATGTTACACTAGGTATAGCTTGAACCTGACTTGTGTGAATGAATTTGCAAGGAGTTTTGAAAGAATTTAAATATCTTGGCATTAGATAAAAACATGAAAAGGAAAGATATATAATTACTTAGTATATTTATATTTATCCATGATTCTTAGTATATTTTTGTTTATTTATGTAAAAAATGAGAAAGATGAAAATATTAGGATAATGGCATGATGTGGCTGGATCGCTGATGTGGGGCGGGTAAACTGACGTGGAGTCCCCATCAGATGCCACCCGGGGTTTTCAACATGGGCCCCTTCGCCGGGCTGAGCTCCCCTGGGGCCACGGGGTCATCCGTCGAAGTCGAGCTCCGTCCTCCGCCAGATCGGTCCTCGCCAGGTCGGGATGCCTAGGCCGGAGCCGAGTACAAGTCCCCATCCAAGCCGGACCCCTTAGGATCGGGCCCCATGGTCAAGAGTCGAGCTCAAGTCTCCTCCGCCACGAGGAGCCCCTCCGAGGTCGGACCCTTGGGTTGGGCGGCGCCTCGCCCACCTCCATCAGGTCAAGCTCGTCCGAAGCTGAGTTCCACTAGTCTGGAGTCGAGCTCAGCCCTCCTCCGCCCAGCCGAGCCATCTCAAGGCAAGCACCTCGGAGGTGGGCCCCACCTTTCCAGCTCAGTCCCCAGCTCAGGCAGATGCACCAACCACCAAGAAAGCGGCGCCTCCTCTCCAAGGATGATGACGGGCCTCCCGAGGGTTGTACTGCAGTGCTCGCCATGCCGCCATTAATGCCCACGGCCATCACTCACACCAGAAAGAAAGGAAACTCATATCAAGGCGTAATGCTCTCCACCAACCTGCCGTACCACCAGGAAAAAGACTCAACCGGAGAGTGCGAGTCCCAAGGGCAACGACCCGCCAACCGAGGTCCTGCCAGGCTTCTAGGAGAGGGGCAAGCAGAGGGAATGTCAGAGTGCATGGAAGCTTCCCCGGCTATCTGACAGGAGAGGCATCCCGTCTACGGCACGATACCTCGTCGCATATGTCTGATGACATGGGGAGATCCCGAGGCAAGCCAGAGTAAAAACCCAACCGGAGTAAGCCAAAAGTAAGCAAGAAAAGAACCAAGGGGGAAGGGCCACAGAGGAGGATTCTTCTTCCACCTCGGCCATCACCTCTCCCAGTTCGCTCTCACTTCCATATACACTACGCACACTCCTCCTAGCGTGGAGCTCATCTTGAGGGGCTCGACCAGGAGGGTCTGTTTCTCTGGATCGTCACTGACTTGGCCGTCGGAGCGCCCCCACCAGAATTTCCATCCCGGGTCACTGACGTTGTTTCTTAAAGGTCCCAAGGTACCGGAGGCATCCCGAGTAGGCGGATGGGCGACCATTGACGCCACCAGCAGCTACGGGCCACGACGATCCCGGCGGCAACATGGCTTAAATATCATAATATGTTACCGTGTCTTCTCCTGGACCGGGCTCGGTCAACTACGCTGGAGCGCTCTTCTCTCGGTTGACCTGCAACAAAGTTTCTCAAGCACCGGTGGTGCTCTAGCGGGGGACACTCCGATGCTTAAGTTAGCAGGAGCTTGAGGGAAACAGAATGGAGGAATCAAGAATGGAGAAGGAAGAGAGTACCTAGCCCAAATAGAGGCCCCCCACTCACCTTATATGAGCGTAGAATGCTGCCAAATTCTGCTACGAGGCAGGCAGAGAATGCCCGATTTATCCCTAGGAGAATCAGGATGGTGGCCAGGTGGCACTGAGACATGGCCACAAAGTGGTGTCTGTTGTAATAGAATTCTGGTATCTGCTGGAGAGGGCTTCTAGAGCCTTCGAGCTATTTCTGGAGTGAGAATGGGTCGATCGAACTTGACAGAAGTGGGTCGTCCAGCCGAAGGAGAAGGTTAGCCAAGCTTTTAGGGGGAGCAGACAGGTCAGACCTCTACCTCAGCGGGTCGTTCGAACCTCAACTTTGGTGGGTCGGCCGGTCGGACATCTGATGGAAGGGATCAGCCAAACCTCAACCTCAGCGGGTCGTTCGGACCTCAACTTTGGTGGGTCGATCGGTCGGACTTCTGATAGGGTGGGTCAGCCGAACCAACCGGAAGCCCATCTGCACCGGTCCAATTCAGGAAAAGCCGGTTGAGTACAACAGTTGCCCCTTGCTCCTGGCCTTTGAGGGGACACATGGCTTCGAAGGGCAGGAGCACCATCCTTGCTTAGGTCACGTCCATCCTTAAGGCAACAGCAAGCTGGATTAGGCGCGTCGCTTCGAATCTCCCACGACCGATGTTAGAGACAGGTGGCGGCCCCGCATTGGGGAGCAGGGACCGCAGTTAATACAGGGAAGGCATCATGATGAGGAATCGGGTTGGCCTGCATGATAATCGGAGCTCAGTGATTCACTATGCCATGTGGCAGCATCCGAGTGATCGACGTCATGCCCAAGATAGCCTCCTTGCCATTGATCTAACTTTCCACGGATCGCCGCCTGCGCGCTCCTATCGATCGGTCGCTTCGAATCTTGCATTGTAGAATGTCACACCGAATGATGGGATGGTTACAACGTCCATGGGCGAAGGTGCCCCTTTGGGGGCCTATATAAAGGGGGTGAGGCACTCAGGAAAAACTTCCTGCTATGATTGCACTCCGCGAAAGAAAGAGAGCTCCTTCCTCCTTTTGCAGTATGAGGAAGAGGCAGTCGGTGTTCCTCCTTTTAGAGTGAGAGGGTGAGCCCTCCTTCCAGTGCCAATCTGTTGTCGCGTCTTCTCCTGGACCGGGCTCGGTCGGCTATGCTGGTGCTCTCCTCTCCTGGTCGACCTGCAACAAAGTCCCCCAAGCGCGGTGGTGCTCCGGTGGGGGACACTCCGATGCTTAAGTTAGCAGGAGCTTGAGGGCAACAGAATGGAGGAATCAAGAATGGAGAAGGAAGAGAGTACCTAGCCCAAATGGAGGCCCCCCGGTCACCTTATATGAGCGTAGAATGCTGCCAAATTCTGTTACGAGGCAGGTGGAGAATGCCCGATTTATTCCTAGGAGAATCAGGATGGTGGCCAGGTGGCATCGAGACGTGGCCACAAGGTGGTGTCCGTTGTAACATAATTCTGGCATCAGCTGGAGAGGGCTTCTAGAGCCTTCGAGCTACTTCTAGAGTGAGAATGGGTCGGTCGGACTTGATAGAAATGGGTCGTCCAGCCGAGGGAGAAGGTTCACCAAGCTTTTAGGGAGAGTAGACCGGTCAGACCTCTACCTCAGCGGGTCGTTCAAACCTCAACTTTGGTGGGTCGGTCGGTCGGATGTCTGATGGAAGGGATTAGCCGAACCTCTACCTCAGCGAGTCGTTCAGACCTCAACTCTGGTGGGTCGGCCGGTCGGACTTCTGATAGGGTTGGTCAGCCGGACCAACCGGAAGCCTATCTGCACCGGTCCAATTCAAAAAAAGCCGATTGAGTACAACAAGTAGGAATGGATAGCATGTCTAACTTGTCATCTACTAATGTTTTGGTGAATTAAAAATGAATAATTCATGGTGAGCTAGGACTTGTCTCGAAGGTCATGCTCCTTTGGTTTCCATTTTTAGATACCGCATCCTAGAGAATTTGGATGCAGATAATTATAGAGTAGTAAATATTCCTATAAGTAAATAATTTTTAATTAATTATATGCTTGATATATTTTATTAAAAAAATATTAAAAAAATATTAAAAAAATATAATTTTATAAAATTTATAATTCTTTTGATAAAAATCATAATTACTCATCATACTTAATTACTTTTTCGGTGTGCTCAACCAACTCTGCTAACATTAAGAAAAGTTTCTTTTTTTCGCATCATGTGAAAGGATGTGTATATATTTGAAATCAATCCTTAAGATGCTTTAGTGGGGCTAGGATGATATACCTATATATCCAATATGATAAAAAAGAATTGAGTCATCTTCATTGTCATCCTATATCAAATATTTTTCAGTGGAATGAAGACCTTCATGATCACATCCTGGGAGGATAGCTATGCTCGAAGTCTTCCTCTTCTCGCTCCTTTTTTTTTTTATCAAAAAATAAAAAAGATGTATACTTTGTTACTTTAATTTTTACAAATAATTTGCTATCAATTTGACTTCAATTCCCTTCTTTTTCTAAAACAAACACTGGATTAAAATTTTAAAAAAACATAACATACATAAAAATAAATATTGTTCAAACCTTTGAGAGACGAGTTGAGTGGAAAGGTTATGGTCATCGTCACCCGACGACGGTGACCCCGGGAGGTAGTATTCCATGCATTTTTTTATATAGAGAGACGGCTGGTGTTCATTCGTGGTCAACAAAGTGTGCCTTTGAACATTGATGCTTTTTTTCCCTTAAAATGCCTTGGATGCCCTTAGAGCGGGAAAGCCGGGCTAAAATGTGCAAGCGTCGGAGAGTAGTTATTAATCTTCTTTTCCTTTCCCAGGACAAGTATAAGCGTTGGAGAAGCTATTGCTTGCGCCCGGTCCAGGACAAATCTGGGAGCATATGAACGGTGAATGATATGCAATCGGGAAATAACGAAATACAAGGAGTGACGTGGTATGTCTTGCACCGTAGGATTTGGGGTGATTCATTTAAACGTGATCTAACCGGTAATTAGACTTCAAATTGGGCCCATCTGATTAACGGTCTCTCAGCCATCAAAGGCTCCAAAACGACATTGGACCGACTACCTTTTCTTCAAAAAGGAGACAATATAAGTTGGCCCATCGAATTGTGACGTTGTCCGCGAGGACCGCCACTTAGATTTCGAAGGTTATTTGGAACGAGGGTTTGGATTGTACCTTTTATATAAAAGAATGGTCCATCTTTTTTTTTTCATAATATAAACCGTTGGATTATATTTTGGGCTGCTTTTCGAACATGATGAACCTCTTCTTTTTATCTGTGTTATAAAATTAAGAGGCTGACGTTGCGCCAAGGAAGATATGCAAGGCCAAAAACAAAAAATTCATTCTTCCGTGCACGAAACGATACAATCCAAACCAACCACTTATTTTATAAACGTATTCAAAATGATCCGGAGTAAAAGGTTAAAAAAAAGAGGGGAGAAGATATTCTTTCCAATGTTCGTTTTTGACGATTGATTCTTTAGTACAAAATATCGTGCAAGTATTAAACTTGACATGGTCCCAATTTATCTAATTTATCTACACGCTTCTGGATCTGACACATGGCATGATCTTCTTTGTACAAGGAGATGCAATAAGGACTAACAAATGTGCAAAAAATATTTGAAATGTTTAGCCTCCGTTTCATCCTTTTTTGCACGGAGAGAAATTAGGGGAGAGCTGGTGCAGAGCTAATCATCCACGAGTGTGTAACCATGACACGCCCTTGATAAATTTTCATTTGAAGATGGCTGTTAGGTGCTGTGGTAAAGGACATCATTAATTTTACATTGATTATAAGTCAATAAAAAACTTAGTTTATAAAAAAAAAAATATTCTTTCTATATAAAATATCTTTTAGATTAAAATTTTAAAAAATAAAATCATGAGGTTTCCGGGCCATATAAGGTATCGTTCATCCTGACCCGGAAACTTTATGATTTTCTTAAATTTTAATTTAAAAAGTATTTTACAGGAAAAAAAAGTAGTTTCATCCGTATAAACTAAATTTTTCTTGATGGCTTGATCCATGGCCAACCATAACGGTAGGTAAACATTGGATTTGGATATTGTAGTCAAATTGAAAGGTAGAAGTTCTCATGGAAAGTAGGAAAGATTGGTAGGATTCTTTTCCAAGCAAATGACAAAAACTGTCATGACCCTGGTTCTACCGTCTGACGAATGGTCTCCCAGACGAATGGTCTCACAGCCACCGCAGGACCCATGCCAACGCTAACTTCCGGCTGCGGGCAACTTTGTGGGGCCCAACCTCATGCAGTGGTCAATCTCGTAACTTATTGTAATGTGACCTCAGACGTGGGGACCAGGGACCGCCTCTCAAATCCAAGAAAAACTAATGGAAACGTGACTATTTCTGAGTTATATATATATATATATATATTTGATAGAAAAAGGGAGGGGTGGTAAATTCTGTTGTAGTTGTTCCTACTGGATTTCCAATCTATCAGATTATCTTCGATTTGGATCATAATTTTTTTATATATCCTCATTATCTGAATGTGAGTACGTCAACCTGATACCATTATAGTGTCAGAGTGGAACGCTCCTCCTCGCGTCCAGTCACGTGTCTCAAAAAAAATTTCTGAATTTAATCGAGTAACCATAAGCTCGAACCTTAAATCTGTGATCAGAAGATGAAGAGTAAACGTCCATCAACTACACTATCATTTTAGTGATAAGTTATATTTTTATCGTGACCAAGAGTATCGCAAGGAGAAGCAACGCGGAAGCTTGCTTTGAAATTGTTCAAAAAAAAAAAAAGTGTCATGGTAAAAAAATAATCACCATTTGGAGATGGAGATTTGCCGCGTACGTGTGGCAAACAAATGGAGTTACATGGAAATATTTGAATATCAAGATAATAGAATGTAGTGTCAAGTTTTTGTACGTGTTAATATGACGCAAAGCACATCAGATTTCTTTACCCAAAAAAAAAAAAAAAAAGATTTTATCATCCCTAGCTCATTTTAAATAACGCTTATAATTATAGAGATAAATAAGTTTTTTGAGGAATTTTTGATAAACAAGTTGAGATAATAAAAAAAATAGTAATCAACGTGGGTCAAGAAAATAATTAAGTTGATTAAATGGACAATCAATTGAAAATTTGAAGCGTATATGATATGAAAGGAAAGATGGATGGAAGAGGGTATGGATAGGTATTTTATCCATATTCCTACCTATTTGGTGAAATATAGAAAAATGGATGAGATTGATTTTCTCTTCTATTTGATATAGGAAGATGGATTAGAATCCAAAAGGTGCCTACATGCAAAAAATGATATTTTTCTTATAAGCGCGAGTCTCTTTTGACTCGCAACCGATATGAAACTAATGATGCCCTTCTACTATAACATAGTCCTCTTATTATCACCATAGCCTTTTGAGAGGATATGTGTACGGTCGGAGCTTTATCATCATCATAGCCCTTGAGGGGTCTGTGCATGATTGAAGGTTTATCTTAGTTGCAGGTTTGTCATAATTATAGGTTCGACCCCCTACCTGGTATCAAGGCTAACTTGTGGCTGTGTGTATCCCAAAAGCCACTTTAGAGGGGATGCGATGTGCTGGTCACCTGCACAATATATTATTTGTATGTAGCTAAGTGGTTTTATCCTGCTTGATGGGATATCTCGTTGGAGAGAGGCAATAATCCCTTTATATAAACTAAAGTTTTTTTTGACTCATAATAGATGTGGGACTAAAGAAACCCCCGACCTTATACTCTCAACATAAATATTGAGGTCAAGGGCTTATGGCCAGGCATGTGAGGTATTGTCCACTTCGGCCTAGGAGCTTCATGATTTTCTTCTTTGAATTTCAATCCAAAAGGCATCTCACATAAAAAGAGAAATAAGTTTGAGTCTCTTTGACTCACAATCGACAAGATGATCTATGTATGGCTGGAGCCTTATTATCACCATGGCCTTCGAGGGTTTGAATATGATTAGAGGTGCATTATAGTTGCAGGTTCGATCCCCTTCTTGGCATGCTAATATTGTAACCAAGGGCTAGTGGTTTAGCATGTAAGGTATTGTTCACTCTAGCCTGAGGGCCTCATGATTTTGTCTTCTAGATTTCAATTCAAAAGGTACCTTATATGGGAAAAGTGATTTCTTTCTTATAAGCAAAGTCTCCTTTGACTCACAAATGATATGGGACTAACAGTGCCCTCCCACCATAATATAACCACCCAATCAAGAGAAACTTTATATATGGTAAGAGGCACCCTTCTCCTTATTATCACCGTAGCTTCCTAAGAGAGTTTATGTACAGTTAGAACCTTATTATCACCATGGCCCTCGAGGGTCTGTGCATGGCTTGAGGTATATCATAGTCACAAGTTTATCGTCATCATATGTTCGACCCCCTACTTGGCATGCCAATATTGCTGCCAAGGGCTCATGGCTCAGCATATGTGAGATATTGTCCACTCTAGCTTGGGGATCTCATGGTTTTATCCTTTAGATTCTAATCCAAAAGACATCTCACATGAGAAGAATAATTTCTTCCTTATAAGCTAGAGTTCTCCTTGGAAACCAATGTATGACTAATGATACCCTCCTACTACAACATAGCCTCCCCAATTAAGGGGGACTCTATGTATGGGCTGGAGGCATCCTCCTCCTTATTATCAGCATAACTTCCCGAGAGTCTATGTACAGTTGGAGCCTTATAATCATCACAGCTCTCGAGGGGGTCTATGTACGGCAGGAGGTGCATCATAGTTATAGTTTCGATCTCCTACTTAAGGTGCCAATTGTACGACCAGGAGCTCATGGTTCGGCATGTGAGGTATTGTCCACTCTGGCTCGCGGGTTTTATGATTTTGTTCTTTGGATTTCAACCCAAAAGGTAACTCACATGAGAAGAGTGGTTTCTTCCTTATTAGATGAGTATCTCTTGATTCATAATCGATATGGAACTAATGATGCCCTCACATGATAATATAGTCACAGTCTTATTATCACCACAGCCTCCTGAGAGAGTATGTGTATGGCTAGAGTATTATTATTACCCTTACCCCTAGAGGAATCTATGTATGGCTGAAGGTGCATCATAGTTGTAGGTTTATCATAGTCGTAGATTTGACCCCCTTTTTAGGAGGGCCAATGTTATGGCTAAGGACTCATAGCTAGGCACATGAGGTATCGTCCAATTTAGCTTGGGGGCTTTATGGTTTTATCCTTTAGATTCTAATCTACAAGGTACTTTATATGAAAATAGTAGTTTTTTTCTTATAAGTTAAAGTTTTCTTTGACTCACAATCGATGCGAGGCTAATGACACACTTCTACTACAATATAGCCCTCTAGCCAATGGGAGCTTTATGTATGGATGGGAGGAGTCCTCCTCCTTATTATTACCACAACCTTCTATAAGAATTTTTTTATATACGGTTGGAGCCTTATTATCATCATAGCCCTCGGGAGGGTCTGTATACAGCCAAAGGTATATCATAGTCGTAGTTTGTTATTGTTGTTGGTTCGATCCCTTACCTGGCATGCAAATATTATGGCCAAGAATTCATGATTGGACATGTAAGGTATTATCCATTCTAACATGGAAATCCTGTGATTTTGTTCTTTGAATTTTAATCCAAAATGAACATGGTACGGAAAAAAATAATTTCTTTTTTATAGACTAAAATTTTCTTTGTTTCATAACTAATATAGAATTAATGGTTCTCTCTCATCATAATAGCAGGCAATCCGGTCTAAAAGGTATGCCTCTGTATTGTATACATTGGATTCGAGTAATATAGTTAAATTGAAAGAAAGGAGTTCTCACGGGAAGTTGGAAAGATTGGTGGTAGGGTTCTTTTCCAAGCAAATGGCAAACAGACGGTCATGATCTAGGTTCAACCGTCCGACGAAGAGTCCGGCGGCCACCACCGGACCCATGCGAGGCTAACTTCCCTTTTTTTTTTTTTTAACGGACAACTTGGTGGGGCCCAATCTTCTGGAAAAATGGCAGTGGTCAATGTCGAAGTTGACCCATCGTAATGTGACCTCAGAGGTGGGGACCGGGGACCGCCTCCCAAACCTAAGAAAAACCAATGGAAGCGTGAATATTTCTTTCAGTAATACGTTGAACATGGTCAAAAGTACCGTAGGTAGAAGCAACGCGGAAGCTTGGGTAATGAAAACAAAAACAAAGAATGACTAGGTACACTTGTAAAACATGCATCTATTTCTAGTATTCATATTTGGTATGATGTGTTTATAATGTGAAGCACTGCTTGGAAATTGTTCGTGGTTTTCTTTCAAATAATAATAATAATAATAAAGTGTCATTGTAGAAAAATAATCACCATTTGGAGATGGAGATTTGCAGCGTACGTGTGGCAAACAAATGGAGTTACATGGAAATATTGGAATATCAAGATAATAGAATGTAGTGTCAAGTTTTTGTACGTGTTAATATGACGCAAAGCACATCAGATTTCTTTACCAAAGAAAAAAGAACATCGGATTTTATTATCCCTCATTTTAAATATATAACGCTTATGTATAGTTATAGAGATAAATAAGTTTTCTGGAAGAATATAGAGATAAACAAGTTGAGATAATAAAAAAAAGAATAGCAATCAACATGTGTGAAGAAAATACTTAGGTTGATTAAATAGATAACTAATTGAAATTTTGAAATGCATATGAGCTTATAATTAACCTTAACTCTCTATTTGGTGTGGAGCATAAATTGGAGAAAGGATTGATAGGAAAGGAAAGATGGATGGGGAAGAGGGTGGATAGGTCTTGTATACATCTTCTTGCTTATTTGGTAAAATATAGAAAAATAAAAGAACTAATTTTCTCTTTTGTTTGATAAAGGAGAAATGGAATAGAGGATGGATAATATATATATATATATCCTTTGATAAAAAAGTATTATTATTATCCATTCATAATAATTATTTATACAAAAAAAAATAAAACAATATATATATACTTAAAATCTATATAATTTAAAATTATATAAAAATATAAAAATATAAAATTTTAATTTAATTTAGTTCAATAAATAATTTTATAAATTAATTATTTGATAATTAATTTAATAATTAATTATATCAATTAAGTATATAAATAACTAAATAATTTATAAATTAATTTAAATATTTAATTATTTTTGTATAAATAGTTAACTAAAAAATAGTTTATATAAATAGAAAAATTGAAGATAATTTTACTTATTTACTTATAACAACGAAAATTATATATTAAATTTTTTAAAAAAATAGTAATACAAAATTTAATGATATAAATAAAAAAAAAGAAAATGGTTGATTGAAGTATGGATAATGTTTAACAAACATGATTCAAAGTTTTTATATGGCAACCTAATTGATATCAAGAGTTAACAAGAAAGAAGCAGAGAAGCAATGAATTTCTTACATCAAAACATTTCATTAAGTTTCGTCCAAACATGTAAATAGTAATATTTAAGTATGATGAATTGATTGTAATTAGATAAAAGGCCATCCTAAAAGAACTAATAAAAGGTTTATGTGAACTAAATAAAAAGTAAACCCAAGAAACAAAAAGAGCTTTTAAACATCTAACTCCCAATAGTACTGATTCCAAAGTTGTAAATATAGATGCATAAGGATCATAATTAATTAAGTAGTCCATAACAAAATATAAAATTAAACAACTTTCAAGTACTTCTGCAAAATATTATATTTAACTACTTAAGGATTTTTTGCTTCAACCATCATTTTGCTCAATAATTCTTTATGCATATAGGCTAGAACTCTAAAAAAAGCTTTAATTTTTTGTTGACTTTCAATTAGAAAATAAAATGCATCAAGAAGCTCATACTGAATAACATTGATCTTTAGCAACTCATTAAACACTTCATCCTCAGCAATTTTTCTATATCTTTTCAGCCATCACAACCCCCCTCTTAGCAATTGAAAGTCTTTTTTTAATAATATAATTTGCTTCTTTAATTTATTCGGCTACACTGGCTATTCTAGCAATGATAACTTCCACTTATTTTTTAAATACATCAGCCATTTTTCTTTTGTTACTCATAGATGATAACCCTAATTAAGGGTTTTCTTGAGAAGTTCTTTTGCTAGGAGATTGTAAATTGTATCCTTCAATGTTATTATTTTTAACTCTATCTCTAACAACATTCTGTGTAAAATTTGCCCCTTATTGCTAAACCTTTTATCTCGCACTATCAGCATCTTTACTAGTTGCTTTATCTTTTGCAAATAGATCATACAACTTACCTATAATTTTGGATTTGTGTATATTTCCACTTGCTTACACAAGGTTTCACTAAATGAACGAGAAAATAGAATATATATATATATATATATATATATATATATATATATATATATATATATATATATATATATATATATATGTATGTATATGTATATGTGAAAGGATTGAAGGAGATAGAGGATGACTGAAAAATAGTGAATTTTTTTTTAAAATTTTGGAATAATTCATTGGAACTGCATTCTTTTCCTTAATATAAGATTTACAAGTATTTACAAATATAAAAAAACTATCAATCGATTATGTATATATGGTATGTGTTCAACTTTTGTAACCATATTTAGAGGATCCTTCAAGATCAACCAAATCTTTAATCAAGCTTTTAATCACAAATACTATTTCTCTCCTTAATGTATGATGAAAAATTAAAAGAGAGCTCTCCTTTAATCTCCATACCACCCCTTATGATCAGTTGAATCCTTAGTATAAAATTCGAGTTTGAATTTTAAGTTTAAAATTCAAATTGAATTCAAAACAAGATAAGGATAGGAGGATAAGAGATAGAATGACTCTCAAGGAATGGAGGGTGTCAACCCTTGGTGCACTCTGTTGAAAATTGTAGTATTTCAATAATATAAAAGGTTTCTTTTTCCCTCCAAAATAAATTCCTTTTCCCTCCTCTTGAATTGGTACAAATGAAACATCTTTAGTCCCCATCGGATAATTTGTTTTCCATACTCCTCTTTATATAGAATATCATTCTTTTGAGTTGTTGAGTGATTCTAAAAGACTCTCTCGCACGCGCGAGCCGAGTCAAAATCAGTGCAATCTGATTCAGCCCGATTTCGGAACCCTTTAACCGGGCGCGTCGCACACGCGATCATCGCGCGCAGGGGGGGTGCAAATCCATCCGAGACGTACTCTCGCGTATGCACGGAACGGTCGTATGTTTTTGGATACCGTGATACGCCGTATCATTGTTTTGATACGTCGTCTATTTCTTTTTTGCACCGTTGATTGATACGGTGGCGTTAGGGCTGAATACGACATTCCAATACGTCGCGTCCGCATCCTTTTATGTTTTATAAAAACTTCCGAAGACGCGGTGGTAAAATATATTCCTCTTCCTTCTCCTCTCTCGCTACTCTCTCAGAAATGGACGGATCTCTCTCGGTTGTTCATCGGGCTTCTACATTGGTGTGTGCACATCGGATTGAAGCCTTCTTGCTGTTGAATCCTGGAGGGTAGCCGTGTTGGGATCTTCTGCACCGAGACATTGTCTCAGAGAGGCACAGATCTACTCTTAAGGACAGTGCTGTGATCATCTGCACGCCTCAGCAATATATATCTATCCAAGTTCTCCACATCAAATTCCTAAATCGGGTACCATCTAATCCAAATTTTTCATACACACTCTCCTTTCTTCATGATTTTTCTATAAAAAAACCTAGTGGTTCTGCCTCTCTTGTGTGCCAACTTGTTGGCGCCATTCCTCTTTGGTGTGAAGGTGGAGAAAGAGTCCCGGTCCAATTGAAGTTGGATTCTAAGAATCCTAATTCGATTGAAGCTAGACTTTAGGAGTTTTAATTTAATTTGAATTGGATTTGGTTAAACCCAATTAGAAATTAAATCCCAATCCTATTAAGACTAATAAGCCTAATTAGATTCAAATAGACCAAGTTCAATCAAATTAATTCTAATTTAAATCAACCAAAATTAAAATCCTAATTCGATCAAATCAAATTACTTTGCAATAATTGCAATTAGATCTTTCTCTCACTAACCGTTAACAAACCCTCTCTTGTAATTTTTATAAATTAATTCAATCATCAATCATATTAATAATTGGATCCTACTACAAATCAAAAAGATGAATAAATTATTTGATCAAGTCAAACTCCTATTATATGTTGTCCATTATATTCTATTCTATCTAGTAGTAAGATATACATTGATCTCTATCAATTGTATTATTGAAACTATATTCAATAGATTAGAACAATTCCAACTCTTCTCAACAAGGATCATCGATTATAAGATGATTCCATGAGTTCTACAATCCGTTAGTGATGCCTAGTAGCATGTAGTGGCAACTTAGCAAAGTAGAAGTTAATTGAATCTCTAGGTATAGTTATCATGTAATTTAGTTCTTCTATCATGAGTCCTAATAAGATGGAGGTTATGGAAGACTCGTCGAATCCCATTGTCTGTTATATGTAAGTTTTATTTGACTCGAGTTCATGATGTGAAATCTAATGAAAATCCTTTTCAATTCTTTACACCGTTATGGCCATGGTCTTCATATCTTGATCTTATGAATCACATAGAACTACACCTCATCTATTGAGGTTGATGAATCCCATCTAGATATGCACCTTACTTCTACAAAGAACTTACTATAGCTAATATATACTGTAAGGACCTGAATGGCTAGGAGACAAATATATGTACAGTCAAACTATAATAGCTTTACTATGAGTAGCCAAGGCATCGCAAGTCAAAGAACCATTGATATAACTATTGTATCGAGAAAGTAATTAACGAATGAGTAGACATCCAAGTAATTTTTCATACTGGTCATGCTTAGTATCATTATTCTCTAACAACTACTTACACTCTCACTCCAGTGTTTCCATATTATAAACTCGAGACTTGTCTACCGTAGCAGTAGCAATCCGTGAACTAATCTTATTGGATCAATTACCATCCCTATAATGATCCTTCAATCAAGATTAATTTATAAATTAATCATTAATGACATATGTTTCAAATTATCAACTTTTAAGAATATGTGTCATCGTTTTATTAATTCCTTGGATGATTCAATGATATATTAGACAATAATGGGAAAAAAATGCTTATTTTATAGATAAATTAATAGATTAAGTATAAATTTATGTTTTGAAAAATTCTAATATATCAGTTAGATTGACTTCCAGAGCATCTATCTAATAAGTACACTTAAGGGCTAACAGTATTGTATGAATATGAATGTTGAGCGATCAAGAATATACATTAATAAGAAGAGTATACCATTTATAAAATGGTTAAAATAATTGCACGTGCATGGTAAAGGTAAGAAGGAAAAACTACAGCCTGCTTCTTATAGTTGTTACTTTTTGTTGCCGCCTACACCGTCGTGGCCTGTAGCTTGGGAATGACCTCGGATGCTGACCTCGTCGCTCGAAAACTAGCTCACATGCCCAACTTGCAAAACAGAGAAGATCCGGGCTGGGGATCCCGGCAGGGGCACTCCGATGATCAAGTTAGTGGCGATCTAGGAGAACAGATCCTTCCCCGTGGGCCCCTTTGCTTGGACTCCATACTTGGAGGAGGAGATTTGGTTTGAGAAAGAAAGAGTAGAGCGAGGGTGGTAGTGGTAGAGGAGAGCTCGAGCTGTGTGGCTGTGTCCATCAAGACCCTTCCGGTGAGTCCCCGATAGCCCAGAGTGCTCGGCCTCTCGGTTGCTTTCCTGTGCGCTAGCTCTTTGCTTGTTTGCTTACCTTTTTTTCGAGAACCTTTGGAGAATCCTTTTAGACCAAGATCCCTCCCAGCGGCTTACCTCGGGATCTTCTCCCTCTGCAGGTACTGGAAGGTCAATGCTTGGCAGTGCTTCGTGCCGTGCGCATAGGTACTTTCCCCATCTGTGATAGGGAGTTATGTTGCTGGAGCCTCCCTCCTGGTCGCTCCATTCTGGAAAATTTGGCAGGGCCTTGATTGGGGGGCAGCCGCCCCCCGAATTTGAATGCTCTGGGATGATTTTCTCTTTCGGGTGGCACAGACGGTCGGTTGGGAGTGCAGTGCCTTAGCCAGGGCACCCTTTCCTATCTGGTGTAACTAGCAATGGAAGTAATTATGGCATCCTGGGGGGTGCTCCTCCATGGTCCTTGGGTGGCGGTCCGCTGCCCAAGAGAGGTGGCACCGTGGGCTTTGGTTTCTGGCTGCTGGACCTCTCGTTTGAAGGGAGCTTGGCCTAAAGAAAGCAAGAGCTCGACTTCGGCCAAGGTGGGCTTGACCTTGAGGGAGCGGCCCGACGAAGAAGCTCGAAGAGAGCGGGAGCTCGACTTCGAGTGAGGTGGGCTCGACCATGAGGGAGCCGCCCGGCGAAGGAGCTTGAAGAGAGTAGGAGGTCGACTTCGGCTGAGGTGGGCTTGACCTCGAGGAAGCCGTCCAGTGAAGGAGCTCGAAGAGAGCGGGAGCTCGACTTTGGCCGAGGTGGGCTCGCCCTCGAGGGAGCCGCCCGGTGAAGGAGCTCGAAGAGAGCAGGAGCTCGACTTTGATCGAGGTGGGCTCAACCTCGAGAGAGCTACCCGATGAAGGAGCTCAAAGAGAGCAGGAGCTCGACTTCGATTGAGGTGAGCTCTACTTCGATTGATGTGGGCTCGACCTCGAGGGAGCCACCCAGTGAAAGAGCTCGAAGAAAGCAGGAGCTTGACTTCGATCGAGGTGGGCTCGACCTCAAGGGAGCCGCCCGGCGAAGAAGCTCGAAGAATAGATATGACGTGGCAACTTCTGCCCATGTGGCATCTGACTGCATCTGACAGGGGCTCCACGTCAGCGATCCTGCCACATCACTTTCGTTTCTCAAAAAATTTATGAAATATCATATGAAAATTGATATTGAAGGTAGGATTTACACAAAGCTTAATCTATCTCATGCTTTTATTCTTTAAATTTCTAAAAGAAATAAATTTTAGCTTGCAGAAGTTCTAAAGATTGTATAAACAGTATGAAAAAGCAAAAAGTTTTGTCATACCTATTATGCAGTCTAGTTCATCTTTCTTCTTTAGCAGAAATATAAATATAAAATAAAAACAATACCACACATGTTCTTAACTATCATTTAATTAGAGGACAAGTAGTAGCGTTCACATTAAACTCTCACTGTAGTAGATAAGTAAGCAGATACTCCATTGAGATGACATAATCATATTCCATGAAAATGAGGGCAAGCCTCCGTAGGAAGTGTCATACCCCGAACCCAACATCAGGATCAGCCATGTGATCGGCCATACAAACCCTAGATATTCTCCTAGAGAACATGCAAGACCTAAGTACACAGGTTCTCAACATTTATTCAAAATTAAAATTTAATTTAATTAACCAAATATCATTGGAACAAATTAAAAATAACTAAATAATCAACTCATTCAACTCATGATCACTAAATGGTCAACTTATTATTCATTACATAGGTATCAGAATTAGGACTAACTAAACAAAAATGACTCTGATACTTAGTCTCATGCTCATCCCCATCCCATGCTATGCATCCTGCAACTCTGAAAAAGAATGGAGAGTAAGCTTCATAGCCTAGTAAGGACTCCATACAGTCACACCAATAATAATATAATTTAAAAATAGCAAGTAAATAATAAAATATTATGTCATGCAACTAAAATAACTCAATGCCATATATAACAAAACCTTTGATAAAATCATGATTTCTTTTTATGTTTTCATTTTGTTATCCTTCCTCTTTAGGGTTTTGGACTAACCAGATTATGCTTCAGTCCATGATTGGCAATCTCAATATCACACTTCAGTCTGTGATTGGCAAGCTCATTGTCACACTTCAACCTATGACTGGCAATCTCGGTGTCACACTTCAGCCATGACTAGCAGTCTCATTATCATACTTCAACCTGTGATTAGCAATCTCATTATCATACTTCAGCCTATGACTGGGAATCTTAGTGTCATACTTCAGTCTATGACTGGCAATCTCGGTATCACACTTTAGCCTGTGACTGGCAATCTCATTATCATACTTCAGCCTATGACTGACAATCTCAATAACTACAATCCCGTGGCATGGCTAGTCTAAATATCTCATTCTCTTGGTTATCACTTTATCAATTCATATCATATTATCAAATCATATCATTTAAAGATTTCCAATAATCGGCATCATAATCCAACTTGTTGCCGCCCAGATCGTCGTAGCCCGTAGCTACTGGTGGCGTCGAGGGTCGCGCGTCCGCCTACTTAGGATGCCTCCAGTACCTTGGGACCTGCAAGAAACAACATTAGTAACACGGGCCGGCGATTCCAGTTGGGGCGCTCCGATGGTCAAGTCAGTGACGATCTAGAAGAATAGATCCTCCTGGTCGAGCCTCTCGGGATGAGCTCCATGCTAGGAGGAGTGAGTGTAGTGTATATGGAAGTGAGAGTGAGCTGGGAGAGGTGATGGCCGAAGTGGAAGAATCCTCATGTGTGGCCTCCCTTCCTTGTTTCTTTGCTTGCTTACTTTTGGCTTACTCTGGCTGAGTTTTTACTTTGGCTTGCCTCGGGATCTCCCCGTGTCCTCGGACATGTGCAACGAGGTATCGTGCCATAGACGGGATGCCTCTCCTGTCAGGTTGCCGGGGAAGCTTCCATGCGCTCTGACATTCCCTTTGCTTGTCCCACTCCTAGAAGCCTGGCAGGACCTCGGTTGGCGGGTCGCCGTCCTCGGGACTTGCGCTCTCCGGTTGGATCTTTTTCCTGGTGGTACGGCAGGTTGATGGAGGGCATGGCACCTTGATGTGAGTTTCCTTTCTTTCTGGTGTGAGTGACGGTCGTGGGCATTAATGGCGGCATGGCGGGTGTTGTTGTACGACCCTCGGGAGGCCCGTCGTCGTCCTTGGAGAGGAGGCACCGCTCCCTTGGTGGTTGGCGCCTCTGCCTGAGCTGGGGATCGAGCTGGAAAGGTGAGGCCCACCTCCGAGGGGCTCTTCTCGTGGTGGCTCGGCTGGGCGGAGGAGGGCTGAGCTCGATTCCAGACTAGCGGAACTCGGCTTCGGACGAGCTCGACCTAACGGAGGTGGGTGGGGTGCCGCCCAGCCCAGGGGATCCGACCTCGGAGGGGGCTCCTCGTGGCGGAGGAGACTTGAGCTCGACTCCTGACCACGGGGCCCGATCTTAAGGGGTCCGTCTTGGATGGGGACTTGTACTCGGCTCCGGCCTAGGTGTTCCAACACGGTGGGAACCGACTTGGCGGATGACGGAGCTCGGCTTCGACGGGCGACCCCGTTGCTCCGGGGGAGCTCAGCCCGGTGAAGGGGCCTATGTTGAAAACCCAGCATCACGTCTGATTGGGACTCCACGTCAGTTTGCCCGCCCGACGTCAGCGATCTAGCAACATCATTTGCCCCCCACTCCCGAGGTCCGTTGGCACGCGGCGCTCGGGACGAAGGGAGTAATTGCGATGCTGACATGGAAAGGTGAAGAAATCTGGTATAATAATGACCGATATCGGTGGCACTTCGCGCGGCAGTCCTTCAAGCCTGTGCGAGGGTGCCACGCGGCCACATCTGGGAAGCAGTTATGGTGGGCACGGAAGTCAGAGCAGCCACGATTGGATTGAGGCGCTGGCCCCGTCGATCGGCGACACGTGGTGAGCATCTCTTAGGAGAGCCATAATGGTACGGTCGGGTGTAGGTTGCCTCGAAAAGAAGGGTAATTTTTTTGAGGCTTACTTTCTTTCAAATCTTTTGCGTTCGGCGTCATACAGAGGTTCTCTCCTCCTTCTCTGGCCGCTATCGTCCTCCCAGACTCTTAGCAGGTTAGCTCCTTCTTCCTCTCCCTCCTTGTCGACTAGGGGTCATTGTAGGTCTTCCTTTGTCCTTCTCTTCTTCTTCCATGGACCGTTTCGGCCCGAACTTCCATCTGTCCTGCCAAGTCGAGGCCAGACCTTCCCGGCCGAGGACTCCTTCCTTCGACGAGAAAAGGGAGGCAGCATGCTACGAGTTCAGTAGGAGGCCTTCCTACGGTCCTGTAGCTATTAGGGAACCTGCGTCCGCTCCCCCACCTCGCTTGTCTCTCCTTCCTGCTCCTCCCCCTGTTCTTGCTCCTGCTCCCAAACCTTCTCGGTCAACAGGTCCCGGAGGGATTGCCTCGGTGATCACCGCCGAGGATCTCGCGACCATCCGGGGTGCTTACGACATCCCCGAGTCCATCCAACTCTCTGTTCCTCGTTCAAGGGAGCGAGTCACATCTAGTGGCCCTCATCGGATTGCTTTCTATGAGGAGGCCTTCATCGGGGGTCTCTGATTTCCTGTCCATCCTTTCTTCCTCTCCTTTCTGGCCAACTACTGCCCTGTTCCCGCCCAGTTGGTCCCTAATGCTGTTAGAACGATCTTCTGTTTCATCATCCTATGTCACTTCCATGGGATCGTCGCCCGTTTCTCCCTGTTCAGGGCCTTCTTCACCCTGAAACGCCACCCTATCGAGGAGGGGTGGTGGTTTCTTTCTTCACGCCCTCGAGGCATTAGGTTTTAGCTCCCATCTTCCATCAAGGGATGGAAGAGTAGGTATTTCTTTGCCTCGGTCGAAGGGATCGACTGGGTTTGGAGCGACCCAGATCGGTCTCCCAATAAGAACTTCTCCATCGAAGCAACCGACCTCGACCTGTATGAGCTGCTCAGATCGATCGAGATCCCTTCGCTTGAGATCCTACTGTCGGAGTGGAATCTTCACGAGGCCAGGGTCGGCTCAACACAGGAGTCGGGTGAGTTCGACTCGGCCACCCCTTCCCTTTTTCTTTCTTCTTTTCTTTTCTTCTTTCTCTCTCTCTCTCTTTTTTTTTTTTGAACTTGGGATTAACCGTGTCTTCTCTGGTGCAGAAATGAAATTCTCCATGGATGAGCTACTCTCATTCTCCAAGGAACGAGAGCAGGCAGCTGAGGCCGGTGAGCCCGCTCCGAAGAGGGCTTGTGCCGATGATGGTGCGAGGTCGGTGCAGGCCGGGCCGGACGTGCCGATTTTTGAATGAAGGTGGAAGAGGGCGGCTCAGCCCGTCCCAAAGCCTTCAAGGCAGCACGACCCGGCCCTGGTGCCCGAGCCCGAGGTGGTCGTCCGGGCCAGGCAGTTGTCGCTGCTGCCAGGGTAGGAGCCCCCCTTCCAGAGGTCATCAACGTCGAGGAGGACGGGGAGCCGAAAGAAGCAAGGTCGACGCTCCGGTGAGGTCTGAGGCGATGCCGAGCTCGTAACTGGCGTTGAAGGCGCCTTCCACCACTGAGGGGTCCGAGCAGATGGAGAAGAAAGATAGGGACTACCGCTGGGTCCCTTTCAGGTTGGGGCCTAATGTCTCCCTGATAAAGGACTCGAGCCTCGCCGAGCGGATGATGGACTTCTCAGTCCAGTCCTATAATCGGCAGGAAGGGAGCGGGAGACTTCTAGGTGACGTCGTCAGCTCGTCTTTCACCAACCTCTACGCCGTAAGTTCCTCTTCGCTCATCTTTATTATCTCTGACCTTTTTTAGCACCGTAGCTAACATGCTTTCTCTGATGCAGCAAGGCAGAGAACTGATTCTCATCTGGGACTATTGCCGAAACTGGACCAAGAGGGACAAAAAGCGACAGGCAGAGCTCGAGTCCCTGAGGACTGAGGTGGGTCGGAAGGATGAGGAGACCTGGGAGGCTAACCTAAAGGTTAAGAGCCTCATGGCCGAGGTCATCGACGTCGCCCGGATCAGGAAGGAGCTCGAGGGAGAGCTCGAGTCGAATAGGACCCGGTTGAAGGAGTTCCGGGCCGAGTCAGAGGCGGCAAGGGAAAAGGTCGCCTCTGTTGAGAAGAAGGCGGCGATCACTGAGAAGAGGGCCACGGAGGTGGAGGAGAAGGCTGCCGCCGCCACTCGTTCCACTGAGACCGTCGAGAAGGGGATGGCGGTGGCGATCTGCCAGGCCGAGCGCGCGGGAGAGCAGCTAGCCGAGGCAGGGCACCAGGCGAAGGCCGCAAGGAGGCCGCCGATGCGATGGCCACTTTCAAGGCCTCCCCCGAATATATAAAGGACTTCAAGGAGGCGGCGACAGACTCCTTCGCCAAGGGGTTCGCTTACTACCGCACTTAGCTGTGGGGGATCCTATCCGAGGAGCGATTGGCCGCGCTCCGGGCCCCTGGCAAGAAGGCTCTAGCTCTAACGGTGGCTGCAATGGGGCAGGGAGCCGCTCCAGCTGGGCCTCTCCCAGAGGTGCCCCCGGAGGCACCTGGCCGTGTCGAGCCGACCTTGGTGGCGACGACGGTCGAACCAGTGCCGCAGGTGGAGACAGCTGAGTCGGTCCCAGTAGCAGCAGCTGAACCAGCCCCTCCGGCGAAGGCCGCTCAGGAAGGTGCCCTTGCAATGGAGGTGGAGGAGGGGGAAGTCCCAGCCGTGCATCACCCAGGGAAGGAGCCAGCTCAATAGGATAGGACTCCTTGTAAGGTTTTTCTTCTTTTTGTTGGACCGGGCTGCCTGGCTTGTCAGGGCTCGGGAGATAATGTAATATATTCCTTTCAAGTAATGAAAAATAGTTCAGCCAATATGGCTTTTTCTTCTTCTCGTGGTGTGAATGTTTTCTCTCCTCCCCCCTTCTCCTCCATTTTCTTTTCTTCTCTTTTTTTTTTCAGTGCTGGGAGGTCGGAGAGGGGAGCTCCATCTTGTATGGGCTCGAGCCTCACTATCTTGGAGCTGGGCTCAAGACTCTGATGCCGGAGAATGGTGGCTTCGGGCTTGAGTGCCTGAGGGCTTCTCAGGTCTTGGTGCAGGAGGACTTTTCTCCGGGCTTGGATGCCTTGGAGCTGGGCTCGAGGCTTGAGTGCTTGAGGGCTTCTCAGGTCTTGGTACCAGAGGACTTTTCTCCAGGCTTGGATGTCTTGGAGCTGGGCTCGAGGCTTGAGTGTGAAAGGATTATGCCCTAAAGGCCAATCGAAATATTATATTTCATTGGGATTTTTCCTATTCCATCCCAAAAATCAATGTATTGACATTATCATTTAATAAAGGCATTATTTTCATCATACGCTGTGTCTTAATTATTATATGATGAACTCCATAGATTAGGGCTATGGTTCTAGGGTTATGATGAGATCATACCAGTGAGACCTAAAGCCTTAAAACCCTAATCTAAAATATTCCTGGTCAATGGGACATTGAGTAGGGGATTAATGTTTCTGGTAAAGATCAGCACTTCCTATGTATGAGGATGACTGATCTCACAGTCACTTGTGTTTGACACTAATACTAGGATGTGGGTGCTCATTAAAGAATGAGTTCACTGAATAGATCCAGATTGAGAATATCTAATGGAACCTTATCTGTTTGTCAATAGATATTTCTCATAGTGGGAGTAGTGCATGTGGTCCTTTGACCTGAGACTGCCATGGTACCTTATATACATGAATCCACATTTTGGTTCACACTCAATCATAACACTGAGTTATACATGAGGTGATACTGGATATGATGGATTGTATATGAAGGTTGTGAGTAGGTCAACAAGGAATTGATCAGCCCTAGTAAGAGGATATTGCATCCAGCCAATTCCGATCAAATGATGATTCGGGAAATCTTTAATCAAAGTATGAATATTAGAAGTAGTTTCTAATAGTTCATTAATGAATCATCATTAAAAAGATTGAGCTAGGGATGAATATGAAATTGGATTTGATAAGGTATCCATATCCATAATCATATTCAGGATGCAAGTTGATCAAAGGACTGAATTGCCCGGTAACTCACCACTGAAGGGTATTTTGGTAATTCTACCAAAATTCCACATCTTCCGGGTAGACATGATACGTTGCTAGACATCAATCTTGTCTTGTAGTAAAATGATTAAATTATGATAATTTAAATCAGTTAATTAGAATTAGATTCTAATTGACCAAGTCGAGCTAGCTTGAGTTGACCTAAATCGGCTTAGTTGAGATCTAACCGAATTAAGTCAAATAGCACTCGGACCTACTGCTGGCTAGATATGGAACCCAATGGGTCACACACAAAAGAGAGTTGATGAGGGATTTAATTTAGAATTAAATCATGTTTGCAGGACAAACACACTAGCATGTGTTGCATACCCAACTTCTATTCGAATTGGATTCGAATTTGGTTTTGAATTGGGCTTAATTGTTTCTAATTGAACCTAATTAGAGTCTAATTTAAATTTTGGGACTTTGGACTAACCCGTGGCTGAACCCATTGATTAAAAATCAATTTAAACCCTTTTCCCAAGACCACCCAAGCCATCTTTCCCACGCGCGCGCACCAAAGGAAGAGTCCACGCGCGTGGACTCCTCTTCACGCGCATGGGGACTTCTTTTACCGTGAAAACCAGATGGGAGGGGGCGGAAATATTTTCTTTAGGCATGTCATCTGGAGTCCCTTGGATCAAGATCAGATGGCCAGAAGAAATCCGTTGCTTTTCGGTCGCAACTCCGTCTCAGAACATCACGACTTTTCTGAGGTTTCTTCCTAGGTTTTTCTTTATCGGAAAATCTTGAAATAAATCAGGAAAGGTGTGAAAAATCTGAGGGGACGCGTGAGGATGGAAAGAACATGATTCTTGGGATAGCAGAGGGTTGCGTTGTTTTTGAAAAGACACCCCTCTGATATCTATAAATAGGGTTGGGTTCTCGGGGGTTTTCATGTAAGATAATTCAGAGATCAGATTCCCTTTCTTCCTCTCCAGAATACTCCTTCCTCTTGTTCTTGTTGGGTATTGTTTCCTTTACAGAGGTATCCTCTGTCGAAACTCTGACCCTAAATAAGAATAAGAGGAAGGTCTTGAACGGTAAAGGAAAGAAACAGGAATGTCTCTTTTCTTTCTTGAATTAAGACATTACTTGTCTTAATTTTTCTTCCACTTCAAATAAGAATTTTCTACAAGGACTGAAGTTGAGGAAAGGATCAAGAAGAGGAAAGAAGGGAGAAAGGAAATTTTCAAGAAAGAAAATTCCAGCCTATAAGTCCAAGAATTGAATTCTTGAAAAAGAATTCAAGAAGAGGATCCAAGATCAAGAAGTTGTTGTCTTCGTCTCTTCTCCATGTGGATCACCATTGGAGGGTGAACATTTGGGCACCTGGTGGAGATTTGCATTTTGGATATTGCGGTACAGGTTAGTACTTACATATATATATATATATTTAAATCATGTATATGAATGATATATATTTTATTTTTTTTTTTAAAGGAGATCTAGGGCTAAAGGGTTTGGTATAGATTTCATAAGATCAAAATTTTGAAATCTATGTTTCCGCCTTGGTCAACAAACCCAACAGAGTGCCTGAGGGCTTCTCAGGTCTTGGTGTCGGAGGACTTTTCTACGGGCTTGGATGCCTTGGAGCTGGGCTCGAGGCTTGAATGCCTGAGGGCTTCTCAGGTCTTGGTGCTAGAGGACTTTTCTCTGGGCTTGAGTGTCGACGAGCTAGGCTCGCTGGTGCCAGAGCATGGTCCGGTCTTTGGTGCCGGAGGGATGTTGGATCCGGGCTTGAATGCCTGAGAGCAGGGGCTTAGGGCTTGTCCTTTTGGAGCGGGGCTCAGAGACATGCTGGCCGGAGAGCTGGGCTCCGGAACTTGGATGCCTTGGAGTTGGGCTCAAGGGCATGCTGGCCGGAGAGCTGGGCTTCGGATCCTGATTGCCTGAGGACAAGGCTCAAGAGTTGCTGTCTTGGAGCTGGGCTCGGAGATGCGTTGGCCAGAGAGCTGGGCTCCGGATTTTGGTTGCTTGAGGACATGGCTCAGGAGTTGCCATCTTGGAGCTGGGCTCAGAGACATGCTGGCCGGAAAGATGGGCTCGAGACTCTGATGCCGGAGAACTATGGCTCTGGGCTTGAGTGCTTAAGAATAGTGGCTCAGGGCTTGAGTGCCTGAGGGCTTCTCAGGTCTTGAGTGCCTTGGAGCTGGGCTCGAGGCTTGAGCATCTGAGGACTTCTCAGATCTTGGTGCCATAGGACCTTTCTCCGGGCTTGGATATCTTGGAGCTGGGCTCGAGGCTCTGATGCCGGAAAATGGTGGCTCCGGGCTTGAGTGCCTGAGAACAGTGGCTCAGGGCTTAAGTGCCTGAGGGCTTCTCAGGTCTTGAGTGCCTTGGAGCTGGGCTCGAGGCTTAAGCGCTTGAGGGCTTCTCAGGTCTTGGTGCCGGAGGACTTTTCTCCGGGCTTGAATGCCTTGGAGCTGGGCTCGAGGCTTGAGGCAGGCCTCCCGAAGAGCTGGGCTCCAGGTAGCGACATTCCTGCAAGGCAAATAACCCATTGTGCAAAGGAAAATCTTTATTTCTAGTGGAGGAAAAACTTACATTACTGATAGTATCTCCTCAAATTACAAGCATTTTATGTTCGGGAGAACCTGGCGCCATCCAGGTCCTCGAGATAGTAGGCCCCATGTGAGAGGGTCTCGGCCACTTTATAAGGGCCTTCCCAGTTTGGCGAGAGCTTGCTGCACTCCCGGGGTTGAGATGCTTTGGCCCGGCACAGTACCAGGTTGCTAGGTTAGAAAGTCTTTAGCTTTACCCGTGCATTGTAATATCGGGTGACTCGTTGTTGGTATGCCACCATCCGAAGTCGGGCTTTGTCCCTCGTTTCTTCTAGGAGGTCTAGATTGAGCAGGAGGTGCACCGAATTCTGCGTCTCGTCATACTGTTGCACCCGTAATGTGGGCACGTCGAGCTCGATTGGGATTACTGCTTCATCGCCGAAGACGAGGTTGAAGGGTGTTTCACCCGTTGCCGTTCTGGGCATTGTGTGGTAGGCCCATAGGATGCTTGGAAGTTCCTTCGCCCATCTGCCCTTCGCTTGGTCCAACCTGGTGCGAAGTCCTTGAAGGATAGTCTGATTAGTCACCTCGGCTTTCCCATTTGTCTGGGGATGAGCAACCGAGGTGAACCAGTGTTGGATGCCGTGTTCGGTGCAGAACCCTTAGAACTCCCGGTTGTCGAACTGCCGCCCATTATCGGTGATGATGTAATTGGAGAGTCTGAAGTGGTAGATGACAGACTTCCAAAAGAATTGTCGAACATTGGCTTCTGTAATCCAAGCTAGCGGCTCCGCTTCGATCCACTTGGTGAAGTAGTCGATCGCCACTAGCAGGAACTTCCACTGCCTTGGTGCGGTGGGGAACGGTCCCAAAATGTCCATCCCCCACTGTGCAAAAGGCCAGGGGGATGACAGCTGGGAGATTGGTGCAGCCGGTAGGCGCTGTATGTGGGAATGGCATTGGCATTTGTCACACTTCTTGACGAAGTCGGGGTGTCTTCCCTCATCGTCTCCCAGAAGTATCCCTGGCGAAGAGCCTTGTACGCCAAAGTCCTCCCTCCTACATGGTTCCCACAGAGGCCCTCGTGTATCTCCCGGAGCACGAAGGCTGCCTCTGTGGGTCTGAGACACTTCAAGAGTGGGTAGGAGTAAGATCGGCGGTAGAGATGACCGTCCATTAGAACAAAACGGGTGGCCTTCCTTCTAATGAGGTCGGCTTCTCTGCGATCCTCTGGTAGGAGGCCATCCTGGATGTACTTGATGTACCTGTCCATCCATCTCGGCTCGTGGGCTACTTGTTGCACCTCTTCTGGGCTTTCGTAGCTTGGATTCTCAAGATACTCGACGTAGGCATGCCCCAGGGATGAGTCCGGTAGGGTTGCGAGCCTCGATAGTTCATCAACACGAGCATTTTCTTCACAAGGGATGTGGAAAACGCGGAAGTAACGGAAGCCCGCCGTGCTCGAACGAACCTTCTCCAGGTACTTCACCATCTGGGGATCTCGGGCCTCGTACTCTCCGGAGACTTGTCCGGTAACCAGTTGGGAGTCGGTGAAAACCTTCAGGCTTTGCACGCCCAGCTTGCGGGATACCTTTAGGCCCACGAGGAGCGCTTCATACTCCGTCTGGTTATTCGTTGCAGTGAACTTGAAGCGGAGAGCGCATTCCGTCACCCTCCCATGGTCCGGGCTCAGCTTGGCCCTCCGGGACCGTCCGCTCTGGCTCCTCGGGAGGCCCTGTACATTCAACCACGAAGTCGGCTAGGACCTGGGCCTTCTACGATGACCTCGGCTGGTATGCGATGTCGAACTCGCTCAGTATCAGGAACCATTTAGCCAGTCTCCCAGAAGTTTTGGGGTGGCCTAGTATGGTCCTCAGCGACTGATCGGTCATAATCGCGATGGGAAGCGCTTGGAAGTAGGGCCTGAGGCACTTAGCAGACATGATTATTGCAAAAATGAGTTTCTCAGAGCGAGTATACCTGATCTCCGCATCACGGAGGATTTTGCTAGTGTAGTACATCGACTTTTGAGATCTATCCTGATCTGTGCAGATGAGGACCTAGCTGACGACCCCGGGTGTAACCGCCAGGTAGAGTAGGAGCTCTTCCCCTTCTTCCGATCTGGATAGCAGAGGTGGAGAGGCTAGGAACTCCTTCAGCTCTTCAAAGGCCGTCTTGCACTCTTTAGTCCAGGTGAAGTCATGCATTTTGTGCAATGCCTTGAAGAAGGGGAAGCAGCGGTCAGCCGACCTCGAGATGAACCGGCTTAAGGCTGGACCCTCCATGTCAGACGTTGAACTTGCTTCTTGGATGTCGGATGCTCCATATCAAGGATCGCTTGGACCTTCTCCGGGTTCGCTTCGATGCCTCTTTGGGTGACCATGAAGCCGAGGAACTTTTCGGCCGCCACCCCGAAAGCGTACTTTGCCAGATTGAGCTTCATTTGGTGCTTTCGGAGATTGTGAAAGGCTTCGGCGAGGTCGGCGACATGGTCTGAGCTCGGCTTGCTCATAACGAGCATGTCGTCCATATACACTTGCACGTTCCGGCCAATCTAGTCTTTGAAGACCTTGTTGACAAAACGTTGGTACGTGGCTCCAGCATTCTTCAGGCTGAAGGGCATCATCCTGTAGTAGTATGTCTCTCGGTCGGTGATGAAGGTAGTGTGCTCTTCGTCCCCCGGGTGCATTCGGACCTGAGTGTACCCGGAGAACGCATCCATGAAGGAGAGCAGCCTGTGCCTCGAGATGGCGTCCACCAACTAATCTATCCTTGGCAGAGGGAAGTTGTCCTTTGGGCATGCCTTATTGAGGTCGGTGTAATCTACACAGATCCTCCACTTGCCATTGTTCTTCTTCACCATCACCACGTTCGCTAGCCAGCTCGGGTATTGCACCTCCCGGACGAAGCCGGTGGCCAAAAGTTTCTCCACTTCCTCGTTGATGGCCGCCTGCCTTTCTGGGATGAAGCTTCTCTTCATATGTAGAACCAGTCTGTGCTTCGGATCGATGTTGAGCTTATGGATGATGATTTTAGGGGGAATACCTGGCATGTCCGTCGCTGTCCAGGTAAACACATCTGCATTCGCCCGCAGGAACTCCAACAGCGGAGCCTTCTCCTTCTCGGGCAACTGGGCTCCGATCTGCACATCTTCGTCTGGTCGGCCCTGATCTAGTAAGGAAGTAGATGCTCGGCCAGGCCTCCCCTGGGGTCCTGAACCCTCTGATCGAGTTCGTCTGCCTTGGAGTCCTCCTCGGGCGCCCGGGCCCCGGGGAGGGTTTGGAAGCAGTGCTGCACTGGTTGGGGCATACCCCTCATCTCCCCCACACCACGAGGGGTTGGGAATTGCACAAGGAATCTCTTGGTAAAGATAACAGCATCGAGGAGGTTGAGCCCAGGTCGGCCCAAAATCATGTTGTAGGGCGAAAGAAGCCTGACAATCATGAACGTCATCATAACGGTACTTTGCCGAGGTGGGGTCCCGAAAGTGACTGGGAGGGTGATTTCTCTCTCCACCCTTACAGAGTCTCTCGTGAAACCAACAAGGGGGGTATGTACAGGCTTGAGCTGAACAGAAGAAAGATTCATCCTGGAGAAGGCATCGTGGAAAAGCACATCCGTGGAGCTTTCACTATCTACCACGATGCATTTTACAAGATGCTTTGCGATCGTCATTTCGATGACCACAATATCATTATTTATATTTCTCTCCCCGTCTTCCCTTTTCCTCATAAAGGGGAGTACAACCTCAGGATGCCCTGCCCCCCGGGCCCTCTTGGGCGCGCGCTCGGCTCCCTAGCGTATCATCCCCACCGACTTCTCGGTAGGGCGATTGTCGACCGCCGGGACTGATGGGAGGGCAACGAGCACTTGAGATTCTGGTTGAGGTCTGCCCTTCACATATCTTTCGAGGTAGCCGCTTTTGATGAGCTCTTCATCTCCTATTTGAGATTGCAGCATTCCTCGGTGTCATGGCCGTGGTCGCGGTGGAAACGACAGTACATCGTCTTGCCACGGCTAGAAGACGGCTTCAATGGCGGTGGGCACCTCAGATAGGTCTCGCCCTC
Organism: Areca catechu; assembly: GCA_021397845.1. Lineage (NCBI taxonomy): Eukaryota > Viridiplantae > Streptophyta > Magnoliopsida > Arecales > Arecaceae > Areca > Areca catechu. The sequence continues at coordinate 13,113,363 of CM038041.1, forward strand.
GATCCCCATAAGGATCTTCGTTCTTGGGACGAGGAGTGGGGTGAAATTTCCCTCAGAGATGGGAGCGCTTCTTGGCCTTGGTCCCGACCGGGAGCTCTGAGCTGGCGGTCCCGGCCTCCATGCCCCAGGTGCCTCGATGGGTGCCGATCTCTTCAGCGGCTTCCCATCGAGCTCCCGCCTTGTACGATCTGCCTCCTCGGTGCGGATGTACTTCTGAGCTCGGGAGAGGAGCTCGGAGTAAGTCTTCGGGAGCTTCTTGTCAAGCGAGTAGGTCAGGCGAGAAGTCCTGAGCCCTCGCTTCAGAGCCAGCATTGCGACCGGCTCCTCTAGGTTGAAGATCTCCAGCGCGGCAGCCTTGAAGCAAGCCACGTAGTCCCACAGCAGCTCACGGTCTTGCTGTCTGATGGAGAAGAGGCTGTCTGTCTCCTGAGGCATCTTCCGATAGGCATCGAAGTGTGCCACGAATCTTTACCCCAACTGGGTAAAGGAGCTAATGCTATCGTGCTCAAGGCGGGCGAACCATACCCGAGTCGCCTTCCAGAGAGTAGCAGGAAAGGCGATGCACAGGAGAGCGTAAGTGGCCCCCTGGACCCTCATGAGAGCCCGGTAACTTTCCAGGTGGTCCAGGGGGTCGGTGGTTCCATCATAAGGATCCACATGCGGCATGCAGAATCGGCGGGGAATCGGCTCTGCTTAGATCTCCTTGGAGAACGGAGGGCGGACGTCGTAGCCCACTGGCTCGCTAGTGGAACCGGGCAAGTTAGCAAACCGGTGGGACAACTCTGCCAGTTTGTGATCATTCTCCTCCAGGCGCTTCTCCGCCATGCGCCTGATGGGTTCATCCGTCGACCCCTCTGCCGAGAGAGGCGGGGAAGGTGATGCAGGTGCGCGGTGCCCGTGACGAGGGGCTTTGCCCTTTCTGCTTTGGCGGGGTTTAGATGCCCCCCGATCAAGGTGTGGTGAGCAACTCTCTTCGTCAGCGGACCCGGCCTGTTGTCGCTTCATCAGGGCTTGGCGACTACCCTGGGGGTCTGTAACGGCCCGCAACTGCGAAGACCTCCCATGAAAGGAACGCAGGCTGTCGCGGGGTGCTGCGGCATGGGCCGCGGGGGTCTCTGGCTGCTTTTGAGTAGCCAGGGACCGATGCTGGTGCTGGAGCTGGCGCACTGCTATACTGAGAGTGTGCATCTGCTGGGCGAGTGCGGTCGATTGGACTTCTAGCGGAGGTGGTTGAACCGGGGCGGGTGGCTCCATCCCCGGACCGTGCGGGTTCCCGTGGGAAGGGGACTCTTCCGCATGGCTGGGAGAGGTCCCCTCGCCTAAGTGGTCACCATCCTCCCGACAAACTGTCCAAGTGGGGCTTGAACCGAATCGAAAATCGTTCTACAGTCCCTTCCTGGTGCGCCAATCTATTGCCGTCCGGATCGTCGTGGCTCGTAGCTGCTGATGGCATCGAGGGTCGCGTGTCCGCCTACTTGGGATGCCTCCGGTACCTCAAGACCTGCAAGAAACAACGTCAGTGACCCGGGTTGGGGATTTCGGCGGGGGCGCTCCGACGGTCAAGTCAGTGACGATCCAGGGGAAAAGATCCTCCTGGTCGAGCCCCTCGGGATGAGCTCCACGCTAGGAGGAGTGAGTGTAGTGTATGTGGAAGTGAGAGTGAGCTGGGAGAGGTGATGGCCAAAATAGAAGAATCCTCCTGTGTGGCCTCCCTCTCTTGTTTCTTTGCTTACTTACTTTTGGCTTACTCTGGCTGAGGTTTTACTTTGGCTTGCCTTGGGATCTCCCCGTGTCATCAGACGTGTGCGACGAGGTATCGTGCCGTAGACGGGACGCCTCTCCTGTCAGGTAGCCGGGGAAACTTCCATGCGCTCTGACATTTCCTCTGCTTGTCCCACTCTTGGAAGCCTGGCAGGACCTCAGTTGGCGGGTTGTCGCCCTCGGGACTCGTGCTCTCTGGTTGGGTCTTTTTCCTAGTGGTATGGCAGGTTGGTGGAGGGCATGGCACCTTGATGTGAGTTTCCTTTCTTTCTGGTGTGAGTGACGGCCGTGGGCATTAATGGCGGTATGGCGGGCGTTACTGTACAACCCTCGGGAGGCCCGCCGTCGTCCTTGGAGAGGAGGCGCCGCTCCCTTGGTGGTTGGCGCCTCTGCCTGAGCTGGGGACCGAGCTGGAAAGGTGGGGCCCACTTCCGAGGGGCTCGCCTCGAGGTGGCTTGGCTGGGCGGAGGAGGGCTGAGCTCGACTCCGGACCAGCGGAACTTAGCTTTGGATGAGCTCGACCTAACGGAGGTGGGCGAGGTGCCGCCCAGCCCAGGGGATCCGACCTCGGAGGGGGCTCCTCGTGGCGGAGGAGACTTGAGCTCGACACCTGTCCACGGGGCCCGATCCTAAGGGATCCGCCTTGGATGGGGACTTGTACTCGGCTCCGGCCTAGGCGTTCCGACCCGGCGGGAACCGACCTGGCGGAGGACGGAGCTTGGCTTCGGCGGGTGACCCAGTTGCTCCGGGGGAGCTCAGCTCGGCGAAGGGGCTCATGTTGAAAATCCAGCGAGGCATCTGATGGGGACTCCATGTCAGTTTGCCCGCCCCATGTCAGCGATCCAGCCACATCACAGCTCATTCAAAAATTTATTTGGTGTTGTCTGAATATAATCTACAGAAAATATAGATAGTGATAACACTGGCAATCATAAATGTCCATCATTATAATCGAAAAATATGATACATATACAATCATGCATGCCAATACTCATATCCAAGGATCAATATCATGCAATGTAAAATATGTGTATAAAACTAGTGATCATATCCAGAAATCCTTACCTTTACTAGAGATAGATTTATCATACTCGATATTAGTCTACAACCGAATTCTTGACCTAGGTGCTATGGAACTCGTTCAACGCCCTCGTATCCAGAAAGCTATCCTCCTACAATAATAATTTTATTTTTAATATGAATAACTTTATGGCATAATAACTATAAATCCAAAACTTTCTACCCGAACTTCATATACAATTCATTCGCTGATACTCTAACTTCACAACTTTTCCAGGAGAGAAACTCTTAGATCTCTTTTTTCAATAATCATTTATTTGACTTGCTCCTTTTCTCTCTGTCTTCTTCTTTCTCCTCTCTCTCCTCTTTCTCCCTCCTCTTCTCTCTTCTTTTTCTCTCTCTTCTTTCTCTCTCATCTCTCTTCTCTTCTCTCTCTTCCCTCTCTTTTTTTTTCTTTTCTTTTTCCTTTTCCCTTTTTGCCATTTCTCTTTTCTCTTTTTTTTCTTTTTCTTTTTTTCTTTTTTTTCTTTTTCTCTTTCCTTCTTTTTTTTTTTTTTCCTTTTTCTTTTATTTTCTTCTCTCCTTTTCTTTTTCTTTTCTTCTCCCTTTCTTCTTCTTCTTCTCTACCGAACAGGGTGTCTCCCCACCCTTTTTTTTCTTCTCTTCTCTTTCCTTCCATTTCTCTTCTTCTTCCTTCCTCTCTTCCCTCCCCATCTCCTCTTCCTCTACTCAACCGAACAAGGCCGGTGGTGGTCCACTGCAGCTCAGATTCGGAGCTGCGGGAGAAGAGAGTGGCGTACTCGTCTATGCCGAAGGAGAGGAGGAAGAGGACAAAGGAGGCGGTATGGTGGGTGGCGGAGGTGAGCTCGACAATAAGGGTTTTCTTCTTTCTTTTTTTTTCCTCTTCTCTTCTCTTCTTTTTCTTTTCTTCCTCTCTCATAATCTTCTTCTTTTCCTCTTCTTCTTTCCTTCCTTCTTCTTCTCCACCAAATAGAGGGTGTTGATGGGGAACATGGCGGTGTGCTCGACGACATCGATGATGGAGCCAGCTACCATGAACTGCCGGAAGTTGAGGACATCATGGGAGATGCTGAGCTTACCAGTGGGCACAAGGGGGAGGAGGTTCAACGGTGGTATCGAAAACTAAGGTAACAGGTTGTTAAATAGGGTAGAGGGAGATCGACTCCTACTAGGAATTGGCTTCCACCCTCCGACAAAATCGAAAGGGAGAAGGAGACTCTCTTTCTGTTTGTTTTTTTTTTTTTTCCGGACCGAGTATTACAAGAAGGGCTAGAGACATATTTGTAATTGGCATGTTGGTATCCGTGAAAAGGGATTGGGCAATCAACCGGAAAAATTATGGGAAGGGACTAACGAATGCTGGCCTTGAATAGTTAGAGTTGCTAGCCTCCCCCCCCCTCCACCCACCCACCCACCCAAAAAAAGGGGCATGGTGAGTGGGGGTTTGCCTTTTAGACAATTCAAAAAATATTTTCAGTTTTCTTTTCCTTTAATACCTTTCTTTAGCAAGCTTTTCGTTTACTACTTCATGATGAATTTAAAAGAAAGTCCGATTTACTCATTTTAGCTGTATGCCTTAAAATTTGTTAGTTGGGTTGTTGAATAGATGAACACCATTATTAGTATTAATCGGTTATCATCAAAAAGAATTATTAATTCGTTTAGCAAAATGGTATTCATTAAATGAATAACATATAGAGTTCAGATCGGGTCGACTAGTAAATGTATCTAAATATGATGTCTGTTAATGCCACATCAATTCTATTGTGTAAAGGCTATGATCTAATGTGCCCTTAATCTGCTTTGTGTTTTAGGGCTATATGTCCATTGTCTCTTCCATGGACATGGACTGGACCAGGTGACCTTTTTTTTTTTTTTTTGGAAAATGACCAGGTGACCTTTATTTATCACATAGGGGCAGGCATAGGGCTCAAAGATGCTCTTCCTAGAATGCTTTTGTGTTCTTTATATTCTCCAGCTGTGAGCATCATTACCTTCTGATAGGTAGGCAATTCCAAGGTATACTCACCTGTTACCATTTGCCCCATTGAAGTATTGGGCTGGTATCAAAGCCCAAGAGCCCTGATTTTTCCCTAGGTGTAGTTTCTTTCTTCCTCTGCTATCATGATCTTTTTTGAGCAATAGGGATTGCAATCTAATGCAAATATACTCTGTTTGAGTTTTCTTGTCAAGCCAATAACTCCCTAATAAATAGGATACCGATCACGTTGCAACAACACCAGACAAAAGTTGATTGCATCGTATATTCTAGAAAGTCTAATGAACTGTTGACACTTAATTACCCACTGCCACCATAAAAACAGAGATAGTAGGTCTATGTTATCCCATCTTCAGGTTCAACTTCTCTATGAGGTTTGGTTAGACCATGTTCTTTACGCTCCTGAGAGCATCTGTCCTCGAATGTATGGCCTTTTGCACAGAAAGATTTGCCCCATCAATGTCCCCTTCAAAAGATCTATATAGGTCATCCTTTATCATTTTATGCTTTCTTCATATAATTGTCAAATTTTCCTTGCTATTGCCGATATGCCTCAGTCACTGAAGTTTTGGCCCTTTGTGTGTGTGTTTTGTTTGGGTGTTTAGGGGGAGGTTGTTACAATAAGTTTTGGCCTTCTTTAGATAAGCTTGTGACAATAATTGCATTGTGTAAAATTTTCAATTAAAAAGCTCTGCACAACCACTACGGTGGTAGCTGTAAAACAAGCAAATGCTTACAAGCTCTCACACATCCAGCGGTTTCTGGAAGACAAAATTCAGACGAAGAAAACAAAAAAAACCATAAAATAGAGTAGACGGTGTTTTGAGTTTCTGGAACAAAATGCTGCTGCGACCACCGCAACCCTCACATTCTTCCATTTTTATTCCAAGACTTCAAACAACGTACACGGTAGAAATTTCAAAATAGACTCCTAGCTAAACTTGAATACCAGAATCTAGATAAAGACAAACACTAACAAACTCTTAGTTTAAATAAAATACACAAACCGAACACCAAATAAAGATTAACTCTGTTTTGTTTAGAAACAGAAATAGATTGACAACGCTCAATTCTGCGTGGGGAGGGGCTGGTGTTGTCGTTCAATACTCCCCCTCAATGCCAGCACCTAATCCTTTTACCATATCGAGCAAACAACAATGATCTTCGACTTTGCTCCCGTACAAGCTCTTGATAAACAAGTCTGCAACTTGATCTTCCGTTCGAATATACTTCAGCTCAACCTTCCCCCGCAGCACTTTTTCTCTTATAAATTGATATTGAACCTCCACATGCTTTGTCCTAGCATGAAAAACTGGATTTTCTGCCAGCTTTATTGTAGACAGATTGTCACATTGTAAGAGAACTCCACCCTCTTCCAACTGATACAGATCTTCAAGCAATTGCCTTAGCCAAGCAATTTCTTGAGATGCCATTGCAGCAGCTCGGTATTCAGCTTCTGTGGTTGACAAAGAGACAGTGGGCTCATCACCCCAACAGCAAACGAAATATAACTTACTGCTTTAGTTTCTTGGGTATTCAGTTTACTGCTTTAGATGAAGGAACTCGGATGGCTGAAGCGTTTCTTGGGTTTAGAAGTTGATCATTCAGATGAGGGGCTGTTTCTACATCAAAGGAAGTACTCCAAGAATTTGTTGAAGAGATTTGGGATGCTCAATTGCAAACCGAGCACAACACTAATGGAACCTAATGTCAAAATCTGCTTTCAGGAAGGCAGAAATATGATAGATATCACTATGTATCGGCAACTGATGGGCAGCCTTATTTACCTCAGTATCACTAGGCCGGATATTTTATTTGTTGTTGGGGTGATGAGCCGATTCATGCACAACCCAACGAACCTTCATCTGGAAGCAACTCGGCGAAAATATTTTCATCATGGTCATAAATATTACTGCTTTAGTTTACTAGGCTATTAATCCTGTTACGGCCGTAACGATGACGTGGCCGGGCTCAGATACCGCCAAATATGATCGAGCCACGTGGAGGTTTCTCCGGCCGAGTCAGCGCCACGTTGCCAAGGCCGAGCTCGGCAAGGCTACTCCGCCAGACGACTTTCTAAGATTAACTAATCTCGCCGAAGTCGAGCTCGGTTCGGGGCTCCTCTACCACCTCGCCTAGCACCCACCCAAGAGGGGTCAGCCTAGGCCGAGGTCGGCCGATCGAAGCCAGGCGACCTCCTGCCACCTCGCCAGGTGTCCAACCAGGAGGTGTCCACCTAGGCCGAGGTCGGTCGGTCCTTCGCTCCTTCGCCAGGAGGCCCCCGGAGACGGGCCCACCTTGGCCGAAGCCAGGCGACCTCCTGCCACCTCGCCAGGTGTCCACCCAGGAGGGGTCCACCTAGGCCGAGGTCGGCCGATCCTTCGCTCCTTCGCCAGGTGGCCCCGGAGACGGGCCCACCTCGGCCGAAGCCGGGCGACCTCCTGCCACCTCGCCAGGTGTCCACCCAGGAGGGGTCCACCTAGGTCGAGGTCGGCCGATCCTTCGCTCCTTCGCCAGGTGGCCCCCGGAGACGGGCCCACCTCGGTCGAAGCCAGGCGACCTCCTGCCACCTCGCCAGGTGTCCACCCAGGAGGGGTCCACCTAGGCCGAGGTCGGTCGATCCTTCGCTCCTTCGCCAGGTAGCCCCCGGAGACGGGCCCACCTCGGCATTAGCCAGGCGACCTCCTGCCACCTCGCCAGGTGTCCACCCAGGAGGGGTCCACCTAGGCCGAGGTCGGCGGATCCTTCGCTCCTTCGCCAGGTGGCCCCCGGAGACGGGCCCACCTCGGCCGAAGCCAGGCGACCTCCTGCCACCTCGCCAGGTATCCATCCAAGAGGGGTCCACCTAGGTCGAGGTCGGCGGATCCTTCGCTCCTTCGCCAGGTGGCCCCCGAAGACGGGCCCACCTCGGCCGAAGCCAGGCGACCTCTTGCCACCTCGCCAGGTGTCCAACCAGGAGGGGTCCACCTAGGCCGAGGTCGGCGGATCCTTCGCTCCTTCGCCAGGTGGCCCCCGAAGACGGGCCCACCTTGGCCGAAGCCAGGCCGCCCATACGGAGAAGGTCCCAGGGAAGGAGGCGCAGGCCCCGAGGTCATCCCTCAGGCCGTACGCATCACAGACGGGGCCTCGTACGGATAGCGGCAGCACGCGAAACACCATTTGCATCAGCCCGACAGGTCCCGCAGTCGAGAGAGGCGATTCTGACAAAGCAGGCCCCATCTATGGATGGCGCCCACACTCGGAAAAGAGAGCGCTTTCACTGGGCCCGAGGTTTGACCGGCCGCCTTACCAGCGCCGCCCCCCTTTCCTAACTTTGCCTTTTCCTTGCTGGGCTCGGCGGACGAGGTCGGGAAGCCGCCTGGCCCTCCTTACCGAAAAGGGGAAAGAGAAAGGGACGGGGGAGGGGAGCCTCCCAGGAGGAGAAGACAGGCGAACGACGGGAGGAGATAAAAGGAAGGAATCTGGGGACGACAAGGTAAGCAAGCAAGCCTGGGGACAAGGAGGAAAGCAGCGGCAAGAGGCCTCGCTCCGAGAGAGAGAGATCCGAGATCCCGAGAGGGGATAATTCGGCATGAGCTCGGCAAGGAGGCCCGGCCAAATTTCCGGTCCCCAGAGTGCCTTTCTTACTAGTAAACTCGCTAAGTCTGGAACCCTTTCGGGGGGTCCGCCTTGGAGAGTCTGTTCCTTCTCGTCGTCTACTGACTTGACCGTCGGAGCTCCCTCGCCGGGATCCCCGGCCAGGGTCTTCTAACTCCTTCTTGCAGGTTCGCAGCAGCCGGGGAGGCTCCCTCGCCAGGCGGTCAGGAAGGATCCACGGACCGGAGCCACGGGTGCGGCGACGAGAGCGGCAACAGATTGGCGCGCCAGGAAGGGGGGCAGGACACCAAACCCAAATGGGGGCCAGCTTTCTGCAGGTGTCGCGCTCTCTGACAATGATGGTCACCCGTGGCCGCGAGGCGTCCACCAGCCGCGTGGGGGAGGTTCACTCCCCTCCAGGGGCCCACAGCTCGGAGAGGGAGCTTCCAGCTCCCCCTCCTCTTCCACCACAGCCTACCCCAACGGACGGACCCCTTGCGGCCGTCATCCAACAGCTGCAGACCTTGACTTCGGCGGTCCGGCAGCTTCAGCATCAGCAGCGGTCCCTGGCCACGCAGCCGCAGCCAGGGACCCCCGCGGCCCGAGCCGCGGGGCAGCGTGGGAGCCTGCGCTCCATCCAGGGCAGGCCATCCCATCCGAGGGCCGTCTCCAACCCCCGGGGGAGCCACCAAGCTCCCACAAAAAGAAACTACTCCGGTTCGGAGGATCACGAGAGTCGATCACCGGCCGACGAGGCCGAAACGGCGCATCGCAGCAAGCGACGCCGAGGCCTGACTTCGCGCCGAGACCGATCGGCGCCCCCTTCACCCGCAGCCTCGGTGGAAGACTCCACCGACGAAGCCATCAGGCGCCAGGCCGAGAGGCGCCTGGAGAAGCATGAGCGCAAGCTAGCGGAGTTCACCCGCCGATTCGCCGACCTGCAGAACTTGTCGGCAGACCCGGCGGGCTACGACTCCCGTCCCCCTTTCTCTGAAGAAATCCAGGCGGAACCGATCCCAAAACGGTTCCGCATGCCGCAGGTGGTTCCCTACGACGGGACCACCGACCCTCTGGACCATCTGGAGAGCTACAAAGCTCTCATGAGGGTCCAGGGGGCCACTGACGCTCTTCTGTGCATCGCCTTCCCGGCCACCCTCCGGAAGGCCGCTCGAGTCTGGTTCACCCGCCTCGAGCCCGTATCCATTTGCTCCTTCCATCAGCTGGAAGGAAAGTTCGTGGCACACTTCGACGCTTGCCGAAAGGTGCTGAGAGAGGTGGACATCCTCTTCTCCATCCGCCAGCAGGACCAGGAGCTGCTCCGGGACTACATCACCCGGTTCAAGATCGCAGCCCTGGAAATCTACAGCCTGGACGAGCCCGTCGCCATGCTGGCTTTGAAGCGCGGGCTCAAGACGTCCCGCCTGACCTACTCCCTGGACAAGAAGCCGCCCATGACGTACTCCGAGCTCCTCCTCCGCGCCCACAAGTACATCCAAGCGGAGGAGGCCGATCGCACCCGTCGAGAGTTGGACGGGAAGACTCCGAAGAGGCCGCCCCCAAGAGACACCCCGGGAGCTCGGAAGCCCGGGCCATCTGCCGACCCTCGCCCGAATCCAAGGCCGAGGGGCGAGGCCACTCCCGAGCGGAGGTACACCCCTCTCCTCGCACCTCGGACGAAGATCCTCATGGAAATCGAGGGCGAGCGCTACCTCCGCCGACCTCCTCCTCAGAACCCGAGAGCCGTCCGAGACAAATCGAAGTACTGCCAATTCCATCGCGAGCACGGGCACGACACGGAGGAGTGTCGCAACCTGAAGCGGGAGATCGAGGAGCTGATTAGGAGGGGCTACCTCAAGACGTTCGTCAAGAACGAGGCTCCCTCGGAGGGGCAGCCGCTCGCGACCTTACCGCCTGTCCCTGCAATCGATAACCGCCCAACGGAGAAGCCCGTGGGCATGATCTCGCGCGGGGTCGGTCGAGCGGCGAAGAGAGCCCGGGAAGTCGGGAACCCGGAGAATGTAATCCCTCCCGAGGCGGGGGAGGGTAATGACAATGTAAACAACGATGCCGTGGTGGTCGAGATGACCATCGCGAAGCATCCTGTACATCGAATCATGGTGGATAGTGGAAGCTCGGCTGACATACTTTTTTACGACGCTTTCTCTCGGATGAACTTGTCCCACGATCAGCTGAAACCGGTGCACACCCCCCTGGTAGGTTTTACAGGGGACTCCGTGGGGATCGAGGGGGAGATCACTCTCCCGGTCACCGCCGGATCCCCACCCCGGCAGGCGACCGTTCTAATAACATTTACCGTCGTCAGGCTCCCTTCGCCTTACAACGCCATTCTCGGGCATCCCGGGCTCAACCAACTGGACGCCACAATCTCCACGAGAAGGCTGTTGGTACAGTTCCCCATGCCTTCCGGGCTCGGGGAGATGAAGGGGACGACCCAGCCAGTCCCGCTTTGCCTCCAGACGGTCCCGAGCGCCCGGGGCGCGGAGCTCGCCCCCGATATCGACGACCTCGACCTAAGAGAGAAGGAACCCAGGGGAGGGCCCGTAGAGCGCCTGCTGATTTTTCCCCTCGGATCGGATCCCCTGAAGATGGTGCAAGTCGGGGCCCAGCTCCCTGAAGAAGAACGGACCCGCCTGCTGGAGTTCCTCCGCGCGAACGCTGACGTGTTCGCCTGGTCAGCAGCTGACATGCCGGGCATCCCGCCCGAGGTCATCATGCACAGGCTAAACGTGGACCCAAGTTGCCGCCCGGTCCGCCAGAAGAAGAGGAGCTTCGCCATGGAAAGGCAGAAGGCGATCAACGAGGAAGTGGAGAAGCTCCTCGCAGCCGGTTTTGTGCGGGAGGTCCAGTATCCCAGCTGGCTGGCAAACGTGGTTATGGTAAGAAAGAGTAGTGGTAAGTGGAGGATCTGTGTGGACTACACCGACCTCAACCGAGCTTGTCCGAAGGACAGCTTCCCTCTTCCAAAGATCGACCAGCTGGTCGACACCACCTCGGGGCATCGTCTCCTGTCGTTCATGGACGCCTTCTCCGGATACAACCAGATCCGAATGAGCCCGGAGGACGAAGAGCACACCGCCTTCATAACTGACCGCGAAACTTTTTGCTACAGGATGATGCCATTCGGCCTCAAGAATGCGGGGGCAACGTACCAGCGCCTGGTCAATAGAATTTTCAAAGACCAGATCGGCCGCAACATGCAGGTGTACGTGGACGACATGCTGGTGATGAGCAAACCTGATTCGGACCACGTGGCCGACTTAGCGGAGACGTTCGGCAACCTCCGACGCCATCAGATGAAGCTGAACCCAGCGAAGTGCGCCTTTGGCATCTCCGCCGGGAAATTCCTGGGATTTATGGTGACCCAAAGAGGAATTGAGGCCAACCCGGAGAAGGTCCAGGCCATCTTGGACATGGAGCAGCCCGCCTCCAAAAAGCAAGTACAGCAACTCACTGGCCAAGTTGCGGCCCTCAGCCGCTTTATCTCCAGGTCGGCAGACCGTTGCTGTCCCTTCTTCAAGGTGCTGAGAAAGATGAACGACTTCGCTTGGACCGAGGAATGCCAGAAGGCCTTCGAGGAGCTGAAGAAGATGCTTGCATCGCCACCGTTGCTGTCCAGGCCCGAGGAGGGGGAGGAGCTAACCCTCTACCTAGCGGTCACCCCGGAAGCCGTCAGCTCGGTCTTGGTTCGGACCGATGGCCAGGGGGTCCAGCGGCCGGTATACTATACCAGCAAGCTTCTCCGCGACGCGGAGCTCAGGTATTCTCGGCCCGAGAAACTCGTTTTTGCGCTAATAGTGTCTGCCCAGCGTCTCAGGCCTTATTTCCAAGCGCACCCCATCGCTGTCCTGACGGATCAACCGTTGAAAGCAGTGCTCAGCCGACCCGATACCTCGGGATGATTGGCAAAGTGGGCACTGAAGCTCAGCGAGTTCGACATTACGTACAGGCCGAGGTCGGCCATGAAGGCACAGGTGCTGGCCGACTTCTTGGTCGAATGTGCAGGCTTGGGCAAGGAGCCCGAGGAAGGCCCCTCAGGCCAACCGATGAAGATAGGCACCGATGAGCCCGGAGAGAACGCCTGGATCCTCTATGTGGACGGAGCCTCAAACTCCGGCGGGAGCGGGGCTGGGCTCATCCTAGCCAACAGCGACGGGGTCGTCGCCGAATGCGCACTCCGTTTCCAATTCTCCGCAACAAATAACCAGGTGGAGTACGAAGCACTCCTCGCCGGACTGAGAGTCTCCCGCGAGCTGGGCGTAACCAACCTCAAGGCTTTCACTGATTCCCAGCTCGTGGCAGGACAGGTATCCGGGGAGTACGTCGCACATGACCCCCAAATGGCGAAATACTTGGAGCTCGTAAAGGCGGGCGCGTCCAGATTCCGTCACTTCAACATCTTCCATATCCCCCGCGGGGAGAACGCCTGCGCGGATGCTCTCTCTCGGCTGGTGACCCTGCCGGACTCGATGCTGGGACACGCTCATATGGAGCGCCTTGAGATCCTAAGCCTCGAGGCACCGGTGGAGGTCCATCAGGTCAGCCACGAACCCAGCTGGATGGACAAGTACGCTGAATACATCACCAGTGGCACCCTGCCGGAAGACCGCGAGGCGGCTCTCCTTATCAGAAAGAAGGCCATGCGGTTCGTCCTGATGGACGGGCACTTGTATCGAAGATCCTACTCCTACCCCCTCCTCAAGTGCGTAGGACCCACGGAGGCCAGGCTTGTGCTCCAGGAGATTCACGAAGGCGTCTGCGGGAACCACGTGGGGGGCAGGGCATTGGCGTACAAGGCCCTCCGTCAGGGCTACTTCTGGGAGACAATGAAGGAAGACGCTTCCGACTTCGTGAAGAAGTGCGACCGGTGCCAGCGTCACGCCACGGTTCAACGGCAGCCCTCCAACCCAATCTCCCAGCTCACAGCTCCCTGGCCATTCGCCCAGTAGGGGATGGACCTCCTGGGCCCATTCCCGCCGGCGTCTGGACAGCGGAAGTTCTTAGTAGTGGCCATCGACTACTTCACGAAGTGGGTTAAGGCCGAACCCTTGGCGAGGATCACCGAAGCAAACGTCGCCAAGTTCTTTTGGAAGTCCATCGTCTGCCGCTTCAGCCTCCCCCACACCGTGGTTACTGACAACGGGCGCCAGTTCGACTGCCGGGAGTTTGAAGAGTTCTGCAGCGACCTCGGCATCAGGCATCGCTTCACCTCGGTGGCGCATCCCCAGACCAATGGGGAAGCCGAAGTCATAAACAGGACCATTCTTCAGGGCCTCCGCACGCGGCTGGACCAGGCCAAGGGCAGGTGGGCCGACGAGCTCCCCAGCATCCTCTGGGCATACCACACCACCCCGAGGACGGCTACCGACGAGACCCCGTTCAACCTCATCTTCAGAGCTGAGGTGGTCATCCCGGTCGAGCTCAGCCTACCCACGCTGCATGTGGAGCAATACGACGAGACAGAAAACCCAGCCAGGATGATGCTCAACCTTGACCTTCTCGAGGAAACGAGGGACAAGGCCCGAGTTCGAATAGCGGCGTATAGGCAGCGTGTGGCCAGGTATTACAACTCCCGAGTGTGGCCGAAGGTTTTTCGTCACGGAGATTTGGTCCTCCGGTGTGCTGAAGCTTCCCAACCGCAGGAATGCGGCAAGCTCTCGCCCAACTGGGAAGGCCCCTACCGGGTGGCAGAAGCCCTCCCTCACGGCGCATACTACCTGGAGGAGTTGGGAGGTGCCAGGTTCCCCCGGACGTGGAACGCCTCGAACCTAAGAATGTATTATTAGTGATGTAAGGTTCCCTACTCCCGTAATAAAGTCCCCCCGCTTCAAACGCTCCCTTCTCACTTTGATGGAAGACCGGCGCATGGTCCTGGGCTTCGGCCTGGAAGGTGGCGCGGAACCTAGTTCGCCCATGCAAGCCCGGAGAACAGCTCGGCAAGCCATGCAAGGCTTGAGAAAGCCTGCGGCATCGGGTTTCAGTCCGAAGATCCTGGGCTTCGGCCTGGAAGGTGGCGCAGAACCTAGTTCGCCCATGCAAGCCCGGAGAACAGCTCAGCAAGCCGCGCAAGGCTTGAGAAAGCCTGCGGCATCGAGTTTCAGTCCGGAGATCCTGGGCTTCGGCCTGGAAGGTGGCGCGGAACCTAGTTCGCCCATGCAAGCCCGGAGAACAGCTCGGCAAGCAGCGCAAGGCTTGAGAAAGCCTGCGGCATCGGGTTTCAGTCTGAAGATCCTGGGCTTCGGCCTGGAAGGTGGCGCGGAACCTAGTTCGCCCACGCAAGCCCGGAGAACAGCTCGGCAAGCCGCGCAAGGCTTGAGAAAGCCTGCGGCATCGGGTTTCAGTCCGGAGATCCTGGGCTTCAGCCTGGAAGGTGGCGCGGAACCCAGTTCGCCCATGCAAGCCCGGAGAACAGCTCGGCAAGCCGCGCAAGGCTTGAGAAAGCCTGCGGCCCCGAGGTTCAGTCCGGAGGTCCCGGGCTTCGGCCTGGAAGGCGGGGCAGAAACCATGTCGCCCACGCGAGTACGAAGGCGATCCCAAAGACAGACCCGCTCAAGGCCTACTCTGACGCCGCGCGGTCCGGGATGCCCCAACCTTCGATTTGAGCAACGGAAGGGACCAGGCCTACGATCGTTTCAGCACTCCACATCAACATCTCAAAAAAAAAAAAAAAAAAAAAAAAGGGAGATGGGGGAGTGGAGAAGAAGATGAACTCGAGGCTTGGTCAAACAGTGTCTTCATTGATCTAAGCAACAGTACAAGCCAGGAATCCCGATAGGCCGGGACTCCCCAAAAGAAAAAGAAGAAGAAGGAAAAGAAATACAACTACAACAACGAGGCGGGCGAGAAGACGATGGCTCAGTGTGGTGCGGGGTCGGAGCTCTCCGCCGGGGGGGGCAGGCACTGCATCCTCGTCTCCTGCGGCGGCCGGCTCTTGAGGCTGCTCCGGAGCCACGGCATCGCTGGTCGACGGGGCCGCAGGAGTGGCGTCGGCCGCACCGGAGGCTTTGCTCTCGGCTCCTTGCCTCATGCCTCCGAGCACCACCCTGTTGAGGTCGAGCTCGGGGAAGAAGGCCCCCACTTTCTCCCGGCACATCCGGAACCCCTTCAGGAAGGAGTCCACGGCGGCCTCCCGGACCTCCGATGTGTACTCGTCGAAAGCCCAGAACTTCGGGATGGCCTCCTGCGCCTCCCGCTTTGTGGCCTCCAGGAGTCCGTTGATGTACGCACTCCGGTCCTTCACCGTGCTCGCATCTCGCCGAGCCTCCTCCAGCTGGCGCTCCAGCCACTGGGAGTGGGCCTGCAGACGAGCCTTCTCCGCCATGTCCTCCTCCGTGCGACGCTGGTAGGAGAGCCTCTCCTCCGACAAGGATGCCTCCAGCTCCTTGTTCCACCCCTCGGAACGCGCCAGGTCGGTCTGGAGAGCTTGGTTGCTGGCTCGCAGCTCGACCTCCTTTTTCCATGAGGTCTTTGACGTCGGCCGCGAGCTTGCCAAGCTTTCTCTCCTTCTCGGCGTCCCTCTTCGCGTTCCCTATGAGGAAGTTCCTCAGTAGGAGAACGTCATTTCCAATCTGCACCAACAGAGCAACCAGGTTAGGAGAAAAGGCCACTAAATCTTGAAAGAACGGAGAAGAAGGAGCTCGGGCTTACCGTAAAGAGCTGCGGGAGAATCCCGAGCAAGGCGTCCGCATAGTCCCGGCCGCCCCGAGCTTGGCGGTCCCGGGCTGTGGAGGCATACTCCATGACCTTCTCCGCGAGCCCCTTGTCGTGGATGACTGAACACCGGTGGGTGATCACCGATGGCGGAGCTGTCAGGTCGGCTCCTGCGGTGGCTGTCCCTTCAGCTGGGGCCGCGATCGACAGGCCGGCAGAGGCCACGGGCTGCACCGTCGGGGCAGCAGCAACAATGGGACCGGCGCTGGATGGAGCCTCGGGCGGTGGAGCCCCCTCAGCAGCAGCGCCACCAGGCCGGGTAGCCGAAGCATCAACGGCCCCGCCCTGAGGCAACCTGGGCGGGGGAGCGGTGGCCACTGGGCTGGGCGCGGTCGCCGGCGCGATCTCCCGGCCCGCCTCAGTACGGGCCCTCTTGGCCGCGGGATCATCCACCTCCGGGACGTCTCTCTGGGCCACGCCCTCCAGAAGGCTCTCCAGTGAGAACTTCATTCCTGCAGTGCAAAAGAACAGAAGGTTAGCCAACTCGGTCATGAAGAAAAAGGGGGTAGAAATCAAAGGAGGGCCGAATCTTACCCGTCTCACGGATGGGACTGATCCCGGCCTCAAAAAGATTCTGCTCCGAAAGCAGAACCTTGAGCGCCGGGACCACGTCACTCAGGAGCTGGGAGTAGGCCTCCTGGTCCGCTGACTCGACCTGAGAGTTCCGGTTCGGGGACCGGTCCGGTTCACTCCAGGCCCAGTCGACATCTTCGACCGAGGCGAAGAAAAACCGGCTCTTCCAGCCCTTGATCGAAGAAGGGAGGTCGAACCGGAGACACCTGGGCCGGGGTGAAATATACCACCAGCCGTCATCGGTGGAGCACTTCTTCAGGGTGAACATGGCCCTGAAGAGGGAGAAACGGGCAACGAACCCGTGAAAGTGACAAAAGACTATAAAGGAGAAGATGACCCGGATGGCATTGGGAGCCAACTGGGCCGGAACAAGCCGGAAATGGCTGAGAAAAGAAAGGAAGAAGGGGTGCAGAGAAAATCGAAGACCCCCAAGGAGGAAGTCTTCGTAGAAGGCTATGCGGCCGGGGCCACTCATGGTGACGCGCTCCCCGGACCGCGGAACAGACAGACGAATTGACCCCGGGATACCATAGGCATCCCGGAGCAGAGAAAGATCGCCTTCGGTCATGGTGGAAGCATGACCGGAGGGACCGGCGGGAAGAAAAGGCGGAGCAGGAAGAGAACGAAGGGGCACGGCGGGAGCAACCGGGGGAGACCGGACCCCCCTGGGGATGCCAATGGTGACACCCCCGGGTTGCAGACGCCGGCGGATCTCCTCCGAAATCGTTTCCTCCTCTGAGGAGGAAGAAGATGGAGTCCTCGGCCGGGATGGACCGACCTCGTCCGGATTGGAGGAGACATGGCGACGACGCGTCATGGCAAGGAGAAGGACAAAGGTTCAGAGAAGAAAAGAGAGAGGGGAACTGGAGAAAGATGGAGGCACTCACCGAAAATATGCCAAGCGAGCATGGGGCAACAGAAGTTAGCCTGTAGCAAACCGCCCACGGAGCAAGGGGAAAGGCCTCGTTCTGGAAAGTCCCCTCCCTTTCAAACTCAGTCGACAGCAGTCGTACCCGTCATTCCGCCTCGAGCCACTGAGCAATCGCCACGTGGGCGCACGCCCGACACCGACGCCTCGTTAGCAGAGTAACGGCCTCTGCCTCAAAGCGACGCACTCATTGCGGGCAAGTGGGCGACACGTGGCGACTTCCCATAGGGCTTCAGGCGCATCGAGCCACGGCGACGAGGATCGTGGCAATTATGGTGCAAGATCTTCGCCTCCCCACGTCATATCTGCATTTAATCCCGACGTTCCGTTCTACAACGTCCCAACGGAACGGCGGGCTGGGGGGCAACTGTTACGGCCGTAACGATGACGTGGCCGGGCTTAGATACCGCCAAATATGATCGAGCCACGTGGAGGTTTCTCCGGCCGAGTCAGCGCCACGTTGCCAAGGCCGAGCTCGGCAAGGCTACTCCGCCAGACGACTTTCTAAGATTAACTAATCTCGCCGAAGTCGAGCTCGGTTTGGGGCTCCTCTACCACCTCGCCTAGCGCCCACCCAAGAGGGGTCAGCCTAGGCCGAGGTCGGCCGATCGAAGCCAGGCGACCTCCTGCCACCTCGCCAGGTGTCCACCCAGGAGGGGTCCACCTAGGCCGAGGTCGGCCGGTCCTTCGCTCCTTCGCCAGGTGGCCCCCGGAGACGGGCCCACCTCGGCCGAAGCCAGGCGACCTCCTGCCACCTCGCCAGGTGTCCACCCAGGAGGGGTCCACCTAGGCCGAGGTCGGCCGATCCTTCGCTCCTTCGCCAGGTGGCCCCCGGAGACAGGCCCACCTCGGCCGAAGCCGGGCGACCTCCTGCCACCTCGCCAGGTGTCCACCCAGGAGGGGTCCACCTAGGCCGAGGTCGGCCGATCCTTCGCTCCTCGCCAGGTGGCCCCCGGAGACGGGCCCACCTCGGCCGAAGCCAGGCGACCTCCTGCCACCTTGCCAGGTGTCCACCCAGGAGGGGTCCACCTAGGCCGAGGTCGGCCGATCCTTCGCTCCTTCGCCAGGTGGCCCCCGGAGACGGGCCCACCTCGGCATTAGCCAGGCGACCTCCTGCCACCTCGCCAGGTGTCAACCCAGGAGGGGCCCACCTAGGCCGAGGTTGGCGGATCCTTCGCTCCTTCGCCAGGTGGCCCCCGGAGACGGGCCCACCTCGGCCGAAGCCAGGCGACCTCCTGCCACCTCGCCAGGTGTCCACCCAGGAGGGGTCCACCTAGGCCGAGGTCGGCGGATCCTTCGCTCCTTCGCCAGGTGGCCCCCGGAGATGGGCCCACCTCGGCCGAAGCCAGGCGACCTCCTGCCACCTCGCCAGGTGTCCACCCAGGAGGGGTCCACCTAGGCCGAGGTCGGCGGATCCTTCGCTCCTTCGCCGGGTGGCCCCCGAAGACGGGCCCACCTCAGCCGAAGCCAGGCGACCTCCTGCCACCTCGCCAGGTGTCCACCCAAGAGGGGTCCACCTAGGCCGAGGTCGGCGGATCCTTCGCTCCTTCGCCAGGTGGCCCCCGAAGACGGGCCCACCTCGGCCGAAGCCAGGCCGCCCGTACGGAGAAGGTCCCAGGGAAGGAGGTGCAGGCCCCGAGGTCATCCCTCAGGCCGTACGCATCACAGACGGTGCCTCGTACGGATAGCGGCGGCACGCGAAACACCATTTGCATCAGCCCGACAGGTCCCGCAGTCGAGAGAGGCGATTCTGACAAAGCAGGCCCCATCTATGGATGGCGCCCACACTCGAAAAAGAGAGCGCTTTTACTGGGCCCGAGGTCTGACCGGTCGCCTTACCAGCGCCGTCCCCCTTTCCTAACTTTGCCTTTTCCTTGCTGGGCTCGGCGGACGAGGTCGGGAAGCCACCTGGCCCTCCTCACCGAAAAGGGGAAAGAGAAAGGGACGGGGGAGGGGAGCCTCCCAGGAGGAGAAGACAGGCGAACGACGGGAGGAGATAAAAGGAAGGAATCTGGGGACGACAAGGTAAGCGAGCAAGCCTGGGGACAAGGAGGAAAGCCGTGGCAAGAGGCCTCGCTCCGAGAGAGAGAGATCCGAGATCCCGAGAGGGGATAATTCGGCATGAGCTCAGCAAGGAGGCCCGGCCAAATTTTCGGTCCCCAGAGTGCCTTTCTTACTAGTAAACTCGCTAAGTCTGGAACCCTTTCGGGGGGTCCGCCTTGGAGAGTCTGTTCCTTCTCGTCGTCTACTGACTTGACCGTCGGAGCTCCCTCGCCGGGATCCCCGGCCAGGGTCTTCTAACTCCTTCTTGCAGGTTCGCAGCAGCCGGGGAGGCTCCCTCGCCAGGCGGTCAGGAAGGATCCACGGACCGGAGCCACGGGCGCGGCGACGAGAGCGGCAACAAATCCTTTTCTCTTGGGTTGCATTTGATATGTGGTAATATATCCAGATTATTGATAATTTTAAACTAGACCCACCAAATAACCATGTTTGATATTTTTTTAAATGATAATCTGTCTTGTAGTGGTAATATGGATTACCTCTCATGTAGCAATCCAAATTATAGAGAGAGCTAGCTATTCAGATTACTGGAGATGTAATAATTTAAAATTTTCTTTTATAAATTTTCTCCTGTCCCTTTCTCTTCTTTCGTTGAGAACGAAACCAGAGCCGTCATCCCAATCCACCTTCATCCGTCTTCCCAGCTTCTCCTCGCTCTGCCTCCACTTCATCATTGGCTCTTCTCCCATGCTTCATCTCGTCGGTGAGATGCCATCACGTCACCTCTGGAAAGAACACCGCCATTCAAACCGTCGCTGATGAAAGGTATGATTTAATTTTTTCTGTAAACCCCCCTCCTCCTCTGATGCAACCTCACAATCGGCCCATCCTCCTCCTCCCACCCCTCTGCCAACCTTGCATCGGACTGCTCACCACCTCGCATCAACCTCACCGTCAGCCTGTCCTCCTCCTCCCTACCATCTACCGACCTTACATCGGACCGCTCGCCACCCCACCTCCTCCTCCTCTCGCTTATCCGCCGACCCTGCATTGGGCCGCTCACCGCCCTATCTTCTCATCCTCTCACCCATCAACAATCTCTCTCTCTTTTTTTGGTAAGAATCGACAATCTCTTTTGAGATTGTAGCTTAGGAACAAGCTCATGAGATTTTCAACGGAAACCAGTCTAATTTGCTACTACCGAAAATTGATAGCTTAAAATAATTAAGCAAATACATAGGAGCGGGTGTATTGATCAATTAGCTACTGGACTAGAGAAGTATTTGGATGATGGGTACAAATTATGTAGTCAATCTCTGAAATGAAAAATGTGTCTATACTTAAAATTAATACAATATATATCTAGAATTTTAATAAATTTGACTTAGAGATATTTTGAAAATTTCATGTTATATTACTAGTAATCTATTTGTCATACCAAACACAGTAATCAATATTACTAATAGATTACTTGTTTATACCAAGTGCAGTAATCAGCATTACTGGCAATCTATTCAATGATAATCTATTTTGCTGGTAATCCAGATTATCATTCAAGATTTTCTGGCGATCCACTAAATATAACCTAAATGGTTAACTGGATGTGCATGCTTCCAAAAGCTATTGTTAATTAGTTAAAAAGCCAAAGAAAATAGTTGATATAAAATCCACTATCAAAATTGTGCAGATGGCTCGAAATATTTGTCTAATTATTCTTTCTATTACTTTTGAGGGGCGATGAGTGGTCCCATTGATGTGATTATTATTTTTTTTCTTGGTTGCACATCTGACGCAGCTTCCACTTAGTTCTCATCTCCAATCATGCGATAAGTTTCCGAATGAACTTTGCTCAGCAAGCCATGAAAATATAGATGTTGCTATATCATGATGTTATACTTTGACTGGGCCTGTGCTTTTCTTGACCTTTGGCAGGCAGCAAAGTTAAGTTGACCATCAAATACAAGTCATAGTGATAAGAGTTTCAAGGGTGATTATTATAGCAGACAGCATTTCATAAATCTGGCAAGATCAGTCTTTCTTGTAGAGACTTGTCTCTTGTTACTCATACAATTATGAAAACAAGTGACAACTTTTGTGAAACATATGAAGATTTTCAGGTGTACTCTTTTTCCAGGTTTGATTAACATTTTGTTTTGGGAAGTTACTGTTCACTTTGATGTAGATCGAAACCGAAGCCATGCCATGTGTTGGTGAGCCGCAAACACTGTTTTGAGAATCCAGCACTTGTTGTCTTTCTTTTTCTCTGTATTAGAGCGATGTAGAGCTGCCACATCTCTTTCATTCATTGGTCATGGAATAGTTTTTTCAAAAATCGTGTTAGAAATTTGGAAGCACTCTGATATCAAATTGATAAAATTTGGAAACACTTTGATAATACTCGAAGAGAAATACTTGGAGTGGGTTGAATGTCATTTATATTATCATATCATAAAACTTTCCACACTATTTAGACTCAATATATAATATCCTATATATAGATATTTGGAGGTGACTTTTGGTCTACCCCCATAAATACAAAGTAATTATTAACTCTTTAAATATCTAAATGACTCTTAGTTTTTCTAATTGATTCTTAATTTTTCTAGATAACTCTTAAAATTCTTAACTCATTTAACTTATATAGAAAATATAACAACTGTTAGACTTCCACACTTATTAATTACAAATTAATTCCAACATCATTCCTTAATTTGTAATTTTTCATAATATCTTCTATTATATGGGTGTCTCGTTTCCTTACGAAACCGCATGCATGGCGGTTACGTGGTTCGTGGAAGGGAGCCCACTTGCTCAACAAATAGCAATAACTCCTCCGATCCTTTGTTTTTGACACGAGAGTTTTGGAGAAATCGTTTTGTTTTTTCTTTCTTTGGGATTCCTCACGATGAGAGGTATGTAACTCTTTAGAGAGAGAACAGAGAGACTGTTTTTTAGTGAGATCTTGAGAGTTCTTTGGGGGTGTAATCTTGCTATAAAATTCTCCACATCTAGTGAAGTTCTGTTGTTGCCATTGCTTGTGGATATAGGAAGGCATCTTGCATCTCCGAACCACGTAAATACTGGTGTTAGTGTCATCTGTGATTGGTCCTTCTTCTCTTTCTTTATCTCTTGTTTGTGCAGATCAAGATTCTCTGGTATCGCTTTGTTCGTTGGAGTGATCATTGTCTCTACAAACTGATATCAGAGCCCGGTTGGATTTGATCCGTGCTCTTTGTTGATAGCTCTTCAGTCGGCATCGACAATGAAGTTTGATGTAGAAGTGTTTGATGGAAAGATGAAGGATTCAACATTTGGCAATTGAAGATGCAGTCTTTGTTGGTACAACAGGGGCTAAGCAAGGCAGTCAAAGGCAAGGAGGCCCTATCGGCCGAGTGGAAAGATGAGGAGAAAGAAGAATACATGGAGCATGCTCTTGCAGCAATTCGTCTGTGCTTGGTAGATGATGTATTGAGAGAAGTTGCTGATGAAGACACCCCAGCAAAACTCTGGCTCAAGCTCGAGTCAAGGTACATGATGAAATCTCTCACAAATCGTACCTAAAGCAACGATTGTTTACTTTTCGCATGAAAGAAGGTATGCTTATTATAGATCATCTGAACGAGTTTACTAAGATTGTTATAGATCTTAAAAATGCTGATGTTAAAGTAGATGATGAGGACCAGTCCCTCATACTCCTATGCTCATTATCTCCTTCGTATGAACATTTCGTTGATACTTTGCTATATGGAAGAGATAATATCTCTGTAGAAGATGTTAAGGCTTCTTTAAACTCAAAGGAGTTGAAACGACGGGTACTAGAAACTCATGGCGAAGATCGGGCAGATGGTCTGATGGTAAGAGGAAGAACTGAAAAAAAGAGTATGATAAAAAGGGAAGGGCTAGATCAAAGTCCAAGTCAGTAAAAAAGGTGAAATGTTATGAATGCAACCTAAGAGGGCATATTAGAAAAGATTGTCCAAATTTAAAATGGAAAGGCAAGGTTCAGGAGGAGTCTTCTTCTGATATAGTAAATGTTGTTCAAGAGGAGACTGTTGAAGATGAGACTGTTCTGTCAGTCTCCACTAGTTCTTCTGGGGATAATGACTGGATTCTTGATTCTGGTAATACTTTCCACATATGTCCCCACAGGGAATGGATTTTTACTTACACATTAGTAAGTAATGGTACTGTAACCTTGGAAGATAATAGAACTCTTACTGTTGCAGGAGTTGGTACAATTAAAATCAAGATGTTTGATAATGTCATCAAAACTTTGGAAGTACGGCATATTCCATAACTGAAGAAAAGTCTGATTTCCTTGAGTATTTTGGACATGCATGGATACTGATTCTCGTGTAGAAAATGGAATCCTGAAAGTTTCTAGAGGTGCATTGATTGTCATGAAAGGAAAGTTGACTGATGGTCTCTATCATCTACAAGGTAGCATTGTGATGGGTGGTACCTATGTGGCACAAAGTTCAGATGATCCCACCCAATTGTGGCACATGCGGCTGGGCCACATGAGGGAAAGAGGCATGATGGAATTGAGCAAGCGAGGTCTGCTTGCTGGTCAAAAGATTGGAAAATTGGATTTCTGTGAACATTGTGTGTACGATAAGCAATGCAGGGTGAAATTCAGTACAGCAGTCCATAGGACTAAGGGTACCGTGGATTACATTCACTCTAACCTTTGGGGTCCTGCTCCAGTTATCTTGAAGGGTGGTGCAAGTTATTTATTGACCTTTATTGATGATTATTCAAGAAAGGTTTGGGTATATTTTTTGAAGAACAAGAGTGAGGTGTTCGTCACTTTCAAGCAGTGGAAGGCATTGATTGAAAGGCAGACTGGTAAGAAGATCAAATGCCTCTGTATTGATAATGGTATGGAATTTTGCTCGAAAGACTTTGATGAGCTCTGCAGGAATGAGGGTATCATTTGACATCGCACTGCAGCGGGGACACCACAACAGAATGGTATAGCAGAATGGATGAACAGGACACTCTTAGAAAGAGCGAGAAGTATGTTGTCTCAGGCAGGTTTGTCAAAATCATTCTGGGTAGAAGCTGTCAACACGGCTTGCTACTTGGTGAATAGATCTACAGCCAAAGAGTTGAAAACTCCCAAGGAGGTATGGTCTGGCTCTCCTTCCGATTATTCTCACCTCAGAATTTTCGGTTGTCCTGTCTATGCTTATGTCACAGGTGATAAATTGGAGCCAAGGGCAAAGAAGTGCATTTTTGTAGGATATGCACAAATGCAGGGTGTGAAGGCATATCGGTTGTGGTGCACCGATCCTCAGTCACCCAAGTTCATGATTAAAAGAGATGTGACCTTCAATGAGTCTGCAATGCTCCAGGGGGAGAGAAGTCAACAACAAAAAGTAGATATCATGATTGTGGCAAGCAGAGAAAGCTAGAGGTAAAGCTCTCAACAGAAAGTACCGTGCGAGAGAAGACAGTGCAAGTCCCAGAGGAGATAGTAGATGTGCCGGAGTGCAGTACATCACAATAACAAATTCTTCAAAGGTGGCACAGTATTGCAGTAGATAGAGAGCAAAGGGTGATCAGACCACCTAGTAGGTATAGACATGCTGATATGATTGCTTTTGCTTTATTTGTTGCAGATATAATTGAGGGGATAGAACCATGTTCTTATAAAGAGGTAATAGCATCAAATGAGTCCTCTAAATGGCAGCTGGCCATGCAGGAGGAGATTGAGTCTCTACAGAAGAACAACACATGGAAGCTGATGAAAGTACCACCTGGCCAGAAGATTGTGGGATGCAAGTGGGTCTTCAAAAAGAAGGAAGGAATCCCTGGTGTGGAAGATGCTAGATTCAAAGCACGACTAGTGGCAAAGGGTTTCACACAACAAGAAGGTATTGACTACAATGATGTATTCTCCCCTGTCGTGAAACATACCTCTATTCGTATGTTGCTTGCTATAGTTGCTTTGCTTGATTTAGAGTTAGAGCAATTGGATGTTAAGACAGCATTCTTACATGGTGAGCTGGAGGAAAAATTCTACATGCACCAACCAAAGGGGTTTGTGGTTTCTAATAAAGAAGATCATGTGTACCTGTTAAAGAAGTCTTTATATGGCTTAAAACAATCGCCGAGATAATGGTACAAGAGATTTGATACTTTTATGCAAAGTCATAGTTACTCTAGAAGTGATTATGATAGTTGTGTATATCACAAAATACTTTCAGATGGTTCTTTTAGTTACTTGTTGTTGTATATAGATGACATGTTAATAGCTGCTAAGAACATGTCAGAAATTAACCACTTAAAGTCTGAATTGAGTGGTGAATTTGAGATGAAAGATTTTGGAGTAGCAAAGAAGATTTTGGGAATGGAGATTCACAGAGATCATAGCACTGGAAGGTTGTACTTGTCAGAGAAGAAGTACGTGGAGAAGGTGCTAGAATGGTTTGGTATGAAAGATTGCAAGTCTGTGAGCACTCCATTAGCAGCCCACTTCAGATTGTCTGCTGATGATTTACTAAAAACAGAGAAGGAGATGGAACTGATGTCAAAAGTTCCATATTCTAGTGCAGTTGGTAGCATTATGTATGCTATGGTATGTACTGGACCTGATATTTCTCATGCTGTTAGTGTGGTTAGCAGGTACATGGAAAATCCAGGGAAGGTCCACTGGGAGGCTGTGAAATGGATTCTTCGATATCTCAAAGGTGCTTCAGATGTGAGCTTGGTATTTCAAAAGGAAAATAGTAATGGTGGACAGCTGGTTGGCTACGTCGATTTAGATTATGCTAGTGATCTGGATAAGAGGAGATCCCTGACAGGTTATGTTTTTACTTTCTCGGATTGTGCTATCAGTTGGAAAGCTATTTTATAGTCTATTGTGGCTTTGTCAATGACTAAGATAGGGTATATGGTAATGGTAGAGGGAGTGAAAGAAGCTTTGTGGCTAAGAGGTTTGGTTGGCGACTTGGGTCTTATACAGGAGACTACTCCAGTGTACTGTGATAGTCAAAGTGCCATACATTTGACCAAAAATTAGATGTATCACGAGAGAACCAAACACATTGATGTCATGTATCACTCTATTCGTGATGTTGCATTGCAGGGTACTGTGGCTGTTCAGAAGATTTCTACAGTGGAGAACCCAGCAGGCATGCTGACGAAGTCTATTCCTTCTGAAAAGTTCAGGCACTGCCTGGGCTTGGTTGTTTTACAGAGCACATGAGGAGGCCCTGGCAAGGGCATTGGCAACGGTAATGATCGTGATGGAGCTTGTCACTGGATGCGGCTTGTGAAGACGAGCCAAAAGAAGAATTGTTATATGGGTGTCTCGTTTCCTTATGAAACCGCATGCATGGCGGTTACGTGGTTCGTGGAAGGGAGCCCAGTTGCTCAACAGATTGGAATAACTCCTACGGATCCTTTGTTTTTGATGCAAGAGTTTCGGAGAAACCGTTTTGTTTTTTCTTTCTTTGGGATTCTCCATGATGAGAGGTATGTAACTCTTTAAAGAGAGAACAGAGATACTCTTTTTTGGTGAGATCTTGAGAGTTCTTTGGGGGTGTGAGCTTGCTATAAAATTCTCCATATCTAGTGAAGTTCTGCTGTTCCCATCGCTTGTGGACGTAGGAAGGCATCTTGCCTCTCCGAACCACGTAAATGCTGGTGTTAGTATCATCTGTGATTGGTCCTTCTTCTCTTTCTTTACCTCTTGTTTGTGTAGATCAAGATCCTCTGGTATCGCTCCATTCGTTGGAATGATCATTGTCTCTACATCTTTAATTACTAATCTGAACCGCAACCAGAAGGAAAATCTCTTATGACAAATGCTCTTCTCATTGATCTATGAGGTGAAAATCTTGTATTTTCTTCAATTACCCTTTCTTCATCTTCTATAATAACTTATTTTCATCTTCAACTTCAACTTATTTAATTCTTTAATTACATCTTCATATTTGTTCTTTAGTTCTTCATAGGCTTCATGCAAATCTTGCATAGATATCTGGACATCTTCAATTTTCTGAAAATAAACATCTTTCACAATAATATTATAAATATTTTTAAAATAGATATTTGCTTATAATGCTGCATTATTTTCTGCTTCCTTCTTTGTACTAGTTACATGATTGTCGATCATAAAACTTTTACTTATATCTTCAAAAATAACTTTTGCCATGAAGTTTGGAGAGTGATATGATCCAAATTTCTCACTTGTATACCTTGCTGGAGAAAAATTTAGTTTCTCAAGCATTTTTTTGAGCATTACCTTATATGGCGCAACTACAACTATTACCCTTTCATCCTCCATTTTGTTTAATTGGTATTGTTAATAAGGTATCTTTCCTTCAACCTCTGAAGATTGCTCGTCTTCTTTTCTTTTGCAAAGTCTCTTTATCTTAAACTTGCACACTTCTCTATAGATTCCTTTCGTCCTGAAGACTTAACACCTTGAATGGAGGGAATACTTCACGTTTTTACAAACAGCTTCTTCTAACTCTGAAACTACTTTGTGATTCTGTGGCTATCTGGCTCTCAGGCAACCAGGGACCTATGATACTTGTTTAAGGATTGCCCTTGCTTTGTGATTCTGTGGCTATTTGGCTCTCAGGCAACCTAGGACCTATGATACTTGTTTAAGGATTGCCCTTGCTTTGATGATTGTTGAAAAAATCGATCTGGCTCTGATACCAAATGTTAGAAATTTGGAAGCACTCCGATACCGCATTGATAAATTTGGAAGCACTTTGATAATGCTTAAAGAGAAATGCTTGGAGAGGGAGGAATATTATTTATATTATCATATCATAAAACTCTCCACACTACTTAGATTCAATACATAATATCTATCATGCCGGATATCCTTGGCTCGGATTTTTTCGCGTGCGGCACTAAGGATCCCGCCCTTAGTTAGCCTTCTCCTCGGTGCTTACACCTTTGCTGGAATTTTCCGTAGTGCATGGCAGCCCTTCAAGTTTGTGGCTCGTCTAGACCCTTATGCACACATGTTTACGGGGAAGATCCCCAACCAGAATTGATCTCTCTTTATTCAAAACTGGATTACAGCTCTCTCTGTTCTGCTCCCTAGCAGAACCCCCAACACAGCACTCAAGTTTCTCCTAAAACCTCACTTGCTGGAACAGCAATGGTGTCCTTCCAGCACTCTCCCCTCTCTTGGATGGCTGGCTGAACTCCCACTTCCCTAAGAAAGCTCTCCCACTTTTGCTGCAACTGCTGGGAACTGCTGCAACTGCTGGGAACTGCTACCACTCCTTGGAATTGCTGCAACTGCCCAGCTCCACACTGCTATAACTGCTGGTAACTGTCCAGCAACCATCCAGCCACCTTGGCTGGTGGTTTGGCCATGCTCCCACTTTCCCATGATGGAGAGTTGCTGGATAACCTCCCAGCAACTGCTTCCTGGGTCTATGCACGCCTGAACCCGTGCCCGTGTCTGCGCTCGTGCCTGCGCGCATTCAGACTGTGCTGGCGCGCATCCTAGCTTGTGCGCACTTGTGTGCACCCGTGCCCGCGTTCGCGCGCTGCCTTGCACACCTCCTGTGTGCGCCTGGCCTGGCATCACCTTGCCAAGCCAGTCCTGCTCGGTCTTTGGGCTATGCCGAGCAGTAAGGGCCTAACAATTCCCCCGCAACTGAGATGGACGACGCCCTCGTCGTGTTGCCCGCCAGATATTCTTGAATAATATCTTCGAACTGCCATAGGACCGCCCCGCGCTCCCATGTCGCATCCGCCTCATCCTCACCCTTCCAATGAACAAGGAAATCGGTCCGGCGGTTGGTTCGGCTCTCTCCAACCGTCCGGTGAGCCAAAATATGTTGTACTTCCTTAGTGAATTCCTTCCTCACCACCGGAGGTGCCCGCTTCTGTTGTGGTCGATTAGACTCCGCGTCTTCGTAGAATCGCTTGAAGAAGGAGACATGGAAGGTAGGATATATCTTCAAATGATCGGGCAAGGCCAACCTATAGGCAACATTGTCGACCCTCTTGGTCACTGCAAAGGGACCATCATACCACTGCACCAATCCTTTGTGATACCTACAGTCAGTGATCTTTTTCCAAATTTGAGGAGTTAATTTGAGAAGTACCTTGTTCCCAATGCTGAATTCCAAAGGACGCCGACCCCGATCAGCGTACTTCATCATCCTCCTTACTGCCTTGGCCAAACTGATTGTAGCTCCCTCAATCAGCTCTATCTTGTCCCATGCAAACCGATAGGTTGCTAGGCACAAGCCTTAGTCCTTCTGCTGCAACACCTCCAATGGTGTCATGGGTTGGAACCCCATGCACAATTCTGCAGGGCTAAGTCCTGTTGCCGATGATTTGTGCAAATTGTAGCAGAATTGCGCCACGGGTAGCAGCTCGAGCCAATTTCGTTGGCTCGCTGTCACATAGTGGCACAGAAATTCTTCCAGCAGTCCATTGATCCGCTTCGTTTGGCTGTCAGTTTGCGGGTGATTCGCTATGGAGGACTTCAATTCTGAACCCAGCAATTTAAAAAGATAAGTCCAGAATTTACCCGTGAACCTCGTATCA
The DNA here is from genome assembly GCA_021397845.1 of Areca catechu. Classification (NCBI taxonomy): domain Eukaryota; kingdom Viridiplantae; phylum Streptophyta; class Magnoliopsida; order Arecales; family Arecaceae; genus Areca; species Areca catechu. The sequence continues at coordinate 13,143,509 of CM038041.1, forward strand.
CAGTCGCTGATAATGTCTCCGGGTACCCCGAACATCTTCACAACATGTTGGAAGAACAATTCAGCTGCCTTCTCCGCTGGACATGCTGCTGGGGCAGTAATGAATATGCTATATTTTGAGAACCTGTCCACCTCCACAAGGACCGATCTCAAGCCCCCAATGTTCGGGAACCCGATGATGAAGTCCATGGAGACCGAAACCCATGGCTTCTCCGGAATGGGAAGGGGCTGCAGCAATCCTGCTGGAACTCTCCTCTCGATTTTGTCCAATTGACAAATCAAGCACGACTTGACGTAGGCCTCCACATCTTCTCCCATCTTTGGCCAATAGTAGCTCCGTTCCAACAAGGCTAACATCCGTTTGACACCCGGATGTCCGGCCCATTGGGGGTCGTGCATCTCCCTTAACAGCTCCAATTTCAGTCCCCCTCCCTTAGGGACATATAGGCGGCCACCTCTTGCATATACCAGGCCGTTCTCGATCCAATATCTCCTAATCACGCCCTCTTGCACTTGTTGTTTCAACTGGGTATATTCCGCATCAGAACCAGCTTGCTGCCGCACCCGGTCCAGAAATGAAGTGTGGACTGTAGTCAATGCAGCCACAAACCCCTCTACATCCTTCCGGCTTACTGCATCCACCACTTGGTTCTCCTTGCCCGGCTTGTGAACCCACAGAAAATCGAATTCTACGAGAAATTCCTGCCACCTTGCTTGCTTCGGTGTCAACTTCCGTTGCGTCATGAAATAGGTGTTGGCAATGTTGTCCATCACCACGGTGAATCTGGTTCCCAGCAAGTAATGATGCCATGTGTCAAGGCAGTTCACCACGGCCGTCATTTCTTTCTCGTGAGCGGAGTATCGCTGCTCCGCCTCTTTCAATTTTCTACTCTCATAGGCGATGGGATGACCATCCTGCACAAGGACTCCTCCAAGAGCCCGGTCGGACGCGTCTGTGTGCACTCAAAGGGCTTGTTGAAATCTGCTAATTTCAGCACGGGATCAGTTGAGATGGCCATCTTCAATTTGTGGAAGGGTTGGTCGTAGGCTACGGACCATTCCCACCTGCAATCCTTCTTCAAAAGATCAGTTAGAGTAGCAGCCTTCTTCGAGTAGCCTTCCACAAACCTGTGGTAGTAGTTAGCAAGTCCTAGAAAAGATCTCAATTTCGGGACTCCCGAGGGAATTGGCCAGTCCATGATGGCACGTACCTTCCTCTCATCCATCCGGATCTGCCCTTTGCTCACATAATGTCCCAAGAACATGATCTCTTGGCGACAAAACTTGCACTTTTCCCTTTTAATGTACAGTTTGTACTTTCTAAGTCTTTCAAAGACTAACCTTAGATGCATGATATGATCTACTAGACTCTCGCTATAGATCACAATGTCATCTAGATACACAACAACAAACCTATCCAGGTACTCATAAAGGACTTCATTCATCAAATTACAAAATGTAGCGGGTGCATTGGTTAGGCCAAATGGCATGACTAGAAATTCAAAGGAGCCGTACCTCATCATGCATGTTGTCTTGGCCTCATCACCAGCCGCTACACGAACCTGCCAATACCCCGATCGCAGGTCCAACTTTGTAAAGTAGGCATCCCTTGACAACCGATCAAATAGGTCCTTCGCATTCGGCACCGGATACTTGTTCCTGACCATAACCTTGTTGAGAGCCCGGTAGTCGATGCACATCCGCAGTGAGCCATCTTGCTTCCTTTGGAACAACACCGGAGCTCCATATGGTGCCTTGGACGGCTGGATTAGGCCGGCCTGCAGCAGCTCGTCCAGCTGCCTTCGCAATTCTGCAAGCTCGGAAGGAGCCATGCGATATGGCACACGAGCTGGGGGCCTCGCACCCGGTTCCAGCTCTATCTTGTGGTCGATGGCCCTTCGTGGCGGCAGCTCCTTGGACAATTCTACGTGCATTAAATCAGCGTACTCCTCTAGGACTGCAGCCACCTTGTCGGGAACCTGCACCACAACGTCCTCCTTGATCTGCACCATGGCAGCAAGGTAAGTTTCCTCACCTCTTTTTAGCCCTCGGTCCAGCTGCTTTACAGAAATTGCAGCAACCTTGCTACCTTCGCCATCATGCATGTCGTTGTCGATTCTCATCAAACAGGGGTTCATCTCGTCCCCTATAATAATCCCTTTCAGATGTGGGACCATCATCACCTTCGCACCGAGGAAGAACTCCATTCCCAAAATTAGATCGAAGACGTCTAGAGGGACGACCATCATCCGGCATTTGCCTTGCCATGTGCCCATCTTCAACATGGCCTCCGTAGTCCCAAACACCTGCATAGCTCCCGAATTTACTGCCTTGATGGTGCTGGAACTGTCCAACACCTTCATGCCAAGCCTCGCTGCTTCCCTTTTGGCTAGGAAGTTGTTGGTTGCACCCGTATCCAACATAGCCTGAATGTCCTTCCCATTCACCTGCACCATGCAATACAGCAAACTCTTGAATTCAGCCATCTTCTCACCTGAAATTGCATTGCATAGCTGTAGTGGGTTGTCCCGGGAAGGCTCGGCATCGGCACATGCAGCCTCCTCGCTGACAATGGCAGTAATTTTCTCCTTCTTCGGGTAGTCCTTCGCTTTATGTGGTCCTCCACAAATGAAGCAACCCAGCTGCTGCTTGGGTTTGCTTGACGGCTGGTCACTTGCGCCACTCTCCTTCTTCTTCTTCATCTCATTTCTCCTGTTGAGTTGGCCCTTTGCTTTCTTCCCTTCCACGGACCTCCGCTTGTCCGGGGTGGAAGAGGAACCAGTCATCCGGTAATCGACCAGCCCCTCGGCTGCTGCCATGGCCGTGGGGATGTCCCGCACCCCCTACCACCTCAGCTCCGCTTGCGCCCAAGGCTGCAACCCGGACATGAAGTTGAAAAGTTTGTCTTCTTCGGACATGTTCCTGATGTCTAGCATCAGCGAACAAAACTCCTTCATGAAGTCCTTGATGGAACCCATTTGCTTCAAGCGCTTGAGAGAGTCTCTCGCCATCCAGGATGTGTTGCAAGGGAGGAATTGCCCCTTCAATTCCTTCTTCAAACTCTCCCAAGTGCTGATGCCAGGACGTTTTGCGCTAGCATCGTCTTCCATCCTTGTTCTCCACCATAACTTGGCATCTCCCACCAAGTACATGCTTGTGATGGAGACTTGCTCTCCTTCCGGGACCTTCGCTGCCTTGAAGTATTGATCCATGTCCCACAGGAAGTTCTCTAACTCCTTGGCATTGCGGCTGCCATTGAATGGCTTTGGCTCGGGCACTTTGATCTTCGACATGGGACCATCATCATGAAAGAGGACTGCTGCCCTCTTCAGCAGTGCCACTTCAGCCTCCAGACACCGGCACCTCTCCTTTAGCCCCTCGAGGGTCTCCGAACCCTCCAGCCTCACGTTCCCCATCCGAATATCCACATCTCGGACAAGGTCACGGAGAGTATTCTGGATGCCCAAAATTCTCTTGGTGTTCTCGATGCACATGATGGTGAAGTCCCGATATCCCTCCGGAGGGTTGCCCATCAACTCCTCCAGCTTCCGGATGCGCTCCTTTGCCTCTGCGAGCATCATCTTTGCGCAGGATCAGCAGCGAGCTTTGAACGCCGCTCTGATACTAACTGTCACGCCGGATATCCTTGGCCCGGATTTTTCTGCGTGCGGCACTAAGGATCCTGCCCTTAGTCAGCCTTCTCCTGGGTGCTTACACCTTTGCTGGAATTTGTCGTAGTGCACAGCAGCCCTTCAAGTTTGTGGCTCGTCTAGAATAGCCCCAATCCCTCAAGACCCTTATGCACACACGTTTACAGGGAAGATCCCCAACCAGAATTGATCTCTCTTTATTCAAAACTGGATTACAGCTCTCTCTGTTCTGCTCCCTAGCAGAACCCCCAACACAGCACTCAGGTTTCTCCCAAAACCTCACTTGCTGGAACAACAATGGTGTCCTCCTAGCACTCTCCCCTCTCTTGGACGACTGGCTGAACTCTCACTTCCCTAAGAAAGCTCTCCTACTTTTGCTGCAACTGCTGGGAACTGCTGCAACTGCTGGGAACTATTGCCACTCCTTGGAACTGCTGCAACTGCCCAGCTCCACACTGTTGTAACTGCTGGTAACTGTCCAGCAACCATCCAGCCACCTTGGCCGGTGGTTTGGCCATGCTCCCACTTGCCCATGATGGGGAGTTGCTGGATAACCTCCCAGCAACTACTGCCTGGGTCTATGCACGCCTGAACCCGTGCCCGCGTCCGCACCCGTGCTTGCGCGCATCCCAGACTGTGCTGGCATGCGTCCTGGCCTGCGCGCACCCGTGCGCACGCACGTGTCCGCGCGCTGCCTTGCACACTTCCGTGTGCGCCTGGCCTGGCATCACCTTGCCAAGTCAGTCCTGCTCGATCTTTGGGCTATGCCGAGCAGCGAGGGCCTAACAATATCCTATATATAGATATTTGAAGGTGACTATTGGTCTATCTCCATAAATATATAATAATCCTTAACTCTTTGAATATCTAAATGACTCTTAGATTTTCTAACTGATTCTTAATTTTTCTAGATAACTCTTAGAATTCTTGACTCATTTAACTCACATAGAATATATAACAACTCTTAGACTTCTATACTCATTAATTACAAATTAACTCCAACAGGCTGAAGTGGTTAGGTTATTATCTGGACTCAATTTGCATTTTTTGAAAACATAAGCATCCTAAAAGCTTCAAGTCCTTTGGTTAGCAGAGAAAATTAGAAAAGTGCATACACATTAGCATTGCAATATTACATCCAAAGCCCTTTGCATCTACTGTTTTATAATCTCATTGGCATCTTGATCTCAGCTTGCCTTGTGGTCCTTGGTGGATTAGCCTGTACAGAAAGAAATTCGATGTTCAAAAGATATCGGTTGCATTTCCTGTTATAATCTCTCTTAGGTGGTCGATGTAATACATATATCATCTTCTTCCATTTTGACTTCAACAAATAATTTTATGGTTTATTTCAACAATAATTATAGTATCATGCATCAGTAATTTCTTTGTTTACATCTTTAATATTGTTAACAAAGTCATCAATATAATGCATCAGATTTATTACGAGTTTTTGAAGTAGGTAGAAGGGATTCTAAATTTCTAATTTGCTTGGTGATTCTGACATCAAGATCAAGATCAAGATCTCGACCTTTTCTGATGTTTCTTTAACTTGCTCCTGAACCAAAATATAATAAGAACCTAACTGTATCCTTCTCTCAAAGGCATAACTTCTAGGCTATTACTGGAGTCAGTGCTATAAATTAGGAATCAAGTATTAGCCTTGACCTGATGGTAGTAAAGAGATAAACTAAAGACATGGGCATTATTTAATCCTAGTTAAGCAAATCCCCATGCTTTTCATTATGTTTAGGCAGCTAATTTCTAGGAGCAAGCTGACTTAGATTACCATTAGATTGATGAACCAACACCTAACAACAAAACAACAAACTATTTTATGCTCCAACCCCAACATACCAAGTCAAAACCAGAGACCAAATAATGTAAAATCCAGAACTAATTAATTAATACCTCAAAAAGTCAAAACATTTTGATAGTGAGATTAGCAGAGACTGCATGCTGCCCCTTTATTGAATAGCTATTGTCCAATATTTATATTAATTGTTGAATAAATTCTTCTTCTTCTTCTACTTCTTTTTTTGGGTGAAGATTTACAATTTAATTTGCACTCATGGGCACAGGATTGAACATCATAAGGCGAATGATGGCATTGCAAAAACTCATTATTCTATGATGATGCATTAACCCTACAAAACAATGGATAAGCACAACTTAAACCTACATTAGCATAAATCAGCTCGGACATGGCATTTAAGATGCACTAGAGAAAACCAAAATGAAATTGGACAAAAAGTTCTTGAATCATATTAGTTTTGCTAATCAATGACAAAAGGACAAGCAATATTTCTTAATATTAGGAAAGACAGAGATTGTTTTTTAAATCACCATGGTCTGCTTAAACACACATACAGGGGCAGATGATATCAAAATAAATCCTAGAGATTAGATACATCTCCATGAAAAGGACTTTAACTTAAAAAAAAAAAAAAAAGGTTCTTGGGCCTAAAAAAACATTACACCACTCCTTTCACTCTTATTGGTAAAAGGAGGCAATCTAAGAAAAGAAACCAATTTATTCAACCTTATTATGCTTTTCTTCTCTCCCCCCCACCCTTTCTTTCTGAGAGGTAATCCTGAAGCTTAGAGAGCAGGAGGTGGAGTTGGAGAATTGGGCGTTGTCCCACTCCACGGGTTATTGTTGGGTACTGGGTCTGGATAATCCTCCTCCATCTCCACCATGTCCCTCTCCATCCCTGAATTTTCCTGTAACACCAACCAGTACAAATAAAAACAATCAAAAGGCTAAAAGGAACAATAAAATCATGATACAGGGAAGAGAAAGAAAAAAACATAAGAAAAACACAAACCCCATGCACCACAGGCACAGGCGAATGCCACCTCCCATAATGCCTTATCACGCTAATCCTCCTCCCATATCCTGCATGCCCAACATAAAGAAACTAGAGTTTTGTCACCTACAATTATGACCAACCATGGAAAAAGCTAACAAAAAAATGAGAGTACCTTGAGAGAAGGAGAGGAAGACAAGGGCTGAGATGAGAAGAATTGCAAGGAAACGAGCCTTTCCCATCCTTTGATTCCTTGATATAAATCTCTGTGGACAATGGATCCTTCTCAGACTCGCAAATATTCTTCCTCCCTCCTCTGGTTGTATGATATATATTTTGGACCACGGCCTTTTGGTTTGATGATAACTGATAGGTCCGGTATCGGATTACCGGCTGGATCGGGGCACCGCGGCTGGAGGTCAGAGGTGAGGCTCTTGAATGCAGCGCACCCGTCGCCGCCTTTCGAGCGTTTCGGTTTCTTAATCTTATATTCAATCAAAATAAAATATATTTAATATAATATATATTAATTATATATATTAAAATATTAAAATAATTTTGATCGGGATCAAATCGTATATATATCTATCTCGTTTTGATCCAAATCTAAGATTAATTATTCGAGTTTCATATAAATTTAATTCAAATTTAATCAAACCATTGATAATTTGATCTTATCAGATCGAGCTAGATTGGATATCATGGATTTGAATTTTGTCTCCATTTCTAGGAATGGATTTTTTTGGCGATTGAAGATTTGAGCTAGGTGGTGATGCACGTGGGGGTGATCCAAGATGCCGTTGGATTTTATTTGTTGAATGTATATACGATTTATAAAAATAATGGATTATTTAAAGTTGATAAAAATTAACAAAATATTTAATATGATTCGATTGGATTCGGATCAGATAAATTTAAATTATTCGATATTCGATTGAGATATGTTTGAATAAAAAAATTTAATTTCGATAATATTTAAACTGAATTTAGATAATTTATTAGATATTCGTTTGGATAATTAAAAATTTGGTCCAAACTCATCCATTGCCAGACCATGTTCGATACGGACCGTATTTTTTGCTTGCCCTCTCTATCATAGGTGAGTACGTCAATCCGACCCCGTTAAGCTATCGGGGTAGTTCGCTCTCCTCCATCCCGGTTACGTGCTACAGGATGTATCATGAATTTAATCGAATTATCTATAAAAATCGTACCTTGAATTCATGATCGATGGACGAGAGATTTAAGTCTACCAAATTTTATTATATTTTTTTTGATTGGTGTGATTTCGTGAAGGGATAGGAAAGATGAGAATCTGCTTACGTCCACCGGAGTGTGGGGACCGGGAGGTATTAAAAAATGGGGGTCCATGGCATCGCACCTCAACAAGGAGAATACCTTAAAGGTCGACGAGAGGATTTTCTAATCGGGAAATTGCTTTACTTTACTATTATTTGGTATAGATTTTTTTTATTTTTTAAAAATTAAACAAAGGTGACTAATCGCCACGGGTTTGAGTTTCAAGGCACGGACCCTACCGACTTTGTGGATTTAATGGCTGAACCTTTGGGTTAGGTCTCTATTTGCCAAGTGAGAGAGCATGAGTTGAGCCATGGACTAGGTGTTGGTACATCCATTACACTTGAGAGAGAGCAAAATGGATGGTCGTGATCCCCGGTTTCATTGTGCAACTTCATAATGCAATTATGTGTTTTTGATACATTTTTCCTTCTCTCCTAAACAGAGAGGAAGGAGAGATTTTAACTAAGATATGTTTATGAAAGTAATGCACATATTTGTGAAATAGCCTTCACATAGGTAGGATTGATCAATGCAATGATTGGTGGAACACCAAACAAAGTTTGATCCATAATATATGTAGGAAGAAATTTTTACCAATCTTATTGCATTGGATGTACATAAGTTTTTGTAAAGTCAAAAATGGATCATAGTCAACAAGCTTATCTGGTCTTGAATACCCAAACTGACCTAATGTTCCAACTCATGAAATCGGTTTGGATAAGTAAGCACAGGTTCTAGGTTAGGCAATAGTTTAATTATCTGTTCAACTTACTAGATGATACTAGATGGTAGAATTATAGATGTGGCTTGTGGGTGACATTGAATTTAGATACTATAGCTTTATGAGCATCAATTTGCCTTGGATTTCTTATATATATATATATATATCACCTTTGGTTTGGTTGACAATCCAGTACCCTGCCAAGTATGGATTTTGGCTTGTTTTGTGACTTCGCAAGGTAGTGACAAAATTGTTCAATGGAAGAATATACCAGTGGAATATCAATCGCCGAGAATTTTTTTTTAAAAAAAAAATACAAAAAAGGGATAGGCGCCAGTTTGCTTCTTTTTTTTTTTTTTTTTTTTTTTTTTTTTTTTTTTTTGACTTCGCAAGGTAGCGACAAAATTGTTCATGGGAGAACATGTCAGTGGAATATCAATCACCGAGTAGCCACTGGCATGCGGCACGGTTAGTTTTTAGACTTAACTCTTAATTAGTTGGCAGGAATTTGAGTCTTGATTTAAATATATTTTAATTAAAAAATTTATAGATAAAATAAAAAATAAAAAAATAATTTGGAAGTAAAATCAAAAAGATAAAATAAAATAAAATAATCATGAAGTCTCTGTTGACTGGTGGTAGTGAAAAAGTTAGGGATATATATAATAAATCCCGTTCATTCGGCTGGCGCCAGTGGTAGTCAGGTTGACGTACTCACCTTCGACTGGCTGGAGTTTGGGGACCGTCTCGGGATGGCCACGCCCGGGATCTAACTCCTCCCTTCCTTTTTTTGTTTCATCAAAAAAAGAATCACCAAGAAATTTATTTTTTTATACTAAAAAGAGATATATGCCAGTTAATTAGAACGAAAAAAAAGATTTTGGCATCTGACCTCTGACTCATCCAACTGTCATGGATCTCAGGAGATAATTCCTGAATCCGTAACTTATTGATTTTGAAACAAGACCTCAACCAGCCGAACTACCACCTTAACGGTACCAAGAAATTCTTTTTTATATTTTATCCAAAAAAATCTACTTTTATATTTTCTTTAAGATAAATATGATCGGCCTGTTCTATTGCTGCATTTGCATCTCGTGAACAGCCTAATTTATATAAGTTTTATACTACTATATATGCATGCTAGATCAGCTGAAATCCATAAGAGCTACAAAATGGAAGCTGAGAACGTACATTTATTGTCACCGTTTATTTTTTATGCACCGGTGTTTGATTTTATCTTCCTATCACTGCCAAATTATCAAGTCCGATAAATTAAAGCTTCTTTCAGTGCTTTTATGAATTCATATTCCTCGTATCTCTTAAAAATATAAGGTCATGAAAAACGGAGCATAGCATACAAAATGTATCCAAGAACCAAAATATATTTTTTTAGTGCAAATTTTAATCGGGGGTGGGGCTTTGCTTTCACATTGTGGTCTAAGAGTAAGGCCCTCGATCTTAGACCAAAGGTAGAGGTCTCCTTCAATTAGGAGAATTATTGCTTGCATGCATCATGTGCGTGCAGCCAATCGCGGGTTGCTAGGTCTTATGGTCCCACTAATTAATCAAATTTGGTGCACCATCATATTAAGTGGTGGTTATGATTGACTACGTACAGTTTTAAGGTGCATGCAGTATAGATAATAATTTTTTTTTAAAAATCTTTTGCATTAGAATAACCAAAGGTCCTACAATCATTAGATTCTATAGGTCCCGTCCATCTTTAACATTGTAGAACTTTATTTTTAGGCCACCGCCCACTCAGGAAGCCTAAGTTTGGCCTAGCATCACTTAGGACCTGAAAATGATAGCGGGTGCACGTTACTTCTGCAAAGAAGATAAATAAGACTTAATATTAATTAAATGATAGACCTGCCAAAGGCCTTACCTGATAAGCCTTGAAACTTTTTGCGTTGCTTTTGCACCGGTCAATACGAGGAACTTCCGGTGCTCTCCTCTTTCTTAAATTGTTGGCTTGCTTACATATTTTGAATAATATATTTGACTAAAATGTGTCTTCAACTAAGGTTGCCAGGAAACGTGATTCGCACCAAGAAAGGTTAAACGAGGCTTGCCTCCAATGGTCAACCAAACTGTTCCTTTTCATGATTAGACCTTGATAGGAACATATAATGACCAAATTAGATGTAGATACGGTGGGATCGCTGACGTGGAGTCTCCTTTGGATCCAGTTGGTGGCCATGCTGGCAGATGTTGCCACGTCAGCCCTTCTCTTCAAGCTCCTCCATCGGGCGACTCCCCCGAGGTCGAGACCATCTCGGCCAAAGTCGAGCTCCCTTTCTTCAAACTTTGTGCCGGGCAGCTCCCTCGAGGTCGAGCCCATCTCGGTCGAAGTCGAGCTCCCTCTCTTCGAGCTCCTTCGCCAGGCGACTCCCTCGAGGTCGAGCTCACTTCGATCAACATCGAGCTCCTTTGCCGGGCGGTTGCCCCGAGGTTGAGCTCACCTCAGCCGAAGTCGAGCTCCTCCACCGGGCAGCTCCCCGGAGGCAGAGCCCACCTCGACCGAAGTCGATCTCCCACTCCTCGAGCTCCTCCGCCAGGCGGCTCCCCTAAGATTGAGCCTACCTCAGTCGAAGTCGAGCTCTCTCCTCGAGCCTCGTGCCCTTCGTTGGAAAGGTCTACCGGCTCGAGGCTGTCCCACTGGCCAAGGTCGACTGGATCTTGAAAGCCCCCAGGACAGAAAGAAGGAAACACCACTACATCCATTGGGTGGCAGCACAACGTCCAAGGCATACGAAGGGGAAGCGCACCGACCTATAGAAGAGCACCAAGATCTCTTCCATCGTTGTTTACACTGGTTAGGAAAGGGAGCTCCAATCGAGGCACTGCATTCCCCAGCCGACCATTTGCACCCCCCGGAAGAAAGCCGCACCAGGGGATTCAAACCTAGGAGTGGCTACCTCTAGATCGAGGCTCTGCCAAATTTTTTCCAGCATGGCAACCCACTAGGGAGTCAGAATCTTCGACATATCTCCCTACCATGAAGGAAGGGGGGTACCAGAGCATGACCCATGGGGCGTTGGTGATCGTTGACCTTCGAGCACTCGCAGAAGGGGGAGAACCCAAGGTGGGTAATGGAGAGGATCCAGGGTCTAAAAAGGAGGTCCTAAGGGCTATCGAGGAAGGTATGCAAAAGTGAAGCAGAGGGAAAGCAAGCAAGCAAGAGCGATCTGAGGCTACCGAAGAACTCGTCGAGAGAGTCTCAACGGACACAACCACCATTGCTCAAGCCCTCCTTCGCTACAACTCCCACTCTACATTTTCCTTTAAAAACTCCTCCAAGCATGGAGACCACACAGGGATCCACAGAGGAGGATCTGTTCCTCTAGATCGCCCACTGACTTGATCGTCGGAGTGCTCCCACCAGGATCCCCGGCCCGAGTCTCATTTCTTTTGCAGGTCTGGGTATGCGTGCTAGATTTCGGGTAAGGGGCCGACGTCCAGCACCACTCTAGAGCTGCAGACTATGACGGTGTAGGCGGCAACAAGTGTCATATGAAAACCTCATGGATTTGGGGTCATAAATTTACCTAATGATTTGGAGGGGGTTAACATCCCATCTTTGATATCCCAAGGATCCCAAATTGGACATCAGTACAGGCGGTCACTTGTCATCTCCTGGACAAGGCAATGCTATATTTGGGTCCCTCTCGGCCTTCCCGATCCTCGACATCGGGCTTCTCATCCTTGGAATGTTTATATATGAAGCATTTGCTCAAATAAAACATCAAGCAAACATCTATGATATGTGGAATATTAGTTACATGCCATGTCCTTGTATATAATAATTCTTCAGATAGTAAGGCAGGCATGGAGTTTTTTATGAATAAAGCTTTAGCCCTCATATTACATATTGATAGTCTTTACATGGAAGAGGTGCATGCTGAAGGTCCAGCATTCAAGGTCCTTCTCTGGCATCCAAGGCAGACAAACCATCTCTTAGACAGGAAGCAACTGTACGACTATGTCCATTCAATCTGGTTGAACTTTGGTCCTAATAAAGGACCACTCCCCTTCCAGCGATCATTAAACATTGGGCAGCATCTCCTGGCAACCATTGGCCTAGTTGACCCTCAGTCATGGGTTAACATCTATAGCATCTTCTAATCACCCTTAGCTTGTCTGACTCTCGATCACTGATTAATCCTTGGTCATTGAGGAAAAGCTTCCTAGTCCAAGAGACTGGTAGAAGATGACTCACTTCCTTAATAGTATAACCTTAGGAGGAGACAGAAATGTATCTCGAGTCCTTCGGCCTCCTGGCCCTCGGCTCCTTGAGTCCTTTGGTTCCATGGACCCTCGACCTAGTTGACCTCCGGTCTTGGCAAAGGTTCACCTTACCCTCAGCAGTTAAGCTTCAACAGTCCTTGCGTGCACCAATATAGCCCCTCGAGATGCTCAACCCTACTTGACTTTCGGCCTCGGCAAGAGAATCAGGTTCCACCCAAGACCCTTGTATCTAATGAAAGTTAAAATTTCATAGTAGCATACATCTAGGCAATCTAAGGAAGAATCATTCGACACTCATTTTCATACACCAAATGGTAACATTAGGAGGTCATGACCCGTGATCTTCGGTAAATCCTCTCAATTAAGGAGAACATGACCCATTCCAGGCTATAATATCTATCACCATTAAGAAACGTGATTGGCAATATAAAAAAGACTAGGTTTCAATTAATGAGAGATGGATATCTCGATCAAACTAAATGATTTTCTGCCAAGTTCCCCTAACAGGATTTGATGCCTTGTCACTTCTCACAAAATCTACAGGGACTTTCTACATTCTATAAATGCCCTCACCCCTCATCTATGAAAGGGGACTCTCTGGGAGCTCCCTAGGTATGCCATGCACTGTAACACACACACACACTCTGGTCAGAGGTTGCTCCAGCAAAAACCCTTCAATGATAAAGTCATGTGGTAGTTAACAAGAGGAAGAAAGTAAAGCATTTTTCTTGTAGGTATAGTCTGCAAGCACTTCTCCTCCAGCAAGCTCTAGCATTCGGATGGGAAGCAGCATTGATAGATAGAGGAAGGTTTGCATTTGTTTTCCTGTTTCCAAGAGAAAACACTAAGCAAAGCTTCTATGACATCTAAAGATGTATCCACTTGGCACGGTACCACTATCTCCTAGCAAGCTAGCCAGCCTGTCAGAGGTCCCAATCTTAGAATCTCAAGTTGGCATCGCCCAGCAGGGGGTCTGGCTAGACTTGATTGCTTGGAGCACCTCTCCCAGCAGATTCAGGTATTAGTAGTCTTAGTATAGGCTAGTTAGTGCCAAGGCCCCACTATGCCGGAAGCACCATCGGTAGCACTGTAGTTGAGGGTAGGCAAGCGATACCACCACTAACCCCAGCAACTTTAAGGACACTATGATCGAAATAATGGTGACTTCCCCTCTTGCAGAGTCCTGAACGGGAGGAGCATACTAATCCAAGTGCACCACAAAGTCCCAGGCATACAAGGAGGCATTCTCTTTCACCTTGATTAGACAAGGGATCGATGCCAGCTCAATCACCCCTTTGACTATCTGAGGCATATACTGCTAGATAAGCGAAGGTAGATCAAAAACTTTAGGAATTGGACCAGTGCATTAAAACTCTATGAGGTCTGGCCCCGGGTAAAGTTGAAGGCCTCGGCTTCACTACTGATCCATCCTTCAGAGCCCAAATTATGTAGACACAATTATTGAAGCATTTTAAAATACCATAATTAGAGATCTATAATGGATTTGTTGACCCTGTATATCATTTGAAAAGTTTCAAGGCCCTGATGTTCTTCACAGGGCCCCTGATGGAATACTATGCTAGGCCTTTCCCTCCACCTTCAAGAAGGTAGCCCAATATTGGTATTCTAATTTGAAGCCAAACTCCATTTATTTTTTTGACCAGTTGAGTCGATCATTTGAGTCTCATTTTGTTAGTAGTAGAATGCTGCACCGAGGTTCCAATTCCCTGATCAACATCAAGCAAGGGGAACAAAAATCCCTTAAATCTTATATGAGCCGATTCAATAAGGTGGTTTTGGAAGTATATAATGTGGACCATGTGGTCGCTATGACTGCCATGAAGTGTGGATTATGATAGTGTTCTTTCCTCTTCTTGCTTGAAAAGATAACAACTAACTTCTCTAAGATGCTAGCTAGCTAGGGCAGAGAAATATGTGTCAGTCAAGAAAGCATATGAAGCGTACGACTCGTCCCCCAACTTGGCAATCAAGGAGCAACCCTCGGCCTTGGAGTTCTGACCGAGAAAAGAGGATCAAGAGAAGGGGAGGCAGAGAAGCCAATCTCCTCCATGTCACCGAAGATCTCCCTCTCAATTCCAACATTATTAGAATCCCAAAGACCAATAAGACATCCTACCACCAAGAAGGTTTGATCAATATACTTTTTTGAATGCTCCTCAAGCTCAAATTTTGATGTAGGTTAGGGGGCAGCTACCTGAAGTGAGGAGGTTGTGGATGAGGCTAGATTGGCGTAACCCATGCAAGTGCTGTCTCTACTACCATTACTATGGCTATGACATAGAGGAGTGCATCAAGCTTTAGAATGAGATTGAATAACTCATCAATCATGGCCAACTCAACGGGTTCCTCTAGGATCGAAAGGAGAAGTGTAATGCCCCAAGAGCTCTACTGTGCCTACCAGAACCACCACTGAGGCTAAAGGAGCTAGCCGATCGGCTCACCAAGGAAAATGTCATCACTATCTTTAGAGGGCCAAAGAGGGAGGCTGAAGCTAACACAAGGCAGAAGTTGATGAAGCCATCACATTTACTTGGGCCAACAATAAAGGAGTGCACATAATGATGCCATGGTTATATCTAGGTAATCTTCTTCACTTTTTAATAAAAAAGATTTGTAATTAAAATAGTGCGCATTCTTGTTAATCAACAGGAAATAGAAGGCACTTTTGATTGATGTTTAATTCAATGAATTTTAATCAGCTCGTAGAAGTGCCTTTGATAAGCATTTAACTCAACGGCTTTTGATCAGTCTATCGAAGGCACCTTTGATTAGTATTTAATTCAATGGTTCTTGATTGACCTATAGAATGCACCTTTGATCAGCTTTTAATACAATGGCCTTTGATTGGCCTTAGCTCCAAAATGATCTTTGATCGGTCCGAACCTTAATAGCTTACCAATGACCCATAGAAGGTGCCTTTGATTAGCATTTAATTTAATGGCTTTTGATTGGCCTCGGCATCAAAATATCCTTTGATCAACTCGAGCTTCAACGGCCTACAAGTGACCCATAAAAGGCTCCTATAATCGGTGTTTAATCTAGCAATCTCATATTGATCCTAAAAGTTTTGGCAGCCTAGCATCGATTGTGGCTCAAAAATACTAAGAGTTGTTGCTGTGTCTTTACATTTTAATAAACAGTTAGTGTCAGAAAACCTTTCTTGGGCATAGCGTGAATTGCATCAAGGCTGCACTGTCAGAATATCGAGGGCTAACCAATAGGTCTCTTGTCCTCACTTAAAAGAATTGATGGCCAAACATATAGCTAATGATGACCCTTGATTGGACAAGGGTGAGTGATGGTTAATGCTCGGTCAAGACTGGCTTGAGCAGAGGCTATTGGTGGCCATTGCCCAGTTGGATTTAGCTAAATAGGGAAGATGCTAGTTTCTTAGTGAATGGATGGATGGACAAATATGCCATTCATCGGGTGCATGATCCCGAACCATGGAAGAACGTAAAGGATGTATGTTCTTTTATCTCTCAATCCTTGTCACACCTCACAAAGAATGCAGTAATTCCTGTCTAAACTCGGGATCCTTCGGGCATGTAGCTGAGTCTACTTCTTTGCCCAAGACACCCTATGCTCGGGCTAAGCAGTGGGGGTAAATGATGTGGGGGGAACCTTCGATATCTTGAGGATCCCGAAGTTGGACATCAACACAGGCGGTCACCGCCATCTCCTGGATGAGGCAAGATTGCATTCAGGTCCCCCTTAGCCTCTCCGATCCTCGGTATTAGGTTCCTCACCTTCAGAAGGTTTATATGCGAAGCATTTACTGAAATAGAATATTTACCAAATATCTATGATGTATGAAATACCAGTTACATGCTATATCTCTGTATATGATGATTCTTCAGATAGTATGGTAGGCATGGGATCTTTGATGAATAAAGCTTTAGCAACCCCCATTTTACTTAATGACAGTCTTTATATGGAAGAGGTACATGCCGAAGGTCTAGCATCCAAGGCCCATCTCTGGTATCCAAGGTAGACTATCTCTTGGGCGGGATGAAGCTATGCCACCGAGCCCTTTTGGTATAATCGACATTCGGTCCTAACAAAAGACCACTGTCCTTCTAGCAACCATCCACTATTGGCAGCATCCCTTGGTGACCATCGGCCCAACTGATCCTAAGTCACGGGTCAACATCTGCAGCATTTTCTAATTGCCCTTGGCCTATCTGACCCTCGGTCATGGATTAAACCTTGATCACCAAGGAAAAACTCTTTAGTCCATGAGACTGGTGGAAGACGACTCACTTCCTCAATAGCATAACTCTCAGAGGAGACAGAAATGTATCCTAAGTCCTTCACCGAGGGTCTAGGAAAAATGTATCCCAAGTCCTTCACCTCCTGGATCCTTGGCTTCCTGAGTCTTTTAATCCAATGGATTCTTGACCTAGCTGACCTCCGGCCTTGGTGAAGGATCTTGCCCTTAGCAGTTAAGCTCTGGCAGCTCTTGGATGTACCAGTATAGCACCCAGACCCTCAACCTTATTTGACTTTTGGCCTCGGTAAGAGGACTAGGTCCAACTTAGGACCTTGTGTCCAAGAAAAGTTTAAATCCAATAGCAGTATACTTCCAAGCAACCTAAAAAGGAATCATCCGATGCTCATTTCCATGCACTCAAGGTAAGATTAGGAGGCCATGACCCGTGATCTCTAACAATTTTTTCAATTAAGAGGAACATGACCCATTCCAAGTTATAGTGCCTGTCATCGTTAAGAAACATGACTAGCAACGTGAAAGAGACAAGATTTCAATTAATGAGAGGTGGATATCTCGGGCACATGGAATGATCTTCTGCCAAGATTCCCTGATAGGATCTGATATCCTATCACTTCTCACTAAACCCACTAAGACATTTTGTATTATGAAAAACCCTCACCGCTTGTCTATAAAAGGGAGCTCCTCGAAAGCTTCGTAGGTATGTAATGCAATGCAACATACACTCTCTTCTTTTCATTCTATTTTCTTCCTTCTATTATTTAACACCTAACTTGATGGCCGGCGGGTCTTCACCGGAGTAATCTGATTTTTCTTGTAGATATAGTCCACGAGTATTTCTCTTCAAGCAGTACTTCTAGTATCCGGATGGGAAAGTGTCAACACCTTATATTTGCCATTGCACATTTAGATCAACCAGAGTTTCAGCAAGAATCGGGTAATCATGTCATCCTTGGTGTAAAATTGAATTTGATCCCCATCAAGCTCCTCTTAATTAGTTTTTGTTCACCAGATTGGAGGCATATGGTAATTTCTATGTTCCTGACTTACTAAGCGACTGAAGAATCTTAGCAACTTTGTCCACGACTCAAAACACTGCATGCTTTCGGTAAAAGCAGCAAGTTTTTTAAGCAATCGCCGCTTATACCGGCTGGGGTTCAGGTTGCATCTTTTGTAAGAAAGAATGATTGAACTTCTTTTGTGACATTAATTATTAAATTATACCTTACATAAATTTCAAAGCACTCTCATTTTTTTAAAAATTAAAGTAATTACTATTCCATGATCCAACGGTTGATGTCGGGATTCATTCTTTCGTGCGAGGTACAGTCTGAACCCAAGCACCAGTAATCTGATGCTTGCTGGTTTGTCTACTAGGGGAGGATCAGCTCCACTTTTGGATGAAATTTTCAACTTCAAATTGGGTCCACTGAATGACATTGAGTTGTTCAAAAACAAAATTCCCTCGATGGAGGGCATCCCTGACGGTTACGGACTGTCCTGCAAAAAGTGGCCGTGACCTTGCCATGATCATCATACGCGAATGCAGATCCGCACAAATGTTACTTATGTATTTGACGTTCGACATAGCGATTTGGCGAGGCCTGCTTCGTTTCTGGACATTGCAGTGAGCCGTGCCAGGTACAGGATCGGGCTGAAGTTTAAACGGGCCGTATCTGAAAACCTTTTTTTTTATAATTTTTTTAAAAAAATTAAACGGGTCGTTTGGAGCAATCACGGGTTAAGCCCAGCATGATCCATTTACAGCCACACACGACCTATTTGACATGGCCCATAACGGATGTTTTTTTTAAAAATTTTAATGTTTGCTTTGTTTTTACCATTTTAACCTTTCACCGGTATAATTTTAGAAATAATTTGACAAAAGTGAAAATCTAATATATCTTATTTTTTATATTTACTCTCTAACTTTTTTAATTTACAAGAATATTATTTTTTTATAATTCTTTTAAAAAACTCAATGGGTCATGCTAGGTAGTAGGTACGGTTCATTTTAAAGAGATCAGGCTAGTATGCAGGCCGTGCCATGCTTGGCCCACGATTCGACCAAGCTTGGGCTGTGGGCCGCAAACTTTTTGTCCAGCTTGGGCTGTGCCAGGTATGATCCAAGTTATGCCGGACTGGACCGTATAATGGATGGTCTGACTTGATGTCTATGTCTATTATTTTTTTCTTTTATTTTCTTTTTATTTTTTTAAAAAATTATATTATCTAAAATAAGAAAGGTATGATACCGATGTACTTGACAAAAAGTTTGAGATCTTGAAAGCTAATAAGGGACACAGAGAAAGATATTGGTTACATTGCTAAGGCGGTAGCCTAGTTGGTTGGGGTATTGCCTCACAACCAACAGGTCACGGATTCGAGACGTGACTCTGCAGAAGACTCGATTAAATTCAGGAATTATCTTTTGAGGCCCATGATGATTGGGAAATTCAGTGCCTTGAATCGAATATTTTTTGATGGGGTAGGGGCTTGCGGGGTGAATTATCTTTTGAGGCCCATGATGATTGGGAAATTCAGTGCCTTGAATCGAATATTTTTTGATGGGGTAGGGGCTTGCGGGGTAACTATGCCAGATTTATCCCCCATATTCTTTTTTTTTTTTTAAAAAAAAAGATATTGGTTACATTTTGAAGGAGAGTATTTAGATGCAACGCAGGCTTTAAACTAAAAAATACATTACAAGCCATGTAGTAATATCACACTCTGAATCTAGTATTTGATATAGTTACATTTTTTTTAGAGCAAAATTTTAAAAATATAAAATTTTAATAATTATGGTCTTCAATGGCTAATTTAATTTTTTGCTTTTACTTGAGATTTTTTGTGCGATCGTAACGTTTTGGATGATTTGATTAATTTCTCAATGAATTTTATCTAGGGTTTAATTGATCTATTAAATTTCTAGGTTGAAAAGTAAAAGAAATTCATTGATTTAAATCCTATTTGAATAACTAGGACTGATCTATGCTGTGATTAGGATTATAAAAATTTAATGTATCTGAATTATTTAAATCACGTATTAACCACCGTGGTTAATAATTTTGGATAAGATTAGTGCAATTTGAACGAAAGTGTATTAATCAATTAAGAAAACCTGCTGGCTTGTAAAACCAGAAAATCAAATTAGCATATTCAAAATTTATTATCACATCGATTTGGTTAAATTCGACACCTTAGCTATTCTAGATTCTATTTTCTTCTAAAACTTTGCGACCATCTTAGTTTAATAGTTTGTTTAATTTTTAATTTATTTTTTTTTTACTCGAAGTTAATTGTCCAAACAATATAAGTAGGTACTATAATTTGGATAATTGTCTCTAATCCTAGAGGACGACATTGGGTTACTATCCTGCATTACTTGCACGACCGGTATGCTTGCTGAACACGTGTCAAGTTTTTGGCGCCGTTGCCGGGATCAGTAACGGACAACATTCAAATTCATATCTGCTAATTGATTTGGATTTTTTTTATTATTTTATTACATCTTTTATTATTTTATGTTATTAACTTTTTATGTCCCGGAGAACTGCAAATACTTTGAAAGATTTTGATCCGGAAATAGAAAGAACGCTCAGGGAAAAATGACGTGGACTCAGACAGCTACTGGAAGGGTTAAGAACAGATTTGGTAGATATCAACAGCAAAACCATGGAAGATGTTGGTGAACATAACCCTTAGAATCTTCCATACGTACATAATAAGGAGGTGCAAAACTCATATGGAGATAGACCTTTGTTTGAGTATATCAGGCCTAGAGTCACGGGAGCACAATCAAGCATTAGGAGGCCCCTAGTTCAGTCGAACAATTTTGAGATAAAGCCTGCCTTTATCCAGATGATCCAGAACTCGCTCCAATTTTCAGGTTTGCCTTCTGATGACCCTCACGAGTATTTAAGTCAATTTCTTGAGTTATGTGACACTTTTAAACATAATGGGCTTTCTGAAGATGCCACTAGACTTAGGCTGTTCCCATTTTCATTGAGAGATAGAGCAAAAAGTTGGTTAAACTCTTTTCCAGCTGAATCCATTACTACATGGGATGACTTAGCTAGTAAGTTCTTAAACAAATATTTTTCCCCTTCCAAAATAGCAAAGTTTAGATTAGACATCTCCACATTTACACAGTATGAGACTGAGAGCTTTAGTGAGGCATGGGAGAGGTTTAAGGAATTATGTAGAAAGTGTCCCCACCACAGTTTTGAAATATGGAAACAAGTACATGCATTTTATTGTGGCTTACTTCATTCTGCGAGAGCAGTTTTAGATGCAGCTACGGGTAGTTCATTTTCAAAGAAGTACAGCCATGAAGCTTATAGCCTATTGGAATATATGGCATATAGCAATGTGAATTGGAACTCAGAAAGACAGAATCACAGGAGACCCAGTGGTGTGTTTGGAGTGGATGTTGTGGCGACACTTTCAGCTCAGCTTGATACAATGAACAAAAAGATTGAAGCACTGGCAGTATCTCAACCACAAGCATCAACTACAGTGATGGAGTGCGAGCTATGCGGAGGACCTTACACATACAATAACTGACCACAAGGTAACTTTTCAAACTCAATACCTGAAAATGCTAATTATGTGTCTGGTAATTTCAAGAACAACCAGATGGGCAATACATGCAATCTAGGACTTCGCAATCACCCCAACTTATCTTGGAGAAGCCATAACATTTAGAATCCACCACCACTTCAGAGGCCATATCAACCACCTGTTTTTCAGCAACGTCCACCACCACCACCATCACAACCGACTCAAGAGAAGAGGCATGGCTTGGAAGATATTATGTGGAAATATATGCAACAAAATGAGACTAGATTCCAAGCAAATGAGGCAACATTGAAAAATTTGGAGACACAAGTTGGGCAAATAGCTGACATGTTGGCTAACAGAGGACCTGGAACCTTACCAAGCAATACAGAAAAGAATCCCAGGGAGCATGTGCAAGCTATTAGCCTACGAAGTGGCAAAGAGATAGAGGAACCAAAAGTGTAACAGAAAGAGTCTGATGTAGAAAAGATTGTTGAAAAAGAGAGGAACGAGAATAAAAAGGATGAAACACCAACAAAAGCTCCTACAGTTATTCCATATAAGCCAAGACTGCCTTTTTCCTAGAGACAACATCAGCAGAAAATGGATAAGCAATTTTCTAAATTTTTAGAAATTTTAAAACAGATGTTTGGCAAAACAAAGTACACTGAGCTGACTTGATCATTGGTACCAGGGTTGTGGCTTACTGGATAACCATGCCTAGATCGATAAAATTATAATTATTAGGGATGTACTCAACGTGTCGGATCATTTTAGATTTCTAATTAATTATTTTTTTATTTAAATGATTTATCAAATACTTTATATGTATAAATAATAAATATAAGAAAGATAAGAAATTTATATGGTTCAGCAAAACTGCCTGCATCTATGATAGAGGAGGCGCAATCTACTATATAACCATTCCTAAATTGGATATAAAGATGATATAAATATCTAAATTAGAGGGTCCTAAAATAATAATAAAAGAATTACAAATAAATCGAATCGGATCTTTCTCAACTGTGATAAAAGATCAAAGAAAAAAATACTTGATGATATCTTCTTGGCCTCAACAAAAAAATCAAGAAAAAAAAATCTTCCCGGTGGTATATAGTATAAAATTGCTCTATATAATATCAAAATAGAGATGGCTAAAGTACCAAACTAATCCGAACGAGACTAGAAAATGAGAGCTACGAATCAAAGAGAATTGGAATTAAGGGACTTTAATAAACCACTAAATCGAAAGATATTCTCATCTTCCTTTTTAAAGAGAAATAAGGCCAGTCAAGTCAAAGAAGAGTTCCAAGTTTTACGCTACTCGCTGGAGAAGAAGTGCGATTGAAAAGAGATTCTTCCATTTCAAAACTCTTCGGAGAAGAAATCAACCAGTAAAGCAATTCCAACAAAAAAAAAAAAAATTTGGAGCAAACAACAACAATAATCCTGTTTTTAGCTTTAGATGAAATTATGAATGAATGTAGAACTAGACAAGGTGCTGTAGCTGTTCCTCGGAGAATAATGAAGAAATCAGTCCCTGTATTAAATTAGATACCTTAAAACTCTTATGTATATCCTTGTTAGCCAAAGCGAAACATTGTAATTTAGTTTGATTTTCTAAGATAGTGATTTAATTAGACATCAACCTAATTCTTTCCCTCTAAAAAGAATGGAAAAAAAAAGTGAATGAACTCAATATTTTTACAAATTGTTGCCACTGAATCTCCCAGATCGGGTTCCTGGAGCTGGCTGGAGTACGCATCTCCCGGTTCCTGCAAGAAAGTCCCGTGGGCCAGTGGTGTTCCGGCGGGGGACACTCCGATGGCTAAGTTAGTGGGAGCTGTAGAGCAACAGAATGGAGGAATCAAAGGAGATAAGCTTGTAGAGAAGAAAAAGCTCTCTTACTGCTCGGTGTCCCCCGTTTTACCTTATATAGGCACGGAACCTTGCCAGAATCCGTTAGGGGCTAAGTGGGGAATGACCGGTCTGCCCCTAGAAGAATCTGGGTAGTGGCCATGTGGCACCAGGAAAGGGTGGTGTCGTGGGGTTCACAGAGTAGTGGCGCTGATGTGTCAGGATTCTGTTACAATAAAATTCTAGTATCAACGGGAAGGGACTTTTAGAGCTCCCGGACCATCCTTGGAATGACTCATCTTGGGCCAATACGGGCTTTGCTGAAGGGGGTCGATCGGACCTTTGTTGGAGTGGGTCGGCCAGACCTCTACTGGAGTGGGTCGGTCAGACCTTCACTGGAGTGGTCGTTCGGACCATTGATGAAGTGGGCCGGTCGGACCTTTGTTGAAGTGGGTCGGCGGACCTTCACTGGAGTGGTCGTTCAGACCACTGATGAAGCGGGTTGGTCAGACCTTCACTAGAGTGGTCATTTGGACCACTGATGAAGTGGGTCGGCCGGACCTCTGCTGAAGTGGGTCGGTCGAACCTTCACTGGAGTGGTCGTTCGGACCACTGATGAAGTGGGTCAGTCGGATCTCTGCTGAAGTGGATCGGTTAGACCTTCACTGGAGTGATCGCTCAGACCACTGATGAAGCGGGTCGGTTGGACCTTCACTGGAGTGGGTCAGTCAAGCCTCTAGTTCGACCGGGTCGTAAGACCGTCAGCGCCGGTTCGATTTGAGGGTAAGCCGATTGGGTATAACAGTTGCCCCCTTGCTCTCGGCCTTCGAGAGAACATGTAGCTTCGAAGGACGAGAGCATCATTTTCATATTTAATGCATATGTCCTTGGGATGATCGCGGATCTAATCAGGTGTACTGCATCTAGTTGCTTCCCACTCTAGAATTCTGTGCTCGGGACAGGTGTCAGTCCCACATTGGAAGCGAAGAGAGGCAGTTAATGAAGATGGGGCGCAATGATGAGTGGCCAGCCTGTCCCACTTGGCCGTCGAGCTTTGGAAGTGCGCTGAGCGACGTGGCAACATCCAGGCAGTCGGCGCCGTACTGGAGGTGAGTTCTCCACCATTGATCTGGCAATCACATGGATCGTGGCTTGGATGTTCTCCCTTGTATCGCATCGACTTTCATCGCATGGAGAGTTGCACCACCTGATGGCTGAGTCATGGCACTCAAGGGATGGTGGGAACAGATCCTTCGAAGGGCTATAAAAGGAGGCGTTGGGTGCCCGAGGGGAGCTTCCTGCTGCACCTGCATTCGAAGAGAGAAAGAGCATCCCCCCTTCCATTGCCTTCGTCTTATTAGAAACCCAATTTTCAGGTTAGTCTTCCCCTCTCCTTCAAACTTCATAACAATGGCCTCCGGTAGTCATAGTTCCATCCGTAGGAATAGAGAACCAGGCCCTAATGATATCCAGTCTGAGATGACTCGGGAACGGGTAAAAGCCATTAGGGTTATGTACAACATACCTTCCACCCTGCACCTTACCATCCCAGACCGGGAGGGAAGGGTGACCAGATCGCTAAGGCCAGGAGCCCTTCCGGTATATGAAGACCACTTTTAGCCAGGCCTTAGATTCCTATTGTGTGACTTCTTCATCGAAGTCTTTAATTCATATAGGATAACTCCTGCGCAGCTGATCCCGAATAGCATTCGGGCGATCAGTTGCTTCATGGTTCTATGCCAAAGGGCTGGAGATGAACCTAGGATCTCCCTTTTCGCCAATTCTTTATCTTGAAGAGGGATTTTAGAAGCCAGGAGTGGTGGATGTTCAGTCCTTGCCCTGGATGAAAGATAAAGGAATGTCTCCCGTCGGCTATCCATGGATGGAAGTCCAAATTCTTCTACGTGGATAGCCTTCAGCCTTGGGGCTTTGAGCCATCGTGGAGGGAGCCATGGTCGAAGGCCAATGAGGGAAAGGCCGTTCTGATGGCCGACCAGGCCGACTTCTACAAAGATGGAGGGAGTTGGCCCCACCATGGTACCGGAGCTACTTCGGGAGGACAGCTTCCAATTGGCCGGAGTCAGCTGCCACAGACACTTAGGTTGGATAGGAGCTGTCGTCGTCAGTTCTTCTTTTTGTTCTATGGGCTTCTCTTTTACTCACTTTGGTTTTCCCTTGTAACAGGAGAAAAAATGAAGCCTGACAAAGCCAGGATGGCCCAACGAGTGGCAAGAAAGAGGGCCGCCCAGTTAGTGGAGCCGACTGCGGAAAGACCGAAGAAGCAACGGGCGAAGGAACGGCCCATGACCGTCGTGACGGTAGACTTCGACGAGGACAATGTGCCTTTGTCGGAGCGACTGGCGGCAAGGGTGGCAGGACCTTCGTCCCCCGTCGAGCAGTCAGCCACTTGACCGGAGCAAGGATCGTCAGAGCCGATTGACGTGGTGGCAGCCCCGGCCTCACCAACAATTGAACCGACAGTAGTGGTTCCCCCACATGGATGAAGGGAAGGGGGCGGCCGAAGGAGAGGGGGTCGACGGTGTCCGCTACAAGACATATCGGCACTGGCACACCCTCCACAATGAGAGGCATGCCAGAGATCTGCTCAGGGGGTCAATGACGGAAGCCGACTGGGAGGAGTCCAATCGACGGAAGCTGAACGAGGTGGCAAAAGGTGCCTACCTCGACTTAATGCGGGTAAGTCATCATTTTTTTACCCTTTTCTTTTCATTCTTTTTCCTTTGTTCATGGCTAACCTAGATTTTTGCCTGTAGCTTGTCCACGGAACTCGCTGATGGACAACGGTCTTGGCGAGATGTTCTATGCGCTGAAGGTCATGGCCATGAAGGTCATGGAGTCGGAGGTAGCCAAGAAGGCGGCGAAGGAGAGGCTGTCATCCTATCAAGCCGAAGTCGAATCTTCGAAGAAGCAGGTGGAGGACCTGCAAGCTTAACTAGCTGGGCGGGAGGCTAAGTTGAAGAAGAAGAAGGCAAAGATCAGCTCCTTAATCCGTCAGCTGAATGAGGAGGAGGAGCGAACTGTCGAAGCCAAAAAAAGCACCCGGGCTTTCCAAGCGGCGTCGATGAACTGCGCGGCCCAGCTGAGGGAGGCCAAAGAACTGGCGGCGGAGCGGATCTGTGATGCTGTGAAAGAGTACAAGGCCTCCACGATCTTCATTAACGGGATGGAGGAGGCCGGGTTGGAGAGCTATGCGAATGGCTACGATGATTGCCTAAAAAGGGTAGCCGTCGCCTTCCCAGAGCTGGACCTGTCGACCGTACAGCTAGGTCGACTGGCCGAAGAAGGAGAAGAAGAAGAAGAAGGGGTGTTGACCGGTCCTGGGGCCGACATCCAAGTTGCTGTTGAAGTGGGTCCATCGGAGGCTTCAGTTGGGACTTCGGGCGCCACACGGGAGGCTGAAGACGAAGCCCTTCTTCTCGTTAATTTTTTTTTGTACCCGCCAGGCAAGACTTGAGATTGGTTGTAAAAGTCTGCCCCTTTTTGTATAAAAATTTTTGTCAATGAAGAAAATATTTTCTCCTTTTGACACACATCTCTGTTATTTGCTTTCTCCTGAATGTGGTACGGTCTTCTCGATCCGAGCTCCTTTCTTTAAGAATGTTTCTAAGTGTTGGATGTTTGGTTCAATCCGAATCCAACTTTTTAAGAATATTTCTAAGTGTTGAAGGGTTAGTTTAGTCTGAACCAAACTTCTTAAAAATATTTCTAAGTGTTGAAGGGTTGGTTTAGTCCAAACCCTCAAACTAGCTATTTATAGTGGAATCCCTCAAGCGCTTAAGGATCCCACGTAATATTTGCCGAGCGAGGTCGTACTTTTGGAGCGGGCTACCCTAGTGCCTTTGCCGAGCGAGGTCGGACTTTTGGAGCGGGCTACCCTAGTGCCTTTGCCGAGCGAGGTCGGACTTTCGGAGTGGGTTGTCCTAAAGCCTTTGCCGAGCGAGGTTGGACTTTCGGAGTGGGCTGCCCTAGAGCCTTTGCCGAGCGAGGTCGGACTTTCGGAGTGGGTTGCCCTAGAGCCTTTGCCAAGCGAGGTTGGACTTTCGAAGTGGGCTACCCTAGAGCCTTTGTCGAGCGAGGTCGGACTTTCAGAGTGGGCTGCCTTAGAGCCTTTGCCGAGCGAGGTCGGACTTTTGGAGTGGGCTACCCTAGAGCCTTTGTCAAGCGAGGTTGGACTTTCTTATAGAAAGAATTGTGGCCTTCATTGATAATATTTGCAAAGGTTATCTACATTCCATGGATGCGCCACTCGTCGTCCATCTAGATGCTCGAGTTGGTAAGTTCCGGTTTAGACCACTTCAACCACCCGATAAGGGCCTTCCCAATTGGGGTAGAGCTTTCCTTGCTCGGTCGGTCTGGAGAATTCTGTCCTTCATAAAACCAGGTCTTCGACCCGGAAAGTCGAGCCTTGACTCGAGAGTTGTAGTATCTAGCCATTTTTTGACGATAGGACACCATCTTCAAATTTGCTTGGAGTCTGGTTTCTTCGAGCAAGTCTAGATCAGCCCTTCTTCATTCTGAATTGGTCGGTTTGGCAAAATGATCAATCCAGAGGGATTGCAAGGAGATTTCTACCAGTATGACGGCTTCACTCCCGTAGGTGAGGTTGAATGGAGTCTCTCCAGTTGGCATCCGAGGGGTAATCCAATAGGCCCAGAGTACCGAATGAAGTTCTTCCACCCATAGCCCATTGGCGTCGTTCAGTCGGGTCTTCAATCCATGTAGGATTGTTCAATTGGTGATTTCGGCCTCCCCGTTGCATTGGGGATGTCCGACTGAAGTTAGTCGATGGACGATATGATATTGTTGGTAGAAGTCTCAGAACTTCGAGTTGTCAAACTATCTTCCATTGTCGGTGATGATCACCTATGGTATGCTGAATCAAAAGATGATACAGTTCCAAACGAAGTTCTCCACCTTGGCCTCAGTTATCTATGTCAGCGGGTCGGCTTCCACCCACTTAGTGAAGTAGTCTATGCCTACATCAAGAACTTCCATTAGCCGAAAGTTGGGAGAACGGTCTGAGGATGTCCATTCCCCATTGCATGAATGGCCAGGGGGCGATCAATGGGATCAGCTGACTAGCTGGTCTCCTTTGAATATTGGAATATCTTTGACACGCATTGCACTTTCTGACGAAGTCCGATGCATGGTCGGCCAATAATAGCCCTGCCGGATAATTTTGTAGGCCAAGGATCTTCCTCCCAGGTGATCACCGCAGATGCCTTCATGCACTTCCCTGAGTGCGTAGTTGGCAACAGACTGCCCCAGGCACTTGAGCAATGGTTGCATGAACGACCGTTTATACAGAATCCCATTGAGGATGACGTACTTTGAGGCAGTCCAGCGCATATGCTTGGCTTCGATTTTATCTTCTGGCAGGTCCCTTCGTTGAGAAATGTGAGGATAGAGTCCATCCAAGAGGCCCCTCGCTCCACCTGATGGATTGGTGATGGCGATGGCCAGCCGTGACAAAGCATCCACCCGAGAATTCTATGCTGGAGGTATATGGGAGATCTTAAAAATTTTAAGCTGAGTTGCGAGGCTGCGTACCTTACTCAAGTATTTGGCCAAGGTCAGATCTCTCACCTCGAACTCGCCCTTCACCTGGTTAACCACCAGTTGGGAATCTGAGAAGGCCTTGATCCGACCGATGCCTAGCTCGCCAGCTATCCTCAATCCCGTGAGGAGGGCTTCATACTTCGCCTGATTATTTGATACCTGGAATGCGAAGTGCAGGGCATATTCCAGGCTCTTCCAGTCAGGGTCGGTCAGGACCAAGCCTGCCCCGCAACCAACAAGATTGGACGCTCCATCCACATGGAGTGTCCAGGAGGGTTCCGCTTCTTCAACAGTGTCATCATCAGGTGTGTCGGCTGTTTGTAGGGGTGTCTCTCATCTCCAGGTACACTCTATTATGAAATCGACGATCACCTAAGCTTTCATGGCCGACCGGGACTGGAAGGAGATGTCAAATTCACCAAGCTTGATGACCGACTTGGCGAGTCATCCCGATGTATCGAGGCTCCTGAGGATCGCCTTAAGAGGTTGGTGAGTCAGAACAATGATTGAGTGTGCCTGAAAGTAGGGCCGCAGTCATCTAGCCGCCATAACTAGGGAGTAGACAAGCTTTTGCATCTAGGGATATCTTCTTTCGGCGTCATGGAGAACCTTGATGGTGTAATAGATTGGCTTTTGCTGATTGTTTTCTCTCATCCAGACGAGGACGGAGCTCATCGCCACATCCGACGTCGACAGATACAGGTACATCGGCTCTCCCTCCATTGGCTTAGTAAGCAAAGGGGGAGTCTCCAGATATGCCTTCAACACTTCGAAGGCCGACCGGCATTCATCGGTCCACTGGAAACGATCCAACCATCGCAGAGTTTTGAAGAAGAGAAGACATTTTTTGGCTGATCTAGAGATAAACCGGCTGAGAGAAGCTATCCGACCTGTAAGTTCTTGTACTTGCTTCTTGTTGGTCGGATGCCCCATATCGACGACAGCCCTGATTTTATCAGGGTTGACTTCAATTCCTCTTTGCGGACCAGAAAGTCGAAGAGTTTTCTGGAAGTCACCCTAAAAATGTACTTGACTGGGTTCAGCTTCATCCGGTGACATCTCAAGGCATCGAAAGATTCTTGTAGATCTTTGATGTGGTCGGCTCTATGGAGGATTTTGACTATCATATCATCAACATATGCCTCCATGTTTCTTCCAAGTTACCATTCGAAGACCCGATTGATCAGTCTTTGAAAAGTGGCTCCGACGTTCTTTAGGTCGAAGGGCATTATTCTGTAGCAGTACAGCCCTTTGTTAATGACAAAGGCTGTCTTCTCTTCATCCTCTAGGTCCATGCTGATTTGGTTGTACCCGGAGAAGGCATCCATAAAGCTCAGAAGCTGGTGGCTAGCAGTGGCGTCCACTAGTTGATCGATCTTTGGTAAGGAAAAGATGTCCTTCGGACAAGCTTTATTGAGGTCGGTGTAGTCCACACATATCCTCCACTTTTCATTGGCTTTCCTCACCATTACAACATTCGCCAGCCAGTTAGGGTAATGGACCTCTCTGATGAAGCCAGCATCAGAGAGCTCCTTGACCTCCTCATCAATCATCCTTTGTCTCTCGGGGGAGAAGCTCTTCTTTTGCCTGATGGGCTTATAAGCTGGATCCACCTTAAGCTGATGGGTTATGACCTTTGACGGGATGCCTAGCATGTCCGATGCCATCCAGGCAAAGATGTTGGCATTGTCCCGTAAAAAGCTGATTAGCTCCGACTTGGCCTCTTCGCTGAGTGTGCTTCCAATTTGCAGGACCCTAGTAGGATCGTTCTCCCGAAGGGGCACGAATAGGATCTTTTCGACCGGCTATCCGCAGTCATCAGCTTCGGTCATGGGGTCAAGCTATTCCAAGATGGAACGGTCTCCCGATTGCTTGTCCTGGATAATCAAACATTGCCTGGCCATCCTGCGATCCCCCCTCATCACTCTGACCCCATTCCATGTAGGAAATTTCGCAAGCAAGTGGTAGGTAGACACGATGGCCCGGATTTTGTTAAGGGCCGACCGTCCAAAGATGGCATTGTAGAACGATGTCGTGCGTACTACCACAAAGTTGATAGGGAGGATTTTTTGATAAGGCTCCGATCCGATGGTCATGGGCAGAGTTATTTCTCCTTCTATGTCGATGGAGTTTCCCCCGAACCCCGTCAACGGCATTGGGGATTCCTATAGCCTGGTTCTAGACATGTTCATTCAGACAAAGGCATGATATATCAAAACTTCCGTGGAGCTTCCATTATCTATGAGGATCCTTCTTACATCATAGTTGGCAATCACTGCCGATACAACCACAGGGTCGTTCCCAGAGACCTGGGGCTCTAAGAGGTCTTCGTTGGAGAGACTAATTACATTAGAACTCCGGGGCCTCTTCATAATGTCCTGGTCTTCTTCATCCCTCCAATCGAACCGACGGTGGAGCATACCCACATTTCTATCGGTGGGGCACTGGCTAGGTAGCTTTATTTCCTTTGGGGGTCTCTTGCAGCAGAAGTTTTAGCCCGATTCCTCTGGGGTCGGACTTACTTGTGCAGGTAACCCTGCCTAATCAGATTTTCGATTGCATCCTTCAGCTAGAGGCAATCTTTTGTGTTGTGCCCGTGGTCACGATGGAACCGGCAGTATTTGTCTCTGCTTCAGGATGCGGAGGGGCTCCTCATCGGGCGAGGCCTTTGCAAGAAGGTCTCGTTCTTTATCTCCATAAGGATCTTCTCCCTTGGGAGGGAGAGAGGTGCATAAGTCTCGAACCTCCTAGAAAAGTCCTTTGGCTTAGGGCTGCGGCGTCGGGCCGAGTTGATGCAATCGCTAGGAGGTCGGACTTTGAGAGCCTTGTTGCTCCTTTTCTTGAGAGCTGACCTCCCTTCAGCTTGGCATCGGTTTGTCGCTTGTTCTTCTGCCAGGGCATATTTCTGCGCCCAGGCTAGTAGCTCGGAGTAGCTTGTCGGGAATCTCTTGTCCAGGGAAAAAGTGAGCCTGGACGATCGCAGCCTCTTCTTGAAGGTCGATATAGCTATGTGCTCATTTAGGTCCAGGACCTCCATGGCTGATGAATTGAATTGAGCCATGTAATCTTGGAGAGTTTCTCCTTCCTTCTGCTACATGAGGAAGAGGTAGTCCGTGTTCTTTGGCGTCCGGCTACAAGTCCTAAAATGGGATAAAAAGTTTTTCTAGCTGGGAGAAGGAGTGAATTGTACCCGGTCGGATAGTGGAGAACCACATCCGAGCTACCTTCTTAAGAGTCACAGGGAAGGTGATGCAGTGAAGGGCGTCGGAGGTGCCCTGTACCATCATGTGGGCCTTGTAAGTGCCCGGATGATCCAAAGGGTCGATGGTGCTATCGTAAGCATCCACTTGAGAGATCTTGAAGTGACGGGGGATGTTTTCCCCCATGATTCTGGTAGAGAAAGGCGGGCGAGAGTTGTGCGCCTGTACCCCATCAACCTTCTGCCGATCAACCAGCTCAATGATCTGCTCCTCCATGCACTGAAGTTTGCTGGTATAGTCTCTCAGGTTCTCACCACAGTACTAATCATCGTCAGGGACTGAGTCTGTAGAGGAGGGTGAGGGAGACCTCACTCTCTTTCCATCAGCATGAGTCCTCTGAGACCTTCGGGGCTCCAGGGCTGCGTGGGAGCAGAGCTGAGGGACTCCTTGCTGTCGACTTCCCTCAGTAGCAGGTTGATGGTTGGTTTGGAATGCCGCGAGCGACTGCTGCCTGTTATTGGCCACATCCTGAAGGTTCTGAACCGCGACAGCGAGGGTGTCGATGCGGTTCAGAAGAGTCTGGAACTGCTGTTGTCCTAAGGTGATGGTAGGTTGGGCGGCATCATTCTTCTTGAGAGGCTCTTCCGATCTTGACGGGGAGTGACCTCTCTTCATAGAGGTATCTGGGCTCTTCCTTTCACCATTGCTCTATTTAGTGGTGGATCCCTCCTTTTAGGAAAGGAAAACAAGAACGAAGGCTCAGGCCCCTCCTTCTAGTACCAATCTATTGCCGCTGAATCTCGCAGACCAGGCTCCTAGAGCTGGCTGGAGTGCACGTCTCCCAGTTCCTGCAAGAAAGTCTCGCGGGCCGATGGTGTTCCGGTAGGGGACACTCCGATGGCTAAGTTAGTGGGAGCTGTGAAGCAACAGAATGGAGGAATCAAAGGAGATAAGCTCGTAGAGAAGGAAAAGCTCTCTTACCGCTCGGAGTTCCCCGTTTTACCTTATATAGGCACGGAACCTTCCCAGAATCCGTTAGGGGCTATGCGGGGAATGACCGATCTGCCCCTAGAAGAATCTGGGTATTGGCCACGTGGCATCAGGAAAGGGTGGCATCGTGGGGTTTGCAGAGTAATGGCGCTGATGTGTCAGGGTTCTTTTACAACAAAATTCTGGTACCAACGGGAAGGGACTTCTAGAGCCCCTGGGCCATCCCTGGAATGACTCACCTTGGGCCAATACGGGCCTTGCTGAAGGGGGTTGGTCGGACCTTTGCTGGAGTGGACTGGCCGGACCTTTGCTAAGGTGAGCCGGACCTTCACTAGAGTGGATCGGTCGGACCTTCACTAGAGTGGTCGTTCAGACCACTGATGAAGTGGGCTGGTCGGACATCTGCTGAAGTGGGTCGGTCGGACCTTCACTGGAGTGGTCGTTCGGACCACTGATGAAGCGAATCGGTCGGACCTTTACCGGGGTGGTCGTTCGGACCACTGATGAAGTGGGTTGGTCGGACCACTGATGAAGTGGGTTGGTCGGACCATTGATGAAGTGGGTTGGTCAGACCTCTGCTGAAGTGGATCGGTCGGACCTTCACTGGAGTAGTCGTTCGGACCACTAATGAAGTGGATCGTTCGGATCTCTATTGAAGTGGATCGGTCGGACCTTCACTTGAGTGGGTCGGTCAAGCCTGTAGTTCGACCGGGCCACAGGACCGTCGATGCCGGTTCGATTCGAGGATAAGCCAATTAGGTATAACATAAATAAACCAAAGAACTTTGCTGTATTAAAAGAAGTGTGTTTAGATTTTGCTATGCTATAATAAGAAATATTAACCACTGAAGCATTATTACAGATTGAGAAATGGAATGAATAAGGCGTGCAATATTTAATTTCCCCGGAATTCAAAAGTTCTGAGTAAAGATCATATGGGGCAGGCACCAAAAAAAGAAATATGGGATAGAATTCCGATTTTGTCATCATGTTTTTCCTAGTGCTTATCTTAAAGAAAGAATCTAAAATTCAAAGACTTCTCTTACTATTGAAGCTATTAGTCCTGTAATTAAAAAAAAAAAAAAAAAGCTTAGCATCATCTTTCCTTCGTTATTTTTAGAATGTGCTTTTTATCGATATACACTACATAACTAGATAATATATACCAAGTAAATTAACTATGTAGCAAATTAATGCACATCTCTAGCTTATTAAATCGATACATAATTTTTAGAATATGATGGTCACCAAAATACAGTACTAGGTCAAATGATATATACTTAATAAATTAATCATCTAACAATCCAATACATATCTCCAAGTAAATTGATACATAATTTTCAGAACATTATTTTCACCGATACATATTTGATGATATATACTTGCTATCTTTTTGATACATATTATAAGTTCCTTTGATAGACATCTATTAGTGGTCTAATACATATCTCCAAATAAATCAATACATAATTTTTAGAATGCACCTTTTATTAGAATATGAACCCATCTTTTACATAATTTCACCTTGCTATGTAGTGTATACCGGTAAATATAATATTCTAAAAAAATATATCAATTTATTTGGAAATGTATATTAAATTACTAGATAATTAATTTGTTAAGTATGTATCACTTGACCATGTATTATATACTAGTGAATATTATATTTTAGATACTATACATTAATTTACTTAGAGATATGTATTAACTTATTAGATGACTAACTTGCTGACGTGTATTATATGATTATGTAGTGTGTGCAGGTAAATAGCATGGTTTGAAAACAATGGGAAAAGTGGATGTCATCCTTTCTTTTTAATCATGAAACTGATACCTCTAGGAAAAGTCTTCGACTTTTAGATGTCTTTTTAAGATGGGCATTGGAGGAAATGTGAAAAATATCATAAGCTTGTTTTTTTTTTTTTTTTTTTGTTCCCCGGTGCCTATTCCATATGATTTTTGTTCAAGAATTCTGATTCATTAGATGTGGGACCACCTCTTGGAAGAAAAATCACTTGCTTGAAACTTAAAAAAATCTAGTTTTTTGAGGTACGACAGCCCCGTGGTTACTCGGTTGTTTTTATCTTTCAAATAAACTATGTTCATGATATAGTTAAAGGAAGTCTTTTCTGCTTTCGTTAATTAGGAAATGTTATTATGACTATGATTGATGAACTTTATTAGTGGATGTCTAATTGAAGTTCAAAAGTTGGCTAGCAAGTCCAACAATATTCAACCATTTGAAAAATAAAGTTAGTCACCCCGCAACTGCGAATGGAGTCACTTATAAAGAAGGGGGGGAAAAAAAATTAAAAGTCAAAAAGATTGGGCACCAAAGATCAAAAGTGAGCAGATCAGTTATGAAATCAAGTTATAATTCAACCCTTTTGACTGAGAAATGTCCGTATTTCTTTATGCAATGAGTCGACCGCGTTCTAGGTTTCAATCTCTTTTGCTACACTTTTGGTGGTTGCCCACCAGAGTTAGGAGGTTCAAGCTGTTTGAACTCATTTACATGCGTGTATTGTAGTAAAATTCATTTTAGTGAACTCTTAAACCTTTTTTTTTTTTGGGATTTTAACTAGCGGTCCAATTTTTGACCGCAAGTTTACTTGGAATCCCTGTTGACCCTTTTTTTAACTCCCGGTTCAGAACAGACATGACTTAACTTTTAGTTCAGATTTTGGACAATTTTACCCTTTATAAATATTCCATCGGTGTTCCCTTCCCTCTTCCCACGGAAGAACTGCAAGTGCTTCGTCTCTGCCATGGAAGAACTGCAAGAATTTCTTTTTTCCGATTAAACCTCCATTTCCGATCGTAATCAACCTTTCCATCCATAAATCTCCATTCCCATCCGATTCCCTCTCATTACGGTAAGATTCCTTCTCTGCATAATGTTCGACACCATTTTTTTTGTTGCGAGGGTTTTTTGTGACTGTCTTACCCATTATCGTTGCCAGAGTTGTTACTTACTCTATTTTCCATGGTCCATTGTTGGCAGGAATAATTTTGCAGTCTGCTAAACTCCATGGGGTAATTATTTTGAAGGCTCTGCCATTCAACAATTCTCTCTCGTTTTCGGATTCGGTGTTCTCCTTCGGTCCATCTTGTCTAGCATAAGCATTTTCCCCTATGTGAGTGGTGCCCTCTTTTCCTCCTTACGTTGCATTTAGAATAGTTTAATATAATAGCATGATGGCTTTAGATCATACATTCAGTCCATAAAATTCGAAATAAGTGAATTGAATTATTTGGACAGAGCATTTTTGAAGATAGATAACACAGGTAAAAGAAGATTAGATCATTGTTTTTTGATAAACTTATTCTACTTAAAAGTTAGTATGGAAAAAAATGTAATGCAGGTTATTTTTTTTAATGTAGTAGGAAGGAGAAAGAAAATGTCAGATATTTGAAAAGATATCAAATGTGGTCAAATCATAGTGTTCTGATTTGGGATTAATTAAACATCAATGAAAAGTTGATTTGAGCAGTATTTAGATGCCACTTCATGGTTTGATGGTTTTGTAACAAAAACATGTAATATGGTCAATGATATAGAAAAAGTAATCTATCAAATATATATATCATTCAACCTTGGGAAGTCATGTTTATCATAGTTGAAAATATATTTCCTAAATCTATTTTTGTATGATTGTTCTTATATAATATTAGTTAATATAGTCTGTTATATTGATAACAAGTAATGTTCGTTCATCAATAGAGGAATGTGTGATAGATTGTGTTGTTATGTCTTTATGATAAGAGCATATATTTGTAAATTATAATAATTTTTTTAAAATTTTATTTGCGATGCAGTTTTGTAATGGCGCCAAGAAAGAAAGGAAAAGAAGTGGTCATTATGTCGAGCACTATGATAAATGGGAGATGCTACTTTTGCAACTACACCACGGTTGCAGAAGATCTAATTAAGTTGATGTCGGTGATCAAAGGCAAAGAATAAATGCTACTCCATTTGGGCATTTGCTTGAGCTGCCATACATCAAGCAGAGTAGACCGTTGTTAGATGCACTTTTATCATTTTGGGATGATGAGGGCAAGGATTTTATGTTTGGTAAAACTCTAGTTCCATTTGTAGGGTCCGACGTTGCCCTTGTCCTTGGACTGAATGCAACGGGTGATGAGGTTCTTTTTCATAGGGAGGGGACAGTTGAGTCATACATTTTGAACCGTTTTTTTGATGGAGACCATAAAAAGGCAACTCGGGATTTAATAAAAAATAAATTGGTGTCTCTTGTTGGAAAGAGTGGATTGGATGATGTGGTAGACTTTACTAAGTTATGGATAGTTTTTCTTTTTGTAACAATCCTCTTCCTAACTGCACACTACATCATTCCTAAGGATTTATTTTTATGTATTGATGATTTAGATAGTATAGCTAGATATAATTGGGGTTATGCTGTTTATTCTTTCATTCGGTAGCAAATTCTGGGCCTAGCGTATAGCATCCGGATGAGGAACATGAGCGGCGTAGGTTCTACTAGCTATATGGATGGTTGCATGGTTGCGTTGGTGGTAAGCTTATCTTTAGTTGTAGTATAATTTATTTAGACTTAATTTTTATACAATGTAATTATTTCAATTGTCTTTTTTTTTTTTAGGCATGGGCTGGCTATAGGATGCTACTATTTTCGAAGCATCTATGTATACATGAATCAACATATTTCAATGAAGTGTTCAACGAATCATCCTTGCACAGGAGGTGGATAGTGGAAAATATTTTGTTACATCACTATTTTGCGACATACCAAGAATTTTTTTTATTGCATGGAAAAGATGATATGTAAGTTGACAATGTAGAGGCATCGTTGTTGTAGAAAAAATTATGTGATGTAAAGGATGCATTTGTATATGAAAGTTAAGGATAGAGAATTTGTAAAGACTATTTGGAGATTTAAATAAAAGGAATTTTGTTATTAATGATTACTATGTATACCTTTTTTTCTTCGCAACATCGTGTATTTTTTCGTAAATAATTTTTTTATTTTATTGTAAAGGGTCATTTGAATGTTTCTGAAATGATGTCAAACTACATTGAAATATTTAAAATTACCAACACACTGTATTCTCCATGAAATTTCTCCAATTTGAAGCATATATATACATATTTTTTAGCATCTTTCATTTTTCATTATTTACTAGCCTTTATAATTTCCACATATATGATTTTTAAGGAAATATTTTTAAAGATAACATAATTTCAGGAAGAATTGATTTTTTTTTGTTTGTCCGACAAATTTGTCGACAATCTCAGAGCTCCTATACAGTTTCAGAGCTTGTGCCAATCCTTTTGTCGACAATGTTGTCGACATGTTCGCAATAACTTATTTTTTTTCGTATTAGAGTCCATGTTTGTCGACAATTGTATCGACAATTTTTCAAGGATATTCTGTTTTTTGCCTATATTGCTGTATTTTTGTTGACAACGTTGTCGACAACATACAATTGATCTTCTATTTTATTGTCGACAAATTTGTCGACAACACACATTTCATCTTCTGTTTTTTTTGCATTAACTGTACGACTTGTCGACACAATTGTTGACAATGTATCATGGTTATCGACAACGTTGTCGGCAAATCATACATTTTTGAATAACTGTGTACACACTTGTCAGGTTTATTGTGTACATACTTCCGAATAACTGTGTACACCATTCTGAATAACTATGTACACCACTTTGAATAACTATGTACACACTTCTGAAGTTAACCGTGTACACAACTCTGAAGAACTGTGTATACCACTCTGAATAACTGTGTACAGCACTTCTAAAGTTAACTGTGTACACACTTCTGAATAAATGTGTACACCACTCTGAATAACTATGTACACTATTCTGAATAACTGTATACACACTTCTAAAGTTAACTGTGTACACCACTCTGAATAACTGTGTACAGCACTTCTAAAGTTAACTGTGTACACACTTCTGAATAACTGTGTACACCACTTTGAATAACTGTGTACACCATTCTTAATAACTGTGTACACCATTCTGAATAACTATGTACACCATTTTGAATAAATATGTACATACTTCTAAAGTTAACTGTGTACACACTTCTGAATAACTGTGTACACCACTCTGAATAACTGTGTACACCACTCTAAATAACTGTGTACACAACTCTGAATAACTGTATACACCACTCTAAATAACTGTGTACAGCACTTCTAAAGTTAACTGTGTACACTTCTGAATAACTGTGTACACCATTTTGAATAACTGTGTACACAACTCTGAATAACTGTGTACACCACTCTAAATAACTGTGTACAGCACTTCTAAAGTTAATTGTGTACAAACGTTTGAATAACTGTGTACACCACTCTGAATAACTGTGTACACCATTTT
This sequence comes from Areca catechu, assembly GCA_021397845.1. NCBI lineage: Eukaryota > Viridiplantae > Streptophyta > Magnoliopsida > Arecales > Arecaceae > Areca > Areca catechu. Next base: position 13,183,063 of record CM038041.1, read on the forward strand.
GAATAACTGTGTACAATACTTTGAATAACTGTGTACACACTTCTAAAGTTAACTGTGTACAGCACTTCTAAAATTAACTGTGTACACACTTCTGAATGACTGTATACACCACTCTGAATAACTGTGTATACCTTTCTGAATAACTGTGTACAGCACTTTGAATAATTGTGTACACACTTCTAAAGTTAAATGTGCACACCACTCTGAATATTTGTATACATCACTCTTAATAACTGTGTACAGCACGTTGAATAACTGTGTACACAAACCAACTCTGATATCAAATACAGAATTGAAATGCAAAGTTGTCGACAAAGTTGCTGACAACACAGTTACACTATTTTTAAATTAATTAATTTGAAATGCAATGTTGTCCAAATATTTATCGACAATGTTGTTGACAAGCAAGCAGAAACGTCATATAAAAACAGAAAATTTAATTTAAGTTATCGACAACATTGTCGACAACTCTACAGCTATCTAGAAACTTAACAGAAATATAATAAAAAATTATTGACAAATTTGTCGACAAACTATTAAAAGTTAATTTAAAATTATCCATTTCATGCAGCTTTATCGACAAAGTTGTCGACAACCATGATCCGATTGACAAAAAAATAGATAAGAATTGGAATTTGACGACAAAATTATTGACAAAAGTGAACCACGTCCAGAAGGAAAAAAAAAAAAATCGGACAACTTGTTGACAATGTTGTCGACAATTGATGTAAAAAATTACAAAAAATTATGATAACATTAAACAATTATTTTCGATAATTTAGTTCACAAAGAAGTTCATAAATTAATCCATGTTAAACCAAAAACAACCCATTTCCATCCCAGCTGGACTTTGCTTCCTTTCTAGTTGATGGAGTTCAGGTCAATGACATCGAACAAACTTCGATTTTGGAAGGAGAAATCGAAATGGATTTCCGTGTGGAATCAAAGCTTTGAGGGAGAGAGTTTAGCCAATGAAATAGTACCCAAAAAAATAGGAAAAAACACTAATCAACAAGTGAGTGCTTCCGTTAAAAAAAAAAAAGATTAAATGAAAAAACGATACATTTCAATGGACACTTCATAAGAAAGGGCATTTCTGATATTTCCCTTGCTTAGCTTCCCGCCAAATACACTGTCATACATTTCTCGGGGGTTCTCAGGGACCGAAAGTTACAATATTAGTCAACAAGGATTTTCCGTTGGTTTCGGGTCAAACGGGGGATCGGCAATTAAATACCCGTTTTTTTTCCTTTCCGAGCATTTGAAATGGACTCTAAACTTTTAGCAATTCAATTCTATCATTTCATGAGGTTGTTTCATTGTAATATCCGAGGTGAAATTTTTTTTTCCCTTTTCACCTTTTCTTTTTCTTTTTTTGATATAGATGGGCGCTCAAATAAACTGGGTACGAGAGCCGCCCGTAAGATCAAATGAAAGAAAATCTTGAAGAGATGAAGGAATACAGTTCTCTTGGTGCCAAGATCAGTCTCCAGAATGTTCAACAACAAAAATGGCTATTCAATTTGCTGCATTGGCCTCCCTTTTTTCTTTCTATGAAGATTTCTGTAACCGTGTAAGTGATCAAAATCCTGCCTGATACGAAGGTGAGCTTTGATCCACACAATTACTTGCTGCCGTGGATATTTTTCGGAATCAGCATAAATAAAACCTATAACAAATTAATTCTTTTTCAAAGTGGAAAGCCTTAATTTCACAGCTCTTCCTCATGTTTTCACAAATAGGTCACGCACTGATTTAAAAAGTATAGATTAAATAATATTGCAAAGAGGAATTAATGTAGCTACGGATAATGGTATATTAACTCTAATTCATGAGGTATAAAAGTTTGTCCCAACTAGTCATGGTAGAAATGAACTACAAGTTCCTTTTGGAATTATGCTTCTCCTTTATGAATTCAGAAAAAAGAAACCTTTTTGAGTGGCATTTTCTACCATCAACTTCGGTCATGAGTTATTTGGACTAGGTTTCTTGGAAAAGAAAGATGCTTGCCTCCTTGTGGAAAGCATTCATGTATAGCATCACAATAACTACAGCAACTTTTGGACTTTTACTTTGCCAACTTTTTTTTGTATCTTGTTTTGTCTTCAATTATTTGTGCTTTCTGATATTCCGGTCTCGTCTGTTCCTACGTGAATGCACTCTTGGATTTTTCACTGCAACTAAAGAAGGCACGTCTCAGTCCTTTACTCTGATGTTTCAGCCGTTGCTCATGTCTCTTCTACCAATTTGGTTCTTTGGTCACTGAGAGAGCACGGAATATTGGCAGCAAAGGTAGATCAACTCTAATCTTCTCTAGGTTTTGTGGCATCCAAAAGGTTGCACTTATAATTAGTAAATAATAACCATTCTACGAATTGGGAAACAGTGGGTACAGATCCAATATAACACCAGCAAACTTGTTAATGACATAAAATTAGCACAAAGTGAAGCAAATGAGACAGCTCTATAGATTGAAAAGCAGGGGAAAAAAGGCACGACCTTACGTTTGTGAAATGTTTTTTTTGGTACAGCTACAAATAACCATTTCTTTCTTGCATCATTCTTTTCTTCTCCATCATTATATATATATATATATATATATATATATAAAGCTAAGTGAAATTACAGGGGAATTCTACTGTTACATCGAGGAAGGACTGAAAGCAACTTGAGCTACTCCTAGATGGCTTCTGATGGGAAAACCAGAGATACACTCTCAACGTCTTCCTCAAGTTCATGGAGTCACTGCTCTATGATGGTTGCACTGAGAAAATCTCAGGATTGTCGACTCATCTGTTAAATTTCACTTGCTCTATGTACGAAAGATCTTGAGATAGCCTTCATCTCCACTACGAGCTCTCTTGGAATTTGAGGACTCTTGACAAAGCTGCAGGATTGGCAAGCAAGACTTGGGATGCCTCTGCAGTGTGATTCTTTATCCCTTCCCTTTCCTGGAAGGCTTTGAATAGCCCTCCACCACTAGTTCCATCAGCACTGTCATATTTGAAACCCATGGTTGCCCATGTAGAGCTCTTTGCAGCTTCTTCGGGGCCATGGATCCTCAATGTTTTAGGAACCCAGAGACACCTCTCCTGGTTGCTCTGCTTGGGACTATCTCCTTTCTCTGAATCGGTATTATCGAGCACCTCTCCTTCCCTTGAATGCTTGCCTAAGGTTGGAGAACTGGATCCAGCGCCTGAGGAACCATTGCTTGAAAAAGTTGGAGGAGAGATCCATGGGATGCTCCAAGTGCCAGGGACGGCGCAATCCCAATAGGCCGGTGCAGGGTTAAATGAGAGAGGATAGTTGGAGGGGTAGAAAGCGGGAAATGGGCTCCAGGGATATGGCCAAGGTGATGATCCATTAATGTATGGGATTTGAGCTGGAAATCCTTGACATTTTTGAATGACTGGCTCTTGCTGATTAGCACCAGTTCCATCACCAGTAGAATCCGAAGCTGTCACCGAAGATCCACTCGACTGCTCATCAGCAGGAAATGTACCCACCTTCTCTTCTGGTTCATGGAATCCATTTTGATTACAATTCTTCATTGTCTTCTTGGCAAGATTGAATACAGAGGCCATAGGATCACAGAGAGGGGTATCAGAGCCGAAACTAAGAACAATACCATTCGGTTTCAGTGGAAAACGATGAATTGGGTCAGAAACATCAGGTCTGACTCTCTGGAAGTTGGCATCGGAGACCGATACGTGGCGAAATTGGGATGCTGAGTTCTTATTCTTGCGGCGACCAGCTCCGACAGGCACGTTCCTCATTGTGCCCCCGGCCGTCCAGTATCTCTGACAGTGCTTGCAGAAATGGCGTGGCTGGTTGACATTATAGTTGTTGTAGTAGCAGAACTTGGTTTCTAAGCTGCTGCACCGAGGACAAGGAAGGATCTTATCAGGCTTCTTTATAATTTTCTCTTGAGAGGTACTTGTTTCATTCTTTTGTTCTTCAGGCTTTAGATTCTTCATAGTTGTAGTCTCTTGATCAGCAGAGGTTCTCAAGGTCTCATTCGCTTGGGAGGATACTGGTGGCTTCCTTTTGGCTTCTAAATCTCGAGAGCCATGACCTTTGTCCTTGGTTTCATGGATAGCTGCTTTATCTGAACTACCCTGAAATTTCATAGTGGAGTTTCTGTAAGAAAGCTGCGACAAAAAGTGAAGGCCTGTTCCCGATAATTATTGACACAAAACCTTAAGATCATCATATATCTAATGCTGGAATTTAACATGCGTAGAATACTACATGATAGAATTTCCTAAACTGCACTCCAAACAAAACTCCAATGGTCAAAGCATTTAAAGGAAATCCAGTATTATTAAATTGCTATATACTTGCAATAAAACGATTTAATCTTACGATCATCAGTAAACCCAAGATGATATTTAGTAGCTTTACATATTAATCTGGATCATTTAACCGCAAATATAATTTTAGTCATAAAGGATAAATAATTAACCACATGCAACATATGGAATAACTGCTACTAGGTGACAAGGCCTTTTTTTTTTTTTTTTGCAGCTTTCGTGCATCGGATTATATCATATATACGAAGAGAAAAATTTTGTAATGGAAGGTTGTATTAGAATTGACCTCTTAGAGACACGAAAATTAAAACGTAGAAATATCAACCCCCCCCCCCCCCAAAAAAAAAAAAAAAAGTAGGTTCTGGTAGGATGGAAACATCCTTACAAGTAAAGAAAATTAAAGTTTCTTCCTTTCTTTCCCGTGAAAATCTAATGAAGGTTAAGCACGCCGATCTCAATCTCTAGTTCTCTTAGTCAAAAGTTCACAAGAATCCGTGGTGGAAAACCAAAGAAAAAAATAAAATTAAAAAGCACAATCAACTAACCCCAGAACAACCGAAGAATTTCGCAACAATCCACCACCCAAAAACATCGCAAGATCAGATCTTTCCTCCACAAACACATCATAACATCCAATCCTGATCAAGAACATAGGAACATAAAAAGAACAATCTAAGGAAAGACACTTGTTTCTTTTTTTCTTACCTTATGCTCCTCTTTTTTGCTGCCGTCAGCGCTGGCCGTGAAAGGAATCGTCTTGCCGAAGAGCTTGATCGCCGGGTCTCTGCTCTCTGCCATCTTCCCCGGGTTTTCTCTGCTCTATCTTCTACTTTTTATTTGAGAAGAACGGGGGAGGGGGGTGAGATTGGTAGCCGTGTCCGTGAGGGATCTCTCTCTTCGTCGCGTTCTTCTTCGTTCGTTTGATGGCGTCTCTTCGTTGGTTTAACAACAACAGAGGAGGGGGAAAGGCAGAGTAGAAAGGGGGGGGGGGGGGGGGGGGGGTGGGGGACGTGAGCAGAGGAGGGGAATAAGAGCCACAAGTCGGAGGTTTGTGGCCTTGGGAGGGCGTTATTTGATTCTTTCCGCTTTAATCTCTCGCCGAGTGGAAAGAGGAGAAAGCGGAAAGGGAAATCCTCTTCAGTCCTACTCAGCGTCCAATACCTCTCTCTCTCTATTTTATTTCTCTCTCTAACTTTAGAGATGACGTGTTGCTTCCACCACCGTTTTACCTCCTCCAACCACTTTTTTCGGTTTTCTTTTCTTTCAGTTTTTTTTTTTAAGGCACATTTACCCGTTCTATAAAATTATAAAGTTTAAATCTTCATTTAACTAGTTTTTTTTTTTTTTAAAAAAAAAAAACTCCTTCACATCGGCAAAATTTTGGCACGAAAGGCATGGATAGGCGTAAGTGCCGGGGATCCACCACGTGGTGGCGTATTATTTCTCATCTCTTTATTAAAGATTTATTTATAAAAATATTTGTACGGCATTGAGGACAGGTCTGCATTTAAAGGAATAGCCCTACCAATTTTGAAGGGCGTATCGGTTATGGCACCTGCTGGCATGCGTGACGAGAGGGAAATCGAAAATTTTTTATAATTTTTTTATTTGATCTACTGAAAATACTATATTTATTTTATCCTTCCGATCATCTTAGCTTCGGAAAAAAACTTTGAAGGGTCATTGCTCGTTACAGCATGAGAGCGTTGGAAATCCTTGCCGCCTGCATGAGAGGCTTAACTCAAAACATAATAGATAGGTCGGCGATTTTTCGGAGGTTCGAAAATTTTATTAGAATTTCTGCTTCCTTGCATTCAATAAATAAATAGATAAATACAGTTTGTTAGGATTTTTTTTCAGTTTCCTGAAAAGCAAAGATAAGCCTCGGCTGCTACGATATTCCTCTTTTTTTTTTTTTTTTTTTTTTTTTTTTCTTCTTCTTCTTCTGAGGTATTTTTTATTTTTTATTTTCTATTTTGATAATAAAAAAGAATAGGAAAGGATAAATCCCGGTGTAGCTATCCCGCAGGTCCCCACCTGCCAGGTAATATTCAATACAAAACGTTCGGATTTGCGATGTCTTTTCCCATCTAAAGATGAGTACGTCAACATGACACTACTAAGGCACCGGCTATACACTACAGTGAAACAGACCTTTATCGACATTTTTTTTGCCCTTTCCCGACACTTTTAAACGTCGTCAAGAAAGTTCCCGACGCTTCTTAAAGCATCGCAAAAGCGTCGGCTATGTAAACTTGGGGACGCCGCCTGCCGACGCTTTTTAAAAGCGTCGGCATTTGCACACACTTTAAAGCGTCGCTAAGTTTCAATTTCCCGGTGCTTTAAAGCGTTGGCAGTTAGCTACGCTTTAAAGCATCGCTACGTTTTAAGCCTAGCGACGCTTTAAAGCGTCGCCAGGTCCAAACCTGGTGACGCTCCAAACCTAGCGACGTTTTAAAGCATCGCCAGTTCCAAACCTGGCGATGCTTTAAAGCGTCGGCAGATTTATTTTTTTTTAAAAAATAAACAGAAATACGTATATACATGAAATACATACATTAACCTGTATACATTATCAAACCTGTATCACATCTAACAATCACAAATAAATAAAACATTCAAACCTATATCACACTCAACATACACAAATACAAACCAATTATAAAGAGTTATATATATATATATATATATATAAAAGTATCAATCCAAGTTCAAATAAACAAAAAGATATAAAAAAATAATAAAAAAATAGCTGGCATCACTGATAAGTGGGAGGCTGATCGTCGTCAGGTCTGCGACTCACAAATGCACCAGGAACCTACAAGATATACATATAATTATGATACATACATTATATATATTTTAAATTATTATATACATATAAAATTAATAAATAATTACTTACCTGAGATGACATGAACATATGCAGCACAGATGTAACATGCTCTAGCTGAGATCTAATGGTCTGCATTTCTACTTTATCTGCATCACGTGTCTGTCGGAGCTCTGCTATCTCCTCCTTGAATCGACGAACATGTGATTGATCATGACTATTTATAGCATCCCGAGTATATATATTCATCTCAGATAACTGAGTAGGAATAACTCTAATCCCATAACCCCTCACTCGTCCAGAATGCTCTGGTCCCATCAACTCCGAGAATACCTCGGCCTCAATGCGACTGCTCTTAGTAGATGAGGTAGCCTCGCCACCCCGCTCGGCGATCATAGAGGTAGCCATATCCTATATTTTATAAAAAACTCATATATCAATACTTAATAAAAATAAAATTATAAATCATGATATAATATAAATAAAAGAAATACATATATATCTCTGGACTCCTCCCGAACAAAACTGCCATCCTGGTGAACGTGAGTCATCCGATAGAACTCCACCTCACCATTCTCCCTTCCCTGCTGATCAGCCTATAGAAAGAATAAATGTTATAAAAAAAATATAAATGATACATCTTATACCCCGTACCATGATACATGCATGATACTTGATGGATGATACATGATGTTAAAACTTAAAATATACTAAAAGTATTATAGGATGAGAAACTTATAAACTCATGCTTGAGCCATGCATAACTCTTGGATCTCGCTGTATGAGGAACAGACTGAGCTACTCGTGCAGCTTTACCAATAGCAAAATATACCTACAAAAATAAATTAAAATTATTTATATATTATATAAATATAATTAGAATGAGTGAAAATTAATAAATTTATATATTTGTTGATGATACATAACCTGTGCCCTCTCGGAGAACAATAGTGTACCAGCTCTTTCTACTGATGAGGGTGAACATCAGGAGGACAGGTAGCTGCAACCTGCTCCTCTGTCATACCCTCTCGCTTGTAGTCTCCTTTCAACTTCGTCCTATATTTTTTTCACTTGCGATTGAGAGACTTAAGCACAAAATCATAAGAATCTGGAGAGAACAAACTTGCTCTATAATTTAAATAAACAATATAATAAGTATTAAATTAAATAAGCAATTCAATTGTTAAAAATCTAAGATATAAAATAATATATCAAATTTTTTACCGGTATAACTCGTAGCATCTTTATTTTATATGCAGGAAGCATATCGTTCCACTTCGAATAATTCAGGGGACATAGCTGACCCCGGCATGCAACTGTCCCCAAAAAACTAGTCAACAAGCTAGCAGCTTTCTTAATAGGTTGCCCTAGCTTGTTACACTCTATGACTATCCTCTCGTCCTCAGGTAACTGCCACACATCACGGACTAGTATGGGTCCTCGCCTCCACCTAAGTCTCCCGGTTCCATCTATAAAAAAATACAGAAAATTATATATCAAAACTATTTCATATGTATGAATTGAAATGGGATGAAATTATTAAATTATCCTGTATCTGTATATCATCGACGATAGGCTCATCATCAGGATGATCCGTAAGAGGATCGTGTGTGCTGACTCGGAGGGAATGGCATCGTCCTGAGGTCGAGAGGTACTATCATCAGCCGGATGTGCAGAAATAGAGGGACTGGCATCAGACTGATGTGAAGATGATCGACTGCCCTCGGGCTGCTGTGCTAAAGATGTACCAGCCTCAATCTGGAAAAACTGAAACTATATATCTGATAATCGCTTCCTTCGAGGCATGGTGTATCTAACATGCATTATTTAAAAACAAGTCAGTCAACATTATAATCAAATTATAACGGAAATGAATTGTAATTTAAAATATAACATAATCATTCATGCAAAAATATAAACCATCTTATAAACTACTTACTTGTCATAATCAACCAGTTGTACCTTCTTCGGAATCCAACCTAACCAAAATGGTTGTATCATTTATATGATCATCTGGCATAATATTATAAGGCATACACTGAGTGTAAGTATTATCATCATCTTCTTTCATCATTTTTTTCATGTTATACAAGTCTCTGGGTTTTGTCTTAATAACAGTAGCCCATTCTTTATCCTTCGAGTCTTGTACATAAAAAACTTGACGAGCTTGAGATGAAAAGATATATGGATCATCCTTCAATAACACACCCGTATGTATCAATCTTGAAAAATTCACAAGTATGAATCCGTTTGAGTCCTTTTTCAAACCTCTTGGTATATTTATATCCACCCAATCGCATCGAAATAATACAACTTTAAAATTTTCATAATAATCCAACTCAAAAATATCTTTAAGTATATCATAATAAGATTCTCCATCTGCTTCTACCATAACACCACTGTTATGAGTTTTTCTAAATTTCTCGCACTCCTTGGTATGAAATTTAAGGCCATTTATAATAAAACCATTATATTTGTTCACAATATAATTAGGACCTCTGGCAAGTACTAATAGTTCTTGTTGCCGATCTCGCCGTCGTGCCCGTGCCTCGGATCCGCCGATCCTACCAGATCGCCTTGCTCCTGGGGCCACCTGGCTAGATCGAACCTGCAAGAGAGGGTCAGAAGACCCTGGCCGGGGATCCCGGCGAGGGAGCTCCGATGATCCAGTTAGTGGACGGCGAGAAGGAACAGATTCTCCAAGACGGGCCCCCGAAGGAGTCCCAGACTCAGAGAATTTACTAGCAAGAAGGGTGCTGTAGGGACCAGAAACCCGGTCGGGCCTCCTTGCCGAGCTCACGCCAAGCGATCCCCTCTCGGGACCCTCGATCTTACTCTCGGAGTGGGGCTTTTGGCCACTGTTTCTTACTCGTCCCAGCTTACCTGGTCATCTCTAATTTCCTTCCTTTTATCTCCTCCCGCTGCCCGCCTGTCTTCCGCTCTTGGGAGGCTCCCCTCTCCATCCTTTTCTCTTTTCCCTTTTGGTGTTGAGGGCCAGGTGGCTTTCCGACCTCGCTCGCCGAGCCCAGCGGGGAAAGGGTAAAGAAAAAAGGGGGGTGGCGCCGGTAGGGCGGCCGGTCAGACCTCGGGCCCAATGAGGCCGCTCTCCTTCCTAAGTGCCGGCACTATCCGTTGATGGGTCCTGTCTTGTCAGAACCGCGCCTCTCGACTGCAGGACCTGTCGGACCGACGTAAGTGGTGTTTCACGTGCCGCCGCCATCTGTACGGGGTGCCGTCTGTGGTGCGCATGGCTCGAGGGCCAACCTCGGAACCTGCGCCTCCGCTCTTCAGGACCTTCTCTGTACGGGCGATCTGACCTCGACCGAGGTGGACCCCTCCCGGGCGGACACCTGGCGAGGTGGCAGAAGGGCGCCTGGCTTCGACCGAGGTGGACCCATCTCCGGGGGCCACCTGGCGAAGGAGCGAAGGAGCAGTCGACCTCGACCGAGGTGGACCCCTCCTGGGTGGACACCTGGCGAGGTGGCAGGAGGGCGCTCGGCTTCGATCGAGGTGGACCCGTCTTCGGGGGCCACCTGGCGAAGGAGCGAAGGAGCAGCCGACCTCGGTCGAGTTGGACCCCTCCTGGGTGGAAACCTGGCGAGGAGGCAGGAGGACGCTCGGCTTCGGCCAAGGTGGACCCATCTTCGGGGGCCACCTGGCGAAGGAGCGAAGGAGCAGCCGACCTCGGCCGAGGTGGACCCCTCCTGGGTGGACACCTGGCGAGGTGGCAGGAGGACGCTCGGCTTCGATCGAGGTAGACCCGTCTCCGGGGGCCACCTGGCGAAGGAGCGAAGGAGCAGCCGACCTCGACCGAGGTGGACCCCTCCTGGGTGGACACCTGGCGAGGTGGCAGGAGGACGCTCGGCTTCGACCGAGGTGGACCCATCTCTGGGGGCCACCTAGCGAAGGAGCGAAGGGGCCCGGCTCGACCTCGACCTTGGTGGGACCGTCTATGGGCGCCACCTGGCGAGGGAGCGGGGGAGCAGCCGACCTCGGCCGAGGTGGACCCCTCCTGGGTGGACACCTGGCGAGGTGGCAGGAGGAGCCCTGGACCGAACTCGACTTCGGCGAGGGCGGTAACGTCTCGGGATATCACCTGGCGAGGTAGCCTGGGGGGCAAGGGCCGAGCTCGACCTCGGTAGCGCGGGAGCCGAGGCTGACTTGGCCGAAGAAACCTCCACGTGGCTCGATCATACCTGATGGAATCTGAGCCCGGCCACGTCATCATTACGGCCGTAACAGTTGCCCCCCAGCCCACCGTTCCGTTGGGGCGTTGTAGAACGGAACGTCGGGATTAAATACGGAAATGACGTGGGGAGGCGAAGATCTTGCATCATAATTGCCGCGATCCTCGTCGCCGCTTCTCGGTGCGCCCGAAGTCCTATAGGAAGCCGCCACGCGTCGCCCACTTGTCCATAATAAATGCGTCACTTCGGAGCAGAGGCCGTTTCCCTGCTATCGAGGCGTCGGTGTCGGGCGTGCGTCCACGCGGCGATCATTCAGTGGCTCGGGGCGGAATGACGGGTACGGCTACTGTCGACTGAGTTTGAAAAGGGGGGGCTTTCCGGAATGAGGCCTTTTCCCTTATTTTGTGGGCGGTTTGCTGCAGGCCAATTTCCACTGCCCCGTGTTCGTGCAGTGCATTTTCGGTGAGTGCCTCCATTTTCTCCCTAGTTCCCCTCTTCTTCTTCTTCTCTGAATCTTCCTTGCTTTCTTCTTTGTCATGGCGCGTCGTCGCTATGTTTCCTCTAACCCGGACGAGGTCGGTCCGTCCCGGCCGAGGACTCCGTCTTCTTCCTCCTCAGAGGAGGAAGCGATCCCGGAGGAGATCCGCAGGCGACTGCAACCTGGGGGTATCACCATCGACATCCCCAGGGGTGTCCGGTCTCCTCCTGTCGCTTCCGCTCTTCCGCTTCTTTCCCTTCCTGCTCCACCTCTTCTTTCTGCCGGTCCCTTCGGTCATGCTTCCACAATGACCGAAGGCGACCTTTCTTTGCTCCGGGAGGCCTACGGCATCCCGGGATCAATCCGTCTGTTTGTTCCGCGGCCCGGGGATCGCGTCACCATGGGTGGCCCCGACCGCATAGCCTTCTATGAAGACTTCCTCCTCGGGGTCTTCGATTTCCTCTGCACCCCTTCTTCCTTTCATTCCTTAGCCATTTCCATCTCGTTCCGGCCTAGTTGGCTCCCAACGCCATCCGGGTCATCTTTTCTTTCATCGTTTTTTGCCATTTCCACGGGTTTGTTGCCCGTTTCTCCCTCTTCAGGGCTCTGTTTACCCTGAAGAGGTACTCCACTGACGATGGCTGGTGGTACATCTCGCCCCGGCCCAGGTGTCTCCGGTTCGACCTCCCTTCTTCTATCAAGGGCTGGAAGAACCGGTTCTTCTTTGTCTCGGTCGAGGATGTTGACTGGGCCTGGAGCAAACCGGACCGGTCTCCGAACCGGAACTCCCAGGTCGAGTCGGCGGACCAAGAGGCCTACTCCCTGCTCCTGAGCGATGTGGTCCCGGCACTCGAGGTTCTACTCTCGGAGCAGAATCTGTTTGAGGCCGGGATCAGTCCCATCCGCGAGCCGGGTGAGATTCAGTCCTCCCTTGACTCCTGTATTCTTTCTCCTCTTTAGCCGAGTTGGCTGACCTTCTTTTCTTTTGCGTTGCAGGCATGAAGTTTTCGCTGGAGAACCTTCTGGAGGGCGCGGCCTAGAGGGACGTCATCGAGGTGGATGAGCCCGCGGTGAAGAGGGCTCGCACAGAGGCGAGCCAGGAGGTCATGACGGCGACCGTACCCAGCCCGGTGGACGCTGCTCCGTGATCCGTGATAAAGGGCTCGCGACGAAAGTGATGGAGTATGCCTCCACCGCGCGGGACCGCCGATCTCGAGGCGGCAGGGACTATGTCGATGCCCTGCTCGGGATCCTCCCGTAGCTCTTCACGGTAAGTCCGAGCTCAGGCTCCTTCGTCTTCTTTGGCCTCAGTTAGCTTTTTATACTAACCCGATTGCTTTGCTGTGCAGATTGGGAACGACGTGCTCCTGCTGAGGAACTTCCTTACGGGGTACGCGAAGAAAGACACCGAGAAGGAAGAGAAGCTCGGCAAGCTCGTGGCCGACGTCAAAGACCTCATGGAGAAGGGGGTCGAGCTGCGGGCGAACAACCAGACTCTCCAGGCGGACCTGGCGTGCGCCGAGGGGCGAAACAAGGACTTGGAGTCCTCTCTGTCTGAGGAGAGGGACTTCGACCAACGCTGCGCGGAAGAGGACGCGATCGAGAGGGCTCGCCTTCGGGCCCATTCTCAGTGGCTGGAGCGCCAGCTGGAAGGGGCCAGACGGGAGGCAAGTGCGGCGAAGGAGCGGAGCACCTACGTCAACGGGCTCATGGAGGCCGCGAAACGGGAGGCGCAGGAAGCCGTCCCGAAATTTCGGCCCTCCGACGAGTACATCTCGGAGGTCCGGGAGGCAGCCATGGACTCCTTCCTGAAGGGGTTCCGGATGTGCTGGGAGAAGGTGGGGTCCTTCTACCCCGAGCTTGACCTCAATGGGGTGGTGCTCGGAGGTAGGAGGCAAGGACCCGACCGAAAGGCTTCCGACGCGGTCGAGGCCACAGCTGCACCCCCGGCGAGCGACACGGCCGAAGCCCCGGTGCAACCCTCTGAGCCAGCGGCCGTCGACGGCGAGGGAGTGGAACCTGCGACTCAGGCTGAGGGCCCCGCCACCGCGCCGAACTGAACCGTTTATCCTTTTCTTTTTCTTTGTAGTTGTTATTTTTTCTCTTCTCTTCTTTTTTTTTGGGGACTCCCGGCCTATCGGGATTCCCAGCTTGTACTTCTCCTTCTCGGATCAATGAAAACACAATTTGTCCATGTCTCGAATTCACTTTCTTTCCCACTCTCCCATCTCCTCTTTTTCCTTCTTGAGATGTTGATGTGGAGTGCCGGAACGAGGGTGGACCTGGTCCCGTCCGTCACTCAGATCAAAGGTTGGGACATTCCGGACCGCGTGGCGTCAGAGTAGGCCTTGAGCGGGTCAATCTTTGGGATTGCCTTCATGCTCGCGTGGGCGAACTGGGTTCTGTCCCGCCTTCCAGGCCGAAGCCCGGGACTTCCGGACTGAACCCCGGGGCCGCAGGCTTTCTCAAGCCTTGCGCGGCTTGCCGAGCTGTTCTCCGTGCTCGCGTGGGCAAACTGGGTTCTGCCCCGCCTTCCAGGCTGAAGCCCGGGACTTCCGGACTGAACCCCGGGGTCGCAGGCTTTCTCAAGCCTTGCACGGCTTGCCGAGCTGTTCTCCGTGCTCGCGTGGGCGAACTGGGTTCTGCCCCGCCTTCCAGGCCGAAGCCCGGGACTTCCGGACTGAACCACGGGGCCGCAGGCTTTCTCAAGCCTTGCGCGGCTTGCTGAGCTGTTCTCCGTGCTCGCGTGGGCGAACTGGGTTCTACCTCGCCTTCCAGGCCGAAACCCGGGACTTCTCGCTTCCTTCGACCGTCGGCCACGATCGGGCGTGCCGAACCCAAGGCCATGCGCCGGTTTCCTTACGAGGTGAGAAAAGAGCGTTTGAAGCAAAGAAACTTTATTGCAGGAGCGGGGAACCTTACATTACTGATAATACATTCTTAGGTTCGAGGCGTTCCACGTCCGGGGAAACCTGGCCCCTCCCAATTCCTCCAGGTAGTAGGCACCGTGGGGGAGGGCTTCTGCTACCCGGTACGGGCCTTCCCAGTTTGGTGAGAGCTTGCCGCATTCCCATGGCTGAGAAGCTTCAGCATGCCGGAGGACTAGATCTCCGGGACGAAAAAACTTCAGCCGCACTCGGGAGTTGTAATACCTGGCCACACGCTGCCTATACGCCACCATCCGAACTCAGGCCTTGTCCCTCGTCTCTTCAAGAAGGTCAAGGTTGAGCATCATTCTGGCGGGGTTCTCTGTCTCGTCGTATTGCTCCACACGCAGTGTGGGTAGGCTAAGCTCGATCGGGATGACCGCTTCGGCTCCAAAGACGAGGTTGAACGGGGTCTCGTCGGTCGCCGTCCTCGGGGTGGTATGGTATGCCCAAAGGATGCTGGGGAGCTCCTCGGCCCATCTGCCTTTGGCCTGGTCCAGCCACATGCGGAGGCCCTGCAAAATGATCCTGTTCGTGACTTCGGCCTCTCCATTGGTCTGAGGATGCGCCACCGAGGTGAAGCGATGCCTGATGCCGAGGTCACCGCAGAACTCTTCAAACTCCCGGTAGTCGAACTGGCGCCCGTTATCAGTAACCATGGTATGTGGGAGGCCGAAGCGGCAAACGATTGACTTCCAGAAAAACTTGGAGACGTTTGCCTCGGTGATCCGTGCCAAGGGTTCGACCTCGACCCACTTCGTGAAGTAGTCGATAGCCACGATCAAGAACTTCCGCTGTCCAGACGCCGACGGGAATGGGCCCAGAAGGTCCATCCCCCATTGGGCGAATGGCCACTGAGCTGAAAGCTAGGAGATTGGGTTGGAGGGCTGCCGTTGCACCGTGGCATGACGCTGGCACCGATCGCACCTCTTCACGAAATCAGCGGCGTCTTCCTTCATTGTCTCCCAAAAGTAGCCCTGACGAAGGGCTTTGTAGGCCAATGCTCTGCCCCCCACGTGGTTCCCACAGACGCCCTCGTGAATCTCCTGGAGCATGAGTCTGGCTTCTGCGGGTCCTACTCATTTGAGGAGGGGGTAGGAGTAGGATCTTCGATACAATTGCCCATCCATCAGGACGAACTGCACGACCTTCTTTCTGATGAGGCGGGCCGCCTCGCGGTCCTCTGGCAAGGTGCCGCTGGTTATGTATTTGGCATACTTGTCCATCCAGCTGGGCTCACGATCGACCTGATGGACCCCCATTGGGGTCTTGTAGCTTGGGGCCTTAAGGTGCTCCACGTGAGCGCGACCCAGCATCGTGTCGGGCAGGGTCGCCAGTCGGGAAAGAGTGTCCGCACGGATGTTCTCCCTGCGGGGGATGTGGAAGATGTTGAAGCGCCGGAAACCGGCCGTGCCCACCCTAACGAGCTCCAGGTATTTCGCCATTTGGGGGTCGTGCGCGGCATACTCCCCGGAGACCTGTCCTGCCACGAGCTGGGAGTCAGTGAAGGCCTTAAGGTTAGTCACGCCCAGCTCGCGGGAGACCCTCAGCCCAGCGAGGAGTGCCTCGTACTATGCCTGATTATTTGTCATGGCAAACTGGAAACGGAGCGCGCATTCGGCGACGACCCCGTCGCCGTTGGCAAGAATGAGTCCGGCTCCACTCCCGCCAGAGTTCGAGGCTTCATCTACGTGGAGGATCCATGCATCCTCTCCGGGCCCCTCGGTGCCCGCTTTCAGCTGCTGGTGCAGGGGATCCTCCTCGGGCTCCTTGCCCAAACCCGTGCATTCGACCAAGAAGTCGGCCAGCACCTGAGCTTTCATGGCCGACCTGAGCCTGTACGCGATGTCGAACTCGCTGAGCTTCAGTGCCCACTTCGCCAATCGCCCCGAGGTGTCGGGTCGACTGAGCACCGCTTTCAACGACTGATCTGTCAGGACAACGATGGGATGTGCTTGGAAATAGGGCCTGAGACGCTGAGCAGACACTATTAGCGCAAAAACGAGCTTCTCGGGCCGAGAATACCTGAGCTCCGCGTCGTGGAGAAGTTTGCTGGTATAGTACACCGGCCGCTGGACTCCTTGGTCGTTGGTCCGAACCAGGATCGAACTGACCGCTTCCGGGGTGACCGCCAGGTAGAGGATGAGTTCCTCCCCCTCCTCGGGCCGGGAAAGCAGCAGTGGCGATGCGAGCGTCTTCTTCAGCTCTTCAAAGGCCTCCTGGCATTCCTCGGTCAAGGCGAAGTCGTTCATCTTTCTCAGCACCTTGAAAAAGGGACGGCAGCGATCTGCCGACCTGGAGATAAAGAGGCTGAGGGCCGCAACCCGGCCGGTGAGTTGCTGCACTTGCTTCTTGGAGGCGGGCTGCTCCATGTCCAGGATGGCCTGGACCTTCTCCGGGTTGGCTTCAATTCCTCTTTGGGTCACCATGAATCCTAGGAACTTCCCGGCGGAGACGCCGAAGGCACACTTCGCAGGGTTCAGCTTCATCTGATGATGCCGGAGGTTGCCGAACGTCTCCGCCAGGTCAGCTACGTGGTTCGAATCGGGTTTGCTCATTACCAGCATATCGTCCACGTACACCTGCATGTTGCGGCCGATCTGGTCCTTGAAGACCCTGTTGACCAGACGCTGGTACGTGGCCCCAGCATTCTTGAGGCCAAATGGCATCATCTTGTAGCAAAAAGTTCCACGGTCGGTGATGAAGGCGGTGTGCTCCTCGTCCTCCGAGCTCATTCGGATCTGGTTGTATCCAGAGAAGGCATCCATGAATGATAGGAGGCGATGTCCCGAGGTGGTGTCGACCAGCTGGTCGATCTTTGGAAGAAGGAAGCTGTCCTTTGGGCAAGCTCGGTTGAGGTCGGTGTAGTCCACACAGATCCTTCACTTACCACTGCTTTTTCTTATCATGACCACGTTCGCTAGCCAACTGTGATACTGGACTTCTCGTACAAAGCCAGCGGCGAGGAGTTTCTCCACCTCCTCGTTGATGGCCTTCTGTCTCTCCATGGCGAAGCTCCTCTTCTTCTGGCGGACCGGGCGGCAGCTTGGGTCCACGTTTAGCCTGTGCATGATGACCTCGGGCGGAATGCCTGGCATGTCGGCCGCCGACCAGGCGAACATGTCTGCGTTCGCGTGGAGGAACTCCAGCAGGCGGGCCCGTTCTTCTTCTGGGAGTTGCGCCCCGACCTGCACCGTCTTCAGCGGGTCCAAACCAATGGGATAAGTCAACAGGCATTCTACGGGCCCCCTGGGTTCCTTCTCCCTTAGGTCGAGGTCATCAACATCGGGGCCGAGCTCCGCGCCCCGGGCGCCCGGGACCGTCTGGAGGCAACGCGGGACCGGCTGTGTCATCCCCTTCATCACCCCGAGCCCGGAAGGCGTGGGGAACTGCACCAACAACCTCTTCGTGGAAATCGTGGCATCTAGTTGGTTGAGCTCGGGATGCCCGAGAATGGCATTGTAAGGCGAAGGGAGCCTGACTACGGTAAACGTCATCAGGATGGTCGTCTGCCGAGGTGGGGATCCAGCGGTGATCGGGAGAGTGATCTCCCCTTTGACCTCCACGAAGTCCCCGGTAAAACCTACCAGGGGGGTATGCACCGATCTCAGCTAATCGTGGGACAAATTCATCCGAGAGAAAGCATCGTAAAAAAGCACGTCAGCCGAGCTTCCACTATCCACCATAATTCGATGTACAGGATGCTTCGCGATGGTCATCTCGACCACCATGGCATCGTTGTCTACATTCTCATTATCCTTTCCCTCCTCAAGAGGGATTACATTCTCCGGGTTCCCGACTTCCCGGGCTCTCTTCGCCGCTCGCCCGACCCCAAGTGAGATCATGCCCACGGGCTTCTCCGTCGGGTGGTTATCGATTGCAGGAACTGGTGGTAAGGCCGCGAGCGGCTGCCCCTCTAGGGGGACCTCGTTCCTGACGAACTTCCTGAGGCAGCCCCTCTTGATCAGCTCCTCGATCTCCCGCTTCAGGTTGCGACACTCCTCCGTGTCATGACCGTGCTCGCGGTGGAACTGGCAGTACTTCGATTTGTCTCGGATACCCCTCGGGTTCTGAGGAGGAGGTCGGTGGAGGTAATGCTCGCCCTCAATTTTCATGAGGATCTTTGTCCGAGGTGCGAGGAGAGGGGTGAACCTCTACTCCAGAATGGCCTCGCCCCTCGGCCTTGGATTTGGGCAAGGGTCGGCAGGTGGCCCGAGCTTCCGAGCTCCCGAAAGATCCCTCGGGGATGGCCTCTTCGAAGTTTTCCCGTCCAACTCTCGGCGGGTGCGATCAGCCTCCTCCGCTCGGATGTACTTATGGGCACGGAGGAGGAGCTCGGAGTACGTCCTGGGAGGCTTTTTGTCCAGGGAGTAGGTCAGGCGGGACGTCTTGAGCCCGCACTTCAAAGCCAGCATGGCAATGGGCTCATCCAGGCTGTAGATTTCCAGGGCTGCGGTCTTGAACCAGGTGATGTAGTCCCGTAGCAGCTCCTGGTCCTGCTGGCGGATGGAGAAGAGGCTATCCACCTCTCTTGGCACCTTCCGACAAGCGTCGAAGTGCGCCACAAACTTTCCTTCCAGCTGGTGGAAGGAGCAAATGGATCCGGGCTCGAGGCGGGTGAACTAGACTCGAGCGGCCTTCCGGAGGGTAGCGAGGAAGGCGATGCACAAAAGAGCGTCAGTGGCCCCCTGGACCCTCATGAGAGCCTTGTAGCTCTCCAGATGGTCCAGAGGGTCGGTGGTCCTATCGTAGGGATCCACCTGCAGCATGCGGAACCAGCTCGGGATCGGCTCCGCATGGATTTCTTCAGAGAAGGGGGGACGGGAGTCGTAGCCTGCCGGGTCTGCCGATGAGTTCTGCAGGTCGGCAAATTGGCGGGCGAACTCCGCTAACTTGCGCTCGTGCTCCTCCAGGCGCCTTTCGGCCTGACGCCTGATGGCCTCGTCGGTGGAATCTTCCACTGAGGCCGCTGGCGAAGGGGGCGCCGATCGGTCTCGGTGCGAAGTCACGCCTCGGCACCGCTTGCTGCGATGCGCCGTCTCGACTTCATCGGCCGGGGATCGACTCTCGTGATCCGTCGAACCGGAGTAGTTTCTTTTTGCGGGAGCTTGGTGGCTCCCGCGGGGGTTGGAGACCGCCCTCGGGTGGGATGGCCTGCCCTGAATGGAGCGCAGGCTCCCACGCGGCCCCGCGGCTCAAGCCGCGGTGGTACCCGGCTGCGACTTCGTGGCTAGGGACCGCTGCTGATGTTGAAGCTGCCGGACCACCGAGGTCAAAGTCTGCAGCTGTTGGATGACGGCCGCGAGGGGCCCGTCTGCCGAGGTCAGCGGTAATGGAAGGGGAGGGGGAGCCGGGGGCTCCCTCTCCAGGCTGTGGGCCCCTTGAGGGGAGGGAACCTCCCCCACACGGCTGGTGGATGCCTCGCGCCCACGAGTGACCACCATTGCCGGAGAGCACGGTACCTACAGAAAGCTGGCTCTCGCTAGGGGGTGTTGTCCTGCCCCCATTCCTGGCGCGCCAATCTATTGCCGATCTCGCCGCCGCGCCCGTGGCTCGGATCCGCCGATCCTACCAGACTGCCTTGCTCCTGGAGCCTCCTGGCTAGAGCGAACCTGCAAGAGAGGGTCAGAAGACCCTGGCCGGGGATCCCGGCGAGGGAGCTCCGACGATCAAGTTAGTGGACAGCGAGAAGGAACAGATTCTCCGGGACGGGCCCCCGAAGGAGTCCCAGACTCAGAGAATTTACTAGCAAGAAGGGTGCTGTAGGGACCAGAAACCCGGCCAGGCCTCCTTGCCGAGCTCACGCCAAGCGATCCCCTCTCGGGACCCTCGATCTTACTCTCGGAGTGGGGCTTTTGGCCACTGTTTCTTACTTATCCCAGCTTACCTGGTCGCCTCAAATTTCCTTCCTTTTATCTCCTCCTGCTGCCCGCCTGTCTTCCGCTCTTGGGAGGCTCCCCACTCCATCCTTTTCTCTTTCCCCTTTTGGTGTTGAGGGCCAGGCGGCTTTCCGACCTCGCTCGCCGAGCCCAGCGGGGAAAGGGTAAAGAAAAAAGGGGGGTGGCGCCGGTAGGGCGGCCGATCAGACCTCGGGCCCAGTGAGCCCGCTCTCCTTCCTAAGTGCCGGCGCTATCCGTTGATGGGTCCTGTCTTGTCAGAACCGCGCCTCTCGACTGTAGGACTTGTTGGGCCGACGTAAGTGGTGTTTCGCGTGCCGCCGCCATCTGTACGGGGCACCGTCTGTGGTGCGCACGGCTCGAGGGCCAACCTCGGAACCTGCGCCTCCGCTCTTCGGGACCTTCTCTGTACGGGCGATCTGACCTCGGCCGAGGTGGACCCCTCCCGGGCGGACACCTGGCGAGGTGGCAGAAGGGCGCCTGGCTTCGACCGAGGTGGACCCGTCTCCGGGGGCCACCTGGCGAAGGAGCGAAGGAGCAGCCGACCTCGACCGAGGTGGACCCCTCCTGGGTGGACACCTGGCGAGGTGGCAGGAGGGCGCTCGGCTTCGGTCGAGGTGGGCCCGTCTCCGGGGGCCACCTGGCGAAGGAGCGAAGGAGCAGCCGACCTCGGCCGAGGTGGACCCCTCCTGGGTGGACACCTGGCGAGGTGGCAGGAGGACGCTCGGCTTCGGCCGAGGTGGACCCGTCTCCGGGGGCCACCTGGCGAAGGAGCGAAGGAGCAGCCGACTTCGGCCGAGGTAGACCCTTCCTGGGTGGACACCTGGCGAGGTGGCAGGAGGACGCTCGGCTTCGGCCGAGGTGGACCCGTCTCCAAGGGGCCACCTGGCGAAGGAGCGAAGGAGCAGCCGACCTCGGCCGAGGTGGACCCCTCCTGGGTGGATACTTGGCGAGGTGGCAGGAGGACGCTCGGCTTTGGTCGAGGTGGACCCGTCTCCGGGGGCCACCTGGCGAAGGAGCGAAGGGGCCCGGCTCGACCTCGGCCTTGGTGGGACCGTCTATGGGCGCCACCTGGCAAGGGAGCGGGGGAGCAGCCAACCTCGGCCGAGGTGGACCCCTACTGGGTGGACACCTGGCGAGGTGGCAGGAGGAGCCCTGGACCAAACTCGACTTCGGCGAGGGCGGTAACGTCTCGGGATATCACCTGGCGAGGTGGCAGGAGGAGCCCTGGACCAAACTCGACTTCGGCGAGGGCGGTAACATCTCGGGATATCACCTTGCGAGGTAGCCTGGGGGGGCAAGGGCCGAGCTCGACCTCGGTAGCGCGGGAGCCGAGGCTGACTCGGCCGAAGAATCCTCCACATGGCTCGATCATACCTGACGGAATCTGAGCCCGGCCACATCATCATTACGGTCGTAACAGTTCTGCTGAACAATTTTTCTTCATCAGTACCGGTACCTAAAAAATATAATATCAATTATCGATCACTTATTTGATGTTAAATATATATAAAATTATTATATGACTTATATATACTAACCCGATTGGCAAGCCAATTAGGGAATAACTCAACCAACCATCTTTGTTTAATCCTTGGATTAGGACGAGTGGAATGATTGGCTTGTCATTGTACAGCTAAAAATTCACTGCATGACAATCAAATATAAGTTTGACAACAACATGTCTAATATTTAGTATTATCCATGTGTAGATAGACTAGCCTGCGATTGTCAGATATTATGTCACCATGTAGCAATACATAACGGTGTACTTGTGATAAGGATTTATGGTCAAGAACAATACTTTCAGCTTTTTTTATAAATCTTCCAGAAGATGCAAATTTGTATAGATATGTATTCTCCATAGTATCACCATGACATTGAGGTCGATTGAATACAGTCTCTACACCTTCGAGATATCTTGAACAAAATGTTAAACACTCTTCAGCAATATATCCCTCTTCTATTGAGCCCTCAGGATGGGCATTATTTCATATATAATCCTTCAAACATACAAGATACCTTCAAAAAGTATGATATTTATTAATATTAATATCATATTAAATAATGAAAAAGATATCTAAATTATGAAATTTTAGTTTTATAGCATTACCTCTCGATAGGGTACATCCATCTGTACTATACCGGTCCATCAAGTTTAGCTTCCAAAACTAGGTGAATGAGTAGATGAACCATAATCGTAAAAAATCCAGGAGAAAAAATCTTTTCCATCTGACATAATGTAAGTATGACTTGAGACTGCAACTGATCAAGCTCCTGAGGATGAAGAACCTTAGTACATAATGCATTAAAGAATGATGATAACTGAAAAACAACCGTAATAACTTGTTTCGGCATTGACGACCTTAAAGCCAATGAAATAATATCTTGCATTAGTATATGTCCATCATGACTTTTAAGATTTGAAATTTTATGCTCTTTCAGATTTACACATCGTGAAATATTTGAGGCATATCCATCAAGAACCTTGATATTCTTTAAAACTGTCAGGAAGAGATCTTTTTCTCGACTAGACATTGTATAACATGCATAAGGGATATAAGTTCTATCATTTACAAGCACTTGTGGATGAAGTTCATGTCGGATGCCCATTTCTTTTAAATCAAGATGCGCTTTTATATTATCTTTAGTCTTTCCATCAAGATTTAATATTATTCCAATTAAATTATCACAAACATTCTTTTCTATATGCATAACATCAAGATTATGCCGGAGTATATTATGCTCCCAATATGGTAAGTCAAAGAATATGCTTCTTTTCTTCCATAATTATTTTAGTATGCTGATGGATAGATGCTGTGATTATATCATCATCATTTTCAACTTCAAAAAAATTATCCGGATCCTCGAACACTGCTATATCTAAGGTATAAGTATTGACTTCCTTCGATACTTCTTCTTGTACTGAAGTCTCAACATCATCTCTTCCTTGCTTTTTAGAGGACTTTGTCATCTTGCCGTAACTATATCTGATACCAAGCATTTGTCTACGAATATCAGAACCAGAAGGTAGAATTGGAGCAGATCCCAACTCTATAGTACCATCAAATAAATCATTCTGAAATCGAAATGGATGATTTGCCTCCAACCATCGACGATGTCCCATATAACAGAACTTTCCTCCATGTTTTAACCAAATTGAATGGATTGATTCACCACAAGGACATGCAACTCGTCTCTTAGTGCTCCAGCCAGATAAATTAGCATATGCAGGAAAATCGTTAACAATCCATAATATATCTGCCCGCAGATTGAATGTTTGGCTATTCGAAGCATCAATTGCACTGATACCCTCCCATAGTTGTTTCAATTTATCTATTAAAGGTTGTAAGAAAATATTAATATCATTGCCTGGACCCTTATCACCTGGAATGATCATTGATAAAATAAGTGAAAACTATTTCATGCATATCCATGGTGGAAAATTATAAGGAATTAGAATAACTAGCTAGGTGCTATAGATAGAACTTAAGGTCCGAAATGGATTGAACCCATCACTGACTAAACCCAGCCTGACATTACGAGCATCAGATGCAAAATCAGGATGTCTGTCATCAAATGCCTTCCATGCTAAACTATCCGCTGGGTGTCTCAGCATTCCTTCTTTTGTACGGCTTTCATCATGCCATCTCATTGACGAAGCTGTCTTTGATGATGCATAGATCCTTTTCAATCTAGGTACAAGAGGAAAATAGCATAATACCTTCGCCGGCTTTTGTTTAATTTATGTTGCATCCAATTCATCTAATCCCTCACTCTCATTTTCTTTTTGCTTCGTCTATCGTGAACATCCACACACATGGCACGACTCTTGATCGGCATGTTCTCCCTGATATAATGTACAATCATTTGGATAGCTATGAATCTTTTCATATTCAATATCCAATTCCTTTACTAGTTTTTTGGTTTCATAACAAGATGTTGGTAAACTAGTACATTCAGGAAATGCATCCTTTAACAACTGGAGCAACAAAGTAAAACTCTTGCCAGACCATCCATTCAAGTATTTTATATGAAACAAATGTACAAGAAAAATTTTTTTTGAAAAGTTCTTGCAACCATCATATAATTCTTGATCTGCATCTCTTATTAGCTTTTGATAACAATCTGTTCCAACATTAGTTGGGGGTATCAGCTCTCCATAATGTATAGATTCAGTAAATATAGGATCCTTAGGTAACCCAGCTACTACTTGTTCTCCACTGCAATCTCTAGGGTGTTGAGCACCATATTCAAAAGCATCTCTGAGCAAACCCCTGATATCATCATCTTTTACAAGATTTTTTCGTTGGTTACTGGATCCAAAATCAGGTATATGTTCCATGTTAGAGGTTTGGTTATATGTAGATGTAACCCTGACTCTTCATGAAAAAACCACTCTGTATAACCTCTTAAAAAATCATTCCATACCAAATGTTCTTCAACAATATTTGGATATAGAAAACTGAAATTTACATATTTTCGGCATGGACATAAAATCTTTCCATTGATACTACTTCTCTCCATACCAAATTTAATGAAATTTTGTAATCCATCCAGATATTCTTTGCTATTCCTCGATTTAGTTATCCAACTCTTATCCATTGTAAGATAAAACTAACTGAAATAAACAAATATTTATAAGAACAAAATAAATTTAAAATAAGTTTATTCAATAGATCAATTACAGTATTATTAAATGTACCCTATCACCAACTAATAGGTAAAGAGGTCCTATCCCATTCAAGAATTATATTAATTATATAGATCATTTACATTAACCAAAGGATACGCAATAAAAGTTCCAGAAAAATCTTGGTAGCATTTTTTCTTAGTTCTTCCCATACAAATAAATATGTATGAGGAGAACTAAAAGGAAATACTATCCGAAATATATCTGAAACTCTATCCATATCGTTTGATTACTGTAAGCACCTATAAAATTATTTGTAATTCTCAAGCTGTCCAAACTGAATAATCAATTGACCATTGTACATATTTCTCCCATCCGTACAAAAATAAAATAATTATATAGATGTAGAATATGTACTTTAATTAATTAACGGGTCTATGTTTCTATGCAATGCAAGTTTTTTAAAAAATATTTTAAAAATCATAATTGATCGTAATAAAGCTACAGATGGTATTGAAATCAAAAGATTTGAATAATGAGATGCATGTATATACTAAGAGATTTATAATGAAATAAAAATCATCTACTATGGAAAAGAACAATAAATAATAAAAAATGAGGAGGCTCAGTTATATACTATTTAATCTGCAACTAAATCAAAATGAATGCAATCGGTTGTCTATAAAAGAAGGCCATCCAAGATTGTTGCCATTAGAAACAGTTGAATCAGCCAAACATATATCGCATAATCATCATGGCCTCCATATACAAACCTTAAACCAATTTTGACATTAGTTACAAAGCTTCTTTACTCTCCAAGCAAACACTTGATAAGAAAATGACAACAAAACAGATAGTTCTACATGACATAAAAACTACCAACAATAACAAGATCATGAATCATAGATAGAGTTAACTTAGAACTCAAAATGAAAGATTAGTTTACTAATAATTCATGATTTTTTTTTTGTATGCGGACATAAAATAAAGTGGATATGGACTTTTGCATTTGATTGATATCCATATATGAATCGATATTTACTAAAAATATAATTCATTATTAATATTAGCAAATCAGTGATTTAGATGTGAAAAATCATTTTAACCATGCCTAATTATCCTTGATGTCTAAATTTAGAGTGATTAAATAATTGTCTTAAGTATGTCTTTGACCTCTGTATAAGCCACTGGGTTGCATGTATAAAATATTTTAATGTTCAAAATCAAGGCTACAACAAAAGTTGTGATTGGACGATCAACATGTTTTCAATTTTTATTTTTATTTTTAATTTTTGGATGAAATCAACATGTTTTCTTTGGGAGAACAAAGGTTTTAAATGCAAAGCCAAAATTGTAGCTCTGTAAAAACAATGCACCTACCATAATGATTTGTATGTGCCAAACTTGAAAACCTTGGAGGATTATGAATATCAACTAACATAGTTATCAGTTGTTTTCCAATTATACATGAATTTTATGATTTATTCATGAACTATTGATGAATTACTTAAGAAACTTTTGTGTTACAAATTAATGATACCGTATAATTAATGTTGATAGTGGTGATGTTTTTGTCTATTTTTCCTTCAATTAATTTAGTATTAATAAATCAATAATTTCATGTATGATGGTTCTTATATACAAACCTCTTTTTCTTTTCTTTTCTTTTTTCAGAAAAAGGCTACAAATTGTTCTTTGTTTATTTGTGCTGCATTTGGAGTTGTATTTATTATGTTCTGGGTTGATCCTAACATTCTGAAGAGTAATACAATAATAAAATATGCTTTGCCTTCTATCGTGTCAGAACATTCTATTACTTACACACATTTCCAGCTCGAGAGACTTAAATAAAACCACATGAAACCATTAGCAAGTTCAAGCTACTTAGGCATGAACAAAGAAAACAAATTGTAGCAGTTACATACCACTGTTCTCATTGCCTCTGCTTCAAACTTCTCACGTTCCTTTCTTTGCCCCTTTTTTTAATTGCATCTAATCCAACTTTATTCTAATCTGAGTCATGAACCGTATAATTCATAAAACATCAAGTAGCTTAACATCGGAAAGGCCAGCAATGAATTGAACATGAATCAAATTCCAAAAAACACAAACAAAAAATAAAAACAAAACAAGTAATAATAGGCAAAAAAATAAAAAAATTAAAAAATAAAACAAAACAAATACAAACCCATGGATTTGAAGAACAGAGAGGGATCGAGATGGCCGGCACGCGAGGAGTTGATGGAAGAGACGGAGGAGCTACCAGCCGAAGGAGGGAGGGATCAGTGGAGGACGAGGTTGCGCCGGTGGATTGAGCATGGGATCTAGGGCACGGATCGGTGGAAGAGCTACCGGCTGGATGAGGAGGAGGAGGAAGAGGAGGAGGTGCAGCATCGACGGATCGAGTGGAGGAGGAGGAGGAGGACGAGGAGGACGAGGAGGAGGTTCGGGGAAACTCGGGTGGGATCTAGGGCTCGAGCGGGGGGGTGGGGCAGAAAAAGGGATTTGGAAAACCTACCGACGCTTTTAAGCATCGGTAAAAGTCCGGTACTTGGCGATGCTTAAAAGCATCGGCGGGTTGCGGAGTCTTTCCAACACTTCAGAGAAGTGCTGTGAGAAATAGGTTAGCAGTTCCCTATTTTCCTATAGTGGTAGAACGGGAACAAAGCAGGAGATCCTGACCTCTCACTCACATCAGCGATCGTGGGCCCCAAAAAAATTCCTAGATTTAATCGAGTCATCGCCGGGATCATGCCTCGAACTCACGACCGGTTGGAGTGAGGCAAGACCTTTAAATTGATCTAGCTTTAGAGCTGGAAGTGAGTCAGGCTGGACCGGGCTACACCCCTATCCAAGCCCGACCAGAAAAAAATTTCGAGCTTCGGGCCAGGCTTAGGCCCAAAAATTTTTAAAAATATCAGGCCCGAGCCCGATCCCGAGCCCAATTGGGCTGGCTTGAACAAAAGCCCAAATGACCCCAAAAAAAGGTCATCTAGCCAGAGCCCAGGGGACATGAGGGCGCTGGAATCGGGGGAGAGATTGGAGCTGCCGAGCCAAGGAGTGGGGGCCGCGACATCGCGCGCGGGGCAGGGAATGTCAGGTGGGGTGCCGGGGCCGGGAGAGGGAGATTGAAGCTCGAGAGGGGTCGCAGGGTTGCACAGGGAGGGAGATCGGAGCCGGAGGCGGACCACGGGGTTGCATGGGGGGAGGGGCCGTCTAGTGCGGGCGTCGGGGCCGGGGGAGGGAGGTCAAAGCGGTAGAGCCGTAGGGGGGCTGCGGGGTTGCATGAGGGGTTGGTGCATTGGGTGCGGGCACCGAGGAGCCGAGGGGAGCCATGGGGTGGCACAGCTGCACAGGGGTCGGGAGTGTCGGCCATCGGGTATGAAGGGGTGTCGGCCGTTAGGTGCAAGGGGGCATCTGCCATCGAGGGCTGATCGGGAGAGGGAGATGGAAATGAGAGAGAGAGAATAGAGAGAGGGAGACCAGAGATGAGAAAATATCTAGGAACTTTGATCGGGCCTATTCTGGGTTGGGTTTATACCAGTCCGAGACGAGCCAAAGGGATGCCCGAGTCCAGCCCAAAAATTGAATGGACTCTATTTTAAGACCCGAAGCCCAATTCGATTTACTTGAAACCTGGCCCAAAGCTCGACCTGATTTCGGGCCGGCTCGAAGCCCATCGGGCTAGCCTGACCCAGCTCCATCCTTATCTAGCTTTGTGGAATTTTTATCTTGAAAAACTAACTAGCATCGCACATTGGACGTACAAGGTAAGCTATATATTTCTCTCATTTGGAAGAATCGTTGATATTAATCTAAGCATTTGTTTGCACCACAATCATACCATAAGTATGATACAAAAATCAACCAATAATAAGTCTTGAAAAGCTATCTAGCATAGATAGGACAATAATAAATTTTTATGGAACACCTTTTGTAAACCAAATTAGGAATTTTGAAAATTTATTAGCCTTCGCACCAATACGAAAAGATAGATTGAGAACATAATTAGTAAGTTGAATTACTGAGCTAATAAGTTGAAATGCATGGTTAGTAGGCTAAGATTTGTTTGGTTAGTGGGTCAATATTCTCGAAAAGTAGATTGAAGTATCAAGAATGTAGATTGATATCCAAGGTATATATTGTTATGCTAAGCATACAGGCCAAGGTATTAAAAAAGCTGACTAAGGTACTAAGAATGTAGTTCAGTATACAAAAGGTATAAGCCGCTACATTAAAGATACATGTCGAAGTATCAGAAAAGTATGTTGAAATAGTGGAAAAGCAAGTCAAAGTACCAACAATATAGATCGGTACAAAGGGTATAGATCGGTATACTAAGAATGCAAGTTGAAGTATTAGAAAAGTAAACCAAATTATCTAAAAAAAAGATCAAAATACCAGAAAAATAGATTAAAGTACCAAAAAAAAGTAAATCAAAGTACCAGAAAAAAAAAGTAGGCCGAAGTATCAAAAATACAGGTCGCAGTACAAATGGTACATGCCGATACTCCCATCGACCTTGGTGTAGGCCGGTATGCTAAAAGTGCAAATTGATATGCCAAGAGTGTAGGCCAAGTAATTGGGATGTATACCAAGAGCAAGAGATATATCAACCTAGGATGAGATTTAAATAAAATCTTGAAATGATGGCTAGCAAATTATTATTATTATCCATAACATGAGAAAAATAGTTAATACTATTCATTAAATGTAGCAAGAGTGGTCCATGTGGCACACCAAAGCAAAGCAAAATATTTAAAATGAGTAATGGTTCCGAGCTTTCTACTACCATGATGTGAGAAGAAAAGCAAGCACTACCTACTTTGGCAATGATGACCTATGTAGCAAGCAATAATAAGAACAAGAACCCAAAGCTAAATATTAACACCTATTTGCCTAGTCCTTTCAAGCTATTGATTATGTTAGTGAACCTAGTATACATTTTAGAGATAGATTCAGTAGGTTCCATCCTAAACATTTCATAAGTATGTACAAATATATTAATCTTAGAATTCTTCACTTGATTTGTACCCTCATGGATAACTTTAAGTGTGTCCTATATCTCCTTAGCTGAATTACATGCTGAAATTATATTGAATTCGCTAAGGTCTAAAGCACAAAATAGCAAATTCATAGTCTTAGCATTTAATTTTGCTTGTTTAATGTCATTCTCATCCCATTCTTCTTCAAGTTTGGGTATGGGAATGCCATTAACCATAACGGTGGATGTGTGAGGACCTTTAATGATTATTTTCCAAAGATTAGAATCTATAGATTGAATGTAAATACGCATGCATGTTTTTCAATAAGTATAGTTTGTGCCATTGAACAATGGTGGTCAGTTTGAAGCTTGGCCTTCGGTAATATAAGCACCATATTGGGCTGCCATGATCTTTTACTCAAGATCATTAGACCTCTTTGCTGAGTACCAAGCTCTGATACCACTTGTTGCCTAGCGAAGCAACCTAAGAAGGAGGGTGACTTGGGTTTTAAAAACTTTTTACAAGAATGTGCCAATTCAAAAGCAATGAAGGTGCTTTGTGTTATGTGACTATGTCAAGCAAATGCAGTGAATAAATAAGAACAAATAACAGAGAAGAGCAAGCACAAAAATACAAGATTTTATAATGGTTCAGTGCACTTCAAGCACCTACGTCCACTCCCCAAGTATCTCTTGAAAATTTTACTATAATCCTCAAAGATTATAGCCAACTTATTTTAACCGGGCTCACAAGTCAAACCATTGTTTGTTTTGTCACTTAGGCTCACCAACAACCTTTACACAAGCCACTCTTGGCTAAACACTTCCAATTTTAAGCTTGGAATGGTCTTTCACTAGTTTCAACATCCTTGAAATTAGTTTCAACTCAAGTACAAAAGAATAAGAGTAAGTAAAACCAAAATAATCTCTCAAAGAGCTGAAAAGTGGTCGTTGAAGCTCTTGGAAGATTCTTCTTGAGTTGTCTTCTTGGTGAAAAGCCTCGAAGGGTTGATGGTTGTTAAGAATTAAAAGCTATCACTTAATGCTTGCTTTTCACTTTTGTATGCTAACCCTTTTTTTGAAGATTTTCTTGAGTACAAAGTCAATATTCTTGTTCTTTTTCCCTCTCTTGTCAATTTAATATGTTCTCCGAGGAATAAATACTTCAAAACTTCTGAAAAAATCATTTATGACTGTTAGAGATGAGAAACTAGCCATTTGGAACTTAAAAATAAATTCTGTAGCTCTGAAAATTTAGCCATTACTATGCTATTAGGGCTGCTTGAGTCGACACTTGAGGTGGTGAGTCGACACTTGCTTTTGGTGAGTCAATACTTGAAGTGGCCTAATATACTATTGTTCTGTATCTTTGCTGTCTCAGGCCTTGAGCTGATCTGTGAATCGACACCTGACTTTCTTGAGTCGACACTTAGGTCAACACTTGAGATGTGTGAGTCGACACTTGAATTGAGCCTTGAAACCAATGTTCTATACCTTTTGTTTTCAGGCCATGAGTTGATCTCTGAGTCGACACTTGATCTCCTTGAGTCGATACTTGACATTCTTGAGTCGACACTTAGATCGACACCTGGCATGACAGCTAAAAAATTCTGTGTACGAAGCTTCTGAAACTTCTGACACTTAACTGGGTATCGACACTTGAGATGTTCCACTCAAGAAATGTGTTCCAAACTCGATCTTTATGACTTAGAATGAGTTTTTTCCACTTTATCTCTTAATTTTTTACTTGTTCATCAATCTTCATGGTTCTTTTGCTTCTTGAAGACAACTAAGACTATTGAAACTTTACTTCTCTTTTTGATGGTCTTAACATACTCTTTGATCCATGCAACTTGTTACCTGAGTTGTTTAAAAATATACTTAAACAAATCATTAGTATCCCTTACATACTTAAATATTTTGCTTATCATCAAAATCAAGCCTGGGGCCAACAGTAGCTGCTCATCCTCATCATCTTCATCATCATCCCATCATCACCATCATCATCTAAAGAGTCTGAAGCAGCAACTTCCCATCCAGAAGCCCTGTGCACCCATTTATCATCTACTTGTTGAGTCTCGTGTGGTGTATCCAAGGCATCTGGAGTCAAGTTTTGGATCTTTGTCATGGTGGTCATGATGTAACTAGGGCTACGAGTGAGTCCGGTAAGAGTCTTAGGTGATAGACTGAGTTTTTCCTTAGTTTTGTTCATTTTATCTATTTGAGTCGACTCGATGGTCCTTCGAGTCGACTAGGTTGGTGGCACAACATGGGGGGTATGGGTGATGTACCAGTATCGAGTCGGTTCGGTTGCCCGGAGTCAACTATAGTTCTCAGAGCAGGTACGTAGACACTCTGGATGAGTCGGCTCGGTTTGCTAGAGTCGACTCAAATTCTCAGAATAGAAGGAGCGGTCTGGACGAGTTGACTCGAACCCTGCGAGTCGACTCAGATGACGGGTTCACTGTTTTGACGCTGTGCCAGTTGGGAGTTTATTAAAGGGGCTATGTTTGGTTTAACCTAGGAAGATATATATTGTACAGTCTTGGCTAAGAGATATAGAGAACTCTCGAGTCTTTCAAGAGGTCCTGTAACTTATTCTGATAGGCGATAATATATTAAACCCTTATTTTTCTCCCAAAAACTTCTTTTTAATCTTGATTTACTACTTGTTTGATCGTCATTGCCCCTATATTCTAAGATAGGTGGTATAGGGTTCACGCGAGACTTATTGCTTCCGCTATAGTCTCTTCATGGTGCTTCGTGTTTGAGATATTGTATGTGGTCCAGGAGGGATTGATCTCATCCGGTGTGCCACTTCATTTGGTATCAGAGCCCTAGGTTGCATGAAGGAAAGAATATCACTGCTGGGATCTGGTACGGAACAGTTTTTGATCAAGGCATCAAGGTGAGTAGTTGGTGCTGCTATTTTTTATCAGATCTATTGATATGGCATCTAGCAGTATCAAGGTAGACTTTGAAAATTTTGATGGCAAGGGAAACTTCACCCTTTGGCAGCAAAGGATGAAGGATTTACTCGTACAAAACTGGATCTATAAGGTGTTAGTACGGGAGAAGCCAGAGAAGGTTTGTCTAGAAGAATGGGAGGAACTGGAGGAGATAGCTTTCAGCACAATCAGGATGTGCTTGGCTAATCAGGTTTTACTTGAGATCAGTGGATAAACCATAGTGAAGGGTCTTTGGAAGAAGTTGGAGAACACATACTTGGGCAAGAATATGATGAACAAGTTATGGTTAAAGAAACTACTGTACAGCTTGTGGATGCCTGAGGGAGGAGATTTGATTTCTCATATCCAGAAATTCAATCAAGTATGCTCGGATGTTATGAGCCTTGATGTGAAAATAGATGAGGAGGATAGAGCTCTCCTATTGCTATGTTCGCTTCTAGTATCATATGATGGTCTCATTACAACTCTGGTGTATGGAAAGGAGACCTTAAACTTCGAAGAAGTGGTTGGAGTTCTCAGGTCTAATGAGCAGCGGAAAAAGCTATGCAAAAGAAGTTCAAGTTCAAAGGTTCTTGCTGTGAATGAGAGGCAAGGAAGGCCAAGGAAAAGGACTCGAGGAAAATCAAAAGGTAGGTCTAAGTCTCGAGGTAGTCAGCAGGGCTGGAAGTGTTTTAAATGTTATCAACCTGGTCATCTAAATAGGAAATGTCTACTTCTGAAGAATGAGAAGGGGAAGGGCTTTTCCAAAGGAGATTCGACCAATGGGAGTGGTGCACATTCATTTGAGGACAGTGAAGGTGATTTACTGGTTATATCAGATAGAGCCATGGAGTATGACAGTGAATGGACATTGGATTCAGCCTGTTCTTTTAATTACACTTCACACAAGAATTGGTTTGTTTCTTATGCCAAAGCAAATGGTGGAAGTCTCGGGGATGATCACCCATGTAAGGTTGCTGGTGTTGGTATAATCATGGTAAGAATGTATGATGGAGTCATACGAATGCTTACCAATGTCAAGCATGTGCAGGAGCTGAAGAAGTACTTGATTTTCCTAGGTTATTTGTTGAAGCAGGGGTATGCCTTTAGTTGTTCACCGGGCTGTGGATGCTTGAAGATAACCAAGGGTGCCTTGGTGGTGATGAGAGAAAGAAGACTGAGCAATAACCTTTATAGGATGGAAGGCTCAGTAGTTACAGATAATGTAGAGATCCTAGCTGCAGCACAGGAGGAGCAGCTTACCTGCCATCTATGGCACTATCGGATGGGTCACATGAGTGACCGAGGACTCGTGGAACTCCCCAAGAAGGGTCTAGTTCCAGCACTTAGGAAAGAGGAAGATGATTTATGTGAGCCTTGCATTTATGGCAAACAACACAGAGTAATGTTTGCCAAGAGTACCAAGTAGAGTGAAGGTGTTTTGGAGTTAGTTCACTCGGATGTATGGGGGCCGGCACCTGTATCAGTTAGGGGTGGAGCAAAATACTTTGTTACATTCATCGATGATTTCTCCAGGAAGGTGTGGGTATATCTGATCAAGGAAAAATCAGAGGTATGTGCTCAGTTCAAGGCCTGGAGAGCTGAAGTGGAAAAGGAAACAGGAAAATCAGTCAAGTACCTGCGGTCTGACAATGGAGGAGAGTACACAAGCTTTCAATTTAGAAGCTGCTGTGAGGAGAATGGTATAAAATGCCAATTCACAGTGAAGATGACTCCCCAACAAAACGGTGTAGCTGAAAGGATGAACCGGACATTGACAGAGAAGGCCAGGAGCTTGAGGGAGCAAACATCACTGCCCAAGGTTTTTTGGGGTGATGCTATATCTTTTCTTATTTTTTTGTAAACAGGTCCCCAAACAGAAGGATCGATGGAGGCATTCCAAAGGAGGTCTGGAGTGGGAAGAAGGTGGAGCTTGGTCACCTAAAAATTTTTGGTAGCCCAGCTATGCACTGGTGGAAGGAGCCAAAAGGAATAAATTGGATCTAAAGTCATGCAAGCTGGTAGTCATAGGATACCCAGGGGGCGTGAAAGGTAACCTACTGGTGGATCCTCACTCTCAGTTGTCCATGGTCAGTAGGAATGTCATCTTCGATGAGAGAAGCCTTCTAAAGAAGCCCGGTATTGCAAATGGAGTCGACAGGTCCGTGGAGGATAGCATATCACATATTTTGCAGTCAGGAGATGAGACATCAGTTTCTGTCTCGAAGCATGTTCACTTTGCAATGGAGAGTTGCAGTCATATTCCCACACATGTGGAGGATCTGCAAGGGAAAACTTCTGACTAGGAGGATATGTGCAGGAGGAGCCATAACTGTAGATTTGCAGGACAACCCAAGAGGTGTAGCACTGCACAAGCCCAAGAGGAATATTCAAAAATCGGTGCGGTATGGCATTGATGAGACCATCTCATATGCTCTCATCTCTGCCAGTGGAGATCCAGAGATATTTAAAGAGGCCGTGGATAGTTCAGATGCGAGGTCATGGATGCAAGCCATGATGGAGGAGATGGACTCTCTTTGGAAGAACAACATATGGTAGCTAGTGGATCTACCAAGAGGGAATCAACCCATTGGCTCCAAATGGGTCTTTACAAGGAAGGAGGGAAATTCAGAACAAGGTGGAGTGAGGTATAAGGCTAGGCTGGTAGCTAAGGGATACTCACAAAAAGAAGGGATTGACTATTCTGAGGTCTTCTCTCCCGTTATTAGGCATACGTCTATCAGGGTGCTCTTAAGCATTGTAGCAGCTCATGATTTGGAGCAGGAGTAGATGGACGTGAAGACAGCATTTCTCCATGGACATCTTGAGGAGAGCATCTACATGGAGCAGCCACAGGAGTTCAGGGAGCCTGGATCAAAGAAGAAGGTATGCTTGTTGAAGAAATCATTATACGGGTTGAAGCAGTCACCGAGGCAATGGTACAAGCGGTTTGATACCTTTGTGAGGAGCATTGGACTTTCCAGGTGTGATTTTGATCCACGTGTATATATAAAATCTCTGGAGAATGGATCCAAGGTATATTTACTCTTGTATGTAGATGACATGCTGATAGCATGCAAGAGTAAGAGGACAGTGCAGGATTTGAAGGCAAGCATATCTCGGGAGTTTGAGATGAAGGACTTGGGTGCTGCACGGAAGATTTTAGGCATGGAGATTTTTAGAGATCGAGCCAAAAAGTTACTGCATTTATCTCAGGGAGGATACATTCAAAAGGTACTGGAGAGGTTTGGAATGAAGGAGGCCAGATCAGCAGTGCTGCCACTTGCAGGACATTTTAGACTTTCGAAGAGTATGTCACCACAGACTAAGATGGAGGCTCAGGATATGGAGAGGGTGCCTTATGCATCTGGCATGGGAAGCTTAATGTACACTATGGTGTGTTGTAGGCCAGATCTAGCTCATGCAGTGAGTCAGGTGAGCAGATTTATGGTGATGAAGGTTCTTCCAAGGGACAGCTTTCACAAGTGTATGGGACTGATGCGGTTGATGGATAAGATGGAGTTGACCGAAGCCTTGAAACACCAAGGTGGATATTGTTGAGTCTCGTGTGGTGTATCTAAGGTATTTGGAGTCAAGTTTTGGGTCTTTGTCATGGTGGTCATTATGTAACTAGGGCTAGGAGTGAGTCTGGTAAGAGTCCTAGGTGATAGATTGAGTTTTCCCTCAGTTTTGTTCAGTCTGTCTATTCAAGTCAGCTCGATGGTCCTTCGAGTTGACTCGGTTGGTGGCACAGCACGGGGGGTCTGGGTGATGTACCAGTGTTGAGTCGGCTCGGTTGCCCGGAGTCGACTCGAATTCTCAGAATAGAAGAAGGAGCAGTCTGGATGAGTCGACTCGAACCCTGTGAGTCAACTCGGATGATGGGTTCACTGTTTTGATGCTATGCCAGTTGGGAGTTTGTTTAAGGGGCTAGGTTTGCTTTAACCTAGGGAGATATATATTGTACGGTCATGGCTGAGAGATATAGAGAACTCTCGAGTCTCCCAAGAGATCCTGTAACTTATTCTGATAGGCGACAATATATTAAATCCTTGTTTTTCCCCTGAAAACTTCTTCTTAATCTTGATTTACTACTTGTTTGATCTTCATTGCCCCTATATTCTAAGATAGGTGGTATAGGGTTCACGCTAGGCTTATTGCTTCCGCTATAGTCTCTTCATGGTGCTTCATGTTTGAGGCGTTGTATGTTTGTATGTGGTCCAGGAGGGATTGATCTCATCCGGTGTGCCACTTCACTACTTTCCTATAGCCCATATAGTGGATGAATCGCTCATTATACCAATCATTATGTAGTAGCACCCTAGCATCCTCTCCCTTGCAATCAACATGAAACTCAAAAAAGATCAAAGCAAACACCATTCTATAGGTCAAGCAAGCCCTAAATTTCTTTGCTACCTTTTTAATTTGACTCAACATCAAAAATGGAAGAAGGATAGGCTTTCCTTCAATCAAATAATATATAAAAGCTATGTCTTTTTCTATGACCCAATCAAATCTCCCGATCTTAGGAAAGAAGATCCTACTCACTATATTGTGGAGTAACCTTGCTCATCTCTATAGACAATCAATTTGCTTGAAGATTCTTTAGGTCCTGAACATCATCTCTCTCTAAAATGACCCTCAAACCATCAATCTTCTTTTGTAAATTTAGAAAACAAATTCCTGACCTAGGCATTTCTAAGATACTGCCTAGCCATCTCTTATCAATCACAATCAAAGTGCCCTTTACAATAGATTCAATAGACTGTGTCCCAATCCTCAATTTCTCGAAAAATGATCTTACTAATTTGGGATAAATCGATACCTTTAATGTGCAAATTTTTTTCTAACCTTGGCTATGGATCCAATCACTAATCCCAATGTACTCGATCTCCAAAAATTCAAAACAAATCTTTCTCCTAGTCATTACCAGTTGATTCACCATTGATACACATTGTTGAGGTTGTAAACCAGTAGCTGAAGGGGCACCTCTATCATTTCATTTCTTCTTTTTATTGAAGACTCCTTATCGAATCTCTTCCTCTTCAATACTATAGCCTTGTAGGGTCCCATTCTTAGAATCCTTCAAACAATCCAAGGAATGTGGTCCTTAGGGCTTTAGGTAGGTTTGGAATAGGAAATGGAAGGGTTGGCTCTAAGGTTTTCAATAGTAGAAGTAAAAATAGTAAAGTTCTGAATACTATTAAAAAATAGTATCTCGATGCCATGAGTCGGCTCTTGTAGGTAGGGTGTCGACACGAGTTGACTCCTCCAAATAGAATTTTGAAAAATAAAAATTTTGGACAAAAAATGTGTGGATCAAAATGGTTTATTTCTAAATACCTAAATATGGAAGAATATAATCTAAATAGATAGAAATAATGAGAATTGAATCAAAGAGATCTAGATAATTCTTGAAGGATTTTCAAGAGAAAACTGCTAAAAAGGATTACAAAGTTTAATTCACCTCGAATCATTAATAATCTATCTTTACTTGGAGATTTGATGAATATATCAATTAATTGTTTATCAGTACTAACAAATTCTAGCAAAATATCATTGTTCTGTACATGATGTCTTATAAGGTGATATCTATTTTATATATGTTTGGTTCTTGAGTGCTGAATATGATTCTTAGTTAAATTTATAGCACTTGTATATGTTATCATATCTGATAGGAATCTTACTTTATTTTGTACCAATGTCTTCAGGCTATTGCTTAATCCAAAATACTTGAATACAAAACTCCTTGCAGGAATATATTTAGCTTTAGTAATAAAGAAAGCTATAGAAATTTATTTCTTACTATACCATGAGATCGAGTTCAATCCTAAAAATTGGTTTATACTACTAGTACTTTTTCTATCAATTTTGCATCCTCTATAGTTAGCATTAGAGTAATCAATTAAATCAATTGATAAATGTTTAGAATACCAAAGACCTAAGTTTGAAGTTCCTTTTAGGTATCTAATTATTCTTTTAATAGCAAGAATATAAGATTCTTTAGGATTTGATTAAAATCTAGTACATATATAAATACTAAATAAAATATCAAGTCTACTTATAGTTGAACATAGTAAAGATCCAATCATATCTCGATAGAGCTTTTGATCAATGCTATAACTATTTTCATCTTTGTCAAGTCTGCATGTGGGACTTATTGGTGTGCTAATCTCCTTTATAGTTTCCATCCCAAACTTCTTGAGTAATTTCTTAATACACTTAGTTTGGTTGATGAAAATACTTTTCAAACTTCTTGAGTAATTTCTTAATACACTTAGTTTGGTTGATGAAAATACTTTCATTTATTTTTTTATTTGAAGTCCAAGAAAGAAAGTTAGCCCATCCATAATGCTCATTTCAAATTCTCCTTGCATAAGCTTATCAAACTCTTAACATTAGTTATATCAAAAATGATATCATCCATATATATTTAAACTACTAACATGTGATCATCCTTTCTTTTTATAAATAAAGTAATATCCATACTACCTCTAGTAAAATTATTTTAAAGTAAAATTTATTAATTCTTTCATACTAAGCTCTTGGTACTTGTTTCAAACCATATAAAGCTTTGTTAAGTTTGAAAACAAGATTTGAAAAGATGTGGCTTTCAAATCGATGTGGTTGCTCTATAAAAACTTTTTCTTAAATATAATTATTTTAAAAAATACTTTTATATCCATTTGAAAAAGTTTAAAGTTTATATAATATGCAAATGCAAGTAACAACCTTATTAATTCTAATCTTACTACAGGTACATATGTTTCATCAAAATTTATTTCTTTTTCTTGATTACATATCCTTTAGCTACTAATCTTACTTTAATTATCACTATATTTTCTTTTTTATCTAATTTATTTTTAAAGATACATTTAGTATCAATGACAGGATGTTTAGAAGGTTTACTAACTAGTGTCTATACATTATTTCTTTCAAAGTAATTTAACTTTTCTTACACAGCCATCATCCAATTAGGATCATTTTTAGCTTTTTTTATATAATTAGGTATATCTTTAAAAGATAATATAGTCCTAACACCGTGTGAAGGATCATCAATTATAAGATCTTTAGGATGGTTATGTATATACCTCCACTCCTTTAGCAAATTACTAAGGTCTTTATTGGTTCTTATCTCTTCTCTTTCTTCATTTGGTTTGTCTTTCAAGCTCATTTCTTTCATTTTCTTTGTTGATGATTATTCATGTATCATCATCAACAAATTTTTTCTTTCTAGAAGGTGAGGATTAGTTTCGTTAAAAATTATATGTTAGTAATTAATGTTCATTTGTTAAAGACTTGATAAGCCTTATTAGATGTAGAATATCCTAGAAAGATACTCTCATTTGATTTTACATCAAACTTTTTCAAATTATCTTTTTCATTGTTTAAAATAAAACATCTACAACCAAAAATATAAAAATAGCTTATATTTGGTTTTCTATCATTCCAAAGCTCATAGGAGGTTTCTTCAAAATGGGATAGATTAAAACATGATTTAGGATATAGCAAGCAATATTAATTGCTTCAGTTAAAAAATACTTTGGAAGATTGCCTTCATATGACATGGTTCGTGCCATCTCTTCTAATATTCTATTTTTTCTCTCAATAATACCATTTTGCTACGATGATCTTGGAGCTGAAAAATTATGCTCAATTCTATTTTTATTATAGAATTCTTCAAAGTATTGATTTTTAAATTTAGTACAATAGTTACTACCAATTGAAATAATTAATAAATTTTTAAAATTCAAGACTTTTCTATAAGATTTTAATAAAATAGTGAAAGCTTCATCTTTATGCGTCAAAAATAAAATTTATGTGAAACATGAGAAATCATGTATAATCACAAGTTTATATTCTTTTCTCCTAGGCTTGTGATCCTAGTTGGTCTATGTGAAGTAGTTCCAAAGGTATTAAAGTTGAAACAATATTTTTAAGTTTGAAAGATCTCCTAGTTTATTTTTTTTATTGGCAAGCATCACAAATATGATCTTTTTCAAAATTTAATTTAGATAAGCTTTTAACTAAATCTTTTAAAATTAATTTTGAAATAGTATTCATACTAGCATGTCCTAATTTACGATGCCAAAGTTAACTAATTTCTTTGATCTAATATTTATGGTAACTGGATTTGTACTATTTTTCATGGCTAGATCATTCAAATTTATCATATAAATATTTCCAAGTTTATATCCCATTAATTTTATACTTGCATCAAAAGAACTAGCTATTATGCACGTAGAAGATTCAAAAATAATCTGAAAACTGTTATCACGTAATTAAATAATACTTAATAAATTATATTTTAAGTTATCTATTGGCAGAATATTTTTAATATAAGCTGAAGGAGTAATTTTGATTTTATCAATTTCAATAATTTTTTCTTTACCATCATCTCCAAATGTTACAACATCTCCTTCTTTAATTTCAAGGATGAAGAATTGAAATTTATCACCCATCATATACTTTGAACAACCACTATCCAAGTACCATATTTGTTTTGATCTACTAGTTGTAAGATATTCCTGCAAAATAATCAAGTATTGATTTTAGATACCCAAGCTTTTTTTTATTCTTTAGTGTTAGCAATAATTATTTCTTTGAGAATCTAAATCTTTTTCACTTTATTCCCATTTCTTCTTCTTAAATTACATTCATAAACTTTATGTCCTATCTTCTTACAATAATAAGAATCCAATTCTAGCTTTGTCATATACTCTCTTTTGATTTTCGAAAAGATGTGAAGTTAAAAACTTATTTGCTAAAAATATTTTTTTATAGGATAAATTGAATCCAATTCCAACTCTGTCATATACTTTCTTTTGATTTTTAAGAATCAATTCAAATTTATTGGAGCTAAGAGTTAACTTATCAACCAAAGGTTTCAATCTTTGAACTTTCTTTTACAAATTCTCATTCTCTTGTTTTAGAGCCTTATATTTTAACAAACTTCATCATTTTCTTTTTTTAAAACTTTATTTTTTTGAAGCATTAAGTCATTTTGTAACTCTTTATTTTTTTTTAAAACTTCATCTTTTCTTTTACTAAAGAATCATTTACTTATTTAAGTATTTTATTTTTCAAACCAAGCTTTTTGAATTTAGCTAACAAGTCATAAAATGTATCCCTTGCTAAAAATTGTTTAAATAATCACTCACTGATTATTTAAAATCCCTGGCAAATCCCTGGCAAGGGATTTCCAAGGAATTTATCAAGGGAAATATATCCCTGGCAAATTCCTTAGAAATTCCTTATTGAAACTAAATTTTGAATGCAATTTAAAATCCCTTGAAAATCCCTTTCTAATCCCTTGGTAATTTTCCGAGAGACATATCCCTTGGTGATGTCCCTTGGTGAAAAGCTAATTTCTGGTAGTGTTCTACAAGTTGAAGCTATACAAATTGGTATTGATTGTAAATCTGTAATTAGTTTGGCTTAAAATCCAGTATATCATAAAAGGAGTAAACACATTAATACCTGATGTCGTTTTATTTAAAGCATATAAAGGAGAAGGATGTGAAGCTAATTTTTGTTAAGTAGCAGATATCTTCACCAAACTACTTGCAATAGATTCATTTTACAAGCTCAGGAACTTAGTATAAAGGATAGAATACAATTAAGTTTAAGGGAGTGTTAGTAAATAAACTAAATTGTGTTATTATTATCATTAGAAGTTTAAGAGTTTTAGAAGTCTATGCGCCATATAGAAATTATTATTATTATTACTATTAGAAGTCTAAAAGTTATAGGAATCTAAAAGCCATATAAAAACTTTCATTATCTAGAAGATGCATGCATAATTATATAATAATCTCGGAATATGTATATGACCTTTGAAAAAAAAGTGTTACAAATGTTTATTTAATGATGTATTATATCCACTAATGTTTTTTAGAGGCTATAAATATCCATAAAATTATTTTGTAATACAACAACGAGCATTTTGAATCCTGAATACCTTAAAAAATATAATATTATTTTATTTCAAGCTCATCATTTTTGCTCAGCTATATTATACATCAGATGCACAAAGCACTGGACTTTTGACTTAATGAGATGCTGCAATTGCCTCTCCTTCCATGCGCAGCTGGGGAGAACAAGGAAGTCGTATCTGGTGATTGGTTGAGATACTGAAGGCATCAATTATTTTAAGATTTGTGTGTAGAGTATGAGCCTTTTCTCGATGTTCCACTGTCGGCTTTGTTTCTTCCCTGAACCTTTTCCCCAGACCTCACAAGTACTTCTGACTTGAACTACTTGGTGGCACAGTACTCTTTAGCTCTGAGATTTTTGGAGATCACAATCTGTCTGA
Source organism: Areca catechu (assembly GCA_021397845.1). Lineage (NCBI taxonomy): Eukaryota > Viridiplantae > Streptophyta > Magnoliopsida > Arecales > Arecaceae > Areca > Areca catechu. Next base: position 13,226,578 of record CM038041.1, read on the forward strand.
TGTCATAGCCCACTCCTAGAGTTGATTAATTACTTCTTTCCCCCTCCATGTGGACTTTCATGCATCTCCCCCCACTACCATTCATGAATAATGTAATCCCCATTGGCCACTTTCCCACCACCATTATTTTAACCTGATCACCCACTCCCATCTAAATATCTCATTTGTTGCAAGACACTTCCTTGAAGTTGTGTTGGATATTCACCAAAAACCCCTTGTGCAACAATTGGGTTTTTTGGTACACCACAAGGGTATCATTGTCGTTCCCCATATGAGGGCAAGGTAAGAATCATATGATACATTTTTTGAGAAGGGAATCATATGATACTCTGCTCTTGGAAACAGTAATATGACAATAAAGGGAGAGAGAGTGGGAGTTAGGTGGATGCCCATTTGCATTCAGTCCAAACCTTTCTGACTTTTGCTTAAGTGAAGAGGAATGTGCCCCACACGAGAACTGTCCATGATGAGGAATTGTATAAAAGGAGGCCGCTGAGCTTTGGATCAAGGAGCAATACATGTGATAGCAACAACTGCTTTGCATTGAGAGCTTGAGAAATGGGGAGGGCCTGCCTTCATCTTCTTGTAATTCTATTGGTCTCTTGTCACCTCATCACCCCCTCCAATGCTATTCCTTCCACAAGTAAGCATCTAAAACCCCCACACTCCGCTTTATTTTTCCTTCTTAGCTTCTTCCTTTGAACTACTTTCGAGAGGATTCTTCTGGACTACTTGATTGTTTGTGTTTGATGCAGGGGTTCAAAAGCTGCTGCAGGAGATTGGAGATCTTCCATCACTTGGTGATAATTCAGAGGTATCAATAATTTCATTGAAAACCGGCAACTAAATGTTAAGTTCATTCAATAATTTTGACATCTTCATCTCAAGTATTCCTTCTCTTTTATCATTTCCTTCACAATTCATGTGTCTTAATTTGTGATTATAGCAAATCACATCATTAGACATGCTCCTCCAAATCAGCAAATCATAAAGCATCAAGTTGTAAACTCAAGTTTTTTTTCTTTTTTTTAGTTGAACAACGCTAATTATAAAATCCCATGTATACTTGTTTCTCAGAAAGAAAAAAAAGGGAGTTTTATGAAATTTAAAAGAGACTCTCGGTTACTTTAAAAATTGAAATAAGTACTATTAGTCAAGTTGAACCTTCTGATGAAATGATTTATTTAAGGATTTCTGTTTCCATATTTTATTTGGAAACATGGACTAGACTTCTGGATTTTTATTTTTAATTTGTTTAAGAGAGAAACGGTTAAGTAGTCGCCATCATTAATTTCATTAAGGAGACGAAATGATACAAAGGAGAAGAGAAGGAATAAAAGGAGAAAAAAGAAAAAAAAACCAGGAGAAGGAGATCAAGATATAACAACACACCAAAGCCCGCCCCTTCGTAGGACACCCTGACATGGCCAACAGGAAGCCTAGGCCTTCACGCTCCATAAACCCCACCCAGATCTAAGCTGCAGACTTTGGAAATCTTCAAAGATACCTTGGTATACCACTATCATATATTTTTAAACATGCATCCACAACTGAATATTATGGAAATATCAAGGAAAGATTCTTGTTTAGGTAATTCTAGGAACTTGATGAATTTATTAGCCATGTTGGTCCTTAGCACATGTCTATTAGGGTTTCTTTTTCAGTGTTAATTTTATGTGAAAACATGAAGTAGAGTAGTTATTCATAACGATATATAGATATTCAAACAAGAATCAGATAATTAATAAACATCTTTGAGAAGGCCTTTGATATTACGTTTCTCTCATGAACAGTATAGTTTAAATTTGTTTCTTCATGATGTCAAGCATTAATTATAGAAAAGCGTGAAACCATTTGCCAGAATTTTTTTTTCTTAAAAAAAATAAGCGAAGCAATCCAGTGAAAGAAAAAGAATCTATATTTCTAAAATATAGGTGCATTTTTTGTTGAGAATATATATTCAAGGCAGTGGTTAGGGTAGGTTTGAAAACAAGGGAACCATGATTTGCTATCTGAATCTTTACTCTCTTCTTTTCTTTTCTTTTTTTTTAGGCTCTTATATAATTTTTGCTAAGCAAAGTGCACTAATGAATCATTGGTAATGAATGCAGATAAACATGGAAGAAACCATATCAGAGGTTATCAGTGGCAGGAGAGATATGCAGATCAACAACGACTATCCGGGATCTGGTGCTAACAATCGCCACACTCCCAAGCCACCTGGAAGGAGCTGACTCAGGAACTGGTTTTAAGATGATTTGTTTTTTGTTAGTCAGTGCTGTACTACTTACTAGTAGTTTCTTATAATCTAACTAGTTATTATTAGTACTGAAATAGTTTAATAAAATGAATGACAAGAAGCGAGAGTAGCTGTTGTAATTATTGTTGGAACGAATCCACTCTACGGAATGCCCGGGATCCTCCTTGATATTTTCATGGCGGAAAGAAAACAATTACTAGGAAAGAGATGTACTAGAAAAAGAGAGATTGCTTTATTCCTTTAAAAAAAAAATCTTGTTACAACAAACAAGATAACACTCGACAGCCCTTTTGAAAACCCAGAGACTTCTCGCCGTCCCGCATATCTTCTCTCTTGCAGGCCTCATGCTCCAATAATCCACGTACACTACGCACGGACAATACATCAACATGCATTCCTTCTCCAAAGCCCCGTGAAACACCATCACGGCACAAGCCCTCCACGTGATATCTCCTTCACGTGCGCCTCTTTGCAATTCATCACCATGGTCTCCCACGTGGACTCCCTCACGTGTGGTCTCCAAGAAGTCTCCACCATGATCCTCGTAATCTAGGAGTCTCCCACAGTTTTCACGCCCATGAGGGGCGCTCCAAGCATCCACGCTCCACCTTGGAACTATGAGCCAAGTCCCACGGATCAAGGCCTTCATGCTGATCTCTCCACGGTCTTCACATGACCGTGAGACCCCAAAGGGGTCGGCCTCTTCGACCCTCCAACCGCACACCCCATCCTCTCATATTTATAGCACATGGGGGGCGTTGAAGCCTTCTTGGATTAGGCATCTAATCTTGGACTTCTTATTGGACTGCAACTACCTCTTGAATCTTGTTAGGATTCAATCACATGGACGATTAGGACTTGTCTTGGGCCAATAACAAACTGATTAGAATTTCTCACATGGTTGGGCTTCCTAATTGATTACAACAAACTAACTAACCAACAACTGGGCTAACCTTATAACCAATTTAACAAACCTGGACCCAACCCCATAACCCAATTGGGTTATGTTACAATCTCTCAAAAAACTCCCCCCTCTCAAAGAAAACATAAAATTAGTAATCCTTGGGTCAAACCCCTTGACCCAACATGACTCAAAAGGGACTTTAGGGAAAATTCCCATAAAACCCTAGAATACCTCCAGGATAGCTTGGGACATGCCCCCAAGCTCCAAGGATCACCTCCAGTATCCCTGCCATGGTCTCACAAGTCTCTCCAAGGCTTGTGAGCACTATACAAAACCTTACAATCTCCACCTTGGTGCCCCAAGCCTTGGCAAACCTGGCAATGTTCTCAACGCACAACCCGGCTGTAACTGTGTCCTGACAGCTCCTTGTGCGGATCTCCTTGCCTCTGTCAACACCCTTCAGCTGCTGCATACCCTTGGAGACCTTTGGGATGACCTCCTCTACAGCTGAAGTCCTTACTTGTACCTTGGCACCATGATTATAGCCTTCCTTCTGCTTGGCAGCTGCATCAGACTTTTTTTTGGACTTCCTTAGAGAGAACACAGCGAACCTGAATCGGTACTCGTTGTAACTGGAGCTCTACCTGACACCATCTTCTCAGAGCCACGCCAATCTCTACACACTCTGCTCTACCTGGCTAAGTGCACCCCTGACGCTCGTGCTAGGATTGGCCAGTATTCCTACATCTCCCGCTCTAAACTCGTGTCGAATTCTGCTCCACCTATGAAGCCACCTCTCCTCAGTGCTCCACCTGAAACTGAAGTCCTACTGATGCCACAGAAAGAGATTCCGAGGCCAGCCACTCAACATTGCCCCGCTGAGCCTACTGCTGCACCTCGAACACCGTCGCTACCTTCTCAGACCCTCCGTATCATGCGAACATCTCCAAGACCGTTTCAGATATACTGCATGCCACATGCTCCTCCGAAACCAAGAGCTCATCCCAACTCTTCTACTAACCCAGCGACTGAATCCAGCAACCATCTCCGGTGGTTGCTCCATCATGTCCCAGCCTATCTCCCGGCTGCATGATGTCCCTGGCACTCCCTGAGACCTATCCTCGGTCTTCCTAAGCTGCCATCTCCATCAGCTCCAGTCTCCATCCCTTGGCTAATCCTACCATACCGGGACACTCCCGATTGTCCGATACCTCTGGCACTCCCTGAGACTGTCTCCTGTCTCCCTGAGCTACCCCTAGCACCGCCTCTGCTGATGTACTCAGTCTCCCTGAGATATCCATCTCCTGAGACTCCTCTCCAACCATGTGGGATACCACCCACGTCCAGCTCTATCATGATCAAGGTAGTTGGAGTACTACCGATCGCTCTCCTTCACAGTGACCAAGAACTTGGTCCACTACCGATGGAGCTACCACTCATGCTATGAAAGATTCCCAGTATGTATCTCTCCACCTGTGCTAAACTACAGATCACCCGACCTACCAAAGCTCCTCATCAAAGGACCTGCAGCTCTGCTCCACTATCATGAACTCTTGCATGTGCTGCTCGCACACATGGCCACTGCACCACGATCTCTACATGCCCTATGATCTGACTCTATCACAGGATACAACCTAGCTCAACATGAAGAGCTTAAAAAATGGAGTCCAGCGGCATAGACGGAGCTCAAATCGGAGTTCAGTTGAGCCCGAAATCGCCGAAAAACCATCAGCATGATTTTTAGAGCATAGAGTGACTTGAATCCGCCGGATCATCGTGAACCGGCCCACGGGTCCACGCGTGCCAAGCCGGTCTACCGGTTGCCATGGCTGTCGGTCCATGGCAGGGAATCGTAGATCGCAGCCCCTCCTGACCAATGCCGTTGCCTCCGACCGCCGTACTCGGACTCCGGCGACTGCCCGTGATCGTGCCGCGCCTCCGGCGACCGCCCGCGTGCCATCCGCACATCCGGTGACCACCCACGTGCAAAGTTGCCCGATCTATGGCCGATTGAGACCGAGCACCTCTCCGACGACTTACCATCGCCGATCCGAGCCTCCGGCGAACCGCCTCCATGCACGGCACCCGCGATCGAGCCCGGTGTCGCGCCCGCTCCCTGCGCTGCTCTCGCGATCGAGCCAGCCCATGTCGCCGTCTCCTTGCTGTGCCGCGCCCAGCGCCGCCATGCGCCGTGCTCGCGCTGGCAAGTTCATTACGATGCTTCCGCGCTGCCCTGCACCGTGCTTGCACCGACGAGCTCTCTGCAACGCCTCCACGCCGCTCTGTGCCATGTCCGCACCCACGGTCGAGCCCTGCAACGCGCTGCTCCGTGCGTCGCCCTGATCCACACTTTGTTTCCAGGGAGGGCAGCGAGCCCTCACCTCTAGATCTTGGCATCTCGAGATCTGCACCATCATCGTGAGTCCTCTTTCCTGTATCCTTCATGCCACCGCATCAAGGTCGGCTCTGATACCAATTGTTGGAGTGAACCCGCTCTATGGAATGCCCGGGATCCTCCTTGATACCGTCATGGTGGAAAGGGAACAATTACCAGGAAAGATATGTAGGAGAAAAAGAGATATTACTTTATTCCTTTGGAGAAAAACCTTGTTACAACAAACAAGATAACACTCGACAGCCCTTCTGAAAACCCAGAAACTTCTCGCTGTCCCGCACGTCTTCTCTCTTGCAAGCCTCATGCCCCAAGAATCCACATACACCACACACGGACAATACATCAACGTGCGTCCCTTCTCCAAAGCCCTGTGAAACACCATCATGGCACAAGCCCTCCACGTGATATCTCCTTCACGTGCGCCTCTCTGCAGTCCATCACCATGGTCTCCCATGCAGACTCCCTCATGTGTAGTCTCCAAGAAGCCTCCACCGTGGCCCTCCTTGTAATCCAGGAGTCTCCCACGGTCTCCACGCCCATAAGGGGCTCTCCAAGCATCCACGTTCCACCTTGGAACCATGAGCCAAGTCCCACGGATCAAGGCCTTCATGCTGATCTCTCCACGATCTTCACATGACCGTGAGACCCCGAAGGGGTCGGCCTCTTGGACCCTCCAACTACACACCCCATCCTCTCATATTTATAGCACATGGGGGGCGTTGAAGCCTTCTTGGATTGGGTGTCTAATCTTGGACTTCTTGTTGGACTGCAACTACCTCTTGAATCTTGTTAGGATTCAATCACATTGACAATTAGGACTTATCTTGGGCCAATAACAAACTGAATAGGATACCTCACATAGTTGGGCTTCCTAATTGGTTACAACCAACCAACTAACCAACAACTGGGCTAACCTCCTAACCAATTTAACAAACCTGGACCCAACCCCATAACCCAATTGGGTTATGTTACAATCTCTAAAAAAACTTCCCCCTCTCAAAGCCAACATAAAATTAATAATTCTTGGATCAAACCCCCTGACCCAACATGACTCAAAAGGGATCATGGTGAAAAATCCCATAAAACCCTGGAATACTTCCAAGATAGCTTGGAACACGCCTCCAAGCTCCAGGGATCACCTCCAGTATCCCTGCCATGTCTCACAAGTCTCTCCAAGGCATGGGAGCACCATACAAAACTCTACAATTATAATGTATTCTGGTATACGGTGAACATGGCACTTGGATACCATGTTCTGATGCTTCGTAACCTCCCAGACTATCAGACAATTATGAGAGTGGGAGGTTCAGGTAGTGAAACACAAGGAAGTCTTTAATGTACCAGAGAGAAGATTTGAAGTTTGATGGATTTTATTTTATTTTAGTTTTTCTAAATTAAAATGCCAAGGTATATGTGGTTGTGCACCCCCGATGGACTAGGATAGCTGTTGATTGGCTGCTAGTATATTGACTGTGGTCTCGGCGAGTCTCTCTCTCTCTCTCTTTTTGGTAAGTAAAAGGGATGAAAGGGGATAAATCCCAGTGTAGCTATCCCGCAGACCCCCCACTATAAGAAAAACCAGATTTAGCAACCAATTTTTCGGTTGCTAATAATTAAAAATCAGTTGCTAAATTAATTTGCAACTGATTTTGCAACCGAAATTAGTCGGTTGCAAAAGTATAGGTTGCTAAAAGTTGTGACCGATTTTTTTCGGTTGCAAAATTTAGCAACCGATTTAGCAACCGAATTTGACATAATTTTTTTGAAAAAAAAATCAAAGAAATATAAAAAAATTTTGAAAAAAAAATCAGTTGCTAAAAAAAATCCAGAAAAAATAAAAAAAAATCGATTGCTAAATTGGTTGCTAAAAAAAATCCAAAAAAAATAAAAAAAAATGGTTGCTAAATCGGTTGCTCAAAAAAAAATTCAAAAAAAATAAAAAAATTAGTTGCTAAATTGGTTGCTAAAAAAATCAAAATAAATAAAAATAAATCGATTACTAAATCGGTTGCTAAAAAAAAATCCAGAAAAAATAAAAAAAAATCGGTTGCTAAATCGATTGCTAAAAAAAAAATCAAAAAAAAAATCGGTTGATTAAAAAAAAATCCAGAAAAAAAAATCGGTTTCTAAAAATAAAATCCATAAAAAATAAAAAAAAAATCGGTTGGTAAATCGGTTTCTAAAATAAAATCCAGAAAAAATAAAAAAAAATCGGTTGCTAAATTGGTTGCTAAAAAAAATCCTGAAAAAATAAAAAAATTTAGTTGCTAATTCGGTTGTTAAAATTAAATAATTTTAAAAAAATATGAAATATGATTTTTTTTTTCTAAATTTCCAAATTTAAGCTGAGATATATAAAGCAGATATTCATTTCAACATTAGCCACAAATCATTGACAAGGGTTCAATCACACCCATCAGACACAATGGTAACATATAAAGCATCCATTAGACAGCTTAGGCACAAATCAGATATTCATTTCAAGGGTTCAATCACATCCAATTATCCAAAAATAACATCTACATACACCAAATGGGTTTAACCGGAATTGAATACCAGGTACAAAATGAAGGTAAAACAACCAAAAAATTCTATAAGTCATAACTGGAACACTGTAATTAATCGTCAGATTTAATGAAAAATAATAACATTCAGAAGCTCAGGATTGCCTCTTTTTCTACATTTGAAGGGTCTAATGTAGCAAATGGTTACTTGCAAAAAGAGCAAGCCATCCAAATTTGCAACACCATTTAGATCATTGCAAAACGATCCGATCCAGCATACACTTTCAGCATTTGAAGCATCACGAAGATACCAAGGCAACTCATCATAGCCTCTAGCCGTAGGTAACAAAAGAAAATCAATGAAATTAAAATGCACAATAAAACAGCAAAAATTGAACAAAACTTTCAAACAATAAGATTCAGAAGCTCAGGATTGCCTCTTTTTTGTATATTGCGAAGGATCTAAGGCAGCAAATGGTTGCTTGCAAAAAGAGCAAGCCATCCAAATTTGCAACACCATTTAGATCCTTGCAAAACAGCCCGATCCAGCCTACACTTTCAGCATTTGAAGCATCACGAAGATACCAAGGCAACTCATCACAGCCTCTAAATGCATGAAATAAGAGGAGATAATTAATGAAAATGCATAATAAAACAACAAAAACAACATCAAGATTTGCGGTTCATAATACAAAGCTAAACAAATAAAGATAACAAGAGATGCAGTTCATAATATAATGCAAAATATATAAGAGTAATCATAATACAAAGCTAAATATATAACGATAAGAAGAGGTGCAGTCCATAATATAATGCAAAACTTATAAGAATAATAAATGGAGCAAGATAATATGAATAATGTGCTAATGCTCCTATTCCTCATCGTTCTCGTCCTCCTCAGTGTCATCCTCCTCCTCACCCCGCTATGATCCTTGTTCACGATACATCTGATAAGGATCGACTCCAATTCATTGCGAAGGATTACCACTAAAAGCATGAGTTGTAGGAGTTGCTGCAGGTTGAAAATTTATGTTGGCTAATATATCCTGCAACATTCGTTCATTATGTTCAACTTGCCTCCGCAGTTCATTCCTTTCTTGCTCGGCAACTTATACCCGAGCATTTACTTCTTTGACTTCGTCTTCAACCTGCTTCCGTACTTGCTCCTGGAATTCTTTATTATTCAACCATTGTACAGGAAATGAAGATTGTCCTGGAAATTTTGAAGTTGACATCAGTGCAATGGACTCTAATCCTAGCACATACACTCTTCCTTTCTTCTTTCCACCAACAGTACGTATCCATACATCCAATTCTGATGGCGGAGTTTGATGCTGGCTAGAATCAGCACTGCTTTGACTTTGTGACTCTTCCATATTCCGTCTAAATTCAGACTGAAATTAATTTAATTCAGTTAGTATTAAAAAAAATTAGAATAACTTAAAATTTTAACTTACGCAAATATGCTCTGACCTCCTATCAACCCATGTTTTATCCTTCCTCTGATGGGTATGAATAAATAGCTCATATGGAGAAGGCACAGTACCAGTCTTCGAAGTCTGTAACTCGTAGAACAAGATATTTTATTAATATGAATTGTAATTATATTAAAGATTTTGGTGGGTATTGCTTACCAAATTGTATCTGTGCTAGGATGTAGTGATCGAGCCACAGGTATGACGTGAAGGACCAAAACCATCAGTATTAGAAGCCTTATTTGCTTTTGCTTTTTCTGATTTCTCCTGATATTGGGCGGTGCACCAGTGCTCACATAATCTATTCCATACAAGTTCTCCTAGCCATGGTGGTCTCTCCATAGCTCTTCTAGCAGTAGCAAGGAGATTTTTAAGTCGAGCCGCACCACGTCTTTCAAAATTATGATGTGCCCACATATCATCCGGTGGCTGAAACTGATATATCATTTATTGCAAATTCAACAACTGGTTAAATGACAATAATAAAATTCAAAATTTATTGACATCTATCAAAGCAAAATTATTTGCCTTGAACTCATCAAACCACATATCCTTTACACCGTGCGGTATTCTTTTCCATGATACCCACGGCTCCTCAAAATGGCTCCTCATTATATCTGTAATGGCAATGGCAGCTGGATGAGATGGTAAAAAACTTATAAAATTTAAGTCAATCAACAAATCTGATACAACCCACAAATATGATACAACTTAAAAATTTTCTAACCGGGGACATAAGACTATTACCTCTCTCTATCTAGGATCAGTATAGCCCTGCCATCGCTGGATGAATGAGGAGATGCTAAATGAACTGTGTCGGTGGATGAATGAGGAGATGATGAACAAATAGCAGTCGATCCTAACCGAGGAGATGATGAATGGACTGTAGGAGATGTAGAATAAGTAGGGGGTGGTATAGTATATATGATAGGGCATGGAGCATGAATAGGAGGCCCTAAATATAATGGAGGTGACATCGTGCCTCTTGGTGAACATGGCGTAGTAGTATTATGTGGTGGACTAATAAGTGGAGATGCAAGACAAGTGAAAAATGCAGGTGGGATAGTGGATGATGGGGATGTGATAGTAACGGAGAGACGATGCCTCCTCCCACGACCCCTAGATGATGATGAAGGACTGTTTCCGGATTGATCTGCCATCTACAAACAAACATAAAGAATTTAAGTCAACTTCATGAATAATATGATAAAGCAGTTAAATATAGTCCGTACATATAAAATTAGGGATCTGCTTATACGATTACTATTCATCATCTGAAGAACTTCCATGTTGGTCATGCTCGGTATCATCCTCTTGGCTAGAATCAAAATCATCATTCTGTTCTTCATCTTCATCATCTATGTTCAAATCCGTATCGACGATTCTGTCAACTTCTTCAAAAATATAGTCGTTGTCGACCAAATTTTCAACTGTATTATCATGCGGTATAATATTCACATGAGATATTGTATCCTCTTGGTAAGCAATCTCAATTATATATCGATCATCCACAGTATGTCTCGGTCTAGTCATAATTACAACCCACCAATGTTGCTTGTCCCTTAACTTCTCAGGATATGGTAGATAGTATATCTTAATCATTTTTTGTGCAACTATAAAGGGATCGTATCTTGAATACCTTCTGCTGCGCCGGATCTCAACGATCTCGTAATCCTTAAGCACTTTCATGCCACAATTCAATACCGTATCAAACCATTCACAATTAAATAACACTACCTGTTTCATTGGATGGCCAGGATATTCTACTTGAATTATTTCCTTAATTATGCCGTAGTAATAATTGTGTTCTGCAGCTTGTTCTGAACCTTTGACGCACATTCCACTATTAATTATTTTTCTATAGCTACTCCATTCATTTGTTTGAAACTTATAACGGTTGACAAAATATGTCTGCCATGTAAGAACCTTTCTTTTTAGACCCCATGCCAAATTATAGAAATATCGATTGTTTACTTGACTCTGTGGATTATGAACCTACACATGATATAACGAAAATGCATGAATGCCATTATGCATCGATATAACATAATTCGATAGACATATACCACAATTCGAAGAAGCACTTACAAAAGACCTAAACTAATATGGAAAGTCATATGCAATCCTAGAATCAATTTGTGTGGTGCTTATATTTGGTGTCGAAAGCTGTAATTGCTTGCTAAAAATTCTGAATCCAGATTTTTTCAGAGTTAGTATCTCAATAATCGATATAGGGTTTGAATAATTATGCATCAATGATTATTTAAGCTTACTCGATAAATGGTTGAACCTCTTCATAGTTGAGCAATATATGTAAATGCGCAGCAGCTAATTCCCTGTCATTCAGATATTGACTTTGACATCTACCAGAAGATCGGCTAGGTTTATTAAATATTGACAGAGTAAATTCACGTGTCATATCCTGACCCACAACATCATTTCTTCCAATTCTATTTCTTGATGACTGCACATGTGGTTCAAAATAATATGAACAAAAAGAAGTTGTCTCTTGACACAAGTATGCCTCACATATGGATCATTCAACACGAACTTTGTTCTTGATCATCCATTTTATTTTGTTAAGGAACCTACATCATTCAAGCATTAAAATATGGTTACTGTCTTACGTACATGATATAGATTTGTTGCAGAAGAATAGGTTTGTTGAATTGATATGTGACATATTTACCTCTCAAACGGATACATCCAACGATATTGAATTGGACCACCAACTATTGCTATATATGGTAAATGAATCGGTAAGTGCTCCATTGAGTCAAAAAAACCAGGCAGAAAAATCCGTTCCAATTTGTATATAATCAAAGTAATATTCTGTTCCATTAGCAACAAATCGTCGATCCGTAACATTGTTGAACACAAATCCTTAAAAAACATACTTAGCTCTGCTATAGGCTTCCATACATGATCCGGTAGAGCTTTAAATGCAACTGGCAACAAACGCTCAAAGAAAACATAGCAGTCGTGACTTTTCATTCCAATTAATTTTCCCTCATTCATATTAACACATCTGCTTAAGTTAGATGCATAACCGTCACGCATTTTTAATTCCTTCATCCATTTAAATACACCTCTTTTCTACTCCAGGTTGAAAGAATATATTGCTTTTGGTTTCAATAAATTTCCGTTGGCCAACTCTTGCAACTCAAGTTCCCTACGCTTGCAGTATTCCTTTAGATCCATTCGTGCTTTGATGTTATCTTTGGTTTTGCCTTTGATATCCATTATAGTGTTAAAAACATTATAAAATATTTTTTTTTCTATGTGCATCACATCCAGATTGTGTCTGATCAAATTAGTCTTCCAATATGGTAAATTCCAAAATATACTCTGTTTTAACCAATTATGTGTAACCCCATATCCTTCAACTCTGCATGAACCATGCTCGATTACATTTGGAATAGAAGATACAGCTTTCCATATTTCCTCTCCAGTCAAACTTCGTGGAGGTTGATCTTTTTCAATTCGATTTTTGTAGAATGCATCCTTATTTCTTCTCAGTACATGATCAATAGGCAAAAACTGTCGATGGCAATCAAACCAAGAATTCTTCCGACCATGTTTCAAAGTGAATGCCTTTGATCGGTCCATACAATACGGACAAGCCAATTTTTTAGCTGTACTCCATCCGGACAGCATTCCATATGCAGGAAAGTCATTGATGGTCCACATCAATGCAGCCCTCATCACAAAATTTTGCTTTCTTGCTATATCATATGTTAGGACACCCTCCTCCCACAAATATTTCAACTCATCTATCAAAGGCTGTAGATACACATCTATCCTGCTCTTTGGATTATGTGGACCCGAAATAATTATTGTCAAGAACATATAAGGAATGGTCATGCATAATTCAGGTGGCAGATTGTAGGGAGTAACAATTACTGGCCAGCAAGAATATGGGGCTGATGACTGACTGTAAGGAGTAAAACCATCAGCACATAGGCCTAGCCTGACATTGCGTAGTTCAGCTGCAAAATCAGATAGCTTCGGTCAAAATGTTTCCAGGCTTCTTCATTTGATGGATGACACAATATCCCTGGCTCACGCCCGTTCTCATAATACCATGTCATATGTGGTGCAGAACTCATTGAAGCATATAATTTTTTTAATCTAGGAATTAAAGGTAAATAATGCATTCTCTTCATCGGCAACTCTTTATGTTTACCATCTACATGAGGCCAAGGTTTATATCTACCAGCCCCGCAAAATGTGCATTGCTTTTCTTCAGATTGTTGACCATAATACATCATGCAACCATTAATATAATAATCAATCTTCTCAGCAGTAAGTCCGAGTTTGGACACCAATTTTTTTGTCCTATAAAAATCCTGAGGTATGGTATTATTGGCTGGAAGGGTCTCCTTCATAAGACCCTCAATTTAATCGAAGGATCGTTGTGAAATATTATCTTCAGATTTGATGCTAAGCAACTGTACAGCTACCGATAACTCAGAATGATCTGTACATCCCGGCCATAATGGTTTTTGGACTGAATGCAACAAGTCATAAAATCTTTGATCATCCAAATTCGGTGTCTCCTTTTCATTAGACGAATCGTCAGGCACATACTCTGTTCCAAATGTATCGAATATCATGCGTCGATATGTATTTTGTGGATCATTATCCATTGGTGCAAAGGCAGGATCATTTGCATACAATCAGGTACCCCACCAACATGAGGATCACTCTCTCCATGAGATGTCCAATACCAGTAATTCGGTATAAATCCTTTTTTGTAAAGATGAAGCTTCACTTCATTGGTAGTTAGGTACCTTAGATTTTTGCACTTGCAACAAGGGCATCTGAATTTTCCTTCACTTTGAAAGTTAGGTTGCTGACATGCAAAGAGTACAAAATCTTTCACGCCCTTTAAAAATTCTTCGGTATATCCCTTTCGACTCGGTAAAAGTCGATTATACATCCAACTACGAAGTTGAAAGATATCCATATTCTGTACCATATCAAAACATGATGATACATAAAATTATTTGAATATCTTTACAATATAGGGTTTCACATACACTGTATATTTTTCATTAAAGAATCATTATGCAAGTCTAATTGGCAATGCATGTGCCCATGTCTTTCAATAAACTAAAGGTTGTGTCAATGCGGGGACAATTATGTAACGATGTTACACACTCCCATTAATTAATTTTAGGATCAAAGAGAAATAAACAGAATCCATGCACATAGTAAATTACCAGTGAAATCATTATGGTTTGAAATCAGCAAATTGGTCGGTACAAGAGCCAATGCATCTACTAAAATACTACAGCAACTACTACTAAAATACTAATACTACTAAAATACTAATACTATTAAAATACTAATACTACAAAAAATTAAAATACTACTACTACTAAAATACTACAAGAGCCAATGCATATACTAAAATACTACTACCAACTACTACTACTACTATCAATTAAAAAAACCAAATTTAAAAATTAAAAATTAAAAAAATACAAAGTTTAAAAATTATAAATTAAATTTAAAAAAATAAATCTACGGTAATCGGGTGGGGGGCCGAAGAAGCCGCAGGCCTTCAGGGGAGGACTGGAGGGGGGAGCACTGGAGGGGGAGCGCCAGAGGGGGGAGTGCCGGAGGAGGGAGCGCCGGAGGGGGGGTGAGGTAGAGGCAGCTAGATGGAGAAGGGGGCTAGGGGACCCGTAGGCCGTCGAGGGGGAGGGCCGGAGGGGGGAGCGTCGGAGGGGGGGGCGAAGGAGAAGGGGAGCGCCGGAGGAGGGAGCACCGGAGGGGGGGCGAAGTAGAGGCAGCTGGACGGAGAAGGGGGCTAGGGCACCCGCAGGCTGTCGAGGGGGAGGGCCGGAGGGGGGAGCGCCGAAGGGGGGGGCGAAGGAGAAGGGGAGAGCCGGAGGGGGGAGTCTCGGAGGAGGGAGCGCCAGAGGGGGGGCGAAGTAGAGGCAGCTGGACTGAGAAGGGGGCTAGGGCACCCGTAGGCTGTCAAGGGGGAGCGCCAGAGGGGGGAGCGCCAGAGGGGGCGGCGAAGGAGAAGGGGAGAGCTGGAGGGGGGAGCGCCGAAGAAGGGAGCGCCGGAGGCAGGGGGCGAACGAGAGTCGGGAGCACCGAAGGGGGGGAGGGGAAACAGCAAGAGGCGGCATGGCTAGCTACGGCAACTTCTTTAACCCTAAAAGCAAAGCAACCATCCGATCTGAATCAGACGGCCAGCAATTTTTCAAAGGTTTGCAACCGATTTTTTTGGTTGCAAAAATTCATATTTTTTAATTTAAAATTAAATTAAATCTTAAATAAATTAAACTTAAATTTTTTAAAAATTTTATAATCAAATTTTTCGGTTGCAAAAATCATAAATAATAAAATTTATTTTTTAAAAAAATTTAGCAACCGAAAAATTTGGTTGCTAATTTAAAAAATAAAAAAAAATTAAATTTAAATAAAAATTTGCAATCGAATTTTTTGGTTGCAAAATTTTAAATAAAAATTAAAAATTAAAATTGAGAATTTATAAATTAATAATATTTTTTGCAACCGAAAAAATCGATTGCAAATTTCAAAAATAATAAAATTTATTTTTTAATTATTATTTAAAAATTTAGCAACCAAAAAATTCGGTTGCTAATGTAAAAAATAAAAAAATTAAATTTAAATAAAAAATTGCAAACAAATTTTTCGGTTGCAAAATTTTTAATAAAAATTAAAAAATTAAAATTGAGAATTTATAAATTAATACTACTTTTTGCAACCAAAAAAATTGGTTGCAAATTTCAAAAATAATAAAATTTATTTTTTAATTATTATTTAAAAATTTAGCAACCAAAAAATTTTGTTGCTAATTTAAAAAATAAAAAAATTAAATTAAATAAAAATTTGCAACCAAATTTTTCGATTGCAAAATTTTAAATAAAAATTAAAAAATTAAAATTGAGAATTTATAAATTAATACTATTTTTTGCAACCAAAAAATTCGGTTGAAAATTTCAAAAATATTAAAATTTATTTTTTAATTATTATTTAAAATTTTTCAACCAAAAAACTCAATTGCTAATTTAAAAAATTAAAAAAATTAAATTTAAATAAAAATTTGCAACCGAATTTTTCGGTTGCAAAATTTTAAATAAAAATTTAAAAATTAAATTTGAGAATTTATAAATTATTAATATTTTTTGGAACCGAAAAATTAGGTTGCAAATTTTTATTTAAATTTAATTTTTTTTATTTTTTAAATCAGCAACCGAATTTTTCGGTTTCTAAATTTTTAAATAATAATTAAATAAAAAATTTTAAAAAAAAGTTCTATTTCGGTTGCAAAATCGGTTGTAAAATAAAATTTTTGCAACTGAATTAGCAACCGATTTAAATCGGTTGCTAAATTATTCAGAAAAAATATCGGTTGCAAAATCGGTCACAAATATTTAAAAAAAAAATCGGTTGCAAAACAGTTCACAAATATAACAAGAAAAAATTGGTTGCAAAATCGGTTGCTAAAACTGCTTTTTCTTGTAGTACCTATCCTGCCAGGTAATGTTCAATTCAAGACATGCAGATTTTTTTAATCTTTCTCCATCTAATGGTGAGTACACCAACCTGACATCACTAAGATATCGGCTGGTACAACGGGGATAAAGAGAAAAACCCTAACATTGGTATAGGACTTTGGCCTAGCCTTGCGTTATAAAAAAACAAAGAAAAATTTTAAACAAAGCATGGGAGAACTGAAAATTATAAATAAAGCAAGGGAGAACTACTGACCAAGATGGTAGTAGATAGATTGGATGGATAAATTACACCCTGCACTACGTGTGCCATACCGACCTTCTCATTTGAACAGGATCCATAAGAACGAGATGGTGAGGTGATTGGCTTAGTATACTACCACATGGAGTACTTGGTGTGGGGTATAATTTCTCCTTCAGATGAGGCATAAGTGTAGTAAGGGTTGCTTCAAATTATGTGAGGGATCGAAAGAGAAGGTGAAGTCCGCAGGTAATTTATGTGAATTTAGGAGATTTGGGTGATTGATACTAGGAAGCCCTTCATATGTACATACATGAATGAAGAATTTGGAAAGTTCAACAGAAATATTTTAGATAACGTTTGCAGGTTCCTTGCCAATATAAATGACCGGTCTGATCATGTATTGGTAGTTTACCATGCATCACTAAAGACAAAGGAACCCAATAACATGTAGATTTCTATTTTCTATTTATTTAAGTTTTAAATCAAATCATAAATTTTGATGGCAATGTCAGTTTTATCATGTTTAGTATAATTAAAAGTCACTTGTGAATTGGGAACTATAAACAAATTTTTGTCAATATCATATTAATGTATACCATATAGTACCTTAAAGAAAGTTTCATAAAATAGAAATGAGACATAAAATATTATATGGCTCAGCATGGTAGATATTAAAAAGGTTACCCAAAAAATAAATATAAAATAGATGTAAGGCTAGGGCTGGAAATGGGTCAGCTGGGCTGAGCCATGCCCATGACATATTAATTTTATATATTCAATTATATGACTCGAGTTCACTCCTTTAAATTGATGGCATCTTTCTGCTCTATACGGAAGAAATTGATAATATTACAAGTATTTATGCTTTATTTTATAAGAGATGTACCTTCTTCATTGTGATTGTTTATTGCATGGTTTTCGGAATCATGACGAACCACTTATTTCAATCTATACTGAGTTGTACCGAGACTGAACCGGAATGGTTTGGTTCTGAATTTCGGTTCAGGCTTCAAATTGATTAAAATAGCACTGAACTGAGTGGTTTAGTCCAGGTTTGAATTTTTTTTTTTTTTTTGAGGTGGCTAGGATGAGAGGAGAAGATCCAAGACTTTTCCTCCATTCTCCCAACTTGTTTTCATAACGAAGAAAAAGAGCAAAATACTAAAAAAATATTAAAAAATCAAAAATTAATTATAAAAAAACTTTTTCCTACTTTATCATTACAAAAATCTATAAATATCTTATTTTGCTTATCCTATTGGAGCATAACAAGAATTTTTTTTGAATTATGGATTGGACTTAAACTTGAAGGTTTTTGAAAAATTCAGACTTAAACAAAATCTGAACTTGATCAAGCTAGCCTAAATAACTCGTCTAGGTCAAAAACTGAGCAATAATGATACCTTCCAAGTCCTACATCAACATTCGCAGCCCATAAGAATACAACAAGAGGATCCAGAGTCTTCTCTTATACATAGTAATTCTTTGTCCACTGCACTTTGTAGAGAAAAAAATATACTACTTCCTTGAATCGATCACGTACAATTAATGGGGCTATACTAGTTTTCAACACTACAGGCATTTAATATAGCTTAGTTTTTACTTTTTTAAATTTTTATGATGAAAATATTCTTTTTTTAAAAAAAAAAAATTAATGATAAAAATATGTCATACCTCGAATTCAGCACCGGAATTGGATACGTGACCGGCCGCACAACCATAGGTTTTATCCTAAAGATCATGCAAGGCCTAAAAAACTTCACTATAACTTCAATCCTCCATACTCAATTGATCACATTTCATAAGAAAAATACCTAATGCAAAGGAAATAATATACTTATATAATTCAATTTCAATCATCCTTCAGTCATCTGATTGGTAATAATAATTCTCTAGCTACTCATCATTTCTTCACAAATCTCTATCCACCACCAAGCTCGAATATCTGCATAACTCTGAGAAGGGAAAACAAATAGGGGTTGTGAGCTTTACATCCCAATAAGGTCTCCAAACAGTCACCAATAATAATAATAATTTGAAAATAGCAAGAAGATAAGAGTATATCATGTCATGCAATAAAACAACTCAAATATCACATACGACAAAATCTTTAGTAAAATCATATTTTCTTTTTATGTTTTCAATTTAATCATCCTTCTTCTTTAAGGTTTTGGACTAACCATGGTCATACTTCAGCCCATGATTGGCAATCTCAGTATCACACTTCAACCTGTGACTAGCAAGTTCATTGTCGCACTTCAGCCTGTGACTGGCAATCTCGTAATCGACCATGTACAATTTGCCCATGGCCAGGCTAGCCCACATCTAAGCCCATGGCTCTGGCTGTGTAACCATGATTCCGTGGCATGGCTAGTCCAAATACCATATTCTCTTTATCCTTCCATATCATCATGTCAAATCATATCATGATATCAAACCATGAAATCTCAAATCTTTAAGTGACCGGCATCACGATCCAAACTATACAAATATCACTTTATTTGATAAAACATGGTATACATGAATATAGCTAATAATAATAACAATCGTACTATCCAACGTAAAAAGTCAAACTATTCCATGCAAAACAAATCATGCATGCCAATACATATGCGCACGGATCAAACCATGTCATAATAAACACACATATATAACTGGTGAACAGGTCCAGAGATCTTTACCTTCAAGAGCTAACCCAAGATATCCAGTGTCAATTTGTATCCGGAGCCTGCACAACACCTTCCTGCTCAGAAGGCTGTTCCCCTACAAAAAAAAAATTATTTTTAATATAAGTCAATAATCCTAGGATAAATTGTAAAACCCAACCTTTTACACGAATTTCATCAAGGGTCCTCCCATTGATACCCCACTCTCAAATTTCCAAAGATGAGACTTTTCGATCTCCACCCTACTGTTTATTTATTTATTTTTCTTTATCTCTCCTCTTTTTTATCTCTCCTTTCTCTCCTCATCTTCTCTCTCCTCTCTCTTTTCTCATCTTCTCTCTCCTCTTTCTCTCTCCTCATCTTCTCTCTCCTTTTTCTTTTTCTTTTTTTTTCTTTTTTTTTTTCACGAAACAGAGGCTTTTCCCTTTCTTTCTTTCTTTCTTTCCTTCTCTTCCTTCTCTTCTTTCTTCTCCAGAACTCACCCTGCCTCTCCCTCGACTCGACTGAACCGGCCTCCCCCCAGCTGCCGGCTGCCAAGGGAGATAATCTCTGGGAAGGGGAGCTCAGCGGACGGAGGAGGATGGCGGTGCAGCCACCTATGGTGAGCAACCCAAGCAAACAGACAGACAAAATCAACCCAAAGAAATATAAAATAGGGAAAAAAGGACTCACCGGCCTGGACAGACTTACAGACGCTCGCCGGAGAGGGAGGAGATGCATGGAAGGAGGCTCGATGGGATGACAGTGTGGGGGATTTAAAGAAACCATCATCGGTCTCCTTATCGCGTAGGGAAGGAAAAATCGCATCGGCTGGAGTCCCAACTTCTCTCGGACTCGTCGTCGATAAAGTCCCTCTCCCCCCATGATTTCCCTCTGACTCCTCCGGTGGCTTTCCCGGTCGGATTAAGGGGAAGAGCGAGCTCCCTGTCCAACTCCGCCTCTCCCTCTATTTTTTTTCTGCATTCTAGGTCGAAGCCGGCTGGGCCTCCCGACTTCGGTCCAAAAGCCCAGATATCACAAAATGCTCTTTCTTTATGTGGGTTTTATGACTTTCTAAAAGAAATTATGACATATTTTAGTCAAATTATGATATCCTGGGACAAAATATTTTTATCTTTTTAGAAAAATGTGAGATGTATTTTCTTCATTGAAATTTTTGTTCAGCTTTTTTCATTCAAAATTTTTAATGATGAAAATGACACTTTTTTTTTATAATTATTATGATATTTTGAAGAAAAATTATGATATTGCAATACCAAATTATAACATCATATGATATGATATCTTTTATCTTTTCAAGAAAAGAGAAATTTTTTCGTTATTAAAAATTTAAAGTCATAATTTTATTTAAAATTATGATATATTATATCAAATTATAATATACTGTATCAACTTATGGTTTAAACTTTTTTAAATAAAATTATAAAATATTTTTTCCATGCTTTTCCTTTTTTTAAAAAAAAAATAAAAGAAAGCTAATCCCAGCAACAAAAACTAGAAACATCCTCCTCTTATTCAGCCATTCCCATCCTAAGGTTGGTATTCATCGGTCCAATCCAACTGATCCCCGGATCCAAAGGACCATGCGGTGGTCAATCGAGGGAAAAGGGAAAGGAACTAGGTGGGGATCGGATTGAGGGTGTATTGACGTGGCGGAGGTGACGATCCTTTGGATTGGAGATGGACTTGAGAGCGGTAGCGAGGTCGATGTTGGCGTCATTCCAGGCATTCTAGTTCTTGTGAAGGAGCCGCACTTCCCATGGGAGCTTCTTGGCCTCCTTTAGCAACTTCTCATCCTCCATCACCATAGTCGCCCTTGCCCTCGAAGGTGAACATGGATGGGATCTTACTTGGACCGGACCGACGACTAGCTACTAGAGGCAGTGGACTGGTGGAGCCGTGGAGGTGTAGGTCGTGGAAGTGGATAATCGAAGATGTCTTTAGAGAGAGCCCCGGTTGATCAAGGGCCACCATGGGAGAAGCAAAGGACCACTGAGTAGTTCGCTTCGGCGGTTGTGAGTGGGCTGTGACTTGAAGTCCGTGCCTTTTCCTAAGTTTTTTTTTTTTTTTTTTTCCCAATGGTTGTGGTGCTTGGCTGAGAAGCTCGGTTGGCATCCTCTGGCTCCATTGACCGTAACTGGTCTTGGGGTGAGTGGTCTCCTCGTGGTGCTTCGAGCGGAGGAACTTCGTATAATATTTTGGGCTGAGATAGGAGACTCAAAGAAGGGCGATGACTAGGAGTCTTTCGACTCTATCGACGGTGATGGCGGTCATACCTGGGCGCGGGTGATTCAGGGGGCTCCTGTAGTCCATCTTGGACTTTCATAGGATAACCAAAGAAGAGATTAAGAGGCTTCAAGGCTATTTTATCAAGGTCCTCGAGCTTCCTTGTTTGATGATGGATGATGCTCGGTGCTAATGGAAAAATTAGGCTGTCTTCATCAAGAGCTTAGGCCGGAGAGTTCTGGCGGAATGGATGGTAAAAGAGGTCAAGATGAAGCTTCGTTTGGATGAGGAACCAGAGGTCTTTCTGATAGCAGAGGACCACCTTATCCTCCAATTTAAGATAGAGAAAGATTGCAGCTTGGCAAGAAAAGGGGGTCCGTGGTTTGTTGCCGGGTAGCTCTTGGCAATGGAACCATGGAAACCAGACTTCGTTCCCGGTCGTCGGCCAATACAGAAGGCTATGGTTTGGTTACGATTGCTTGGCCTTCCGATAGAGTTCTGGGTGCAGTCGGTTATCATGGCGGTCATGGCGGAGGCAGGGATGCCGTTGAACATAGATGACTTCACGGATCATCTCCGGAAGATCGAGTACATCCGGGTTAGGGTTGAAATCGATGCCGCCAAACCCTTAACTCCAGGAGTGCTGATACAAGGTAAGAAGGCTAAATTTTGATAACCGTTTGTTTTTGAAAATTTGTCTGCAGTTTACTATTGCTATGGACGAATTGGCCATGTAGATGAAGGGTGTCGGTTCATTGAAGGAGACCCCTCGTTTGGGAACAGTCATGGCCAGATCTCTTCTGATAACGTCGTGGCTATGGGTGGAGAACTTCTTCCGGATGGTCCACCTCCTTCGGTTGCAGAAGGGAAAACTGGTAATGGTGGGGGATGATCGAGACTTGGCTCATGGCTTACTACTTTCCGCATCAGACAGCCTCGTACACCTAGAGCTCCCAAGAGAGCAAGGAGGGAACCGGAGAAGGACAAGAAGTCATGCCCGGAATCATCGGACCCATACTCTTCTTCCCCTACCTTGAGCTCTCCGAGGAATACCTCCTCTCCTCTGAACTCTTTGCTGGACTCCGATGGTTGGCAGAAGCCCACCAAAGTGGCTCACCGCTGGTCAGTCGGTACCAACTCAAGTGATGCTGCTGGAAAAGCTGCTATAGTTAGAGTTAGGTTCTCTACCCTGGGCCCATTAAATGATGATATGGACCTGGGCCTAGATGAGGAACAAAGCCCATGAGATGCCATCATGGCCGATCCTTCGGTGATGTCTCTGAAGAGAGCCCGAAGCCCTCCTAAGGTGCTGACCTCTGCTTCTTCGGGTCTTCCGAGCCCCAGGGTCTTCTCTTCCTCACATGATACTGCCACTGTCTAAGTCAGTTCTCTAAACCTTGTTTGGATGGGGGCCGGGTCAAAGGGGGTCATATGGGTTCTGTTCTTCCTTCTCTTCCTTCTTTGAAGTCTGAGTTTTCTATTTCTTCTATGGGTTCTTCAGGGGAGAAGGGCAGTGGTCCTATAAAGTCCATAGGGGTCAAGCCAAGGAGGGAGAGAGGTGTTGGGGAAACTTTGAGTGATGATGGAGGCCCGGGTCTTTTGGAGGGGGGAAGGCATTTACCCTTTGTTAATGTTGTTTGACTGCAGCTACCCTCCTCCTTTTATATATAATCTTAACCGGTGGTGGGTGAGGGTGTGCAGGATGACTCTTTGGGCAAAGGCCCGGTGGTCTCTGGCATGGAGGGGGGAGGAAGCTTATCTTCAGTTGATACTGTTGGAGGGCAAGCATCACAACCTTCCTCTAACTCATCCCGATGAGGGGCAAGTGGGGAGGTTTTGGATGTGTCTGTGGGCAAAATCACTGTGGTCCCAGGTAGTGGGGGATAATATCTTTCTTGCTCAAAGACTACTCTAGGTGTCCATGGGGTTATGCAGCATTCTGGGAAAGACCCTATCCTCCCTCCAACTTCCAAGTTGGTTGCTTGTCAGGATCCTAACAGAGGGCATGAGGTGGTTACTAACCAACTGAAGAGTGCCCTATTTGCTAGGGCTTCAGGAGGGTCAAAATCCTAAGAGGTGGAAGGTCTTGTAGGGGCTAGTGAGCACAAAGGTAAATAAAAATTGATGTACTCTCTGGTCATGAAAGTTTTAATTTAGAATGTTAGGGGACGGGAAAACCCTCCTTTTCTAATTTTCACAAAATTGGTCAGTTGTATAACCCTAGTCTTTGCATTTTACTTGAAACAAGACTTGTTGGTGCTAGTTTGGAAAAGGTTCGCCACCGTTTTCTGGCAAATAGGGCTTTCTATGCCATTGAATCCTTGGGCTTATCTGGTGGTATCATTGTTGTGTGGGACCTTGGGCAGCTAGAATTGATGTGTTTCATCGTTCCTCCCAGCATATACCCATAGTGGTTACTGAGATCAGTGGGCAGACTTGGCTTTTGTTAGGGTCTATGCTAGCACTAATTACAGGGAGAGGAGGAAACTTTGGGAGGAGATCACTGTATTGGTGGATTAGGGGTTTCCTTCTGTTATGGTTGGGGACTTCAACTGTATCCATCGACCTGAAGATAAGAGAGGGGGGAGACTTTATGCTGATGATAAGGGATCCACGGAATTTGTACAATTCATGCAAGATAATGGCTTGGTGGATGTTGGATTTGTTGGTCCGCACTTTACCTGTTATAATAATCGCTCGGGCAGGGCAAGGGTTCTGAAGCAGATTGACAAAATTTTAGCAACTCCCAACTGGATTCTATGGCACCCCGAGCATATGGTCAGGCATTTGCCTAGAATTAGGTCAGATCAATACCCGATGTTGCTCTCTACGGATGCGCCCATTTCCTGCCATCCCCCCTTTAGATTTAAGAAGAATTGGTTTGCCTACCCCCATGCCCGGGATATTGTGAGGGAGGTATGGAGGATGCCCGTTCAAGAAGATACCAGATATCAGATCTCTAGGAGATTGGAGCTTGTCAAAATTAGGCTTAGATAGTGGAATAGGGAGGAGGTCGATAATATCTTCTCCCACATTCAGGACGTGGAAAAGGCTATTCTTGATTTCCAGGAGTGGGAGGTGATGGAAGGGTGTCTTTCGGAGATGGATTTGGGGTATCCCTGAGGATACAGTTATCTATTCATCATTCGCCCCTTCTTAAGCAGTAGACTTTTTGGAGACAGAAATCCTGGGTATAGTGGATTAAGGAAGGAGACATGAATACTAGGTTCTTTTACTAGGCCATAGTTGTATAGAGGCATTTCAATCATATTAAAATACTTCGAACTAGTGACAACCATTGGTTGGAGGATGATAATAACATCAGATAGGAGATCTTGCAGTACTTCTGGTCTAGGTGGATGAATTCATTGGTGGCATCCTTTCACTTTAACCCCCCCTCTAGTGATTAGAGTTTTGGATCAGGAGAATCTTGGCCTTATCACTTGTGTTTCTGAGGATGAGATTAGGAATGCTTTGTGGTCCAGGGTTGAAGACAAAGCTCCAGGTTCAGACGGGTTCTCTCTTATGTTATTTAGACAATTTTGGTGCATTGTCCATGCTGAGGTGGTTCAGGCCATTTAGGAGTTCTTCTTGATGGGTACAACGCCTCAATCATGGAAGCAAACTTTTGTTACTCTGATCCCTAAGCACCAAGATGCTTCTGAGCCTGCTCACTTTAGGTCCATTAGTTTCTGTAATACCTTTTATAAAATTTATGCGAAACTCATTGTTATCAGAATGAAGCCTATCCTTCTGTGTTTGATTTGTTCTGGGCAGGGGGCCTTTGTGAAAGGATGATTTATCTTTGATAATATTCTTATTGCTCAAAAATTTATGCATAATCTTCAGAGGGCTGCACCTTGTACAGCCTGATGGCAATTAAACTTAATATGGAGCGAGCGTATGATTGCATACAATGGGAATTTATCTAGAATGCATTATTCGATTTTGGCTTTCATCCTATCTAGATTTCCTGGATTTTGGCTTATATCATCAGACCCTTCTTTTCTATTCTTATTAACAGAACTCCATCGAACTTCTTCCTTTTTAATGTTGGTCTGCAGCAAGGTTGTCCTCTCTTCCCGTACTAGTTTATTATTTGTGCTGATGCTCTTTCACGAGCTTTGTGGGTTACGGTCCAGGGCCCGACTCTTCATCTCTATGTTCTAGCCGCTGGTGCCCAACCGATCTCGCATCTTTTGTTCATAGATAATTGTTTGCTTTTGGGCCAAGCTACTCCCCTTTGTGCACAAGACTTCAAGAGGATTATGAAAGATTAATGTTTATCTTCTAGACAGAAAGTTAATACTCTTAAATCTGCAGTTCACTTTAGTCCCAAAACTCCTGTCTAGCTTCGACGGGTGAATCGTCACATTCTTCGGATCTTTGAGCATGGAGGGCCACTTCATTACCTTGGAGTTCCTATCACGGGTGGTAGACTATTAAAGACTAGGTGCGCCCGAATGATCCAGGCAGTTTAAGATAGGGTGGAGGGATGGTAGGGACAAACCTTCTCATTAATGAGGTGGATCACTCTGATCAGGTCCGTTCTTACATCCTTGCTAGTTTATATGCTATCTAATGTTGTTTTTTCTAAGTCAGTGATTCATAAGCTGGAACAATTCATTCAAGCCTTCCTTTGGGGTTTGCCATATGGTCGTAGTTCTGTTCATCTTCTTAACTGGCATGGGATTTGCCAGCCAGTGAAGGAGGGGGGTCTTGGCATTCCTTCCCTAGTGAACAAGTGAGAGGCCCTACTTGCTAGACATGTGGCTAGATTCCTATTATGCCCTAACAATCTTTGGACCTTGATGATAAAGGCCAAATCCGGTACTCTTAACTACAGAGAAATTCTATGCTATGGCTAGAATAGTTTCGCTAGTTGGAGGGCTATGCTAGCTATAGCCCATCTAGTTATTCCCCATACTAGATAGTTGCTGGGTGATGGAAGATCTATTAACTTTTTATATGATCCTTGGATTGGAGACTTGCCTGTCCCAGTGGCCGACTTTCATTGCCATGGATACCAGTAACTCTCTCTCTTTTTTAGACTTATTATTTATGGATGGCACTCGCTGGGATCCATTGCAGGTTTATCAGGTCTTCGGTCATATCTTGAGGGCTAGGGTCATATCTATCCCTCTACCTATTTATCATTGCTCTGATACTAGGGTGTGGAGGTCCACTTCAATTCCCAGGGTGGTGATGTCATATTTGTCCACTTGTATGCACAAAGGCCCCGGCGTACTCTTCATATTGGCTAGATCTAGAATATTCGAGTTCACCCTAGGGTCAGTTTATTTTTATGGAAAGTGGCATTGGGTCGGCTTGTAAAACCCAAGCACTGGGCCAAAGTCGGCAAGCCCAGCCAACTTCAGCCCAGTTACAAAAAAAAAAAAATACCGAGCGAGCGACGGCAGAGTCCGGAACAAGGGAGGTTACCTCACCCTTGACCGGCCGGCATTTTCGCCGGAGACTTCGAGGGAGGTGCCGTAAGGGGAGAGGGAGTCGGTCGGCGTCATGGTTGAAGTGGTTTGGGACTCTGATTGATGCAGTTTCCCTTCCTTAAACATTAAGGGACCGTTGGTGGATTTCTTTAAATCCCCATCCACCGTTGTCGATTTGAACCAATCGAGTCACGCACACCATCCTTCTCTCTGGCGAGCGTCCAACAATCCATTGAGGCCGGTGAGTTTCCTTTTATTTTGTTTTATTTTTGGGTTGTTTCCGTTCGGTCTTGAGGTCGTGGACCGCCGGTGGCCGTGCCGCCACCCGCCAACCACCTCCGGTCCGTCGAGCCATCCCCGGCAACCTTTCCATGGCCGCTGCTAGCCACCGTGGAGGGGGGGTCTCGGTTGAGTTAAGCGAAAGGCAGAAGGGAGAGGGGATCGTGAGAGAAGAGAAGAGAAAAAAGAAAGAAGAGAAGAAGAAAGAAAAAAAAATAAGAAAAGAGGTTCGATAGTTCAAAAAAATAAAATCATAATAAAAATAAAAATTAAAAAATAATAATAATAATAAAATAAGGAGAGAGAATGTGGAGAGAAAAAGAGGAGAGAGAAGATGAGGAGAGAGAGGGAGAAAATAAATTTAAAATAATAATAATAGTATATTATTATAGGAGAGAGAATTAGAGGGATTTCCTTTCTTGGAATTCGTGAAACTAGGGTATGGTTTGAATGATTTTATTTATTATTGTAGGAGATCAACCTTCTGAGCAGGGAGGCGTTGTGTAAATTTTGGATACGGACTAGTGTCGGATATATTAGGATTAGCGTTTGAAGGTAAGGATTCTAGACATGATCATCAATTCTATATATTATTTTATGTTGTCTGATTTGATCCGGGCATATATATATATTTACATGCATGGTTGTTTTCGGATAGCATGATTTGATTTCCTGAGATACAGAATGAGTTTGTTATTATTGTTGTTTGTGTTTTATTTAATATACCATGTTTATCAAGTGATCTTTGAATGGGTTGGATCGTGATATCGATCGTTAAAAGGTTGCATATTCTGGCTATATGAGATAAAATGATAAAGCGTTAAGTGAAAATGGGGTTTGGACTAGCCATGCCATGACGGTACCATGGTTTCTCAGTATGCCGGTCACAGGCGTAATCATGACAAATATTGCCTCTTGCAGGCATGGACAATGAGATTGCCGGTCACAGGCGTAATCATGACAAATATTGCCTTTCGCAGGCATGGATAATGAGATTGCTGATCACAGGCATATTTATGACAAATATTGCCTTTCACAGGCATGGATAATGATATTGCCAGTCACAGGCGGAATCATAATAAATATTTCCTTTCACAGGTATGGACAATAATATTGCCGGTCACAGGCGGAATCGTGACAAATATTGTCAATTATAGGCATGGACAATGATGTTGCTAGTCATGGGTTAGAGCATGACCATAGCTAGTCCAGAATCCTAAAGAAGAAGGATAATTAAATTGAAAGAATAAAGAGAAAAACATGATTTGATAAAAGGTTTTGTCATATATGATGTTGAATTATTTGACTGCATGATGTGATATTCTAGTATGTTTTTGCTATTTCCAAGAATATACATAATATTACTGGTGACTGTTTGGAGACCTTTCTAGGTTGTTGAGCTCACTTTCTATTTTCTGTTTTTTTTTCAGACTTAAGATACATAGCGAGGATTGGGCTGGGCGTGAGACAGAGTTTCATTAATGTTGAGTTAGTTAGTTAGTTAGAGTTAGTTTCGGATACTGATGCTTGTTGCAAATCAGTAGACCAATTAGTGATATTGATTTAATAAGTGGATTGTTTAATTGTTCATCAATTGTTTATATAATACTAGTTAATTTTAATGTGTTTGACTCTTGTGTACCTAGGTCTTGCATGATCTCTAGGGTAAAACCTATAGTTTGTGCGGCCGGTCGTGTGCCGATTTCGGTGCTGGATTCGGGGCGTGACAGAGTGGTATCAGAGCAAACTAGGTTCTAGGATCTTAGGATATAAGCTCATCGAGAGAGTGTGGGTTGATACATAGGTGGGGTAGATAATGTGGCATGTTTTTGATCATCTAAGTGTTAGTTGTATATTGACAATGACTGGTGTAGAATTTCCATGGCGCGTGGTAGTAGATGTGGACGTGCTAGGAGACCTACAAGATTTGCGGATGGATCAAATGCTTGGGATCCTATAGAGCAGCACAAGGATACTGGGATCATATCCGGTGATGAGGAGCATCCATAGGAACTGACGCTCAATCTTTTGGACAACACCCCGGAGACTAGGACTGCAGAAACAGGAACACCGGGAGGATCTGGAGTTCAGCTTGGGGACCAAGTGGGTCTTCCTCAACTATTGCAATATTTAGTGCAGCAACAAGCTACTGCAAGAGCTGATACACTAAGATTAATGGAAGCACGACAGCAACAGCAATAGTTCATGCAGCAGATATTATTACTGCAGCAACAGCCAAAAGTTAGGATTCCACAAGAATGACCAATCACTTTGATAGATTTCAAGAAGTATGCACCACCGGTGTTTAAGGAAACATCGACCCCATGGAGGTAGAGGGTTGGTTGAAGGCTGTGGAGAAAGTATTTCAAGTCTTGCGATGTCCGGAAGGGGAGAAGGTTACTT
The DNA here is from genome assembly GCA_021397845.1 of Areca catechu. NCBI lineage: Eukaryota > Viridiplantae > Streptophyta > Magnoliopsida > Arecales > Arecaceae > Areca > Areca catechu. Next base: position 13,256,880 of record CM038041.1, read on the forward strand.
TTGCTATATTCTTATTACAAGATGAGGCAGCTGCTTGGTGGGAGTTGGAACTTGGGAAGCAAGGACCAAATGATGTACCTTTTACCTGGGCAGATTTCAGAAAGGTTTTCTATGAGAGGTACTTTCCTCAAAGTATTCGAGTACAAAAATTTCGAGAATTTGATCGCTTAGAGCAGGGTAGCTTATCTGTTTCTCAGTATACTGCAAAATTTGAAGAATTGTCAAGATATGCTCCATCACTGATAGTAGATGAAGGGATCCGGGCCAGAAAATTTGAAAATGGATTTAGAGGTCGGATTTAGCATCAGGTGACTGCCTTCGAGCTACCTATTTATAAGGAGGTCGTCAACAAGGCACTGATCATAGAAAGGGGATTGGATGTTGCTCAAGCAGAACGAGAAAAAAGCTTTGAATAAGAGATCCAGATCAGAAGGATTTCAGGGTCAACCCAATAACAACATCAGTGCAAAGATGATGAAGCCTAACAATGCTGTTCCAGATGATAAAACTCAACAAAAGGATGTTATCTAGTGCTCTAAGTGTGGTGGGCCACACCTTAAGCGAGACTGCACCTGGCCAGAAGGGTGGAAGTGTTACAATTATGGAAAGGCGGGTCACAAAGCTATTGTGTGTCGTAGTGGTCAGGGGTTGCAGCACCAAGCACCTCAAGTATCTCAAGTTGGGCACCAACAAGGAGGACAACAGAAGTCGGGTACCTAGGGATGGGTGTACGCACTCATGCCGCAGGATGCTAACGTATCCAATTCAGTAGTGACGGGTATGATTAGGTTATGATCATTTGGGACGATGATACAAGTGATTAAAATCATAATGACATGATGATTATTAGGATATGACGAGAATAGTGTAGAGCTCAGGTTATGATGACATGGAATTATGGTATAAGTACTATGATAGATATGAGTGGTATTGAATTCATGTTATGATTATCTTGACATAAGAGATTAAGAAATTAACACAATAATTAGTAAGATACGACAGAAATTTTTGGAAGGATCTATTAATGAACCTAGATGGTTTAGTAAATTATATCAGAGTGGCATAGCGGAAGCGTAGTGATTTGCACTAATTTAGATTCAATTAAGTTAATTTCGAGGATGAAATTATTTTAATGGGGGGAGAATGTAAAACCCGAGCACTGGGCCAAAGTCAGCAAGCCTAGCCGACTTCAGCCCAGTTACAAAATAAAAAAAAATACCGAGCGAGCGATGGCAGAGTCCGGAACAGGGGAGGTTTCCTCACCCTTGATCGGTCGGTGTTTTCATCGGAGACTTCGAGGGAGGGCCGTAAGGGGAGAGGGAGTCGGTCGACGTTGTGGTTGAAGTGGTTTGGGACTCCGATTGATGTAGTTTCCCTTCCTTAAACGTTAAGGGACCGTCAGTGGATTTCTTTAAATCCCCATCCACCGTCGTCGATTTGAACCAATCGAGCCATGCATACCATCCTTCTCTCCGGCGAGCGTCCAACAGTCCATTGAGGCCGGTGAGTTTTCTTTTATTTTGTTTTATTTTTGGGTTGTTTCCGTTCGGTCTTGAGGCCGTGGATCGCCGGTGGCCGTGCCACCACCCGCCAGCCGCCTCCTGTCCGTTGAGCCCTCCCCGGCAACCGTTTCATGGCCGCTGCCAGCCACCGTGGAGGGGGGGTCTCGATTGAGTTAAGCCGAAGGCAGAAGGGAGAGGGGATCAGGAGAGAAGAGAAGAGAAGAAAGAAAGAAGAGAAGAAGAAATAAAAAAAAATAAGAAAAGAGGTTCGACAGTACAGAAAAATAAAATAAAAATAAAAATAAAATAAAAATAAAAATGAGGAGAGAGAATGTGGAAAGAAAAAAAAGAAGAGAGAAAGTGGAGAGAGAAGATGAGGAGAGAGAGGGAGAAAATAAATTTAAAATAATAATAATAGTATATTATTATAGGAGAGAGAATTGGAGGGATTTTCTTTCTTGGAATTCGTGAAACTAGGGTGTGGTTTGAATGATTTTATTTATTATTGTAGGAGATCAACCTTCTGAGCAGGAAGGCGTTGCGCGAATTTTGGGTACGGACTAGTGTCGGATATACTAGGATTAGCGTTTGAAGGTAAGGATTCTAGACATGATCATCAGTTCTATACATTATTTTACGTTGTCTGATTTGATCCGGGCATATATATATTTACATGCATAGTTGTTTTTGGATAGCATGATTTGATTTTCCGAGATACATAATGAGTTTGTTATTATTATTGTTTGTGTTTTATTTAATATACCATGTTTATCAAGTGATCTTTGAATGGGTTGGATCGTGATATCGATCGTTGAAAGGTGACATGTTCTGGCTATATGAGATAAAATGATAAAGCATTAAATGAAAATGGGGTTTGGACTAGCCATGCCATGGTGGTACCGTGGTTTCTCAGTATGCCGATCACAGGCATAATTATGACAAATATTGCCTCTTGCAGGCATGGACAATGAGATTGCCGGTCACAGGCGTAATCGTGATAAATATTGCCTTTCGCAGGCATGGACAATGAGATTGCCGGTCACAGGCGTAATCGTGACAAATATTGCCTTTCTCAGGCATGGACAATGAGATTGCGATCACAGGCGGAATCGTGACAAATATTGCCTTTCACAGTCATGGACAATAATATTGCCGGTCACAAGCGGAATCGTGACAAATATTGCCAATTATAGGCATGGACAATGATGCTGCTAGTCATGGGCTAGAGCATGACCATGGCTAGTCCAGAATCCTAACGAAGAAGGATAATTAAATTGAAAGAATAAAGAGAAAAACATGATTTGATAAAAGGTTTTGTCATATATAATGTTGAATTATTTGACTGCATGATGTGATATTCTAGTACGTTTTTTTCTATTTCCAAGAATATACATAATATTACTGGTGACTGTTTGGAGACCTTACTGGGTTGTTGAGCTCACTCCCTATTTTCTATTTTTTTTAGAGACTCAAGATACATAGCGAGGATTGGGCTGGGCGTGAGACGGAGCTTCATTAATGTTGAGTTAGTTAGTTAGTTAGAGTTAGTTTCGGATACTGATGCTTGTTGCGAATCAGTAGACCAATTAGTGATATTAATTTAATAAGTGGATTGTTTGATTGTTGATCAATTGTTTATATAATACTAATTAATTTTGATGTGTTTGACTCTTGTGTACCTAGGCCTTGCATGTTCTCTAGGGTAAAACCTAGAGTTTGTGTGGCCGGTCGCGTGCTGATTCCGATGCTAGATTCGGGACGTGACACGGCTTCCTATTAGAGCTCTCCTATTAGAGCTCTCCTTATTTCGAGGGAAGTAAATAACCTTTCATGCTGTCCTATGTGTGGGGAATAGGAGGAAACCATGGCCCATGTTCTATTTCTTTGCCCACGGGTTGCTCAAATTTGGAGGCTTGCTGGCATGGAGGCTCTCTTTAGGTTTGTTAATGTGGGTACCTTGCTAGATTTGCTCCATCCAGTAACTAGACACTCTTCTCGCACTCTTATTGCCTATATTGCATACCACACCTAGTTATCCGGGAATCATCTTGTCTTCAATGCCTCTAAGTGTTCTCCCAGATTGGTTGTGGAAAGAGCTCGGACCCATGCTAAGGAGTATCTGAGGACATCTTTGCTGATGTCGAAGAACTGGGGTTTCACTACCGCTACTCCAGCACCCCGTCGGGTTTTCATTGCTTGGGAGCCCCCTCCTCCGTGTTCTTCACCGTCAATTTCGACGGGATTATATTGGGTACTCATGGTGGTGCTAGTTTCGTCATCTGTGGTCCTTGTTTTGAGATTCATGCGGTTGGAGGTCACTATCTTATTCAACTGATGGTCCCAGTAGCTGAGTTGCAAGGTGCCTGGGCCGGCATTGTTTATGCCCGGAGGATCCTGCGGATTGAGCATCTCATTATTGAGGAGGATTCTACTACTATCATAGCATGGATTCAGGAGGCCCGGAGATCTGGAGTACTACATCCACTGCTTCATGACATTGCTCTCCTTCTTAGGGTTATTCTGCTTGTATTATTAGGCATGTCTATAAGGAGGCAAACTCCGTGATAGACTAGGTAGCCTCCTTGTTGCCCATCGCTTTGGATCTGTGTTGTGGACCGTCCTAGGAGATGTCCCATGGCCTTTTCGTGATATAGTTCTTTCAGACTTTTTGAGTTGTATTCATACTAGATCCTTTCCTTGAATGAATGGGCGGCTTTACCAAAAAAAAGCCATTATGGATCGGGAGTATTTGGGACTTCGAGAGAATTATTTATTTTATTTTAATTTTATAAGATGTCACCGAAGATATGATAATTATTTATTATTGTTGTTCTAGATTTATGTTTAGTTAAAAATATAGAATAATAATTTTATTCCAATATAATTATTACAGTAGACCACCACATAGAAATAAGATGATATAGAATAAATTATTTTATGATTCATCATAGAATAGCTATTCTAGAATATTAAAGATTGACCAGGATAGCTTATTCTAAGTGGCCCATCTCGATTTTCATAATTGTTTGGAAGATGGAGTTGGAATAAAGTTTTATTTTGGATGGAATTAAGGCAACCAAACACCATCTTACTTAGTATTTGGATATAAAAAATTTATTCCTGGAATAAAAATATCAATTCTCAAGAAATAGCTATTCATCCTTGTTATTCCAGATTTCTGTTTGGTTGAAAATCTGGAATAACAACTTTAGTTCGATATAATTATTGCAGTAAGACTCACCATATAAAAATGAAATAGTCTGGAATAAGTTATTCTATAGTCTACCATAGAATAGTTATTGTAGAATACCAAAGGTTGACTGGATTAATGGTTTATTCTAGATGACCCATTTCGATTTTCATAATTATTTGGAAAAATAAGTTGGAATAAAGGTTTATTCTAGATGGAATTAAAGCAATCAATCACTATCCAAGAGAATTAGAACTTAGAGCAGTGAACCCAAACACTGGCGAATCCAATCTTCTAGTTGAACCTGTAGTGGGCTTGGTGTGGTTAGACCACATCAATTAATTATGTAAACTTTCCGAGCCAATTCTCGGGCCATATTCTAGGCCGTTTCCATGCTTGAATTCAGGCTTAGGCTCATCCTCAGCTTGGCCCGGGCCACATAATTACAACTCAATCCTAGCCTGAAAAGCATAGGGGTTGAAATTTGGTCCAAGGCCTGGCCCGCAACCCGATTCGAAGTTAGCTCGGCCGATGTGCTGCGGACCAGCTTGGCACCACTTTCGGCCGTATGCAGCAAGGTAAGAAATGAGTATGCCTACATAAGCTACATGAGTTGCAAAAGTTAAGAACAAAATAATGGATAAGATAACTAATGGAGATATAATATTGGTTGGATATACAATAGATCGGAGGGAGCTTCACTAATTAAGGAGCGGTGCTATTTAAGGTTCTAAAATTAAAAATAATAATAATATTAAGGATACAACTTGTGACTAATAACATAAAAAAACTTGAAAATTGCTTCAATGATAACTCCAAATAAGAATGCTTTGGGGAATGAGCATTTATGAAGCTGTCCAAATAGTTGAAGCAACGCAAGGTTGGTTATGATATGTAACCAAAATGAAAAAATAACCAAGCAATGGGTGCACAATTGATTGAGCAATAATTTGTTTCAGAAGAATATCAATGGTCTCCAACATGAATTGTGCATGTTCTTTACATGAGCTCAATTTTGATTTCGGTGAAACAAGGATTATGTTTTATATTTTATTATAGAAGCTAAATCAGACCTAAATTTTGTCACGTCTCGAATCTAATACTGAAATAGGCTACGCGACCGGCCGCACAAATCCTAGAATGAAAGGCCTAAGTACTCAACATTCACTTTATTCAAAAAGCACTTCAGATTAACTAATATTATATAAATAATTATTTAATAACCAAACAGTTCATTTACTCAAGAATAAAATTGCTAAATGGTCTACTGATTCACACATGCATCGGTAACCGAACAAAACTAAAACTAATTAAACTATCTAAATAATATTGATGTTTAATCTCACGCCCAGCCTGATCCTTGCTATGCATCTTGAGTTTCTAGAAAAAAATAAAAAATAAGGAGTAAGCTCTACAACCCAGTAAGATTACTAATAGTCTTACCAATAATAGTAATAATTTGAAAATAGCAAGATAAAAGTATATCATATCAAGTAACCAAGCAACTCAAATGTCATATTTGTCAAAACCTTTTATCAAAATCATATTTCCTTTTTATGTTTCAATTTAATCATTCTGTTTCTTTAGGATCCTGGACTAACCATGGTCATGCTCCAACCCATGACTGGCAATATCATTGTCTATGCCTGTAATAAGCAATATTTGTCATGATTCCGTCTGTGACCGGTAATATCATTGTCCATGCTTGTGAAAGACAATATTTGTTACGATTCCGCCTGTGACCGGCAATATTATTGTCCACTCCTATGAAAGGCAATATTTGTCACGATTCCGTCTGTGACCGGCAATATTATTATCCATGCCTGTGAAAGGCAATATTTATCACGATTCTACCTATAACCAATAATATTATTGTCCATGCCTGTGAAAGGCAATATTTGTCACGATTTCGTCTGTGACCGGCAATATTATTGTCCATGCCTGTAAGAGGCAATGTTTGTCATGATTTCACCTATGACCGGCAATATCATTAACCACGATCCCGTGGCATGGCTAGTCCAATTACCTCATTCTCTTAATTAACACTTTATTCTTTCACATCATCATGTCAAATCATATCATTACAGCTTTCCAATAACTGGTATTATAGTCCAACGCATACAAATATCATATTATTTGATAAAACATGGTATACAGGAATATAAATAACAATAATTGTACTGTCCATCATGAAAAGTCAACTATACCATGTAATAACAAATTATGCATGCCAATGCATATACACACGGATCAAATCATGTCATAATAAACATATATATACAACTGGTGAATAGGTCCAGAGATCCTTACCTCACTAAAGATAACTGATACTAGTCCATATTCGAAACCCGCATAAAGCCCTTCTGCTCAGAAGGCTGCCACCCTACAGGTACAATAATAATTTTTTAATCAATAGTCCTAGGATAATTATAAACCCAAACCTTTTACCCAAATTTCTTCAATGATTCACCCATAAATCCTAATCTCACAAATTTCTAGAATAAGACTTTTCAATCTCCTCTTTTAATATTTATATATTTTCTCTCTCTCCTATTTCTCTCTTCTTTCTCTCTCCTCTCTTCTTCGCTCTCTTCTTTTTCCTCTTCCTCTCTCCTCTCTCCTCTTTCTCTCTCCTCTCTCCTCTTTCTCTCTCCTCCTCTCTTCTCTTTCTTCTCCCTTTTTTCTTTTCCCTCATCTTCTCTCTCCTCCTCTCTCCTCTCTCTTCTCTTTCTCTCTCTCCCCTCATCTTCTCTCTCCTCTTTTTCTCTCCTTTTTTTTTTGCTCCAAATAGAGGCCTCATAATATTATTTTTATTCTTTTTCTTTTTCTCTCTCTTTTTCTTTTTTTTTCTTTTTCCTTTTCTTTGTATCTTTCTTTTTTTTTCCATGGAACAGAGGTCCACTTTTTCTTTTCATTCTTTCTTCCCTTCCTTCTCTTCTTTTTTTCTCCTGACCCCTCCCTGAGTTCATCTTTGGCTCAACTGAACCGACTTCCCCCACGGGTGTCGATGGCGGCCATGGGGATAGTTGTCGGGGAGAGCTCGATGGACCTGAGGCGGACGGCGGCGACACGATCACCGATGATCCACGACCCCAAAATAAAATCAATCCAAAAACTAGATTAAACCCTTCTAAACATGAAAAGAAAACTCACCGATCTCGACGGACTTTCGGATGCTCGCTAGAGAGGAGAACGACGGCATAGGAGAGCTCGATGGGGTTCAATTTGGCGGCGGTGAGGGAAATTTAAATAAAACTCCCGATGGGTGTCTCCGCCATTTGGGAGGCAAATACCACACTGTTCGGAGTTCCAACTCACCCCAAATACGTCGCCGACCATCCCCTCCCCTCCACGTCTCTTCCCCGACCCCTCCGACGAATTCCTCGGCCGGATAAGGGGAAGACCAATCTCCCTTATTTTCGAACTTAGACTCCCGTTCTTTTTTTTTTCGATCTGGGTCGAAGCCAGCTGGGTTCGCCGACTTTGGCCCAAAAAGCCCAGATATCACATTCTCTCTCTGTTAAAAATAATATTATCCTCGAAATTAACTTGATTGAGATTTAAACCTTGAAAGTAACCAACTTTCATATCACTCTCAAACTCCCAATTAGTCTACCTCTTAAGGTACTTACTTCCTAAGTCTCAACTGTATTAATATAACATTCAAAACTTGATCTTTTCCATTTACAATCCATAACGAATTTTCTTGAGCTCTTCCAAAAGAATACTAATCTTTCGATGTCCATACAATTAATTTTTCTTAATTAATTTTACAAAAAATTCATGATACCCAACCTTGGATATACATAATTTAATATCATCCTCAAGCTTCTAATATTTTCTCTTTTAGAATGCTTTCTTCATATGGCCTTTTCATAACAACAAGATATAACTTTTTCATTTTAATCAACATCATCTATTTATATTATGGATTCCTTCAAATTCTTTCAAATGAACGTTAACGCCTCAACCTCAAATTAAAATGCAAAATTCTTTACCCTTGAAATTTATTTCTCTTGATTAACTCCACATGGAAATCATAATCGATCCACTCTATTCTTAACCAAAAATTATAAGAATGCTTGAGCATTAGACACTTACTATGATCTTTAACATTTTTTCTTTTCTTAAGCTTCTCTACGATTTTATAATCAGTCTTTTATCTTATGAAAACCTCGAGCCCACCTTAAATAGAGATAATATAAACATCATAACTAAAGAAGCTTGGCATCAGAAATATTCTCGATCCTAGCTGGGTACAAGAATCATTACTTCTTTATTCTAGATATAAAGATGTCCATTTTTTTTTACTAGAGTTTCCATTCTTCCATTATAATACACTTTAAATTAATCTTAAAATCTTTAGCCTACCATAATTTCACTACGCACTCTGATATCATATTACCAAACTATTATAATTTACTAAATAAATCCCTCTAAAAAAACTTTGTGTTAGAGTACTCCAAATCTAAGCCCAATAAAAGAATCATCACGTGTCTTTTCTAAATTTGGAGATGTCCAATATTATTTTCTTAAAGTCTCCTACATTAGAAGAGCCTGATGATAAAAATTGCATGGCAACGCCTATAGACTAGCCCAATGATCAATAACATCATCTTTTCATCATTATTAAAATCTTCCAATACTAATTCCTTCACTCAATACAACATCAGTAGTAGGGTAATTTAAATATTTTCATATATCTTAAATTTAACTGAGAGTTGGATACACCTAATAATCCCCAACAATTATAAGGACGATCAAGTAATCCAATCTAAAACTACAAACATAAGCTATCAAGGTCTATCAAAATATGAATGCCATTTTGACATGATATAATCTAATCCACCAATAGAGAGCTACAAAGCTATATCTCATCTCAAGCATATTTTTTCCTATATATTTTCAATGATAATCCACATACATATTCATCAAAAACATATCCTTTCTTATATCATTAAACTCTTATACTCTAAATATCTTCTTATAATAGTTCCAAAATTTATAATGCAATAATTAATAACATAACTAGCATATTATCATAATCTGCATCCCTATCAAGTTCATGATTTCAAAATCATTCAATTGACAATTGAACCTACTTATTCAGCATAACCTATAGTATTAACATAACATGCTATAATTCCAGGCCAGTACTCTTGATATTTGGATCAACCCACTTATCAAAGGCTAAGATACATCCAATCCAGTTCTTCTATATCCATCATATGCTTACTTATCATAATCAAAGGGTACAAATCATCTAGTTCTCTTCATTCCTCGTAGATCAATCCTATTACTTATATTACATGTAAAAATCATAATCCTCTTTGGTACTAATCATATGCCAGATCTTATGCATAATAACTAAATATTAGAAATCCAAACTTCGAATACGTTTTTATAGCTTTTATCATGTCTCGACTGATCATGATACTAAGTTCAAATACCTCTTAAGTCATAACGATCCATAATGATCATAGCCCAACTTTTGATATCATTCAAATTATATCCTAATCACTTACATCACTGTTTCAAGTGATTATACTTTAAGCTTCAATACTATTTATATCATGACCAAACTACTTATATCATAGTCCAAGAAATCATAAACTAAGCTTCAACATCACTCATGTCATGTCTTAATCACTTACGTCATAGTCCTAATAACCACCATGTGATCCCAAATCACTTATGTCTCAATCTCGAACAAATATAACCTGAATTCCGATGTCACTTATATTTATCATAATCACCATACCACAGTCCCAAGTCATCATAATCTAAGCTCTGATACTATTTTTGTCATATCCTAATAACCATCATGTTATTATTATTATTTTAACCACTTGTATCATCGTCCCAAATGATCATAACCTAAGTTCTGATACCACTCTGTTATACCCCGAATCCAACACCAAAATTGGCTGCGTGACTAGCTGCACAAATCCTAGAATACATTCTAGAGATCATGCAAGGCCTAGATACTCAACATTTACTTTATTCAAAAAGAACTTCAGTTTAACCAATATTATATAAATAATTATTTAATAACTAAATAGTTCATTTACTCAAGAACAAAATCGCCAAATGGTCTACTGATTTACACAAGCATCAGTAACAAAAAAAAACTAAAACTAATTAAACTATCGAAACAATGTTGACGTTCAATCTCACGCCCAGCCCGATCCTTGCTATGCATCCTGAGTCTTTGAAAAAAAATAAAAAATAAGGAGTGAGCTCTATAGCCCAGTAAGGTTCCAACAGTCTCACCAATAATAGTAATAATTTGAAAATAGCAAGAAGATAAAAGTAAATCGTGTCATGTAACCAAGCAATTCAAATGTCATATTGTCAAAACCTTTTATCAAAATTATGTTTCCTTTTTATATTTCAATTTAATCATTCTTCTTCTTTAGGATTCTGGAGTAACCATGGTCATTCTCCAACCCATAACTAACAATATCATTATCCATGCTTGTGATAGGTAATATTTGTATCGATTCCGTCTATGATCGGCAATATCATTATCCATGCATGTGAAATGCAATATTTGTCATGATTCCACCTGTGATTAGCAATATTATTGTCCATGCCTGTGAAAGGCAATATTTTTCACGATTCTGCCTGTGACCGGCAATATTATTGTCCATGCCTGTGGAAAGCAATATTTGTCACGATTTCGTCTATAACCATCAATATTATTGTCCATGCTTGTGAAAGATAATATTGATCATGATTCTACTTGTGACCGTCAATATTATTGTCAATGCCTGTGAGAGGCAATGTTTGTCACGATTCTATCTATGACCGGCAATATCATTAACCACGATATCCTAGCATGGCTAGTCCAATTATCTCATTCTCTTAATTAACACATTATTTTTTCACATCATCATGTCAAATCATATCATTTATAACTTTCCAATAACTGGTATCATAGTCCAACCCATACAAATATTATATTATTTGATAAAATATGGTATACAGGAATATAAATAACAACAATCGAACTGTCCATCATGAAAAGTCAACTATACCATGCAAGAACAAATTATGCATACCGATGCATATACGCACGGATTAAATTATGTCATAATAAACACATATATACAACTGGTGAACTGGTCCAAAGATCCTTACCTCACTAGAGATAACTGATACTGGTCCATACCCGGAACCTGCACAAAGCTCTTTTGCTCATAAGGCTGCCGCTTATAGGTACAATAATAATTTTTTAATCAATAATCCTAGGATAATTGTAAACCCAAACCTTTTATCCAAATTCTTTCTACGATTCACCCGTAAATCCTAATCTCACGAATTTCCAGAATAAGACTTTTCAATCTCTCCTTTTAATATTTATATATATTTTCTCTCTCCTCTTCCTCCTCTTCTCTCTCCTCTCTCATTCTCTCTCTTCTTTTTCCTCTTCCTCTCTCCTCTTTCTCTCTACTTTCTCTTTCCTCTTTCTCTCTCCTCTCTCCTCTTTCTCTCTCATGCTTCTCTCTCCTTCTATATCGAAATCGAGCATTGCTCCCTCGAGGTCGAGCATCTGGCCTGAGTCGAACTCATGCTCCCTTGAGTTCCTCTGCCAAGATGGCTTCCCCGAGGTCGAGCATTGCTCCCTCGAGGTCGAGCATCTGGCCTGAGTCGAACTCCTGCTCCCTTGAGTTCCTCCGCCAAGATGCCTCCTCCGAGATCGAGCATCTAGCCTGAGTCGAACTCCTGCTCTTTGAGTTCCTCCGCCAGGATGGCTCCCCCGCGGTCGAGCATAGCTCTCCCGAAGACGAGATCTTATTGAAGATGATTTCTCTCTCCTACCTCTTGGGCTTCTTCAACAACTTCCATGCCTTCATCAAAGGTTCTGACAGATACCTTGAGCTCGGCCATGATGACCATATGCCCAGTCATGCATGTGAGCACCCAAGTTGTGCACCTCTCCAACCTCTTCTTCCATGGCATCACCTTCTATCTGGTCAAAGAAGAGTTGGACTGGAGTACTCGCACCATCATAACGCAACTAACCTTAGGTCGAAGTACCTACAGGCAAGTAAGTTTTAAAAACAAACGTCTTCGACTTTGTTTTGCAGGCCACTCCCTGAAAAGGATAGCCAGACTTGATGCCTTCATCTAGGTCTTCAAAGATCAACGGCTAAACCTCCGGTAAGTTCGGTTTCATTTGGCAACTAACTTCTTACAGCCAGTACAGAGCTCGCTAAGGCGCAAAGCCGAATGGATGATAATACTCCCTTTATCCAAAACGAAGACGTTTTGGACTCAGGGAGTGGGGGCATCTGTTATAGTAGTAAACAAGATCCATTCGGCCCTGACACGCATCCTCCTTGGAGGCTGGCGCGGCCATGCACTTCTCCACCTCGGCCCCAGCTCGGCCACATATTTCGCCACCTCGGCCCTGCCTCGGCCAGGTACTTTTCCACCTCGGCGAGGTGCTTCTCCACCTCGGCCTCACTTCGGCCATGAGAAGTCCAACTTCGGCCATTCAGTTCAACTCGGCACCTCAGTCCGCGCCGATCCAGCTCTTCCGCCCACGGCATGCGCCCAGGTCAGTTCAGCTCGGCAAGCCCGTGGCATGCCCAGGTCAGCTCCAGCTCGGCACGACCTCGGCATGCCCAGTTCCAGCTCGCCTCCACCCGCGTGGAGTTCGGCAGGGTCTTCTCCGGCTTTGCCGAAGCTCTGCGCCCACAGTCAATCTCTTCCGCCCGTGCCAGGGTCTCACCCGTGCCCGGTCCGCCTCGGCCCCCCTACGACGGTCCGCTCCCGGGCGGCGTCTTCCCTAGTGCGGAAGCTCACCTCGGCCAGCCCGGCTCCGCACGTGTCCGGCGGTGCCTAGTCCGGCCCAGCCGCTAGAGAGCAAAGCTCACTGGGATGGAGCTTTCCGACCCTTCCTGCCCTTAGCTACAGCCACCAGGACGAGGCTCTCCGGATCCGTCCACGCGGCGGCACCCCTAGAGCAGCTTGCTCTAGCCGGTTCAGCAGCCCAGCATCCCGTGCCGGTTCAGCTCCGCCCGTACGGAGCCCCATTCCGAGCAAAGCTCTCTAGTCTGGCACGCCTACAGCAGATCGACCCCAGTCCAGCTCACGCCCCCGGCATGCTGAGCTCTCGACCGCGGCACGCCAGGCTCATGCCTACGGCACATCTGTGTCCTCCGTGCCAGGCTCTCATCCGCGCCTTCCGCCTAGCTCCGGTCCGACTTAGTTCGGCTTGATCGCGCCACCGGTGCTCCTCCGCCCGTGCAACGTGAAAGAATACGGTGCATGTGGTTTGACATGATCCTACACTAGGCATGCAAACAGCTACGGGAGCAGAATGGATTTTAAAAATATTTTTTAAAAATCCGTGCAATGAAAATCTGCTCCGCCCAAAAACTAATCTATTCTAGTTGCATGAAGGCATGTATTATGATATAAAATATTTGTAAAATAGTTGAATTAAAAATTCTATTCATGCATGATTAAAAAAATAATTTTTTCATACCTTATTCCGGCTGGAATAACTCTGGGATAAAGCTGGAATAGGTTGGAATAGCTGGAATAAAACTATTCCAGCCTTCTTCTTCCTTGGGCTGAAAACAAGCTCTGTTTATGGGTTGCAAAATGTCATCGGAACAATGGCTTCCGGACCTCCGTTTGCTTCCAAATTTCAGCAACGACAAGGTGGAGAAGTCTACTTCGATTTGCCACTGATATCTGCAACCAAAACAAGCTAAAAAGGTATAGAAAATTGCCAAAGTCTGCTGCCAGAAAATCTGTAGCAGAATAGGACAGCTGGTTGTTCATCGCGTTTAGAGCTGTAGTAGCGATCCCGGCTCGCGAGGCTTGCTCCTAGGAGTAGAAGGGTACTCCCTCTAGAGGGGAGACATGCCCGGGGTTCTCCGATCCCTCTCCACACACGGTGCTAGCCGCTGGAAGATGATACAGTCACAGTGGATGGCAGCGACCAGGCCTTGCTGCAGTCCTGGGTTTGAGCACTCTAATGGACAAGGAAATGGGCCTTGTAACTCTTCCTCACACACTCCAAATCCCAGCACCCAAAGGAAGATAGGACCAAGCTCTCAAACAGGGAGAAAGACAATGCCCAGCAAAAGAACTTCCACCCCAAAAACCTATTGCTCGGTGAAAACTTAACCACATGAAACAGGGGACGGCTTTGGTTTATATAGGTAGCAGAGAGAGGAATATTGAGAGGCTAGGAAACCAAGAAGGCACCGGCTGCCATTTATCCAAATTAATCAGCCATTAAACAAGGTTAATAAGCAGCGGTGGAGGGAGAAGAAGAGGCGTCGTTTGGCCTCCAGCGTTTCGGTCAAAAAAAGCCTACGGACGAATGGAATTCCAATCAGTGAAAAACAACGTGGAAACCAGTTCAACCAAAAAATGGTCCAATCCCATTTAAACCCAGCGGCGGTTCAATCCAATTGAATTGGTTTAAGAGATTACAATTGGTTCACAACCAATTGGAGGCCGAAACGAACTCCGAATCAGTTCAAAACTGATTCAGAAAAAACTTGGCACAGTCATGGTCAGCCCGGAACAATTTCCGGTTGACACATACAAGGGCAAGACAGGAAAAAGAGTACTCAAAAAAAAAACTGTGACCATAAAACCGAGATGATTCCTAATCGTAATCGGTATCCGGATCAGAGAGTAATTCTTTGTGGCGTGTGACCTCATAGGTTCGAACCTAAATGGTAGCACTAGAACAATTCTAGTACCAGCACAGGAAACCATCTAGCAATGGGTCTCGGCATCCGGATAGGTCGAAGATGCAGGAGCAAACTATCAAACCTCTGGCATATGGTTACCGTATAATTCATCCCTTTGACCTCTAATGCTCAGGACGACTGAGATAGGGCTGCCAACCTAGACTGAGTCAGTCGACTACGTGTCTCAACCTTGCAAGCCCAGTGACTCTTCACTAGGACTACCCCGGCCGAGGATTTGGTAAATTGAGATACTGCGAGACATTCAATCCAAACTGTTTGGACAGGTCAATTCCATCTTGGTCCATCACTGCTCCACAAGTACTTGCCTGTACCCAGAAACCTTCCGTCACCGGATTAAAATTCTGGGTAGTCCGGCACCAAAGCACAGGGAGTTGCTTGCAAGCTACCGTGATGACATCAGGTCGGAGGGACACATATACCCATATCCAATCGTGAGTATCCCTTTGGCAGAAAGGGGCTGCACGAAGTCACGTTCAATAAGATATTACATATCCCACTTGCAGATCACATCAGTGTCACCACACTCATTTGGTCAAGAGGACAACCAAACGATGTGAACTACAACAACCTATACTTGATATATTGCCGTCCAGTACAATATATCCTTTGGTTGTGAATAGGATTTAAGGACCACTCGATACATCCTCTCTGTATCGAAGTCAGTGTAGTCCTAAGGACTTCATCACATGGAAAGAGTTCATTTCAGGGAAATACAATATGTGATGAGCTACCAAAAATAATATTTTATTAATTCAAAGAAAGAGTACAATATTGAGCTCAACCGCCTACAACCCAGGCGATTGGCTTTGGGACACAATTCCCAATACAACGACCATGCCCAGTCCGGCTTGCCTCCACCCGCGTGGGGTCCGGTGCAGTCTCCTCCGGCTCCGCCCGAAGCTCTGCACCCTAGGTTCCGGCTCCGCCCACCTGGGCCTAGCTCTGGCTTCGTCGACTTCGGCTCTGCCCTGCATCCGCCCGTGCCCGGATCGGCTCTAGCTCCACCGACTTCAGCCCTACCCAGTCCGGCAATGCCTAGCCTGGCATTCTCCCCTGTGAAGAGTGCTTCTTCGCCCACGGTCTGGCTCCTCCCATTTCAGGGCAGCCCCACGGTCCGGTGAGCCGCACCCATCAGGCTCCGTTGCGCTCCGACGGACGGCCCGCCTCGATCTCCACGCGCACGGGGAGCGGCATGGCTCCATCCCAGTCCGGCGTGGATTCTCGCCCTGGCTCGCGCGTCGCCCAGCAGAAGTGGAGCAGCACCTCAGCCCGCCTGGTGCACACCCACCGTCAACCCGGGCCCCACTACAATCCAGCTTCGCCCGGCGTCCGCTGCGGGCAACCCAGTGCTACTCTCCAGCAGGTTCCACGTGCAGAGAGATGCCATACCTCGATCTACGGGGCCTCTACTCGACCCACGCGTGCAGGGACTTTACATACCTCGCGCCTCGCACCTCGAACAGTGTTCATAAGGACCTTCGCCTGTCTCTCTTGATCCGTATATCATTGTCTCCATCCCAGGTACGCTTCTCAATGAACAAGTACAGAAAAAGCTTGGATGGCAGCCCGACATGTCAAATCACCATCCCTAATACACCTCCTACAAGGAGGGCTATATTAGAGCCCCCAGGTGACAGTTTATACCAATCAGGAAAGAGTGCCCAATCCAAGGCACTGTGCTCCTTCACCAACCTCCTGAACCACCTGGAAGGAGAAGGTTGACCAACCTATCTAAGCCTCCTAGGCCTATGCCAAGAAGAACGCGCCTCCCTAGACACCAAGAGCCGCTCGTCTACATAAGAGCAGGAGGAAGAGGTGATGGGGAAAAAAAAGAGACAACACATTCTCTTCATTCTTACATTATCGTCCATTTTCTAGCACCCTCTGGCAGCAGAGAGTCCCCCAAGCTCTCCATCTCAGAGGTCTCTTATTTCCTTCGATCGTCCCACTGACTTGATTGTCGGAGTGTCTTTGCCGGAATCCTCGGTGCAGGTCTCCCCTGTTTTGCAGGTACTGCCCAATGGAGGGACAATACGGAAGAAGATTACTCATCACCGGAGAGGCCCACAGGAGGACCACCATAGTACTAAACCCCTTTCATTCCGACTACGATTATGTTCTCCTTGATCGTCTCCAATCGACGAGCCTGGTGATGCTGGCGGGGAGTCACTCATCTAGGCCACATAAGAGCTACTGGCCATGACGATTTAGGCGGCAACAATCATCATTCACTATCTCAAAAAAATAATGATCACCATCCTATGAAAGGTCATGTGCCTAAGTTCTAACAAAAGATGTAAGCTCATCAATTTATCATAGCCATCAAATCAATTAAGTTCTAGCAAAAGATATAAGCTCATCAATTTATCGTAGCCATCAAATCAATTAGCCATACCGCAGGACGGTTGGTTCTCTTTTCCCTAGCCCCCTTTAATTTTCAGTTTCTCTTGTCTTTCTTTGTTCTTTGGTCTACTTTTTTTTTTTTTTTTTTTCCCATCGCTTTGATATCTATTTTGTTCTTAATAGGATGCATGCTGATCCTTTTCACCATTTAGTAAAAAAAATCAAAAGATCATCAAACTCAACATAAACTTTGGCCATTATAAATATTTAGAAGGATTATCAAATTCAATATAAATCATTCTGACTACTATGAATATTTAAGAGGATCACTAAATTTAATGTAAACTATTTTAACTATTATTAATAGGATTGGACAAGATCCATGAGCAAGATCGGTTGCATTGGAAAATCAAATTATATGTCAAACTTTCAAAGATCATTACTTAGTCATATAATGCTCAAATAATTTTTTTTTCTTTTTTGAAAATCTAGTAACTTGTCAAGATCTATGATACATCGCCAATTTTTTCTGGACATTGAAATAGGCCAAAATTCCACCATCTGGGCTTTTATAACAAACTAGTCAAACCAAGATATTTTTGTTTTTTTGAAGAGTATCTTCTAATATGAGAAGAATTAAGTAAAGTAATAAAAAGGCAAAGTTAAGGTAGAAGTTGAAATCTATTTTCTATAAAATTTTAAATTTTTTCATAATTATTTTTACTAATTATGTTTATTTTCGAAAAGCTATACTTATTCAAACTAATAAAGGGATCTAGTCCAAATTATATAAGAATGGATCTCATTATTATAAATAAAAGATAGATACTTTAATTTTGATTTATTAATTAAATTATCAAGAAAAAAAATTACCCACATCCTATTTTTATTAATTTTTTATTTATTTTGAAATTATTTTGAAAGATTTGAGTTAAGCTGAAAAAATTCTTTTTCTCCCTAAATGAATCCAAACTAAAGCTATATGGAAGAATGATAAAATAATTTTCTAATATCAAACCAAAATGAGAAGAGAGGATTTTGTCCCAATAATCATACCAGTTCACTTAGTAACCAAAAGCTCTATATTTGAATGTGGATGGCGCAATCATGGGTATTTGGGCTTAGGTAATTAAAGTTCAAGCGGCATCTTTCCCTTTCTCTCAATTCAAGGGAAAGAAATAAAGAGTCTAGTTTTTAATATTTTTGTTAGTTATTAATAGCACAATCATATTTGAAAAAATTATTCTCCGTTAATCAAATTTACAAAAAGGCCAAAAAATCATAATAATTCAAACAAAACACTCCTTGTTAGCTCCATTTTAACTCATGGACCATGTTTAAACTTACGGTGATGTGGAAAGATAATTTTATCTATGCTCCAACTAATAAAATAGTTTATTATAAAAAGTATATGAACCTTAGCGTTTTTATACATTTCAGATAGGGGTGATTTAAAAAAAATAAATAATAATAATTAATTAATTTATAAATAAAGAAAAAGATAAATTTGCTCTTTTATAGTCATAGTATGAGGCCAATAGCTAACCTGATATTAAAAAACTGACTCGAATACAAAAGGAAAAGAAAAAAAAAAAAGGGAAACGGAACAGAGTTCCCCTATTTGAGTTGGAGTCGCCCAACCGTGGCTCCTTCTGGATTTCGTCGGAAACAAGGAAACCTGGACTCCATCATCCATAAAGCCTAAGCTTCCTCCTTATCGAGCGATCAATTGTTCATATCACCAAGGAGGTGGGAAAAGAAAATTCATGCCCTTGCTTAGCCATCGTCTTTTCTAGCCGTGTTACCCTCCTCAAGGCCTCGTCAGCATTGTGCTGCCCACACCACTCCACTCCCCTGACCTTACCATTCATTGAGCCCTCATCGATGGCCAAGATTCTATTGAGAGGTTATCAAATTCTCACCACACACATCATCCCCTATTTCTGCAATCGACCAACCACACCATGTCTTCCTAAGGACTCATTTGGTTGATAGGAAGTAGATGGGAAAGTGTTAATTTCAAGAAAGTAGAGAGCAAGCCTCTTATTTAGTTGGAATTTTAAGAAAAAAGATAATAGAAAAAAGTTTTTTCATTAAATTTTTATATTTCATGGAAAGTAGAAATTCATGGAAGAGATAGGTTTTGGAACTTTCCAAGGAATTAATGGAAAATGACGATATTGTTTTTTATTTTCAAAAGTACCCTTGAAGATCAAGGGCTGAGATTTTATAAATAATGGATGGATAGTGTTGCCGCCAAGACCGTCGTGGCCCATAGCTGCTGCCGGCGTCGGAGTGTGCTCCTGTCGCTGCCTGCCGGTCCTCTGCTCCTGGACCTGCGAAACAGGGGTTAGTGACCCAGGCCGGGGTTTCCAGCGGGGGCACTCCGACGATCAAGTCAGTGACGATCCAAGGGAACAGATCCTCCTGGTCGGGCTCCTCTTGATGGACTCCGCACTAGGAAGAGTGGGAAGGAGAAACGCAACAGGGGGAGAGTGATAGCGGGGACAGAGGGGTTCCCTGTCCCTCCGCTTCTCCTTGTTTCCCGGTGGTTTTCCCTCAACCGTGGTGTTGGTGGTGGCGCTTCGCCCTGTTGGTCGAGCTTGCGCTTTGTGTCTACGGTGGATTGTTGTTGCTATGTTACTGGTATATTACCTCCCCCTCTTTGGGGGTGCCGATCGTTCTTTGTAATTGAAAATTGGTCATTGGAGCCTGCCTCGGGATCCTCGCTGGGTTGGCAGGCGCGTGTGGCAAGATCCCGTGCCATGGACGGGACGCCTTGCCTAACAAGTGGTAGGGGAAGCTTCCATTCCTTCTGACATCCTCTCCGGTCGCTCCATTCCGGGAAGCCTGGCAGAGCCTCGATCCGGGGGCCACTGCCCTAGGGGTGCGTGCTCTCTAGCTAGCCCATCTCCTGGAAGTACGGCCGGACAGGTAGTTATGGCGGCATGGGGGGCACCGTTCTATGGTCCTCGGGCGGCTCGTCGGTGTCCTTGGATGGCAAGGTCTGCTCTGGTCTGGGCGCTCCGAGCTCGTGCGGTCACCTTGGTGGAGAAGGGAAGAGCGTGGGCCCGGTCTAGAGGGTGCGCCCTTGAACAGGCTCCACATTAGCGGGCGAGCTCTTGGCTCGACCTCGACCGTAGGGCACTAACCTCCGAGGGTCTCGCTCTGGAGGGCGGAGGACAGACCCGGTCTAGAGGGCGCGTGCTCGGAGAGGCTCCACATCGGCGGGCGAGCTCTTGGCTCGACCCCGACCGCAGGGCACTAGCCTCCGAGGGTCTCGCTCTGGAGGGCAGAGGACGGACCCGGTCCAGAGGGCGCATGCTCGGAGAGGCTCCACATCGACGGGCGAGCTCTTGGCTCGACCTCGATCGCAGGGCACTAACCTCTGAGGGTCTCGCTCTGGAGGGCGAAGGACGGACCCGGTCCAGAGGATGCACGCTTAGAGAGGCTCCATATCAGTGGGCGAGCTCTTGGCTCGACCTTGACCGCAGGGCACTAACCTCCAAGGATCTCACTCTGGAGGGCGGAGGACGACTCTGACCTTGGCATCGAGCTCATGAGTTCGACCCGGCGGAGGACTGAGCTCGACTTGCTATCCTGAGGGAGCTTAGCCCAGCTCGGTAGTGGGATCCAAGCTGGGGAGTCGACGTGGCGTCTTCCATGGTGGCCTCCCTCAATGTGGCGCCCGTCAGCTATCCATGTCAGCGGTCTCGCCACATCATTTGCCCCCACTCCTGAGGCTCGTTAGTGCATGGCGCTCGAGGCGAAGGGAGTAACAGCAATGCTAACGTGGAGAGGCAAAAATCTGGCGCAATGACGACCGCGATCGCTGGCGCTTCGAGGGGTGGCCCCGCCGGCCAGTGCAGGGGTGCCGCGTAGCCACGTCCGAGGGGCAGTTAATGTTGGCGTAGAATTTTAAGTGGCTCAGACTCCTTTTTCGTCAAGGGGCAGCACGTGGCACAGATCCGTTGGTGAGGGGGTCATAACAGCATGGATTTGATGGGTCCTTTCGAAGTGAAAAGAAAAATTTATCATCCAGAATTCCCTTTCTTTCGAATCCTTCGTGCTCGTTGCAGTGTCCAGACCTTTCTTCCTCCGTGATCTGCATCCGTTCTTCTCTCCTCTAGGGGTAGGCTTCTTCCTTCTCATTTCAGCATGTCTCGTCCGGAGTCTTTCGCCCGGAGGGTGGTGCTCTCCTCCTCCGACGAGGACTCGGAGGGGGAGTAGTTTAGGATTAGCATGAGACCGGCCCTTCCTGCCCCCCCTGTGTCCATCAAGGAGTTAGAGGTCATTTCTTCCCTTCCTACCGGTCCTCCTCTTCTGCTTGAACCAGCCCTTGAGTCTGTCCGGTCAACAGGTCCAGGCGGGGTCGCTTCGACAATTTTCGTCGTGGAGCTGGAGGCCATCCAGGATGCCTATGGGATCCCAGCTTCCGTTCGACTCATGGTCCCTCGACCCGGGGAGCGGGTCACTTCCAGTGGCCCGGGGTGTCTCACCTTCTATGAGGGGACCTTTTCTGGGGGTCTCCGATTCCCCTTCCATCCTTTCTTCTTGTCTGTTCTGAGCAACTATCGTCTGGTCCCCGCCCAGTTGGTCCCAAATGCCATTAGGGTCATCTTCTCCTTCCTCATACTCTGTCATGTTCACGGGTTTGTCGCCCGGTTCTTCCTGTTCAGGGTGTTCTTTACCCTGAAACGCCACCCGATCGAGGATGGGTGGTGGTCTCTGTCTTCTCGCCCGAAGGGGATCAAGTTCGAACTTCCCTCTTCCATCAAGGTATGGAAGAGCAAGTTCTTCTTTGCAGACGTCGAAGGGGTCGACTGGGCCTGGAGCGAGCCGGACCAGTCCCTAAACCGGATCTTTGCGGTCGAAGTTGCCGATCAGGATGACTACGATCAGCTTCGCACGGCTCAGATCC
This sequence comes from Areca catechu, assembly GCA_021397845.1. Taxonomy (NCBI): domain Eukaryota; kingdom Viridiplantae; phylum Streptophyta; class Magnoliopsida; order Arecales; family Arecaceae; genus Areca; species Areca catechu. The sequence goes on from CM038041.1 coordinate 13,279,584, forward strand.
CTTCTTTGGAGGTCCTGCTATCGGAGCAGAACCTTCTTATCGCCAGGGTCGACTCATCAGCCGGGCTAGGTAGGTTCAGCTCTTTCTTCCATATGCATTTCTTCTTTTCTCTATTTTGGGCTGACTTTCCAAGCTCTTGTGTGCAGGGTTGAACCTTCCAGAGGGCGAACCGTTACTGGTCCCCAAGAAGAGGCTGTCCACCGGGGTGGCTGCCGAGCCTCCCTCGAGGCGGGCCCGAGTCCAGGGGACGCCGATGTCTACTCCTGCTGTGCCGACCGCCTCAAAAGGAAAAGAGGTTATGGGAGCCCCTGTGCAACGGGCAAGGCCACAGGCAGAACCTCCCATCCCGGAGCCCGTGGCGGCCATCCGGACCGATGCTGAACTCCCTATCTTGGAGCCGGTGGCGGCCATCTAGGCTGATGCCGTTGCTGCTGCTCCGCTTCGCTCTCCGGGTCCAAAGATAGTCGAAGCTGAGGGAGGGGAGACCCGCCCTAGAGATTCTCTGATGATGGGGGCAACGACCGCAACAACGCTGGATCCTCGACCGGTTCTCGGGGGTCCCACTGCTAGAGGGATAGGCGCACCTGCTCCCCGGGAGAGCAGGAGAGATGAGGCGAGGCACCGCCTTCCGTTCAAGCTGGGGCCAGAGAGCTCCTTGGCCGACAACCGCGCCCTGGCCTATCGCATGATGGACTTCTCCATCCAGTAATATGACCGGGAGGAGATGGATGGGCTACCGGTCGAAGCCGTGATCGACAGTATTTTTTCCCATCTCTACACAGTAAGCAGCCTCATCTTCTCCCTCTTCTCTTCTTCTTCTCTCTTTTTTTTTTTTGACTTCCCATACAATGCAGATGGGTGTCGAGGCCCTCTTCATTAGGAGCTGCTGCCACAACTGGGAGCAAGCTAAGCAGCAGCGGGCGGCCGAGATCATGTCGTTGAAGGCCGATCTGGAGAGGAGGGCTAACTCCGAAGGGGCGCTTGGCTAGCGGGTCAAGGACCTCGAGAAGCAGCTCACCGATTCTGAGGGACGAGCGAAGGAGCTCCAAGAGAATCTTGATCACGAGCAGGAGGAGTCGAGGAAGAAGACCGAGGAGCTTGCCGACTCCGAGCGGAGGTTGGACGTGGTTATCGTCAAGGTGGCCCGGCAAAAGAGGACCGCTCAGTCCCTCCAAGCTCGACTGATGGCAGAGGAGGAGAAGTCCGTCATAGCTCAAGGGGCAGCAGATGAGGCGGCCAAGTTGGTTGCGGACGCCAGGCATAAGGTGGCCACAGCAAGGAAGGAAACTGGGAAGGCGGTGGAAAGGTACAAGGCCTTGGAGGAGTTCCTCGTTGAGATCCAGCAAACGGCGTCGGACTCCTTCTTCAAAGGCTTCGTGTACCTGCATCGCCTAGTCAAGGAGTTCATCTCGGTCAAAGGCCACAGCTACCTTGACTATCTGGGTACTTCAGACCAAGAGGCGGGCATTGAGGGGGCCGTGCCAGCTGAGCCTGAAACCGCGCGGCCAGAAGCCCCTGCTGATGGAGACTCCCGGCCCAGCGACCCGTCTAGTAGATAGTCACTCTTTGCTTCTTCTTCTGTATTTAGCAGGGCCACTCGGCATGTCGGGGGCCCATAGGATACTTGTAATTGACACCCAATTAATGAAATGCAAACTTTCTTGCAATTGTGTTTCTTGCCTGGCTCTTCTCCTTCACTCCCCTTCTTCTTTTGTCTTTCCTTTTAATGTATGGGGAGATCAGAGAGGGCACCTGAGAGCTGCTGAGCTCGGCGGTCTCTAGGCCAGAGGTCTGAGCTCCGGTCTTGAGCTGGCATCCTGGAGCTGGGCTCGGGGACGTGGATGGTTGAGAGCTGCATGGCTCGAAGGTCTCTTGGTCGGAGGTCTGAGCTCCGGTCTTGAGCTGGCATCCTGGAGCTAGGCTCGGGGACGTGGATGGTTGAGATCTGCGTGGCTCGAAGGTCTCTTGGTCGGAGGTCTGAGCTCTGGCCTTGAGCTGGCATCCTGGAGCTGGGCTCGGGGACGTGGATGGTTGAGAGCTGCATGGCTCGAAGGTCTCTTGGCCGGAGGTCTGAGCTCCGGTCTTGAGCTGGCATCCTGGAGCTGGGCTCGGGGACGTGGACGGTCGTAACTTCGATGATGTTGTATCTTCCTCTTGTTCCCTCTTTCTTTCCTTCCCCACTCTTCTCTCATTCATTTTTCATTCATCTTTTCATCATTCATTCATCATTTTCATTTTTTTTCATTTCATTTTTCATCATCATCATTTTTTTTTTAGAGTGGGGAGATCAAAGGAGAGGATGCTGGCTGTACCCCCACTTTGTTCTCTTTCTTTCCTTCCCCTCTCGTCTTCTTTTCGAGTGGGGAGATCAGAGAAGGGGGCTGCCGGGCTTCCCCCCTTTGTTCTCTTTCTTTCCTTCTCCTCTCGTCTTCTTTTCGAGTGGGGAGATCAGAGAAGGGGGATTACCGATCTTTATTGCCTTGGAGCTAGGCTCGAGGCCTTCTTGGGCATGGAGCTAGGCTCGGGCCTAGGGGGTTGCCTGAGATATTGGCTTAGATCTTTGGCACCTTGGAGCTAGGCTCGAGGCATTGACGGGAGCTGCGTAGCCCCGTGATCTCTTGGCATCTCGGAGCTAGGCTCGGAGATGTTTGAGATAGAGAGCTGCTTGGCTCAAAGATTCTCCGACATCCTAGAGCTGGGCTCAGGGACGCTTGGAGTTGGAGAGCTACGTGGCTCGAAGTTCCTCTAGCATCCTGGAGCTAGGCCCGGGAATGCTGGGAAGTGGGAGCTACGTGGCTCGGAGATTCTTCGATGTCCTGGAGCTGGGCTCGGGGATGCTTGGAGTTGGGAAGCTACATGGCTCAAAGTTCCTCTAGCATCCTAGGGTTGGGCCCGGGAATGCTGGGAAGTGGGAGCCATGTGGCTCGAAGATTCTTCGACGTCTTGGAGCTGGGCTCAGGGATGCTTGGAGTTGGGGAGCTACGTGGCTTGAAGTTCCTCTAGCATCCTAGGGCTGGGCCCGGGAATACTGGGAATCGGGAGCTATGTGGCTCGGAGATTCTTCGACGTCCTGGAGCTGGGCTTGGGGATGCTTGGAGTTAGGGAGCGACGTGGCTCGGAGATTCTTCAACGTCCTGGAGCTGGGCTCGGGGACGCTTAGAGTTGGGGAGCTACATAGCTCAAATATCCCTCCACGTCCTGGAGTTGGGCTCGGGGATGCTTGGAGTTGGAGAGCTACGTGGCTCGATATTTCTTCGATTTCCTGGAGCTGGGTTTGAGGGTGTCGTTGGTATTCTCCTACAAGACAAATAGACACTTGCACGAAAAAAAAACCATTGTTATTTATTGTTGGGAAACCTTATATCATTGATAGTATTTTCACAAGTTGCAGGTGTTCCATGTCCTGGGAAACCTGATGCCATCGAGATCCTCGAGGTAATAGGCCCCTTGCGAGAGGGCTTCAACTACTTTGTAGGGGCACTCCCAGTTCGGGGAGAGCTTGCTGCACTCCCTAGGCTTGGACGCCTCCACCCACCGCAGCACTAGGTCTTCGGGCTTGAAAGCTTTTGTCCGGACGCGGGCGTTGTAGTACCGGGCCACTCTTTGTCGGTAGGCCGCCATCCGTAGGCGGGCTTTGTCCCTTGCTTCTTCAAGAAGATCCAGGTTGAGTAGGAGGTGTGCCGAGTTCCGCACTTCATCGTATTGCTGCACCCGCAACATAGGCACGCCAAGCTCGACGGGGACGACTGCTTCGGCACCGAAGACGAGGTTGAAGGGCATTTCATTGGTCGCTGTCCTGGGCGTTGTGTGGTAGGCCCACAGGATGCTCGTGAGCTCTTCTGTCCACATGCCCTTAGCTTGGTCCAGTCTGGTCCAGAGCCCTTAAAGGATGGTCCGGTTGGTCACCTCGGCTTCCCGGTTTGTTTGGGGGTGAGCTATTGAGGTGAATCGATGTTGGATGCCATGGGCTGCGCATAATCCTTCGAACTCACGGTTGTCGAATTGTCGCCCGTTGTCGGTGATGATGCAACGGGGGAGCCCAAAACGGCAGATGATTGACTTCCAAAAGAACTGGCGAACATTGGCTTCCGCGATCCAAGATAGCGGCTCTGCCTCGACCCACTTGGTGAAGTAGTCGATCACCACTAGCAGGAACTTTCATTGCCCTGATGCTGGGGGGAACGGTCCCAAGATGTCCATTCCCCACTAGGCAAAGGGCCAAGGGGCTAAGAGTTGGGAGATCGGCGCCGCCGGCTGATGCTGTATATTGGCGTGGCGCTAGCACTTGTCACACCTTTTGACGGAGTTGGCTGTGTCTTCTCTCATGGTCTCCCAAAAGTACCCCTGGCGGAGAGCTTTGTAAGCCAGTGTCCTCCCTCTCACGTGGTTCCCGCAGAGGCCTTCATGTATTTCTTGGAGCACAAAGGCCGCCTCGGCGGGCCTGAGGCATCTCAAGAGTGGGTAGGAGTATGATCGATGGTAGAGTTGGCCCTCCATCAGGATGAACCAAGAGGCTTTCTTTCTAATGAGGGTGGCTTATGTGCGGTCTTTTGGCAGGGTGCCATCAGTGATGTACCGGATATACTTGTCCATCCAGCTCGGCTCGGGGGCGACTTGATGTACCTCCGTTGGGTTCTCGTAGCTGGGACTTTCAAGGTGCTCGATGTAGGCACGCCGCAGGGACAAGTCCGGCAGGGTCGTGAGTCTGGACAATGCATCGCGCGTGCATTCTCTCCTCGGGGGATGTGAAAAATGCTGAAGTGCCAGAGGCCTGCCGCGCTCGTGCGGACTCGTTCCAGGTACTTCATCATCTGGATGTCCCTTGCTTCATACTTCCCGGATACTTGTCCGGCGACTAATTGGGAGTCGGTGAAGACTTTTAAGTCCTACACACCCAGCTCGCGGGAGACTCTTAGGTCCGCGAGGAGTGCCTCATACTCCACCTGGTTATTAGTTACGGCGAACTTGAAGCAGAGAGCGCATTCCACCACAACACCATCACAATTGGTCAGGATGAGGCCTGCTTCGCTCCTGCCGAAATTGGATGCTCCATCTACGTGAAGAATTAACAGCTCTTCTCCTGGCCCAGGCTTCGTTGCTGTCTGCTCTGGCTCCTCGATGAGCCCGGTGCACTCGACCACGAAGTTGGCCAGGACTTGGGCCTTTTGTGATGACCTTGGTTGGTATGCTATGTCGAATTCACTGAGCAGCAGGGACCACTTAGCCAACCTCCCGGATATCTCGGGTCGGGTGAGGATAGTCCTTAGTAGCTGGTCCGTCACCACCATATTGGGTGTGCTTGGAAATAGGGCCTGAGGTGCTTAGCAGACATTATTAGTGCAAAAATGAGTTCTTCAGAGTAAGTGTACCTGATCTCCGTGTCACGGAGGATTTTGCTGGTGTAGTACACCAACTTCTGAGATTTGTCCTAGTATGTGCGGATGAGAACTGAGCTGACCGCTCCCAGTGTCATCGCCAGGTACAGCAAGAGCTCTTCCCCCTCCTCCGGCCCGGAGAGCAACGGAGGGGAGGTGAGGAGATTCTTCAACTCCTCGAAGGCTGTCCTGCACTCCTCGGTCCAGGTAAAGTCGTGCATCTTGCGTAGTGCCTTGAAAAATGGCTTGCAACGGTCGACCGACCTCGAGATGAATCTACTGAGGGCGGCGTCGCGTCCCGTCAGGTGCTGGACCTGCTTCTTGGAGGTCAGGTGTTCCATGTCGATGATGGCCTGCACCTTCTTCGGGTTCGCTTCAATGCCCCTTTGGGTGACCATGAAGCCGAGGAATTTTCCCGTGGCCACCCCGAAGGCGCACTTTGTCGAGTTCAGATTCATCTGATGCTGTAGCAAGTTGTGGAAGGACTCAGCGAGGTCAGCTACGTGGCTCGAACCCGGCTTGCTCATGACGAGCATGTCGTCCACATACACCTGCATTTTGCGGCCAGTTTGGCTCTTGAAGACCTTGCTGACCAGGCGCTAATAGGTGGCCCCCGCATTCTTCAGGCCGAAGGGCATCATCTTGTAACAGTACGTCCCCTGGTCGATGACGAAGGCAGTGTGCTCCTCGTCGTCCAGGTGCATGCAGATTTGATTGTACCTGGAAAATGCATCCATGAAGGAGAGCAATCGGTGGCCCGAAGTGGCATCCACCAACTAGTCGATCTTCGGGAGAGGAAAGCTGTCCTTCGGGTAGGCTTTATTGAGGTCGGTGTAGTCCACATAGATACTCCATTTGCCGTTATTCTTCTTGACCATCACCACATTCGCCAGCCAGCTCGGATACTGGACCTCTCGAATGAAACCGGCATCCACGAGTTTGTCTACCTCTTCTTTGATGGCTACCTGTCTCTCCGGGGCAAAACTTCTTTTCTTCTGCCGAACTAGCTTGTGCTTTGGGTCGACACTCAATTTATGAGTAATGATATCAGGGGGAATCCTGGCATGTCTGCCGCCATCCAGGCGACCATATCCGCATTCGCCCGTAGGAATTCCAGCAGTTGGATCCTCTACCCCTCAGGTAGCTAGGCTCCGATCTGCACCGTCTTTGCGGGATCGTCTCCAAGCAGATAGGAAAGTAGATGCTCGACTGGGCCCCCTCTAGGGTCTTGGGCCCTTTGGTCGAGGTCATCCGCACTGGGATCATCCTGAGGGACCTTGGTCCCAGGGAGAGTTTGTAAGCAATGTTGCACCGGCTGGGGTGCTCCTCTCATCTCCCCGACACCGTAGGGAGTTGGGAATTGTACAAGTTGCCTCTTGGTGGAGACAACGGCGTCACGCAAGTTGAGCCCGAGTCAACCCAATATCACATTGTAGGCGGAGGGGAACCTTACAACTATAAAAGTCATCATGACGGTGCTCTGTCGAGGTGGGGTTCCGGCAGTGACCGCGAGAGTGATTTCTCCTTCTACTCTTACAGAATTGCCCGTGAAACTGACAAGGGATGTGTGTAAGGGTCTAAGCTGATTGGAGGAGAGATTCATCCTGGAGAAGGCATCATAAAAAAGCACATCTATGGAGCTTCCACTATCAACCATGATGCGCTTTACAGAATGCTTCGCGATCGTCATTTCGACGACCACAACATCATTATTTACATTTTTTCCCCCGTCTTTCCCCTCCCTCATAAAGGGAAGTACATTTTCAGAGTCCCCTACCCCTCGGGCCTTCTTGGACGCGCGCGCTACTCCCCAGGAGATCATGCCCACCAGCTTCTCGGTGGGACGGTTGTCGGTGGCTGGAGCTAGCGGGAGAGCGACGAGCGCCTGGGACTCCGCTTGAGGTCTGCCCCCCATGAACCTCTTGAGGTAGCCTTTCTTGATGAGTTCCTCAATCTCCCACTTGAGGTTGCGGCATTCCTCGATGTCGTGGTCGTGGTCGCGGTGAAAGCGGCAGTACTTCGTCTTATCATGGCCAACGGTGGTCCTCAGCAGAGGCGGGCGCCTCAAGTAGTCCTCGCCCTCGATCTCCATAAGGATTTTTGTCCTCGGGGCGAGGAGAGGGGTGTAGCTTTCCTTAGGGACAGGTGTCCCTCTCGGCCTTGGCCGGTCCCTCCGGGAGCTCTGAGCCTGGGGTGCTGGCTTCCGGGTCCCGGACATTTCAGCAGGGGCCAACTTCTTCAGGGGTCCTTCGTCGAGCTCCCGCCTCGCACGGTCCGCCTCCTCAGCACGGATGTACTTCTGGGCCCGGAGAAGGAGCTCGGAGTAGATTTTGGGGGGCTTCTTATCCAGCGAGTAGGTCATGCAGGAGGTCCTGAGCCCTCGCTTCAGTGCCAGCATGGTCACTGGCTCTTCAAGATTGTAGATTTCCAACGCAGCGGCCTTGAAGCGGGTCATGTAGTCCCGTAGGGGCTCGCGGTCCTGCTGCTAGATGGAGAAGAGGTTGTCTGCCTCCCGTGGCAACTTCCTGCAAGCATCGAAGTGAGCCACGAACTTCTGCCCCAGCTGGGCAAAGGAAGTGATGCTCTCCCGCTCTAGATGGGTGAACCACACCCGGGCCGCCTTCCGGAGAGTAGCAAGAAAAGCGATGCAGAGAAGAGCGTCGGTGGCCCCTGGACCCTCATGAGGGTCCGGTAACTTTCCAGGTGGTATAGGGGTTCGGTGGTCGCATCATAAGGATCCACCTGCGGCATTCGGAATCAATGCGGGATCGGCTCTGCCTGGATCTCTTGGGAGAACGGGGGATGGGCATCGTAGCCCGGTGGCTCGCTAGCGGAGCCCGGCATGTTGGCAAACCGACGGGCAAACTCTGCCAGCTTGTGCTCATGTTCCTCCAGGAACCTTTCCGCCGCGCGCCGGATGGCTTCATCAATGGACCCCTCCACCGAAGAAGACAGAGAAGGTGATATGGATGCATGGCACCCGTGGCGGGGGGTCCTGCTTTTCTTGCCTCGGTAGAGTCTGGGCATCTCTCGCCTGAGGTCTGGTGAGCAGCTCTCCCTGTCAACAGAGCCGGCTCGTTATCTTTTCGCCGGAGCTTGGTGGCTGCCCCGGTTGTCGATGGTGGCCCACGGCTATGACGGCCTTCCTTGGAAGGAGCGCAGGCTATCGCGGGGAGCAACGGCATAGGCCGTCGGGGTCCCTGGCTGCTGGTGGATAGCCACGGACCGGTGCTGGTGCTGAAGCTGGCGCACTGCCATGGCAAGGACTTGCATCTGCTGGACAAGTATGACCAGTTGGGTTTCTGGTAGAGGTGGTAGGACCGGAGCGGGCGGCTCCGCTTCTTGGCGGTGCGGGTTTCCCCGGGAGTGGGAGTCCCCCACACGACTGGTGGAGGCCTCCCTTGCCCTTGTTGTCACCATCCTCCCGCCTGGCTTGTCTGTGAAAGGATGGAGGGTTTATTCGCCCTCCCCCTACCTGGCGCGCCAATCTGTTACTGCCAAGACTGTCATAGCCCGTAGCTACTACCGGCACCGAAGTGCGCTCCTGTCGCTGCCTACCGATCCTCTGCTCCTAGACCTGCGAAACAGGGGTTAGTGACCCAGGCCAGGGTTTTCGGTGGGGTCACTCCGACGATCAAGTCAGTGATGATCCAGGGGAATAGATCCTCCTGGTCGGGCCCTTCTTGATGGACTCCGTACTAGGAGTGGAAAATGTGTCGGTGAAGGAGAAATGCAACAGGGGGAGAGTGATAGCAGGGACAGAGGGGTTCCCTGTCCCTCCGCTTCTCCTTGTTTCTCGATGGTTTTCCCTTAACCGTGGTGTTGGTGGTGGCACTTCGCCTCTTGGTCGAGCTTGCACTTTGTGTCTGCGGTGGATTGTTGTTCCTATGTTACTGGTATGTTACCTCCCCCTCTTTGGGGGTGTCGATCGTTCTTTGTAATTGAAAATTGGCCGTTGGAGCCTGCCTCGGGATCCTCGCTGGGTTGGCAAGCGCGTGCGGCAAGATCCCGTGCCATGGATGGGATGCCTTTCCTGATAAGTGGTAGGGAAAGCTTCCATTCCTTCTGACATTCTCTCTGGTTGCTCCATTCCGGAAAGCCTGGCAAATCCTCGATCCGGGGGCCGTTGTCCTAGGGGTGCGTGCTCTCTGGCTGGCCCATCCCCTGGAAGTATGCCTTGATAGGTAGTTATGGTGGCAAGGGGGGCGTCGTTCCGTGGTCCTCGGGCGGCTCGCCGGCATCTTTGGATGGCAGGGTCTGCTCCGGTCTGGGCGCTCCGAGCTCGTGCGGTCACCTTGGTGGAGAAGGGAACAGCGCGGGCCCGGTCTATAGGGCGCGCGCTCGGAGAGGCTCCATATTGACGGGCGATCTCTTGGCTCAACCTCGACCGTAGAGCACTAACCTTCGAGGGTCTCACTCTGGAGGGTGGAGGACGGACCCGGTCCAGAGGGCGCGTGCTCGGAGAGGCTCCACATCGATGGACGAGCTCTTGGCTCGACCTCGACTGCAGGGCACTAGCCTCCGAGGGTCTCGCTCTGGAGGGTGGAGGATGGACCCGGTCCAGAGGGCGCGCGCTCGGAGAGGCTCCACATCGACGGGCGAGCTCTTGGCTCAACCTTGACTGCAGGGCACTAACCTCCGAGGGTCTCGCTCTGGAGGGCGAAGGACGGACCCGGTCCAAAGGGCACACGCTCGGAGAGGCTCCACATCGACGGGCGAGCTCTTGGCTCGACCTCGACCACAGGGCACTAACCTCCGAGGGTCTCACTCTGGAGGGCAGAGGATGGCTCCCACCTTGGCATCGAGCTCATGAGCTTGACCCGACGGAGGACTGAGCTTGACTTGCTGTCTTGAGGGAGCTCAGCCTAGCTCGGTAGTGGGATCCGAGCTGGGGAGTCGACGTGGCATCTTTCGTGGCAGCTTCCCTCAATGTGGCGCCTGTCAGCTACCCACGTCAGCGGTCTCGCCACATCAGATAGTTAGGATAAAATAATAAATAATAACATATACCAAGATCATATAATATTTTAATATATTTATTTTAATATATTATTTTATAATATTATATTTTAATATTTTAATAGTGATATATGCCAAAGTCATATATTATACTAATATAATTTTTTATTAATATTAATATAGTGCTTATGTTAATATATTAATATTTATATTAATATAATATTATATGTATATCTATATTAATAAATACATTATGTTAAAATATTATTATTATATTAATATAATATTAATATGTATATATTAGTTTTATGTTAATATAATAAATTATTATGATATAATATTATATTAAAATATATATTTATATATATATTAGTATAAATATAATATTATTATTTATACTAAGTTTGGGAGTAAAAAGGTATGGTCTTATATCTATTAAGAATATAATAGGTAGTTTATATATTCTTTCTAGAAAAATGCATGTTCAACCAAATATAAGCCATCTAAGAATTTTTTGATGGTCAACCAAATATGTCAAAATTCTTTTCTTAGAAAATAATTTTCTAGAAAATAACTTTTCAAAAAAAAAAATTAAGGAAGAAAAACTCATCCAACGAACCAAACAAGTCCTAAATTTATGGTCCTTGTCGAACATTTGCTGAGATCTCTGGCCTCCTAGTAATCACATGATGAAGCCTCATCTATCAGTGAGTAAGCCAAGATGCTTCGATTCCCAATTTAGGCGAACCATTGTGCTGGTTTTCCTTTTCTTCTCCTTCTATCTTGCTACCGATCACCATTGTATCTACTACCATCGCTAGTCATTGGAGCGTGGGCCTCTGGTAGGTGCTAGTCATTGAAGGTTAGGACAAGGGAGGCTCCAATGTACTCTGCTTCACAAACTGAGTCTACCACAGTAGACTGTTTGGAACTTTTCCAGCAGACAGCTCCTCTGTTTAGGATAAAAACAAAACCTGACACACTCTTGCTATCATATTTATATGACTAAAAACTGGAGTCAGTATATCCCACAAGTTTCGAGTCAGATTCTCCATAAATTAGCCATTGGTCCTTAGTATTTCGTAAATACTTAAGGATAGTTTTAACCACTTTCTAATGAGCTTCACTTGGGTCAGACTGGTATCTGCTCACTACACCTAGTGAGTGTACCACGTCTGGTCTAGTACATATCATGGCCTACATGATAGAATCCACTGCCAAAGCATATGGAATTCTATTCATACGCTCTCTCTCCTCAGGAGTTGTCGCACAATTCCTTTTGGAGAGATCAATTCCAGTGCCTATTGGGAGATAGCCCTTCTTGGAATTCTCCATGCTGAACCATTTCAGCATGGTGTCGATGTACGTAGACTAGGACAGTCCCAGAAGCCTCTTAGATCTATTTCTATATATCTTCATACATAGTATGTAAGAGGCTTCACCCAAGTCCTTCATAGAAAACTGAGATGATAACCAGACCTTTATTCCTTACAGTGCTGCGATGTCATTCCTGATTAAGAGAATGTCATCCACATACAGCACAAGGAATACAATCACAGAACCATTAGCCTATTTGTAAATGCAAGGCTCTTCTCCGTTCCTAACGAAGCCATTTGACTTGATACACTTGTCAAATCACATGTTCCAACTCCTTGATGCTTGCTTCAGTCCATAGATGGACTTTTGAAGTTTGCACACCTTTGACTTGTCTGTGGATGTGAACCCTTCAGGTTGTATCATATACACCTCCTCTTTCAGCTCACCATTCAGAAAAGCTGTTCGGACATCCATTTGCTAGATTTCATAGTCAAAGTGCATTGCTAAAGCAAGCATAATCTGAATAGATTTGAGCATTGCCACAGGAGAGAACGTCTCGTCATAGTTAATACCATAACGTTGATGATACCCCTTGGCAACCAGACGGGCTTTATAGGTCTCTACCTTTCTGTCTGTGCCCCTTTTTCTTTTGAAAATCCATTTGCACCCAATGGATTTTATCCCTTCAGGTGGATCAACCAATGTCCATACATTGTTGATCTCCATGGACTCCATTTCAAATTTCATGGCTCCTAGCCATGACTCAGAGTCAGACCTCTGCAACGCATCCATATAGGTGATCGGATCCTCATTGTTCTCATCGAGTTCAATGGGATCACCATCCCGAACCAAGAAATTATAGTATCTATCCGGTCGGCTCGGTACTCTATCGGATCTCTTTAATGGTTCCTGAGTGGGCTCTGGGTGTGATCTAATCACAGCCGGTTCTATGTTGTCCCTTAAGTGTGTCGGTTCTTCTACTTGTTGAACTTCACTAAGTTCAATCTTAGTGGCTATAGTCCCTTCACCAAGGAACTCATTTTTCAAAAAGATAGCCCTATGACTGACGAACAACTTTTGTTTCTCAGCTAAGTAGAAGTAATATCCCTTAGACTCTTTTGGATACCCAACAAATAGGCACCGGTCAGACCTAGGTTCAAGTTTGTCCGTTTCCAAATATTTTACATAAGCCAGGCACCCCCAGACCTGAAGGTATGAAAGTGTTGGCTTACGTCCAGTCCACATCTCATATAGTGTTTTACTAACGGACTTACTTGGACCCCTATTCAGAAGATAACAGGCTGATTTTAAAGCATATCCCCAAAAGGATAACGACAGAGAAGCAAAGCCCATCATGGACCGATCCATGTCTAACAAGGTTTGATTCCTTCTCTTAGACACTCCATTTAATTGTGGTATCCCTGGAGGTGTCCACTGAGAGAGAATCCCATTCTCCTCGAAATATGTCAGAAACTCGCTGGAAAGGTATTCACCACCTCGATTGGATCGAAGGGTTTTGATACACTTTCCAGTTTGTTTTTTTACTTTACTACGATATCGTTTGAACATTTCAAATGACTCTGACTTATGTCTCATCAAGAAGACATAACTGAACCTTGAAAGGTCGTCTGTGAAAGTAATGAAATAAATGTACCCACCCCTGGCACTAATATTCATGGGTCCGCATACATCAATATGTACTAGACTCAAAATTTCTTTGGCTTATTCACCTTTTCCAGTAAAAGGTGACTTAGTCATTTTTCCAAGAAAACAGGATTCACAGGTTGGAAGTGAACTATCTTCACTAAAATCGATAAGACCCTCAATTTTCAACATGTTTATCATGTTCCTATTTATATGACCTAGTCTACAATGACATAGGTACGCTTCGTTGACATTATCTATCCTAGGACGTTTGCTAGATGTGTACATTACGCTAACAGGTCACGATAGTACATAAATGCCATCATGTATTTGTCCAATCAAAATAACAGAATCATTCAAAATTATTTTGCAAATGTCATTCTTTATTAATAGTTCATAACCATACATGACCAATTGGCCTACAGAAATGATATTTAAAATGAAAGAAGGACAAAAATGATACTCATTCAAAATGATAGTACAGGACTCGAAAATAAGTTTAAGGACTCTCAACGCTAGAACTGGAACTCGGCTTCCATTTCCCACATTCAAGAACCTCTCACCATCCTTGAATCTTCTATTAACTTGAAGTCCATGCAAAGAATTACAAATATGAATTGGACTTCTTGTATCCAATACTCAGTTAGTAGTATCACAAACAGAAAAAATACAATGTGTTATCATATAAATACTTTGTCCAGGACCATCCTGCAACTTTCTCTTCTTGGACCTGTTTCGATCAAGGGATATAATATAAAGAGGACAGTTCCTCTTCCAGTGTCCCTGCTTCTTGCAGAAGAAGCACTCTGCACGACTTTGATCAGCCTTCCCTTTCTTGGCCTGACTGGGCCCAGAAGCACCAAGCACCATTTTCCCTTTATTCTTCTTCTTCCCTTTCTTAAAGGGACGACGCCCTCCCAAGGAACCTCCCACAAGATTCACCATCCCTTTATTCAACTGGTGGTCTTTCTCATAAGTCTACAGTAACCCTAACAGACCATGGTAGTTGACTGCAGGCTTATTCATTCTATAATGATCGAGAAAGTCTAGATAGGAGGGGAGAGAATTCAAAATCGCATCTTTCCCAAGCTGTTCATGCAAGGGACATCCAAGCTTGCCAGGCGCTCAATCATCTCGATCATGTACAGTACATGATCAGTGATTGAGGCCCCATCATGCATCCGTGCGTTGTAGATAGCACAGGTGACCCTGTACCTCTCAACGTCGTCTAGTGTTCCGAAAGACTCCTTCAACCTTTGAAGGATTTCTTTCGGCTGGGCTTCCTCGAATTTGCGATTGAACTCATCGTTCATCGCGGCCAACATGATGCATCGGACAGTGGTCCTGTCAGAGAGCCACTTCTGATAAGTATCTTTGACCGAATCCCGAGCATTGGCAGCAGGGATCTCAGGTGCCGGATTCGATATCACATACAAATCCGTTCGTGCTCCAGGACAATCCTGAGCCTTCGATACCAGTTATCAAAATTGGGTCCATTGAGCTCTCGTTATTGAGAAGAGACAGGAGTGACAGGTTGGAAGACATCTGAAAAGAAAACCAAAACTAATTAGTGTATATTAATTATTAACCTAAAGACATGGACTTAAGTCTAAAGGTCCCTCCCACTATTTTTCTTAGATTGGTAGCCTCTACCTCCAATCCGAGGAATTACTTTAATTCCCTAGTGGGTACCAGAGTCCAATAGACAACACATGAGCCCGACTTTAGCCGGCCCACCCATGCGTGTCTAAATGTAGATTTTTTAACCGATCACTTCACCAAGTAACCTCTAGTAATTGGATTTTGCCCCAAAGAGCACTTCAATCGACCTTTGGGTCTCTTATTGAAGGTCCTGGTTAGGTCCAACCATTAACATGACAAAATTCAATGCTTCTAACTAATGAATGGTCAAGCCCGACTTTGGCCGGCTCACCTAACCACCGTTAAGAGAGTCGCACTGAGCCATCATATTAGGAATAGCAATTCCAATAGCCCGATGAACACCCGATCTTTGGATCTACCGATGAGCACCGAACTAATGGACACATTACTATCCCACTTAATAGGAGGCTAGGACTTGGTTATCTCTATAACTTTGTCCTTTTAAGGATCTAATAATTTAGAGAGTTTTGATTAATGTGATAGATAAAGAGAAGAGAAGACATGGATCAACCTCCCACTGGCCACATCAGTAAAGGAGGGTTACACATAACTAATGATTCATGGACACCTAAAATTAGTCAAGACTGATAACCTAGATGACAAGGGTTAACATGAGTCAATGAGCTATCTAATCAATCCTGATTGACCACATTGGCCAGGTAAGTGAGATCATAGGTTGGGTTCCATCATTAACCATCTTGCCTAGACACCAACAGAGTTGGCTAGGTAAGAGGTAGCATCAAAGAATCATGATCACAATGCCAAACTTACCTCGACACCAATCGGTTCATCAGACTCGATTAGACTAGCCTAAAGACTCGGGCTTTCCACTGAGCCATAAATTAGATCCATTTAAATTATGGACTAATCAATCTAACTATTAGATAGATCTAGAGAAGAAATCCTAACTCAACATTTGATTAGATTAGTTCTCTAACATGTCCAATGAATCTAAACTTAGGTCTAACCCAATCAAGGACCTAATAGAAGCTAATCCATGATCCTTAAGATTTATTGAAATGACTTAAGTTCTTTGAATTACATTCCTAGAGAACTTAGTCGATCTTAATTCAAAATTAAGTTCAATGGCCTTAAATAAATTAAAAAATTTTAATTTATCATGTAAAATAATTTTACAACAAATTCAAAATTTAAATTTACTATTTTCAGCATTTTTTGCAGCCAAGTATCGATACTTTAAGAGCAAGTGTCGACTCAAGGCCTGAGACAGGGAACAGAAAATAGAACAACATGTTTTCTGGCACTTCTCAAGTGTCGGCACTTCAAGGGTTAAGTGTCGACAATTCAGGCTCAAGTGTCGGCACTTCAGGCTCAAGTGTCAGCACTTCAAGGGTTAAGTGTCGACACTTCAGGCTCAAGTGTCGACACTTCAAGGTCAAGTGTCGACACTCCAGTCTATCTCAGAATAAAAATAGAAACCAGATCTCAAAAAATTTTCCCATGAGTCGACACTTCAAAAGCCAAGTATCGACTCATAGCCTGAGACAATAAAAAAATAGTGATTTTAAATCTGATGTTTCTCCAAACATACAATCAAAATCAATCAATAAAAAACTTTTATATCTTATCTAAAATCATTTTATGATCATGCCATTAGATTAAAACATTTTTAACCTAAATTTTCTTTCTTCTTATTTTCGTTTTCATGAGTCAATCACAGTGGCACCCTTACATGCCATAGGAGACCCCATTGAATAGGAAGAGAGGGTCTTGCAGCCCTACTTCTCTCCTATGACCGGACGGCCTGGTGAAGCACTCAATCCAAGTACTTAAGAAGAAAAGGGATGTTATTAGCATGCTAGCATCATTATACTACAAAAAGAACCTATTGCCTCTGATACCATTGAAGGTGAAAAACACCTACACCTAGCATACATTATGCAAGAAAAATAGGGTAGAAGAAAAACATTTTAAATTATTTTTAGATATGCACAATAGAAGGCTCGGTGGATAGATCTAAACTATCTATCAATCTGTCCACAACAGGAACTAGTATAAAGACCTAGCATGCATTTAATATCAAAAATAACACAAATATAAAAGTCATACCTCTATACCTTGACGAGTGCTGGAGAGAAGCTGTGAACAGCTCTGAGGAGGAGGAGGGCGCACGAGCCACACAAGCATCTGACCTCTATAGGATGTCCACACCTGGGCTCGATTCTGATCAACTCCCTCGGAGTGCTAGCTCTTCGGAATCCTTAGCCGATCTTCTTCTTCCAGGAAGACTAGGAGGAGAGCAGGAACCCTTTCCCAAAATCTCACTCCCCAAACCTAGCTTGATTGCTAGGCAGCACACACCCATTCCCTAAAGCTCTCACTCTTCTCAATCCTCTTCTCCCAAAAATTCTTTTGCTGCTGTTGTGTTGTAGTCTTGTGTGTAACCCTAGCAGCCACTACAAAGACCTCTATTTATAGGGGTAGCAGGGAGAGGGAGAAGAAGGAGGAGAGATGAGATGAGAGAATGGGGGAGATGATCAAGGTTATTCCAAATGGGTCCAACCCAAAGAGGAAAGTATGACCTTCATACCATAAAACCTTGGAGCCAAAACTGGTTTGAATTCGAAATTCAAACTAGGTTAAAACGTGCCAAAAAATCCTCCACGAAATCCTCCCAGAAAATCTGCTCGTCACAGGAAGTGTCGACACTCAAAAAAGGCCAAGTGTTGACACTTCACCAAGTGTCGACACCTGCAAAATTTCAAGTTTCGACACTTGGAGCAAAGTCAATCATATTGACTTCAAGTGATGACAAACGATTCCCAATCATCGATTAGCCATAAGATCAGATAGAAATCCTTTATAGTGTATGACCCTATAGGTTCGAACACTAAGCCGGTAGTACTGGAACATTTCCAGTACCAATCAAAGTCCTCATCTAGCAATGATACCCAATGTCCAGATAGGTCGAAGATGCAGAGCACCTCACAAGAACCTCTAGCATATGGTTGCCGCATAATTCATCCCTTTGACCTTACAATGTTCAGGATGACCTAGGGTTCGACTGCCAACCCTAATTTAGTCTATCCAGGTCATGTCTCAACCTTACAAGTTCTGTGACTCCTCACAAGAACTACCCTGGCCAAGGTTTTGCTGAATTGAAACATAGTGAGTCATTCACTCCAAACTATTTGGAGAGGTCAATTCTATCTTAATCAACCACCGCTCCACAAGTACTTGACTGCACCCAGAAACCTTTCATCGCTGGATTAGAAATCTAGGTAGTCCGGCACCAAAGTACAGTGAGTTGCTTTCAAGCTGCCATGGTGACATCAGGTCTGAGGGACACATATATCCATATCCCTTCGCGAGCAACCCTTTGGCAGAAGGGAGCTCCGCAGATGGTCACGTTCAGTGAAATGTTATACACTTCACTTGTATGTCACACCAGTATCTCCACACTCATTGGTTAAGAGGACAACCAACAAATGTGACATACAACAATCTATACTCGATACATCGTCGTCCTATAATAATGTATCATTTGGTTGTGAACCAGTTTAAGAACTACTTGATATATCCTCTCTATATCAAAATAAAGTAGTTCTAAGGACTCCATCATACAAGAGTTCATTACAGGAAAATATAAAATGATGGACAACCAAAAATAAATAACTTTTATTTATTATTAAAAATTCATATACAAATACAAAATAGCACAACAGTCTACAGCCTAGACGATTGGCTTTGGAACACAATTTCCAACATTGGGTTAGCTCTTGAAGGTAAGGATCTCTGGACCTGTTCATCAGTTATATATGTGTGTTTATTATGACATGGTTTGATCTGTGCGCATACGCATTGGCATGCATGATTTATTTTTGCATGGAATAGTTTGACTTTTTACGTTGGACAGTACGATTATTATTATTATTAGCTATGTTCCTGTATATAATGTATTATCAAATAAAGTAATATTTTGATGGTTTGGATCGTGATGTCGGTCATTGAAAAGTTTGAGATGACATGATTTGATAGTATGACATGAATTAATAAAGTGATAAATAAGAGAATACGATATTTGGACTAGCCATGCCACGAGATCGTGGTTACATAGCCAGAGCCATGGGCTTAGTACGTGGGCCTGGCCATGGGCACATTATACATAGTCGATTATGAGATTACCAGTCACAGGCTGAAGTGTGACACCGAGATTGCCAGTCATAATTAAAGTGTGACACTGAGATTGCCTGTCATGGACTGAAGTATGATCGTGGTTAGTCCAGAATCCTAAAGAAGAAGGATAATTAACCTGAAAGTATAAAGAGAAAAACATGATTTTATAAAATGATTTATCGATATTTGAGTTGTTTGGTTGCATGACATGATATACTCTTATATCTTCATTATTTTTAAATTATTATTATTATTAATGGTGACTGTTTGGAGACCTTACTGGGCTGTAAAGCTCACAACCCTCTACTTTCTTCCTTCTCAAAGTTTTGCAGATATTCAAGGTTGGTGGTGGATAGGGATTCGTGAAGAAATGATAGTAGCTAGAGAGTTATTATTACCAATCAGATGACTGAAGGATGATTGAAATTGAATCATATGAGTGTATTATTTCCTTTGTGTTAGGTAATTTCTTATGAATTGTGATCAATAATATTGTGAAGGATTGAAATTAAAATGAAAAATTTTTAGACCTTACATGAATTCTAGAGGGTATTCTAGGATTTGTGTGGCCGGTCATGTGCCGATTCCGGTGCTGGATTCGGGGCGTGATAGAGTGGTATCAGAGCATAGGTTATAATTATTTGGGATGGTAATATAAGTGGTTAAAATGATGATAATATGATGGTTATTAGGATATGTCAAGAATAGTGTTAGAGCGTAGGTTGTGGTGATTTGGGACTATGGCATAAGTGATTATAATAGATACAAGTGGTATTGCATTCAGGTCATGCTTGTTTGAAACTGTGATATAAAAGATTAAGAAATTAACATGATGATTCGTAAGACATGACAAAAAGTTATGGGAGGATTTATTAATGAACCTAGATAGTTTAGTAAATTATATCAAAGTGCACAGTGGAAGTGTAGTGATTTAAGAATATTAACTCTAACTTTAGAAGTGTTATGATGGGATCACTGATTTAAATCTCAATCAAACTAATTTCGAGGATGAAATTATTTTAAGGGGGGAGAATGCAACAACCCAAAAAAAAAAGATCCAGGCTGACCCACCAGACTGGAACAGCACAGACCCAATGCGCGGCCCAGTGCACAGCTAGGCGTGGGCACAAGTGAGACGTGGGTGCGAGTGGGATGCGGGCGTGCGAGCACGAGCGATCGTGCAAGCACGGCGGGCATGCAAGTGCGGGCGCGCAGGCGGACGCGGGATATGCAGCCCAGCCCATTGCGTGAGTGTGCGAGGTGTAGCCCAGGCCCACATGCATGGCGCACGCGGGCATGTGGGCTCGGCCCAGCCGGACGTAGTGCACACTGGAGATGTTTCCCAGCATTTCACAGGCATTTCCCATGGCATTTCTCGCAGTCCACCACGATTTATGGCTCTTTTGCATGATCTAGACCGTCTGATCACTTGATCGAATGGTTGAGATAAATCCGAGAAAGATTAGGCTTGATCAGGGGCTTTTGGATTCGGATTTGGATGCGATTTGAGGCGTTGATCTTGGATCTGATGGCCTTGGATATTTTTTGAATGTTTTGGGCTTGTGAGATGGGTTTAGGACTCCGTTTTGGATTAGTTTTGATCTTCTTTTTAATAAGAGATACCGAGACATCGAGGGTTACTTTAGAGGGTCAACAATAGAGAATAGAGAGCCAAAAAAGGAAAGCCACAAAGGGATTTTATAATCCAGAAGAGAAGAAGAAAGAAAGAGAAAGAAGAGAAGAGAGAAGGGGGGAGGAAAGAGATCTTGGCTCGAGAGTAAAGGAAGGCTGTCATGCTATGATGGCATGGGATAGTGACCAGTTTTGGGGATATGTTGGAGTCGAGATAGAGAAGTAGAGAGATCTTAGAGATTTGGTTTATAGGAAGAGAGAGAGTTTTGCAAGAGGTTGAGAAAGAGGAGAGAGAAGATGATGAGAGAGGAGATGAGGAGAGAGAGGAGAGAGAAAGAAGAGAGGATTGGAAAGTCTTTTTCTCGAAATTCATGAAATTGGGGTTTTTCGGGTGAATCATAGATGAATTTTTAAATAAATGATTTATGTTGTAGGGGAACAGTCTCCTAAGCAGGAAGTGTTGAGCGGACTCCGTGTATAGTTTGACACTAGATATTTTGGGTTAGCTCTAGAAGGTATGGATCTCTGGACCTGTTCACCAGTTATATATGTGTGTTTATTATGACATGATTTGATCCGTGTGTATATGCATTGGCATGCATGATTTATTTTTGCATGGAATAGTTTGACTTTTTACGTTGAACAGTATGATTGTTATTGTTATTAGCTATGTTCTTGTATATAATGTATTATCAAATAAAGTGATATTTTGATGGTTTGGACCGTGATGCCGGTCATTGAAAAGTTTGAGATGACATGATTTGACATTATGACATGATTGATAAAGTGATAACCAAGAGAATACAGTATTTAGACTAGCCATGCCGCGGGATCGTGGTTACACAGCCAAAGCCACGGGCTTAGTATGTGGGCCTGGCTATGGACATATTGTATATGATCGATTACGAGATTGCTAGTCACAGGCTGAAGTATAACATCGAGATTTCTAGTCACAGGCTGAAGTGTGACACTAAGATTGCCAGTCATGGGCTGAAGCATAACCGTGGTTAGTCCAGAACCCTAAAGAAGAAAAACATGATTTTATAAAAGGATTTGTCAACATTTAAGTTATTTGATTGCATGACATGATATACTCTTATATCCTCATTAATTTCAAATTATTATTATTATTATTGATGGTGACTGTTTGGAGCCTTACTGGGCTATAAAGCTCACTATCCCCTACTCTCTTCCTTCTCAAAGTTATGCAGATATTCAAGCTTGGTGGTGGATAGGGATTCGTGAAGAACTAATGAGTAGCTAGAGAGTTATTATTACCAATCAGATGACTGAATGATGATTGAAATTGAATCATAAGAGTGTATTATTTCATTTGTGTTAGGTAGTTTTTTTATGAATTGTGATCAATAATATTATGAAAGATTGAAGTTAAAATTGAAAATTTTTAGGCCTTGCATGTATTCTAGAGAGTATTCTAGGGTTCGTGCGGCTAGTCGCGTGTCGATTCTAATGTTGGATTCAGGGTGTGACATTAATTATTTTCTTTTGCAGTCCAAGTTTGTACTCCCTCCATCTACTCATGATTTTGTACTGAAGTCTCTCAACCAGAAATGAAAAGAATATAAGACACGGTTGAAGATGAAGTACAAGTTACCGGGTATGACAGAGGAGCAGGTAGTTGGTACTTGTTCTCCTGATGTACCCGCTCCTCAGTAGGTGGAGTTGTTCATTATTGGTTCTCCGAGAGGGGACATGTATCTTCTAATTTCTTTGAAGCAAGTTTATTAAAATATTTAGTTTATATTATATATATTATATATATATACACATTACTTTCAAGATATAAGAAGTTATATATTTGATTTTATAGACATGTTCTGATATTGGTAGAGCTGCACGAGCAGCTCTGTTTGTTCCCTACATTGGGATCCAAGAGTTATGCGCGAGTCAAATAAGAGTTCGTAAGTTTCTTAAACTATAAGCTTATATTTTCAATATTAAAGTATTTATACATTTTAATGAAACTAATATTATATATCATGAAAAATGTATCGCGATATATGTATATTATGGATGATGTATCACGGTACATATATGTAGCACGGATGATGTATTGCGGTACATATATGTAGCGCAGATGATGTATTATGGTACATATATGTATCGTGATATTTAAATAATTTTTAAATTTATTTGAATCAATTATTTAAAATTATAATTTTTCTTGTAGATGGATGAGCATGGGAGGGAATCTGGTCTGGTGGAGTTTTATCGGATGACTTATACTTATCGTGATGGCACTTTTGTCAGAGATGAGTCGAGAGATATATGTGTAAATATTTATTACAATTTATTTCATGCAATGATTTAAATTTGATTTTGTTAGTCTTTAAGATCTAACTAATTTTTTTAAATTAATATAATAAAGAGCTACAGCACTTATTGTCGAGCATGTCAATGATTCTACAGCATCTATGCAAGGTAGTCGCATCGAGGTTGAGGTGTTTACAAAGTTGATGGGGCCAGAGTGCTATGGTCGAGTGAGGGGCTATGGAGTTGGAGTCACCTCCACTCAATTATCTACAATCAGTAGATATACAATGATGCTATAGAGGGTGCTCAGGATACACGTGTTCACAGACTTGAGGAGATAAAGGAGATGTGACGGAGCCATGCCGCTGAGCTAGAGGAGATGTGACAGAGCTGTGCCGGCTATAGAGAGTATGAGAGAGTACATTAAGCGGCTTACATCTGTCATACAGATGTTTGTTCCACATCGGGTAAATATATATTCCTATATTAAATCAATAATTTATATAATATATTATCATTCATAGTTTCACAAATTAAATTTTTTAAATATTTTTTATAGGCTTTTGAAACATCAGATCCTCATAGATAGGGTGATGACCTACCTCCTGCAGATCATTGACCTCGACTTTTTGTTATTTTATATCTTGTATTTCATGTAATTTTTAATTTTGTTAAACTAACATATATGTAACAGACTTTGTTATATTAGATCAATGAATTTTATATTTGGATGTGTGAAGAATGCTTGCGATGAGATTGAAATATTTATTATTATTGCATTATACAGGTTAAAAAATTATACATATTTTAAATTTAAAAATAATTATTTTTTTTAAAAAAATTATTCTCAATGTTTTAAAGTATTGGGAATAACCTTATTCCCTAGTTATTTCTGATGCTTTAAAGCATCGGCAATAGGGTTATTCTCGATACTTTTTAAAAGCATCGGGAATAGGATTATTTTCGATACTTTAAAGCATTGGGAATAACTCTGGAATAAGATTATTCTCTATGCTTTAAAGTATTGGAAATAAGGTTATTCCCGATGCTTTCTAAAAATATTGGGAATAACCTTATTCTCGATACTTTAAAGCATCGGGAATAGGGTTATTCTCGATGCTTTAAAGCGTCAGAAAAAATCTCGATGCTTTTAAAAAGTGTTGGGAAAAATCGTCTCTACTCCTATATTCGCGATGCTTTTACGATGCTTTTTAAAGCATCCGGAGAATTTTTAATGATGCTTTAAAATATCGGAAAAGGTCTATATTAGCATTGCCTTTTCCCCTATTTTTTGTAGTGTATACCTAGAATAGCCTCTAGAGTTTATATGCATGATAATTTCCACGGACTTATATGTGGGATGTATGATAGTTTCCATGAACTTATATGTGGGATAACCTCTAGAAGCTTATACTTAAGATAACCTCGATGGACTTACATGTGAAATCTTGATTTGCCAATCATGGATTGCGACAAGATCTTGATTAGTCCAAAGCCGTAAAGTAAAAAGTTATCAAATTAAAAATTATGATAAGAGAAATAGATAACAAAAAATATTAAACCAATGTTGGATAAAAGATTTCACTTGTTGACATTGTGCAATATATCTCTTTTGATATAACATATTTTTGATACATATTTATGTGGATGTTTGAGGTATTTTGAATATTTAATATAAGCTTTTATGTATTATATTTTTACTCAAATATTATTTACTACCTTAGCTGCAACTTGTCAATTTGGCTTGCTCAGTACCAATAAAGAGAGGATGGATACTGAGCTTGCCAAGTAGCTACTTGGTAGACGTATGAAGGGATGCTATAAGTCTAGCCCAACCATTACTCATAGCTCCTTGGACTTCGACACCGAACTTGCTTGGGGTAGTCACCAGCTCGATTGTGAAGCCATGATTGCTGGTTCATAGTTGCTCAGCTGTAATTATCGATCGAGCGTTGTTATCGATCGAGCCTAAGTAGGAAGTCGGTACTAAGTGGTCGGTACCAAGCAAGTATTCGATTTGAAGACTTACGGCTATTCAATTGTGACTGTCTTTCGATCGAGCCTAAGTAGGAAGTCGGTACTAAGTGGTCGGTACCAAGCAAGTATTCGATTTGAAGACTTACGGCTATTCAATTATGATTGTCTTTTCTTTGGTCAGTGTAATAGTTGGTGCGAGTAGGTACTTGCCCGTAGACTTCTTGGAACTAGAGCGCTCTAGTTATCCTTCATTTTTGTCCTTACTTTTTCTTCCACAGCTATTCTAGCACAACAAAATGCCATCTCAACATTCATTTCCATTGCGCAAATGTGAAATCATGCTCACATAATATTTGAAATTTGTTTGTTTTATCATCCATGCGACTGCAATGATATACATGGAAATTCTTTAAGTGGGGTATTTTGCTAGTTCTTTTCTTGATTCCTTCAGCCATATTCTCACCTCCTTTGCATGCTTTTGGATTTAGGTGATCGACTTTGATGAGCACTTTAGGAATTATTGATGGGCACCTTTGCCAAATAACTTGTTAGAAGACACACCTACTGCCTACTGACCTTGGGTCTCTCAGCATCATCCCAGAATCTGCTTTTCTTTTTTTGGAATATATTAAAGCAAGAAAGCATTCCAACGTACAGCAGCTGATTAAAAGGAAAAGGTACCTCGAGTGTTCGCATCTCTTCTATCTTTAAATATTTTGATATATGTATTGACACCTTTCTTTGCCGTATTTGAGGTAAATTACAGCAAAGAAAAGAGGAGGAAGCAATCGAATATACTTGACCATATTTTTCTATTTTTCTGCAATGCTCTAACTCGGAGATAGGTATGAATATTGAGGGGAGTTGCAGGAATATAGCTCAGCATTACTAGATTCTAGATATTTGTTTATTTTATTATTAACTGAAAAATGAGAAGGTAACGAAGATAATGCAAAATGCTTTTAAGAGATGAGAAGTATTCTGAGAGATGACTATTAGCTCCATGCACCAGAAAACCTGGTATTGTAAACAGCAGTGTGACTTAATTTTGCTATAGGAACAATTCCCAGAGGTCAAATTGTTAAGCAAAACTTTTGAACTACCATAACAAATCGTGCTATCACAAATCCAATATTCCAGCATGCCATCTTGGTGATTCACCAAAGGAATCATAGCTGCTAGGGGCACTTAGGAATAAAGCAGTAAAAGATAAAAGGAAGTTTTTATTCTAATGGATGTATACATTTTGCTTTCATTCTGAAAGTAGGTACCGAATTTACAACATGAAGGTGGGGGCCTTTTTTTGGAGGAAATGACATTAAGGACTACAAGTGGTTCAGTTGAATGAGTGGATGCTTTGTCAGATCCTTTTATTATTGGTTTGATTGTGTGCTGTTGCACCGACACAAGGTTCCCATATAATATAGTAGTAAAAGAACCTGCTCTCTAACTTCAATACTATATTAATGTCTAAACTTTGCAGCTTTGAATGATTAACAGACCATGAGAATGTTTGGTAATGATATGGCAGCACTTGAAGATCAATCATCAAATTCTGATTTGGGAAAGCACTTTTAACAATCCACATCTCAAGAAATGTAAGTAGTCTGCTCGTCCTTTCAGATATGTTAATGGACTCGTATCATCTATCCCTTCTGAATTAAACAATAGCCTTCAACAACAGTAAATACAATTCCTCTTGAAATGTATGTTTTCATTCTAACAGAAGTACAATTGAAACAATTTGCTGTAAATTTGTTATTTTGCAAGAGCAGGATTTCATGTTCAAAGAGATGAAGTAGGGAACGGTATAGTGTCCAAGCTGCCCACTAAAAGATTAACGGAGTGTCCCTTTGCTTGACAATTTTAAGAATGAGTTATAAATGCAGGAGTTTCAGAATACCATGATGTCCAGATTCAGAATGGGAAAATGACCTTAGTACTACAACCTGTGGAAGGCTTTTTTTTTGTGTGTTTCAGAGTCTGAAGCACCGGTACAACTTGGATTGCCTCCCATGTTGAATTATTCCAGGTATCTGTTTTTATTGCCAGAAAGATATGAGAACTTGTGCCAATAAGAGGTGCTGCTTTTCACGGATTGTAAATCTATGTACTAGTACTCATTGCCTTCAAGAATTATAGTATAAAGCATGTGAAGTCACCATCTGGATACAGAGAGTGTGCTGCATTTTAACTGCTTTTCCATACAGTCCTAGCTTAAAAAGTTTGATTCCAATAAGGTTGTCATCTTGCTTCTTTTGTAATTTTGTCATCCTTATTGTCCTTTGGACGATCGTGTTTATATTGAACTTTGTCTTTTTGAATGGACTAATGAGCAAGATAAGTTTCAAAATTTTTTGTTCTGAGATCTAGATTGGATTCTTTGATTCTCCTATCAGCAGAAAAGCCAAATACAATACTCTGCTTCTATAAAAAAAAATTTGTTGCCTTCTGAAATGAGAAATTTCCTTTTGGGCAATCAGATTACTTTGCCTGTGGTATTTAGAAGAGAAACATGTGATATAGAGCAGTCAATTAAATTTGGCTCTCCAAGCTACATGCTGCTGGTGAAAGTTGCAACCTCATTATTCAATAAGGTGGGGGAGAGAATCCAGCAAAGAGAGGAGAATGTGGAACACTGAAAAAAAAACGGTAGCTACTTTTCTTTTATTTCTATCCTTTTGAGACCCAAATTTGAACTGTTTTGCTTTTCTCTGTTTACCGTGCCAAAGATTCTCTCCCTTTCAAGTCAAGGAAGTGGAAAATATAGAGAGAAAAAGAAAAATGAAGGAAAGATGGCATGGAGTGGAGACAAGATGAACCACAGCTCATGCATATATTCTTCCACAAGGCCCACTCATGTATTCATATACATGAGAAGGCTGAGTGAAGCCCAGAGACATCAGGAGAGCATCTCCTGCAATAGATATATGGTGGAAGAGAGGCAAGGAAGGACCTAGGCCCCATACCAGACTCCAAGGGTGTTAAATACCTTCTTCAAGTTCTCATGCCTCTAGTTCTTGATGGGTTCCCAGGAAATGCCCAACCAAGGCAACAACCGAGGATTGGTCCTGTCAGTTGACGCTAAGCCACGGCTTAAATGGACTCGACAGCTTCATGAGTGCTTCACTGATGCAGTCTCTCAGCTTGGTGGAGCGGATAGTTAGTATCAATCTCTAACTTGTTGATTATATATATATATATATATATATATATATATATATATATATATATATATATATATATATATATATATATATATATTAATAGGAGTTACATAATTGTTAATTTTCTCTCTATTCCGAAGTTCTCATTTCTCTTTTCCAATCACAGGAGCAACACCAAAATCATTGATGCGAAAAATGGGAGTTCCCGGGCTTACTCTGTACCATCTCAAGAGTCATCTTCAGGCATGCTCTTTCCCTAACGAGTTTAATACCTTCAGAATCTTCTTGAAAGGAGAATTGTTTGAACCATGGATACTAAATCAACTCTTGTAAATTTTCAGAAATACAGGCTAGCAAAGAATCGGGATACGAACACAGCAAATGATGATAGAAAAGAAGGTGAAGTACTCTGTTATTCGTATTGTTTGAACTAAAAACTTCTCTTGCTGGACTAACATGTTCTTCTACAGCAGATTGTGAGGCAGCTAACATGAAGACCGTAGAGAATGAAGCTGCGCATTTTGACGAGGAGAAAACACCAGCTCAATTCGACGAGTATGATGAATGAAATCACAGCTGTTTTCTTTTCTCAATCTATTGTCATAGTATTGTTGCTGCTCATAGAATAAAAACTCTTTTTTTAGGACCGTGTTGCAGATGCAAATGGAGGTGCACAGGAAATTGCAGGAACAAATTGAGGTGAGATCAGATGATACTTACAGTCAACAGATTAAACCAAAGTATTTTCTAATGGAGGACTTGATTGGCTCCTTCAGGTGCAGAGGCACTTACAGCTCCGTATAGAAGCTCAAGGGAAGTACCTGCAATCGGTTTTAAGGAAGGCACAGGAAGCACTTGCTAGTTACAGTTTGAATTCATTGGAAGTGGAGGCTGCCAAGGTCGAGCTCTCGGAGCTTCTCTCTGCAGTCGAGACAGAGTGCTTGAGTTCTTCGTTGTCGCGAGGTAGCTTGATTCCCAAGCGAGCTGAACATGCTGATTGCTCTACGGACAGCTGCTTAACTTCATCTTTGGAGAGACAGGAGGCCAAGGTTCAAAAGCAATGTACACTGGAGCGCAGCTCTTCTCTTGACAACTGGAGTGAAGGGTCTGAGGAGATCGATCCTAATAGCAGGAAGACAATTGATACTCAAGCTAACAGCAGGTTCGGTGGGACAAAGACAAGCTGCAGCAGCATCTATGAGGAAGCCAGTGTTAAACAGCCAGCAATTGGCATGCAGGAAACTAACAGTTTTGGGGTGCCAGGAGAGCTTGATCTGAACAGATAGTTGAGCAGTAAAAGCTGGGAGTGAGCAATGCCATCTGTGATCAGCCCATGAGAATTCTCTCCTTATTTCCAGGACCACAGCATCCGAGAGAGTCCATCTGCCATTAGCTGCTGCTCTCCTAGATGTTTGTTACTTTTGATGTATGCGACCCACCTTTGTCTTTCTTTTTGGTGAGAAAACCAGACCTTCGTAAAGCTTGGTCCTTCATTATAGCTCGTTTATACTTCATGCTTATTTGGATACAGTGATTGAAGCCCGGGAGCAGGGAGGTGACACATGGCATTTGAATAAGTTTTGCTTGAGCTATTGTTAGGTAAGCCTGAGGTCACCATGTTGAGGATGCTCCATGGGACCCTGGAGCCTATTGGGACCTCTTTACCCCCAGCAATTGCACCAGGGAGAGATACTAATTGAGATTTAATATAGCGACTCTACCTCTTCCGAGTCTAAAGACAATAATAGGGGATTTAATAAGAAGATCTACACTATTAAATATGATTTAGACCACTAAATATCTAGAAATCAAATGATATGTATTTTGATGGTCTCCAATCTAGTGTCATATGGATATAGAAAAGAATGATTTTTAATACGTTAGTAAGCTAAAATATATGACAAAGTATTTAAATTAATAATCAATTTCATTGATCATAATCTACAAATGTAGATATATATATATATATATATATATATATATATATATATATAAAAGCAAGAGATTTTAATGCTTAGACCTTGTTCTTCTTTTTCAAAAAAAAGGTATCTACCACTCACGAATTCAAAATCAATAACTGGACATCCAAATTAAACATTCACACCATTTGTCATAATTTATATATATATATAGAGAGAGAGAGAGAGAGACTCCGTTACATTTTAGTAGATTCCTTGGTCTATGTATACATAGACCACGGATCTTGGAAGCACATGATTTTTATCGTATAAGTAACACATCTAATGGCTTAGATTATGAACGTGGAACCTTTTGTATCTAATATTCTAATATAAATCTAGTAGGATTTATCTAATATAAATCTAATAGGATATGTAGGGATCTATAGTCAATTACACATGCATATAGGAAGGTATGTATGTTTGTATATATGGTGATTATAATGCAAAGTAGACTACAAGCCATGTTGAGAGGGGTGCCAATCAGCCAGTCTAGTTGGCATCTAGACAAAGTCATTTTATGATGTATCCGATAGTAACACGCTAAATCCAATATTAACATGTTTTGGTTTTTTAAGTGCTAATGTCACGGTTCAAATATTGAAGTTAAGTTCTCACGCATAAGTATTCTGTTGTAAGAACTCAACTGGAAAGAAATTATATAGCATTAGACAATATTAATAATGAGATCTTCACAAAAGACAAGTTATAAATCAAGATGACCATTATCATGTGCTACATGACCCTCCTAGATGGCAGCTGGTAGGAACCACACCCATGTTTCATGAAATCAAAGGAATTGCTTGGAAAAGAATGGTAACTTTCTGTTTTCGAGTTTAAAAATAATGATAATTTTCGCACAGCTATTGGTGGCCGTTGAGAGCCAGCATTGCTCCACTTACCTTTAGTCATTATTTTTATTATTTTTTACTCCTTTAGGATTCTGAATTTGCATTTTTCCTTTTATTTTTCAAATCTACTGTAATTTATTTAACCAAATAACTTTTTATTTTATTTCTAAATTATTTCCTTTTCTTTAATCGGTGCATAACATATTAACTGCCATTCTGCCAACCTTTCTCAGTAACGATAGTTTTTTTTTTTTTTTTTTGGAAAATGAGAAGAAAGGATTTCGAAGTAACATCTAATCCATTGAGATAATAAATTTTAAAATCGTGTCGGCATCTCAAATTCAAGACATTGGAATCCGTATCTAGATCTCAATGACTTCACCGACTCATCCTATTCAGTTGGATAGAGACGAGGTCCAACATGTCACGAACTGGTCGACGTAACCTTTGGCTTCAGCCACCTTTGAATCACATCACACATGTTATCTTTCTCGCAAATTCCATCTAATATTATATATTTTTTTAAGCTCTTACACATGTTGGAAAGGATCGATGTTTAAGTCCTGTACCGCTGTACGTGTGTTGGGTTCTGCGGTCTCTCCATCAGCATGCTTGAAGCCCTGCAGGGGGGACTCCCATGCATCCACCGAGCCCCGAGTGTACCCTAAAGCTTCCAAAATCCAGCACGTACGCGTGTTCCCCTCGACTCTAGCTTTGATATAATATGAAGAAATACTTCATCCCCCACTGAGACTTGTTTAGCAAACGTTTTTTCTTGGACTGTTAGGGACGAGATTTGTGTTTTGTATTGAATAACCAACACCAGTCCTATCTACGTGGGATTGAGTCTCAGAATTTATTTTTGTTTGGACTCTTAGTTTATTTATTTGGTTTAAACAATGAGTCTTGAGTTAGTCTAGTTTTAGTTAAAGTCTTGGTGTTTCCATCATATATGCCAGTAGAGGACTTTGATATAAAAATAATAAAAAGAAAATCCATCAACGTTGTGTAGATTGCAGCAACGTTTTTTGTTCTTCCCGTCCTCCAAAATTCGTGTGCGTGGGTTTTGGGTTCTACAATCTTGGTATCAGAGCCGGTGGTGCCCGTGGTCCACCGTGCATCCGTCTCCAAACCTTGCTGTTGTTTGGAGAGCCTTGGAGAACGTGAGAGGAAGATCGTGTGCAGCGGAGAAGATCAAAGGAATTCCATAACCAGCGATCATGGCTAATCTTCATGTTGTTGGTGGCATCAAGAAGCTCAACAATCAGAACTACAACTCCTGGTCAACCTGCATGATTTCGTATATGCAAGGTCAGGATTTGTGGGAGGTTGTAAACGGCAATGAAACACGGCAACCTGATGAAGATACGAACGGGACGCTGCGGAAGTGGAAGATCAAGGCGGGTAAGGCGATGTTTGTCCTGAAGACGACGGTCGAAGAAGACGTGCTGGACCATATCCGTGAGTTGAAGACCCCCAACGAAGCTTGGAATACTCTTGCTGCATTGTTCTCCAAGAAGAATGATACCAGGCTTCAACTTCTGGAGAGCGAACTACTGTCGGTGGCGCAGCGAGATCAGACGATCGCCCAGTATTTCCACAAGGTGAAATCCTTGTATCGAGAGATTTCCGAGTTGGATCCAGAAGCTCCAATTGGCGATACCAGGATGAAGCGAATCATCATCCACGGTTTGAAGCCTGAATTTAGGAGCTTTGTTGCTGCTATACAGGGATGGCAAAATCAGCCATCGCTTGTGGAGTTTGAAAATCTGTTAGCCGGCCAAGAAGCCTTAGCCAAGCAGATGGGAGGAGTCTCGTTAAAAGGTGAAGAAGAGGCACTCTATACCAATAGAGGCAGGAAGAACTCTAAGCAGCATGTTGTTAAAGGATCTAAGAAGAAGGATGATGAGGTGGAGAATCATCAGGGCGAAGGAAACTCTTGTGCAGGGGGCAGATCAAGAAACTCTGGCAATGGTAAAAGGTTTGAAGGAAAATGCTACAATTGCAAGAAGAAAGGTCATATGGCAAAGGATTGTTGGTTCAAGAAGAAGGAGGTCGAAAGCAATGTTGCAACCTCAAAAATCGAAGATGAATGGGATACTGAGGCACTTTTCGCTACAGCCGAGGTTGAGCAAGCCTTCACGGTAACAACTGTCACCGAAGTTGATTATGAAAATGACTGGATTGTTGATTCAGGGTGTTCAAATCACATGACCGGTGACAAGGAGAAGCTACAGAATCCGTCTGAATATAAGGGAAGCCGGGTGGTGGTGACAGCAAATAATTCAAAGCTACCGATTGCTCACACTGGCAATACAGCAGTTGCTCTTCCTTGCAATAATAGTGAGGTGCCGCTCCATAATGTCTACCATGTTCCAGGGATGAAAAAGAATCTTCTCTCTGTGGCACAGTTGACATCTTCTGGCCATGTTGTTGTGTTTGGCCCACAAGATGTCAAGGTGTATCGGGATCTTCAGATTGTCCAAGAACCAGTGATGAAGGGGCGGAAATTGGATTCAGTTTATGTGATGTCTGCCCAAACCGCCTATGTAGACAAAACCCGGAAAAATGAAACAGCTGATCTTTGGCATATGCGACTGGGACATGTCAGCTACTCCAAGCTCAATGTGATGATGAAGAAGGCGATGCTGAGGGGCCTTCCACAGCTTGAAGTAAGGACTGATACGGTTTGTGCTGGATGCCAATATGGAAAAGCACATCAGCTGCCTTATGAGGTGCCCAATTTTCAAGCAAAGGAGCCCCTACAACTGATTCATTCGGATGCGTTTGGACCAGTCAAGCAGGCTTCCATCAGTGGAATGAAATACTTGGTGACCTTTATTGATGACTTCTCGAGGTATGTTTGGATTTATTGCATGAAGGAGAAGTCTGAAACCTTCTCAAAGTTTCGAGAGTTCAAGGAAACTGCAGAAGCGGAAACTGGAAGAACTGTCCACTGTTTACGGACAGATAACGGGGGAGAGTATACCTCAAAGGAGTTCCTGGATTTTCTTCAGAAGTGCAGAATTCGCCATCAGTTCACTTGCACCAATACTCCACAACAAAGCGGCGTATCAGAAAGGAAGAACAGACATCTAGCTGAAATATGTCGAAGCTTGCTTCATGCGAAGAATGTACCGGGTCGATTTTGGGCTGAAGCAATGAAGACAACAGTCTTTGTGATCAACCGGTTGCCTCAAAAAAAGTTATCCTTTCTTTCACTCTTTGAAAAATTATGGAATTCAAAACCTGCAGTAGGACATTTTCGCGTTTTTGGATCTGTGTGCTATGTGTTTGTACCTGACCATCTACGCAGCAAAATGGAGAAGAAGGCTATCAGATATGTTTTTGTAGGTTATGATAGTCAAAGAAAAGGGTGGCGGTGCTGTGATCCAGTTACAGAAAGATGCTACACATCGCGGAACGTGGTATTTGATGAGGCATCTTCATGGTGGTCTGCGGATAAGAAGGAACTGCCAAGTTCAGATGTCTACAAAGAAGATCTGGAACCCTCACATGTTCAGCTTAGTTCACAGCAATTTGAAGTTGCAAAAAACAGCGGTAATGGCGAGGAAAGAACTGTTCAACATCCATGGCAGACAGGTGTTTATCAGAGAGTAGAAGAGGAGGACGAGCCATTACAGCAAGATATGCCGACTGCACTTAGAAGATCAACCAGGATTAGAAAAACAAATCCAAAATATGCTAATGCTGCATTAGTGGAGGATATGGATACAAGGGAACCAGAGACATTTGAAGAGGCTTCACAGCACTCGGAATGGTTCAACGCAATGAAGGAAGAGATTGCTGCACTTAACCGAAATCAGACCTGGGAGCTGATGGCCAAGCCAAAGGATGTGATGCCCATCTCATGCAAGTGGGTGTACAAAATCAAGCACCGTGCTGATGGATCGATTGAGAGATACAAAGCTCGTCTTGTAGTTCGAGGGTTCTCCCAACAGTACGGGTTAGATTATGATGAGACCTTTAGTCCTGTTGCAAAGCTCACAACAGTAAGAGTTCTCCTGGCTTTGGCAGCAAGCAGAGGGTGGAATTTATGGCAAATGGATGTAAGAAATGCTTTCTTACATGGAGAGCTAGACCGGGAAATTTACATGGAACAACCGCTGGGATTTCAGAGTTCTGAGCACCCTGAATATGTGTGCAAACTTCGGAAGGCACTCTATGGTTTAAAGCAGGCGCCGAGGGCCTGGTACGGGAAGATTGCTGAATTTCTTATTCACTCTGGATACCAGGTAACTTCTGCAGACTCAAGCCTGTTTGTTAAAGCTAGTGAAGGGAAAATAGCTGCCGTATTAGTGTATGTGGATGATCTAATTATCACCGGAGATTTTGAGGAGGAAATTATTCGAACCAAGGAAAACCTGTCGATCCATTTTCAGA
This sequence comes from Areca catechu, assembly GCA_021397845.1. Taxonomy (NCBI): domain Eukaryota; kingdom Viridiplantae; phylum Streptophyta; class Magnoliopsida; order Arecales; family Arecaceae; genus Areca; species Areca catechu. The sequence goes on from CM038041.1 coordinate 13,314,941, forward strand.
TGAAAGAACTAGGACGACTGAAGCGTTTCTTGGGTTTAGAAGTTGATCACTCTGATGAAGGGCTATTTCTACATCAAAGAAAGTACTCCGAGGATTTGTTGAAGAAATTTGGGATGCTCAGTTGCAAACCGAGCACAACACCAATGGAACCTAATACGAAAATCTACTTTCAGGAAGGCAAAAGTCTGACAGATATCACTATGTATCGGCAACTGATGGGCAGTCTTATTTACCTCAGTGTTACTAGGCCGGATATTTTATTTGCTGTTGGGGTGATGAGCCGATTCATGCACAATCCAACGAACCTTCATCTGGAAGCAGCTCGGCGAATCTTGAGGTACGTGAAAGGAACGCTCGGTCATGGCATCATGTACACAAAGAACAGCAGTTGCAAATTGGAAGGTTATTGTGATGCTGACTACGCAGGTGATCTTGATACTCGGCGGTCAACTACTGGGTATATGTTTAAGCTTGGATCTGGAGCAGTTTCATGGTGCAGTAAGAGACAGCCCACTGTCTCTTTGTCAACCACAGAAGCTGAATACCGAGCTGCTGCAATGGCATCTCAAGAAATTGCCTGGCTAAGGCAATTGCTGAAAGATCTGTTTCAGTTGGAAAAAGGTGGAGTTCTCTTACATTGTGACAATCTGTCTACAATAAAGCTGGCAGAAAATCCAGTTTTTCATGCTAGGACAAAGCATGTGGAGGTTCATTATCACTTCATAAGAGAAAAGGTGCTGCAGGGGGAGGTTGAGTTGGAATATGTTCGAACGGAAGACCAAGCTGCAGACTTGTTTACCAAGAGCTTGTGTGGCAACAAAGTTGAAGATCATTGTCGTCAACTCGGTGTAGTAAAGAGATGAAGTGCTGGCGTTGAGGGGGAGTATTGAATAACCAACACCAGTCCTATCTACGTGGGATTGAGTCTCAGAGTTTATTTTTGTTTGGACTCTTAGTTTATTTATTTGGTTTAAACAATGAGTCTTGAGTTAGTCTAGTTTTAGTTAAAGTCTTGGTATTTCCATCATATATGCCAGTAGAGGACTTTGATATAAAAATAATAAAAAGAAAATCCATCAACGTTGTGTGGATTGCAGCAACGTTTTTTGTTCTTCCCGTCCTCCAAAATTCGTGTGCGTGGGTTTTGGGTTCTACATTTTGGCCCTTATTAAACCACCTACCCATTGTGTTTGGCAAATAAAAATCAGGTTTATAGTTGCTCGTCTGGGAGATTATCATGTTGGAGCAGTACACAGGACGTGGAGATCTGGAAATCAACAAGGAAGCTCTCAAAACATGGATCGTGGAGACTTAATGTGTCTAGAATAGGATTAGTGCTCCTAATCCTAGAAGCGCTTGGAAGAGGAGGGTGGCAAGGAGTTGTGGGTGCTGGGAAACCTTGGGGCACTAGGTTTCCTTCTCCTTTGGGGCAGCATCGTTGTGGAGGTCCTGGGCAACTTGAGGAGGGAGAGAGTTAAGGGAAAAAGTTCCTGTATTGATTCCACAAATTTTGATTACATGATTTGTATATTTGTACACAAGGATTTCCTATTTTGAACCTAAGTACCCTAGCTCAAATAATTTCTAATCCTAAGTCTACTTGGAAAGCACGCATTCAAGCCCATATACATCCATGACTCGCTTGCATGCTCTTACCTTCTAGGACCTAAACTTAGCCAAATTATGGCTTAGCCCCTCAAAGCCCCTATGAACATCTCCACTCTAGGACCTAGCCAGTCCTAACCTTAGGCCTCAAGCATGTGGAGAGATGAACATCTCCACTCTAGGACCTAGCCAGTCCTAACCTTATGATGCCAACACCTTGGTCCCTCACTTGGTCTCCCAAGGCTTGGAAGCACTGATTGCTATCGTAAGCGGTCAAAAATAATAACCAACTCAAACTATATATATAGGATAAATCAAGATCGTATCCACAAGGAACAATTGGGATCATGTTTATTTTTTAATTAGGATTTTTATTTAAAGTTCTAATTAGATTATAAAAGTGAGAAGTCAAGAGAAAGTGAAATATAATTAAAAATAAGAATTCTAATTAACCAATAACTAACTAACAAAAGATTAATAAGATAGATGTCTTAGAATTTTGATTTAGTTTTTTTAATAAAATATAAATTAACTTTTATGATATAATTATAAAAAATATAATTGATATTTTGAGCATAACCTATCTTGCTAGGTATAGATCGTAGTACCTTGATCTATCCCTACATAGTCATAAACTATTCAAGACTCAAATTATAAAAATAATTAAAATATTATATCATTCAATTTCAAGTATAATCTATTTTGTTGAGAACGAATCATATCCTTAGATTATGACTCCTCTGCATAGTTATAGTCTATTTAAAAATCTAAATTATAGTTCAAACAAGATACGTAAAATTTAAAGTAATGAAAAAGGATTCTATTCATGAAGAAAAGGATCATTACAATTAATATCAATTATATTAAAAAAAAACTAAAATATAATTCTTAAAAGAATCTCCTCTACTCCCTTGGAGACTTGAAGATTAGCTGTGCATGGTGTATGTAAACTTCATCTTCAACAAGAGAAAGATGAGAAAGAAGAACAATCCCTGCTAACCTCTCTCCCCTTGAAGCCCTTTGTTACATAGCTAAAAGAAAAAGAATAATAAAAGAATAATGGCTACCTCCTTACTTGGTTTGATGCCTCCCGTAGTTTCCCTTTAATAAAGCTTCAAGTAGGTCCAATCCATATTGAGTTCAGGCTTCAAACCCTTCTCCAACTTGTATTTGATTCCTGGGATATTTCTGGCTGTTTGATCACCATTGAATGCTTGAGATCACATCCAAATCCATCACATCAAGCCGAAATTTGGCCAGGAAGTATTATGGACATTGGATAGGCATTTCTATCACCTGAGAACCATGGATGATCGTTTCATGCCCAAATCATGTCGCGAATCACTCGTGGAAGTCCTTCTACAAGTCAGAGTGAACACAACCATTGGATGATGCTTCCAGGCAGTGTTGGGCCATCAGATGGAATCAAAGATGCATTGGATCAGGCGCTTAGCATCTTTTGTCTATCGGATCACGAGGTGAATTGAATCCTAGCCAACCGTTAGTGCACAAAACCAAGCCCCTAGCTCAAAATTCTGTAAGTCACAATACTAGACTTTATGGCCATTGTTCTGTAGACCACACGGTAGCTCTAATAGACCGAGCAACCAGTTTGCAGTGGACCGACTACTTTAAAATTTATTTTAGGCTTGATTTAGATAGATTTTTGGCTTGATTTTAGATCTAATTTGGACTGGAATTAGACCACCTTTGAATCTCCATTTAAGATCCATTTAGAGTACAATTTGCACTGAATTTTCTATTTTTTATCCTACAAATTTGGCTCTTTATACTATTGATTATCTTTCCTGAAAAAAATAAATAAAGCATCAATTCTTAAAAAATAAAGATGAATTGGTCAGCAAATTAATGCTTTTATTAATATGTATTAATATGTTTATAGAACTCATCAAGCACCACACCTGAGTTTACAATCTCTGCCTTGGTATTTCAAAGCTTTTGCAAACTTAGCTTGGTTCATCAAACCCATCAACACCATACACTTGAGAAAGCTGTCCCTCGGAAGAGCCTTGGTTAGTGCATCTACCTAGTTCTCTTTTGTATGAACTTAATTTGGCCAACTCCACCTCTCCTTCTTCCACTAGCTCCTTGATCTTGTGGTACCTAATATTAATGTGTTAGGTCCTTGTATAATAAACCAAATTCTGGACCAAATACAATATACTCTAGCTATCACAGTAAACCAGACATCACCCCGTGCAAACCGCATCTCTAGCGCCAAACCTTTCAGCAATAGAGCCTCCTTGGTAGCCTCTGACATGCTAATATTTTTTGCTTTAGTTGTAGACAAAGTCGTGATTGGTTGCAAGCTTGACCTCTATGAAATTGATCCCCTATTCAAGCAGAACACATACCCTATGGTTGAACACCTAGTGTCCTTGTCTCCGCCAAAACAAGCATCCACAAACTCAATTATTTGGCCTTGAGCTTTCTTGGCATGTTGAAACTCTTTTCATTACTACCTTTCTATCCATAACAAATACCATCTCTAACTATGCCCACCAAATACCTAAAAATACCTTTTAGTGCCCTCTAATGTTTTTGTATAGATGTGCCATGAACTTGTTGACCTGGCTCCCTGCATGGGCAAGAACCAACCAATTAACAACCATTGCATATATGAGGCTTCCAACACCTAAAGCATATGGTATCCTCTCCATCTCCTCAGCATCCACCTCATTCTAGGATGACATGAACTTCAAAAGACTTACATGACCAGCAAAAGGTAGTGCTACCAGTTTTGCTCCTTTAGAATTGAATTCTCATCAAAGACCATATCCCTACTAATAGTGGCCTTTTCTCCAAGGGGTTCCATAATCTATAGCCCTTGACTCCATGTAGATATCCTACGAACACCATCTTCTTTGACCTGGTATCCAGCTTGCTCCGCTCACTGGCATCAACATGTACATATGCCATACACCCAAAGATCCTGAGATGACCTAGCTCCACTTTCTTTCTAGACCATGGATCTTCTGGAATCCTCCCATCTAGCTTGGGATGAGGGGACCAATTTAACAAATAACAAGTTGCATCAACTACATCAATCCAAAATACCTTGCGAAGTCCTGCTTGCAATCTCATATACCGAGCTTTCTCTAGGAGAGTCCTATTTATCCTCTAAGCCATCCCATTTTGTTAGGGAGTATTTCTCACTAAGAATTGCCTCTTTATATGCCACATTCTTTACAACAATTTAGAAATTCCATGCTTGTGAATTTGCCACCATCATCAAAGTGCAGGCACTTCACACTACAACCCTTCTCCTTCTTTACTTCTTCCTTCTAAGCTTTGAACTTAGAGAAGACTTCAAGCTTTTTCCTCAAGAAAAGCACCCTCACTCTCCTTGAAAAATCATCAATCAGGATTATGAAATACCTCACTCCATTCCTAGCCAAAAATAGGAGCTGGCCCCTATACATCAGTGTGCACTAGCTCTAGGGCATCTCTGCTGCATGCTATACTGATGGCAAAGTTTACCTGATATTTTTTTCCTATCTAGCATAGCTCACACACCTCTAGAACACCTCCTTCCATATTTGAAATCAATTCGTCCTTGCTCAGCACTTTCATATCTCGATCTTCCATATGGCCAAGGAGAAAATGCTACAATCGAAAGAATCTTATTGTTCCTATACTGCTACAGTTGTTTCGGATCCTCCACTCACCACAAACCTTTCCATTCTATACAATTTATTCTCTAACCTCCTCTCCCTCATCACAACCATGGCTCCTTTGGTCATATTCAGAATACCACTCCCAGAATGGCTACTAAAGTTGTAACCATTTCTCTCCAAGTAGTCCAATGTCACTAGATTCTTCTTCAAATCTGGGACATGCTTCACATTTGTAAAAGTCCGCACCATTTCATCAAATATCCTCACCTTCATGGTCCCAATACCAGCAACCTTGCAAGGATGGTCATCCCCTAATGTCACCCTCTCCTCGATTTTGGTGTAGGTAGCAAACTAAGACTGGTTTGGTGTATAGTGATGAGAGTAGGCTGAATCAGAGTCTATACATCCATGGTGTTCCTATGTCTATCTGAAACCACCAAGAGATTATCCTCTACCTTAGGATTAACCATAGCACTTAGGAAATCCATCCCCTTCCTTTCTCCCTGCTTCTTCTTCTAAAGCAGACAATCTTGCTTGAAGTGCCCTACTTTATTATACTTGAAGCACGTAGCTTCCTTCTTACCTTTCTGGGACTTGGAGCATCCCCTTTGCCTGCCCCTATCCTTCCCTCTTCGAGGCCTCTCCCCTACAGTTAAGCCCTCTTGAGGAACACCATCCTTGATTAACCATTTCCTTTACTCATTAAACCTAAGTACTGAAACTATGTTCTCAAACTGCAGTATTTCCTTTCCATATAGCAAAGTCATCACCAATGGATCATAGGAACCAAGCAGCGAGAATAGCAAGAGTAATGATTTATTCTCCTCATCCATCTTCATCCCAAGATTCAGCAAATCAATGCTAACCTAATCGAAAGTCACAATATCTCCACCTTCATGCATCAAAGACTATATAATTATTTATTTAATATCAACTTATTGTACATATTCTTTTTCATATACATTATGGGCAACTTTGACCACAAATTCTTAAATTTCTTCTCCTCTAGCATACTATACAATGCTGAATTAGCCAAGCATCCCCTAATGGACAAATAAGTCCCCCTCTTCTCCAAAGATATACATTGCCTATCCATCATACCTTTTGGTCTATCTTTTAAGGCCAGATCCAACTCATTTGAGACCAAGAGATCCTCCACCCTAACCTTCTATATTATGAAACTTTCCTTCCCATTAAACTACTCAAAGTTTATCTTCATACTACTGCTCATGTTTGGTGCATACCACAAGCATAACAAAACAAATTAGAATTGAGAAGATACCTTGAAAGGATTTGTGCAGATTTTTTTTTACAGCCTTCCTTCTTCTTCTTCCCCATGCAACTAGGTGACTTTCCCTACTTTTTCACATGAACCAGGGATTTCTACCACATGTTGGGGGTCTCAATTATAACTTAGCCCCTCAAAGCTCCTGTTCTTGGATCTCAAGCATGTGGAGAGCTGAACATCTCTATCCTAGGACCTAGCCGATCTTAGTCTCATGGAGCCAATGCATGCCTTGGCCCCTCACCGATCTTCCAAGGCTTAGGAGCACCATATCTGAACTTATATCTTAAGCAAGCATTGTAGAATAGAAAAAATCTAGAAAGAGACACTCTCTCTACTATTACTTCTATTTTTAATAAATGTAAATATTTAATAGAGTTAGCAAATTATAAAAGTTTTATGAAGATCTACATTCAAAGCATGCATCGTCCGTGCAATACAAGACTCTGTCAAAAATATAAAGAAAAACAATTATAGAGACATCTTTTTTAAATTTAGGTGAGAAATACTTAGATCCTAAATTTTTAAAAAAATTTAAGTAAATATCATAACTTATTCTTTTCATTACAATGTAGCCAGCCACCTATCTTTATTATGAACAATTATCATGTGCTAGCCATACGAGAACAAATTATTTCCAAAATCTTTAAAATACTTTTTTAATTAAATTAGTAGGAGAACTTTAGTTTTCTTGGGAAGTTATTTAAGGTCCAACTAACCTCCACCATTCGTGTGAAAATAATGGACATGTCTTTTTCTAATGGAACTAGTTAAGTTATTTAGCTAGAAAGGAATGTCTAATTGATATTTTTCTTTATATATTTAAGGCCCAACTAGTATTGCCTTGGCCCAACTAGTATTGCCTTGGTGAAGAATTAAAAAAAGGGGGGGGGGGGGGGGGGGGGGGGGGGCGGGTAGAAGGGCAAAATAAATAAATAAAAAGGCTAAAGAAAGGAAGTAAGGAAGCTATCAGAATTTGTTGGGATTGTGTATAGCGGATTGGATTACTTTAGACTTTCAATTTAATATTTCCTTTCATTCGGGCATTTTATCGAACACATCATAGGTATAATTAAATAAGCAAAAAGAAGATACAAATTTATGTGGTTCAATAAATTTGCCAACATCCACAGGGAGGAGGAGCAATCCACTATTTAATCGTCAAGTACAAAGGTGATACAAATATCTAATATAAACGATCCTAAAATAATCATAAAGGAGTAACAAAATTATCGAATATGAAGCAACAATAATTCCGAATTGGACAAAACCCTTATCTCTGGATGGATTAGAGGATACCTAAGATGAAACAACACCCTTCTTAGCCTCTACAATAAATCAAGGAATAGTTACCTTTCTAATGTTGAACAAAGTCAAAGAAACAAAGGCTACCCGTGTAAACTCCAAAGAGAAAAACAGAGCACAATCCAAACTGGAAAAGTAGAGCAATCGAAGAATGATCACAAGTGAGCCAAAAAACCTTCGATGGCTAGAACAAATCAAGCCAAGAGGAAAAGAGAGGGTAATCAGGACCGAGAGCTAGAAACTAGGAGAGTTCTCTTTTTTTCTTAAGAAGAAAGAGAGCATAACCTTTTAAATAAAGAGCCATCCAAGCCATCGAACTTGATCCCATCATGCTATTGAATGACCAACACCAGCCCTATCTACATGGGATTGAGTCTCAGAGTTTATTTTTGTTTGGACTCTTAGTTTATTTGTTTGGTTTAAACAATGAGTCTTGAGTTAGTCTAGTTTTAGTTAAAGTCTTGGTGTTTCCATCATATATGCCAGTAGAGGACTTTGATATAAAAATAATAAAAAGAAAATCCATCAACGTTGTGTGGTTGCAGCAACGTTTTTTGTTCTTCCCGTCCTCCAAAATTCGTGTGCGTGGGTTTTGGGTTCTACAATCTTGGTATCAGAGCCAGGTTCACCGTGCATCCGTCTCCAAACCTTGCTATTGTTTGGAGAGCCTTGGAGAACGTGAGAGGAAGACCGTGTACAGCGGAGAAGATCAAAGGAATTCCATAACCAGCGATCATGGCTGATCTTCATGTTGTTGGTGGCATCAAGAAGCTCAACAATCAGAACTACAACTCCTGGTCAACCTGCATGATTTCGTATATGCAAGGTCAGGATTTGTGGGAGGTTGTAAACGGCAATGAAACACGGCAACCTGATGAAGATACGAACGGGACGCTGCGGAAGTGGAAGATCAAGGCGGGTAAGGCGATGTTTGTCCTGAAGATGACGGTCGAAGAAGACGTGCTGGACCATATCCGTGAGTTGAAGACCCCCAACGAAGCTTGGAATACTCTTGCTGCATTGTTCTCCAAGAAGAATGATACCAGGCTTCAACTTCTGGAGAGCGAACTATTGTCGGTGGCGCAGCGAGATCAGACGATCGCCCAGTATTTCCACAAGGTGAAATCCTTGTGTCGAGAGATTTCCGAGTTGGATCCAGAAGCTCCAATTGGCGATACCAGGATGAAGCGAATCATCATCCACGGTTTGAAGCCTGAATTTAGGAGCTTTGTTGCTGCTATACAGGGATGGCAAAATCAGCCATCGCTTGTGGAGTTTGAAAATCTGTTAGCCGGCCAAGAAGCCTTAGCCAAGCAGATGGGAGGAGTCTCGTTAAAAGGTGAAGAAGAGGCACTCTATGCCAATAGAGGCAGGAAGAACTCTAAGCAGCATGTTGTTAAAGGATCTAAGAAGAAGGATGATGAGGTGGAGAATCATCAGGGCGAAGGAAACTCTTGTGCAGGGGGCAGATCAAGAAACTCTGGCAATGGTAAAAGGTTTGAAGGAAAATGCTACAATTGCAAGAAGAAAGGTCATATGGCAAAGGATTGTTGGTTCAAGAAGAAGGAGGTCGAAAGCAATATTGCAACCTCAAAAATCGAAGATGAATGGGATACTGAGGCACTTTTCGCTACAGTCGAGGTTGAGCAAGCCTTCACGGTAACAACTGTCACCGAAGTTGATTATGAAAATGACTGGATTGTTGATTCAGGGTGTTCAAATCACATGACCGGTGACAAGGAGAAGCTACAGAATCTGTCTGAATATAAGGAAAGCCGGGTGGTGGTGACAGCAAATAATTCAAAGCTACCGATTGCTCACACTGGCAATACAACAGTTTCTCTTCCTTGCAATAATAGTGAGGTGCCGCTCCATAATGTCTACCATGTTCCAGGGATGAAAAAGAATCTTCTCTCTGTGGCACAGTTGACATCTTCTGGCCATGTTGTTGTGTTTGGCCCACAAGATGTCAAGGTGTATCGGGATCTTCAGATTGTCCAAGAACCAGTGATGAAGGGGCGGAAATTGGATTCAGTTTATGTGATGTCTGCCCAAACCGCCTATGTAGACAAAACCCGGAAAAATGAAACAGCTGATCTTTGGCATATGCGACTGGGACATGTCAGCTACTCCAAGCTCAATGTGATGATGAAGAAGGCGATGCTGAGGGGCCTTCCACAGCTTGAAGTAAGGACTGATACGGTTTGTGCTGGATGCCAATATGGAAAAGCACATTAGCTGCCTTATGAGGTGTCCAATTTTCAAGCAAAGGAGCCCCTACAACTGATTCATTCGGATGTGTTTGGACCAGTCAAGCAGGCTTCCATCAGTGGAATGAAATACTTGGTGACCTTTATTGATGACTTCTCGAGGTATGTTTGGATTTATTGCATGAAGGAGAAGTCTGAAACCTTCTCAAAGTTTCGAGAGTTCAAGGAAACTGCAGAAGCGGAAACTGGAAGAACTGTCCACTGTTTACGGATAGATAACGGGGGAGAGTATACCTCAAAGGAGTTCTTGGATTTTCTTCAGAAGTGCAGAATTCGCCATCAGTTCACTTGCACCAATACTCCACAACAAAACGGCGTATCAGAAAGGAAGAACAGACATCTAGCTGAAATATGTCGAAGCTTGCTTCATGCGAAGAATGTACCGGGTCGATTTTGGGCTGAAGCAATGAAGACAACAGTCTTTGTGATCAACCGGTTGCTTCAAAAAAGGTTATCCTTTCTTTCACCCTTTGAAAAATTATGGAATTCAAAACCTGCAGTAGGACATTTTCGCGTTTTTGGATCTGTGTGCTATGTGTTTGTACCTGACCATCTACGCAGCAAAATGGAGAAGAAGGCTATCAGATGTGTTTTTGTAGGTTATGATAGTCAAAGAAAAGGGTGGCGGTGCTGTGATCCAGTTACAGGAAGATGCTACACATCGCGGAACGTGGTATTTGATGAGGCATCTTCATGGTGGTCTGCGGACAAGAAGGAACTGCCAAGTTCGGATGTCTACAAAGAAGATCTTGAACCCTCACATGTTCAGCTTAGTTCACAGCAATTTGAAGTTGCAGAAAGCAGCGGTAATGGCGAGGAAAGAGCTGTTCAACATCCATGGCAGACAGGTGTTTATCAGAGAGTAGAAGAGGAGGACGAGCCATTACAGCAAGATATGCCGACTGCACTTAGAAGATCAACCAGGATTAGAAAAACAAATCCTAAATATGCTAATGCTGCATTAGTGGAGGATCTGGATACAAGGGAACCAGAGACATTTGAAGAGGCTTCACAGCACTCGGAATGGTTCAACGCAATGAAGGAAGAGATTGCTGCACTTGACCGAAATCAGACCTGGGAGCTGATGGCCAAGCCAAAGGATGTGATGCCCATCTCATGCAAGTGGGTGTACAAAATCAAGCACCGTGCTGATGGATCGATTGAGAGATACAAAGCTCGTCTTGTAGTTCGAGGGTTCTCCCAACAGTACGGGTTAGATTATGATGAAACCTTTAGTCCTGTTGCAAAGCTCACAACAGTAAGAGTTCTCCTGGCTTTGGCAGCAAGCAGAGGGTGGAATTTATGGCAAATGGATGTAAGAAATGCTTTCTTACATGGAGAGCTAGACCGGGAAATTTACATGAAACAACCGCTGGGATTTCAGAGTTCTGAGCACCCTGAATATGTGTGCAAACTTCGGAAGGCACTCTATGGTTTAAAGCAGGCGCCGAGGGCCTGGTACGGGAAGATTGCTGAATTTCTTATTCACTCTGGATACCAGGTAACTTCTGCAGACTCAAGCCTGTTTGTCAAAGCTAGTAAAGGGAAAATAGCTGCCGTATTAGTGTATGTGGATGATCTAATTATCACCGGAGATTTTGAGGAGGAAATTATTCGAACCAAGGAAAACCTGTCGATCCGTTTTCAGATGAAAGAACTAGGACGACTAAAGCGTTTCTTGGGTTTAGAAGTTGATCACTCTGATGAAGGGCTATTTCTACATCAAAGAAAGTACTCCGAGGATTTGTTGAAGAAATTTGGGATGCTCAGTTGCAAACCGAGCACAACACCAATGGAACCTAATACGAAAATCTACTTTCAGGAAGGCAAAAGTCTGATAGATATCACTATGTATCGGCAACTGATGGGCAGTCTTATTTACCTCAGTGTTACTAGGCCGGATATTTCATTTGCTGTTGGGGTGATGAGTCGATTCATGCACAATCCAACGAACCTTCATCTGGAAGCAGCTCGGCGAATCTTGAGGTACGTGAAAGGAACGCTCGGTCATGGCATCATGTACACAAAGAACAGCAGTTGCAAATTGGAAGGTTATTGTGATGCTGACTACGCAGATGATCTTGATACTCGGCGGTCAACTACTGGATATGTGTTTAAGCTTGGATCTGGAGCAGTTTCATGGTGCAGTAAGAGACAGCCCACTATCTCTTTATCAACCACAGAAGCTGAATACCGAGCTGCTGCAATGGCATCTCAAGAAATTGCCTGGCTAAGGCAATTGCTGAAAGATCTGTTTCAGTTGGAAGAAGGTGGAGTTCTCTTACATTGTGACAATCTGTCTACAATAAAGCTAGCAGAAAATCCAGTTTTTCATGCTAGGACAAAGCATGTGGAGGTTCATTATCACTTCATAAGAGAAAAGGTGCTGCAGGGGGAGGTTGAGTTGAAATATGTTCGAACGGAAGACCAAGCTGCAGACTTGTTTACCAAGAGCTTGTGTGGCAACAAAGTTGAAGATCATTGTCGTCAACTCGGTGTAGTAAAGAGATGAAGTGCTGGCGTTGAGGGGGAGTATTGAATGACCAACACCAGCCCTATCTACATGGGATTGAGTCTCAGAGTTTATTTTTGTTTGGACTCTTAGTTTATTTGTTTGGTTTAAACAATGAGTCTTGAGTTAGTCTAGTTTTAGTTAAAGTCTTGGTGTTTCCATCATATATGCCAGTAGAGGACTTTGATATAAAAATAATAAAAAGAAAATCCATCAACGTTGTGTGGTTGCAGCAATGTTTTTTGTTCTTCCCGTCCTCCAAAATTCGTGTGCGTGGGTTTTGGGTTCTACACATGCCTCTCACTAGATTTCTCGAAGAAGAAATTCCAAATGATGAAGACTTGGAGAAGAAGTCCCAAATGGAGAAGGGTTCATCTGGTCCCCCAAAAAACCACCTGGAAGAAGTCGATTCAAAATAAAAGTATTTTGGGTATTTTACAAAAAATCTCCTAAATTATCAATATTTGGAGCAACAATAATTAATAGAATTAATGGAATGTGGTTCCAATGAATTTGAGACAATCTTGGACAAGGGCATCAAATCCTTTGCCCTATTCTTCAAGCCCTCATGACTGACTGAACCGATAGCAAGAAATTAGAGTGGGAGCACTAAATTTAGATTATTCTCAAGTCCTGGGACCTAGACTTCATCCTCCAATTTGATATCATGGCTCAGGATTTCCTTGATGACCAACTTGTTGGCCATATTTGCATTCCTATTATTAATCTCTTACTAAAGAACCCTATCGAAGCCTTCCACCTTGCCAACTATCTTGTCCTAACCTCTAAAGGGATGTACAATGGTTCTATCACCTTCTGGTACAATATGCATGGCAAAGAGGGGAGAAACCTCAATTGCTAGATCTAGCAGTCTATTGCCTATTGCCACCATCTACTACCAATTATTCTTCTTATAAGGTGGAGTATTGCCTACCAGGCATCGACTAGCGGCAATCAACTTTTGCCACCGACATTGACACTCACGGATTCATGGGTTCCTACAATGCTAATGGATATAAAATCCAAAAATCAATTGAATACTTGGAAAATTTTCCTTCAAAATAGCTACTGGTTGAAAAATCAAAAGTATTTTCAAAGGCTAAAATCCCATATTTGAAATGAGAAGCTTTTTCAAAATTCATGGTAAAACTTGCCATTTATTGACTTACCATTTTTAATTTGATTATTAAAAAACTAGTCATTTTAGCTATTATTCATAATCATTATTGCCATTTATTGATTAGTTATTTTTGACTGTTGGAAAACTAGTTATTTTAGCTATTAACCATAATCATTATACTCATTATTCATTTTTATGAGGTATAAAACTAGAAACAATATATAATGACCAATTCATCTCTTTCTAGAAATAGTTTTTGCATTCTCTTTCTCTCACTATATTGTTTACTGAAATTTGCTAGGTTAATTATATTAGTATTGTTTCTATTGCCTCAATATTAGAAGTGCACTTTAGTGGGAAGGTCTATTGTATCTTGAAAGGATAGCTGCTATAACCTGCTACACTATAATAAATCATCTACGAGAATAGAAACTATCTTTAAAGATAGTGCTTTGCATGACTCAAATTCAATAACTTTTTTTGATTAGTTTATTCTTGTTACGTTCATTATTGATTAATTTTCTGTATTACCTCCAACAATCTTAAGGATAGATTTTGATTTCAATTATAGATGCAAATACCAATCAAACTATTTCTATAAATATCAACCAAACTATTTTGACAACCAATCATACAGTTTCTATAACCAACCATTCTATTTTTGCTGTTCCTTCTCATGCTCAATCAGTTCCTCTTGCCTTCAAATTCTTGCTAGAAGCTTTTAAGATTAAAACTTTTATTGATTTACATTTTAAACATTGGCAAGAACATGTTTTCTACTCTAGATATCTTAGGAATTCCTTTTGCTCTTGCAGACCCTAAGCCTAAGTCTGGTTCTAAATATTATGATAGGATACTACCTGTTTGGCAAAAAGCTAACAAAGTCTGTCATCTCACAATTCTTAGTACTCTTTTAAATGACTTATTTGATGTATATTATTATTCAAAAGAATCCAAAGAAATATGGAAGAAAATAAAGAAAAAATACATGATTAAGGATGCTGGTACACAAAAGTTTGTTGTTGCTAACCATTTATACTTTTAGATCTATGATGAAAAGAGTATCTAGGATCAGATTAATGAGTACTATAAGTTGCTAGATGATATGAAGAATGAGAACATCAAGCTGCCAGAGAGGTATGTATGATGTTGCCTCATCGAAAAGCTTCCACAATCTTGGAATGACTATGAGCAGTAGCTCAAGCATAAGAGGAAGCACATGTCAATAGAGGATGTTATTGTATATATCCTAATTATGGATAAGAATAGAAATTGATCAAAAGAAGCGAAGGTAAAAGAGATAGTGTCAAAGGTAAATTTTGTGGAACACAAGAAAAATGAAAGAGGGGATAGAAGCCACCATAGTCACCAGTAGCATCATGGCAAAAAGAGGTATGACAAAAAGTCCCAAAGATTTAATAAGCTTAAGACCGGAAATCCAACCTTCAAAAAAAAAGGTGTTTGCTATGTGTGTGGAAAGCTTGGACATCATGCTCCTCAGTGTAGGCACAGAAAAGGGAATGACATACCTACCAAACCAAATATCAATTTGCAAAAGTAGATGTTATTATTGCTATCATTTCCTAAGTCAACATTGTCTCTAACTAGAAGGAATGGATAATAGATTCTGGTTTTATAAGGCATATTTATGGGGATAGAAGTGCATTTATCTCCTACACATCTATAGGGGATGGAGAAGAAAAGGTCTTCATGGGAGATTCAAGAATAGTACCAATTTTAAAACGAGGCAAAGTCCTTATTGAGCTTACTTCTACAAAAATGTTATCCTTGAATGATGTACTTCATGTCTCAGAGATTCAGGTCAATCTAGTCTCTATGTCCCTACTAGAAAATGTTAGAATAAAGGTCTCCTTTGAGTCTAACAAAGTGGTCATGACTAAAATTGATGAATTTGTTAAAAATGACTACTGTAATCAAGGACTTTTCATTTTGAATATACTTAATGTTATCAATAATGGAAATACATCTACTTCTTCTGCTTATATTATTGAATCGACATGCTTGATTAGGACATGTGATGTTCCTTATATTCAGAAGATAAAATAGCTTGGCTTGATTAAAAGCTTACATGGTAAAGTGGGTAGGTGTGAGATTTGTATAGAAGCCAAATTAACTAAGAAGAGTTATAAATCAGTCCAACGAAGAATTGAATTACTTAGCTTAGCACATTCAGATTTAGAAGATTCGAAGAGTACCATGATTAGATATGGCAAATATTTTTATGTGACATTCATAAATGACTGTTCTAGACATTCCATAATCTTCCTACTGAGAGATAAAGATGAAGCATATGATGTGTTTATCAAATATAAGAGTGAAGTAGAAAATCAATTAGGCAAAAAGATTAAGAGACTTGGGTCAGATAGGGAAGGAGAATATAGTGCATACTTATTATCAGTTTTTTGTGAAAAAAAAGACATTATTCATAAAGTCACACCCCACTCACTAGAGTCAAATGGGGTAGTAGAGAGAAAAATAGAATCTTAAAGAAAATGATGAATACTATGCTAGTTAGTTCAGGGTCTCCAACTAATCTATGGAGAGAGGCAATTCTTACTGTATGTTATTTGTAGAATAGGATCTCATATAAGAAAACTAATAAAATTCCGTATGAACCGTGGAAACGGGTACTCTCCAAATCTGATATTTGAAAGTATGGGGGTGTCTTGCTAAGGTTCTTTTGCCTAACACAAAGAAGAGGAAAATAGATTCCAAGACCACAATTTGCATGTTTATAGGTTATGCAAATCAAAATACTACTTATCATTTTCTTGTTATTAAGAGTGATGTTCTTGATGCTAACCCTATCATTGAAACTAAGAATGCAGAGTTTTTTGAGTACCTATTCTCTATACAAAATGAATTAGCACTATCACCTTCCCCTACAGTTGAGTTAGAGAATGAGCCCCTCTAGTACACCTTCTGAACCAGAGTTAAGGAAGGGTAAGAGACAGTGAATAGAGATGACCTTTGATAATATTTTTTATACTTTTGTAGTAAATAATGATCCTCTGACATTCAAAAGCAGTATCCTCTAGTGATACTAGTTTATGGGCAAAAGCTATACAGAATGAAATTGACTCTTTAAGACATAATAGTACATAAAAACTTGTAGATTTATCTATAGGTGCCAAACTCATAGGTTGCAGTGGATTTTTAGAAAGAAGTATAGGCCAGATAGATCTATTGACAAATATAAGGCCAGACTTATAACCAAGGATATACTCAATAGAAGAATATTGACTATTTTGATCCTTTTGTCCCTATTGCCAAAATTGCATCCATTAGAGTGTTAATTGCATTAGCATCTATTTATAAGCTTGTTATTTATCAAATGGATGTTAAAATTATCTTCTTATATGGAGATCTTGATGAAGAGATTTATATGATGCATCCTGAAGGTTGTGAAGTTCTTGGCTAAGAGAAAAAGGTTTGTAAGCTTGTTAAATCTCTATATGAATTGAAGCAGGCACTAAAACAATGGCATAAAAAATTTGATAATTTTTTAAATTTCTAATAGTTTTTCTATTATTGGTGTTGATAAATGCTATACAAAAATTGAGGATGATACTTGTATTATTATATATTTGTATGTTGATGATATGCTCATCTTTAGCTCATGTTTAGAAGCAATAGCCAATACTAAGACATTGCTTGCATCACATTTTGATATGAAGGATTTAGGAAAAGCCAATTTTATTTTAGGAGTGAAAATCACTAGAGCACATAATAGCATATTTATATCACAAGAGCATTACATAAAGAGAATTATTAAAAGATATAGACATTTTGATGTGAAAGTAATCTCCACTCCTTATGAAACAAGTGTGCACTTATTAAAAAATACCGGTGAATGTGTTCCTCAACCATTGTATGCACCAATCATTGGTAGTTTAATGCATATGATGAATTACACACATCCAATATTTCATATGTTGTTTGCAAATTGAGTAGATTTATGCACAATCCAAACCATAATTATTGGAATGCTTTGATAAGAATTTTGAGATGTTTGAGAGGTGCTATAAACCATGGTATATATTATAGTGGTTTTTTTAATGTATTACAAGGATATAGTGATGCTAACTAGATCTCTAATTCGGATGGGATAAAATTTACTATTCGTTATGTATTCACCCTTGAAGGTGGAGTAGTGGCTTGGAAGTCTACCAAGTAAATAATTATTGGTCGGTCCACCATGGAATCTAAGTTTATAGCCTTAGAGATGGCTAGTGTGGAGGTTGATTGGCTTAGAATTTTTTAATGAATATTCCATTATAGGTGAAACTGACACCATTAGTATCGATGCATTGGGATAACCAAGTCATTATAGCTCATGTAAAGAGCAAATCATATAATAGAAAAAATAGATATATTCATCTGAGACATGAGTTAGTAAAGCAACTATAGAAGAATGGAGTGATATCACTTGACTTGTTAAGGTCAAAGATGAATTTAGCTAATCTGCTGACCACACCACTAAGCAGAAAACTAATGGAAGATACATCGAGGGGAATGGGACTAATGCCAATAGAGAATGGTCAAGAGTGATGGTAACCCAATATATGTGATAGGAGATCCCTTGAAGTATGTTTATATGGATAATAACAAGTCACTGATTAACCTATGTGCACTATCAAATTGTAAAGTCCCTTTCTATGGTGTATATAGTGCAATGATCTAGTGATTGAGGTTGAGTTATGCTCTTAATAAATTTTATATCCCTTACAGGTGGTGTATTAACTAGAATGTACAATTGATAGATACAAGTATGTAAGAGTAGAGCATGGCCACTCCTATGAGATTTTTTGCAAGATCTCTAGAGCTCTCATGAAAACAAATTAGGCAAGCACAAGGCCTAATAGTACTAAACCATGTCAAACAAAATGATCTTAGAGGAAATGATATGGATGCAAACTCACTATTATTCATCAAGACATTATGGTTTATAGAAATTTTGTATTTTACCATGCTTCTGAATATCAAAGTTTGTATATCCTAATCTTTGGTTCATAGTCCAAAAGGCACCAAAGATGATGTGTTATATTCTGATTGGTTAACCTAGCAGATTTTAGTCTTTTAAAATATATGAGAAAATGTTAAAAAATCAAGAATATTTTAAAAGGCTAGAATCCCATAATTAAAATGAGAACCTTTTTCAGAATTCATGATAAAACTTGCTATTTATTAATTAGCCATTTTTGAATGTTAAAAAACTAGCCATTTTAGCCATTAACCACAATCATTATTGCCATTTGTTGACTAACTGTTTTTGATAGCTAGAAAACTAGCCATTTTAGCTATTAACCATAATTATTTTACTCATAATTTATCCATTATATCATTATTCACTTTTATGAGACATAAAACCAGAAACAATATATAATAACCAATTCAGTTGCTTCTAGATACATAGTTTTTGCATTCTCTTCCTCTCACAACATTATTTATTGAGATTTGCTAGGTTAGTCAAATTAGTGTTATTTCTATTACCTCACTATTAGAAGTGCACTTTCATGGGAAGGTTTGTTATATCCTAGAAAGATAGCCGCTACGACTTACTGCACTATGATGAATCATCTATGGGGATAGAAACTATTCTTAAAGATAGTGCTTTGCATGTCTCAAATTCAATATCCTTTTTTGATTAGTTTATTTTTGTTACGTTCATTATTAATCAATTTTCTATATTACCTCCAACACCATCAACCCCCCAAGCAGATGGAGAGTAAATTAGTTGTTTTCTACTTTCCATCAATAGGAGATAATAGATGGCTAGATCATGTTGCAATGAAAAATAAGTTATAATGTCTAATTAAGATCTTTTAAAAATTTAAGATTAAAGTATTCCACATCTAAATTTGGAAATATCTATAGGGAACAAAGATATATCATTATAGTCTTGAATGCACAAGTATATAAATATTTTATATGATATATAATTATAAGGATCCTATGAGTATGATGCCTTGTTTTGAAATGACTGGCTCAACTCAGTCAAGTGCTAGCTAGATAGGAATCAATGCAGCTAGTTATAAAGGAATACTCTATAACTTTATTATTATGGTTATTCATCATTATCATAGTTGGATGTATAATAAACTTTTATTGGACTGAAAGGGTTATATTGATGAGTTTCTAATGAGGGTAGAATGGTTTATTCACTTTGCATACTGACAACCTATATTTTTGAGGAGAAGAAAATTAGATGTCCTTGTTTCAAGTATAAAAACACAAAGTACTTGATTGTACAGAAAGTAAAGTTGCATCTTTATAAAAAAGGTTTCAAACCTGACTACTAGTATTGGATAGAACATAGGAAAATTAAACCAATTGTAAATTATGGTGTTGATCAAATGCAGTTTATTGATTCAAGTATTGCTCAATTTAGTGCTTCTAGTTATGGTCAATTGGACAATAATGAGCAAACTAGTAGATATGAAGCCATGGTTTTTGATGCTACTAGTTTATAATAGCAATGTAGATGCTTATCAGAATAGGGATGCTCCAAATTATGTGTAGGAGCCTCCCAATAGGGAAGATAAAAAGTTTTTTGAGATATTGCATGCAACACAATAGCCGTTCTAGTCAGATTGTACTAATCACTCAAAGTTTTCAATTATAGTTAGAATGATGAGCATCAAGTCTAATAACAATATATTTCAACATTGTTTTAATCAATTTATAGGGCTTATGAAAAAGATAAGTCCTCTCGATAACCTAATCCTCCCGACTTTTACAAGATAAAAAAATTAGTTTCGAAGCTTAGCCTATCTTCTAAACAAATAGACTATTGCTTCAATTAGTGCATATTAGATTACAAGGATGATGAGTCTTTAACAAAATGCAAGTTTTGTAGTCATCCTCGATACAAACCAGGTAGGATTGGAAGTAGGAATCATAGTCAAGTACCTTACAAGAGGATGCATTATTTGTAACTTATCCCTCCCTAGACTTAAGAGGCTTTATGCTTTGAACAGGTCAGCTGGACACATGAGATGGCATTATGAGATTAGACGAGAACAGGATGTTGTGTGCTATCATTAGATAGAGAAGAATGGAAACATTTTGACCATACATATCCTGAGTTTGCATTAGAGCCAAGAAATGTTGGACTTAGGTTATATGATGATGGCTTTACTCCATACAGTCTATCTAGTTCACCATACTTCATTGGCTAGTAATTGTTATGCCTTATAATCTGCATCCTGATATGTGTATGACCGCTTCATATATGTTTTTAACCTTGCTCATTCCTGGACTGCATAATCTGAAGATCATGATAGATGTATATTCACAACCATTGAAAGATGAATTAAAAGTTCTATAGAATGAGAGTGTAGTTACTTATGATATTTTAAGGAAGCAAATTTTTCTAATAAGGGCTGCTTTAATATCAATAATCAATGATTTTCTGGCATATAACATGTTGTCAAGATGGAGTCTAGCTAGAATATTGGCATGTCCTTATGGTATGGGGAGAATAAAGGCTTTCCATTTGGAGCATGGAGATAAAAATATATGGTTTGATTGTCATCTCAATTATTGCCTTTTGATCATGTGTTTAGAAAAAATAAGGATACTTTTTGAAAAAATAAAATTAATAGATCAAAGCCTCCTCTTAAATTATGAAAAAAAGTTCATGGATATTCCAAAAAAACTAAAACAAGTCCTTGTAAATCTCATGGGTATGAAAAGTCATAATTAGATGAAAAAGAGCATTTCTAGGATTTTCCATATTGGAAGATGAATTTAATCCTACATAACTTAGATGTCATGCATATAGAAAAAAATATATTTGACAATATCCTTAATACCATTATGGATGTAAAAAATAAAACAAAGAATAATGTTAAAGTAAGAATGGACTTTAAAGAGTATTGTAGGTGGCAAGATTTGAAGCTTTATGAGTTACCTAATGGGAAGGTGATGAAACCAAAAGCAAATTTTAGCTTTACATTAGATCAAAAAAGAGTTGTTTATGAATAGATAAGAGAGTTGAAAATGCCCGATGGATATGCTTCAAATATTGGTAGATGTGTAGACATGAACGAAAGCAAGTTATTTGGAATGAAGAGTTATGATTGTTATGTGTTGATAGAACGTTTGTTGTCCATTGCATTTATTACATTACCAGACCAATATGGAAGCCTCTTACTGAGTTGAGTATATTCTTTAGAGACTTATGCTCAATGGTGCTATGAGAGAAGGATTTGGTACAAATAGAATACAATATCACTATCATCTTATATAAGTTGGAATATATATTTTTACTTATTTCTTTAATTTAATAGAACATGTACCTATTCACCTACCATATGAAGCATGGCTAGGTGGACTCATTCAATACAGATAGATGTATCCCTTTGAGAGGTAAAGAATAATATTTCTATATTTGTTTCAAATCTTTATCTACATAATCTCTCATATCACTATGCTAACATGCAATGATATGTTCTTAGGTTCCTTAATAAGTTGAAAAGAAAGTCAAGAATAAAGCTTGCATTGAAGGCTCTATATGTGAAGCATACTTAGCATAGGAGACTTCTTACTTTTGTTCGTATTATTTTGAGCCTCACATACAAGCTATGGGTATTGGAGCTAATTGAAATGATGGTAGGGAAGACTATGAAATAAAGCTCTAGCCAACTCTTTTAATATTCAGTCAGTTTTGCCACTCATCTAGTCAATGTAGAACTCAGTATTTGACTGATGCAAAGCTTACTGTTGCAATATTACATGTATTATTAAATTATAATAAAGCGAAGCCATATCTTGAGTAAGTATCACATCCTCCTTGACTCCACAAAAAACTTTATACTCGGTCAATTAATCCAACAAAACTAATACAATATTGTATTTTAGTATGTTTATGCAGTATGTGCATACTTCTACACCTAAATGTCTTAATGATGCTCAGATAGATGCATAGATTGAGACTTTATTTGTATCATGGTTCAAAGATTATGTAAGCTCTGACTTCTTGTGCAAATCTAAATTATTTGTTCATATGAAACATAAGTCTAATAAATTATTTTTGTAATTTATAATTAGGTACACAATCCGTATAGTATGATACAAAATCAACATTTGAATGACTTAGCCTGGATCCCATGAGAATGGTAGAAACATGGCCCATGTATTTTGTTGGTGGATTCAAATTCCATACACATGTATATAGTGAGAGCAAAAAAAAAGTAATAGTGGAGTGTGTGTTAAGGGCGGATAACATGGTGATAATAAAAATGATTTTTATGGTATTTTTATGGAGGTGATGGAGTTATAGTATTCAAGACAAGGTGATAAAATGATGGTGTTATTTAACTATGATGGTTTGATCCTATCATAAATTGGAAGATGAAAGTGCACAAACAATACGATATTATTGAGATTTGACATTATAGAAGGTATCCAAAGTTGTATCCATTCATTCTTCCTCAACATGTAGTACAAGTATATTATTTACCTTATCCTAGGAGCATAAGAGATAAAGTAGATTGGTGTGTGGTCATCAAGACAAGACCAAGAGATCGAGTAGATAATGATCACACTTTGGAACTTGCTTTTTAAGATGAGAAGATGTCTCAAGTAAATGCAATAGATGATAATGAGGCCATTGAAAATTTACGAGATAGTGAGGGATTATTTGAAGAGGTTAATGCATATCTTAAAGGCATCATTGATGATAAAGAAAAAGAAGATGAAAAGAAAGTTGAAGAAAAAGAGGAAGAAGAAGAATATTTCACCGACGAAGATATTCAAAAAGCAATGAAATTTATGAAGATGACAATGAGGATGATAATGAGTAATTATGATATAATATTTATTCTTCTAAGTAACTTTTTTGCTTTTCTTTGTTAATAGGCAATAACTTGTTTGTATATATGCTTATTTATATAGGTACAAATATGGTGCTTCAAGCCTTGAGAGGTCAAGAAAGGACTTATGGCAATAACTCCAGGAGTCTAGGATTGGTTTTAGTCCTAGGGCTAGGATCAATTTGGTCTTAGGTTAGAGGTTCGGTTATCCACAGGCTCGAGATCTAAGGTTTTAGATCTTGAGAGGGCTAATTTAATATTGGATCGGGTTTGGATCCAAGCGGGTGTGAGAAGGGGGTCAATTCATAGGTGTACATAGGCTTGGATGAGTGCTCTCCTAATTGAATTAGTCTTGGAAGAATTAAAGTTAGAATTATATTTATATTTCTAATCCTATTTGAATTAGGAGACCCTTTGGTCTATAAAAGGGCCCCTTAAATAAACCTCATGTTTTGAAGTGAAATCAATGTAAACTTTATATTTTTCCTAAGCCTATCTCTCCCATCTTTCTCTCCTATATATCTCCTCATGCCCCAAATAGGTTTCACGCAGCTAAGAAGATCAACACCAAAGCAAGAAGCGCACCTAGGAAATTAGCACTAGAAGAGTAGTGGCAAGGTGTTTTTTGGTGGAAGGAATTCTCCATGGTTGGGGAATCTCTCCTTCATCCTTATCTTTAGTGTTTCTTTACTAGATAACCAAAAAAGGAGCACCCAAGACTCCCCAATTAGAAGGAGTCTTGGCTACTCATGTGGAGAAGGATTGGTGCAAGAGTTGTTACTGCTAGGTTGTTTGGTGCTACGAAGGAATTAGCGATTATGCTTTATGTCCGTACCACATCTATTTCATGCCCAATTTCTAGCAGGTGAAGGGCACATCCAAAGAACCTTCTTTGACAAAGATTCCATGACCAAATGGGATTTGAATCAATCGAATAGTTGGAATGCAAATAGGAGTTTAAGGGTGGAGTAGTTTCAAGCCAACAAGAGTATATTCCAAGTAGGACTCTTGTTTATTGTATCCTAACCTATTTGGACTATCTCCAGGATGTAAAAAGAAGGGTTTTTGATTTGAAACCAAGGGAGACACATCTTAGAGGCTCAACAGTTCAAATAGAGTGCGATTGGAGGCTAGTGCACAAAGAACTAGGCTACAAAAAATTTCAGCACCTAGAAAGGATGTGAAGAGCTGCTAGGGTTTGATGTTTGGCTATCCAAATGATATCAGATCATCACAAAACTTGGTGAAGACATTCATTACTACTCTTTGAAGGTTCTTGTGAAGATTAGCGATCTAATATTGGTATTAGAGCCAAATTAATATAGAAGAGAGGAATAGGGTGCTGTAGAAATTCTGTTCCAAATAGAATTTGATAATATGGCACTTTTTACTCTCTTTGCTAGTTCCAGGATTTCCAGAACCTAGTGAGGCTCCTACACAAGGTAGGAGATGAGAAGAGAAGCCCTCAAAAGTCAAGTTTCAATGGTGGGCAGTAAGGAGAGGCGTCCAAGAAGGGAGGAAGAAGGATGTTGCGATTTTGTTTAGGTTTGCTGTAATTTGTACCTATTTCATAGTATGCTTCAGATCTACCTTTTTTTTTATTATAGTTTGGCCAACTAGGAGTAACAAGTTGAAAGTGGAGGTTGAGAGGCTTAATAGGAAGGGAAGCTTTCTAGGGTGGAAGGTTTTGGTAATAAATTTTCTGGTCCAACTTCAATTGGATCCAATTTTAGAAGAATGGCTAGAGTGTATAATAGATTCGCAGTAAAGTTTTCTAATAAAGATGGATAGTAAGGGCTGGTTCTTTTTATGGATGAGGAGTATTTGGCATACGAGAGGAGAGGTTCCCTAAGGGATAATAGTCAAGATGAAGCTGAAGAAGCAACTATACAACCTTCGAATATAGGAAGGTGGTGAAATATTTGGGGTACCTTCAGCAATTTGACCAGAGTAGGATTTGTGGAGCCTTGGAATGATGAAGATGGTTGATTCCTAGAGTGTCACTGCTGGATCAAAAGAGTTTTTCTTAGGTAATTTAGAGAGGTCCGTGGAGTGCGGATGGTTTAAAATGGGAGTAGCGATAATGGAGGTACAGCAGGAGGCCCAACAAGACATCTTTGAACAGCTAATCTCGATTTTGGTTTTTTTTCCTTCTATAGGGGTACTAGGAGGATCCATCATTCAGGTGGAGCACCGGCCAAAGGTGCCTCCATAGGTGGAGGGAGATTTGGCATAGGTTTAAAGCTAAGAGGTATAAAAAAAGGTACCATTTCCAGTACTAGTAGTGGTGATGCACTACAAGGATCGATGCAGGACATGTAGGATTCGGAGAGGCATGGCTTTGAAAAGACCATATTAAATTATTTGGTTGTAGTAAAAGAGGACCTGGATACCTATGAGGAGACTAAGATGAGCCCCAGGAGATATAGGTGGATCCGAGCCAAGACAGGAGATTTGCAATCCCTCTAGAAGAAACTGAAGAATAGCTAGTGTAGTTGTAGAAGAGGAAGACATCTACAAGATATAGGAGGATGCCCAAATACAAGCAAGGAGTTCATCCTAGGTGGAGGAGATCATCTTAGAGGCCTATGGGCTGAAGGGTTTGGCATTAGCATTGGAGTTTGCACAATGAGCTATTAGGGTGCGCAGCGGCGCAGCGATAGCAAGTTAGTGTAGATGGATTGCACAAAGTGTGCCAAGGCTTGTGAACTCCAAGGTGGAGATTATAGGTACAAGTATGGTGCCCCCAAGCCTTAGAAGGTTAGGAGAAGAGTCATGATGATGACTCCAAGAGTCTAGGATCGGTTTTGGTCCTAAGGCTATGAGTGGTTTAGTCCTAGGATTGAGGTTCAGCCCTCTATGGGCTCGAGGTCCAGGATTTTAGGTCTTAAGGGGGCTAATTCAATATTAGATCGGGTTTGAATCCAAGTAAATGTGAGAGTAGGTCAACTCATGGATGTACATAAGCTTGGATCAGTACTCTCGTAATTAGATTAGCTTTGAAAGAATTAGAGTTAGATTTAAATTTATGTTTTTAGTTCTATTTAGATTAAGAGAAGTTTTGATCTATAAAAGGGCTCCTCATGTAAACCTAATATTTTAGAGTGGAATCAATGTAAACTCTATATTCTTTCTAAACCTCTCTCTCTTCCCTCTCTTTCCTATATATCTCCTCATGCTCCAAAGAGGTTTCATGCCCCTAAGAAGATCAGCACCAAAGCAAGTAGTGCACCAAGGAAATTAGTGCTAGAAGAGTAGCGGCAAGGTGTTTTTTGGTGGAAGGAATTCTCCACTAATGATCCTATAATGACCTTCATAAGTTGAAATGAAGTGTAATGTTTTATGTTTCAAAATGGTCAAGTATCTTTTTTATGTTTGTTTTTTAGCTGGTAGAATAATGTCCAAGGCAAATAGAGCATTGCTAAGCAAACAGAGATAGCATGTGCAAAAAAAACTCAAACATAGTAATGGCACTGCTAACTAAACAAAGAGTTAGCAATCAAAGTTCATTTAGCATAAGCTATTCATTCAACAATGAGAATGACATCTGAAATAACAAAGGGTGTGAGAAAAATACTTGAAACAATAATGGGATGATTTGAATGAAGTAATCATTCAACAAAAACCTAAATCTTTTACAATTCAAATACAGATATGCATCCATCAAGTCTAGAAATAGCTCCTCCAAGTTTGCCAAATTAAAATATAAATCTGTCAAGTCTAGAAATAGTATCAAGTTTGGAATTCAAAAACAATTTCAATTATATACCAAGTATCTATACCAAGTAAAAATATCATACAGAGTATTTGCAATACCAAAGATACTTGTGATATATATTGCAATACCAAAGATACTTATGATACCAAAGATTTCATATAACATATCTACATTGGATCAAAGTATCTATAAGTACTTTATCACAAAGATTTCTAAATTATATAACTAGATCTGAAATCAAAAATTTAAATCTATGAAAAAACATCCAGTAGTCATCCAATACCATAAATTAAAATATAAACACAAAAGTAACCTATTAAGTATAGAAATAGGAATAAGTATTACATAGAAATAAAAAGTTCCATTGACTTTCTAATATATATATATATATATATAATAGTTTCAAGTAGATATTAATCTACATATTTTGATACCAACCTTTATACAAAATAGGTAAAAACTTATCCTATCATCAAACCTAAATACATACAACCATATCAACTTAAAATACAAATATCCAAAACTTGATGTTTATAACTTCAATTGTCGGCACAATAATTTAAAAATACCACCATAGCTCACAATATCATGTGCCAGCATAGTCCACTAACAGTGTCATTTTTCTAGTGGTATGTATGCATAAAATTAAAAAATCCCTCCACAATCCCAAACATCAAGTGTTGACACAATCTTTTACAAATGACATTGTTTGTCTTTGCTGTGTGCTTGGGATTACAATGGATTGACCATTGACCCTGCCGGACTTTGCTATATGCTTGGGATTATAGTGGATTGACCTAATGTTGGGTGTGATGCCATTGTAACAGATACTATAAATAATGCAGCTATATTTGATTACGATGTTCGATATTGACTAAAGCCCTGAGATGAAAATGAAGAACCAAATTGTTAACAAAGAATAAAATGCAAAAAGTTAAATACAAGTTGAAATAAAAGATTACAAAAGGTTATTTTGTAAGTTTATATCAGGCATCCATCTCACAATAACTATTGATGAGATCCCTCCACTATTTGATGAATTATCTTCATGAACAGTATTCGTTGTAACTTTCGAAATGAAAAAACATTTACAATCATTACTTACAAATAGAATTCAGTTAAAATATCATAAGTTGGATTTGATCATCTTCATTTATAAACTGTTACAGTAGCATTTGCTCTTGTTGAACCAATTAATTAAGTAGGTAGCAGTCTATGTAGGTTGCCTCCACTAGTCTTCTTACAGTTCAATTAAAGAAATAAGCTATGTATCAATATAATCATTCGACTTTGGAAACTAATTATACTTAACAAAACCAATCAAATAAAAGAAACTTGTTAAACATTTAAAGTAACATACTTATAGTTGTATTAGATTGTCTCGAGCCACTTGGTTGATTAGCTGAAGGTGGTTCTAAGTTCTTGTTGATGCCTCTTCTATATGTCCTTTTATTATGCCCCTCTTCACCACATTGTCCATAGCATAGCTTGAAGTTTCACTTCAGCTTGGTTTGATTTTGGGGCTCATATAGCTCATTCCTCCTTGAAACTCTTGGCCCGCCAACTTTCTTCCTAGGAACCTTAGGTGGTTGTATTTCTCCATACTAAACTTTGGCCATAGCTTAGAACCATTAATTGGATTAGTAATGGGTTCATAACTCTTAAGATATGTATCATTCTTATAAAAAAGTATTTACATAAGACTCGAGTTTTTCTTTGTTATCCTAAATGGTAGCCACAGCATGTGCACATGGAATGCCAATCAAGTTCCATTTCCTACAGGTGCAAGTGTGCTCACTTAAATCAACTACAAAACCCTCCAAGTTATTTAGATAACTTGTCCCAACCTTTAGACCTCCCAAAGAGCAAGGCCAACACCTTGCACACTATTCCTTCAACTTCTTTAATTTCTTTTGAATTTTGGAAAAGATATCTCCCATGAATTTCATCATCTTATTCCTCTTGTTCATAATCATATTCATTAGTTTGCTTATTATAAGCTCAAGCATTGTTAGAATAGGCTTCTCCCTTGCATCTAAAATAAATCTATTGAAAGCTTCACAAAAATTGTTTAGTAGCATATCGTAGGATATGTGGTAAAGTGTGATCTTAACCAATGAAAAGGTGATTTATCTTGAAGCCACTTATAAACATCTTTAGATAACTCCTTTAATTTGTCCATCTTCTTTTCAAAATCCTCTATATATGTAGACATGGCATAATTCTACAAGGCATCCTTTAACCCCTTTCCTGATGCTTTGCCTTAAAGTTTGAGTACAAATGTCTAACACAAAATCTATGCTCATCTTCTAGAAATAGCTCTTCAATTGCCATCACCAATCCTTATCATATGATCAATGCACAAGTAACATTTAAAGTAAACATATGTAATATCAAATGAAATAAATATCAGCAAATTCAAATAGAATAGCTTCAGTTGATTAGAAATCCAGGTCTAATGAAGTTGATTATCAATTCTCAAGTCCTCTACCAGTAGCTTTAGAAAACATGTCCAGGAACTTTGCTTTCAATTTCAATTATAGTATATGCAATTGGGTACAAGCAATTATTTGCATCTACACCCATAGTAGATAACAATTGGCCTCCATCCCTAGTTTTGAGAAAACAACCATCAATACCTATAATTGGTCTGCACCTAGCAAGAAAGTCTTTTTTACAAGCATCAAGGTAGATATAGAATCTTCTAAATATCAACATGTCCAGCATAATAGTTATGGTCCCAAGATTTATTTTTTTGAGCTCGACTGCATACTCACCAAGCTTTTTTTATAGCTCCTTATAATCTCCCTTTAGCATCTTTGGAACTTTGCTCTTAGCCCTCCAAAGTTTACTTCTAGGTGCTGAGATATTATAGTCCTCCTTAATAGCATCTTCAAATGCACTCAAAGTCCACCTTGGATATGATTTAAACCTTTGAATGTATTTAGATGCAAGAATCTTTGAACTCATTCTTTTGTTGATATGGGATTTACTGTAATTGTGCTTATTAACATAACTTTTAACTTGGTAATTGGGGTTTCTTGGACAGCTTCTTACAAAAATCTTTCATGGACATCTTTCTTTGCACTTTACATAAACTCTTCTTTTGTCATTTTTAATAAACCTAATGCTGTACATATTCTTTAAAGCATACTCATTAATGTATAATTTCATCTGCTCTGTACTACTGAACTTCATCCCAATCACAAATTTGGGATCACTTATATCACTATCTCTAAAATAGGGTACCTCGATCCACCTATAGCATCATCACTTGAACTAGCAATACTATATAGCTCATCTAAAGCGTCATAGTAACTGTCATTCCCATCATTAGTTTCTCCTATATTGATTTGAAATCTAAATAGGTTGGGCTTTTTTATTTTTTCTGTTTCCTTCATTTTATCTTTGTCAATCTCTTTATATAAACTCCCTTCAGATTTAGAATGATCATCTATGGAGTCATAGTCACTATCATCAAAATTAGATTAGCCCTTTTCCATGCTCAAGTCTTTTGACTTTCCATCATTGCTGTTTCTTTCCTTAGGCCCATCATCAATATTTGATTTTTTTTGGAACATCTTCATCAATATTTGTTTCCAAAGGAATTCCATCATCAATGTTTGATTCCTTTGGCATGGCTGCATCAAAGTTTATTTCCTTGGGCACTCCATCATTAATTCCCAAATCCTCCAGCACTACAACATCCTCCTCCTCACCTCCGATGTCAAGATCAACTGGAGTTGGAAACTCAATTGCATATATCTCTTTAAGCTTCTCCCTAGAAAGTTGTTCCATATATATTTCAATCTTTTTAATTGCAGGGATATCTTTTACCATTTCTATCACATCTTGATCACATTTAAGATGTCTAAATATATAACCATCCAAAGTAGTTCCTAGAACTTTCTAGTAAAAATTCATAAATAGAAAACCAATATATCTTAACTTGTCTAGCATCTTATCAATTTCAAATGTAGACATATATCTACATCAAGTAATGAAAAAGGTTAACCTTGCCTTTAACATATGACTTATTTGGCTTTTCAACAAAATAACCATTGTGATGTCAAACCACTATGAAATAGTTAGGATTGTCTATCAACATAAAATTTGAAAAATATAATGTTAGTCTCCAAGAGTTAATGATATTAATGATTATAATCAAACTAACTTATAAAACTTAGACACAATGTGAGTGATCAAGTATATATTGAAACTTACTATTACTTATTTTGACTTATTGAAATTTACTATTTGGTGAAAAGAATTAGAGTAGTTAGTAGCAAATAAAGTGAGTAACAGGGGCTAGAGGAAAAAGATAGGAAAAGTAAGGTAAATAAACTATTATGAGGCAGTACAAACAACATCCTAAGATCTTAGTGCAAACATGATGGAAAAGTAACATTATTGGCTAGTACTTTATTAATTCCTTAGATCTTAGTACAATTAATTATTATTTTAAAAGATGTCATTTTCATTTATAGAAACTCTTAAAACTGAGATAAAAAGATCATCTATGTTTCAAGATTGTGATTGCATATACTTTGTTGGATAATCTTTTTTGTGAAGAATGTCTGAAGTTTTAGTTGTTCTCTTGATTTCAATATGAAGAGTCATTAAAATGGTGATTGGATATTTTGGAAGCAACTATTGCAAAGGTAGTATGGGTATAAAGTTTTCTTTGAAATTAGTCTTGATCTTTAGTTAATAAGTTGTCCCATCATGAAGTACCATTACCAGCAAACCAGATCCCATTTTTTGTAGAATTAGGTTTATGAATCTCATTTCATTTTTGTAGAATTTGTTTAATGAAAATTTGGTTTGCTATGACCATGATGACACCTATTGCCGATCTTGCCGCCGCGCCTGTGGCTTCGGAGCCGCCGATCCGACTAGACCGTCTTGCCCCTGGGGTCTCCTGGCTCTTCGAACCTGCAAGGCAAGGTCAGAAACCCTGGTCGGGGGTCCCGGCGAGGGAGCTCCGACGGTCAAGTTAGTGAATGGCGAGAGGGAACAAAATCTTCGAGACGGGCCCCCGAAGGAGTCCCAGACTTAGAGATCGTGCTAGCAAGAAAGATCTCAAGAAGAATAGAAATCCGATCGAGTTCCTCCGTCGAGCTCATACCAAAGGTCCCCTCTCGGGATCTCCTCTCCCAGCCTTTGTTTTTTTGCTTACCTTATCGTCTACCCTTCCCTTCCTTTTAACTCCTCATGCTGTTCTTTCGTTTGCTGCCCTTGGGAGGCTCCTTCGTTGCTTCCAACCCCTTCCCTCCATCTCTTTCCCCTTCTGGATCACAGAACCAGGCGGCTTCCCCGCCTTGCTTGCCGAGCCTAGCGAGGAAAGAGTAAAGGGAGGGCGTCGGGCAGACAGCCGACCAGACCTTGGGCTGAGCACGAGCGCTCTTCTTCCCAGGCACCGACGAAGCCCGTTATTGGGTCCTATTTTGTCAGGACTTCGCCTCTCGACTGCGGGACCTGTCGGGCCGATGTAAGCGATGTTTCGCGTGTCGCTGCCGACCGTACCGGCGCTGCTCTCGGGGTGCGGCGTGCACGGCTCGAGGGGCAATCTTGGAGCTCGTGCTCTTGCTCCTCGGAGGCTTCTCTGCATAGGTTGGCCTGCCTTGGCCGAGGTGGGACCATCTCAGGGTGCCACCTGGCGAGGGGACAGGGAGGCCGCCGGCTTCGGCCGAGGTGGACCCCTCCCGGGTGGACACCTAGCGGAGCGGCAGAGGGTCGCTCGACTTCGGCCGAGGTGGTCCCATCTCCAGGCGCCACCTGGCGAAGGAGCGAGGGGCCCGGCCTAACCTCGGTCGAGGTGGGACCGTCTCAGGGCGCCACTTGAAGAGGGAGCAGGGAGGTCGCCAGCTTCGACCGAGGTGGACCCCTCCTGGGTGGACACCTGGCAGAGCGGTAGAGGGGTGCTCAACTTCGGCCGAGGTGGTCCTATCTCCGGACGCCACTTGGCGAAGGAGCGAGGGGCCCAGCTCGACCTCGGTCGAGGTAGGACCGTCTCAGGGCGCCACCTGGCGAGGGAGCAGGGAGACCGCCGGCTTCGACCGAGGTGGACCCCTCCTGGGTGGACACCTGGTGGAGCGGCAAAGGGGTGCTCGACTTCGGCCGAGGTGGTCCCGTCTCCGGGCGCCACCTGGCGAAGGAGCGAGGGGCCCGACTCGACCTCGGCCGAGATGGGACCGTCTCAGGGTGCCACCTGGCGAGGGAGCAGGGAGGCCGCCGGCTTCGGCCGAGGTGGACCCCTCCTGGGTGGACACTTGGCGGAGCGGCAGAGGGGCGCTCGACTTCGGCTGAGGTGGTCCCGTCTCTGGGTGCCACCTGGCAAAGGAGCGAGGGGCCTGGCTCCACCTCCGCCGAGGTGGGACCGTCTCAGGGTGCCACCAGGCGAGGGAGCAGGGAGGCTGCCGGCTTCGGCCAAGGTGGACCCCTCCTGGGTGGACACCTGGCGGAGCGGCAGAGGGTCGCTCGACTTTGGCCGAGGTGGTCCCGTCTCCGGGCGCCACCTGGCGAAGGAGCGAGGGGCCCGGCTCGACCTCGACCGAGGTGGGACCGTCTCAGGGTGCCACCTGGCGAGGGAGCAGGGAGGCCGCCAGCTTCGGCCAAGGTGGACCCCTCCTGGGTGGACACCTGGTGGAGCAGCAGAGGGGCGCTTGACTTCGGCCGAGGTGGTCCCATCTCCGGGCGCCACCTGGCGAAGGAGCGAGGAGCCCGGCTCGACCTCGGCCGAGGTGGGACCGTCTCAGGGTGCCACCTGGCGAGGGAGCAGGGAGGCCGCCGGCTTCGGCCGAGGTGGACCCCTCCTGGGTGGACACCTGGCGGAGCGACAGGAAGGCCGGACCGACCTCGACTTCGACCGAGGCGGAGCCACACCTGACTTCGCCGAAAAAACTCCACGTGGCTCGAATCACGCCCAGCGAAATCTGAGACATATCACATCATCGTTATGGCTGTAACAACACCAAATACCATGTTATTGCATCGAGCACCCTATCTTAGGCTATTTTATCAAAAGTATATGGCAATAAGGATGACAAAGGGACCATATAAACTAAAACTACAGAAGAATTATTATAATTTTTAAAGACTACACCTTATTGATTTAAATTGTATCAATTACTTTTTAGCAAATATAATATTCAGAACCTTGAAAGTGACTTCACTTGTTTGCCATATCTGAAACAAACATCCTAATTTTTTTTCATTGCAACCCCATTTATCTTCACAAGTAAATGTAATTAAACTATGGAGATTACAACCACTACACAACCCAAACCTCAAGGACCAAGTATGAAAGATAATTGAAAAACCGAGATCATAAAAACATTACCAATAGAAGGACCAAAAATAAACAAAGCATTCATAAATGCATTCAAATTAAAACTCTATTCGGGAAAGACATTCTCTTACCATAACGAGGGACCACCTTCCCATGAGCCATTGATCTCCTTGGATGGAGAGCAGACAATGTACCGAATCCTTATCTACTCATTGATCAATG
Organism: Areca catechu; assembly: GCA_021397845.1. NCBI lineage: Eukaryota > Viridiplantae > Streptophyta > Magnoliopsida > Arecales > Arecaceae > Areca > Areca catechu. The sequence goes on from CM038041.1 coordinate 13,349,746, forward strand.
AGATGAAGACAACACCAATAGGGTGGTCCCCAAATCATTTGGGGCTCAAGCAAGATTTCCATTCAAAAGACTATTTTTTAAAGATCAAAATACCTTCTTCCTCTACTTTTTTTTTTGATAAAAAACCCTAAGTTTCCAACTTTATATGCCATTCTTGATAAGCTGACATGGCATTCTAAAAATACCACATTGGAAATTGAAATTGCAAAATCTCCATCTATGATGCATATGTGGCATCAAACTACCATGTCAACAAAAAAAATCCAGCAAAGCATATTCCATTTGATTTCCAATGGAAAACTGATGGTATGGATTACATTGAAATCAATTGAAAAAGTTAGTAACTAAATTGGCTCAAATTTGAACTCAAGAACTCAATTAGTTTATATGCTAAACCTTGGAGACCAATTTAGTAATTAAGCCTTTTTTTAATAAACTTATAAGTGGAAAATCAAAATGTTGGTGGTGTGGAGCATACGCAGTTTTAGACATCTTTATTTGTAAATGCTCGCATCCATGCCTAACCAAAAAGGAGGAGGTTATTAGTTTTTTTTGTAAACCCCTTTTTCACTTCTGATGTAAGGAAAAACCATGTACCTAGAATCTCAAAGGTTTCAGGATTGAAGACAATTTGATTGAATCTTATTCAGGATAAAGAGAGGCCACATCCGTCTATTTCGAATCCTGGCATCGGGTCCATGACATTTTGAATATGAATAAGCAGAACGAACATCTGGATAAATTGAATCTATCCAATCAAAGTAGTTTGTTATCAAATATATCGGAAGGACAAATCCTATCCCAAAACATCCCACCGATCATCCAGTCCTATTCTCTAGAAGAAAAAGATCAGGAAAGATACTTTGGCTGCCAGTCCCACTTTAATATACATCAAACCTGACCTTCAGCTTTTTAGTTCCTTTTCAAACTAGAGATCCTCAAGACTTTACTCCAGCACCTATCTCTGGCCCTCCTAGCTCTTAATGGGCCTAAATCAAACTATCCTAATGAACATTTGGCCAAAAAGGTTACTATCCTATCGACTTTCGGTCATGACACATCTATTTATTTTCGATATATTGGGAACCCGATTCTCCCGACCCCTGAGTTTCGTAGAATCTCAGTTATAAAAGGCCCTCAAACTTATCAAACTCTGATATAAGGTCTTGACCTGGCTAGCCACTCCTATAGAAGCATCTACCAAATGGCCAAAGGAGGAATCTATCAATACTCATCCTAAAATATCCTTCATAATAGACAAACTATCAAGTCTCATTATCTAGAGCATATCTTAATCATTAAGGATGTGTGACCCTTCTTCAAGCCATATCTCTTAGAGCCATTAAGATAAACGATGGGAGACATGAAAGATAAAACCTTCCATTAATAGGAAGGAGACTTTTCAAATAATAAAGGATGATCTCTCTCCAAGAGTCCTGGTAAAAGCCAAAGCCTAATCATTTTCTATTTGCTTCTCAACACATTGGAACATCCCCGTAATACCCGTGCTACTTGAGTATAAAAAGGGGTTCTCAATAAACCCCCAGAGGTATGCACTCCTTCACATGGTCTATATATATTCTCATGTGCTTGCATCCTTATTTCATCTTGCAATCTGAAATACTAACTTGACTATCAGAGGACCTTCATCGAAACCTTCTTCGATTAGGGCATCTTTTGTAGGTACAATCATCTACATCCCCACTTCAACTCTCTCTGATATTCGAGCAAATTTTAGTACCATCAGATAGAGGAAAGGCCTACTTTTTGTCCATCATTTGAAAAGAGACTTGGAGTAAAATTCATTGAAAAAAGGTATGGTAATATCTATCTTGTTGATTTGGATAATCTATCTTTGCCTAATGAAGAATGCCTGGTTGCAATGAATTCCACTATTAATAAGACTAGTTGGCTTTGGCATCGTAGATTAGGTCATGCAAGCATATTTTTATTATCAAAACTTTGCAAAAAGTATTTGGTAAGAGATATGGATTAGTTATAGTGGATGATTTTTCACGGTTCACATGGATTTTATTTCTTGCCCATAAAAATGAATCATTTTCAGCATTTATGAAGTTTTACCAAAAAGTTTCAAATAAAAAAAAAAGGTACTTCAGTTATTTGCATTCGTAGAAATCATGGTTCTGAATTTGAAAATTAGGATTTTGAAAACTTTTACAATGAAAAAAGATTTGAACACAATTTTTCTGCACCTAGAACACCTCAATAGAATGGGGTTGTAGAAAGAAAAAATCATACTTTAGAAAAAATGACATGCACTATACTTTGTAAAAATAATTTGCCAAGATATTTTTGGGTTGAAGTAGTTAATACTGCTTGTTATATTTTAAGTCGTGTTTTAATTCATTCGATTTTAAAGAAAACTCCTTATAAACTTTGGAATCAAAGAAAACCAACTTTAAAGTATTTTCATGTTTTTGGTTGTAAATGCTTTATCATGAATAATGGTAAGGATAATTTAAAAAAATTTGATGCCAAATCTGATGAAGGTATTTTCTTAGGATACTCTACATCAAGCAAGGCATACAGAGTTTTTAACAAGAGAACCTTAGTAGTAGAGGAGTTAGTACATGTAGTCTTTGAAGAATCTGCTAATAATTTCTCTAGAAAAGATGATACATCTGATGCATGTGCAGGTACTGAAAAGTTAAAGAAGCTGATATTGGATGATCATCTTTCTCAACAAAATGAAGAAGATCAAGACAAGAATGAAAGAGAAAAACCATACAATCCACACCAAAGTATCATGATCTATCCAAGGAGTGGAGGTATGCTCATGGATATCCTAAGGAATTAATCCTAGGTGATCCATCAAAAAGGGTAAGAACAAAATCTTCAATTAGAAATGAATGTGATTATATTGCTTTTGTTTCTCAAGTTGAACCAAAATATTTTAAAGATGCTGAAAAATATCCTAATTGGATTAATGCCATACAAGAAGAATTAAATCATTTTGAAAGAAACAATGTTTAGACTCTAATAGAAAGACCATCTAATGTTTCAACTATTGGTACAAAATGGGCATTTAGGAATAAATTGGATAAAAATGGTATTGTAACTAGAAATAAAGCTATGCTAGTTATTAAACACTATAATCAGGAATAAGGGATTGATTTTGATAAAATATTTGTTCCTATTGCTAGACTTGAGATAATTAGATTACTTTTAGGATTTGCATGTTTGATGAACTTCAAGTTATTTCAAATGGATGTTAAAAGTGCTTTTCTAAATAGTTTTATTATCGAAGAAGTATTTGTTGAACAATAACCTGGATTTGAAAATCATGCACATCCTGATCATATTTTTAAACTACATAAAGTACTTTATAGTTTAAAACAAGTATCCCAAGCATGGTATGAAAGACTCAGCAAGTTTTTAATTGAAAATGATTTCTCTAGAGGCCATGTTGACACTACATTATTTCTAAAGAAGAAAAATGATGATTTATTAGTAGGACAAATTTATATTGATAACATTCTATTCGGTGCTACTAATGAACTTCTTTGTCAAGAGTTTGCTAAGCTTATGCAAGGAGAGTTCGAAATAAGCATGATGGGAGAGCTCAACTTTTTTCTCGGACTCCAAATCAAGCAAACCAAAGATGGAATCTTCATCAACCAAGCTGAGTATTCAAGAGAAATCTTAAAGAAGTTTGGGATGGAGACTACCAGATCAATGGGTACACCTATGAGCCCCTCTTGTAAACTTGATAAGGATGAACATGGTAAATGTTGACTCCATTAATTGATTTTGATGATAAGCAAAATAGTTAAGTATAAGTTGAGGACTAATAATTTGCTTTGAGTGTGTTTCTATTGAAAAGGTGCTCACAAAATTTGATGAAGCCCAATTGTTTTGAAGAAGCCAAGTTTGAATGAAAAGATTGCTCAAAAGAAGACTTGGACACTTAAGAGATAGTTGAATGGATATCTAAGCTAAATGAAAACTTGTTCCAGCTTATATTCAGTATCTTCTATGATTTTTTCAAAGAAGTGTCGACTCAAAGTGTCGACACATGACATGAAGTGTCGACATATGGAGATGAAGTGTCGACTCAGGCCGGTACGCAACAATATTTTAAATGGCACAGATGAAGTGTCGACACATGGACCTAAAGTGTCGACTCAAGGTGTCGACACATGGGTCAACACATCGTTTGAGACTTTCAAGCCACATAACTTGTAGAAGTTGAAGGACCAGCTGAAGTGTCGACACATGGAAGCAAGGTGTCGACTCAAGGTATCAACTCAACTAAGAAAGTATCGATACATTTGAAATTTCCAGAGAATCTGAATGGAGCAAATTGAACTGTGTCGACTCAAGAAGAACATGTGTCGACCTTATGTATCAACTCAACTGAGGAAATGTCGATACATGGAGTTCTGGCAACAGTAATGGCTAGTTTTTTTTCAAATGCAGAACTCACCCAAAATACGCCCAACAGCTAGTTTTTCAAGTGTAACGGCTAGAATTCGGTTTTGAGACCTTGGAAAGGTATTTATATGCTTCAAATCAAATCAAAAGAGAGACAATTGAATATTATTGAAAAGTTTTGAGAAGAGAGAAGAAGAGTGAGCTTTAACTCCTATTTATTTAAGTTTCAACCACTCTCAAGCTAAAGGAAGCCTTTAAGCATTCAAGAGCCTTCAAGAGCATTGAAGATCATCCATACTTGGGCATCCAAAAGGCTTCAACAAGTACAAAGCAACTCTACATCGAGCTACATCGAGATATTCGCTTTGTTTTAGAAAGCTTACATTGGTTCTTTACTTTTAAACCATATTTCTTGTAAAGGTTATTGGTTAGCCTATTGTAAAACCAATGAAGGTTATTGGTAAGCCTTGAAAAACTAATTAGGTTGGTGGTTAGCCCGCAAAACCACTAAGATTCTTGGTTAGCCTGGAAAACCAAGAGAGGTTGTTGGTTAGCCCGTAAAACCAAGTAAGGTTTTTGACTTGTGAGCCTTGTGAAAACAAATCGGGTTTTGATTAGTGAGCTCCAAAAGCTAATCGACTGTAATCAGTATGATTATAGTGAATTCCCAAGGGAATCTTGGGGAGTGGATGTAGGTGCATTGGATAGCATCGAACCACTATAGCTTTTGGTGTTTGTAATTGCTTGATCTCTCTCTTTATTCTTTATTTATTGCTCTTAATTTTTGCTGCACTTTTATTTTAAAGCATTACACTTGAATCATAGTACCTTGCTAATATACTTGTTGAATTGGATTGCATTGCTTAGTATCAAATTTTATTAAGTTAGTTTGTCAAATCAATTTTTATTTTAAACCCAATTCATCCTCCCTCTTGGCTTGCTTACTGGGCAACAAGTGGTATCAGAGCCCTGTTCTCAGTATATAGGCTTTACCACTTTGAGTAAAGATCTATGGCAGCCTCAATTGGTACTAGTGTAGTTGATGGACAAGCCTCAAATAGACCTTCATTTTTCAATGGAAAAAATTATACTTATTGAAAAACTAGGATGAGAATTTATATGCATTCTAGTGATTACAATTTATGGAAAGTAGTAGATAAGGGTCCTCATATTCCTTCGATAGTGGTTAATGGTATTTCCATCATAAAGCTCGAAGATTATTAGGATGAAAATGATATTAAACAATCTGAGATCAATGCTAAGGCAATGAATCTCCTCTACTGTGTATTAGATCCTAGTGAATTTAATAGAATATCTACATGCATGTCCGCCAAAGAAATATGGGACATACTTGAAGTTATCCATGAGGGTACCGATCAAGTGAAGAACTCTAAAGTTAATATGTTAGTGCACACTTATGAGATATTCCATATGGAACCAAATGAATCCATTACTGATATGTACACAAGATTTACTAATATAGTTAATGGTATGAGAAGTCTTGGTAAAGTCATGTCTAATGCTGATCTTGTGAATAAAATTTTTATGTCACTTCCAACATCATGGGATCCGAAGATGACCGCAATTCAAGAAGCAAAGGACATTGACAAGCTACCTCTTGAGCAGTTAGTTGGATCGCTCATGATTTATGAGCTCAATCTGAAACAGAAATCTATGGACATGGACAAGAAGAAGAAGGGGATTGCTTTCAAGTCAAATATTCAAGAAGAATCCTCAATTGATGAGTCCGAAGATGAAGAGGAAGAAGATGAAGAAGCCCTCCTTGCTTGAAAGTTTAGAAGATTCATGAAGAGGAGAAAATTTTCTTACAAAAAGAAGTATCACTCTAAGAAAAAAGGAAAAGAGAAAGAGAAAGAAAAAGAAAAGGAAAAGGAGAAGGAAGTACCTATATGCTTCGAGTGCAAGAAGCCAGGACACTACAAGTTTGACTATCATCTCCTCAAGAAATCAAGAAAGAAATTAAGGAAGAAAGCAATGATGGCCACTTGGAGTGACAGTGAAGACACCAGTTCTGAAGAAGAGCAGATCGAAGTTGCAAATCTCTGCTTCATGGCACATCAGGACAATGATGAGGTAAATTCTGACACTAAAATTGATTTCACTTTTGACGAACTTATAAATGCTTTTGAAGAACTCATGCATGATCATAAACTAGTTTTATCTGAAAACAAGAAATTGAAAAAGCATGCAAATAGTTTTTCTTTTAAAAACAACTCTTTACTTAATGATGTTAGTACTTTGAAATTTAAATTACATGTTTTAGAAAAGAAAAACAATGCTTTATCTATAAAAAACAAAGTTTTGAAAAGACCTAAAAATGTTATTTCTATCAATGATCTTTTAAAGAAAAACAAGGATTTAGAACTTAAAAATGCTAAATACAAAAATGAACTTTAAAAGAAAAAACCCTTTGTTGAGAAATTTACTTATAGTTCAGAAAAGTTAAATTTACTCTTAAACAATCAAAAAGCAGTTTTTAATAAGGCAAGTCTAAGATATAAACCACAGAAGCAACAAAAGTTTTAAAAAACTTTTTTGTACCTGCATCATCTAGCATTACTTGTTTTACTTGCAAAAAGCCAGGTCACAAATCATTTCAATGTAATTTTAGAAAAATTATTTTTTTTAGTAAAATGTGGGTTCCAAAAGGAACCATTTTGAATGCTAGCCCTAAAGGACCCAAGTTGGCTTGGGTACCTAAAAGCAAAGCTTGATCTTATTGCAGGTGTGCCTTGCAACCAAGGAGAACAAAAGACTTTGGTATCTTGATAGTGGTTGCTTAAGGCACGTGACTGGAGATGTGAAGCAATTCACTTCTATTGAAGCTTTGAATGGAGGGAGTGTGACCTTCGGTGATAATGGTAAAGGAAAAATCATTGATATTGGTAAGGTTGACATAAGTCCTTCTAATAGTATTAGTAATGTACTTTTAGTAGATGATTTAAAGCATAATCTTTTAAGCATTAGTCAGTTTTGCGATAAAGGTTTTCAAGTAGTTTTTAAATCATCATATTGTATGATTACTAGTCCGGATATAAATGGAATATAATTTATTAGAAAAAGGCATGGAAATATTTATTTGGTAGACCTAGATGATCTATCTTTGCCTAATGGAGAATGCCTTGTTACAATGAATTCTACTAAAGAAGAGACTAGTTGGCTATGGCATAGAAGGTTAGGGCATGCTAGTATGTACCTTATTTCAAAACTTTGCAAAAAGAATTTAGTTAGAGATCTACTTGAAATTTGTTTTGAAAAAGATAGAATTTGCCAAGCATGTCAATTTGGTAAACAAGTCAAAACTTCTTTTAAACCAAAAGGATTTATAACTACTAGTAGGCCACTTGAACTACTTTATATGGATCTCTTTGGACCAACTAGAACATCAAGTCTAGGAGGCAAGAGATATGAATTAGTCATTGTGGATGATTTTTCAAGATTTACATGGGTTTTCTTTTTAGCACAAAAAGATGAATTATTTTCAGCATTTATAAAGTTTTGTAGAAAAGTTTCAAACGAAAAAGATGTTTCAGTCGTTTGTATTCGTAGTGATCATGGAACTGAATTTGAAAATCAAGATTTCGAAAACTTTTGTAATAAGAAAGGAATAGAACACAATTTTTCTGCACCTAGGACATCTCAGCAGAATGGGGTAGTAGAAAGAAAAAATCATACTTTAGAAGAAATGGCACGCACCATGATTTGTAAAAATGATTTGCCAAGGTATTTTTGGGATGAAGCTATTAATACAACCTGTTATGTTTTAAATTGAGTTTTAATTCACCCTATTTTAAAGAAATCTCCTTATGAACTTTGGAACCAAAGAAAACCAACTTTGAAATATTTTCGAGTTTTTTGTTGTAAATATTTTGTTTTGAACAATAGAAAAGATCATCTTGGAAAGTTCAATGCCAAGTCTGATAAAGGTATCTTCTTAAGATACTCTACATCAAGCAGGGCATATAGAATATTTAATAAACAAACTTTGGTTGTAGAAGAGTCAGTGCATGTTGTTTTCGAAGAATGTACTAACAAATCCTCGAGAAAAGAGGATACATATGATGAATGTGCAGGTGCTGATAAGCTTCAGAAGCTGACATTGAAAGATCAAGTTCAACCAAATGAAGAAGATCAAGATAAGGATGAGAAAGAAGATGACACTCCAAAGCATCAAGATCTACCTAAGGAGTGGAGGTATGCTCATGGACATCCTAAGGAATTAATCTTAGGTGATCCATCTAAAGGGATAAGAACTCGAGCTTCTATTAGAAATGAATGTGATTATATAGTATTTGTATCTTAAGTAGAACCTAAATATTTTGAGGAAGCTGAAAAAGACTCTAATTGGATCAATGCTATGCAAGAAGAACTAATTCAATTTGATAGAAATAGTGTTTGGATACTTATAGAAAGACCATCTAATGTTTCAATTATTAGCACTAAATGGGTATTTAGAAATAAATTAGATGAAAATGGTATTGTTATTAAAAATAAAGCTAGGATAGTTGCAAAAGGCTACAATCAGGAGGAAGGGATTGACTTTGATGAAACTTTTGCTCCTGTTGCTAGACTTGAAGCAATTAGGCTATTATTAGTATTTGCTTGTTTTATGAATTTTAAATTATTTCAAATGAATGTTAAGAGTGCTTTCTTGAATGGTTTTAAAGCTGAAAAGATTTTTGTTGAACAACCACCTGGATTTGAAAATCATGCACATCCTGATCATGTTTTTAAATTATACAAGATACTTTATGGATTAAAGCAAGCACCTAAAGCATGGTATGAAAGACTAAGCAAATTCCTAATTGAAAATGAATTTTCTAGAGGAAATGTTAATAAGACACTATTCTTGAAAAAGAAAGATAATGATTTATTAGTAGTACAAATATATGTTGATGATATTATTTTTGGTGCTACTAATAAAATTCTTTGTCAAGAGTTTGCTAAGCTAATGCAGGGTGAGTTCAAGATGAGCATGATGGAAGAACTCAATTTCTTTCTCGGACTCCAAATCAAGCAAACTACAAATGGTATCTTCATCAACCAAGCTAAGTACACAAGAAAAATTATTAAGAAGTTTGGGATGGAGACTACTAAACCAATAGGTACATCTATGAGCCCCTCTTGTAGACTTGATAAAGATGAACATGTTAAATCTGTAGATCAAAAGTTATACAGAGGTATGATAGGCTCCTTATTGTATTTAACTGGTAGTAGACCAGATATAATGTTTAGTATTTGCATGTGTGCTAGATATCAGTCTGAACCTAAAGAATCACATCTTATGACTGTTAAGTGCATTATTAGATATCGATCTGGTACTATTAGTATTGGATTATGGTATTCTAGAAATTCATCTACTGAATTAATTGAATATTCTGATGCGGATTTTGCTGGTTGTAGATTAGATAGAAAGAGTACTAGTGGTACTTGCCAATTTCTTGGAGTTAACTTGATCTCATGGTTTAGTAAGAAATAAACTTCAGTTGCAGTATCCACAGCTGAGGCTGAGTATATTGCAGCAGGAAGTTGTTATGCTCAAATCTTGTAGATTAAGCAACAACTTGAAGACTTTGGAATCAAGTTGGCTAGTATGCCTATTAAATATGATAATACCAGTGCTATTTGCTTAACTAAAAATTTTGTTCAATGCTCTAGGAGTAAGCACAGTGAAATTAGATATCATTTTATTAGGGATCATGTAGAAAACAATGATATTTTGCTTGAATTTATTAGTACTGAATTTTAATTAGCTGATATTTTAACTAAACATCTTCTGGAAGATCGATTCTGTATGATTAGAAGAGAGCTCGGGATCATCAATCCATTTGATTAAAATTTTCCTACATTTGACTCAAACTAGATCAATTCGACCTTAATCATGATAAATCTTATTCAATCATTGTTGAGTTGACTCTAAATTTATCATATTTCAATTGATTTTGATCTACCCTTGAAATCCCTAATTTTTGATTTTTAAGTCGATGTGTCGACACATGCATGAGCTGACACATGAATGACAGTGGACTGGGATTTAAGGGATTTCCGAACCATTTTTCTCCCCAAATCTTTTCTCCTTCGAGCCGACACAAGGGTTTAAGTTATCCTTACTGTTCCTTCCATCATTTTCATTGTTTTTTCCCATTGATTTCTTTGATTTGGAAGATCGGTAGCCGGTTTTTTGGTTAGAACTCTCCTAGGTTTTGATTTCCAAACCCTAGAAACCCCTAATTTCAACCAAAATCCTGCCCAAGTCTTCAATCTAAGCAATGGAACCTCGCAAACAAGTTGTTCGTCGACCTCGTTAGTCAAACCAAGAAGAAGAGTGAAGGATGAAGGCCCGATATGAGTCTAGAGCTCCGGATCCGCCCGCACGACACTTGTTTGTTCCGTCTAGCCAGATGAGCTCAAAGACTGTGGTTGGAGGATGTCGAGTGGATTTCTCATTTATCGACCAGCAGCATTTTCGAATAGGAGAGTGGATTCGTCAGGCTGATCTGATTACTTTCTATTCACTCGGTGAGAGGTATTACCCCGGGCTGATGAGAGAGTTCTACAGATCACTCGCCCGCGGGACAGATGGTTGGTTGGCACAAGTTAGAGGACGGGATATCTCCATTACTTCAGAGATTCTGAGTAGAGTATGGGATATGCCGATGACAGGATCTGTTGTTGACAGTTTGATGGATCGAGTCAGTGATCTTCAGTGCATTTTTGAGTCTGACATTCTACTAGAAGGAGCCACTGTACCAGCATCCAGGTTATCCACAAAGATGAGACAACTGCACCACATCATCGCCAGAATTCTTCTGTCGAAGACCGAACGTTTTGACTATATCACAGAGCGGGAGCTGCTCGTGATGGTCTCACTGGTTCAGCGCATGCCAGTATGCATTCCAGTACTGATGGTATATCAGATTACAGAGGCATCGACTAGCCAGCGGCTCTGCTTACCTTATGGCATGGGACTGATAATATTATTTCGGGAGTATGGAGTCAGCTTTATGGATGAGCCCTATCATACTTTGCTTCACACCGATGTGTACGACATCAGATCATTGTGTCAGATGGGCTATCACTTATTCCGAGGCTAGTGGACACGCAGGATATCAGGTCAGGCCGAGGATAGAGCTGATGATGACAATGCAGCAGAGGAGGAGCAGATTCTCTCCGGTGAGGTAGGACACAATGAGACTCAGCCTGAGACGGTAGCACAGCCAGCAGTTGCTCCTCAGTCTGATCCTTCCACATCTGCACAGCCTCAGCCAGCATAGATGGAGACTCCTGGCATTTCAGATAGTTTAAAGGACAGAGTCAGACGCATCGAGATAGACGTATTTATCATGAAGCAACATCTTGATATATTCATAGCTGAGATGAGAGAGATCCATATTGGACTTATTCATGGCATCTCGACTATTATTTCTGCATTATCCAGATCAACGATGAGTACTCCGACAGTCGATACTGCTCCTGTACCTGCTCATGTACCTGCTCCTGCACCAACTGATGATATTGTTGACATTGATACTGGTGTTGATACTGCTATTAGAGCTGGCGATGGAGATGAGGAGACTGACTCAGATAGATTTGACATTACTGATCTCACTTTAGAGCCAGTTACGGAGGTGACGAATGACTTGCCTACGAGCCCTGTTGACCCATCTTGTTCACCTGCCCAGACTCCTATTCCATCTTCTCCTTCTAGATTGGATGATCACACTCCTGTACCCATTCCTATTCTCACTCCAGTTATCGACATTCCAGTTATTGATTCCCCTGATTTTGATACTCCTGTTGTACATACACCTATCATTGAGACCCCCACTGTTGATACATCGATACATTCTACAGCTGATACTTCTATTCTTGATACGCCTGTTGTATCATCAACTATTACCCCTATCCTTGATTCACAAATTACTGATACTCCTACTCTTCATACATCATCGTTGATTCGAAAGCTTGGATTTTATACACGCGGCTTTCAGTATCTTGATTCAGGTCCTTCATTTGATCACACACCTCTTCCAGCTGTTGCTGAGTTGGTTGACCCGATCAGTTCCATTCCTACAGAGGACATAGTTTCTACCTCTACTACTCCAGCCAGAGGTTGAACATATGCTCGTCGTAGAGGACGCGGTCGTCGTACCCCTTCTCAGCCGACCAGGACCAGACTTAGAGATCTTCGATCGAGATGGCTGCGAGCTCGCTCCTTCACTGATACAGGATCGATTGAGATCGGTTCATCTTCTAAAGATTCCATGGATGAGGATTAGGACTTTTATGCACTTCTAGATAGTTTGCTTTACATGCTTCTATGTATTTTTTTTATCCTTGTTATGTAACTATTGTACAAGTTTTAAGTTTATATGAAAAACCTTGTTGTTCCTCATCTCTATGTATTTGATGCAAATGAATGATATATCTTGAATTGCTCTTCAATGTCTTCACTATTGAATGAATGAATGAATTTTAAAGGAGTTGTAGTTCTAATTACTCAAGTTATTTGTTCTTTTCTTACCTTTTTAATGATAACAAAAAGGGGAAGTAATTTAGGGAGATTTAAGTATAAATGTGTATACTTCACAAAAATAAAGGGAGAGTAGTTTTGATTTATATTTGTGATATGCAAGGGGTAAACATATTTTAAAAATTTAAAAAAAAAAACTGAATTGAAAATCATTTACAAAATCCTTGAAGAAAGGGGGAGTTTTACTTTATTTTCATTTGGAAATCCTTTCAAAATGAATTTCATCTTAAAACCCCTCTTTAAATGTTTGAAAAGATTCTTACAAATTTCGTTATGAATCATTGATTCAGGGGGAGCTTTGTTGTTTGCTGAAATTTTCTTATAGAGTATCATGATACATGTTTTCTATGCATTTAAATGAATACCAAAACTCTGATACTCTCTATCTTTATAACAAGCTCTGGCACTATTACTTGTATTCTGAATTATCATATCATTAATGAAAGTAATGTTGATATTCTTAATGCTTTCAACTTTATGCACCTTGATCAATTCTCTTAAAAGCTTAATTTTAAACCAATTTATACTTAAGGGTTTTGTCATCATCAAAAAGGGAGAGATTGTTGACTCTATTAATTGATTTTGATGATAAGCAAAACAGTTAAGTAAAAGTTGAGGACTAATGATTTGCTTTGAGTGTATTTCTATTGAAAAGGTGCTCACAAAATTTGATGAAGCCCAATTGTTTTGAAGAAGCCAAGTTTGAATAAAAAGATTGCTCAAAAGAAGACTTGGACACTTAAGAGATGGTTGAATGGATAGCTAATCTAAATGGAAACTTGTTCCAGCTCAAATTCAGCATCTTCTATAATTTTTTCAAAGAAGTGTCAACTCAAAGTGTCGACACATGACATGAAGTGTCGATACATGGAGATGAAGTGTCGACCTAGGCCGGTATGCAGCAATATTTCAAATAGCACAGATGAAGTGTCGGCACATGGACCTGAAGTGTCGACTCAAGGTGTCGACACATGGATCAACACATCGCCTGAGACTTTCAAGCCGCAGAACTTGCAGAAGTTGAAGGAACAGCTGAAGTGTCGATACATGGAAGCAAGGTGTCGACTCAAGGTGTCGACTCAACTGAGAAAGTGTCGACACATCTGAAATTTTCAGAGAATCTGAATGGAGCAAATTGAACTATATGTCGACTCAAGAAGAACATGTGTCGACCTTATGTGTCGACTCAACTGAGGAAGTGTCGACACATGGAGTTCTGGCAACAGTAACGGCTAGTTTTTTTTCAAATGCAGAACTTACCCAAAATGCCTCCAACGGCTGCTTTTTCAAGTGTAACGGCTAGAATTCGGTTTTGAGGCCTTGGGAAGGTATTTATATGCTCCAAATCAAATCAAAAGAGAGATAATTGAATATTATTGAAAAGTTTTGGGAAGAGAGAAAAAGAGTGAGCTTGAACTCCTATTCATTGAAGTTTCAACCACTCTCAAGCTAAAGAAAGCCTCTAAGCATTCAAGAGCTTTCAAGAGCATTGAAAATCATCCATACTTGGGCATCCAAAAGGCTTCAACAAGTGCAAAACAACTCTATATCGAGCTACATCGAGATATTCGCTTTGTTTTAGAAAGCTTACATTAGTTCTTTACTTTTAAACCATATTTCTTGTAATGGTTCTTAGTTAGCCTATTATAAAACCAAGGGAGGTTATTGGTAAGCCTTGGAAAATCAATTAGGTTGGTGGTTAGCCCGCAAAACTACTAAGGTTCTTGGTTAGCCTGGAAAACCAAGGGAGGTTGTTAGTTAGCCTTGTAAAAACCAATTAGGTTCTTGGTTAGCCCGTAAAACCAAGTAAGGTTTTGACTTGTGAGCCTTGTGAAAACAAGTCGGGTTTTGATTAGTGATCCCAGAAAACTAATCGGCTGTAATCAGTATTATTATAATGAATTCCCAAGGAGGTCTTGGGGAGTGGATGTAGGTGCATTGGATAGCACCGAACCACTATAGCTTTTGGTGTTTGTGATTGCTTGATCTCTCTCTTTTTGCTCTTTATTTATTGCTCTTAATTTCTGCTGCACTTTTATTTTAGAGCATTGTACTTGAATCATGGTACCTTGCTAATATACTTGTTGAATTGGATTGCATTGCTTAGTATCAAATTTTATTAAGTTAGTTTATCAAATCAATTTTTTTTTTAAAACTAATTCAGCCCCCCTCTTGGATTGCTTACTGGGCAACAGTAAATCAATTGATCAAAAATTATATAAAGAAATGATTGGCTCTTTATTATATTTAACTGCTAGTAGACCAGATATCATGTTTAGTATTTGTATGTGAGCTAGATATCAATCTGATCCTAAAGAATCTCATATGTTGGCTGTTAAGCGTATATTTAAATACTTATATGGTATAATTGATATTGGCTTGTGGTATTTTAGAGATTCATCTATTGATTTAATTGGATATTCTGATGCTGATTTTGCTGGGTATAACTTAGACAGAAAAAGTACAAATGAAACTTGCCAATTTCTTGGAGTTAACTTAATCTCCTGGTTTAGCAAGAAACAAACTTCAGTTATACTATCCATAGCTAAGGCTGGGTATGTTGCAGCAGGAAGTTGCTGTGCTTAAATCTTGTGGATTAAGCAACAACTTGAAGATTTTGAAATCAAACTAAGACACCCATAAAATATGATAACACTGGTGCTATAAACTTAACTAAAAATCCTGTTCAGCACTCTAAAAGTAAGCATATTGAAATTAGATATAATTTTATTAGAAATCATGTTGAAAATAATAATATTATGCTTGAATTTGTTAGTACTGAAATACAACTAGCTGACATATTGACCAAACCTCTCCAAAAAGATCGGTTCAGTATGATTAGAAGAGAACTTGGGGTCATCAACCCTTTTGTTTGAAATTTTCAATTTTTTCACAATCTTTGATCCTTGTTTGATCAAAATTGCTTATTAATCTTGTTCAAATTTCTTGAAATCCTTCCTATTTTGATCATTGGTCCATTCCCATTTTTTTCAGTTTTTAGTCAAAGTGTCGACACTTGACTCTATGTCATGAGTCGACACTTGACTCTATGTCATGAGTCAACACTTGAACGATAACAAACCGACCTAAAATAGGAAAAATGGACATTTTTCTTTGATTTTTCCACTCCAGTTCGAGCCAACTCATCCCCTAACCGAGCTCCATCATCCTTTTCCCTCCAATCTTGGATTCAATCAACCGATTCTTCGATTGGGATAGGTTATATTCGGTTTTTCACTGTTCATTCTCCTTTTTTCACTGTTCTTCATTCTGTTTCACTGTGTTTCCACCGTAGAACCCTAGGTTTCTTTCCCTCTTGCATTTCCATCTTGTATCCTTGAAATGGGGCCTAGGAAGCAAGTTGTCCTACATCCAAGACATCCATTCAGGAGGAAGAAAGGAGAACTAAAGCAAGGCTTAAGGCTGGTGCAGCGGTTAAGCATGATATTCTTACTAGACCCCTAGTTTCTGCAACATACAGAATAGGATCGAAGACTATTGTCGGTGGTCACCGAGTGGACTTTGATTTCATAGATCAGCAGCACTTCAGGATAGGCTAGTGACTGAGGGATGCAGGTTTGGCATCATTCTATTCATTATCAGAGAGATTCTACCCGAACCTGATTAGAGAGTTTATGGATCGCTTGCCCGAGGTAGTGATGGCTGGATTGCTCAGGTCCAAGGTAGAGATGTTCCCGTATCAGCAGAGATTCTGAGCAGAGTATGGGACATTCCCATGAGAGGATCAGTTATGGATATTTTAATTGACAGGATCAGTGGACTCCGTTGCATCTTTGAGATAGATGATCTTCCTGAGGGAGCCGTTGTTGTAGCTTCGAGGTTGACGCCTGAGATGAGGTTGCTGCACTATATAGTTGCCCGGATCTTTCTACTGAAGACCGATCGATTCGACTTCATCATAGAGCACGAGCTTCTGGTGATGGTATATTTAGTACATCACACTCTAGTATGCCTCCCGATACTCATGGTATACCAGTTGACCGAGACATTGATCAGTCAGAGATTGTGTCTACCCTACGGGATGGGTTTGACACTACTATTTAGAGCTTATAGAGTGGTCATAGACAATGAGCCCTACAGGCAGCTATTACACACAAATGTTTATGATATCAGATCACTACATAGGATGGGGTATCAGCTTATCAGAGGCTAGTGGAGATGACGCATATCTGGACAGGTCACTGACAGAGAAAATGAGGTAGCGAAGGAGGAGCGCAACTTTTTAGGAGAGGCAGGGCCATCTGAGATTCACAGAGACATCTAAAACATAGCCCGAGCCTTTAACGCAGCCCGAGCCAGCTCCTCAGCCTGAGCTAGCACAGACAGATATCCTTGGAGCTTCAGACAGCTTAGAGGACAGGGTCGCTCGCATTGAGACTGAGGTGATGATCATTCATCAGCGAGTCGATAGAATTCATATGGAGATGAGGGAGAGCCATCAAGGACTGAGTGATGGCATCTCTGCCTTTTTGTTTGCTTTGGCTAGACCTTCTTCAGGCAAAGCACCTGCACCTTCAGCTCTAGCTGATTCACCTCCAGCACCACCTGCTCCAGGACCGGATTTGGATGATGATGACACTGACTCTATTGAGTTTGAGTTTGATGATCTGATGACAGAGCCAGCACCAGAGGCAGCAGTTGACCTTCCTAGGAGTCCTATTCCTGACCCATCTAGATCATCTTTTTAGACTCTGATCCTATCATCCTCACCTTCCATATCTGATCCACATACTACTTTCATTCCTGCACCTACTCCTGTCATACCATCAGCTTTTGATACTCCTATCATTCATTCTCCATCTTTGCATACATCTTCTCTTATCAAGGAACTAGGATTCTATACCCCTGTCATACCACTGTCTTGATTTAGGACCTATCTTTGATCATACCCCCCTTCATAATGTTCTTGATACTGCCATTCCGGTTAGTGCAGTTCCTACTGCTGACATAGCTTCTACCTCTTTTACACCAGCTAGAGGCAGGACTTATGTTAGATATAGAGGACGAGGACGTCGTGGCATATCAAGACCGACCAGGACCCGTCTTGCTAATCTTCAACCCATGTGGCCTCGATCTCGTTCTTCTACTGATACTACATCGATCGAGATTGGATCCTCGGATGATGAGGAATTTGCTTAGGATAGTCTTTATGCTTAGATAGCTTATATTTCAGCACTCTTGTATGCTTTTATGTTTGCCTCCTATCTTGTATCTTTACCTATATCAATGTATGAATTGTATTTCAATAAACGAATAGAATTTTTACATCAATACTTTGTCTTTAGATGTTATCTCTTTTTATAATTGCTAAATTCCCATGATGATTTCATCTTTCCCTCTACTCTAACATTTTTTATGTCGACAAAAAGGGTTATCTCTTTTTATAATTGCTAAATTTCTGTGATGATTTCATCTTTCCCTCTGCTCTAACCTTTTTTATGTTAACAAAAAGGGGGAGAATTAAGGAAAAGTGCAATGAGTGATATAGGAGAATTAAGTGAGTAAATTGAGTAATATATGTGAGAGAAAATTGAATGTATAAAAAAAGAAAGATAAGTGCAATGAGTGAGGGGGAGTAATCCTTCCTTTGCTGTTTTGTATAATTTAGTTTGTTCAAATCTTTAATTTCAGCTTTTCGTTTATGAAAACTTATTGAAAATCAGTTTTTTGAATCATCTTTTGAGGAAGAATATTTTTCTTTACTATTCAATCTTTTATTCAAATTTTTTTTTTTTTGATTACGTTCACTATTGCTCTATGATGAATTTCTTATCTTAAAGCATGGTTTATCTCTGATACTCATGAAGAGTATCATGATACATGAAATTATTTTTAGCTATGATACTCTTATGATTCTAATTCAATCCAAATGAGCTTTTAGACTTTATCTCTTTACTATAACACAAAATGAAATAAGCCTAATGCAAATTGAAAATTCTTTTAAGAACTTATTATATGAGTTATACTTAAAGATTTTGTCATCATCAAAAAGGAAGAGATTGTTGACTCCATTATTAATTTTGATGATAAGTAAAATATTTAAGTATAAGTTGAGTACTAACATATTTCTTGAAGTGAGTTTAATAGAAAAAGGTGTTCATCAAAACAACTAAATTGGATTGTTTGTCAAATGATGAAGAAGCTATTTATATGGATGAAAGATCAGTTATAAATGGACTTAAGTACTTAAGAATTACTTGAAAGGACTTAAAGAGTTTAGCTCAAAATGGTCTCAACAGAAGTTCAGTGATTTTTGAAGAAATCTCAGTATGTGTCGATTCAAAGTGTCGACTCATAGTTTAAGAGTTGACTCATGGCAGTACAAGTATCGACTCAAGCCGGCACGCAGAAAGAGTTTCAGATGGCATGGCTGAAGTATCAACTCATTCCACTTAAGTTTCGACTCAAGGTGTCGACTTAAGGATTGGCTCAAGGCCTGAGATAATTTTTTTACAGAACATGCTGAAGTTGAAGACTTGCCTGAAGTATCGACTCACCTGAAGCAGTGTCGACTCACCTGAGAATTCTATAGAGCTTCAATGAAAGATTTTGAACTAGGTGTCGACTCATGGGACTTAAGTGTCGACTCACAGCTTGAAGTGTCGACACTTGGAGTTCTGGGAATAGTGACGGCTAGTTTTTCAAACACAGAAATTGGTCCTTTTGGCTTCCAATGACTAGTTTTTCGTGTCAACGGTCATAAACCGACTTTGAGGCCTTGGAATAGTATTTAAGTGATTCAAATTAAATTGAAACACAAGAGGATGATAAGAGAATAAGAAAAAGAAAGAGAAGTAAGTGCATTCACTCCCATTCATTGAGAGCAACTACCTTCAAGCAAAAAGAAGTCTCCAAGCATTCAAAGCCATCAAGAAGCATTCAAGTCCAACACTTTTGAGCATTGATTGAGGCTTCATCAAGTTCAAGACAAGCAACTTCTCCAAGCTTCAAAGAGATATCAGCTTTATATTAGAAAGCTTTTCTTGTTTACTTTACTTCATCTCATATCTTTATTGTAAGGATTTTTGGTAAGCCTAAGAACAAAACCAAGGAGGTTATTGGTTAGCCTTTGAAAAATAAGAAGATTTTTGATAAACTTAGTTGAAAACTAAGGAGGTTATTGGTTAGCCTTTGAAAACCAAGAGGTTTCTTTTGGTGAGCCTTGTAAAAACCAAAAAGAATTTAGATTAGTGAGCTCGGAAAACTAATCAGCTATAATCATGGGAGATTATAATGAATTTTCAAGTGGACCTTGGAGAGTGGATGTAGGTGCATTGGAAAGCACTGAACCACTATACTTGACTTGTGTTTGTAATTGTCTCTAGCTTTCTTTACTTGCTCTTATATTTGTTGCATTTATATTTCCACTGCATACTCTTCAAGAGCATACTATTTCACCTCACACTAGCACTTGATTTAATATTTGTATTGGCACATATTCTTGCAAGTAATTTTTAGAAACCCAATTCATCCCCCTCTTGGGTTGCTTACTGGGCAACAAGGTTCTATTCACTATTTTGATCAATTAAGTTGGTCATTTGTTTCTTATTTTGCTAGAAGCCCGAAGCCATAGCAAAGTTCTGACTCCTTGATCCATATTATGCAAAAGGATAGAGAGTCCCTTAGGGTCTATGTAAATCGATTCAATGAAGCAACTTTGGAGGTATGTAACCTTGACCATTCAGTCACTATGACCACTATAAAATGCAGTCTTCAGCCATGTTCTTTTCTTTTCTCTTTGAAAAAAAATCTATTAATTGATTTTTCTGAGATGCTTACCAAAGCGAAGAAGTACACATATGCAGAGTAAGTATATGCTATTCATGTTCCTTTCATTGTCTCACCCCCTTGGTCCTTACTCTACCTTTTATTTTGCCACCTATCCAGATATGAAAGGAACAACCATCAGCCTTCAAATCTTATCAGAGGAAAGAAAATCAAAGAAAAAGGCCAAGAACCTAGTTACCACCATAACACTGAAGGTCACCCCCAGAATTCGACATCTTCAAAGTCCTGACATATTGGGTGTCATACTGCCATGACAATTTAGCCAGCATAATCCTCTCAATGCCCCGTGTGCTCATATTTTAATGCAAGTTCGAGAGCAACTACCCAAAGCCTGAAAGATGCGGGTAAAGCCCAAAAGAAGGAACTAGAACAAATATTACTTATACCATCGGGATTGCAACCATAATACTGAAGAATGTAGACAACTTTAGGATAAGATTGAGAAGCTCATCTACCGTAGCTAGCTAAATAGATTTCTTCAAGATCAAGGGGAGAGACATATTGATCTAATCCTATACCTGCTAGAATCTCTGCCAAGGGTGGAAGAACTCGCTGAATGGCCCATTAGAAACGATGTCAACACTATCACTGGTGGACTAGAGGAAGAGGCCAAAGGTAGCTGCCAAGAGAAGAGTCTTGATGAAGACATAACCTTCACTTGGACTGATGCAAGGGGAGTCCAGTATCCCTACATGACCCTACAGTCATAATACTAAACATCAATGATTGTAATATCTATCATGTGCTTATTAATAGTGGAAGTTTGGTAGACGTCTTGTTTTATGATGCATTCCTAAAAATAAAAATTTCTCATAAAAATTTCTCCTAAGCAACTTAAAAAGGTAGACACATTAATATTAAGGTTCTCGAGAGAGTCGATCCCCATTGACGGTACTATTACTCTACCAATAGTACCAAGAAAGGCCCAAGATGTTTTCAAGTACATCTTACTTTTACAGTCATGAAGATACCCTTGTCCTATAATGTCATATTTCGGTCGATCAGGTCTAAATGCTCTACGAGCAATTGTGTCTACCTATTATTTGTTAATGAGGTTCCCCACACTATGAGGAATAAGAGAGGTACGAGGAAACCAGTTCCTATAGAGATAATATTACCTAGTGCCCTGACAGATGAAGCACATCAAGATACCGGATGGTCTCCTAGTGGAGAGGCTGGATACCAAGAATGAACTGATCGAAGAAAGGGGGAAGCCTACAGAGGACCTTGTAATTATCCCCCCTGCACGATGGGGACCCTTGGCATGTTGTTCAAATTGGCTCAATGCTGGATGAAGATACAAAGCAGAGACTGATAGTCTTCCCGCAAAAAAATATCGATGTCTTCACTGGACTCTTATATATATGCCCAGTATTGACCTAGAAGTAATGACACATCACTTGAAGGTGGACCCAAATCATCATCTTGTAAAACAAAAAAAATGTGTTTCATACTAGAATGTCAGAGAACCATAGTAGATGAGGTACATAAGCTCATCAGTGCAGGATTCATAAGGGAAGTTAACTATCTTGAGTGGCTGGTCAATATAGTACTGGTAAAAAAGGCTAATGAAAAGTGATGAATATGTGTAGACTTTACGGTCCTCAACAAAGCCTGCTAAAGGATAGCTACCTCCTTTTCTGCATCAACCAATTAGTGGATGCAATGGCTAGCCTGAACTCTTAACTTTTATGGATACATTTTTCAGGATACAATCAGATCCAGATAGTGCTTGAAGACGAGGAAAAAAACTTCTTTTTTTACTAACCAGGATTTATTTTGTTACAGAGTGATGCTGTTTGACTTAAAAAATACAGGAGCGACTTACTAATAGCTAGTGAACAAGATATTTAAGGATCAAATTGGCCGCAACATCGAAGTCTATATTGATGATAGCTGGTCAAAAGCTACATCTCATATAGTCATGTAGAAGATCTTGAGAAAACCTTTACCACCTTGTACCGGTACTGTTACGGCCATAGCGATGACGCGGCATGTCTCAGATTTCGCTGGGCGTGATTCGAGCCACATGGAGTTTTTCGGCAAAGTCAGGTGTGGCTGCGCCTCGACCGAAGTCGAGGTAGGTCCAGGCCTTCCTGCCGCTCCGCCAGGTGTCCACCCAGGAGGGGTCCACCTCGGCCGAAGCCGGCGGTCTCGAGGCTCCCTCACCAGGTGGCACCCTGAGACGGTCCCACCTCGGCCGAGGTCGAGCCGGGCCCCACGCTCCTTCGCCAGGTGGCACCCGGAGACGAGACCACCTCGATCGAAGTCGAGCACTCTTCTGCCGCTCCGCTAGGTGTCCACCTATGAGAGGTACACATCGGCCGAAGCCGGCGGCCTCCCCACTCCCTCGCCAGGTGGCAGCCTGAGATGGTCTCACCTCGGCCGAGGTCGAGCCGGGCCCCTCGCTCCTTCGCCAGGTGGCGCCCGGAGACGGGACCACCTCAGCCGAAGTCGAGCGCCCCTTTGCCGCTCCGCAAGGTGTCCACCCAGGAGGGATCCAACTCGGCCGAAGACGGCGGCCTCCCCGCTCCCTCGCCAGGTGGCACCCTGAGACGGTCCCACCTCGGTCGAGGTTGAGCCGAGCCCCTCGCTCCTTTGCCAGGTGGCGCCCGGAGACGGGACCACCTCGGCCGAAGTCGAGCGCCCTTCTACCGCTCCGCCAGGTGTCCACCCAGGAGGGGTCCACCTAGGCCGAAGTCGGCGGCCTCCCCGCTCCCTCGCCAGGTGGCACACTGAGACGGTCCCACCTCAACTGAGGTCGAGCCGGGCCCCTCGCTCCTTCGCTAGGTGGCACCCGGAGACTGGACCACCTCGGTCGAAGTCGAGCACCCCTCTGCCACTCCACCAGGTGTCCACCCAGGAGGGGTCCACCTCGGCCGAAACCGGTGGCCTCCCCGCTCCCTCGCCAGGTGGCACCCTGAGACAGTCCCACCTTGGCCGAGGTCGAGTCGGGCCCCTCGCTCCTTCGCCAGGTGGCGCCAAGAGATGGGACCACCTCGGCCGAAGTCGAGCGCCCTTCTGCCGCTCCGCCAGGTGTCCACCCAGGAGGGGTCCACCTCGGTTGAAGGCGGCGGCCTCCGTGCTCCCTCGCCAGGTGGCACCCTGAGACGGTCCCACCTCGGCCGAGGTCGAGCCGGGCCCCTCGCTCTTTCGCCAAGTGGCGCCCGGAGACGGGACCACCTCGGCCGAAGTCGAGCGCCCCTCTGCCGCTCCGCCAGGTGTCCACCTAGGAGGGGTCCACCTCGTCTGAAGCAGGCGGCCTCCCCGCTCCCTCACCAAGTGGCACCGTGAGACGGTCCCACCTTGGCCGAGGCAGGCCAACCTGTGCATCAAGCTTCCGAGAAGCAGGAGCATGAGCCCCAAGATTGCCCCTCGAGCCGTGCACGCCGCGCCCCGAGAGTAGCGCCCGTACGGTCAGCGACGACATGCAAAACATCGCTTACATCGGCCCGACAGGTCCCGCAGTCGAGAAGCAAAGTCCTGACAAAATAGGACCCAATAACGGGTTTCGTCGGCGCCTGGGAAGAAGAGTGCTCGCGCTCTGCCCAATGCCTGGTCGGCGGTCTGCCCAGTGCCCTCCCTTTACTCTTTCCTCGCTAGGCTCGGCAAGCAAGGCAGGGAAGCCGCATGGTTCTTTGATCCAGAAGGGGAAAGAGATGGAGGGAACGGGTTGAAAGCGACAAAGGAGCCTCCCAAGGGCGGCAAACGAAAGAACAGCATGAGGAGTTAAAAGGAAGGGAAGAATAGACCACAAGGTAAACAAGAAAAAAAGGTTGGGAGAGGAGATTCCGTTCCAAGAGCAGGATCCAAGATCCCGAGAGGGGACCTTTGGCGTAAGCTCGGTGGAGGAACTCAGCCGGATTTCTTTTCTTCCTGAGATCTTTCTTGCTAGCACGGTATCTAAGTCTGGGACTCCTTCGGGGGCCCGTCTCGGAGATTCTGTTCCCTCTCGCCGTTCACTAACTTGACCATCGGAGCTCCCTCGCCGGGACCCCCGGCCAGGGTTTCTGACCTTGCCTTGCAGGTTCGAAGAGCCAGGAGACCCTAGGGGCAAGACGGTCTAGTCAGATCGACGGCTCCGAAGCCACAGGCACGGCGGTGGGAGATTGGCAACAGATTGGCACACCAGGTAGGGGGGCAGGACAACACCCCCAGTGGGAGCTAGCTTTTCGTGAACGAAGCGCGCTCCAACCATGGTGGTCATGCATGGACGCGAAGCATCCACCAGCCGAGTAGGGGAGGTCCCCTCCCCTCAGGGGCCACACAGCCCGGAGAGGGAGCTCCCTGCTCCCCCTCCTCTTCCACCACAGCCGACCTCGACAGACGGACCTTTTGCGGCCGTCATCCAGTAGCTACAGACCTTGACTACGGCAGTTCGGCAGCTACAACATCAGCAGCGCTCCTTGGCCACGCAGCCTCAGCCAGGGACCCCTGCGGCTTGGGCCACGGGGCCGCGTGGGAGCCTGCGCTCCATCCACGGCAGGCCGAACCAACCACGGGCAGCCTCCAATCCTCGCGGGAGCCACCAAACTCCCACGAAAAGAAATTATTCCGGTTCGGCGGATCACGAGAGTCGATCCCCAGCCGATGAGGCCGAGACGGTGCGTCGCAGCAAGCGACGCCGAGGCAAGACCCTGCACCGAGACCGATCGGCGCCCCCCTCACCAGCGGCCTCGGTGGAAGATTCCACTGACGAGGCCATCAGACGCCAGGCCGAGAGGCGCCTGGAGGAACACGAGCGCATATTGGCGAAGTTCGCCCGCCGATTTGCTGACCTGCAGAAATTCTCAGCGGACCCGGTGGGCTACGACTCCTATCCCCCCTTTTCCAAAGAAATCCAAGCGGAGCCGATTCCGAGCCGGTTCCGCATGCCACAGGTGGATCCCTACGACGGGACCACCGACCCTTTGGACCATCTGGAGAGCTACAAGGCTCTCATGAGGGTCCAGGGGGCCACGGATGCTCTTTTGTGCATCGCCTTCCCCGCTACCCTCCGGAAGGCCGCTCGAGTTTGGTTCACCCGCCTCGAGCCCGGATCTATTTGCTCCTTCCATTAGTTGGAAGGAAAGTTCGTAGCGCACTTCGATGCTTGTCGGAAGGTGCCAAGAGAGGTGGACAGCCTCTTCTCTATCCGTTAGCAGGACCAGGAGCTGCTTCGGGACTACATCACCCGTTTCAAGACCGCTGCCCTGGATATCTACAGCCTGGACGAGCCCGTTGCAATGCTGGCTTTAAAGCGTGGGCTAAAGACATCCCGCCTGACCTATTCCCTGGATAAAAAACCCTCCAGGATGTACTCCGAGCTCCTCCTCCGTGTCCACAAGTACATTCGAGCGGAGGAGGCCGATTGCACCCGCCGAGACCTGGATGGGAGGACTTTGAAGAAGCCGATCCTGAGAGACGTTCCAGGGCCCCGTCGGCCGACCCTCGTCCGAATCCGAGGCTGAAGGGCGAGGCCACCCCGGAGCGAAGGTTCACCCCTCTCCTCGCTCCCCGGACGAAGATCCTCATGGAGATTGAGGGCGAGCATTACCTCCACCGACCTCCTCCTTAGAACCCAAGAGGCACCCGCGACAAGTCGAAGTACTGCCAGTTCCACCGCAAGCATGGCCATGACACGGAGGAGTGTTATAATCTGAAGCGGGAAATCGAGGAGCTGATCAAAAGAGGCTACCTCAGGAAGTTCATAAGGAACGAGGTCTCGGCGGAGGGACAGCCGCTCGTGGCCTTACCCCCAGTTCCCGCGATCGACAACCATCCGACGAAGAAGCAAGTGGGCATGATCTCTTGTGGAATCCGGCGGGCGACGAAGAGAGCCCGGGGGTCGGGAACCCGAAGGATGTTACCCCTTCTAAGAAGGGGAATGGAAACAAGAATGTAAATAATGATGCTGTGGTGGTCGAGATGACCATCGCGAAGCATCCTGTACACCGAATTATGGTAGATAGTGGAAGCTCCGCTGACGTGCTTTTTTATGACGCTTTCTCCTGAATAAATCTATTCCATGATCAGCTAAGGCCGGTGCACACCCCTCTGGTAGGCTTTACCGGGGACTCGGTGGGGGTCGAAGGAGAGATCACTCTCCCGGTCACAGCTGGATCCCCACCTCGGCAGACCACAGTCATAATGACGTTTACCGTCATCAAGCTTCCTTCGCCTTACAACGCGATCCTCGGGCGTCCGGGGCTCAACCAGCTGGACTCCATGATTTCTATGAAGCGGTTGCTAGTGCAATTCCCCACAGCCTCCAGACTTGGGGTGATGAGGGAGACGACCCAGCCAGTCCCGTATTGCCTTCAGACGGTCCCAGGTGCCCGGGGTGCCGAGCTCGGCCCCGATGTCGACGACCTCGACCTAAGGGAAAAGGAACCCAGGGGAGGACCCGTGGAGCGTCTGTTGACTTATCCCCTCGGTTCGGACCCTCTGAAGATGGTGCAGGTGGGGGTCCAACTCCCGGAGGAGGAACAGACCCGCTTGCTGGAATTCCTCCGCATGAATGCGAATGTGTTCGCCTGGTCCGCGGCCGACATGCCGAGCATTCCACCCGAGGTCATTACGCACAGGCTGAACGTGGACCCGAGGTGCCACCCGGTCCGCTAGAAGAAGAGAAGTTTCGCCGTGGAGAGACAGAGAGCCATCAACGAAGAAGTGGAGAAACTCCTCACCGCCGGCTTCGTGCGGGAGGTTCAGTATCCCAGCTGGTTGGCGAATATGGTCATGGTAAAGAAGAGTAGTGGCAAGTGGAGGATCTGCGTGGACTACACCGACCTCAACCGAGCTTGCCCGAAGGACAGCTTCCCTCTTCCGAAGATTGACCAGCTGGTCGACACCACCTCAGGGCATCACCTCCTCTCTTTCATGGATGCCTTCTCAGGGTACAACCAGATCCAAATAAACCCGGAGGATGAAGAGCACACCGCCTTCATCATCGATCGCGAAACTTTCTGTTACAGGATGATGCCATTTGGCCTCAAGAACGTCGGGGCCACGTACCAGCGACTGGTCAACAAAGTCTTTAAGGACCAGATCGACCGCAACATGCAGGTGTACATGGACGACATGCTAGTGATGAGCAAGCCCCTATCGGATCATGTTGCTGACCTGGCGGAGACCTTCGGCAACCTCCGACTTCATCAGATTAAGCTGAACCCGGCGAAGTGCGCCTTCGGCGTCTCCATCGGGAAATTCCTGGGGTTCATGGTAACCCAAAGAGGGATCGAAGCCAACCCGGAAAAGGTCCAGGCCATCCTGGACATGGAGCAGCCCGCCTCCAAGAAGCAAGTGCAGCGACTCACCGGCCGGATAGCCACCCTGAGTCGGTTCATCTCAAGGTCGGCCGTCCACTGCCGGCCCTTCTTCACAGTACTGAGAAAGATGAACGACTTCACCTGGACCGAGGAGTGCCAGGAGGCATTTGAAGAACTGAAGAAGACGCTTGCATCGCCCCCACTACTTTCCAGACCCGAAGAAGGAGAGGAACTCATCCTCTACCTAGCAATCATCCCGGAGGCCGTCAGTTCGGTCCTGGTTCGGACCGACGACCAAGGACTCCAAAAGCCGGTATACTACACCAGCAAGCTTCTTCGTGATGCAGAGCTCAGGTATTCTCAGCCCGAAAAGCTCATTTTTGCGTTGATAATGTTTGCTCAGCATCTCAGGCCCTATTTCCAAGCACATCCCATTGCCATCCTGACTGATCAGCCGCTGAAAGCGATACTCAGCCGACCCGATACATCGGGGCGATTGGCGAAGTGGGCACTCAAGCTCAGCGAGTTCGACATCGCTTACCGGTCGAGGTCGGCCATGAAAGCGCAAGTGCTAGCCGACTTCTTGGTCGAGTGCGCGGGCTTGGGCAAGGAGCCAGAAGGGGACACTCTGCGTCCGCAATTGAAACCAGGCCTCGAGGAGCCCGAAGAGGATGCGTGGATCCTTCATGTAGATGGAGCCTCGAACTCCGGCGGGAGCGGAGCTAGTCTCATTCTTGCAAATAGTGATGGGGTCGTCGCCGAGTGTGCACTCCGTTTCCAGTTCGCCGCAACCAACAACCAGGCAGAATATGAGGCACTCCTCGCCGGGTTGAGAGTCTCCCGCGAGCTGGGCATAGCCGACCTCAAGGCCTTCACTGATTCCCAGCTGATGGCCGGACAGATCTCCGGAGAATATGCTGCGCACGACTCTCAAATGGCGAAATATCTGGAGCTCGTCAAAACGAGCGCGGCCGGATTTCGGCGCTTCAGCATCTCCCATATACCCCGCGGGGAAAATGCTCGTGCGGACGCACTCTCCCGGCTGGCGACCCTGCCGGACTCGTTACTGGGTCGCGCTCATGTAGAGCACCTCAAGGCCCCGAGCTACGAGACCCCTGTAGAGGTCCAACAGGTCAGCCATGAGCCCAACTGGATGGACAAGTACACTGAGTACATAACCGGCGGCACCTTGCCGGAGGACCGTGCAGTGGCCCGTCTTATCAAAAAGAAGGCCACGCGGTTCGTCCTGATGGATGGGCAGCTGTACCGGAGGTCTTATTCCTATCCCCTCCTCAAGTGCCTGAGACCTGCGGAGGCCTCACTTGTGCTCCAGGAAATCCATGAGGGCATCTGCGGGAACCACGTGGGGGGCAGAGCGCTAGCCTACAAAGCCCTCCATCAAGGTTATTTCTGGGAGACAATGAAGGAGGACGCCACCGATTTCGTGAAGAAGTGTGATCGGTGCCAGCGGCACGCCATGGTGCAGCGGCAGCCCTCCACTCTACTCTCCCAGCTCTCGGCTCCGTGGCCATTCGCCCAATGGGGAATGGACCTCCTGAGACCATTTCCCCGGGCATCCGGATAACGAAAGTTCCTGATCGTGGCCATTGACTACTTCACGAAGTGGGTTGAGGCCGAACCCCTGGCGTGGATCACCGAGGCAAACGTCGCCAAGTTTTTCTGGAAGTCAATTATTTGTCGTTTCGGCCTCCCCCACACCATGATCACCGATAACGGGTGTCAGTTCGACTGTCAGGAGTTTGAAGAATTCTGTAGCGACCTCGGCATCCACCATCGCTTCACCTCGGTGGCGCACCCGCAGACGAATGGAGAAGCCGAGGTGATGAATATAACCATTTTGCAAGGCCTCCGAACGAGGGTGGATCAGGCCAAGGGCAGGTGGGCAGAAGAGCTCCCGAGCATCCTGTGGGCATACCACACCACCCCGAGGACGGCCACCGACGAGACCCCGTTCAATCTCGTCTTCGGAGCCGAGGCGGATATCCCAATTGAGCTCAGTCTACCCATCCTGCACGTGGAGCAGTACGACGAAGCGGAGAACCCCGCCAGGATGATGCTCAACCTGGACCTCCTTGAGGAAACGAGGGACAAGGCTCGACTCCGAATGGCGGCGTACAGGCAGCGAGTGGCCAGGTACTACAACTCCCAGGTACGACCAAAGTCCTTTCGTCCCGGAAATCTGGTGCTCCGGCGCGCTGAAGCTTCTCAGCCACGGGAGTACGGGAAGCTCTCCCCGAACTGGGAAGGCCCATACAGGGTGGCGGAAGTCCTCCCTCAAGGGGCCTATTACCTGGAGGAGTTAGGAGGCTCCAGATTCCCTCGGACTTGGAATGCCTCGAACTTAAGGATGTATTATCAGTAATGTAAGGTTCCTCCAACTCCTGCAATAAAATTCCTTTACTTCAAATGCTTTTTCTCGCCTCATAGGAAAATCGGTGCCTGGCTCTGAGTTCGGCAAACAAGGCTATGACCGGAGACCCGAGAAAGAGAGAAGTCCCGGACTTCGGTCTGGAAGGCGGGGCAGAGCCCAGCTCGCCCACGCGATCACGGAGAACAGCTCGGCAAGCCATGCAAGGCTTGGATAAAGCCTGCGGCCCCGAGGTTCAGTCCGGAAGTCCCGGACTTCGGTTTGGAAGGCGGGGCAGAGCCCAGCTCGCCCATGCAATCACGGAGAACAGCTCGGCAAGCCGCGCAAGGCTTAGATAAAGCCTGCGGCCCCGGGGTTCAGTCCGGAAGTCCCGGACTACGGTCTGGAAGGCGGGGCAGAGCCCAGCTCGCCCATGCGATCACGAAGAACAGCTCGGCAAGCCGCGCAAGGCTTGGATAAAGCCTGCGGCCCCAGGGTTCAGTCCGGAAGTCCCGGACTTCGGTCTGGAAGGCGGGGCAGAGCCCAGCTCACCCACGTGATCACGGAGAACAGCTCGGCAAGCTGCGCAAGGCTTGGATAAAGCTTGTAGCCCCGAGGATCAGTCTGGAAGTCCCGGACTTCGGTATGGAAGGCGGGGTAGAGCCCAGCTCGCCCATGCGATCACGGAGAATAGCTCGGCAAGCCGTGCAAGGCTTGGATAAAGCCTGCGGCCCCGGGGTTCAGTCCGGAAGTCCCGGACTTTGGTCTAGAAGGCGGGGTAGAGCCCAGCTCGCCCACGCGATCTTGGAGAGCGGCCCGGCAAACCCGAAGGACTCATGCAAGGCCTGCTCTACTGTCACCCCACCCGGAAGCTCCGAACTTTGATCTGAATGCTAGATTGGACCCAGTCTACCCGCGGACTCAGCCCGGAGCAAGCCGCATGACCTCGTCCTTTACTCAACACAAACATCACAAGACATAAAAAAAAGAAGAAGAAGAAGAAAGAAAAGAGAGTCGAGGACGAGACCTTTCATTACTTCGAAAAGGTTCTACAACAAAGGAGTCCCAACAGGCCAGGAGTCCCAACAGGCCAGGAGTCCTCAACAAAAAGAAAAAGAAGATACAGCTGGGGGCCTAGTTCGGCACGGTGGCAAAATCTTCAAGCCGGGGCGCATGCTCCCCGTCTCCTCCGTCGGCGGCTGGCTGCTCGGAGGGCTGATCTGAAGCTGCAGCCGCATCGCCCGCCACAACTGGAGCCTCGCTGGTGGGCTCCTGCCTTCTACCCCCAAGCACCACCCGACTGAGGTCGAGCCCGGGGTAGAAGGAGCCCACCTTCTCCCGGCACACCTAGAACCCCTTCAGAAAGGAGTCCATGGCGGCCTCCCGGACCTTCGAGACGTATTCGTCAGAGGCCCGGAATCTCGGAATGGCCTCCTGCGCCTCCCGCTTTGAAGCCTCCAGGAGCCCGTTGATGTAGGCATTCCGCTCCTTGGCCGTGCTCGCCTCCCTCCGGGCCTCCTCCAGCTGGCGCTCCAGGGATTGAGACTGAGCTCGGAGACGAGCCCTCTCCACCGCATCCTCCTCCAGGCGCCGCTAATTGGAGATCCTTTCCTCGGACAGAGAGGACTCCAGTTCCTTAATGTGC
Source organism: Areca catechu (assembly GCA_021397845.1). Classification (NCBI taxonomy): domain Eukaryota; kingdom Viridiplantae; phylum Streptophyta; class Magnoliopsida; order Arecales; family Arecaceae; genus Areca; species Areca catechu. The sequence goes on from CM038041.1 coordinate 13,381,767, forward strand.
CCCTCGGCGCGCGCCAGGTCCGATTGCAGGGCCTGGTTGCCCCCCCGCAGCTCGACCCCCTTCTCCATGAGGTCCTTCACGTCAGCTGCGAGCTTGCCGAGCTTTTCCTCCTTCTCAGCGTCTTTCTTAGCGTACCCTGCGAGGAAATTCCTCAATAGGAGCACGTCGGTCCCGATCTGCACAAAAAGGTGAAGTGGTCAGTAAGGGGTTAGCTGGAATTGAAAAGGAAAAGGATCTGAGCTCGGACTTACCGTGAAGAGCTGCGAGAGGATCCCGAGCAGAGCATCGGCACAATCCCGGCCGCCCCTCATTCGGCGGTCCCGGGAGGTGCAGGCGAACTCCATCACCTTCTCCGCGAGCCCCTGGTCGCGGATCACAAAGCATCGACTCGAGATGGTCGGCGGCGAGGCAGAGAGATCGGCGGTAGGAGCGACCGCCCCCCCGAGCGGGACTGCCACCGGCGTGGCAACTGGAGTCACGGGCGGCGCCATCGGAGCTGCGGTGGAGGCGGGCACTACCCGGGAGGGAACCGGGCCTCCCTCTTCTGCGGCCCCGTCAAGATGGATGACGAGGGCATCGGTGGCTCGGGCCCGAGGTGGCCTGGGCAAGGGAGCTGCAACTGCTGCACCGGGCACGGGCGCTAGCACGACCTCCTGACTCTCCTCAGTACGAGCCCTCTTTGCCGCGGGCTCGTCTCCCTCGGCGATGTCCCTCTGAGCCGCGCCCTCCAGAAGGTTCTCCAGGGAAAACTTCATACCTGCAATAGAAAGGAGGTCGGTCAGCCCAGTTAAAGAAAGAAGGGGAGAAAAGGGGGGAAAAACAGAGTAAGAGAAAAAGCTGAGCCTCACCCGGCTCTCGGATGGGACTGATCCCCGCTTCGAACAAGTTCTGCTCCGAAAGTAGAACATCGAGCGAGGGGACCACATCGCTCAATAGCTGGGAATAGGCCTCCTGGTCCGCCGGCTCGACCTGGGAGTTTCGGTTCGGAGACCGATCCGGTTCGCTCCAGCCCCAGTCGACGTCCTCGACCGAGGCAAAAAAGAACCGGTTCTTCCAACCCTTGATGGAGGAAGGGAGGTCGAACCGGAGACACCTAGGCCGGGGTGAGATGTACCACCAGCCGTCATCGGTGGAGTACCGCTTCAGGATGAAAAGAGCCCTGAAGAGGGAGAAACGGGCAACGAACCCGTGAAAGTGGCAGAAAACGATGAAGGAGAAGATGACCCGGATGGCATTAGGAGCCAACTAGGCCGGGACCAGACGAAAATGACTAAGGAAAGAAAGGAAAAAGGGGTGCAGAGGAAACCGAAGACCCCCAAGAAGGAAGTCCTCATAGAAGGCAATGCGGCCGGGGCCACTCAGGGTGACACGATCCCCGGGCCGCGGAAGAGAAAGATGGATCAACCCCGGGATACCATAGACTTCCCGGAGCAAGGAAAGGTCACCTTCGGTCATCGTTGAAACGTGACCGGAGGGACCGATAGAAGGAAGGGCCGGAGGAGGAAGAGAAGAGATAGGATGGGCAGACAACACGGAGGGAGACCTAAGACCCCTAGGGATGCCTATGGTGATACCCCCAGGCTGGAGTCGCCTGCGGGTCTCCTCTGGGATTATCTCCGCCTCCGAGGAGGAAGACGATGGAGTCCTCGGCCGGGACGGACCGGCCTTGTCCAGGTTAGACGAAACATGGCGGCGGCGCGCCATGGGGAAGAAGGTGATGAGGAAAGGATGCTGAAGGAAAGGGACGAAGCGAGGAAGAAAATAGAAGCACTCACCGAAATGCACTGTGCAAAAGAGGCGGCAACTCAGGGGGGAGAGGGATAGCCTGCTACAAACCGCCGACGGAGCAAGGGAAAGGGCCTCATTCCGGAAAGTCCCCTCCTTTTCAAACTCAATCGACAGTAGCCGTACCTGTCATTCCACTCCGAACCATCGGATGGATGCCGCGTAGACGCACGCCCGACACCGACGCTTTGGTTGCAAGGAAACGGCCTCTGTTTCGAAGCAACGCATTAATTGCGACCGGAAAGGCGACACGTGGCATTCTCTTATTGGGCTTTGGGCGCAACGAGGAATGGCGACGAGGATCGTGGCAATCATGGCACGAAATCTTCGCCTCCCCCACGTCATCTCCGTGTTAAATCCCCACGTTCCGAGCCTCAATGCCTCAACGGAATGGAGGGATGGGGGGCAACCGTTACGGCCATAGCGATGACGCGGCATGTCTCAGATTTTGATGGGCGTGATTCGAGCCACGTTGAGTTTTTCGGCAAAGTAAGGTGTGGCTCCACCTCGGCCGAAGTCGAGGTCGGTCCAGGCCTTCCTGCCACTCCACCAAGTGTCCACCCAGGAGGGGTCCACCTCGGCCGAAGCCGGCGGCCTCCCCGCTCCCTCGACAGGTGGCACCCTGAGACGGTCCCACCTCGACCGAGGTCGAGCCGGGCCCCTCGCTCCTTCACCAGGTGGCGCCCGGAGATGGGACCACCTCGGCCGAAGTCGAGCACCCTTCTGCCGCTCCGCCAGGTGACCACCCAGGAGGGGTCCACCTCGGTCGAAGCCGGCGGCCTCCCCGCTCCCTCGCCAGGTGGCACCCTGAGACGGTCCCACCTCGACCGAGGTCGAGCCGAGCCCCTCGCTCCTTCGCCAGGTGGTGCTCGGAGACGGGACCACCTCAGCCGAAGTCGAGCGCCCCTCTGCCGCTCCACCAGGTGTCCACCCAGGAGGGGTCCACCTCGGTCGAAGCCGGTGGCCTCCCCGCTCCCTCGCCAGGTGGCACCCTGAGACGGTCCCACCTCAGCCGAGGTCGAGCCGGGCCCCTCGCTCCTTCACCAGGTGGCACCCGGAGACAGGACCACCTCGGTCGAAGTCGAGCGCCCCTCTGCCACTCCGCCAGGTGTCCACCCAAGAGGGGTCTACCTCGGTCGAAGCCGGCGGCCTCCCTGCTCCCTCGCCAGGTGGCACCCTGAGACAGTCCTACCTTGGCCAAGGTCGAGCCGTGCCCCTCGCTCCTTCGCCAGGTGGCGCCCGGAGACGGGACCACCTCGGCCGAAGTCGAGCGCCTTTCTGCCGCTCCGCCAGGTGTCCACCCAGGAGGGGTCCACCTCGGCAGAAGCCGGCGGCCTCCCCGCTCCCTCGCCAGGTGGCACCCTGAGACGGTCCCACCTCGACCGAGGTCGAGCCGGGCGCCTCGCTCTTTCGCCAGGTGGTGCCCGGAGATGGGACCACCTCGACCGAAGTCGAGCACCCCTCTGCCGCTCCGCCAGGTGTCCACCCAGGAGGGGTCCACCTCGGCCGAAGCAAGCGGCCTCCCCGCTCCCTCGCCAGGTGGCACCCTGAGACGGTCCCACCTCGGTCGAGGCAGGCCAACCTGTGTGTCAAGCTTCCGAGAAGCAGGAGCATGAGCCCCAAGATTGCCCCTCGAGCCATGCGCTCCATGCCCCGAGAGTAGCGCCCGTACGGTCGGCGGTGATACGCGAAACATCGCTTACATCAGCCCGACAGGTCCCGCAGTCGAGAAGCAAAGTCCTGACAAAACAGGATCCAATAACGGGTTTCGTCGGCGCCTGGGAAGAAGAGCGCTCGTGCTCTGCCCAAGGCCTGGTCGGCGGTCTACCCGGCGCCCTCCCTTTACTCTTTCCTCGCTAGCCTCGACAAGCAAGGCAGGGAAGCCGCCTGGTTCTTTGATCCAGAAGGGGAAAGAGATGGAGGGAAGGGGTTGAAAGCGACAAAAGAGCCTCCCAAGGGCAGCAAACGAAAGAACAGCATGAGGAGTTAAAAGGAAGAGAAGAATAGACGACAAGGTAAGCAAGAAACAAAGGCTGGGAGAGGAGATTATGTTCCAAGAGCAGGATCCAAGATCCCGAGATGGGACCTTTGGCGTAAGCTCGGCGGAGGAACTCGGCCAGATTTCTTTTCTTCCTGAGATCTTTCTTGCTAGCATGGTCTCTAAGTCTGGGACTCCTTCGGGGGCCCGTCTCGGAGATTCTGTTCCCTCTCGCCGTTCACTAACTTGACCGTCGGAGCTCCCTCGCTGGGACCCCCGGCCAGGGTTTCTGACCTTGCCTTGCAGGTTCAAAGAGCCAAGAGACCCCAGGGGCAAGACGGTCTAGTCAGATCGGCGGCTCCGAAGCCACAGGCACGGCGACGGGAGATCGGCAACAGGTACCAAATGAAATTAAATCCCGCCAAGTGAATATTAGAGTAACCTCCATGAAGTTTTTTAGATTTATGGTATCTGACCAAGGGATCGAGGCCAATCCAAAAAAATCCTGGCCTTGACATAAATGACCACTCCGAAAATTGTAAAAGAGGTTTAAAGGCTTCTTAGCATGGATTACTGCCCTTAGCCGATTTGTTTCCAAATCAGCTGAATGATGCTTGCCTTTCTTCTAAATCTTGAAAAAATTTAAAAAATTTGAGTGGACCAAGAAATGCTAGAAGGCATTCAAGGAGCTTAAAGCTTACCTCAGTACCCAGCCACTCCTTAGCAATCGAAAGAGGGTGAGGAGCTGTATCTATATTTGGCGGTCTTCCCTTCTACTATTGCCTCCATCTTTGTTTAAAAAGAAAACCAAATATAAAAGTTAGTATATTATATCAATCGAGTCTTACAAAATGTCAAAATCAGATACACCCAGCTAGAAAAGCTCATCTTCGCTCTTGGAATATCGATCAGAAAGCTTTGGCCATATTTTCAAGCCCACATGGTCATGGTCCTCACCGACCAATCCCTCCAAATAATTTTACACCGACCTGATACTTCGAGCAAGATGGCTAAATTGATTCATGAACTTTTTGAGTTTGATTTGTGTTGACTCCTGGAATGATTTTGATGATTACAAAACATTAGAGCATGTATTTGATACTAACTCTTTACAAATGTTTAAGAAGTTTTTGCAGGAATGAATTACCTTGGTTTTAAAATGGTATTCAAATTCACTTAAGGAAATTCAATTGAGCTTGTAAAGGCCCTTAGTTATGAATATTCTAATCATGAAAAATGGGCTTAAAAGTGTAAATAATTTGATAAAGCATGTAAAGTAGCTTCCAGTTATTTCAATGATGAAGTTTTTGGGAAGCTTGAAGCAAATTTTAAAGACTTGTAAGAGCCAACTCAAAGCGGCACGGCACGGAAGCAGAATTCAGAGTTTCAAAACTAAGAGCCGACTCTTACAGAAGTATAGTTTTTGAAGTTCTGAGACCTAGAGCTGACTCCCAGATCAAGAGCAGACTCCAAGTATGCATGTTTGTCAAGAGTAAAAGCTTGAAGCCAAAAGCCGACTCCTAGTCCAAGAGTCAGCTCCTACAAAACTTTGATTTTGGCATTTCTGAGATTTTGAGCCGACTCCTGGAGCTCGAGCCGACTCGTAGAGCCGTTGTCTGCACTTCAACGACTAGCTACAGAATTTGAAATTTGAATGCCAAATCATCTCCAACGGTCATTTCACGATTTCCAAGGCCCTACAACGGCCAAATCACTTGAAAAACTATAAAGGGGATCATTTTTGAAGGATTAAAGAATGAATGAAGATTTATTGCTCAATATTCTTGAGAAAAAGAAGAGCTTCCAAGTTATTCCTTCACCTACCTCAAAGAGCATTCAAGTGAGATTCAAAGCTTCACCAACTCTACTCCATCATTGAATCCACTCATTGAAGAAGGGAAGAAGCAACTTTGAAGAGCATTGAAGTGTATTTAAAGCTTGACTTCGTTTTGATCTTCATCGACAATATCAAAATAACTTTGGTTTGTTGTAGTTGCTTATTTTACATTCTTTATCTTGGTTTGCTCTCTTAAAACAGCAAGGGACTGTATCTAGAGAGAGAGTTGAAGGTTTTAGGTGAACCTTGTAAAACCTAAGTTTGGGTTCTTGGTTTTTATAGTTTGAAACCAAGTGTTTGGGCTTTCTTTGGTGATCCCATGTAAAACCAATGGGAGTTTGGGTTTCTTTGGTGATCTCGGTGAAACCAAAGTGTATAGGTTTGGATTGTGAGCCTGGTAAAACAATCCGACTGTATTCTGGTTGGGGGATATAGTGAAAATCCCAAGTGATCCTTGGGTAGTGGATGTAGGAGCCAGTTGCTCCGAACCACTCTACTTCTTGGTGTTTGTGATTATGCTTTCATTGCTTGATTGCTTTAATTTGTTTACTTCCGCTTTGCACACTTCACTTCTACACTAAAAGAATTTCAAAGTGCATATACTTGCAAAAAGTTTTTAATCCCAATTCACCCCTCTCTTGGGAAGCCACCTGGGCAACAATTTGGTATCTTGACCAAGACCTTCTATCAAGGTGCAAGTACTATAGACCTTCTCGCTGAATGTACTATTCTAAAGAAGAATTAGAAGAAGGAGATCCGATACCTGAAGATCCAAAGAATCAATGAATGTTGTATGTAAATAAAGCCTTGAACACTAATGGCTTCGGAGCAAGGCTCATGCTCATTAGTCCAGAAGGATAGGACATCCAGTACACCCTCCATTTTGGATTTTCCTCCACCAATAATGAAGCTGAGTACGAGGCCTTGATTGTCGGCCTCATCATCGCCAAGGAAATGGGAGTATAGCATTTCAAAGCTTACAATGACTCTCAGCTTGTAGTAAGTCACATCCTAAATGAGTACAAGTCCGGGAGCAGAACATGAAGCAGTACCTTCAAAAAGCCAAGAACCTAATTTTGGCCTTTTGTAGCTTTAACAAAAAGCAAATCCCTAGAAAAGAGAATATTCAGAATGATAACCTATCCAAACTTGCCATGTCTGTGTCCAATGGCCTATGTGCACATGCCTTCTTTAAAGTTTTAGAGGAGCCTAGCATTAACAAACTAGCATCGGTATTTTAAATAGATGCTAAACTTTGCTGGATACATCCACTTATCTAGTATCTCTATGATGGGAGCCTCTCCATGGATAGGGAGGAAGCTCAAAAGATATGGAATCAAGCCTCTAGATTCATCCTCCATGAAGAAAAGCTCTATAAGATAGGTTTCTCTCAATCTCTACTGAAATGTCTATGCCCCTCCAAAGTAAAGTACACCCTCCAAGAGATTTATAAAGAGATCTGCAACAATCACTTAGGGGGCAAGGCTCTGTCTCTCAAAATTTTGAGATAAGGATACTACTGGCCTATCATAGAGCAAGATGCAAAGGATATAGTTCAGAAATGCGACTGGTGCCAGTACCACTCCAATATATAGAGGCTACCAGCCACTTCGCTTGCCCCTATAAATAGTCATGGCCTTTCGCTCAGTGAGGCATGGACATATTGGGATCTTTTATTTTAGCCATCGAAAGATAAAAGTTCTTACTTGTGGCAATCGAATATTTTACCAAGTACATAGAAGCTGAACTACTTGCTAAGATTACTGAAGCCAAAGTAAAAGACTTTATTTAGAAGTCTATTATATATTGCTTTAGATTATCCCAGACCATTATCACCAATAATGGTCAATAGTCATGTGACTTTAAACATGCTAAATTTTATCAGGATCTAGGTGTGACCCAATGCTTCACTTCTGTCGGCCACTTCCAAGCTAATGAAAAAGCTGAAGTTGCTAACCACATTCTCCTATAGAGACTGAAGATACTTTTGGATCGGGTAAAAGGATGGTAGATAGATGAATTATATCATGTCACTTGCACTTACCAAACCACACAAAGGATCACGATAGGCAAGATTCACTTTAATCTCAACTTTGGTACTGAAACTGTCATCCCTTTGGAGCTCAAACTCCTATCTCCAAGGGTAGAAGATTTTGAAGAAAGCGACAATCCTGAAAGACTTGGAGCAAACTTGGACTTGATAGAAGAGGTATGGGAATGTACGGCTATAAGAATGGCCTTATATCGAAGGAGGGTTGCCCCCACCATAATGTATGAGTCAAGGAAAGTTCTTTAAAGTGGGAGATTTGGTTTTTAGGCAAGCCAAAGTATCCTGACTGACTCACCAAGGAAAGCTCTCTCCTAACCGAGAAGGATCGTATCAAGTAAAGAAAATTATTTATCTCGGTACTTACTGTTTAATACAATTAGATGGCATGCCCTACCCAGACCATGGAATTTAGAAAACTTACGAGTCTACTATCAATAATGTGTATTTTTACTTTTAAAAATATTATGAAAATCATTTTTTTTTAACAGAATACCTAGAGGGCTAAACCAACCATCGATTGAAAACCTCAAAGGAAAAATTGCACTCTTGTTGGAATTTGCTGAATTAAAATATGAACCTTCGAGAAAAAGAAAAAATAGTTACAAGCCTGGAACTCAACCAGCAATAAGCACATAGCATTATGCATGAGAAACATGAAGGAAAATTTTCTTTTTCATCAAAAGTTCTAGCATACATACATTTTCATTTTCAAACAAGTTAGACTCTCTTTGGAAGTACTCTTTGAAACATAGATGGGGCATGAAAAACTATCTAGAGAGCCATGCCGTGATGGAGAGGCACACTGTGTAGGCAGATAGAACCAAGGGATGGCATGCTTGGACCCTTGCCACATTGTGTTAAGGTAATGCAAAAACCCCTTCTAGCCTACTGGTGGACAAGGAAGAAGGAGTTCATGCGGGCCAAAGGCTCCACTTGTTACAAGAAGGAAAGGAAGAAGAACATCCTAGAGAATCTCAACCACTCATCATTGATGGCCCAAATTCTCAAAGAGTGTTCTCAGTCTTTCCTTCACTCTCAGTATTCGTTGACCCTGGATGCTGAAGGGGAACCAGAGGAGACTCATAATGAGAGACCCTCTTCCAGTCTCATACCCTTGCTAGCAACGCTAGCAACATCATAGCCGGGTTGCTGACCATTTTCAATACCTCCTATGACAAGGTAAACATCTCTTGACGTGCCACTAATCCTGCTCAGGCACCTTCCTCTGGCTATATTTGAAAAAAAAAATTATATATTTTCAATACCAACACCTATGGCCAAGGGCTACTAGGAAATATTAACATAACCCATTTATCGGGTTAAGAAAAGCCAGTAGTGATGATGGGAAGGTAACATCCCAAACTTCTAATTTATAAGGAAATCATATAGAAGTTAGTTGAAAGCCTTTGACTGGGACAAAAAGACTCAACTCCTGAAAACCTTTGGTCGGGACGTCTAGTCAATGCTCGAAAGTCTTTGATAGAGCTAGCATTGGAAAGCCTTTGGCCTGATGCTCAACTCCTGAAAGCCTTTGACTGGGATGAAAAATATTCAACTCCTAAAAGCCTTTGATCATGATGAAAAAGATTCAACTCTCTAAAGCCTTTAAAGATGACAAAAAGGTTCAATGCCTGGAAGGATTTAGCCAGGCCAGTATTATAAGGTCTGCAATCAGACATCCAACATCGCCTCTACTGGGAAACTATGTCAATACCAATAAATCAATGACTAAATCAAGGCAATACCGGACATGCTCAACTTCCTGGATTAAGACTAGGTTGAATCATTTCAAGTCCCATAGTGAGAAGTCTGTAGACCAGCAGGCATCCGGTATGGAACAACTCAACCTTAACAAAGTTCACCTATACTACAATACGTGTTGTTGTCTAAAGATCGAGGGGACATTACATCTTATCGAACGAGCTGTGCCAAATTTGCAGCATGACGATCATGGCTTCAAGCCCTTACTAGTGGCTGGTAAGTTCTTTATTTTATATTAAATATTGCACCTAAAAGTATTCACAACTATGCATACCAAAACACCATACTTAGTCAAAAAATTGAAAACCATTTCATTAATAATTCAAAAAATGGAATCCGAAGGTTCTATAAAAATGGCCATCTTTATAAGATAAGCCAATATTTATATCAGTAAGAAAAAAAAGAAAAAAAATGCTTTAGGCAGACAAGGAACCGACAAACTCTTCAATCGTAGTTACTTCTACTCTATGAGTTGGTATACCTTCGAGGGGACCCTTGTTGTTTGACTCATTCTCATACAAAAATTCTAGGTTGAGATTTGAGTAAATGATGACTAGGCAAAAAGCAGCTTTTCCTGGCAGCACTCTTTGGAAGCTTTATAGGCTTCCACCGCCTTTCTAGCTACCTCCTCTCTCTGTACCTTCAGGTCCTTTATTTCCTGCCATGTAGTCTCCAGAGCCTCCTTTCTCTGAGAGAGCTCCTTCTGGAATTGGTCTTTCTTGGCCTCAACACATTTGAGACTGGCTTCAGTAGTCTTCTAGCTGGTCTCTGCCATCTTCAGGCATACCGCCAAATGCTTTTTCTTTCTCTCTTTAGCCAACCAGTGATTCCTCAAATCATAATAATATTTCACAAAGTGGAGCATATGCAAAGTAATAAATTTAATGATAAATTATCAAATGATTAAAGCTAAACTTAAAAGAAAGAAGAAAACTGGCCTTCAAGACAATCCAAATCACATATTTGTGGCATTGGTGATTCGCTTCTCCCATAACTTGATCCGTCCTTGGACGATCGGAAGCATTTTGCTACAACTGGAGGAGCGACCTCTGAAGCATCGACAAGATGATTTCAGGTTCGGGAGCGACCATAGCCGGAACCCTCGAAGCTTCTCAACAATGAGAGCCGCTTCAGCCTTCCTTTTTATCAAAGTCACCTTTCTCAACTTGCAGGCAAACAAAAAATTCATGTTTAAAATTAAAGAAAAAAGAATGTTTAGAAAGAAATAAAGACCAAAATAAAAGAGTAGAAAGAATGGATCAGAATTCTTCTTACCTTTCGACTAAATTTGGCTAAACCCCGTCTTGAAAATGGTTGCTTTGGAAAGCAAAACTTTTAAGTTGGAAACTTAAAAGCACCAAAGAACACCGACCCATCCCTCCACCTCTTTGGACAAAAGGGCAAGATAGGTCAATTGCCGAGATTGGATGCCCTACTATGAAAAATCCCAATCATCGACATCCGGATGCCTTACAAAAAAAAATTGCTCCTTTCAATGGTATATGGAGGAAGAAGTGCTCTAAATTAAAGGGCGCTGCCCTTTACGGGGATAGACAAACCACCATTCTCCATTCATGATATTTTGCTAAAGAAGAAAAAAGCTCTAAAAAGTGAGATCGAAGGATGAATCCTGGCTAAAATATAAACTATTGAAAAGCCAAAAAAAAATCAAAGAGTATTTCATGTGACTGCACAAAAAGGAAAATCTATGGTCCAAAAGAATTCAATAAAGAAAGGGACCAAAGGTAAACTTAGTCCAGCCAGAAAAAACTCTCTATACAGAGCTAACTGGCCTAGAGGAGGATTGCATGCTCATTAGTATCGAGAAGGACTTTTAATTCAAAGTCCAGCAGGATTTGAAACTTTTTATGAAGCCTCTCCAAATCTAACTCCTAGATCGTGGACTGGATAAGTCTAGGGAGAAAGTTTCCCTCAGGGTCCCCTAGAGATTCCTCTTCAGGGTCCTCTGGAAGTTCTCCTTCGGGGTTTGCAAAGGATCCTCCTTCGAGATCCACCGGCCCTTATGACAAAGCCACAACAATCCATACTTCACTAGCTGAAGCAACTTCTACCCCTTCGGCAAAAATCCTAGAATCGGTAGGTTCATAGTCTAAAGACCATGAACCCCCCGTTTTAAAGATGCACTCAGAATTTGACATCTTAAGATTAAACAAAAATACTTAAAAATAAAAAAAAAAATTCCTCTAAAAAGTAAACATGAAAAACTTTAGAAACCTGTAACCAAGAACAAATAGCAAAGAACCCCTATAACTAATGTAAAAATTATCTCAAAAGGAATAGGAAAGCCCCCTAACGAATCTATGCAGAAATTTGAAAAACCTAGACAAGAAAAGGGGAAACAAATGGCAATGAACGCCAGCAGTACTCACTGAAAATGAATGAGGAGAAAGCAGAACTCGAAAGAGACATGAGCAAGAGGAGGAAGAAAGAGTTGCGGAAGCCAAGGATGAATTTGGCGACAAAGGTTCCTCCATTTATAAAAAAAATCTTGCCAATGACCTATATTAGGTTAATTTAAAATCGATATGTTGGATGGAAGGCAAGTGGCATCCAATGATAGGCTAGATCATATCCCCACAAATCGTTAGAATCGAAGCATCTCAAACCCATTTCCATCGCCTAATCGCCTTCCGTGCAGGAAAATCACGGTTCCTCTTGATAACTACAACACCTCAAATTATTGTGAAGTCATAAATATTCTTTGTCCTCCTGAGTAACTCGTGATGAAATATCTTCTCGAGTATCATACCATATTTAAAATATTCTAAAAATTAATGTAATTAGACCGGGAGTGAACTTCGATCATCTACTATCTATCCTAAAGAAAAAAAATTACCAAATGAAAACCATCGAGATTGAAAATACCCAAAAAGAAATGATATGCTCTCAAAAAGTTTTGAATTATGATACTTAGAAAAATTTTACATTTCATTTATTTCTACGTATCTTACAAGTTAAATACAAAGAAGTAAAAAACTATAATTTTAATTTCCTTGTTTTCATTCTCGATTAGCTTGGCTAGCATGAAAAGATCCTCACGATTTTACTCTAGCACCTATCTTTAACCCTTCTAGCTCTTAATAGGCTTAAATCAAACTATCTTAATGAACATTTGACTAGCCAGATTACTATCCTACCGACCTTTGATCAAGATACATATACCTACCTACTTTTAGTATATTAAAAACCCGATTCTCTCGACCTTCAAATTTCATGAAATCTCAATTACAAAAGACTCTCGAACTTATCGAATGATATAAGATCCTGACCTAATTAGCCACTTCATAGGAACATCTATCAAATAATCGAAGAAAGAATCTACCAATACTTATCTTAAAATACCCTCCATAATAAATAAAATGTCAAGTCTCATTATTTATAGCAGATCTCAATCATTAAAGACACATAATCCTTCTTCAAGCCATATCTCCTGGAACCATTAAGATAAATGGCAGAAGATATGAAAGACAAAACCTTTTATAATGGAAAAGAAAATTTTCATATAACAAAATACGCTCTCTCTCCAAAAGTTCTAATAAAAGTCAAAGCCTAATCATTTTCTACCGGCTTTTCGATATATTGAAATATTCCTGAAATATTGCTGCTTAATATAAAAAGAGGTTCTCTATTAGCCATCACTGCCAAAACAACTGAATCATTAAATCCAATGGCTAAAATTCAAGTTTCCTCAAAAATTTATTTAAAAAATCATTCAAAAAAATTTCAAATAAAAAATCAAATTATAACATAAAGCCAGGGACATACAATGTCATTTACTTTCTTTTCATCTCTTCTGCATATAAAAATAATGCATACATATGTCATTCTACCTGGCAAGAAGAATGGTGGAACTTTGTGTTAAATGAAACATGAAATCACTGGAACAAGGGCCTCCAAAAATCTGGCCCTTCTTTCTTTCTATCTTCTTTTTTTTTTTTGTTGTTGTTGTAGCCTCTATTTGTCTATGCTGTTACAAATGAGCAATTACTGAACCCGGGTTTCCTCGTCAACAGCTTCATCTCTCATCATATGTGACTTTTATGATCTAGCAAAAGAATTGTCAGAAGTTATAGAAATGATGACTAATTGTGCTGGCATTGCTGTGAGTTGGGGATGATGGTGCCAACGTAACCAAAGCCCACTACCAAAAATGCAAGAGACTGGAGGTAGATGTAAACGTAGTAGTAATTTTCTCCAAAAGCAAGATCGCAGCATGCACAAAAGAAGAGGAAGACTGCGAATCCAATTTCTGAGAACATGATTCTGATGAAAAAGTGCAAGTCACCAATATCAGTAACATGTCCGTCTGATGTAAACATATACAATATGCATGATCTCATTACCTGTCTCTCAATCCGATCGGAGGCTTTTCTAGTATCTGAGTCTCAGGCTTTCCCTTGAGAGCATCTCCCAGTTTCTCCGTCACAATCCACTCATTTACACCTCCTGCCTCAAACAGACCAATCATGGTTGCTTTCATCCGGTGCATGGACATCACATTTTCAAAAAGAATCCAGAATGGCATAAGATGGATCGACCTGTTGACATCCAAATCAAAAGTGTAACGAGTTCAAGAAATTAATGAAGTGGAGGGTTTGTGCACGTTTTTGCGTAAAATGACCATAAATGTAAGCTCAAATAGTCAGTGATTATGTTTAGTAGATGGCAGGGCTACTTTTAATTTGTGACTACTACACAACGGCAGTTCATCACGGGAAAAAATGAATATTTAAATAATTTTTGAAAGTTTCAGACCTAGGGTTTCTGATGGCATTGAGAACTGTAATGGTTGTTGGGATATAGACCACTCCCCAGGTAGGGATGCTGACTTCTGGAACCAGAACTGACACTGGAATTACAACACAGTAGAGAACAAAGGTGACGATATGGGCTACAATCTTCCTCACAAAGAAAAAACTGTAAACCACGTGAAACTTCTTCCAAAATGACACCTCCTGCTCCATATAAAGAACATATCAGACAATACAAAACACAATTTTCTACATAATATCCTGATACTCGGCACCTTTATGGAATGCTTACCTTGGTCATTACAGTCTCTATTGCCACTTTCCTGAATAAATTTGCTGCCCCACAAGTCCACCTATGCTGTTGATGGCGGTATGCCTTAAAAGTACTTGGCAGTTCACTTCTGACCTACAGTTGATGTTAACATAAAAAACAATTGGTTTCATCACAGATTTGCAGATTAAAATACTTGACAGAATGTGGTACCAGACAACTAATAACCCGTCAGAGAGTCAAAGTGGAACGGAGATTCTTTCATAGCATACAGAAGATCTGGTAATTGTCAGTGCTCTCCATACTACAAGATCTAGAAGGATGTTTGTCGACCCTTGTTTTGGTAGAAATAGTTCAAATTCATACATTATATATGTATATAAGCTAGGTTAAACAAATTATCCAGTAATAGCCATTGGTGATTTTCAATTTTTATTTTGCTGGACTGTGGAATAGCGCCGGTCATAACTTGAAGGTGTGTGGTCCCATCTTGCATGGGTCGAATTTGTCAATTTATTCAATTGGTGGAATTTTCCTATAAGGACAGTGATCAAACTTGAAACATACAAAAGAAGAAACTTAAAACCCTTATTGATGGTTTCACTTAAAGTGAGGTATTCATCAACTCATGACAATGGTTAAGACTTCAGAGAACACAACATTGGTTTTTTCCACATAAACTAGGTTACAATGTCCCACACCTCTAATTTCAAAAACCAGCAGGAACAAAGGCAGATTTAATACCTTAATATCACCAACGTATACAAATTTCCATCCTTTAAGGCTTGCCCGAACAGCCAAGTCCATGTCCTCTACTGTAGTTCGATCTTTCCAACCTCCAGCTTCTTCAATAGCTGATATCCTCCACACACCAGCAGTGCCTATAAACAGATCAATTATATAAGAAGCTATCAATCTAAAAAAACATCATTTCTTGCAGAATGTGTTTTCAGCTTATCATGTTTATTAAGTTCTGATTTCTTGATCTCTACTCCATTTTTAAGACATCCACAGTTGACTTGCCCAAGGACTAACTATTGAAATTCAAGTCAATTTTCCATTACAATAACAAATGCCAAAAAGAAACTTACCAAGTCATCTTAACAAAAAAAAAGGTGCCAAGTTGATATATCTACTAGGACAATAAACATATTTTCATTACAAATAATTAAACTGAGATTAAAAGGAGTGGTGATTTACCATTAAATCCGAAGAAGGCAAAAGAGGATGAACCTGCTTCCTGCTCCACTTTGAAGTGGTAATCTAGGGTCATCTTTTGTATCCTTGTCATCAAGCATTCCGTAGAATTCACTGCAAAATCGTCCGGGAAATGCCACGTCAGCAACTTCCTGTCAATTAAAAACAGAATATCAGAACGAATAAAAACTTTTTTAAAAAGCTTCATGAGGAAACTTTGCAGAAAGTGTATTAAGCCTCATACATCACCAAGTGTAAGGTAAACTTTCTGCAATTGCTCTTTAATTTTAACATATATGTTATTCTCTCTCTCTCTCTCTCACTCTCTCTCTCTCTCACTCTCTCTCTCTCTCTCTCTCTCTCTCTCTCTCTCTCTCTCTCTCTCTCTCTCTCTCTTTTTTTTTTTTTACTTTTTGGTGCAATGGGGTGGTGAGTGAGGGGAGGAGAGAGGAGGGATGGCAAGGGGGCATTGATAATCCCTTACTTGGTCTGGAATTGTTGGGTTTTTGGCTTATTTGCCATTAGAAAAGCCCAGATTTAGCCAAGTCCCATTTGGAGTTGATTATTGGACCATAATGATAGGACAAAATTGTTGTCTAACGTGGATAATAAGAGAACTGATGCCTTCTCTCAAGTCATATAAAGAGGTTTCAGCATCATTCATGCAGGAGTGGAACAAAGGTGTTCCACAGCATTTTTTAGCAGGTGAGATAATAAGAGAAAAGAAAGAGAAGAGAGAGAGAGAGAGGGAGGAGAGATAGAAGAGAAGAAAATTATTTTTCTTGGAGTTTTATCTTAGTCTCGGCATGTCCTCTGTCTGTTACTGACATGTTTCTTTCATGTTAGATTTCTCGGAAAGATCTCTTCTTGTATTTTCTCTAGGTTATTTTCTCTCTGTACGTTCTTGTAAAAAAGCCTTATACTCTATTCATTATAGTGAATATTTTGCTCCCCAATGGATGTAGACTGGATTTGAGATGAACCACATTAAATCTTTAAGTATTGTGCTAGTTTTATTTTATATCATTTTTTTATTTTTTATTAAGTTGTCCTTGGGTTATAACAATTGGTATCAGATCTTGGAACTGTGGTAAAGAACTTATATACTTGTCATGATAGTGGGCATTTTGCCAAATTTTAAATTCCAAGATTTGCAAGCACCAGCTTTGCGCTTTGAAAGTTAAATGCAGGTTATGTTGGTGAACGATTAGTTTGACATGGTGATTGAATGCAAAGAAAAGAAACCTTCTATGAAAATGGAGGAAGAGCTCGCCAAGAGTGATAAGAAATTGATGGCTGATCTTCATCTGACACTTGATGAGTCAGTTCTGCTTAATGCTTCCTCAAAAACTAATACTAAAGGATTGTGACAAAAGTTGAGAAGCATATATAAGGGAAAATCTATTCTAAATAAGATTTTTCTTTAGAGACAGTTGTACACCTCAAAGATGCAAGGAGCATCATTGCAAGAGCACCTGAATTGATTTAATACATTGATTAGCTAGTTAGCAATTGTTGAGATCATGATCAATGACAAGGAGAGAGCAGCAGTATTGTTTAGCTCGATGCCCAATTTCACAGGATTGTTTGATCATGAATTTCGATGGTGCAGCAACTCTCAGCAGGGCTCATTGGTGTCAATATTGCTTATTGAGGGGGCTTGACAAAAGAGTAGTTATTGAGCTCTTCAAGTATTACACTGATAGAGAGAGGAAGATCCTAGAGAAAGGATTTGATGGTGCATAATCGAGATCCAAATCTATAGATAAGGGCAAATTGTTGTTTTATTGCTCTAAGGAGTATGTTAGACAGGTATGTCTACAGAACACATAGAAGCAGAGGTATGGTGGCAAGTTTTTGATAGCAACGGTTATATCTGTGCCTCTTGGTGTTAGAGAGGTTCTCAGTCTCTAAAGGTATGGGAGGTTTTGATGGAGCTTGGATTTTGGATTTTGTTATTTCTTACCATGTTTGCTCCAGAAGGAATGGGTTCAATTATTTTGAGGTAAAGGTAATGTTCAATTGGCTACTAGTTCAGTTTTGAGATTGCTGGTGTAACAAAAATAAAAAACCAGATATTTGGAGTAGTGCATACTCTGAGTGGGGTGAGAAATTATCCCAAAGATGTGCAGAAAGCTGATTTTGCTTGGTGCACTAGATTGTAAAGGCTATAAGTGTTCAGCACAAGGTGTGTTCTGAGAATGACATGTGGCATCATGATGCTAATAAAAGGCAAGTACGGCAACATATACTGGTTGATCGGACACTTGGTTGTATGCAGAGTTTCAATTCTGGGTGCGGTGAGATACAGACATGAAGCTTAGGATGATGTAGTTGGACGCAAGTAGCCATCTAGGGTCATTTTTGCTTCAAGAACAGTTTCCCTGAGAAATTTCTGGAAGAGTGGTGCTATAGGTGGCAGGACAAGCAGATTCTGAGTGGTGCTTGAGCTCAAGCTAGGAGTTGAACTGCCCCAGGGGGAGGGCATGTTGTTTGAGAGATGGGAGACAGAGGGCTTCTGAAGGATGTTCTGGTTGGCTTGGCAAATTGAAGCCAAGGTGGAGAATATTGGGTTTTGGACTTCTATTTCCATTAGGAAAGCCTAGATTTAGCCAAGTTTGATTTGGAGTTGATTACGCGACCAACTAGGAAGGGACAAAGTCCTTGTCTAGCTTGGGTAATAAGAGAAACAATGCTATCTTGAGTCATATAAGGAGGAGCTTTTGCATCTTTTATGCTGGTGAAAAAAAGAGGGGTTCAGTGGTGCTTTTGAGCAAGTGAAACAAAAAGAGAAAAGAAAGAGAAGATGAGAGGAACAGAGAGAAAAGAGAGAGGGGAGAATAGATAGAATAAACTTACTTTCCTATAGTCTTATCTTGGTCTCAACATCTTAGGTCTCTAAATGACATGTTTCTTCTGTGGTAGATTTCTTGGCAAATCCTTGTTCTTATATTTATCCTTCTTGTATTTTTTTGGATTATTTCCTCCTGTTGACCTTTTATAAAAGACCCCATTCTATGTTTATTATAGTTGGTCTCTACATTATGTTTATTATAGTGGATCTCTCACTGCTATGGTGGACGTAACACAAATTTTATGTGAACCATGTTAAATCTTGTACCATGCCAAATTTATTCTATTATTTTTCTATCATTTTATTTAGCTGTTCCTGGGTTATAACAGGAAGGACTTGAACCTATCCATCCCCTTTTCACCATAAGTGTGTGGACCTAACAAAGATCATATAGGTGGTGAACCCATAGATAGCCACACAAACAATTCTCTTAGAAGGCTCAAAATAATCGTTCATACGAAAAGATAATGTGCTGTTTGAACAAATGGAAAGTATAAAAGCATCACCAAACAGTACATGAAATGATTTCTAACAAACAGGAAGCAAACATCAGGAAAATTAAAGACAAGAAAAAAGGCAGCAAAGGAAGGCCAACAGGCAAATTGTTTCATCATCCTTAAACCAGTTGTTCATGTTTGTAAGAATGTGATGAAAATGGCACCTGAAGGAACTCCATATCTGACTTCAGAGTCAAAGATACAGACAAAGAGAACACTTCTCCCAATTAAGGCATTCTATCTAACTTTACACATTCTTCTTTCAACCATTAAACTCTTGCAAGCGTTATCTTTTACTCAATTTTTTCACCATTCTTAAGTTCACAATGGCCAATTCTACACTCATGATTCAACTTCCCTAGAACTTAAATTACAAAGTAAATAGAGAGTATTTTGTTCTATTTGGTTGATCATTAAGATCTTATATACACTTTTCTATGCCCACTTTCAAAGTCAATTTGTCTTGGGATAAAATTCCACTAATTGCATTTCATCTCCAGATTTGCATCTACTAAGCTTTCCTTGTGCTTAAAATGCGACCTACATATTCAGATTCTTGTGTTCTATTTTAGCCAAACTTTATGATTATGTAGCTTGTTTTAAATGTCTCTTGTTTCAAAAAGTCTAACTGCTTTTCGATAAAGTCTACTTATCACATTAGGCTGCATGTTTGCATTGACAAGATAGATTTCACTAGGGTTAAATTAATGTCATCTATGGAGACAAATTAATGAAGATTTGAAGTGGATTCAGAACTGCAGATATTTTTATATAATTTCGGATGCAACAGGGAAGGCAACATATTCTGTGCAAGTCACTCAGAAAAATGCAATGTCTACATATGCATGCACATATATAATGTTTCACAATTTAGAACATGTCCTACATAATGCAAAGTAGTTTTAAGCTGTCTTAGCTAGCATAGTGGCATACATTATTTTTGGAACTCAAATCACTGGGCAGTTTAGATCTAGAAAATAGATGCAGTCTGGAATTAGCACATTATGAAATGAGTCATTAAGTTGCAACATAGTAAAATTCTTTTATATGTGAAATTACTGCTATGAGTATTGAAGTTTATGCCGAAGAAAGTGGTAATCTTACCAAAATCCCAACGTCCTTGAACAAGAGAAATCTTTGGATTATACACCAGAAAAGGGATAGCCCTCATAAGAAAGTCGGATTCTGGTTGGAAATCAGAGTCAAAGATGGCAACAAAGTCACATTGTCGAACATAGCTGCGTTCCATTCCTTCCTTTAAGGCACCTGCTTTGTACCCTTTCCGGTTGCTCCTGACCTCATAATATATATTCATGCCTTTACTTGCCCAAAACTTGCATTCCAGTTCCACTAGATCCTGGCATGGGTATTTTGCAAAAGGAAATTAAGAGAATTAAAAAACTCAAATTCTTAAGAAAGAAAATTAATTTGCTAGCCTACTAATCTAGAAGATAGAATTGGAATCATTAAATTATTTGTTGCAAAACCATAAGCTTATAATTAAGACAGCATAAACTACTTAGCTGTAACAACTCCATAGGTAAGGTTCGGACTGGAAAGTATATCTTTAATGTGTAATAATATATCAATGCCAATTTTCAAGGCAGGTTTCCTCGAATTAATTGGGTGAATTATTTGCACCTAATGCAAGATTACCAACAACTTCAGATGTCAAGATAAGCCATATATGAACAAGAACCATGAGTTTATTGTTACTCCCACGTGCATGGCAAATTGGCATGAAGGTTCAATTTTATTTATTTATTTATTTTTGATGTTCATCATTCAAATGTGATCTTTTCATAGGTGCCCTGAATATAATTTGTCACTGGGATGTGCCATGATGACCCAAGTAGTTGGGATAAGTTTGAAGGTTATGGTAATGATTATGTGATACGATGTGGTATCAATGCTTATTTTAATGAAAGGTATCCAAGATAAAGATAAACACTGAATTTAGCAATATATGCTTGCTGGATAAAAAAGAATATCATAAGAGCCTAGTGGAAAATATGCTGTATGTAAGTTTCGATCATGACCATGATTGTTGATACTCGTTGATGCATCTGAAAACATAGATAGATGCATAATTATAACAAATAAATAAAATATATATATATCTAAATTGAGTTCAGTTCACAAAGAAAAAGAGGGTTACATACAAGGTTTTATATCCTAGCAAGATGAGGGGGACATCCTAGCAAGACAAGAGGTGCATCCTAGCTGTCCAGTCCTGTTCGTATGAGAAAATGAAACCTAAGATAGGGTTAAGACTCTAAAACACATCCAAGAGAGGATAAAAGAAGAAAAAGGAAAGAAAGAAATGAAAGATGAAGAAATGGGAAAAGTGAAAGGAAAGAAGAAGAAGTTCAATGAAAGAAAAGAAGGGAGAAAGGAAGGAAATCAAGGAAAGAAGGAAGAAAGGAAAGAGAAAGAAGAAGAAAAAGGAAAAAAAGAAAGGAAAGGGTAAAAAAAACAAAGAAAAAAGAAAGGAAAGAAAGGAAAGTAGAAGAACAAGAAAGCAAAGAAAGGAGAAAAGAAGGTAGAAAAAGAATGAAAGAAAGAGAAATGAAAGACAAAAAGGAGAGAGATGGAGGATTCTACCAAGATGCATGATCGGGAGCACCGTCAAGACAAGGAGAGACAGCAGGGCATCCCGTTCCATTGAGAAACCAGAACACTACTATCCCATTAGATTTAAAACCTTGGAGCAGAACGAACTGTATGCTAGGTCACAAGGCTTAACCTACTTTAGAACCTGATACAAATGGGCTAATAAGTTTGGCATGGTCAAATAAAGATACGGACCAAATTCTTTAGAAATTAGAACCATTTTAACAAGAATGAATAGCCACGCCATATGACCACATGGTATCATTTTTATAGGTGATTCCAAACAAAGTTTTACATTGAAATGCCCTACTATATACTGAGTGAACTGAGCTGGGGTTATAGACTGATGGATTGTAATGATTTTAAAGAGAATATGGCTGAGAAAATTACCATGGTTTAGCCAAGTTGACATGCCCACTGATCGAGTTAAGCATAAAGCAGAACTTCAAAAATAAAAAATAAAATAAAAACAATAATAATAAATAAAAAGCTAAATCTCCAACAATGATATCTTTCTTTGAGTTGTACTTTACATGAAGACATTTTAAACTGAATAAACTAGAATTCACTTGCAGATAACTCGGTGGGTTCTTTATATTAACAAGAGTATGTACAACTAACTAAGAAACTAAAAGACAAAAGACCATCAGGAAAAATTTATTCACATTTTCAGATGAAATTTGGGTCACCAGGCATAAAATATCTTCAGAAGAAAAACTTGATGAAACTGCCAACTGGTGGATGTCAATTGAACCATATCGTGCCCATTGGCATTTTGTGGTAGATGACAGACCTGACCTTCTAGCATTCTTTAAGTTAATGTTTAAATTTTAAAAGAACATCAAAGTTCAACAAAATTATCCTGTCCACTACCCATTTAGGCATCATGCAGTATATTTAATCACTCTATAATATTTTAAAGTAAATGAAGATTCAAACTTACCATGATTCTATATTAACAGTCTAACAAATAGGTGATTAGTTTTCTTGAGTACAAATAACATTTCTGTCTTCGACTTGCTATATCACTTTTTATATGCAGTTTTCCCTTTCGGAATCAGCATGCTTAATTCGGCTGACAGAAGGCCTCTTATCACCAAGTACAAGGAGTAAATAATCATGTACAAAATTGGGAGGAAAACCAAACTCCTTGGACCATAATCTTAATGGCTTGCAGAAAATTACCACCCAGTCAGCACCTCCTCAGATTAGGAATATAAATGAAACCTCCAAAAAGAATATGACAACTGCCACACTCACACCAACCCTTGGGACTTTTCTCACAGGTCTTTCGTTTTCAGCTCACAAGTAGGGACCACCTGCACTGCTGCACATGATCCTTTTTTCCATGTCTCTTTCCATATTCGTCTTCACAAGGTTTGTCTTGATATCATTTTTCTTAGAATATCCCCTAGGCACATTCTGAAGCAACCACCCAACTTACTAAAAAAAATCTGTATGCGACTCACCAGAGTATTTTCATCTTGAACCTAGACTGGCCAAAAGATTGACAAAACAGGCCACTCATTCTGACCAAACCAATAACAACTATGTACCATACGAGACAGGTATAACTTCTTATGTTAAATTGATAAACTTGTATATGTCTGAGGGTGATATAATTTTGTCTCGCACACCAAAATGATGGAAAAAAACAACTACACCAATGGGACAGGATTAGCAAGGTCAGTATGCTAGGACCTAACATCAGGAGATCCCACAGGGACTCCAAGGAGCACGAGGAAGTCATTAAACAGATCCGGTCATTAGCAGTCTAACTCAGCCACCCGTGTACGACCAAAGTGCTCTCCCATTGTTTCTCGTTTATAAAATTCTAAGCGCACGCCAGACAACTTACGAGCCCAAGGACGGAGCGGGTTGTATCACTCGCGCAAATGAATGATTGAAATCTTTGGCGACAGCAACCGTCGGATGTCGCTCAAAGCAGCAGCGCACGGCTCTCAAAGCAGCGCGACCTTTCCGCGTGCACAGCTTTCAAAGCAGCTTTGGCGCCATCCAACGGTTGCTGTAAGATCAATCATTCATTTGCGAGAAAGATACAACCCGCTTCCGCCTGAGAGCGAAAACGCTACGCGATGTGTGGTGCCCACATTTTCATAAGGACGGGCATACCATCCTCGTGACACGATACGGAGACTTTCACCAGCTGCATTTTTTACCGTTCGATAAGGTCGAAGAAGGTAAAATAATGATATTTATTGCCATCCGATGCTTTTCTTTTAGCAGGGGAAAAAAAACAGTAGACTATACAACTCCCTGGAAATATAAAAATACAGGGTGAAGTTAGCATCATCTCCCCCCAAGTACGACAATTGAAATTTGGACAAAAAAAATATTACGTGGGAAATTTCAAAATAATAAGTGAAATTATCAATTTTGAAATGCAAATATAGTTAATTAGCGAATCTACCTCGTTAATGATACACATTTATATGCTAAAATAATCCAGCTAAAAATCGAGATTATGATGGAATGTACCTTGATCGTTGGATCCGTGGAATCATCGAGAACTTGGATAACGATTCGATCTGACGGCCAGGAGAGCCCACAAGCAGCCCCAATAGATAGCTTGTACACCTACGTTCCCCCAATCCCTTCCCCCGTTAATCCCCACGGCAATTGCAAATAACAACAGAACAGAGAGAGAGAGAGAGAGAGAGAGAGAGAGAGAGAGAGGCACCTCTTTCTCGTTGTACATGGGAATCTGGACGAGGACCATGGGGTAGGCCAGATTGCCGGACTCGAGATCGCCTTTAATGGGCTCCCATTTGTACCGCTTCTCCGGCCGCCGGCGAAGGAGCTTGATAGCGAGGCTGAAGGCGGCCATGGAGACCACCTCCACCACCAGCATCACCGACATCGCCAGGCACAGCACCACCGCTGCCCGCAGCAGCGGCGCGACCGCCATATTTCGCGCCACCTTCCACGCCACCACGGTCCAATCCAAGAAATCCCCCTCATCCCATCGGAAAAAGAACTGCAATCCCCGCGAGATCGAGACCCGAGCCGACCGAGAGACGTTCCCCAACAAAAAATCTGTTCAAATGGAAGCAATAAGAACCCTTGGAGATGATTTGAGAGGAGTAAGAGGAGGAGAAGGTTTACCTGCGTCTAAGGAGATCGAGAGGAGGAGCACGGTGGCGGTGTCGCTGGAGGCGGTGGCGGTTGCGGTCGCGGCAGTGGTGGCGGTCGCGGCGGCGGTGGCGAGGACGATGAAGAGAGCGGCTCTCATTGCACTCGCCTCCATATCTTTCTTTCTTTCTTCTCCGCCCGCCGCCCTCCCTTCAATTCTTCTGCTGTTTTTTGAGCTATCGCCTGTTGGTGGCCTTTCCTCGATCGTCCCTCCTTAAAAAAAAAAGTAAGATAGGGGTGGGGCCACGTTTTCGCTCCATTTTCTCCTATAATGTTCCTGCACCCGGAAAAGGGACAAAGAAATGGGACCTATTTCCAACCCAGTCACAGACAGCTTTTTTCTTAAAAAATTGATAAAAATACCAAACTTCCTGGCTCCTGCATCATAAGTTCATAACTCCCCTGGATAATAATTATTTTTTATAATATCTAATTGTTTTTTATGACCATCCGTATATGTATTACGACATTTTAGTCATTATACCTTCCTAATATTTGTTATAACATCTAATTACTATTATTAATCAACATGATAAGTTAATGACTAAATGGAAGTTATGATAACCAACATGAACTTATAATATAAACCTGAGTTATAAAAAGTAATTTGATGAATAACAGGAAGTCCGATATAAAACATTATAAAAAATAATTAAATATCATGAAAATAACATGATATCATTATATAAATATAAAAAAATAATAATTAATAATTAAATATTATAAATATAATATAAAATTATGATAATTAATAAATATTATAAAATATTATAATAAAGATTGAGGAAGTCATAAAAAATAATGAATATTATGAAAAATAATTAAAAATCATGGTAACTAATAGAATATTATAATAAAAAAATCATTAAAAGGAATTGAATGTCATAAAAAATGATAAATAATCATAATAAACAATAAAATATCATAATATAAATATAAAAATTTCAATTAATAATTAAATATTATAAATAATAAGAAAAAATTTATAATAATCGATAAAATATTATGATATAAAAAAAATATTTTTATAAAAAAATTTCAAAAAATTGAGTTACGATAAATACACATGATGTCAGAAATTGATGCAACTTTATTATTAATTATGATACATGCCCAACATATAATTTTTCTTTCATCAAAAATTATAAAAAAATAATTTTATAATTTTTTTATGGCAGCTGTTTTTAGTTGTCCCTCTGATTCCTTGTTACGTTTTCCGGGTGCGCAAATTTTTGTTATTTAGATTGGGCTGTTAGATTACACTCAGCAATCACGCTTGTCAGGCAATCTGGGTCGGGGTACTCTAAGGCGCTGAGAGGTTGTATCTTTACCACGAAAGAAGGATTCAGCTTCCTCCCAAGTATCCACCTTTGGATCGCATTATGTCAGCTTTGAGCTCGGTGCAGTGGATGAATTAAAGGTTAGGAATGGTTTGTGATCTATGCGGGGTGAGATCCAACGGTCGATGAAGACAAAAGGGATCAGTCATTCCTACTCGTGGAAGATACAACCCGAATCCGGTGCAGGCGTGGTTTAGAGGAGGTGGACTGCGAGAGGAGACGTGGGTCCACGGTACACTGTCCGCAGTCCAAAGGCGGGCAGGTAGCCCTGAAACCGGGCCAGTAGGGGGCATCTCCGCCGTCCATTTAATGGACTTAAATGCAGACTTCTGATGCTGGAAGAATTAGGAAGACATATATCGAAAGGGGAAAACAAGGGATTGCATTTAAAAAGCCCGTTCGCATGGGCGGACATGATTTTTCACCGTTTAATAATTTTTAAAATAATAAAATTATGGTTTTGAGATTGTAAATCTCAATCTCAAAGTAAGCCGGTGGTGGGAATATGTGAACGGGCTTCCGTAGATGCACCCGGGAAATAAAACTGGAAAAAAATCCACTTATTTGGTTTTCTTTTATTCAACGTTAAAACAACATAAATTATAAAAAAGTTATTTTTAAATTTTAAAAAAATTATTCACCCAGAATTCATGGAATATCTTTATTTAAAGGTATACTTGATTCGGGATCAAAATTGAAATAAAAATGAATTGAAATAAAAATTAAGATGATCATATTTTTTAACACATTTAGTTTGTAACTATAATCAAGATCTAAATTAGATTTAAATAAAAAAAATGTTAGATTTAGATTTTAGAAAATTATGATATTTTGTTTTTTTAAAATAAAAATAAAAATAAAACTTTCTCAACCAAACTATTAAGATAGAAATCATTTATTTTAAGCTCAACTTCTTCCAATCAAACATGTGCTAAATATATTCAACTTTATATATATATATATATATTTTGTTTTTTAATAATTTGGATGATAAAATTATATTGGAAGGAAAGTTCTTTGCGATGCCATCGTAGAATTAGTGGCTTCATCCATAATTATACAAATGTAATTGTTTTGAGGCACGTTGCCACGTCCAACTTTGGCTTATCTTCCTATTATTTTTGGCAAAATTTAATCATTTGAAAGCAAAGTACCATGCATGTGGAATCCTATGCAGGCATCACATGGATAACAAACATAAAGCGATCCAAAATATCGTAGGAAGAAGTTTGAATTATATTTTTTTCCTGAGAAAACGCATGAGTGCCTCGTAAAAAAAGTCCATTACTCATCTTTTGTTTGTTATGTTAACTTTCCATTATAAAAAAGTTATGCCTCATGGCCAAGATAGTAGCTCAGCTCATTGGGATCATACTTCATAATCAATTAATTATGGATTTGAGGTGTGACTTTATGAAAGATTCAATTAAATTCAAAGGTTATCTCTTGAGATCCGTGTGTTGCCGCTAAGACCGTCGTGATCCGTAGCTGCTGCCGGCACCGGAGTGGGCTCCTGTCGTTGCCTTCCAGTCCTCTGCTCCTGGACCTGCGAAACAGGGGTTAGTGACCTGGGCCGAAGTTTTCGATGAGGGCACTCCGACGATCAAGTCAGTGACAATCCAGGAAAACAGATTCTCCTGGTCGGGCCCCTCTTGATGGACTCCGTACTAGGAGAAGTGGAAGATGTGTCGGTGAAGGAGAAACACAACAGGGAGAGAGTGATAGCGGGGACAGAGGGGTTCCCTGTCCCTCCGCTTCTCCTTGTTTCCCGTTGGTTTTCCCTCAACCGTGGTGTTGGTGGTGGTGCTTCGCCCTCTTGGTCGAGCTTGCGCTTTGTGTTTGAGGTGGATTGTTGTTCCTGTATTACTGGTGTGTTACCTCTCCCTCTTTGGGGTGCTGATCGTTCTTTATAGTTGGAAATTGGCCGTTGGAGCCTGCCTCAGGATCCTTGCTGGGTTGGCAGGCGCGTGCGGCAGGATCCCGTGCCGTGGATGGGACGCCTTTCCTGTCAGGTGATAGGGGAAGCTTCAATTCCTTCTGACATCCTCTCCGGTTTCTCCATTCTGGGAAGCCTGGCGGAGTCTCGATCCGGGGGCCGCCACCCTAGGAGTGCGTGCTCTCTGGCTGGCCCATCCCTTGGAAGTACGACCGGACAGGTAGTTATGGTGGCATGGGGGGCGTCGTTCCGTGGTCCTCGGGTGGCTCGTCGGCGTCCTGAGATGGCAGGGTCTGTTCCGGTCTGGGCGCTCCGAGCTCGTGCGGTCACCTTAATGGAGAAGGGAAGAGTGTGGGCCCTATCCAGAGGGCACACACTCGGAGAGGCTCCACATCGACGGGCGAGCTCTTGGCTCGACCTCGACCGCAGGGCACTAGCCTCTAAGGGTCTCACTCTGGAGGGCGGAGGATGGACCCGGTCCAGAGGGCGCGCGCTCGGAGAGGCTCCACATCGGCGGGCGAGCTCTTAGCTTGACCTCAACCGCATGGCACTAACCTCCGAGGGTCTCACTATGGAGGACGGAGGATGGACCCGGTCCAAAGGGCGCGCGCTCGGAGAGGCTCCACATCGGCGAGCGAGCTCTTGGCTCGACCTCGACCGCAGGGCACTAACCTCCGAGGGTCTCGCTCTGGAGGGCAGAGGACGGACCCGGTCCAGAGGGCGCGCGCTCGGAGAGGCTCCATATCGGCGGGCGAGCTCTTGGCTCGACCTCGACCGCATGGCACTAACCTCCGAGGGTCTCACTTTGGAGGGTGGAGGACGAACCCGGTCCAGAGGGCGCGCGCTCGGAGAGGCTCCACATCGATGGGCGAGCTCTTGGCTCGACCTCGACCGCAGGGCACTAACCTTCGAGGGTCTCACTCTGGAGGGTGGAGGACGGCTCCGACCTTGGCATCGAGCTCATGAGCTCGACCCGGCGGAGGACTGAGCTCGACTTGCTGTCTTGAGGGAGCTCATCCCAGCTCGGTAGTGGGATCCGAGCTGGAGAGTTGACGTGGCATCTTCTGTGGTGGCCTCCCTCAATGTGGCGCCCGTCAGCTACCCACGTCCGCGGTCTCGCCACATCACCGTGATATTTGGATAAGTGAAAAGCCAACGTATCACTCTTGGATAAAAAAAAGTTGTGAAAATCCTGTACCTTGAATCAAACATTTTTCGACAGGATGGTAGCTACATCGGATTTATCCTCCCTATCCCTTTCGTTTACCAAAAAATAGGTTATGCCTCCGTGTTGTTGGTGCCACTTAAACAAGACAAAGAAAAGGGAATAAGCACGCAACCAGCTTATGGCAGGAAGGTGCCAGTAAACACTGAAATTTTTTTTACATTTGATGTTTGTTGATGCCGAACCCTCGCAAACTGGACGGAGTGGTAGAGCTGCTACTGGTCCGTCTCCTCGGGCACCTGCAAAAGAGAACAAGTCCCTGACTAGATTTTCTCCGATGGGGGACACTCCGATGCCTAAGTCAGTAAAAGTTTGAACAACAGAATGGGGGGTTCTTTCAGAAAGTGAAAGTAGCTTAGGATTGCTTACCATCGGTGTCCCCTCTTACCAGTATTTATAAAAGTGGGTGTAACAGAATACAGTTGGGCACACTTGCCTTCAATCAATGGGATTAGTGGGCATAATATTCCCATAACCGCAAGTAGTTAATATTTGATTCTGGCTACTTCGATATTGTCGAATTTTGAGTTAGTGGCTACGTGGTTGGTTATAACAACAACGTCCACTCTTGAGAATTTTAGGCCAAGATCAACTGAAAATTTATCTCAGGACCACTCCTTCATAAGGGATCGAAGTTAAGCTGCCTCGTGTTCGCCTTCTTCGGAGTAAGCCGAAGATACCCTAGTCACTTGGATCGGAGTTGCCCTCTTCAGACCAGTCCTTTCTGGCGCCAGCCAGGAGATAAGGTGGCTGTCTTCTTCGGATCCATTCTCTTTGGACTAACACTAAGAGGACTGGCTAGCCATCTGGGATGGTGCGGGCCAGAAGTATGCTTCAGGGGCCTATGTCTTCGATGCAGGCCGAAGACTGGCCCTACAAAATGGTTAAGTAATGTCGAATCATCGCTTCATTAGTTTGTAGAGTTATCTTTGAGTTTTTTTATTTAGGAACTTAGTTTGGAAAGGATTCAATTGGGCCCTTGAACTAGTAATTAGCCTTCCTTGAGCCGGCTTATCACAACAATGTTCTATTTGATTTTTTCTTGAGTCTAAACCATCTTATAAAGAGAAAATAACAAAATCAGAATCAAGAATTAAGATTGCACATAAATAGGGATTTGTTTATCAAGGAGCACCATAGCAACCCCTTGGATTTGATATCATACATTGTCTTTATAATACCCGATCCATCCAAATAACAAAAATAAAAAAGATGAAGACTCAAGATCGAAGTCTTCCTCCTCCTTTTTCCGACTCCAACAAGGTGAAGGATTTCTTTTCTTCAACTCCACTGAGAAGGAGTTTAGAGCAGCCCTAAGCCCTATAAAAGGACCATCTTCCTCCCTCAAGCTATCCACCCTAAATTCCATCAATCGTCGATGAGAAGAAGCCCCAATTTCCTTTGATCCAGCAATGAATATTTGAGGATTTTCCAATGATCGATCATGGAATCTTGTTGGAACCAAGATAAGCCAAGCCCTCTTCTTCTCCCCTTCCTCTCAGATGGGTCATCGTCAAGATTGGGATCGATGCGGTGTTGAATCCCTGGCAGACAGGGCCTCCCCTGTTTTCTATTCTTCTTCCTTGATCCATCAACCGCTGGTAATTGGGGTAACTACCGGAGTGGTCTTAATGTGGTCTAGGACTACTGTTGGTAGGTAGCTTGAGAGCCTTCACCTTTGTGGTTGGGAGGGTGAGGAGAGGGGTTTCCCTTGTTCTGGCTGAATGGAAGAAAAAGAGAAGAAGAAGAGAAGAAAATGAAAAG
This sequence comes from Areca catechu, assembly GCA_021397845.1. Taxonomy (NCBI): domain Eukaryota; kingdom Viridiplantae; phylum Streptophyta; class Magnoliopsida; order Arecales; family Arecaceae; genus Areca; species Areca catechu. The sequence goes on from CM038041.1 coordinate 13,412,800, forward strand.
AAAAAGAAGAAAGGAAGAAGAAGAGAAGAAGAGAAAAAAAGAAAAGGAAGAAGAAAGGAAGAAAATAAAAAAAAAGAAAAAGAAAGAGAAAGAGAGGGAAAAAGAAATCTCTTTTTTCCTTCCCTTTAGTTTCTCTCTCCTAGGGATTGGAAAAATTGTAAAGTTGAGATCAATGATTGATGGGTGGACCTTGATAAACCCTGATAGAGGATTCTAAATTAATAACTGATACATCTTGAAATTTGATTATTAAAATTAAGATTATTATATAGGAGGATAATTTTTAGATAGAAGGATGTCGAGTAAGTCCCTTAGTAGCTAGGTTGAGGATTAGGATAAAGATTGGTATCTGGTATATTAAATCTATCTCAAGTAGAGGTAAGGGTTCTTGAACAGATTACCAATTTATATTTTGTTTTTACACTACATGGTTTTTAATCTTTGGATATGAACATTGGCATATATGTGTTATTTATGTATTATATGACTTGATCTCTTATGATAGATATTTGTGATTGTCAGTATTACTATTTATATTTTTTTTATAATATATTTCAATCAAAATATGATTATTTTTGGATAATTTGGATCGTGATATTGGTTATTGAAAATCTTGAAATGAATCTAATTTGACAACATATTGAAATTTGATAAATTGATAATCAAAAAAAGGGTATTTGGATTAGCCGCGTTAAATAGAAAATAATCAAGTCATGAATAGATAATACGTGAAATCATTGAGCTATAGGTGGATAATACATGAAATAGCCAAGCTATGGATGGATAGTACATGAAATAGCCTCGCCATGGATGGTTAGTACATGGTTGATCTTGAGGTTGCCATTTACAGACTAAAGCATGACCACATTAGTTCAAAATCTTAAAAAGATAATTATATTGATCCAGATCATGTTAATGAGATAAGGATAATAAAAGGTAAAACCATAATTAAGTAAAAAAAAAAAAATATTTAATGACATATGTGGTATCTCACTTTTGAATAAGATAGATATTTGGTATTAATTTATGCATGTTTTGATTTTGAGTCATCTTGACCTCTTAATATAAAATTTAGATATTTATATTCTATTTGATATTGTTTACTATTATTTTTGAATTATATTGCATTATACTGGTGTGAGTGTGTTGGGATTCCTATTGGACTTTAAAGCTCACATCCCTACTTTCTTTTTTTTAGAATTACAAGATGTTCAATTTGACTATAATTTGGATTCACGAGTAAAAAGATGAAAATATAGAGAGTTTTGATACCGATCGGATGATTGAAGAATGACCAAATTTGTAATTATATGAATTATATTTTTTATATTAGGTAATTTGTTATAAATTGTGATCAATAATATTCTTAAAAATTGAAGTTATAATCAATTTTTAAGGCTTTGCATGATCTTTAGAGTATATTCTAGGATTTGTGTGGCTGGTCGTGTGGCCGACCCTGGTGCTGGATTCGAGGCATGACAGAATAGTATCAGAACTTACGTTATGATCACCTGAAACTGTGATATAAGTAATTAGGGCATGACATAAATGATATCAAAAGTTTAGTTATGATTGTTAAGGACTATGACTTGAGTAATATTTGAAACTAAAGTAATGATCACCAGAGATATGATAAAAGTAATAGAAAATATTTTAAATTTTGGATTTTAGATGATTAAATAATATGATACAAAGTGTGCATGAAGTTTGACATATTATAAGTACAAAGAAGCTATATGATGTTGTCTCTGATCTTAATGGTGAGGTTAACCTATGATGAGTATAAAAAGGACTGAATGATTTATATCTTTTGATTATTATAAGTAAAAGTTTGATCAAAGTGTAAGAGGTGTTAACCTTTAAATATACATTATTATGCTGATAGGCCATGTTATGTCATATATACTTATTCAATTGCTATTAAATGACTTTGGAATCCTAAATTAGATATGGATGAAAATCCTGTACTATAGCCCTTCAGTTTTGTTATTAATTGTTTGATTTTAAGTTTTAGATTTATTAGCAATCTGTTTAGAGAGTGGCCTAAGTCTCATAATTTTAGAATCGAATAATTCTTCATAGGCTAAAGTTGTATGTAAATTTTGAATGAAGCTAGTAAAAGTGAAGGAGTACAAGCAGACTATATTTTAAAACTATTTTAAAATAAAGAATAGCAGAAGACTTGGTAGATCAATCAAGTTGATATACCAATCTGCCTGCAACAGGATCCAACATAATAAAAGTGCATGCAAAGGATACCATAAGCAATAAAAAGGAAAAACATTTAACAATTTCATGCGATCTGATCACATGAGACCAAGGGAAAGGTACGTTACCTTTAAACCGTTGGATGGAGGTGATAAAGAGCTGCCGAGACACACAAGTGTCTGGCCTTTATGGGTAGTTCATAACAGGACTCGATCCCAATCAACTCCCTTGGAGTGCTAGCTCCTCAGGATCTTGGAAGCCAATCTTTTTCTTCCTTGGACCTGCAAAACCTTCTTGAAGCCGCCGGAAAGAACTTGTTGGAGGACAATGAGGGGAAGTGAAAGTGGAACCCTTCCCAACTAACTCTCTCTACACAAATCCTAGCTTGATTGCTAGGTTGGCTCACACCCAAAATCATAATCCTCTCAAACCCCACTCTAAGGAATCCTTTTCTTTCTCTCTTAGAAAAGCCTAGCTTATCATCAGTTTATTGGCTCTACAATAACACTTATTTATAGTGGCAGCGAAGAGGGAGAGAGATATGGAAGGTGGAGTGATTTGGGGAGAGGGTTAAGGGTTAAACCAAATTAGCTCTAAGTTTAAATGGGAGAATATCTGCATTCTCAAATAATGCATTCCATAAAAACCTTGAAGCCAATTTCAGCCAAGATTTGAAATTTGAATTCAAAATTCAAATTTAAATCTTTTTAAAGGAAAGAGAGCATGAAAAATCAAATCTAATTTGATCCTAAGCCAAATCACATTTGGCTTGACCTATCAGGTTGCAATCATATCGCAAATAAGTCCAAAATTTACTAATCAAATTAGTGAAAAAAAATCCTTGTCAAAGTGTCGACACTCCAAAGTGTCGACACTTGGATCATGGTCAATCATATTGACCCCCAGTGATGCCAAACAATTTTCAGTTATCGATCAGCCTTTAGATCAGGTATAAACCTCTATGGTGTGTAACCCCATAGGTTCGAACACTAAGCCGGTAGCACTGGAACACTTCAAATACCAGTCAAAGTCATCATTTAGCAATGATACCTTGTATCCTGATAGGTCGAAGATTACAAAGCAACTCTCTAGAATCCCTGGCATATGGTTACCGCATAATTCATTCTTTGACCTCATAATGCTCAAGATGACCTAGGGTTTGACTACCAACCCTGTTGCCCAGAAATGGAGCCCAAGAGGGGGGGTGAATTGGGTCTTTTAAAAATTTAATACAATAAAATGAAGGTCTAGTGGTGCTTGTGAGCAATAATAAATTTGATGCAAGATGATAGCAATAATTAAAGAGTACGAGAGGAAAAGAGCAATCACACACAAACACAAAGTTTATAGTGGTTCGGTGCAAACCTAGCACCTACATCCACTCCCCAAGCCATCCTTGGGAATTCCACTATAATCCACACCAGATTACAGTCGACTTGTTTTTCACAAGGCTCACAAGTCAAAACCTAAGTTGGTTTTGACACTTAGGCTTACTAACAAACCTTAACACTTGTTTTGTCTTCGGGCTCACAAGTAACCCTAGTTGGTTTTGACCCTTTGGCTCACCAACAAACCACAATAACCTTCTTTCAAGATACCCTTGAAAGGAAGGTCAAAACACAATAAAAACATATATGAAATTTAAAAGCTACAACAAACTCTATTCAAGAGTATATTGGAATCTTTGAAGCTCAAAAGGATGCTTTGTCTTCACTCTTCTTCAAGGTACCTCTTTTTGGAATGAAGTAAGGATGAGCTTGTAGGCTTTTCAATGGAATCAAGCTAGAAGAGGCTTTTGATGTGAAGTTTGGAAAGAATATTGGCTTTATGGCTTTTGAGTAGACTTCAATGCACTTGAATTCACTTTTCTTCACTTCTCTTGCTTTAAAATGAGGTTGATGGAGCTTAAATACACCAAAAACCTTCCCAAAAATGGTTTGTGACCGTTGGTGCATTAGAAATAGTCGTTTGGAGCTTAAAAATCAAGTTCTACAAGCCAGAAAAATAGATCTGTTAGAGCTATCAGGCTGCAAGTGTCGACACTTGGCTGTCAGGTGTCGACACTTGGCTATCAGGTGTCGACATTTGATTTCTGGGTGTCGACACTTGATCATTCAGGTGTCGACACTTGGCTGTCAGGTGTCGACATTTGATTTCTGGGTGTCGACACTTGGTGTCGACAATACAAAGTTTTGTATTTTAAAAAATCTCAGGCCTCGAGTCGATACTTGGAACCTGAGTGTCGACACTTGGTATCGACACTTGAATATAGGTGTCGACACTTGGCATGCCAAGGATTTTTGTCCGTACCAAATGCTGAAGTATCGACACTTGACTGTCCAGGTGTCGACACTTGAGACTGAAAACTTTTAGATTCAAGTGTAAATGCCTCGAAAACATAAATAAAATTCATGAATACATAAACACATAATATTTAAACATTTATAAGCCCTTTTTCAATGAAGAGGATGCTCGGATTTGCGAGAATTGTTCCGTGCCATTACGTGCCATACACCATAAGTTTTTGAAATTTTGAGATGCTTTCTTCCTGAAAACTCACAACTTGAAATCCTCATTAGAATACAATATGCACTCAATATTTTGTTATTCATCAAAATCACTGGGTGGAGCCAACAATCTTTCCCTTTTTGATGATGACAAAACCTTGAGAAAAAAAGGCAATATAGTTCAAACTTTAACCATTTAATTTATAAATATGAATTTTAGTCACAATAGAGGAAAAAACTTTATAGATAGGAGGAAACAATCTCCCCCTTAATTAGATACTTTTTATTAAGGTAAACTTCAAAGATTCTTGCAAGGTGAAATCAATATAATCAATACAATACACCTTTTTCTCAACAAATCAATAAAATCAAAATCAATACATGTTCTCCCCTTTTTGTCAATCATTAGAAAGGGGAATAACCTCCCCCTCACAATAAGCATGGAGATAAAAAGATAGTAGAGAAACAAATAACATGGATATCAGAGCTGAAATTATGCTAATATCAAAGAGTATCAGAGCTAAAATATACCAAGATAAAGGAGTATCAGAGCCAAAGAATAGTAAAGTGAAGCACAAAATTTGCCAAGATAAAAAAGTACTGACAGAAACACATTTATATAAGATAAGTTTTCAGTACAAAATTTGCTGAGACATCAGCAAGAGCTGAAATATATATAAATCATCAGAGTCAAACATGTATCAAATATACAATATAAGAGCTAAAACAAACATCTGTGAGGCTAATCCTCATCAGATGGAATATTAAGACTGAAAGGAGCACTGATCCTAGATCTGGTGGCTAATGCCCTAGGAGGTGCTAAAGCTCTACGACTCCTAGTGCGGCCGGAAGGACCAAAGGCGGGTACAACCCTAGAAGATCTAGTGGAAGGAGGTGAAAGACGATCAGCTGGCATAATAAGATCCGGTGTGGAGTCAACCAAGGTAGTAGCAGGAGCTGGTGTAGTAGGAGGATCTCGACTGACCACCTCATAAGCATCGGCACCGCCCACACTGTCGCTGTCACTGCCCACTACCTCTGTAGCTCTGTCAACATCCTGATCACCACCCTCAGCATAATCAGCATGGTCGCTCTGGTGATCGTCACCATCATCATCATCGTCATCATCGTCAGATCGTGCAAGTGCAGGGGCTGCAGGAGGTATAAATGATCTCAACAGACTCTCAATGCGAGTAAATCCCTCCTCCATGGATCTGCGAATCTCAGCATGCTCCGAGGTAGTATGTGCTCGTAGAAGCTCGACCTCGCTACGTAGCTGAGTCACCTCACCTCTGATCTCTGTAAACTGTGCTCTGGCATGCTCCTCAAAAGATAGTCCTGTAGATGGTGGTGGAGGAGCTGAAGTGTCAGGAGACGGGTGCTCTGCCTGTGTCGATGGTACATCTACTGGAGGAAGAACTGCTGGCTCAAATGGTCCAGCCTCAGCCTCTCGAATCTCGTCCTCCTCATCTGGCTCCTGGCCAGACTCTTTGCGAACCCATCGACCTCCAACTATCCTGTATCCCATCCGGTGCAATGACCTCTCGTCGTACACGTCTGTGTGTAGTATCTCCTTGGGGATCTCCCCCTCCAATGATACTCCACATGCTCTGAAAAGTCGGGTCAGTGCCATGCCGTATGGCAAACAGTGTCGGCACTGAGTGGTAGCATCATACATCTATGTCAGCATCAGAGAAGGAATATCTATCTGTCTCCTCTCAATCAGACTGGTCATCACCATCAACTCCCTCTCGGTGATGAAGTCGAATCTGCCAGTCTTCGGTAGTAGGATCCGTGCAGTAATATGGTGCAAAAGGCGCATCTCCAATGATAACTGGTTCGCGGTAACCACTGATATACCGCGAACATCCTCTCTCTCAAGGATGCACCTAAATGTTGCCTCTCTATCATCCACTGAAAAAGCACAGACTCCTCTTTGGGGTATCTCCCATACACAGCTTAGAAGCTCATCAGTCAAAGAGATCTGAATACCCCTGACAGATGTCGTCCACAGTAATCGTCGACAATCCAGTGCACCATAGAACTCCCTCACAAGGTGAGGATAGTACCTCTCCTGCATGGTGCAGAAGGGTACTAGTCCTGCATCAGTGAGTATCTGCCTAATACCAAAGTGGTGCCTGTCGAAGCACTTCAAGTCAACTCTCCTCCCTGAAGCTACAAACTTCCCTGCCATCCTCTCTGTAGGGGGGAGCTCGGTGTGGCTGTACTGCTCGGCTGTACTGAATCAAATCTGGCCTTCGACCTCCTCTCAGTACCATGACTGGGCCTCTCCCTAACTGCAAGTCTCTTCCTAGGACCCGTTACAGCCAACTGACCAAGAAAAATGAAGAAAGGTTTAGAACAAGAGACTGGCTAAAGGTTGAGATTAGAAAAATGTTCAGATAGGTTTCGAAAACCAGAATCAATAATGTTTGAAAAAATAATATCTGTAGAAAATATATTTTGATCAAATGACAAACTTTCGAACAAAATTTGTAGAAAATATTTTTGTTTGGTAGAATACATTTGAATCTTTGGAAAAATAATTTTTGTAAGGTCTAAAAATTAAAAACCATGGGATTTGGGTCTAAACACTTAGGGTTTTAGCAAATAGGCGAAAATGTCGCAAATGTATCACGAAAAACCTTTCCAAATCATCAATAAATGGATTTAGTATGTTTAATTTAGATGAAAACCTAATTTATTTTGCCCAAAATTAATGAAACAATGTTTTTTGCGAAAAAGGGATGAAAACGACCAAAAGATGAGAGAAATCCAAGAAAAATAAGTTTAAAACACTATTCCCTCAAATGGAGTTTTAGAAATCCACTAAAACATGCAAAGATATGGTTAGATTCATGAAAAATACTCGGAAAACCCAAAACACAGTTGTTTGGTTCGAAAACAACAAAATTAAAAACAAGAAAAAATAAAATGAAATTAGAAAAGGGAAATACCTGATTTGTGAAGGATTGAGGGGTGAAAGGATGGATTTGGACAGAGGGGACCACTGTTCCAAGAAATCAGGGGGAAAGAAAATTTCAAAAAAACCTTCGTTCGGTCCGTTTAAAAACAGTTTCAGATTCGCAAGTGTCGACACTTCGGATATGTCAAGTGTCGACACTTGGTCAAGTGTCGACACTTGACACTTTCCAAGTGTCGACACTTGGCCAAAAAAAAATCGAGAAAATCCGGAAAAAATAGGAAAAAGTTTGATAAAGTTTTGGGGCTTTAATCAATAGGTTTTTAGCTTTAGGATTCAGGTAAAATTAATACTAAGAGAGTTCTAGGAGAATGGATCAATGACACCTAACTCTCTTCTAATCAGACAGAACCTATCCTCACTTAAAGGCTTTGTAAACACATCAACTAATTGATCATTAGTACAAACAAAATCAAGAATTACATTAGAGTTTTGTACATGATCTCTTATGAAATGATGTCTTATTTCAATGTGTTTACTTCTTGAATGTTGCACAGTATTTTTAGATAGGTTGATTGCACTAGTATTGTCACATCTTATGGGTGTCTTAGTTAGTTTAATGCCAAAATCTTCGAGTTATTGTTTGATCCAGAGGATTTGAGCACAACAGCTCCCAGCTGCTATATATTTGGCTTCCGCCGTAGATAGAGCAACTGAGTTCTGTTTCTTGCTACTCAAAGAGATCAAATTTACTCCAAGAAATTGACAGATTCCACTAGTACTTTTACGATCAAGTTTACACCCAGCAAAGTCAGCATCAGAATAAGCAATTAAATCAAGTGAAGAATCTCTAGAGTACCATAAACCAATTTCAATTGAGCCAGATAGATATCTAAGTATGCGTTTAACAGCCAAAAGATGAGACTCTTTAGGATTAGACTGATATCTAGCATACATACATACACTAAACATGATATCTGGCCTACTGGCAGTAAGATATAACAATGAACCAATCATGCCACGATATAATTTTTGGTCTATAGACTTACCTGATTCGTCCTTGTCAAGTCTACATGTAGAGCTCATAGGGGTACCTAATGGCTTAGTGTTCTCCATCCCAAACTTCTTGAGTATTTCTTTTGTGTATTTTGTTTGGTTGATGAAGATCCCCTCTTTGGTTTGCCTTATCTGGAGTCCGAGGAAGAAATTCAGTTCTCCCATCATGCTCATCTCAAACTCGCCCTGCATTAATCTTGCAAAATCTTGACAAAGAGTTTCATTAGTAGCACCAAATATTATATCATCTATATAGATTTGTACTACTAAGATATCATCATTCTTTTTCTTTAAAAATAATATTTTATCTACATTACCTCTAGTAAAATCATTTTTCAGCAAAAAGGAGCTTAAACGATCATACCAAGCTCTTGGAGCTTGTTTCAATCAATATAAAGCTTTATGAAGTTTATAAACATGATTTGGAAATTTGGAATTTTCAAAACCAGGGGATTGTTCAACATAAACTTCTTCTTCAATTAATCCATTTAAAAAGGCACTTTTAACATCTATTTGATATAGTTTAAAATTCATGAAGCAAGAAAAAACCAACAATAGCCTAATCGCCTCAAGTCTAGCCACAGGAGCAAAGGTTTCATCAAAATCTATTCCTTCCTCCTGATTGTATCCTTTGGTAACTAGTCTAGCTTTATTTCTAATTACTATTCCATTTTCATCAAGTTTATTTCAAAAAACCCATTTTGTGCCAATAATTGATGTGTTTGAAGGCCTATCCACTAGTGTCCAAACATTGTTCCTTTTAAATTGATTAAGTTCATCTTGCATAGCATTTATCCAATTACTATCACATTCAGCTTCCTCAATAGTTTTAGGTTCAATTTGAGATACAAAAGCTAAGTAATCACAAATATTTCTAAGAGATGATCGAGTACTTACACCTTTAGATGGATCACCTATAATTAGTTCTTTTGGGTGTCCATGAGCATACATCCATTCTTTTGGTAATGGATCAACAGTTGATGTATTTTCATCACCTTGTGCTTGATCTCCGTCAGTGTTTTGATCATCGTTCTGTTCCTTGGTAAGTCCTTCATTGTTGTTTATTTCTTCAGTTTTCTTGCTACCTGTTTCATCCAAAGTACATCTTCTTTTCTTGAAGATTTTTGGTTAGTTTCATCAAATACCATATATATGGATTCTTCAACAATAAGTGTTCTTCTGTTGAAGACCCTGTATGCCTTACTAGATGTGGAGTAGCCTAGAAAGACTCCCTCATCTGATTTGACATCAAATTTACTCAAATTATCTTTGCCATTGTTTAAGATGAAACAACGGCATCCAAAAACATGAAAATAACGAATTGAAGGTTTTCTACCCTTCCAAAGCTCATAAGGGGTTTTCTTTAAAATCGGTCGAATTAAAACTCGATTTAAAATATAGCATGCAGTATTTATAGCTTCCGCCCAAAAATATCTAGGTAAATCATTTTCACAAAGCATAGTGCATGCCATTTCTTCAAGAATTCTATTTTTTCTTTCTACTACTCCATTTTGTTAAGGTATCCTAGGTGCAGAAAAATTGTGATGAATTTCATTTTCAATACAGAATTTATCAAAATCAGCATTTTCAAATTCAGTTCCATGATCACTTCTTAAAGATACTACTGAAATACGTTTTTCATTTAAAACTCTTTTGTGAAATCTAATAAATTCAGAAAACGTTTCATCTTTATGTGCTAAAAACATGACCCAAGTAAAACGTGAGAAATCATCTACAATGACTAGACCATACTTCTTACCTCCCAAACTAGATGTTTTAGTAGGCCCAAAGAGGTCCATATGAAGCAATTCCAAAGGTCTAGATGTCGAGATTACTCCTTTTGGTTTGAAAGAAGATTTTGTTTGTTTTCCAAGTTGACATGCACTACAAATCTTATCTTTTTCAAAATTGAGTTTAGGCAAATCCTTTACTAAATTCTTTTTGCTAAGTTTTGAAATTAAATGCATGCTTGCATGTCCTAGTCTACGATGCCAAAGCCAACTAGTTTCATCGATCTTGGCTTCCATTGCCATTAGACATTGACCTTTCTGAATAGGGAGATCATCAAGATCAACCGTATAAATATTGTCATGCCTATGACCGATGAACTTAATGCCATTGTCATCTAGACTAGAAACAATGCACAAGGAAGATTCAAAAACAACTTTAAAGTTTTTGTCACAAAACTGACTAATGCTAAGCAAGTTATATTTTAAGCCATCAACATATAAAACATTATCAATATAAGAGGTAGGGGTGATATGGATTTTACCAATACCGATAATTTTGCCCTTTCCATTATCACCAAAAGTTACGTTGCCACCATTTTGATATGTGAGTGATGAGAACTGCTCCACATCTCCTGTCATATGCCTTGAGCAACCGCTATCAAGATACCACATCCTTTTCTTGTTGGTTGCAAGGCATACCTGCAATAAAGAACAAGTGAAGACTTTAGGTACCCAAGCCATCTTGGGTCCTTTTTGGTTAGTGGCATTAGTTCCTTTTGGAACCCAAACTTTCTTAATGTTCTTTAATTTTCTTTTGTTACACATATAAGATTTATGTCCTTTAATACCACAAGTATAGCATGTAATGGATGAAGATGCAGGCACAAAGAAATTTTTAAAGAGTTTCTGTTTCTTATGAGTTCTGAATCCTAAGCCAGCTTTGTCAAATACTGCTCTTTGGTTATTTAATAGTAAATTTAATTTTTCAGAACTGTAAGTAAATTTTTCAATAAAAGGTTTTAGTTTTTCGATTTCTTCTTTATATCTTTTATTTTCTATTAAATTTTTTTTGCTTTGTTTTGATAATTTTTCATTTGAAAATAAGTCACTTTTCTTTTCAAAGATATCCTTTTCTTTTTCAAGAGCCATAATCTTATCATTTAATTTTTTATTTTGTATAAGAAGGCATTCATTTTCATTTGAAAGGTTGTTGTTTGTTTTGGCTAGATCCAAATTTTGTTTCTTTAAGTCTTTATGTTTTGACTTTAATTTTTGAAATTCTATGACTAGTTCATCAAAAATCTCATGAAGCTCATCAAAAGTAAATTCATTTTCGGTTTCAGAATATACCTCTTCTTGATCGGCCATCAGGCAGAAGTTTGCTAGCTCCTATTGCTCTTCCTTAGAGCTGGAGTCTTCACTTTCACTCCAGGTTGCCATCATGGCTTTCTTTCTTAGCTTTCTTCTACTTTTCTTTAATAAGGGGCAGTCTATCTTGAAGTGCCCGAATTTTTTACACTCAAAACAGGTAGGCTGCTCCTTCTCCTTTTCTTTGTCCTTTTCCTTACTAGGCTCACCTTTTAGAGGTTTATTCTTGTAATTGAACTTTTTCTTCCTCATGAACCTTCTGAATTTCCTTGCTAACAGAGCCGTTTCATCTTCTTCGTCATCCTCTTCAGAGTCTTCGCTTGAGTCCTCTCTAGTAGTAGATTTGAATGCAATCCCCTTCTTCTTCTTGTCCACCTCTCCGTTCTTTTATTTGAGGGAGAGCTCATAAGTCATTAAAGAGCCCATCAGTTGTTCCAGCGGGAGAGTGTTGACATCTTTAGCTTCTTCAATCGCAGTGACCTTTGCATCCCATGAAGCTGGTAGAGACCTGAGAAGTTTATTCACAAGTTCACCGTTAGAAATTATTTTTCCTAGACTTCTCATGCCATTCACAATGTTTGTAAACCTAGTATACATTTCACTGATAGACTCAGTAGGTTCCATTTTAAACATTTCATATGTGTGAATTAGCATGTTAACCTTGGTGGTTTTCACTTGGTGTGTACCCTCATGGGTAACCTCAAGTGTATCCCAAATCTCCTTTGCAGAGAGACAGTTTGATATTCTATTAAACTCACTAGGATCAAGAGAGCAAAATAAAAGGTTCATTGCCTTAGCATTAAGCTCAATTTGCTTAATGTCATTCTCATCCCAATCATCTTCCATTTTTGGAGTGAGAATGCCATTAATCATCATTGTAGGCTGATGAGGACCTTTTACAATCGTTCTCCATAAATTATAATCAAGAGCTTGTATAAATATGTGCATACGTGTCTTCCAGTATGTGTAATTTGTGCCATTAAAAAGTGGGGGTCGGTTTAAAGCTTGACCTTCTACAATACCCATGCCTATTGGGGCTGCCATGATCTTTTATTCAAGATCCTTGGACCTACAAGAGAGTACCGGTGCTCTGATACCACTTGTTGCCCAGAAATGGAGCCCAAGAGGGGGGGTGAATTGGATCTTTTAAAAATTTAATACAATAAAATGAAGGTCCAGTGGTGCTTGTGAGCAATAATAAATTTGATGCAAGATGATAGCAATAATTAAAGAGTACGAGAGGAAAAGAGTAATCACACACAAACACAAAGTTTATAGTGGTTTGGTGCAAACCTAACACCTACATCTACTCCCCAAGCCATCCTTAGGAATTCCACTATAATCCACACCAGATTACAGTCGACTTGTTTTTCACAAGGCTCACAAGTCAAAATCTAAGTTGGTTTTGACACTTAGGCTTACCAACAAACCTTAACACTTATTTTGTCTTCGGGCTCACAAGTTAACCCTAGTTGGTTTTGACCCTTTGGCTCACCAACAAACCATAATAACCTTCTTTCAAGACACCCTTGAAAGCAAGGTCAAAACACAATAAAAACAGATATGAAATTTAAAAGCTACAACAAACTCTCTTCAAGTGTAGATTGGAATCTTTGAAGCTCAAAAGGATGCTTTGTCTTCACTCTTCTTCAAGGTGCCTCTTTTTGGAATGAAGTAAGGATGAGCTTGTAGGCTTTTCAATGGAATCAAGCTAGAAGAGGCTTTTGATGTGAAGTTTGGAGAGAATATTGGCTTTATGGCTTTTGAGTAGACTTCAATGCACTTGAATTCACTTTTCTTCACTTCTCTTGCTTTAAAATGAGGTTGGTGGAGCTTAAATACACCAAAAACCTTCCCAAAAATGGTTTGTGACCGTTGGTGCATTGGAAATATCCGTTTGGAGCTTGAAAACCAAGTTCTGCAAGCCAGAAAAATAGATCCGTTAGAGCTGTCAAGCTGCAAGTGTCGACACTTGGCTGTCAGGTATCGACACTTGGCTGTCAGGTGTCGACACTTGATTTCTGGGTGTCGACACTTGATCATTCAGGTGTCGACACTTGATGCACAAGTGTCGACACTTGACACAAAAATCCTCAATAATACAAAGTTCTGTATTTTCAAAAATCTCAGGCCTTGAGTCGATACTTGGAACCTGAGTGTCGACACTTGGTGTCGACACTTGAATATAGGTGTCGACACTTGGCATGCCAAATGCTGAAGTATCGACACTTGACTGTCCAGGTGTCGACACTTGAGACTGAAAACTTTCAGATTCAAGTGTAAATGCCTCGAAAACACAAATAAAATTCATGAATACATAAACACATAATATTTAAACATTTAGAAGCCCTTTTTCAATGAAGAGGATGCCCGGATTTGTGAGAATTGCTCCATGCCATTACGTGCCATACACCATAAGTTTTTGAAAAACTTACAACTTGAAATCCTCATTAGAATACAATATGCACTCAATATTTTGTTATTCATCAAAATCACTGGGTGGAGCCAACAAACCCTAATTTAGTACATTTAGATCATATCTCAACCTTATAAGTTTTGTGTCTCCTTACAAGAACTATACTGGTCAAGGTTTTGCTAAATTGAGACAGTGAGTTATTCACTCCAAACCATTTGGAGGGATCAATCCCATCTTGATCCACCACCGCTCCATTAGCACTTGACTGTACCCAGAAATCTTCCGTTACTAGATTAGAAATCCAGGTAGTATAGCACCAATGTATAGTGAGTTGTTTGCAAGCTACCATGGTGACCTCAGGTCTGGGGGACACATATACCCATATCCCTTTGCGAGCAACCCTTTGGTAGAAGGGAGCTCCACAGTTGGTCATGTTCAGTGAGATGTCATACATTTCACCTGTATATCATATCAGTGTCTCTACGCTCCTTGGTTAAGAGGACAACCAACCAATGTGACATACAACAACTTACGCTTGATACATCATCGTTCTATAACAATGTATCCTTTGGTTGTGAACCAGTTTAAGAACTACTCGATATATCCTCTCTATATCAAATATAATGTAGTTCTAAGGACTCCATCATACAAGAATTCCTTTCAGAAAAATGTAAATATGATGAACAACCAAAAGAATAATTTTTATTCATTAAAAAAAAATTACATACAATTACAAAATATCACAACCGTCTACAGCCTAGATGATTGGCTTTGGGACACTATTCCCAACAACTCCCACTTGAACTAAAGCCAATCAGTACAGAATCTTATTCCCATTTTTTATTTACAATTATCGAACTCTTGAACTCCGATGGCTTTAGTGAAGGGGTCAGCCATGTTCTCCTTTCCATCGATCTTCTGAAGGTCGATGTCATCTCGTTCCATGATTTCTCGCACAAGGTGATAGCACCGTAGAATGTGTTTGGTGAGCTGAAGGGACTTCAACTCTTTGGCTTGAGCAATGGCTCCAATGCTGTCATAATACACCATAGTAGGACCATCCAGGGAAGGTGCCACTCCCAGCTCACCTAGGAATTTCCGCAACCACATAGCTTCCTTTGCTGCATCCGATGCTGCGATATATTCTGCTTCGTATATTGAGTCTGCCATAATAGGCTGCTTGGAACTTTTCCTACATATCGCTCCTCCATTTAAAATAAAGATAAACCCTGACACTCTTGCTGTCATCCCTATCTAATTGAAAACTGGAGTCAGTATACCCCACAAGTTTCAAGTTAGGTTCTCCATAAATCAGCCATTGGTCATTAGTATTTCATAGATACTTAAGGATGGTCTTTACCACTTTTCAATAAGCTTCACCTGGGTCAGACCGGTATCTGCTCACTATGCCTAATGAGTATGCCATGTCTAGTCTAGTACATGTCATGGCATACATGATAGAACCCACTGCCAAAGTATGTGGGATTCTACTCATACGCTCTCTCTCCTCAGGAGTTATGGCATAATCCTTTTTAGAAAGTGTAATTCCAAGGCCTATCAGGAGATAGCCTTTCTTGGAATTCTCCATGCTGAACTGCTTCAGCACAGTATCAATGTACGCAGACTGGGACAATCCTAGAAGCCTTTTAGATCTATCTTTACAGATCTTCATATCCAGTATATAAGATGCTTCACCCAAGTCCTTCATAGAGAACTGAGATGACAACCAGACCTTTATTCCTTGTAGGGCTGGGATGTCATTTCCAATTAAGAGAATATCATCCACATACAATACAAGGAATACAATCACAAAACCATTAGCCCATTTATAAATGCAAGGCTCTTCTCCGTTCCTAACGAAGCCATATAACTTGATACACTTATCAAATCGTATGTTCCAACTCTGAGATGCTTGCTTCAGTCCATAGATAGACCTTTGAAGCTTGCATACCTTTGACTCGTCTGTGGATGTGAACCCTTCAGGTTGTATCATATACACCTCATCTTCCAGCTCACCATTCAGGAAAGCTGTTTGGACATTGTTGCCCATAAATGGAGCCCAAGAGAGAAGGTGAATTGGATCTTTAAAAAATTAAAATAATTATGTGCTACCCTTGAAGTGTTTGTGAAATAAAATGATTAGTTCTAAAAGATATGCAACAGATAACAGCAAATTAAATGCAAGTAATAAAGAGCAAGTAGGAAAGAGAGCAATCACACATAAACACAATATTTTATAGTAGTTCGGTGCACACCAAGCACCTACATCCACTCCTCAAGCTATCCCTTAGAAAATTCACTATAATCTCTTCAATATTACAGCCGACTTGTTTTCCAAGACTTATAAGTCAAAACCTAAGTTGGTTTTATTACCTAGGCTCACCAACAACCTTTACAACTTATTTGTCTTCGGGCTCACAAGTCAAACCCTAGTTGGTTTTATCCTTTGGCTCACCAACAACCTTTATAACCTAGTTTCAAAAACCTTGAAACCTAGGTCAACAAAGCAAGAACAAGAATGTAATAAAGAGCACAATAAAAGCTCCTAGAATGAGCTGAAATGAAGATTATTGAAGCTCTCTTGATTACTTGAGTTAACTTCTTCTTGGAATCTCTTGAATGCATAATTATGGCCAAGCACTTGAAACCTTAACAACTTAAAAATAGAAGGCTTTTGCAAGGGAATCTCTTTAAATACACTCTTCTTGTCTTTTCAAATGATTGGAGTTTGTCTCATGTGAATTCACTCTTCCTTCTTGACTTTATGAGATTTGGTGAGTGTTAAATACTTCAAATCCACTGAAAAGATCGTTGAAGACCATTAGAATTTGAAAAATAGCCATTTGGAACCATTTGTAAGCAAGTTTGAAATTCTGAAAAACTAGCCATTAGACCTTGAGTCGACACTTGATCCATGAGTCGACCTTATGAGTTGACACTTGATGCAAAATCCAGAAGACTTGAAGTTTTGTCCCAGAAATTTTCTCAAGCGATGAGTCAATCTCATGAGTCGATACTTGGGCATGCCGATCTTCTGAAATTCTGAATTTTTCTTCATGAGTCGACCTTGTGAGTCGACACTTGCTTCTGTCCCATCCAAAAAATATGCCAAACTTGAATTTCTTAAGGATTTGTGCATGAATCCATTTGATCATTCTTCATAAAGTCCAAAGAGATTGTTTTGACGATGTTTCAAGGTGAAAAACTCAATCAACCACAAGAAAATTTTTGCTCTCAAAATCTTAAACGTGTTACCTTCTTGTGGGAGAAATTGATATACCCAAGGCCTGAAATTCATACTTCAATTGAAACATTAGTTCAAAAATATACTCAGTGCTTTGTTATTCATCAAAATTAAAGAGCCAAAGCTGATAGACATCCATTTGCCAGATTCATAATCAAAGTGTGCCGCTAAAGCAAGCATGATCCGAATGGATTTGAGCATTGCCACAAGAGAGAATGTCTCGTCATAGTCAATACCATAACGTTGATGATACCCCTTGGCAACCAAACGAACTTTATAGGTCTCAAACCTTAATGGATATCTAGAGTGTAAGAGCTGCCGACACTCTCACACCTTCGGGTTTGGGGTTGCCCGGCTTATGTAAAACATTTGGAAACAGAAAAACTTGGACCTAGGTCTGATCGTTGCCTATTTGTTGGGTATCCAAAAGAGTCTAAGGGGTATCACTTCTACTTGGTTGAGGAACAAAAGTTGTTCGCCAGTCTTAGGGATTTCTTTTTGGAAAAGGAGTTCCTTGGTGGACCTGTAGCCGCTAAAATCGAACTTAATGAAGTTCAACAAGTAGAAGAACTGACACACTTAAGGGATAACATAGAACTAGTTATGATTAGATCATACCCTGAGCCCACATAGGAACCATTAAGGAGATCCGGTAGGATACTGAGTTGACCGGACAGATACTACGATTTCTTGGTCCGAGACAGTGATCCCATTGAACTCGATGAGAACAATGAGGATCTGATCACTTATATAGATGCAATGCAGAGGTCCAACTCTAAGAAATGGCTGGGAGCCATGAAATCCGAAATGGAGTTTATGGAAATCAACAATATATGGACATTGGTTGATCCACCTGAAGGGATAAAATTCATTGGGTGCAAATGGATTTTCAAAAGAAAAGGGGTGCAGACAGGTAGGTAGAGACCAATAAAGCCCGTCTGGTTGCCAAGGGGTATCATCAATATTATGGTATTGACTATAACGAGACGTTCTCTCCTATGGCATTGCTCAAATCCATTCGGATCATGCTTGCTTTTACGGTACACTTTGACTATGAAATCTGGCAAATAGATGTCCAAACAGCTTTCATGGATGATGAGCTGGAAGACGAGGTGTATATAATACAACCCGAAGGGTTCACATCCACAGACGAGTCAAAGATGTGCAAGCTTCAGAAGTCCATCTATGGACTGAAGCAAACATCACGGAGTTGAAACATGTGATTTGATAAGTGTATTAAGTTGTATGGCTTCATTAGGAACGAAGAAGAGCCTTGCATTTACAAATGGGCTAATGGTTCTATAATTGTATTCCTTGTGTTGTATGTGGATGACATTCTCTTAATCGGGAATGACATCCCAACACTACAAGGATAAAGATTTGGTTGTCATCTCAATTCACTATGGACTTGGGTGAAGCCTCTTACATACTGGGTATGAAGATCTATAGAAATAAATCTAAGAGGCTTCTGGGACTATCCCAGTCTACGTACATCGACACTGTGCTAAAGTGGTTTAGCATGAAAAATTTCAAGAAAGGCTATCTCCCGATAGGCACCGGAATTGCTCTCTCCAAAAAGGATTATGCGACAACTCCTGAGGAGAGAGAGCGTATGAGTAGAATTCCGTATGCTTTAGCAGTGGGTTCTATCATGTACGCCATAACGTGTACTAGACCAGACGTGGCATACTCACTAAGCATGGTGAGTAGATACTAGTCTGACCTAGGTGAAGCTCATTGAAAAGTGATAAAGACCATCCTTAAGTATTTGCAAAATACTAAGGACCAATGGTTAATTTATGGAGAACCTGACTTGAAATTTGTGGGGTATACTGACTCCAGTTTCCAGTTAGATAAGGATGATAGCAAGAGTGTATCAGGATTTATCTTTATCCTAAATGGATGAGCGATCTACTGGAAAAGTTTCAAGCAGCCTACTGTGGTGGACTCAGTATGTGAAGCAAAATATATTGTAGCATCAGATGAGCGAAGGAAGCTATGTGGTTACAGAAGTTTCTTGGCGAGCTGAGAGTGGCACCTTCCCTGGATGGTCTTATTCTGATGTATTGTGACAACACTGGAGCCATTGCTCAAGCCAAAGAGCTGAAGTCTCATCACCGCACAAAGCACATTCTGCAGCGCTATCACTTAATACGAGAGATTGTAGAGCAAAGTGACATTGACCTTCAAAAGATCGATGGAAAGGAGAACCTAGCTGACCCCTTTACTAAAGCTATCGGAATTCAAGAGTTCGACAGTTGTAAATGAAAAATGGGAACAAGATTCTATACCGATTAGCTTTAGTTCAAGTGGAAGTTGTTGGAAATTATGTCCCAAAGCCAATCATCTAGGCTGTAGATGGTTGTGCTAATTTTGTAATTATATATGAATTTCTTAATGAATAAAAGTTATTCTTTTGGTTGTTCATCACATGTGCATTTTCCTGAAAATAACTCGTGTGATGGAGTCCTTAGAACTACATTATATTTGATATAGAGAGGATATATCAAGTAGTTCTTGAACTGGGTCACAACCAAAGGATATATTATTATAGGATGATGATGTATCAAGTATAGGTTGTTGTATCTTATATTGGTTGGTTATCCTCTTGACCAAGGAGTGTGGTGATACTGATGTGACAAACAAGTAAAATATGTGGCATCTTACTGAATGTGACCATCTGCGGAGCTTCCTTTTACCAAAGGGTTGCTCGCGAAGGGATATGGATATGTGTCCCTCAGACCTGAGGTCACCATGGTAGCTTGCAAGCAACTCACTGTACTTTGGTACCGGACTACCTGGATTTCTAATCCAGTGATGAAAGGTTTATGGGTACAGTCAAGTACTTGTAGAGCGGTGGTGGATCAAGATGGAATTGACCCCTCCAAATAGTTTGGAGTGAATGACTCGCTGTGTCTCAATTTAGCAAAACCTTGGCTAGGGTAGTTATTGTGAAGTGTTACAAAACTTGTAAAGTTGAAACATGATCTGGATGAACCAAATTAGGGTTGGCAGTCAAATCCTAGGTCATCTTGAGCATTATGAGGTCAAAGGGATAAATTATGTGATAACCATATGCCATAAGTTTTTGTAAGTTGCTCTGTAATCTTTGACCTATCTAGACATCGGGTATCATTGCTAGATGAGGACTTTGACTGGTATTGGAAGTGTTCCAGTGCTATCAGCTTAGTGTTCGAACCTATGGGGTCACACAGCATAGGGGTTTCTATATGATCTAAAGGCTGATCGATGATTGAGAATCGTTTGCCATCACTGTAGGTCATTATGATTGACCATGTTCGAAGTGTCGACACTTGGTAAAATGAAAGTGTCGATACTTGACTGACAAGCAAAAATTTTGAAAAGTTTTCTGGAAATGTTTTAACTTCGAATTTTGAATTCGAATTTCGAATTCTGGGCATTTTTGGCTCCAAGCTTTCATGGTATGATGGTCATACTTGCCTTTTTAGCTTGGACTCATTTGGTATGGCCCTTGACCTTCTCTCCCAATCACTCCTCCTTCCTCTTTCTCCCTCTCATGGCTGCCTCTATAAATAAAGGTTATTTTAGGGGCTGCTGGTTGTTTTGAAGAACTAGAAAAAAAAAGGGGGTTTATGAGGATTTGGGATTGGGTGTGAGAATACCTAGCACTCAAGCTAGGTCTTAGGAAGAGAGCTAGTTAGGAAGGGTTTCACCTCTCCTCCTTATCTTCCGAGAAGAAGAAGATCAGCCCGAAGGATCCCAAGGAGCTAGCACTCCAAGGGACTTGATCAAAGTCGAGCCCCTATGTGAACTACTCGTAGAAGCCAAACACGTGTGTGGCTTGAGAGCTTTTCACTACCTCTATCTTTAAGGTATAGCGGTAAGGTACCTTTATGCCTATTGACTTTTTTCTTGCTATTGATGTTTTATAGCATGCTACATTGTTATACTAGGTCCTGTTGCTGGCAGATCGGTAGATCGTTTTGATCTATCACCGAGCCTTCCACTGCATATTTTAAAATAGTTTTAAAATACCATGTTTATGCCTTGCATGCCTGCCTGCTTTCCTTTGATTTTTTCTTCAAGATCTAAGATTGAATTATGGTTACACGATCCTAAAATTCAACTAGCAAATCTTATGGTACAGCCTACCCTGATTGAAAGAATTAAATCAGCTCAAAAGGAGGATCTAAAGCTACAAAGGATTAGGGAGACATTAGAGTCTGGTTATCAATTGGGATTTTCTATATATGCAGATGGCACCTTGAGATTTGGTAGTAGATTGTGTATTCCTAAGCTTCCTGTTACAGCCGTGACAGTGACGTGGCCAGGCTCAGGTATCGCCGAATGCGAGCGAGCCACGTGTGAGTTTTAATGCCGGAATCAGCGCCACGTCCTCAAGGCTGGGGTCGGCAAGACCGCACCGCCCGATACTGTCTGAAGCAAATGGCCCCCGCCGAGGTCGAGTTCGGCCCGAAGTTCCCCCACCAACTCATCTGCGCCCGGGCTCGGAGGAGCCCGCCCCGTGTGAGGTCGGCCGAGGTCGGCTGACCCTCCGCCTTGCGCCAGGTGGCCGCCCGGAGACGGGTCCACCTCAGCCGAAGCCAGGCGATCTTCTGCCACCTCGCCAGGTGTCCACCCAGGAGGGGTCCACCTAGGCCGAGGTCGGCTGACCCCCCGCCTTGCGCCAGGTGGCCGCCCGGAGATGGGTCCACCTCGGCCGAAGCCAGGCGATCTTCTGCCACCTCGCCGGGTGTCCACCCAGGAGGGGTCCACCTAGGCCGAGGTCGACTGACCCCCCGCCTTGCGCCAGGTGGCCGCCCGGAGACGGGTCCACCTCGGTCGAAGCCAGGCGATCTTCTGCCACCTCGCCAGGTGTCCACCCCGGAGGGGTCCACCTAAGCCGAGGTCGGCCGATCTCTCGCCAGTCGGCCCCCGGAGACAGGGCCAACTCAGCCGAAGCCAGACCGCTCGTACGGAGAGGCCCCCGGGGGAAAGCGACGGGTCCTGAGGCCATCCCTCGGGCCGTACCGACCCCAGACGGCGTCCCGTACGGAGGGCGGCGGCACGCGGAACGTGACTTACACTGGCCCGACAGGTCCCGCAGTCGAGAGATCCGATCCTGACGGAACAGGCCCCGTAAACGGATGGCGCCCACGCTCGGGGAAAAGAGCACTCTCACGAAGCCCGAGGCCTGACGACTGGCCGCTCTGCTAGCGCCGCCCTCCCTCCTTCTCTCTTCTATCCTTGCCTTCTCCCTGCTGGGCCCGGCGGACGAGGTCGGAAAGCCGCCTGGCCTCCTTCGCCAAAAAGGAAAAGGAAAGGAAGACAGGGGGGAGGAGTTTTCGAGGAGGAAAAGGACAAGCACACGACGGAAAGCACACGACGGAGGGAGATAAAGAAGGAAGAATCCAAAGACTGCAAGGTAAGCCAACTAGCCTGGGGACAAGAAGGAAGCACCGGCACAAGGCCTCGCTCCGAGAAAGAAGCCAGAGATCCCGAGAGGGGAATACTGGACGCGAGCTCGGCAGGCAGGCCCAGCCGAGATTCCGGTCCCCGGCACTTCCCCTTCACTAGTTAACTCTCCAAACCTGGGACCCTTTAGAGGGCCTGGGAGCGAGAGTCTGTTCCCCCTCGTCGTCTACTGACTTGACCGTCGGAGCCCCCTCGCCGGAATCCCCGGCCAGGGTCCTCTAACCCCTTTGTTGCAGGTTTCTCGCAGGAAGGGAGGCTCCCTTGCCAGGCGGTCAGGGAGGATCGGCTGATCCTCGGCACGGGCGCGGCGACGAGGACGGCAACAGATTGGCGCACCAGGTAGGGGGGGCAGGACACTAACCCCCAGTGGGAACTAGCTTTTTGCAGGTGTCACGCTCTCTGGCAATGGTGGTCACTCGTGGTCGCGAGGCGTCCACCAGCCGAGTGGGAGAAGCCCACTCCCCACCAGGGGGCCACACCCCCGAACGGGAGCTTCCCGCTCCCCCTCCTCTTCTGCAGCAGCCTACCCCGGCGGACGGATCCCTTGCGGCCATCGTCCAGCAGCTGCAGACCTTGACCTCAGCGGTCCGACAGCTCCAGCATCAGCAACGGTCCCTGGCCACTCAGCCGCAGCCAGGGACCCCCGCGGCCCGGGTCGCAAGACAGCGTGGGAGCCTGCGCTCAATCCAGGGCAGGCCATCCCATCCGCAAGCCGTTTCCAACCCCCGAGGGAGCCGCCAAGCTCCCCCGAAGAGAAACTATTCCGGCTCGGAGGATCACGAGAGTCGATCCCCGGCCGATGGGGCCGAAACGGTGCATCACAGTAAGCGACGCCGGGTCCAGACCTCGCGCCGAGACCGATCGGCACCCCCCTCACCTGCAGTTTCGGTGGAAGACTCCACCGACGAAGCCATCAGGCGCCAGGCCGAAAGGCGCCTAGAAGAGCACGAGCGCAAGTTGGCGGAGTTCGCCCGACGATTCGCCGACCTGCAGAACTCGTCAGCCGATCCGGCGGGCTACGACTCCCGCCCCCCTTTCTCCGAAGAGATCCAGGCGGAACCAATCCCGAAACGGTTCCGCATGCCGCAGGTGGACCCCTACGACGGGACCACCGACCCCCTGGACCACCTGGAGGGTTATAAAGCCCTCATGCGGGTCCAGGGTGCCACCGACGCCCTTCTGTGCATCGCCTTCCCTGCAACCCTTCGGAAGGCCGCCCGAGTCTGGTTCGCCCGTCTCGAGCCCGGATCCATTTGCTCCTTCCAGCAGCTGGAAGGAAAGTTTGTGGCGCATTTCGATGCTTGTCGAAAGGTGCCAAGGGAGGTGGACAGCCTCTTCTCCGTCCGCCAGCAGGACCAGGAGCTGCTCCGTGACTACATCGCCCGGTTTAAGACCGCGGCCCTGGAGATCTACAGCTTGGACGAGCCCGTCGCTATGCTGGCTCTAAAGCGCGGGCTCAAGACGTCCCGCCTGACCTATTCCCTGGACAAGAAGCCGCCCAGGACGTATTCCGAGCTCCTCCTCCGCGCCCACAAGTACATCCGAGCAGAGGAGGCCGACCGCACCCGTCGAGAGCTGGACGGGAAGATTTTGAAGAAGTCGACCCCGAGGGACGCCCCGGGAGCTCGGAGGCCCGGGCCACCAGCCGACCCTCGCCCGAACCCAAGGCCGAGGGCCGAGTCTGCCCCCGAGCGGAGGTACACCCCTCTCCTCGCACCTCGAGCCAAAATCCTTATGGAAATCGAGGGCGAGCGTTATCTCCGCCGACCTCCACCTCAGAACCCGAGGGCAGCCCGAGACAAATCAAAGTACTGCCAATTCCACCGCGAGCACGGGCATGACACGGAGGAGTGCCGCCACCTGAAGCGGGAGATCGAGGAGCTGATCGGGAGGGGATACCTCCGGAAGTTCGTCAAGAACGAGGCTCCCTCCGAAAAGCAGCCGCTCGCGGCCTTGCCACCTGTCCCTGCGATCGACAACCGGCCAACAGAGAGGCCCGTGGGCATGATCTCACGCGGATCTGGCCGAGCGGAGAAGAGAGCCCGGGAAACCCCGGAGAATGTAATCCCTCCCAAAGGAGGGGAACTTAGTGGCAATGTAAACGATGATGCCGTGGTGGTCGAGATGACCATCGCGAAACACCCTGTACATCGAATCATGGTGGATAGTGGAAGCTCGGCCGATGTACTTTTTTATGATGCTTTCTCGCGGATGAATTTGTCTCTCGACCAGCTAAAGCCAGTGCACACCCCACTGGTAGGTTTTACAGGGGACTCCGTCGGAGTCGAAGGGGAAATCACTCTCCCAGTTACCGCCGGATCCCCGCCTCGGCAGACGACCATCATGGTAACTTTCACTGTAGTCAAGCTCCCTTCGCCTTACAACGCCATTCTTGGCCGTCCCGGGCTCAACCGACTAGACGCCACTATCTCCACAAGGAGACTGCTGGTGCAGTTCCCCACGCCTTTCGGGTTCGGGGAAATGAAGGGGACGATCCAGCCAGTCCCGCTCTGCCTGCAGACAATCCCGGGCATCAAGGGCGCAGAGCTCGCCCGCGAGGTCGAGGACCTCGACCTAAGAGAAAAGGAACTCAGGGGAGGGCCCGTAGAGCGCCTGCTCTCCTTTCCCCTTAGTTCAGACCCCCTGAAGACGGTGCAAGTCGGGGCCCAGCTCCCCGAAGAGGAGCGAACCCGCCTGCTGGAGTTCCTCCGTGCCAACGCCGATGTGTTCGCCTGGTCGGCGGTCGACATGCCGGGTATTCCGCCCGAGATTATCATGCACAGCCTGAACGTGGACCCAGGCAGCCGCCCGGTCCGCCAGAAGAAGAGGAGCTTTGCCATGGAGAGGCAGAAGGCGATCGACGAGGAGGTAGAGAAACTTCTCGCCGCCGGTTTCGTCCGAGAAGTCCAATACCCCAGCTGGTTAGCAAATGTGGTCATGGTAAAGAAGAGCAGCGGTAAGTGGAGGATCTGCGTGGACTACACCGACCTCAACCGAGCTTGCCCGAAGGACAGCTTCCCTCTGCCAAAGATCGACCAGCTGGTCGACACCACCTCGGGACACCGTCTCCTGTCATTCATGGACGCTTTCTCCGGATACAACCAGATCCGGATGAATCCGGAGGACGAAGAGCGTATCGCCTTCATAACTGACCGCGGGACTTTCTGTTACAGGATGATGCCCTTCGGCCTCAAGAACGCGGGGGCGACGTACCAACGTCTGGTCAATAAAGTCTTCAAAGACCAGATAGGCCGCAACATGCAGGTGTACGTGGACGACATGCTGGTAATGAGCAAACTTGACTCGGACCACGTAGCCGACTTGGCAGAGACGTTCGGCAACCTCCGGCGCCACCAGATGAAGCTGATTCCGGCGAAGTGCGCCTTCGGGGTCTCCGCCGGAAAGTTCCTAGGGTTCATGGTGACCCAGAGAGGAATCGAGGCCAACCCGGAGAAGGTCCAGGCCATCCTGGACATGGAGCAGCCAGCCTCCAAGAAACAAGTGCAGCAGCTGACCGGTCGGGTTGCGGCCCTTAGCCGTTTTATTTCCAGGTCGGCGGACCGCTGCCGCCCCTTCTTCAAGGTGCTGAGGAAGATGAATGGTTTCGCCTGGACCGAGGAATGCCAGCGGGCCTTCGAGGAGTTGAAGAAGACGCTCGCATCACCACCTCTGCTGTCCAGGCCCGAGGAAGGGGAGGAGCTTACCCTCTACTTGGCCGTTACCCCGGAGGCCGTCAGCTCTGTCTTGGTCCGAACCGACGACCACGGGATCCAGCGACCGGTGTACTATACCAGCAAACTCCTCCGGGACGCGGAGCTCAGGTATTCCCGGCCCGAGAAACTCGTTTTTGCGCTAATAGTGTCTGCCCAGCATCTCAGGCCCTATTTCCAAGCGCATCCCATCGCCGTCTTGACGGATCAACCGCTGAAAGCGGTGCTCAGCCGACCCGACACCTCGGGGCGATTGGCCAAATGGGCACTGAAACTCAGCGAGTTCGACATTACATACCGACCGAGGTCGGCAATGAAGGCACAGGTGCTGGCCGACTTCTTGGTCGAATGCGCGGGTCTGGGCAAGGAGCCCGAGGAGGACTCTTCGGCCCAGCCGACGGAGGTCGGCACCAACGAGCCCGGAGAGGACGCTTGGATCCTCCATGTGGACGGAGCCTCAAACTCCGGAGGGAGCGGAGCTGGGCTCATCCTTGCCAACGGCGACGGAGTCGTCGCCGAATGTGCGCTCCGTTTCCAGTTCCCCGCGACAAACAACTAAGCGGAGTACGAGGCGCTTCTCGCCGGACTCAGGGTCTCCCGCGAGCTGGGCGTGACCAACCTCAGAGCTTTCACTGACTCCCAGCTCGTGGCGGGGCAGGTGTCCGGGGAGTACGTCGCTCACGACCCCCAGATGGCGAAGTATTTGGAGCTCGTCAAGGCGGGCGCGTCCAAGTTTCGACGCTTCAACATCTTCCATATCCCCCGCAGGGAGAACGCCCGCGCGGATGCTCTCTCTCGATCGGCGACTCTGCCGGACACAATGCTGGGACGCGCTCATGTGGAGCGACTCGAAGTCCCAAGCCTCGAAGCACCGGCGGGGGTCCATCAGGTCAGCCAGGAGCCCGGCTGGATGGACAAGTACGCCGCGTACATCACCGACGGCATTCTGCCGGAAGACCGAGACGCGGCTCGCCTCATCAGGAAGAAGGCCGTGCGGTTTGTCCTGATGGACGGGCAGCTGTATCGAAGGTCCTACTCTTATCCCCTCCTCAAGTGCATTGGACCCGCAGAAGCCAAGCTTGTGCTCCAGGAGATTCACGAAGGCATCTGTGGGAACCACGTGGGGGGCAGGGCATTGGCATACAAGGCCCTTCGTCAAGGCTACTTCTGGGAGACGATGAAGGAGGACGCCGCCGACTTCGTGAAGAAATGCGACCGGTGCCAGCGCCACGCCACGGTACAGCGGCAACCCTCCAACCCGATCTCTCAGCTCTCAGCCCCATGGCCATTCGCCCAGTGGGGAATGGACCTTCTGGGCCCATTCCCGCCGGCATCCGGCCAGCGGAAGTTCCTGATAGTGGCCATCGACTACTTCACAAAGTGGGTCGAAGCCGAACCCTTGGCAAGAATCACCGAAGCAAACGTCGCCAAGTTCTTCTGGAAGTCCATCGTCTGCCGCTTCGGCCTCCCCCACACCGTGGTCACCGACAACGGACGCCAGTTCGACTGTCGAGAGTTCGAGGATTTCTGCAACGACCTCGGCATCAAACATCGCTTCACCTCGGTGGCGCACCCCCAGACCAACGGGGAGGCCGAGGTCACAAACATGACCATTCTTCAGGGCCTCCGCACGCGGCTAGACCAAGCCAAGGGCAGGTGGGCCGACGAGCTTCCCAGCGTTCTTTGGGCATACCACACCACTCCAAGGACGGCTACCGACGAAACCCCATTCAACCTCGTCTTCGGGGCCGAGGCAGTCATCCCGATCGAGCTCAGCATACCCACGCTGCGCGTGGAACAATACGACGAGACAGAAAACCCGGCCAGGATGATGCTCAACCTAGACCTCCTCGAAGAAACAAGGGACAAGGCCCGAATCCGAATGGCGGCATACCGGCAACGTGTAGCCAGATATTACAACTCCCGAGTACGGCCGAAGGTTTTTCGTCCCGGGGACTTGGTCCTCCGGCGTGCAGAAGCCTCCCAGCCACGAGAGTGCGGCAAGCTTTCACCCAACTGGGAAGGCCCTTATCGGGTAGCAGAAGCCCTCCCTCACGGGGCATGTTACTTGGAAGAGTTGGGAGGTGCCAGGTTCCCCCGGACATGGAACCCCTCGAACCTGAGAATGTACTACCAGTGATGTAAGGCTCCCAGTTCCTTTAACAAAGCTTCTTCGCTTCAAACATTCTTCTCTGACTTCAACAAAAAGCCCGGAGCACAGCTCAGCAAGCCGCGCAAGGTTTGAGAAAGCCTGCGGCATCGAGCTCAGTCCGGAAGATCCTGGGCTTCGGCCTGGAAGGTGGCGTCGAACCCAGTTCGCCCACGCAAGCCCGGAGCACAGCTCGGCAAGCCGCGCAAGGTTTGAGAAAGCCTGCGGCATCGAGCTCAGTCCGGAAGATCCTGGGCTTCGGCCTGGAAGGTGGCGCCGAACCAAGTTCACCCACGCAAGCCCGGAGCACAGCTCGGCAAGCCGCGCAAGGTTTGAGAAAGCCTGCGGCATCGAGCTCAGTCTGGAAGATCCTGGGCTTCGGCCTGGAAGGTGGCGCCGAACCAAGTTCGCCCACGCAAGCCCGGAGCACAGCTCGGCAAGCCGCGCAAGGTTTGAGAAAGCCTGCGGCATCGAGCTTAGTCCGGAAGATCCTGGGCTTCGGCCTGGAAGGTGGCGCCGAACCAAGTTCGCCCACGCAAGCCCGGAGCACAGCTCAGCAAGCCGCGCAAGGTTTGAGAAAGCCTGCGGCATCGAGCTCAGTCCGGAAGATCCTGGGCTTCGGCCTGGAAGGTGGCGCCGAATCCGCTTCGCCCACGCAGGCCCGGAGCACAGCTCAGCAAGCCACGCGAGGTTTGAGAAAGCCTGCGGCATCGAGCTCAGTCCGGAGGATCCCAGGTTTCGGCCCGGAAGATGGTGCAGGAACTGTGTTGTCCGCGCAGGCATGAAGGCAGCCCAAAGTCGGACCTGCTCAAGATTCTTGCTTTGCCGCAACACGGTTTTGCAGACCCCGTCCTTCGATTTAGTATGGAAGAACCAGGCCCGCAGTTGTCTCAGGTATCCCAGACCGACATCTCAGGAACAAACAAACAAAGAAGAAGAAAAAGAGCCAAAGTTGATAGACAAATTTTTACAAAGAAAGGAGTCTTCATTACAAAGTGTTCAGTACAAACAGGGAGCTCCGACAGGCCGGAACTCCCCAAAAAAAAAAAGGAGAAAGACACGGAAAGCAAAAGTACAAGTCAGCAGTCACTGGGGCGCAGGGTCGGCGCCGTCCGCCGGAGGTGCGGGCGCCTCCTCTTCAACTTCCACGACGACCGGCTCCGGAGGCTGTGTCTGGGCCGCGGCGTCGTCGGTCGGAGCTGCTGCAGGTGCCGCCTGAAGTATCGCCTGGGTCGTGCCGGAGGCCCTGCCCTCGCTCCCCGGCTTCCTGCCGCCGACGACGACCGCACTCAGGTCCAGTTGGGGGAAGAAGGCCCCCACCTTTTCCCGGCACATCCGGAACCCCTTCAGGAAGGAGTCCACGGCGGCCTCCCGGACTTCCGACGTAAACTCGTCGGAAGCCCGGAATTTGGGGACGGCCTCCAGCGCTTCCCGCTTTGCCGCCTCCAGGAGCCCGTTGATGTACGAGCTTCGGTCTTTCGCCATGGCCGCCTCCCGCCGGGCCTCGTCCAGCTGACGCTCCAGAAACAGTGAGTGGGCCTGCAGGCGCGCTTTCTCCGCCGCGTCCTCCTCAGTGCGGCGCTGGTTGGAGGTCCGCTCCTCCGCCAAGGAGGCCTCCAGTTCCTTGTTCCGCTCCTCGAAACGCGCCAGGTCGGACTGGAGGGCCTGCTTCTCTGCTCGCAGCTCGGCCCCCTTGTCCACCAAGTCCTTCACGTCGGCCGCGAGTTTTCCAAGCTTCTGCTCCCGCTCGGAGTCCCGCTTGGCGTTCCCTACGAGGTAGTTCCTCAGTAGGAGGACGTCGTTCCCGATCTGCAAGGACAAAAGCAACATGTCAGTACCGAGGCAGGAGGCCTCGGATCGAAAGAGAAAAGAAGAGCTGAAGCTGAAGAACAGACTTACCGAGAAGAGCTGGGGCAGGATGCCGAGCAGCGCATCCGCGTAGTCCCGGCCGCCCCGAGCTCGGCGGTCCCGGGCGGTGGAAGCATACTCCATCACCCTCTTCGCCAGCCCTCGGTCGAGGATGACCGAGTCCCGGTGCGAGATTACCGGCGCCGGGCCCTTCGGGCCGATCCCCGCGACAGCTGCCCCCTCTGCTGGAGCTGCAGCCGACGGACCGGCGGTCGCCACTAGCGGTGCCGTTGGGCTGCTGGCAGGAGTGGGCCCGGCGATGGGCAGAGCGGCGGGCGCCGGAGCTCTCTCGGCAGTGTTGCCAGGCCGTGGGGCCGAGGCGCCAGGGGCGCCGCCCTGAGGAGGTCTGGGCGGAGAAACAGCGGCAGCTAGGCCGGGCGCGGTCGCCGCTGCGACCTCCTGGCTCGTCTCTGTGCGAGCCCTCTTCGCCACGGGCTCGTCCACGTCGACGACCTCCCTCTGGGCCGCTCCCTCCAGAAGATTCTCTAAGGAAAACTTCATCCCTGCAAAGTGGAGAAATCAGAAGGTCAGACAGTTCAATCTTAAAAAGAGAGGGGGGAAGGGCAGAAGTTAATGCGGGGCCAAATCTCACCGGTCTCCCGGATGGGACTGATGCCGGCCTCAAAAAGATTCTGCTCAGAAAGCAGAACCTCGAGCGGCGGGACCACGTCACTCAGGAGCTGGCTGTAAGACTCCTGGTCCGCGGGCTCGACTCGAGAACTCCGGTTCGGCGACCGGTCCGGTTCGCTCCAAGCCCAGTCGACGTCGTCGACCGAAGCAAAGAAAAACCGGCTCTTCCATCCCTTGACCGAAGAAGGGAGGTCGAACCGGAGACACCTAGGCCGGGGCGAAATGTACCACCAGCCATCATCGGTGGAGCACTTCTTCAGGGTGAACAGGGCCCTGAAGAGTGAAAAACGGGCAACGAACCCATGGAAATGGCAGAAGACAATGAAGGAGAAGATGACCCGGATGGCATTAGGAGCCAGCTGAGCCGGGACGAGCCGGAAATGGCTGAGAAAGGAAAGGAAAAAAGGGTGCAGAGGAAAACGAAGACCCCCGAGGAGGAAGTCTTCGTAGAAGGCAATGCGGCCGGGGCCACTCTTGGTGACACGCTCCCCGGACCGCGGAGCAAACAGACGGACAGATCCCGGGATGCCATAGGCATCCCGGAGCAGAGAAAGATCACCTTCGGTCATGGTAGAGGCATGACCGGAGGGACCGGCGGGAAGAAGTGGCGGAGCAGGAAGAGAAGCCAAGGCGGGGAGTGAACGGAGGGGCACGGCAGGCGCAACCGGAGGGGACCGGACCCCCCTGGGGATGCCAATAATGACACCCCCGGGTTGCAAGCGCCGGCGAACCTCCTCTGGAATTACCTCCTCGTCCGAGGAGGAAGAAGACGGAGTCCTCGGCCGGGATGGACCGGCCTCGTCCGAGTTAGAAGAGACATGGCGACGGCGCGCCATGGAAGAAGGAAAGGAGAAGGGGGCTGAATAAGAAACGAGAGAGAAGGAGAAGAAGACACTTACCCAAAAATGCACAGACGGGCGCGAGCAGCAGAAGTTGTTAGCCTGCAGCGAACCGCCCACGAAGCAAGGGAAAAGGCCTCGTTCTGGAAAGTCCCCTCCCTTTCAAACTCAGCCGGCAGCAGCCGTACCCACCATTCCGCCTCAGGCCACTGGATGGTCACCATGTGGGCACACGCCCGACACCGACGCCTCGTTAGCAGAGTAACGGCCTCTGCCCCGAAGCAGCGCATTGATTACGGGCAAGTGGACGACACGTGGCGACTCCCCATAGGTCTTCAGCCGCATCGAGCCACGACGAATGGAGATCGTGCCAATTATGATGCAAGATCCTCGCCTCCCCACGTCATGTCAGCAATTAATCCCGACGCTCCGTTCTACGATGCCCCAACGGAACGGCGAGCTGGGGGGCAACTGTTACAGCCGTGACAGTGACGTGGCCAGGCTCAGGTATCGCCGAATGCGAGCGAGCCACGTGTGAGTTTTAATGCCGGAATCAGCGCCACGTCCTCAAGGCTGGGGTCGGCAAGACCGCACCGCCCGATACTGTCTGAAGCAAACGGCCCCCGCCGAGGTCGAGTTCGGCCCGAAGTTCCCCCACCAACTCATCTGCGCCCGGGCTCGGAGGAGCCCGCCCCGTGTGAGGTCGGCCGAGGTCGGCTGACCCTCCGCCTTGCGCCAGGTGGCCGCCCGGAGACGGGTCCACCTCGGCCGAAGCCAGGCGATCTTCTGCCACCTCGCCAGGTGTCCACCCAGGAGGGGTCCACCTAGGCCGAGGTCGGCTGACCCCCCGCCTTGCGCCAGGTGGCCGCCCGGAGACGGGTCCACCTCGGCCGAAGCCAGGCGATCTTCTGCCACCTCGCCGGGTGTCCACCCAGGAGGGGTCCACCTAGGCCGAGGTCGACTGACCCCCCGCCTTGCGCCAGGTGGCCGCCCGGAGACGGGTCCACCTCGGCCGAAGCCAGGCGATCTTCTGCCACCTCGCCAGGTGTCCACCCCGGAGGGGTCCACCTAAGCCGAGGTCGGCCGATCTCTCGCCTCTCGCCAGTCGGCCCCCGGAGACAGGGCCAACTCAGCCGAAGCCAGACCGCTCGTACGGAGAGGCCCCCGGGGGAAAGCGACGGGTCCTGAGGCCATCCCTCGGGCCGTACCGACCCCAGACGGCGTCCCGTACGGAGGGCGGCGGCACGCGGAACGTGACTTACACTGGCCCGACAGGTCCCGCAGTCGAGAGATCCGATCCTGACGGAACAGGCCCCGTAAACGGATGGCGCCCACGCTCGGGGAAAAGAGCACTCTCACGAAGCCCGAGGCCTGACGACTGGCCGCTCTGCTAGCGCCGCCCTCCCTCCTTCTCTCTTCTGTCCTTGCCTTCTCCCTGCTGGGCCCGGCGGACGAGGTCGGAAAGCCGCCTGGCCTCCTTCGCCAAAAAGGGAAAGGAAAGGAAGACAGGGGGGAGGAGTTTTCGAGGAGGAAAAGGACAAGCACACGACGGAAAGCACACGACGGAGGGAGATAAAGAAGGAAGAATCCAAAGACTGCAAGGTAAGCCAACTAGCCTGGGGACAAGAAGGAAGCACCGGCACAAGGCCTCACTCCGAGAAAGAAGCCAGAGATCCCGAGAGGGGAATACTGGACGCGAGCTCGGCAAGCAGGCCCAGCCGAGATTCCGGTCCCCGGCGCTTCCCCTTCACTAGTTAACTCTCCAAACCTGGGACCCTTTAGAGGGCCTGGGAGCGAGAGTCTGTTCCCCCTCGTCGTCTACTGACTTGACCGTCGGAGCCCCCTCGCCGGAATCCCCGGCCAGGGTCCTCTAACCCCTTTGTTGCAGGTTTCTCGCAGGAAGGGAGGCTCCCTTGCCAGGCGGTCAGGGAGGATCGGCTGATCCTCGGCACGGGCGCGGCGACGAGGACGGCAACACTTCCAAAATTAAATAATGAGATTTTGGAAGAGGTGCGTGGCTCAGCATATACGATTCATCCTAGGAGTACAAAGATGTATTAAGATTTAAGGAAAAACTTTTGGTGGACTGGTATGAAGAATGATATAGTACAGTATATGGCTCAATGCCTGGTGTGTTAACAGGTGAAAGCCGAGCATCAGAGACCGGCCGGACCGCTACAATCCCTTATGATTTCTTAGTAGAAATGGAAACATATTACTATGGACTTTGTAACAGGCTTGCCCAAAACCCCCAAATGTAATAATGCAGTGTGGGTGATTGTGAACTGACAGACAAAATTAGCTCATTTCTTATCCTTTTAGATCAGTCTCTCTCTGGAAAGATTAGCAGGTTGTACATGAAATAGATCATCAGACTACATGGAATTCCAGCTACTATAGTATCAGATCGAGATAGTAGATTTGTTTTGCAATTTTAGAAGAGCTTTCACAAAGCCCTGGAAACCAAATTAAGTTTCAGTACAGTATTTCATCCCCAAATCGATGGACAATCAGAGCGAACCATCCAAATTTTGGAAGACTTGTAAAGAGCTTGTGTTATAGACATGGGTGGTGCTTGGGACTGTCACCTATCATTAATAATTTTACTTATAACAATAGTTATCAAGCCAGCATATAGATAATACCTTTTAAGACTTTGTATGGTAGGAAGTATAGATCTCCTATTTGCTGGGACGATGTAGGAGAAAGAAAATTATTAGGTCTAGAAATAAGATTTTTTTTTAAAATAATATAAAAAAAAAACTTAATTACAAAAGTAGGTGATCCGTAATATATTTATGGATCTAGGTGGCACGTGGCAAAGCAGGTATTTGGAGGAAAAAAAATTGGACACGTGGCATTGGGGGCTAGCACGGCTGAATTCGTCTTTTGAAAAGACGAATTCTCAAGTGAATTCATCTTTTCGAAAGATGAATTCAAGCCACGTGCCAGGCACCGGTGAATTCATCCTTTTTAAGGACGAATTCACCTCGGAACCCGTAGCCATCTGAGAGCTCGTAATTCGATGACACGTGGCAATCCTGGCATTCCCCTGGTGATGCGTGGCCGACTGAGTTCGGCTTTTGGAAAGACGAACTTGAATTCGTCTTTTCAAAAGACGAATTCGCCTGAGAATTCGTCTTTTCAAAAGATGAACTCGGGCTCTAGAATTCGTCTTTTCAAAAAATGAACTCAGGCAGAGCCTTTTTAGCCGCGGTCCCTTGTTTCTTTTTTCTTGTTCTTCGGTTTTTTTTGTTCTTCCCTCTCGCTCGCTCGTCCGGTTCTTCTTCCCTCGCCGGTCCCTCCTCTCGTGGTCCCAATCTTTGATTTTTATCTTTCCTTGTGGTCCCCTAGCCGTTCGAAGACTTCGTTATTCTCGGTCATTTCCATTCCGGTTAGTATTTTTTAATTTTTTTATTTTTTTAGTGTTTAAACTTTTTGATTAATTTTTTTTTTTTTTGTTGTCTAGATCCGATTTCTAGCTTTCATTGGACGATCTAGATCTCGTTCTTCCATATTTCATTATCCCGATTCAAGGTAGTTTTTTTACTAATTTATAATTGTTTGATTGTTTAAATTAAATTTTGTATATATTAATTTGATTTTAAGAATTAAATTAATTTAATTTATACTTGTTTGAATTAAATTTTTTATTACATATTTGAGTAATTAAATTTTGTGTTTTGAGTTTTCTATGATAAATTTATTTAGTATTTGTTATTTAATAATTTACATTATTGCTTTTATATTAGGAATTAATATTGAAAAATTAATTTTATATAAAGTTAAATTAATATGTTAATTATAAAAATTGATAAAATATTATTAAAATTTGAGGGATGATTAGGATAATTAATTTATATAATAAATAAAATTATGAAGGATAGGTTATATAATTTATGTAGAATATGAAATTTTTAGTAAATAATAAAATATATATGAAAATTTTAAGGTATTTAAAATTCATTAAATAATAAGAAGTTTTGATTATCTATTTTTTTGTTTAATATTTATTATTTCAGGAATTAAAAAAATAATATATATTGATAATGATTAACTAAATAAAAAAAAGTATATATTAGAAATAAATGTATAATATGTAGATCCAATTATTAAGATTTAAAATTTAGTATTATATTTCAATAATCAATTAATGTATTAATTAGTATAAAAAGAATATTGATATGTTAATAATTTTTTATTAAAAAAATATTATAAATATGAACTTATTTATGTTAGTAAATGGATTAATCATTAAGATTATTTTATCATTAATTAAATATTGATATGTTAATATTTTTTTATTAAAAAAATATTATAAATATGAACTTATTTATGTTAGTAAATGGATTAATCATTAAGATTATTTTATCATTAATTAATTGAAGTAATATTTAATTATGAATATATAAGGATATGGGAATAATATATTAATATGGATAGGCATAATTAATATAGTTATAAATATGATATGATTTATTTGATATTAATAAATTATTATACGTTTACATAATTTTTAAAATGTATGATTATGTCTATCTTGTAAATAATTATTTAGTTAAATAATTATTTAGTAATACTTAATTATGAATGAAGTTTGAAGTCTACATATTTGTAGTTATATTTTTTATTGTATAAATGTGCAGCATGAATTTTTATAGCATGTATTATGTATATATTGATATCAGTGATGTAATTATGTTTCGAAATAATTTTTTAGGTTAATCATTTGATTTTCTATATATATTTTTATAAAATTTGTATTTCATTGAACCGTAGACCCGTCAATTGCTTGATATGCATATTCTGTAGTATCCGCCAGCTCAGCACAGACGAGGTACCTAATGACATAGCACCTCTCCATATCTGATGCCCGAGTTCACATCTACCAAGGATGTGGCAGCACACTTTGATTATATTACTACACCGGATTTCATGGGCTGGCAGCATGATTACTCCGAACATGGAAGATCGTTGTCACATCATGTATCTGCACAGCAGGCATCACACGATATAGAGCATGCTGCATATCAGGCATTACACGATATAGAGCATGAGACAGAGCAGCATCAGCCACCTCCGACCCGTCGTATACAGCCTGCACGCACTAGAAGACGGCCGCCATGTGGGACCAAATAGTCATTTATTTTAGAATTTATTAAAATTCATGATTTCTTGTTAATTTTAAAAAATTATATGTATTTTTAATATATATATTTATTTATATGTGTTCTGATCCAAAATAGACAAGAATCATTTATATATGTGTTTATTTATATATATGTTTATATGTGTTTTGGCCTAAAATAGACAAGAATCATTTATTTGTTTAACTAAATTCAAAAAATATAAATTATAAAATTAAAATTATGAAAATAATAAAAATCCTATTTTCTGTCGATCCTGTCATCTATTCGGTTCTCAGTTCAGTCATCGTCCCGATCGCCAGTCCGGCTACCAGAATCTGATCATCAGTCCACTTACTGGTCTTTCTACCGATCCAATCATCCATCCACCTACTGCAAATATAAAATTATAATTATGAAATTAATAAATTATTTTAGGATTTATTAAAATCCATGATTTCTCATTAATTTTAAAATTTTTTCATTAAATTTTAATTAAAAAAATATTATTTGGTAAAATCGTGGATATAATACATGATTTATCATTATTTTATTTTATAAAAAAATATAAAATTTTTAATAATTTTTTTAATAATTTTTATTTTTTTAATTTTTAATGTAATTTGGTAAAATTAATATATTTAAAATATTTTAATTTAATATATTAATTATTTAATAATAATAATAATAATTCTTTTTTCCTTTTCCAGTAAAATCATTTGACGGAAGGATCCGACCCTCGGTCCTGTCACCATCTCGATCGCTAGTCCGGCTACCAGGATCCGACCATCGGTCCACCTACTGGTCCTGTTACCGGTCTGACCATCAGTCCACCTATCGGTCAGACCATCGATCCACCTATCGGGTCATGTAATTTTTTTATTAATTTTTTATTTTTTTATAAAATTTTGATACAAAAATATTTATGTACCGTGGACCGATTTCATAGTTACTATCCACGATTTCTGGTTAATTTTTTTTCAAAAAAATATTTATTTTAAAATTTTTTCATTTTGATAAAAAAATTTTATTATTAATTTTATTTTTTTACTTTCTTTTTAAATAATTTTTTAAATTCTTAATATAAATCAATATTTTTTAAAATTAAAAATTTTATTTTTCTTTTCCCTTTCAAAAATCAATAATTTTTTTAAAAGAAAAATTTACTAAGAATTCGTCTTTTGAAAAGATGAATTCAGTTAAATTGAATTCATCTTTTCAAAAGATGAATTCAGTTAAATTGAATTCATCTTTTGAAAAGACGAATTTGAGCTTTACTTCATCTTTCGAAAAGATGAATTCTAGTCCACCTGTCCTCCACGTTGACTGAATCACCTACTTCGGTAAATAAATTTTGAATCACCTACTTCCGTAATTTTTTTTAAAAAAGCATTATTTAAAAAAAAAATCTAGAAATAATACAGCAAACGGTGGACAAGGTACAAGTGATCAGGGAATGATTGTGTACCTCTCATAGCAGACAGAAAAGTTATGCGGATAAGAGATGGAGGAAGCTAGTGTAACACCCCAAAGGAAAAAAAGAAATTAGTTAGCTGGCCGGCCCACCGGTTGGACCCGGCCCAATGATGCACGGTGCCCAGGCAAAGTGCGAACGCAAATGAGCGTGCGGGGCGTGTGCGGTGTGGGCGACGCGCGCGCATACGAGCGACACATTGAACGAGCGTGGGGGGGACACGGATGATGCGTGGGCAACGATGCACGGGCGGGCACGCGAGGCGCGGCCCGACCCGTTGTGGGGCATGTTGCGCACGTGGGCTTCGGTCGCTCGATTCGAAGGAGTTTAGGCTTGATCAGGGGCTTCTGGATTCGGATTTGGACATGGTTTGAGGCATTGATCTCAGATCTGATGGCCTGAGATAATTCTTGAACATTTTGGGCCTGTGAGATGGGTTTAGGACTCTGTTTTGGATTATTTTTGATCTTTTTTATAATAAGAGATGCTGAGAATTATTTCAATATAGAGAGCCAGAGAGCTAAGAAGAGAGGAGAAGAGAGAGAAAGAGAAGGGAAAAAGAGGAGAGAGAAAGAAAGAGAAAGAAGAGAAGAGAGAAGAGGAGAGGAAATGGATCTTGGTTTGGAAGAAGAGGAAGGTTGTCATGCTATGATGGCATGGGATAGCGACTAGTTTTGGAGATATGTTGAGATTTGGGATAAAGAAAAAAAGAGAAGAGATAAAGATGAGAGAGAAGAGGAAGGAGAGAGAAGATGAGGAAAGAGAAAATTAGGGATAACATTCTTCCTTAAAATTTGTGAAACTAGGATTTGGTTTGAATGAATTTATTTATTATTATAGGAGATCAACCTTTTGAGCAGGAAGGATTTGGACGAATTTTCGGTATAGATTGATACCGGATATCTGGGGTTAGCGATTGAAGGTAAGGATTCTGGACATGATCACTGGTTCTATACTTTGTTTTACAAGACATGATTTGATCCGGCATATGAGCATTGGCATGCATGTTTATTTTGCATCGTATATTTTGATTTCTAGAGATGGATAATGTGTTGAGATTATTAATTATATTTTCATGTATCATTTTTATTCGAGGAAGTTTTCTTTTGATGGTTTGGACCGTGATGCCGGTCATTGAGAAGTTTGAGGTTACATGATTTGATAATACGACTAAATTGATAAAGTGATAACAAAGAGAGTATGGTGTTTGGACTAGCTATGCCACGGGATTGTAGAGTTCTGAGGTAGCCTGAGCCACGGGCTTTGTACGTGAGCTAGCTTGACCACGAGAAATGGTCGATTATGAAACTAGCCTGACCACGAGGAATGGTCGATGAGACTAGCCTGACCACGAAGAAAAGGTCGATTAGCGGGCTTGTACAAGGCTAGTTTGGCCACGACGGATAGCAAATGGCCGATTATGAGATTACCAGTCATGGGATGGAGTATGATTGTGGTTAGTCCAGAACCCTAAAGATAAATATGGATTAATGAAAACTCTAAAGAAAATATGTTTTTTCATGATTTTGTCGTACATGATATTTGAGCTATTTGCTTACATGATATGGTATGCTAGTATATTTTTTCTATTTCTAATATTGTATTATTACTGGTGTGATCATATGAAAAACTTACTGGGCTGTAGAGCTCACAACCCTACTTTCTTCTTTCACAGAGTTGTGCAGATATTCGGGCTTGGTGATGAATGAGATTTCTTTTTGAGGTAAGTGACTCTTGTATACCCAGGCCTTGCATGATCTCTAGGATAAAATCTAGAGTTTATGTGGCCGGTCGCGTGCCGATTCCGGTGCTAGATTTAGGATGTGACAGAGTGGTATCAGAGCTTAGGTTATGATCATTTGGGATGGTGATACAAGTGGATGATGATAAAAATGACATGATGGTTATTAGGATATGATAAGAATAGTGTTAGAGCTTAGATTGTGGTGATTCGGGACTATAGCATAAGTGATTATAATAGATATGAGTGGTATTGAATTCAGGTCATGATTGTTTGAGATTGTGTCATAAGAGTAAGAAATTAATATGATGATTAGTATGACATGACATAAATTTTTGGAAGGATTTATTTGTAAATCTAGAAGGTTTAGTAAATTATATCAGAGTGCGCAGTAGAAGCATAGTGATTTAAGAATATTAACTTAAATTTTTGGAGTGTTATGATGGGAGCACCGATTCAAAATATCAATCAAGCTAATTTCGAGGATGAAATTATTTTAAGGGGGGAAGAATGCAATACTCCAAAGAGAAAAAAAGAAATTAGTTAGCCAACTGGTCCACCGGTTGGACCCGGCCAAGTGACGCACGCTGCCCAGGCGAAGTGCGAGCGCGAACGAGCGCGCGGGGCACGTGCGATGCGGGCGACGCGCACGCATGCGAGCGACACGCAGCACGAGCGTGTGGGGGGGACGCAGACAACGTGCGGGCGACGACACGTGGGTTGGCGCGCGAGGCGCAGCCCGGCTCATTATGGGGGCATGCGAGGCACGGCCCGAGCCCACGCGCGCGACGCGCGTGGGCTCGGCCCAGCTCGGAGCGGCAGCTGCTCTAGGTGTTTCCCCTCCATTTCTAAGCATTTCCCAAGGGTTTCTCGCAGCTCACAGTGGTCCACAAGCTTTCTGCTTGATCTGGACCGTCCAATCGCTCGATCGAACAGCTGGGATTGATCCGAAGGAGTTTAGGCTTGATCAGGGGCTTTTGGAGTCAGATTTGGATACGGTTTGAGACGTTGATCTCATATCTGATGGTCTGAGATAATTCCTGAATGTTTTGGGCCTGTGAGATGGGTTTAGGACTCTATTTTGGATTGTTTTCGATCTTTTTTATAGTAAGAGATGCTGAGAATTATTTCAATACAGAGAGCCAGAGAGAAAAGAATAGAGGAGAAGAGAGAGAAAGAGAAGGGAAAAGAGGAGAGAGGAAGAAAGAAAGAAAAAGAAGAGAAGAGAGAATGGAAGAGGAAAGGGATCTTGGTTTGGAAGAAGAGGAAGGTTGTCATGCTATGATGGCATGGGATAGCGACCAGTTTTGGAGATATATTAGGATTTGGGATAAAGAAAAAAAGAGGAGAGATAAAGATAAGAGAGAAGAGAAAGGAGAGAGAAGATGAGGAAAGAGAAAATCAGGGAGAACCTTCTTTCTCAAAATTTGTGAAACTAGGATTTGGTTTGAATGAATTTATTCATTATTATAGGAAATCAACCTTTTGAGTAGGAAGGATTTGGATGAATTTCGGGTATAGATTGATACCGGATATTTGGGGTTAGCGATTGAAGGTAAGGATTCTAGACATAATCACCGGTTCTATACATTATTTTACAAGACATAATTTGATCCGGCATATGAGCATTGGC
This sequence comes from Areca catechu, assembly GCA_021397845.1. Classification (NCBI taxonomy): domain Eukaryota; kingdom Viridiplantae; phylum Streptophyta; class Magnoliopsida; order Arecales; family Arecaceae; genus Areca; species Areca catechu. Next base: position 13,454,919 of record CM038041.1, read on the forward strand.
ATGCATGTTTGTTTTGCATCGTATATTTTGATTTCTCGAGATGGATAATGTGTTGAGATTATTAATTATATTTCCATGTATCATTTTTATTCGAGGAAATTTTCTTTTGATGGTTTGGATCATGATGCCGGTCATTGAGAAGTTTGAGGTTACATGATTTGACAGTACGACTGAATTGATAAAGTGATAACAAAGAGAGTACGGTTTTTGGACTAGCCATGCTATGGGATCGTGGAGTTCTGAGGTAGCCTGAGCCACGAGCTTTGTACGTGAGCTAGCTTGACCATGAGAAATGGTCGATTGTGAAACTAGCCTGACCACGAGGAATGGTCGATGATACTAGCCTGACCATGAATAAAAGGTTGATTAACGGGCTTGTACAAGACTAGTTTGGCCACGGTGGATAGCAAATGGTCGATTATGAGATTACCAGTCATGGGATGGAGCATGACCGTGGTTAGTCCAGAACCCTAAAGATAAAGATGGATTAATGGAAACTCTAAAGAAAATATGATTTTTCATGGTTTTGTTATACATGATATTTGAGCTATTTTCTTTCATGATATGGTATGCTAGTATGTTCTTTCTATTTCTAGTATTGTATTATTACTGGTGTGATCATATAGAAAACTTACTGGGCTGTAGAGCTCACAACCCTACTTTCTTCTTTCACAGAGTTGTGCAGATATTTGTGCTTGGTGATGAATGAGATTTTTTTTGAGGTAAGTGACTCTTGTAAACCCAGGCCTTGCATGATCTCTAGGGTAAAACCTAGAGTTTGTGCAACCGGTCACATGCTGATTTCGGTGCTAGATTCGGGGCGTGATAGCTAGAATTCATTGTGGGCAACTGTCTTTTTGAAAGTTTCTCCCACCAAGAGTGTGAAGAGATTCAGCATACAAGGCAAGTTGAGTCCGAGATATGTGGGTCCATTTGAAATTCTGGATAAAGTTGGGGTGGTGGCCTATCAACTGGCACTACCACCAGCCTTCTCAGGAGTGCACAACGTATATGTATTGATGCTACAAAGATATATTCCCGACCCCAGCCATCCAGTGGATTACATACCATTGTAGCTTCAGGAGGATCTGACTTATGAGGAGGTGCCCATACGGATCATTGACAATAAGGATCAGGTGTTGTGACACCGAACCATACCATACATGAAGGTGCAATGGAGCAATCATAGTAAAAGGGAAGCTACATGAAAACTTGAAGTAAAAATGAGAGACAAATATCCATAACTTTTTGAAAAAGCAGGTACGTAAATTTCGAGGATGAATTTTTTTTAACGGAAGAAGATGTGAGATACGGGCTTTTTGGACCGAAGTCGGTAGCCCCAGCCGACTTCAACCCAAAACATAGAAAAAAAAAAGGAGCTGAGAGGTAGAAACAGGGGAACCTCGTCCTCCCCTCTTTTCGGCCAGAAGACTCGCTAGGAAAATCACTGGGATAGTTGTGGAGAGGAGGGGCAGGGTCAACGACGAGTTTAGGATGGGATAGGAATCTGATCGACGAGGTATTTCTTCCCCAAACGGCAAGGAAAGCTCGTCGGGGGTTTTTATTTAAATATCCCCTCACCACCACCAACCGAGCCCATCGAGTTGTTTTTCTCCTCTCCGGTGAGCGATCGAGAGCTCTTCAATGCAAGTGAGTCCTTTTTCCTTATTTCCATTTTTTGGGAGGATTTAATCGAGATTTTGTTGGATTTCTGGTTTTGGTTGTTGGGTTGTACGTCATCGGTGGTTGTGCCACCATCTTCCCTCCGATCCATCGACCCTTCTTCCCGGTGACCACCTTCCATGGCTGCTGGCAACCATGGGAGGCCAGTTCGGTCGAGCCGAGGAAGAAATAAGGGAGAGTTTGGGAGAAGAGAAGAGACGAAAGGAAGAAAGAAAGAAAGAAAGAAAGAAAGAAAGAAAGAAAAGGAAAAAAAAGAGGAGAGAGGAGAGAGAAAAAGAGAAGAAAAATAAAATAAAATAAATAATAAAATAAATAATAAAATAAAAGAAAGGATTGAAAAGTTTTTTTTCGAAATTCGTGAAGTGAGGATTTTTTGAATGAATTGTAAAAGAAATTTGAATAAAATTATTTGTCATTATCAGGGAACAGACTTCTGAGTAGTAGGAAATTTGAGCAAGCTTCAGGTATAAATTAATATCGGGTATTTTGGATTAGCTCTTGAGAGGTAAGAATTTCTGGACATGATCACTAGTTTTATACATATATCTTATATGATATGATTTGATCCGAGCACATGAGCATTGGCATGCATGATTGTTTTTGCATGGTATATTTTGACTTCTAGTGATGGATAGTATGATTGATATTATTATTATTATGTTCTTGTATACCATGTTTTATCAAGCAAATTATCTTTGGATGGGTTTGACCATAATGCCGATTATTGAAAAACTATAAATGAAATGATTTGACTATATGATGTGAAATGATAAAGTGTTAATTGAGTGAATATGGTATTTAGACTAGCCACGCCATGGGTGGGACCATGGTTACTGAGGTTGCCAATCATAAGCAGGATTATGATAAATTGTGTGCCAATCACAAGCTGGATTGTAACAATAGTGTGCCAGTTACAGGTGAGAGTGTGATAATAGTATACCAGTCATAGACTTGAGTATGACCGTGGTTAGTCCAGAACCCTAAAGAAAAAAGATAACTAATGAAAATATAAAAAGAAAACATAATGTTATCAAAGATTTTATTATACTTGATATTTGAGTTGTTTTGGTTGCATGATCTGATAAACTATTTCTTTCAGTTATTTTTAAATTATACTATTATTGGTGTGACTGTTTGGAGACCTTACTAAGCTGTAAAGCTCACTCTTTATTTTTTGATTTTTTTTAGAGATACAGGATGCATAGTAAGAATCAGGCTGGGCATGAGACTGAATATCAATATTTAGATTGTTTAGTTAGTTTTGTTTAGTTAATTCGGTTGCTGATACTTATGTAATAAATCAGTGGATCATTTAGTGGTTTTGATTTAAATAAATAAATTATTTAGTTATTATTTAATTATTTAAATAATATTGGTTTAATTGCTGTGATTTTAAATGAAGTGACTCTTGTATACCTAGATCTGACATGATCTCTAGGAAAAACCTAGGATTGTGTGGCCGGTCACATAGTCGATTTCGGTGCAGGATGCGGGGCGTGACACAATATCAAGTAATGATATATATGATAAAGGAGAGTTTCTGCAGCCGAATTGGTTTACCATAAAAATGATCAATGAACCAGACTTTGGGTCATGGACGCAATAAAAGTAGAAACTTGTGAGGATAAATCAAGATTTGGGATGAAGATATGCAAGGTGGGTTAGCATTAATCTTAAGCATTGATTAGAAAGAGAATGAAAATGTGGAACTAATTTCTTACTTCCTAATCGATAGAATTCCTTTGCAAATTCTAATGAATTTTTCATGCCTTACTAAAGTAGGTCTAGGTCATGCCATAATTGAGCATGGGTGATTCGATTTTATGATATGACAAATTTTATTTTAAAACTTTATTTAATTATATTTGTAGTGATCGAAGTGGTTTCATAGCAAATTTGATGATCCTTTTGTATTAAAATCAAAAAATTTAATCTTTCATTTTATTCCATTTTTGTAAAAGTTATGCTAACCTCCTTGTCACACATTCCTATTCCAACATAAAGCATTAAAACTTGTGTTTCACGGACTACTAATAGGAATAAAAAATAAAATAAAAATATGTAGCTTTTCTAAAGAGTTATTGGGTCACATTGTTTTTTAAATACCCTGCCATTTAAAAAAAAAAGAAAACACATCGAAATAGAAAACTTTGACCCCTATTGGTCCGAGCGAATAGATCGCCGGATTTGCCGGCGGACCGTCATGGTTGGGCAAGAGAGGGTCGGAGACATGAAGGAGGTGGGCAGGACTCTCGATCGGCTGAGCAAACCCATCATATAATGACTCTATCTCCTCCATTTTGGATTCTTTAAAATCACCCCTTGTCAGCTCAAATTGGAGAAGGATCGATCTATCATCGGTGGCCAGATGCTTCCTTGATGTCGCTGGTAAGTCTTCTTCCCCTTTAGTATTTATTTGGTTTGATTGGATGGTGGCAAGGGGTGTTTTCTTTTTCTTTTTCTCGATTCCTGTTGGTGGTCGAACTGCCACCTGCAGTGCCACCCTGCCCGACCTTCTCTCCATCCGGCTATGCTCCGTCGAGCACCGCCATAGAAATCTCTCTTCCCCTTTTATTTCTTTGCCTGAAGGGGGATGGCCTATTCGGGTCAAGCCAAAGAGGGAAAGAACCAGGAAAGAAGAAGAAATAAAAGAAAAAGTAAAGAAAAGAAATAATAATAAAATAATAAAAATAATAAAGAGAGGAGAGAGGGAAGAGGAGAAAGAAAAAGAAGAGAAAAAGAGGAGAGAGAAAGATAAGAGAGAAAAGAGAGGAGAGAGAAGAGGAAAAAAAGAGGAGAGAGAAAGAGGAGAGAGAAGAGAGAAGATATTTAGAGAGATAAGAGAAGAGAGAGAAGAGGAAAGATAGAGAAAAAAAAAAAGATAAATAAACAAAAATTTGGAAAGAGGGATTTAAAAATTTCTCTCTTCTAGGGATTAAAAAATTATGAAGTTGGGCTAGGGATCAGTGGGTAGATTGCTGATAAAATTTGAATAGAAGGTTTTGAATTCATAATTATTATGTAATAAAATTATTTATTAATATTAAGATATTATTGTAGAAGGATAATTTTTTGGGTAGGAAAATGTCGAGCGAATTTTCTAATACTTAGGTCGTGATTCGAGTGCAGACTAGTATCTAATGTATTAAGTCTGTCATCGATAGAGGTAAAAATTTTTGGACATCAATCATCTAATTACATAAAAACTTTTTTTTTTGCATCGATAATTTTGCTCTATGAGATTTGGTAATTGCATGTTATATACTTATTTATTAAATATATATGGTATTTGATAGTCATATATTATATATATTTATCTGTTAAATATATGTAATTTCATATGAATTATATTGAGCTTGGTTGGATAAATTATGGGTGCATTCGATTAGGTGAAAAAGTATATTTTGGTATAAAATTTGTTAACAAGCATGAATTAATTCTAAGATTGCATGATGGGTGAGTGATAGTGTATTGGACTAGTCATGTATTGATGCCCCGCTATAGGCCACAAATATAATATCATTAATGCCATACTACAGGCTAGAAATATAGTATCATTAATGCCCCATCACAAGTTAGAAATGTGAAACTATTAATGCTCTGCTACAAGCTAGAAATATGGAACTAATGATGCCCCGCTATGGACCAGAAATGTACTTATGGTAGTCCAGAGCCAAGCATCCTAAGATGATTAAATTTGATTTATAACGATCACGAGGATTATATGATATGATACTTTGCAATGATGACATATATTGTTATATATGATTGTAGTATTTTGTGACATTTTATATTATTTTTTAGTTATTTTTATTATGAAGGTGTGGGTGTGTAGGAATTTTTACTTGGTTGTAGAGCTCATATCATTTTATATTTTTTGAGACACAAGATGCTTAATACGAATAGATTGGGCAAGCGATTCTAGTATCGAAGTTATTTCATTAATTAATGAAACTCTGATACCATCATATATTTAAATAATTATAATTAAGCAAATTAATGATGATTATATTTGAATAAATCATGATTTGTTAAGAATATTTAAGTATGCTATAGGTCTTACATGATTTCTAGAATGGTACTCAAGGATTCATGTGGCCGTGTCATGTGATCGACCGGGATGCTAGGTTTAGGGAGTAATGACAGGGTAGAGAAGAAAATGTCCTTCGCACAAGTTTGTTTGCTTCCTGCGCAAACTTGGCAAATTTTCAAAGAAAACAAAAAATTAAGGATAGAAATTGTTACCGCCTAGATCGCCGTGGCCTGTAGCTCTGACGTGTCACGGACGAGTTGAGCTCCCTCTAGATGCTGGATCCTCTTTCCGGTCAACTTTTCGGTCGGCTTGTCCTGCAAAAAAGAGGAAACCCAGACCGGGAATTCTAGTGGAAATACTCTGATGATCAAGTTAGTTATGATGATCAAGGGAAACAGATCCTATCCGATGGAGGCTTGGGGTGCCTCTGCGTAGAGGGAAAATTAAGGTGGAATGAAAAGAAATAGAATGAGTGGGAAGTTAGAGTGTAGGGAGGTTCTCTCTCTTGGTTCCTTGACCTTTTGCTTTCTTTGTCTTCCTAGTCGCTCATCCCCCACATTCCGGAGGTCCCTTCTTCCATTTTATATAGGATAAATGGCCCAGACCAAGTCTGGGACTTCATTGGGATGTCGCTTTTCTGGTATCCTCTTTTAATGGGATTTTCCTCTATCAGCGGCCTCCCTTTTATTGGACCAGTCCTTGGAAGGAGATCTTTCTATTTGGGGTGTTCATCGGCGTGATACGGGTTTTGTTCCTCTGGTGGAGCGATTTTCCATGGGAGGTACGAGTGCCGTGCCATTGAGCCCTGAGCCACGGTGGAGCATTTCTATTCCATGAGGGACCATCGATGTATTGCAGAGCCTAGGGCCTTAATAGGATACTCCTCTTGGAGAAGATACAAGTGGCATGCCACGGGAACTGGAGCCCTAGTTGCATGGCAAGGGGCGCAGGTGGCGTGTTGTAGGGCCTAGAGCCTGGTAGAGCACGCATTGCGCAGAGAGTGTAGGGGGTGTGTTACAGAGCCTGGAGCCTTTGGTAGGACATGCTCCACCCTCTGGGGGTTGTAGGTAGCCTAGAGCTTCCATGCCATGGTTTGAATTCCTTCTGTTCTTTTCTTTCTTGCTCTTGGCTGACCCTCTAGTGGTTGCCTCTTGGTCCTGGGTGGGAATTCTATCTCGAGAGCTCGACCTTGAAAGGTGGGAACACGACCTTGGCCGAGAGCTTGACCTCGAATGGGAGCTGACCTTAGCCAGGGGCTCGATCTCTGAAGGTGGGAGCACGATCTCGACCGGGAGCTTGACCTCGTATGGGAGCCAATCTCGACCGGGGGCTTGACCTCGAGAGATGGGAGCATGACCTCGGTCGAGAGCTCGACCATGACAAGAGGGGGCTCGACCTTGGGAGATGGGAGCACAACCTCGAATGGGAGCTAACCTCGGTTGAGGTCTCGACCTCGAAAGGCAGGAGCACGACCTCGACTGGGAGCTCGACCTCGGATGGGAATTGATCTTGGCCGGGGGCTCAACCTCGGGAGATGGGAGCACAATCTCGATCGGAAGCTTGACCTCAGATGGGAGCTGACCTTGACCGAGGGCTCGACCTCGGTAAGAGGGAGCTCTATCTTCGGGGCTCGACCTCGGAAGCACAACCTCAGAGCTTCATCTAGCCACTGCATCCAGGTAGCACCTTCTGCCAACGTGGCTACCAGCTGAGTCCGATACAGGTTCCACGTCAACGATCGTGTGATGGAGACATCAACAATAAGGAAATATTTCAAACTAATTCTCTTTGGTTTTGCAGCTAATAGAGTCTACTTAAGTCTAATAAAGGTCTTGGGATGAAACCCAATCACAAAGCCCATGAGTCGACTCTACATTTTGAAGCACAAGTCCATGAGCCGACTCATCATTTTGAAGCACAAGTCCATGAGCTGACTCGTGAAGGAAAACCACCATCCTCATGAGTCAACTCAATCCAATTCAAGTCCAATTCAATCATGTCATGATGCCACCTCCTCACCCTCATATGGAGACCATTTTCCCTTCACATGAAAGGCACTTCATCAAGCATTCTTGGGAGAAAATGAAGGACACTACATCAAGCAACTTGTGGGGAGCATAAAACCACTTTTCACTCTCCCAACAAATCTCTAACCAACTTGACATATGGGATGCCACATCACATTCCATCAAAGAATCCATATCAGCAAAAGGAGGCCATGTCATTGCCACCTAGGTGCCACATGTCAAGTTGTTATAACTTTCTACCCATAAGTTGTTGCAAACTAATTCTAGTTGGAACCATCTAACCAAAAGTTGTTAGATCTAACTAGGATTAGTTAGCTAACCAACCCTCTTTCTTCTCTCTTCTTGGTCGAACTCCTTGGGTCTAGTAAGTCTATAAATAGGGCCTAAGCCCTCTCTTGTAAGCATGCTATTTTGGATTAATGAAAGAAAGGTTTCCTTCTTGTTTAGTTACTCTTGTGTTCTCTTGTATGGAGTGAGTGAGATCTCTTGGTTTGAAGCTTTGAAGCTTTGTTTGAGAAGAGGGTGAGAGACCCTTGGGTTTGTGTTTGAAGGGTGGATTTCCCGTGTGATGAGTGAAGGGTGGGATGCCCTTTGATTGATCCAAGTTCGAGTTCCTTGGTTCCAAGCCACTGGCCACTATTCCTTCTCCTTCTTTCCTTTGTTTCAATTCCAACCTTAATTCCTCTTCCACGCCTAATGCTTGTTTTTGTTGCAAGTTCTCTTAGGTTTTCCAAGTCCAAGATGATGGTCTCCATGCCATGGATCAAGGCCAAGGTGAGTCCTAAAGGTAGGGAGTGCTAGTCTTAGGGTTTAGGCCTCAATCCTTGAGTGTTGAGAGCTTCCTTTCCACCAAATATTTTAGCTTTCATTGTTGGTAGGAGAACCATTTCTTGGCTCTTTATATCTGATCATTTGAAAGTGGCTTGGCCTAGTACAAATGGTTTCCTAGCCATGAGATCTATCTTATATTAATTTGAAAGTGATTTGCATGCGGGTGTTTAATTTTGATGAACTAGTTTCTTGCTTGGATGAAATTATCTCTCTTATGCTTAATTTTCATGCTTTAAATTCATTATTCATCTTGGATAGTTAGTCTTTTAAAGCCCATCATCATCCATGCATTTCATCTATCTCCCACGTCCCACATCAATTTTTGGTATCAGAGCATGGTTACTAGGTCAAGTATTTGATTGCCGAAATTTCTGCTCTAGTATTAGTCCGAGTATTCCACGAGTTTTAGTAATTTTTTACATTGCAAAAAAAAATCTAAAAAAATTATTTTTCTACATTTCAGGACCTTAGGATCTGATATCTAAAATGTTAAAAAATAATTTCAAAATTTTTGTAGTTTAAAATTCATCATCTCACGTTGCTCCTTTAGTTAGCTAGTATTTGCTTCAATTCTAGTTTCATGACATTTAGTTGTTCCATTAAATTTTAGAAAAATTCAAAAATAAATTTCTCTGAATTTTAGATTTGAATCTGAGATCTCCACTTATAAAAATCTGAATTCTAAAATTTTGTGAATTTGAATTTCAAATTTTGAGTGTTTTATGGTTAAAGGTTTGTTAGCTAGAAGTTTCTTGTAACAACTTTTACAACAAGCTTTCAAATATAAATTTCCTAACCAAAATTCAAGAATTAAAATTCAAAATTTGAAATATAAAATCTTAACTCTGAGATCTAACAGTTTCAATTTAAATTTCAAATTTTTGAAATTTTAAAATTTTAATTTTAAAATTTCAAAACTAGTTAGTTGGAAGTTTGTTACTTGCTGAAATTTTTTTCTTGCAACAACTTCTACTTCCAAAATTAATTTTTCAACTATAATTTAAAATTTAAAATTTGAGTTTTGAAATTTAATCTTCTAGTTATGCAATTTCTAATTTAAATTTTGAATTTTGAAAATTTTAAAATTTGGACTTTGAATCATTTGATTGTGTTAATCTAGTTATGGTGCTAACTAGTTCATGAATTGTTTGTGCATCCATTTCTAAATCCACTTAAGGGCATTCAATATCTACATAAAGAAAGGAGGTTATTACCTTTCCTTGGCCCAAAACAATCACCCACATTTGCATGACCTAAGCCATAATTAAAATCAAGTGGGAACCTAAAACTAGGGACACACACAAGTCAAGTTCAAGTATAAGATGAGGCAAAGTATTATTTGAGTTTGTAATTACTCCTTGAAATTGGTGTTTAAGGCTGGAGGTCTAATGGCAAACGCCTTAAGCGAACTTGCGACTTTTAATTAGGATCTTGTGAAAGCGAGGGGCGCCTCCCACAACCCCACCTCTTACCTGGCCAGTGGAAAGGGTAATTGCATCTCTAACTAGTACCTAGTCAATTCCTGTATTTTGAACTTTTAAGTCTAGGAGCCCTAGAAACTAGGTTTGTATTGCTTGTCCAATTGGTCTGAAGCTCTACACCAACAATCCTACACTCAGTCTGGTTTACCCATGGATCCCAATCTTGAATTCTTTATGAGGACCCTGATTGAAAATTTTGATATTGTAACTGAGCAATTAGGACAAATAAACAAGGAATTAGGTCAAGTGAAAAATAGAATTGGGACCTTGAAGTGGCCCAAAAGACCCCCACCGAACCTGAGTCATCTAGATCAATTCCCCGAGGTCCAAGAGTCCAACATCATGAGCACACCCCTGAGTACAATCCAAGAAGACTTCACCATGATTTCATGGAAGAAGCCCGTAGAGTCCATACTGAGCCTGAGACACCTAGGCCGATTCCCTGTACCCATTGTTATGACTACACCCCTGAGCACACTCTTAGGCGACCTCACCAGGACTACTTAGATCAAGAAGAAAGAGCCATGAGGAACATTCGATTAGAGGCTCCTATCTTTGATGGAAGCCTGGATCCTGAGGCCTACATTGACTGGGAGGGAGAAATGGACCAATATTTTGAATGGTATGAGATGACTGAGGAAAGAAAGTTTAAGTTTGCCAAACTAAGATTAGTCCATCAAGCTAGGTTATACTGGGATAATGTTGAGAGAGTGATTAGGCAAAGAGGAGATATGCCCATAGCCACCTAGAGAGCCATGAAAATCAAGCTTAGGGCAAAATACCTCCCTATGTGCTATCACCAAAGACTATTAGATCAATGGCAAAGGTTATACCAAGGTAATAAGACTGTGTCAGAATATATTGCCAAGTTTGATGAGTTTGCAATGAGGTGCAACATTGATGAATCAGAGGCTGTAACACTGTCTAGGTTTAGAGCTGGTCTGCGAGAAGAGATCCAAAGGAAATTATTTTTAAGGAAAGTCACTGACCTAAACCAAGCTTACCAGATAGCCAGGGACAGTGAAAGATTTCATAGGGGACCAATAATCTGACGACTTGATCCAACTAATGTTAGTGCCCCTACTCAAAAACCAAGGTTCAACCAAGTACATCAAAATCACCCCATTCCTCCAGCCCCATCAAGCCAATCAGTTGATAAGGGTAAGGCCCCTGCAATTCAAAAGAGTGGTAACCCAAATATCCAATGTTTCGAATATCAAAAAATGGGACACCTTGCTAGCCAATGCCCTCCCGATCTTTACATATAGGAGAGTTAGCTGATGAGGAGACTAAATGCACTAGAGAGTTTGAAGAAGAAGTATATGAGGCTGAATCCAATCTGATCAATGAGTATGATAAAGAAGAAAAAGAAGGTAGTTATGATAAGATATCAGGTGTTGTTAGAATCTTGGCCTAGACTAAAGAAAAGGAGGATTGGAAAAGGACGAACATCCTCCAAACATTTGTCAAGATAGGGGAAAAAGTCTATAAAATCATTTAATTATAGACAATGGGAGTTATGTAAATACGATTTCAACCAAAGCCCTTAAAAACTTAGGCTTGATACCTATTCCTCATCCTAATCCATATAAAGTCTCTTGGATAGATTCTACTTCAATCCCCATCAAGTCCAGATGCCAGGTTCCAATTCAAATCCAATCCTATTAGGAACAAGTCTGGTGTGATGTTCTTCCTATGGGGGTAAGTAGCATCATTTTGGGTAGGCCATGGTTATATGACCATGATGCAACTTTATATGGTCGATCCAATTCCTGTGCCTTCATCCATCAAGGAAAGAAGCTTGTCATTAACTCGACCCCACCTAAGGACAACATCAAAAGAGGGTCTAGTGACTTGAAAGAGAAGAAGCAAGGTTTAAATTTAATTGATGCCAAGGATGTGGAGAAAGAAATTAAGGAATGATCACCCATGTGGATTTTGACCCTTAGGGAAGTCCAGGGACAAAATCATAAAGAGCAACCCAAGGAGATAAAAGAAGAAGACCCAGAATTAATGCTAATCAATGTTAAGGGTTCAAAACAAGAAATCATTAAGGAATTACCAATTGGGGTAATGACCACCAAAGAAACCCAAGAAATAATCTGAAAGGATCAACCCCAAGAAGTTGTAGAGGACTTTCAATATGTACCCCTCAATCATTTTTTCTATCCCATTTCACCATTCTGGGTATCCACCATGCCATCGATCTAGTCCCAGTGATATTCAATAGTTATTTCTTTAAGACTCTATGGCATATGTTAAAAACTAAGTTAAGATTTATTGCCACTTACCTGATACTATGTGCAAGAGTCTTAGAAGCCTTTTAAAGAAAATATTGGAAATTAGGAACTTTTATTTCTTAGCCAACAATAAAGTTCAGTCATTAGATAATAAAGTCCATTTGAGCTTGTCTTTTGTTTTAGTATCATTTAAGTTTGTTTTGTTATTTGGTGTCATTTGAGCTTGTCATCCATGAATGAGTGTCCAAGTCTGCAAGAGTCATATGCATAGCATGATTAGCAAGAAAGTCTATTTGAGAAATGAAACTTATAAGCATATGATTAACTCCCGTAAAAAAGCCAAAGAATTTCAGGAAGGAGACTATGTCATGATTAGGCTCAAACCTGAATGGTTACATGCCCGTGGTGCAGGTTCTTTTCAAAATAATAAGAAAAATTGGACCTAATATGCACTAGATTTACCATCTGGCTTTGGTATCAATTCCACTTTCAACATTTCAGATCTAATAGAGTACAAGGAACCAACAATGATACCCAGTGAGTCATTCAGGCTTGATTCTATCTTTGAGAGTGAGCTAACCTATGAGTGTCCACCAGTCATATTACCAAAGTGGCGAGATAGGATTGAGCGAATCCTAGACAATAAGACTATCACTATCCAAAATAAGAACTATCAATGCTACTTGGTTCATTGGCAAGGACATCCTGATTCTAAAGACTCATGGATTACTCAAGAAGACCTACAATGAATCGATCCAGACCTACTAGAGTATTAATAGAGTCAAATTGATTTCTACTCGACAGGGTCGAGCTCTTTCCATCCCAGGAGAACTGATGGGGACATCAACAAGAAGAAAATATTTCAAACTAATTCTCTTTGGTTTTGTAGTTAATAGAGTCTACTTAAGTCTAATAAAGGACTTGGGATGAAGCCCAATCACAAAGCCTATGAGCCGACTCTACATTTTGAAGCACAAGTCCATGAGCCGACTCATCATTTTGAAGCACAAGTCCATGAGCCGACTCATGAAGGAAAACCACCATCCTCATGAGTCAACTCAACCCAATTCAAGCCCAATTCAAGCGTGTCATGACGCCACCTCCTCACCCTCATATGGAGACCATTTTCCCTTCACATGGAAGGCACTTCATCAAGCATTCTTGGGGGAAAATGAAGGACACCACATCAAGCAACTTGTGGGGAGCATAAAACCACTTTCCACTCCAAAAAATCTCCAACCAACTTGACATGTGGGATGCCATATCACATGCCACCAAAGGATCCACATCAGCAAAAGGAGGCCATGTCATTGCCACCTAGGTGCCACATATCAAGTTGTTATAACTTTCTATCCATAAGTTGTTGCAAACTAATTCCAGTTGGAACCATCTAACCAAAAGTTGTTAGATCTAACTAGGAGTAGTTAGCTAACCTAACCCTCTCTCTTCTCTCTCCTTGACCGAACTCCATGGGTTTAGTGAGTCTATAAATAAGGCCTAAGCCCTCTCTTGTAAGCATGCTATTTTGGATTAATGAAAGAAAGGTTTCCTTCTTGTTTAGTTCCTCTTGTGTTCTCTTGTGTGGAGTGAGTGAGATCTCTTGGTTTGAAGGTTTGAAGCTTTGTTTGAGAAGAGGGTGAGAGGACCTTGGGTTTGTGTTTGAAGGGTGGATTGCCTTTGTGATGAGTGAAGGGTGGGATGCCCTTTGATTGATCCAAGTTCGAGTTCCTTGGTTCCAAGCCACCAGCCACTATTCCTTCTCCTTCTTTCCTTTGTTTCAATTCCAACCTTAATTCCTCTTCCATGCCTAATGCTTGTTTTTGTTGCAAGTTCTCTCAGGTTTTCCAAGTCCAAGATGATGGTCTCCATGCCATGGATCAAGGCCAAGGTGAGTCCTAAAGGTAAGGAGTGCTACTCTTAGGGTTTAGGCTTCAATCCTTGAGTGTTGAGAGCTTCCTTTCCACCAAATATTTCAGCCTTCATTGTTGGTAGGAAAACCACTTCTTGGCTTTTTAGATCTGATCATTTGAAAGTGACTTGGCCTAGTATAAATGGTTTCCTAGCCATGAGATCCATCTTATATTAATTTGAAAGTAATTTGCATGCGGGTGTTTAATTTTGATGAACTAGTCTCTTGCTTGGATGAATTGTCTCTCTTATGCTTAATTTTCATACTTTAAATTCATTGTTCATCTTGGATGGTTGTCTTTTAAAGCCCATCATCATCCATGCATTTCATCCATCTCCCACATCCCGCTTCATCATGCCATATCAAGTGCCTCCCACTCTCGAGCCTAGAGTATGTTGTGGTGCTTAGGGCGAAGGGAGTTATGATGGCACTGACATGGAGGGGTGCTTATCCTACGCTATTAATGCCTCGACCATTGGCATCCCGAAGGTAGCACATTTGCACCAATGAGGGAATGCCACATCAACCTGGCCTGAAAAGACATGATTGATGCACTGGGCCTAAAGTGATTTCCTCTTAATCGAAGCATCGCCTCCAGCTGATCTCGACACGTGGCAAGCATTCATTGGCTAGAGAGAGGAAAGGATGCATGTTTTTGATCGATACAATGTGATGGGGTGTCGGCAGGCTTTTTGAAAGGAGTCTTCCTTTTTGGGCTACTCCTTAAGAACTTTCAAGCATGGAGGGTGAAGGTTTGCATAGTTCTCCTTCTTTCTCAGTTCGGAGTCCTTTGCAGGTTAGTCTCCCTTTTCTTATTCCTCCTCCTTCAGCTTGTACTGAAGGGGATCCCGTAGGGTCTTTAGGTGTTCTTTCTTCATCTTTGCCCTCTTCTCCTTCTTCATGAGTTCCTCTGATAGGGGGCATTGCCACTCGAATCATTCCAGTGAGGTGGGGCCATTCCAGTCGAGACCTCCTTCCTCGAATAGTGAGGAGGAGGAAGCTCCTCTAGTAGTCCATAGGGGTCCCTGGTACATGGGGATAGTTATAGGAACCCTTGTAGCTCCTCCTCCTTCCCATCCCGCCTAGGAGTCGGTTGGTCCTTCCAGCATGGCTTTGACGATGACCCGGGAGGACATTGTCCATCTTCGGAGCACATACGGGATCTCAAATTCCATCTAGCTCTTGCCTCCAGGATCGGAGGAGCGGGTCACTTCCAGTGGCCCAGGCTAGATCGCCCTATACGAGGACTTCTTCCTCGAGGGCCTTCGTTTCCCCTTCCATCCTTTTGTCTCCTCCTTTCTTAGCAATTTATGTCTGGTCCTGACCTAGCTCGCTCCCAATACCGTTAGGACCATCATCTGCTTCATCATTCTTTGCCATTTCCATGGCATCGTAGCCATTTTTTTCCTGTTCAGGGTCCTTTTCACCTTGAAACGCCACCGGTTGATAATGGGTGGTGGTTTGTGGCCCCCCGTCTTGGGGCTATCAAGTTGGACCTGTCCTCCTCCATCAAGGAATGGAAGAGCAGGTTTCTTTTTGTTTCGATTGAAGGGGTGGACTGGGTCTGGAGTGACCTAGATTGCTCTCCCAACTGGTAGTCTTCTATGGAGCCAGTTGACCGGGAGGTGTACGATCAGCTCATCACCCTTGAGGTCCCAATTCTCCAGGATTTGCTGACTGAGTGAAACCTTACCAATGCCGGGGTCAACCCGGCCCGTTCCCAAGGTAAGGCTCGAAGTTTGGGCTTCTTCTTAGGATAAGTTTTTCTTCAACTAGTAGCTAATCAGAATTCTTTCCTCTTGCAGAGATGAGGTTCTTGATGGAGCAGCTTCGGCAGATGTCGAAGAAGAGGGGCGCTTCTCCAAGGTCCAGGGTAGACCCACAGAAGAAGGCCCGAGAAGGGTCGGAGCGAAGGCCCAGCGGGGGACCCTCTGTTGGGCCGATCGAGAGGAGGCCAATCGTGGTACCGACCATGCCTGGGTTAGTAGCCTAACCCCCAGCCCACGAGCCCAGTGGAGGGGCCAGAACCGAGGAGGGGGCCATGCCATCAGCTCCGATAGCCCCTACCAGTACTGAAGCTCCACCATCACCGGAGGTGGTGGAGGTGGCAGTCGATGTTAGGGAGAGACCAGCACCACCGGTAGCAACAAAAGTGGCCATCACCCAACCAGCGGCCACTGTGCCTTTGCCAATTCCATGCCAGGGCCAGCAGCACCCTCCACAGCATCGGGCCCAGGGGTGGAACGGAGGTTCGTGCTCCTGCCACCGGACATGATGATGACCCTCGATGTAGGGTTGGCCGGGCAGATGATGGACCTTATCATTCAACTACGAGACCGCCGAGAGAGGAGTGGCCAGTAATTAGCGGTGGTCATCTCTGGGATCTTTACCCAGTTGGTATCGATAAGTTGGTTCTTCACTTCCTTAGTTTCCTTCTTTCTGACATAAATTCTGACTGACCTTTTTCCTGTTGTTGTTGCAAGTGGCCATCGACACCCAGCTCATCAAAGACTCCTGCTTGGGGCTAATGAAGAGGGACAACAGCTTCTGTAGGTGTACGGAGGTTACTGAGGCTAAGGCCTGGACTCAAATGGTCCGAGCTCAGGAGTTAGAGGGTCAGATGAAGGCCCTCTAGACCGAGCTGGCTAGCTCCAGGATGATGGCGATGGAGCTGGAGAGGCAGTCCGCCGACCTTGACACGACGTTGAAGGCAAAGAAGGAGAAGACCACCCACCTAGTCAAGAAGGAGGCCCGCTCAGCTACGAAGGTGGTATGCCTAGAGGGGCGGGCATAGACCTTCCAGGTTCAACTAGAGATGGCAATGGCCCGAGCCATGGTGGTGGAGGAGAGGGCCACTGTGGTAGTTGCCTGAGCTGTGATGGTGGAAGAGAAGGCCACCGTGGCGGTCGCTCTGATGGAGGTAGCCAAGGAGGCCATCGAAGCCATCCCAAACTTCAAGGCATTTGAGGCCTTCGCCGACGAAGTCATGGAGGCAGTCCTAGACTCTTACCAGAAGGGGTTTGAGGAATGTAAAAGGAAGGTCGACCTGCTCTTTGGCTTCAAAGGTCTGGACAACATGACTCCAGACCTGGTCATTGTCATCAAAGAGTGAAGATCGCCATCCACCGAGGCCGACCTGGGGCCCGAAGCCAAGTTGGAGGCCGAAGTTGAGGTCGCTGCTGACCTGGCCATCCCTCCGATCGAAGCTCCACCAGAGTCTAAAGAGGTGACTAGGGATGGCAATGGGCCGGGTTTGGGCCGGATGCATAACTACCCAAATCCAAACCCAAATATTCAATACACTGCCCAAACCCGGCCCAAATACTATCGGGACTGGGTTTTTTTTATCCAAACCCATCTTAATTGGGTATCGGATAATCGGGTTTACCCGGTCCGAACCCAACTGAGTCATATTAAATATTTTTTCATTTTTATCAACTTTAAAATCATCTATAATTTTATAAATTATACATACATTAAACAAATAAAATTTAATTACATTTTTAGTTCAACATCATTTAATTTCATATTCAATCAAAATTTATATTATGAAGTTGGTAAACTATTAATTATGATCTTATTTTGAATTCACCTTGAATAGAATAGGATGAAATTTTTTTTTCAATATATATATATATAATGATTAGGATATAGGGTTTAAGTATTTTAAAATTTAATAACTAATAATTATAATTAATAAAATATATTAATTATATATATATTTAAATATTAAAATAATTCAGGTCGGGTTCGGGTCGGGTGTATATCTATCCAGTCCCGATCCAAACCCAAAGTTAAGCATTCGGGTTTTACCCAAACCCGGCCCAAACCCAGTTAAAGCGTTGACTATCCGGCCCAATCGGGTCAGGTCGGGTCGGGTATCCATGGGTTTGGATTTTATTGCTATCCCTAGAGGTGACCTGCTGACCCGGGAAGGAGCCAGCCACTTCGGCTTAGTTAGGATTTTTCTTTCTCTTTTGTACTTAGACTTTTAAAGGAGTCCCTGGCCTGTCAGGGGTCCTTATAAATGTAAGAACTTCAATGAACAAAGATCATCTTTTTTCAATTGATGAGTCCATTCTCTCTTCTTCCTTTTTTTTTTATACTTTGAAGAATTTCCTGGCAAGTAGAGATCCTTCACATTGTAAGGGACTCATTCTAATAATGACGAATAAACTTCACTTGGTCGGTGAACTTTGCCTTGCATTTTCTTCCTTATATTTCTCTTCCCTTTGCATGGTAGGGAGGTAGACCACATGGTAGCCAAGTGTGAGACTTCCCAGGTCCCAGCCATTTTTTAGCTAAGTCTGGAATCTTACGGTTAGCCGCAAGGACTCTAAAAACTCTTCGGCTCTCCCCGCTAGACTTGAGATTATGCAGACATGAGTGCAGGGCTTCTAGAGTTTCCCGGCCTTCTTTGCCAAACTGTGAGTCAAGCAGCAGATTATGGGGCTTCGTGAGTTTCCCGACTTGCATCTCCGAACCATGAGTAAGGTGGATGAATGGTGAGTGCAGGGCTTCTGGAGTTTACCGGCTTGATTTGCTATGCTATGAGTCAAGTGGTAGATAGCAGGGCTTTGAATGTTTCTTGGCTTACATCTCCGGACTATGAGTGAGGCGGACAGGTACGGGGCTTCGAGAGTTTTCCAGCTTTAGGTGCAGGGCTTCGAAGTTTCTGGCTTTGAGTGTGGAGCTTCGTAAGTTTACGGCTTTGGATGCGGGGCTTTGTAAGTTTCCTAGCTTTGGGTGCGAGATTTCGTATGTTTCTCAGCTTTGGATGAGGGGCTTCATAAGTTTCTTGGCTTTGAGTGCGGGGCTTCAT
Source organism: Areca catechu (assembly GCA_021397845.1). NCBI lineage: Eukaryota > Viridiplantae > Streptophyta > Magnoliopsida > Arecales > Arecaceae > Areca > Areca catechu. Next base: position 13,473,945 of record CM038041.1, read on the forward strand.
AAGTTTTCTAGCTTTGGGTGCAGGGCTTTGTAAGTTTACCGAATTTGAGTGCAGGGCTTCGTAAGTTTCCCGACTTGGAGTGCGGGGCTTCATAAGTTTCCTGGCTTGGAGTGTGGGGCTTCGTAAGTTTTTTGGTTTTGAGTATGGGGCTTTGTAAGTTTTCTAGCTTTGTTTGCCAAACTATGAATAAAGCAGCAAATAGCGGGGCTTCGGAAGTTTCTTGGCTTACATCTCCAGATTGTGAGTGTGGAAATTGAGTTTTCACATGTAAAGAAGGGATGAGATTATACCAGAAGGAGTCTCTCTTTATTCTTGAAGGAGAGTTGTACATTATTGATTGTACATTCTCAAATTGCTAACATTTCAGGTCCGAGGAGTTGGGCGCCGTCAAGTCCTGAGAGGCGGTAGGCACCTTGTGGTAGCGCTTCAACCACCTTATAAGGGCTTCAACCACCTTATAAGGGCCTTCCTAGTTTAGAAAGAGTTTGCCGTATTCCCCTGATTAGGATATTTCTGCTCACCTGAGAACTAGATCACTTGGACGGAATGCCTTGGACCTAACATAGGAGTTGTAGTAGCGGGCTACCCGCTGCCGGTATGCCACCATTCAAAGTCGAGCTTTGTCTCTTGTCTTGTCCAGCATATCCAAGTTAAGGAGAAGGCAGGCCGGATTCTCAAATTTGTTGTATTGCTCCACTTGAAGTGAGGGCAGTCCCACCTCCATTAGGATCACGGCCTTGAAGTTGAAGATAAGGTGGAATGGTGTTTCACCCATCGCCGTCCAAGGCATGGTGTGGTAGGCCCAAAGTACACTAAGGAGCTCCTCGGCCCATCAACCCTTGGCCTCGTCCAATCTGGTGCGAAGCCCTTGCAAGATAGTTCGGTTGGTCACCTCGACCTCCCTGTTGGTTTAAGGGTGATCCACCAAAGTGAAGCGATGGCAAATGTTGAGGTCGGTAAAATTTTTTTTGAAAGCTTAGTTGTCAAACTACCACCCGTTATCGGTGATGACCAAGTGCGGGAGCCCAAAATGATAGATGACTAACTTTTAAAAGAAGGATCTGGTCTTGGCCTCGGTGATCTACTCCTGGGGCTCAGCCTTGACCCACTTAGTAAAGTAGTCGATGGCCACGATCATGTACTTCCATTGATCGGATAAAGGGGAAAAGAGATATAAGATGTCCGTTCCCCACTAGGCAAATGGCCACGGAGCATAAAGTTGAGAGAGCGGTGCGGCTGGCTGATGTTGGATGCAAGCATGATGTTAGCAGTGGTCACACTTCCTCACAAAGTCAGCGGCATCTTCTCGCATGGTCTCCCAGAAGTATCCTTATTAGAGTTCCTTATAAGCCAGAGTCATGCCCCCCACATAATTCCCGCAGATGCCTTCGTGTATCTCCTGGAGTACATAGGCAACTTCTGAGGGCCTCAAGCATTTTAATAAGGGATAGGAATAAAACCTTCGATAGAGCTGCCCGTCCATCAATGCAAAGCACACGGCCTTCTTCTTGAGGAGGCCGGCTTCCTTGCGATCCTTAGGTAGGGTACTAGTGATGATGTATTTGATGTAGGGATCTATCCAGCTCGTCTTAAAGGTGACTTGCCGGACCTCGGCTTTAGACTCGTAGCTGGGGGTCTCCAAATATTCAATGAAGGTATGCCCTAGTAATGAATATGGCAAGGTTGCTAGCTTGGAGAGGATGTTGGCTCGAGCATTCTCTGCATGGGGGATATGGGAAATACTGAAATGCTGGAGGTTTGCTGTGTATGAGCATACCTTGTCCAGATACTTCACCATCATGGGATCCTGAGCTTCGTACTCACTGGAGACTTGACCCACCACGAGCTGCAAATCCATGAGGACCTTCAGGCACTTTAACCCAGCTCACAGGACACCATCAATCCCGTGAGGAGCACCTTGTATTTGACCTGATTGTTAGTCACCTTGAAGAGGAAACACAGCACGTACTCGGTGACGACTCCATCTGAGTTAGCGAGGATGAGCCCGACTCCACTCCCTCCGGCATTGGATGTGCCGTCAACGTGGAGAATCCTTGTCATCACTTCCGAGGCAAAGCCCTACTCAGGTTCGGCTCGCTTATCCATCTCCTCCAGATCCTTGGCTACCCAGGTGTATTCCACCAGGAAATCAGCAAGGACCTGGGCTTTTTGAGCTGGCCTTGGATGGTAGGTGATGTTGAACTCATTGAGCTTCACCGCCCATTTGGCTAGATGCCCCGACATATCAGGGTGGCTTAGAATGGCCCTCAAGGGTTGATCGGTGAGGACCGCAATTGGATGTGCTTGGAAGTAGGGCCTGAGATGCTACGCAGACATGATGAGTGCAAAGATAATATTTTTAAATCGAGTGTACCTAGTTACGCATCATGGAGCAACTTCTAGTGTGGTAGACTAGCTGCTGGGAGCCATCCTTGTCATTGCAAACTAGCACTGAGCTAACCACCTCCAGTGAGATCGCTAGGTACAGGAGGAGCTCATACCCGAGCTCCGGCCTGGACAGCAGTGACAAAGAGGCAAGGAGCTTCTTTAGTCCTTCGAAGGCCTCCCGACACTCCTCCATCCAGGTGAAGTCATGCATCTTGCGCAATACCTTGAAAAATGGTTGGCAATGCTCGATGGAATACGAGATGAAATGGCTTAACACCGTGATATGTCCAGTCAAGCACTGAACCTCATTCTTGGAGACGGGGTGCCTCATATTGGTGATCGCCTGGATCTTCTTAGGGTAGGCCTCTATCCCTCGTTGAGTGATCATGAATCCTAGGAATTTTCCTGTCGTAATGCCAAACGTGCATTTGACAGGGTTCAACTTCATCTGGTAGAGGTAGAGGTTGTTGAAGGCCTCTGCTAGGTCGGTGATATGATCTGACTCTTAGCTACTCATGACAAGCATGTCATCCACATAGATCTGCATGTTGCGGCCTATCTAATCTTTGAAGACCTTACTGATCAGGTGTTGGTATGTGGCCCCTACATTCTTGAGGCTGAATGGCATCATCTTGTAGCAATACGTGCCTCTGTCGGTCATGAACATCATGTACTTCTCATCTTCTAGGTGCATGCGGATTTAGTTATATCCAAAGAATGCATCCATGAAGTTAAGGAGCTTGTGGCCCGAGGTCGCATCCACTAGCGGGTCAATCTTGGGAAGCAGGGAGCTATCTTTCGGACATGCCCGATTGAGGTCGGTGTAGTCCACGCAGATCCTCCACTTTCCAGAGACTTTCTTGACTATCACTACATTAGCCAGCCAGTCAGGATATCGCACCTCATGAATAAAGCTTGTAGCAATGAGCTTCTCGACCTTCTCATCGATCGCCTTCTGCCTCTCCAGGATGAAGCTCCTTTTTTTTAACCAGACTGGGTAACTGTTGGGGTTGACGTTCAGCTTGTGAGTGATTACTTTTAAGGAGATCCCGGGCATGTCTACTGTGATCCAGGTGAAGACATCCAAGTTGGCCTACAGGAAGTTGAGCAGGCAGGATCTCTCCTCCTCGGGCAGTAGGGCACCCACTTGCACAGTCTTCATGGGGTCCTTTTTCAGAGGAAAAGGCAGTAGAGGCTTGACTAGCCTACCCTTCGGTTCCTGTTTCGTCAAGCTTGTTGATCAATGGTTGGACTTCGCCTAGCCTCTCGGGCTCCTAGGATGGCCTGCAGGTAGTGCTGATAGGCTGCCGGGACCCTCTCATCTCCCCAGTCCTTCAAGGAGTTAAAAACCGGACGAGAAGATGTCTGGCGGAGATGGTGGTGTCGAGTAGATTGAGTCTGGGATGCCCCAGGATCGCATTATAAGGCGATTGAAGCTTCACAACTGTGAATGTTGTCAACACGGTACTCTGTCGAGGTGACATTCCGGTGATTATTGGGAGGATAATTTTTCCTTCAACCCTGATCGAATTCTCGATGAAACTAACCAAGGGCATAAATACCGGATTTATTTGGTCAGTGGACAAGTCCATCCTTGTAAAAGCATCATAAAGAAGGATGTCAGCAGAGCTTCCACTATCAACCCTAATTCAATTTATAAGGTGCTTAGCTATCATCATTTCTATGATGACAGCATCATTATTTGGGTTATCTACCCTAGTCAACCCTTCTCCCTTGTCGGGGGGTACATTATCACTCCCTTCTCTCCCCCTAGCCCTCTTCGAGCTTCTCCTTGCCCCCAGGCGATCATCCCCACCGGCTTCTAAGTGGGTTAGTTATCGATGGCAAGTAGCTGGGCCTCTTCGCTCTGGGTTGCTGAGGCAGCTCCTCCCTCCACATACTTTCCAAGGTAGCCATGCTTGATCAGGTCTTCTATCTCTCTCTTTAGATGGTGGCATTCCTCGATATCATGGTCGTGGTCCCGATGGAAGTGGAAATAGTGGGACTTGTCATGCCCGGTGGATGGCCTCAATGGGAGAGGATGATAAAGAAAATGCTCACCTTCGATCTCCATAAGGATCTTTGCTCTCGGGATGAGAAGAAGAGTGAACTTCTCTTCCTTGGCAAGGTCAACCCTGGGCCTAGGGCCCGGTTGAGGGGTCGACACAGTCTTTGAGGCTTGGGGGCCAGATGCTTCCCCCATGGCCTGCCTCTTCAGTGTTCTCCTGTCCAGCTCCCTCCTGGTATGGTCAGCCTCCTCTGCATGGATGTACTTGTCCAGAGGAGGAGCTCCGAGTAGGTCTTTGGAGGCTTCTTGTCGAGGGAGTAGGTGAAGCAGGAGGTCCTGAAGCCTCTCTTCAGCATCAGCATGGCAACTGGCTTATCGAGGTTGTAGATCTCTAAGGTGGTGGCTTTAAACTAGGATACATAATCCCGGAGGGGCTCTCGGTCCTGCTGATAGATAAAGAAGAGGCTGTCGCCTCACGTGGCACCTTTCTACATGCATCAAAGTATGCCATAAACTTTCTTTCCAGTTGTTCGAAGGAGTCAATGCTCCCTGGCTCAAGTCGGGAGAACCAGGCTCGAGTAGCCTTGCGGAGCGTAGTTGGAAAGGTGATGCAGAGGAGGGCGTCGGTAGCCCCATGAACCCTCATGAGAGCCTTGTAACTCTCGAGGTGGTCCAAGGGATCGGTTGTCCCATCATAGGGATCAACCTGAGGCATCCGAAATCAATTAGAAATTGGTTCTTCTTGGATTCTATGGGAGAAAGGTAGATGGGTGTCGTAACCCGTAGGCTCACTAGGGGAGCCCTGAATCTCTGCAAACCAGCAGGATAGGTCAGCCAGCTTACGCTCTTATTCTTCGAGGTACCTTTCTCCTCGATGACAGATAACCTTGTCTATGAACCCCTCGGTGGAGGCCATCAACGGTAAAGGGGGCGTGGAGTGGAGGAACTCGTGCCTTAGTTCCTGACCACGTCAATGCCATCGGTATGAGAGTGTGCCATGGTCCGAGACTGGGGAGCGGCTCTCCCGGTCAGTCGGGCCATCCCGCTATTCCTTCCTGACCGCTTGCGGGTCTCCCGTGGGTATGAGGCCGCATGTGACGGCCCCTCCTAGAAGGACCATAGGCTGGAGTGAAGATTAGTAGCATAAGCCATCGACGTCCTTGGCTGCTATTATGTTGTCAAGGACCGGTGGCACTGATGGAGCTGACACACTGTCGTAGCCAAGGCCTGGACCTGCTAGGCTAGTGAGACGATCTGGGGTCCTTCAAAGGTGGTGGTGGTAGAGCGGGGAGCTCCCTCTCTGGGCTCTGCTGGTCGCCATGGTGAGGAGGGTCCCCGGCATGGCTAACGGAAGCTTCCCATACGTGTGTCATCACCATGAGGCCATGGATGTCCAGGGATATTCTTCTAGTAATGAGGGACTTGCTGTTGGACTTTCTACAGTCGACGGTCGTTGCTTCCTTCATGGCATGCCAATTTGTTTCCACCTAGATCATCGTGGCCTATAGCTCTGACATGTTGTGAACACGTCGGGCTCTTTCTGGATGCTAGGTCCTCTTTTCGGTCGACTTTTTGATGACTTGTCCAGCAAAAAAGAGGAGACCCGGACCTGGGATTCCGATGGAGATACTCGGACAATCAAGTTAGTTGGAACGATCAAGGGGAGCAGATCCTCTGTGATGGAGGCTTGGGGTGCCTCCGCGTAGAGGGAAAAGTAAGGTGGAATGAAAAGAAATGGAATGTGTGGGAAGTTAGAGTGCAGGGAGGTTCTCTCTCTTAGTTCCTAGCCTTTTTGCTCTCTTTGTCTTACCAATTGCTCATCCCCCCCATTACTGGAGGTCCCTCCTTCCATTTTATATGAAATAAATGGCTAGTCTAATAAATGGCCCAGACCGGGTCTGGGGCTTCATCGGGATGTCACTTTTCCGGTACCATCTTTTAGTGAGATTTTCCTCTGTCAGTGACCTCCCTCCTATTGGACCGATCCTCAGAAGGAAATCTATCTATGGGGGGTGTTCGTTGGCATGATATAGGTTTTGTCCCTCTGGTGAAGCGGTTTTTCATGGGAGGCATGGGCACCATGCCACTGAGCCCTAAGCCACGGTAGAGCGTTTCTATTCCAGGAGGGACCGTAGGTGTATTGCAGGGCTTGGGGCCTTAATAGAATACTCCTCTTGGAGAAGATATAGGTGGCATGTCACGGGAACTAGAACCCCGGTTGCACGGCAGGAGAGCGCAGGCGGCGTATTGCAGGGCCTAGAGCCTGGTGAAGCACGTGTCGTGCAGAGAGGTAGGTGGCGTGTTGCAGAGCCTGGAGCCTCCGGCAGGACATGCGCTACCCTCTTGAGGCTGTAGGTAGTCTGGAGCTTTCACACCATGGTTTGAGTTTTTTCTGATCTTCTCTCCCTTGCTCTGGCTGACCCTCTAGTAGTTGACGATACTTCTTGGTCCTAGGTGGGAACTCTATCTCGGGAGAGTCTTGGGCGGGAACTCTGTCTCAGGAGCTCGACCTCGGATGGGAGCTAATCTGGGCCAGGGGCTCGACCTTGGGAGACGGGAGCACGACCTCGGCCGGGAGCTCGACCTCGGCAAGAGGTGGCTCGACCTCGGGAGACAGGAGCACGACCTCGGCTGGGAGCTCGACCTCGGATGGGAGCTGACCTCGGCCGAGGGCTCGACCTTGGAAGGTGGGATCACGACCTCGGCCAGGAGCTTGACCTTGGATGGGAGCTGACCTCAGTTGGGGGCTCGATCTCGGGAGATGGGAGCACGATCTCGTCCGAGAGATTGACCTTAGATGGGAGCTGACCTCGGCCAAGGGCTCGACCTCGGCAAGAGGGGACTCTATCTCGGGAGATCGACCTCAGGAGCACGACCTCGAAGCTTCATTTGGCCACCTATCCAGGTGGCATCTTTTGCCAACATATGATAGGTGGCACCTTCTACCAACGTAGCTACCAACTAGGTCCGACGTGGATTCCATGTCAGCGATCGTACCATATCAAAAATAAAAGGTGATGAACGGGGAACAATGATTAAATCATCATGGAATCTTATCAGTAAGGTCAGGTTAGGTAGCTTCTTTTTATTAATTTTACTAATGGAAACGGTTTATTAATAATAAATTTTTGGCATGCTATTTTGTTACCTTCAAGAAACAGTAGAAAATTGATAAATTCAAAAACTTCAATTTCCACTTTTAGCATATAATAATTATTATATTTATACTTGAACGAACATATCCTTCAGTGATGGATATATATATATATAATTATTGCCCAGGAGTGGGATTGGTACCAAAATATATAGTGATTGAATCTCAAGTATATATTTAATCGAAGCTGGTGCAAATAAGCTTCCCCGCCAAAGCAGCCATGACATGGCCGTTCTTGGTTTTAAAGACCCTCATGAATTGCATCAATTCTGTGTTGCTAGGAATATCAGTGGTCCAACCTGCATGCCTTTTAGCTTACATTCTTTCATGATGAAGCAAATGTTATCACTAAATCTGGCCCACCATGTACCGTGAAGTAAATCAAAATTAATAGTTGTTCTGCTTAGTATTTGGTTTCCAATCTCTTGATTGTTGTTTTTCTTTTGATTGTTATGAAGATGAGGACTTGAGACTATTGCTTTTCTTGGAATGATGTAGCTTCTTGTGTTAATGTTGTTAATACCTTTTGTTTAAAAAATATTTAGTTCATAATTTATCAGAAAATAACAAAGTTGCTGATGTCTTCTCCCTTTTTTTTCTTTTAATTTAAGTAAAGGGAGGAATAAACCACCCATGTATTAAAGAAGGATAAACATGTACAACAACTTATAACACCAGCCAAATAAGAAAATAAGCAATCCTGAACTAATTTTTCGCTGTCTTCTTTGATTTTATGTCTCCTGGTCGTCCAACAGGAAATCGATGAAAGCTAGATGTTCTTAATTTGATGAATTTTCACTCCCAAGGAGTGCTAGAGGCATCTTGTTCGCTTGATAAGCTTGTATTGCTAGATGCTTAACAATAAATAATTATTGTACCATTTAGAATCACCTAATAAATATTGTTCTTTTTCCTTTTTTTTGAGAAAAAAAATAATTTATCCATTTTATTTATAGCACCATTAGAGCAAAAATAACAATCAACAGCACTTTCCAAGCTTGCTTCCATTCTTGCGAACAATATTAATAGTTCATTAGCATAATAAGATAGATGCATGTAATTTAATATTCATTACAATGAAGTTTCCATTCTTGTCTTTGTTGACGCGTAGAGTACTTTTCTGCATCACTTCCTTCCACTTATTTGTATCCAGAGCAATTTGGCTCCTATTTTTCCCATTATATGTATGTTCTCGTTACAAAATGATTCCTGAATACTTCACCCCTGAAATAAGTTATGAAGTTCCCTTTTATTAGATTCATTGACAAATCCAATGGAATTATGGAGTGGTAGAGGCATAAAAGAATTTGTTTGAAGTAGCTTGTAGAAGAGGATAGCACTGGGCTAGTGAGTGCATAATTTTGTCATCTACTTGCTTCCTGGGACAAAGGTACCAACATAACCAAATCCCATGATAAGAAAGGAGAGAGCCAGTGGGAAGATATATATGAAGTAGTGGTCGATATTAAAGGCATAGTCATAGGAAGCACATAGCGTTAGGTACATTCCAATTGCAATCTCCGCGAAGTGGAATCTGAAAGAAAGGAGCAATGCAATTAAAGATTAAATAAGCATGAAGTGAATCCTTGTCTTATTGTCCTTAACAAAGCTAATTTAAATAAAAATAGATTTTGCACCTCTTAAGATAGAAGATATCTAAGTCCAGAATTAATAATAGAGCATTCAAATTAAAGATCCGTATCACTATTTATGATTTATAGTATAGTTTTTGGAATCGTGCTGAATCATATCGGTCCTGTTTCTTTTTTTTTTTTTTTTTCCTTTTAAAGAAGGCTGAAATGGAAGGAGAAGTCGCAACTTTTTGATTTTTTCAATTCAAAATCAAGTACCTTTCCTTTCTTTTCCCAACTTATTTCCACGGTAAAAATAAAATAAAATATCAAAAAATTAAAAATTAATTATAGAAGAGTTTTTTCCTACACTGACATTGTAAAAATTCATAAATATCTTATTTCATCCATATAAATCTTTTTAAGTATTAAATTTTGGATGAGCAATTTATCATAAATCTTAATAATATTATGAAAATCAATGTATCTCATCTGAAAAGATTTGCAATAATTTATTATCTATTTTTATTTAAAATTTTCGGTAAACTTTTTGATCACGAGCACAATATTTATCAAAATTTATAAGTTTTTTATATAGAAAATATTTGTTTACCCAAGATTTCATGCTTGAAGTGCCCGATAGATGCTCACGATATCCTAGCTTAACTATTATTTTACAAAAATAATGTACTACTATTATATTAAATGAAAATGAAAGAAAATACAACTATGATTCTTTAAAGATAGAAAAGCATCAATACATTTGAAAAAAAAGGAGAGCATGAGAAAAAATTATATTTAATCATTTCATACCATAATAATATATTTCATAGTAATTCTTTATTCACGATATTTCAGTTATGGCTATTACATCAAAATAGAGAAAAGCATGTTATATAAATATAAAAATATATCAAGATATTTATTGAGTAACCATATTAACCATTTCATACCATAATAGATTTTTTAAAAAATAAATAATTATTTTTTTTATCATATAAAAATGGAAGAACATATGTTATTTAAAGATAGAAAGTTATTGAGATATTCAAAATATCACAAAAAAAATATTATTAACCATTTTATACCATAATAGTATATCTTATGGTAAATATCCATAATTCAGAGCGATTCAAACGTGACTATTATAAGGAAATATAGAAAAGCATATTATATAAAGATGGAAAGACATAAAGATACTTGAGGAAACAAGTAACCATATTAGCCATTTCATATCATATTTTTTCTCATAATATTCAATGAAAATGGAGGAAAGTATATTATATAAAAATGGAAAGACACAAATATACTATATAAAGATGAAAATGTATTAATTTAAATTTAAAATTAATGAAGAAATCCTAAAAAATCGATTACATACCTTAAAAAATAAAAAATAAAAAATCAGTAATATACCATACCTGCCAACGGTCGATATAGATATCAATACTGGTTCAAAAAATCTTGAATTATAATATTAAAAATGCTCAATAAATAAAAATCAAGTATCATAAAGTCTTTATCCAATGCATCATGCAAAAGTGAATGCTTAAAATTATGAAATTCCATGTTTTATTATGATCTAAGGATTAAAATTTATTAATTTTTAATTTTTATATATTTATAAACATATTTAGATCATCATCAGTAAAATGGATTATTAATTTAAATACTTTATCGTGTACTTATTATATTAGCTGAATAAAAACCACCAAAATATATGATAATTAGTTTTAGAAATTATTGGCAGTATAGATCGTAATCAGTGGTGTAGTTCTTCGATTTAGATGGTTTATTATTGATTTTGGACCCATAAGAAGTATCTAATCTCTCCTCTTAATAGGAGCATAGTCCATCTTATTTAATTATACTTCACAAAATAAAAACACCAATTAAATTTTAAAAATCTACAAGCATTCAGTTCTAAAACTAAGAAGGGTAATAAAATACCTCTCCCAGAATTTGGTTCTGAACTTCTTAACTACCGTGGAAATTGGTTTTGTCTTCATCATGTCCCCGAGTTTCTCAGTGACAATCCATTCATTAACCCTATCTGCTTCTGTTAGACCTATGAAGACTGCTTTGCATCGATGCCAAGACATGACATTCTCGAATAAGATCCAAAAGATGGTTAGATGAATAGAGCTGCAACAGAGAACAAGATATAATTAATAAGAACGAGATTTGGCAAAGAAGAGAGTGCAACAAAACAATATTATCAGGTTTTCACAACTTGGGCAAGACTTTTTGTGATGCTTATCTATCTAAATTTTTGAATCAATGAGAGAGCGCTATCCTATGCTGGTAAACTGGTAAAAAAAAAAAAAAAAAAACTGCAATCCGATGGTTTTGATTAATAAATGGAATCAGATAAGAATTGAAGAAGTTGCAAACCTTGGAGTTCCAACTGAATTGAGAATGGTAATGGCTGTCGGAATGTAAAATACTCCCCACTTTGGAATTTGAATTTCAGAGAAAAAAACAGACAGCGGAATCACCACACAGTAGAAAAAGAAGGTAACATTATGAGAAATAATTCTCCGGGCAAAGAAGAAGTTGTAGATCAAAAAGAATTTCTTCTGAAGAGATACTTTCTGCAGCAACAAAAGATTAAAAAAAAAAGTTATACCAGCTTCGGATTCACCATCATTTAAATCTTTTAGTTTCTTGTATAGGCTGCTGCTAGCCTTAAACTGCATCGATGGATTGGTAAGACACACAGCATTGAAATCAGCAAGTTAAGTTTCTTTCTCGGTCTTTTTTGAAGCATATGAATGCTTCCTCTTGCATGATGTTTATTGCAATCTACGTTGAAAGATTTATTAGACTAGACTCACCTTGGCTTTTATTATCTCCATCGCCACTTTCCTAAACAAATTTGCTGGTCCACAAGACCAACGATGCTGTTGAAAGCGATAAGCTTTGTAAGTGCTTGGTAGCTCGCTGTTAACCTATGTGACATGAGTAATGGAGATTGATGAAATCTGAAACTTATGTGAAAAAAGGGGCCTTGCAATATTAGACATACTTTGATATGAGATACTTTATGTATAGCATAAGAGACACTCCAGAATCAACCAGCTGTGGGTTTATTGTTCATGTAAAAATTTAATATGGCTACCTTAACGTTACCAACATACACAAATTTCCAGCCTGCAAGAGTTGCTCTAACGGCTAAATCCATGTCCTCTACGGTTGTTCGTTCCTTCCAACCTTCGACTTCATTAATAGCTAGGATCCGCCAAACGCCAGCAGTCCCTATATTTGAACAAACACGGAAAAGCTTCTTTAATTTAAATTGCTAATTTTTCATGCAATCTTATAGAGCTATCTTAGATAATAACTTCAGCCATGAAACATTACTGAAACTGCTTTATGCTACCATTTCCCTGATATTTCCATTATAGAGCCCAAAGTTACAGAGTTCAAGTAAAATAATGATGGATTGATGCCAAAGAAAGATCATTTACTGGATACATTGTCTATATAAAATAGAAAAGATTTAGAATGCAAAGAGGAATTATGCATTCAATATGAGGTATATATACGATTATCCTCTTTGAGTACCTGTTTTCATTGTTGTGTAATGAAACCTGATGAGGCGCCTTGTCCTTCTCTAAAAGAACAAAGAGGAAAAGAAGATCTGTTGACATAGTTCTTAGGTATGCATTTAAATTTAAATCTCTTAATGCCATTCTAATGGAATCTTCTCTCTTTCAATTCCCAATTGTACCATGTGAAATTTAGGCATCAACTTCTACCATTTAGATTATCTTTGACATGCCTACTTTCCGGGAAGAAAAAAAAAGGACAAAAATACAGAAAAAAGTTTCTTTCCAAGGTCAGGGTTGTCTCAAGCATGATAACAGCTACCATTAAAACCGAAGAAGGCAAAAGTTGATGATCCAGATTGTTGTTCAATCTTGAAGTGATAATTCAATGACATCTCCTGTATCCTTGTCATCAGGCACTCATCAGCATTCACTGTTTCACCAGATACCAATTATAAGCATCATCATAGAACATTAAAGAGCAGGGAAACATTACAAGAGCAAGAAATATATAATTTTGTTTTAGATGTATCAGTCGCAAATTCATCTTTATATATGTTTTCCTTTCTAATTGGTAATAGAGCTTGGTCCTATGCGCGATGTAGTGCATGCTCGATATATGATGCTCACAAAGAGTACAAGCTCAAAAAACCACACCCAGAAAACCTCATGTGGTAATTTATCCAACTGCAAAAGTTGGGTGGAATATGATGATTTCAATTGTCCCAGTTAAAATTCTAAGCTTACCAAATTTCCATCGAGCTTGAACAAGGGCAACTTCAGGATTGTACATCAAGAAAGGGACGGTTCGCATGAGAAATTCAGATTCAGGTTGGAAATCAGCATCAAATATTGCAACAAATTCACATTGGTGTACATAGTCAATCTCCATTGCTTCTTTCATTGCACCAGCTTTATATCCATTTCTATTATCTCTTGATATATAATGTATATTTATTCCCTTTCTTAGCCATTTCTCACATTCCTTCTGCACCATATCCTGCAACTCAGGAAAAACAAAAAAAAAATTCATGCATATATTAATACAAAATAGATAGAAAATATTCAGTGGATTAAAAAATCCATCAGCAAAAATTTTAGAAATTGGGCTTCGCTTGTGGTTGAAATTTTTTTTTCATATCAAAAGTTGAAACATGAAACTAATAGTTTGTCTCAGGTGATTGCTAAATTAGATTAATAAATAGATTATTAAGGTAAAACAAGTTTTTTTTTGAGAAGCTCAATCATCAAATATTCAAAATGTCAACTTGTTATTTCTTTATCATGTGCAGGTTTTCTGACAGAGGGTGTCAACTCGCAGAGTTAGTGAAGTCTTTAGTATTGATGCAGGAGACTTGGATTTGATACTACCTTCACCCCAAAGTTTGGCCGGGCATTCACGCATCCTGGTTCACCAAAAACGTAGGCGTTCCAACTTGAATAAATCATTAATCCATATGTGGTTTTTCAAAATTGGTTTCCTTGTCAAACTTGATCAATATCTGATAATAAGCAAGGATACATGAGGATTATGGCAGGTTCAAAAGACTTGTGTTTTTGCTCCTCATTGGAGATTGGAAATGAGGTGAGGACATGTCTTTAATTTCAGAAGAATTGAGGGAAAGATGAATATGGTTTTAACTAGTTAATTTTCATAGGGTATGTTTTAGTATATAGATTCTAAATTATTAGAGGTAGTGTTTCATCTCAAGGAAACCAGAGCAGCTAGGCAGGCTAAATTAGAGTTCAAGATTGTTTTTTTGTGATAAGCCATTGGTTAATAAGTCATTCGCTAGATTCTTGGATAAAATAGGAAGCCAACAGAGGAAGAAACTAGGAGTTGAAGGTGAAATTATATTGCTATACTTGGTTTTTAGGAAATAACATGTGAAGAGGTAGTGAAATTATAAAACAAGCTCTATTAATTTCTCATTTTTCATTTTTGGTGAGAATAATGATGTTAGAATTATGTAATTTAAATACATAACAATAACACCAAGATTAGAAGCCAGATTCTCTTCCCATGCATGTGGTGGAGTGCAACCACCAGGCTAAAGCCCTGTTTGCCAACTATATTAGAGTTAATACAAATGGTTGGCTACCATAATTCTGGAGAACCAAAGATTAAGTTTTGCCTCCATTATGAGTTGTCTTCACCTCAATGTACCTTAGAATATATTTAACCTGTAACCATATCCTTGATGATCTACTAACAGGAGATGGTAACCTACATAAAAGCAAAATTTAACTATCATTGTAAATGAAATAAGTTTTTAGAAAAGAAAGCAAATCTCTGGTGTCCATGCGGTAGTTCTTAAAAATCCACCTTGATGCTTGGTTCTTCAAGATGTAATTTATGAAGCATAGTTCTATTTCTGTATTTGTCTGGTGTATTAAAGAATTGCTAACTGATATACCAAAGTCATCAGCCTCTATGGTAAAAATAAATTATATATATCTAATTTTTGCTTAACAATGCTTTTTTTTTTTTCAACTGAAAAATCTTTCAGCACACAAATTCATGAGGTTGCTCCATAATGGTGTGCATGCTGGCGAAATACTAGGGGTTCGAAAAGAAAGAAAGGAGCTGATAAAGGGAGAGAATCAGACCCTGATTGTTAAATCGGTTGAATCATCAAGAACTTGTATGATGAGTCGATCAGATGGCCACACAAGATTGCATGCAGCTCCAATCGATAGACGGTAGACCTGCAGAAAGCTCACGGAACCACAATTAGCAAATAATAGAAGTTATATGAAAGCTATTAAAAAAAAGAAGAAAATTTAATAACCAAATTACTATCTTAACAAGGTTAGTTACCGCATCTAATTAGCTTTAGGCTGAAGTTAAACTCCAAATTATTTCCCTTTTTTAAAAAACAAGGTATATATATAAGATCATGAATTCAAAAATTCAAGGCCCTCAAACTCTATTACAGCATCTGTGATTGAATATAGGATTGCTAGATGAAATGAGCCAATATTGATGCGGTGCCATTTTTTCCGAAATGAGTCAATAAAACTCACTAGCAAGGTTCTTTTCTCTTTTCAATGTTTTCTGGGATTATGGTCAATATATTATGGAATATTAGAATATAAGGATTGCCTTTTGAGCTTTGATCATTGAGTTATCAAAGCTTTGCACAGCATTTTTCAGAGCTTGTTTAGTCAGTATATCTGGCCATATTGAGTTGTTTTCATGTATAGCCTTCTACTAGACGGCAAAAGAAATAATTTACTGCAGGCCTTTCTCTTTAAAAAAAAAAAAACACATATAAATCTTTTTTTTTTTCCCACATTTCCGGTGGACATGAAAGATGAGGAATTTTATTAGAAAATGAAGAAGGAACAGAATATCTCCAACAGGGAGTTCATGCAAAGGAAAACGTTCAAGTTACCATTAGAATTACTTGTCCTTTTTCTGCTTTCGATTTTCCTAGTTTATACTTTACATACATATCAACGACCGCACACACATGTACAACTGCGAGGATACTGTAGTAACCTTCTTTCTTTCGAAAGAAAAAAAAAAAAAAACAGGTAGGTACTGTTTAAGCCTACGTACACGTTTTGTCTACTTGGATTCAATCTATTTTATGGCTTACCATTTCTTTGTATCCTTTTTATTTTCTTTCGTCAACTGCTTTTCCTGTGACTATACTGTTGAACCCTGTTTCTCTCTTCTCATGCTCAGATTTCTCTGCTTTCCAATTTTTTTAAAAAAATTATTATGTCAAAATATATAATAAATAATATACACAATTAATATATGATATATAATATATCAAACACACGTGTGTCTGTGTGTGTTCATATGCATATAAGGCGTATATATGTACGTAAGTATGTTAACACATTTATATATATATCAACATACATACATCCATGCATGCATCTCCGAGTTATGGAAGGTTTCAAAGCCAAAGGTGGCAGATTACCTCTCTCTCATTGTACATGGGAATTTGAACAAGGACCATGGGATAGGCTAGCGTTCCCAACTCCTCGTCCTCTCTAACGGGCTCCCATTTGTAGATATTTTCTGGCTTCCGGCGGAAGACCTTAACATAGAAGCTCACGAGCCCCATGGAGAACTTCTCGATGAACAAAATCACCGACATGATCAGGCACAAGATGACCGCAGCCCTTGCCACCGGCACCAGCACCATTGCTCTCACCTGCAGCCATATCAATCCAATTTGGTCCGGCACAACGTCCCCGACTGATGCGAAGACGAGCTCGAAGGCTTTAGCAAGCGAGAGTGCAAGAGGGCGATAGGCATGGGCTACATTGCAAATAAAACAAAGCAGCAAGCCGTCAGCAGACAGTGTTATGAGTCATTAATTAGAGTGTGACGGATTGGAGTCAGAATCGCTGTACCTTGCGATGCCATGGCCTTCTCTTGCTTCCCCTCTGTACAAGCTCTGCAAGATAAATGATAGAGAGTGCGACCTCTCTTTGGATGGCTCAAGCTTTTATACAAACTCCATTAGAAAAGCATATGAGCCTTTTAAATTTGCACGACTCTTCCTTTGAGGAAGGTGGCTGCATTTAGAATGCAACCTTGTTCGAACATCTCAGTTCTCTGAGACATTTAAGCATGTGTCTAAGAAAAGAATTGCAATAATTTAGTGGTGATATGGCTGCAATCTCACTCCCTCTCTATCCTAGTTGTTGCTATGAAATAATAATTGGGATGAGACAGGTAGAGAAATAATTCAGTAGTAACAAAAGGTGATAGGCTGTTTATGTGAAATTATTTCCTCCAGTGATATAAGACTGGCACCATATTGTACGTCCGGAACAAATCGATATGGATGGACTTTAGAGATGGGCATCCTTTCCCATTATGATTAATTTTTCACCCAGTTTGTGATTTACCTCTTAGAAAAACTTCTGCAGTTCACCCTTATCATGAGTTCTAAAGAAGCAATTGAAGCCACCTACCAGGAAAAGAATTTCCTAAAGTTCTCTTGAAAACTTAATCTCAATGTCAGTTCGAGCATTCGATATATAACTATGCAGTGCCAGTACTTATACTATACTCCTAAATGATGTTTAGAGAATGCAATCCATGGTTGTAGATCTAGTTATGACACAAATGGGACACAATTAAAATGGTATTTTGTTAAGGTCATTTGATAATTCACATGTTTTCCATAATCCTACATAGTTCTTTATCGAATGCCATGTCGACAGTTCCTGAGAACAGCTACTGAAACATGTTTTCTGAGTTTTATTTAATTACTTCCCATTTTTCCTTCCACCAAAAAAAATCCCTCCAAAAGAATTTTGCTTCCTATTGCTGTATATGTTCTTAATCATAGAATTTCTGTGACTAGGATTACACCAGAAGAATTCTCATATGATTTTTAAAAGACCCTTGATAGCTTAAGCAATAGTTCTGATTCTTTCAGAATGATATTTAAAAATTCTTTTGAAGTTTTTTTTTTGAGAAAGAAGTAAACCATTTCAAATAAAATAATCTTGCTTTCTAGCAACTTCAGAACTACAACATATATTCATCCAAGAAGAAGCTTCCACTCTTTTAGTCAATTTTTACTAATGTGCACTACAAGGAATCTGGAAGATCTCAATTTAAGGGTAGGTTTCAGAAGACAGAGTCACTTTGTTTCAGATCTAAGGTAGCACTTGGAGGGTGTTTTGTTAGTATTTCAGAAAAGTTTGATTATATAGTTGACCCTTCCATATAATTGCATCTTATAGCATGCTATCCATTCCATTGATAAGTATCTCTTGTAGTTGATCCATCCATAGGGTGCATGCAGTCATGGACATGCATCCCTTGTAGGCCTCAAATATTAGGCTTTTTTCATCCATAGTTTTGGGAAGTTGTTCAAACTATGTGCCCCAATTAACTTTGTTTGGATCCCACGAGCTGGCATAATCAGGGCGGCATTGATTCCATGGATGCAAAGCTATCTACTCAAACTAATTAATTGCAGCAGTATCCAACGTTTTAGACATGTCCTCTTTTATGCAATGATCGAACCAAAAGGACTAGTTTTTTCTTAGCCTTCAGTATCCAATGTTCTAGGGCAGGATCATTTCTGCAAAGTTTTTCTTTTTTTTTTTTTAACCATTTTTTCTTCTTCTGTTCCCCCGTTTTAAACCCCTTGACTCAGGTTCCTAGTTACAGGTAGGTTGTTTCATCAGATTATATGCCTCCCTAACAATAAAATTAATGTATGTAAAAATTATAATGGGTTCTTTGTTTATCTAGCATGACAGAATAAGCTACCAGGAAGGTTTGGTTCAAGTGCCTATTTTTTTTATTTGAAGGAAAGTTGAATTCTTTTTTAGATTAAAAAAATCTTGTAACTCAAGTTGGCAATCCTCCTTTTCCTCAAAAAAAAACTCGAGTTCACAACCTATGGAAGGAGGAACTGGAAAATTTATGTGCCAAGTGGTTTGAGTAATCTGGCTCATGTATAAGGGCCGCACAATTTCTGATGGACTTAATTGCCTTCATGCATGTCTGTCCACTTAAAATAAATTTTATAAAAAGAGATGGAGACAAGAAAGAGTGTATTCAATCTAAATTATAAAGGTTTCTTAATTACTCTCGTATCCATCCTTGAATATGACTTAAGGAGGCTTGCCTGTCTTCTTGTCTTAAACGCAAGTATCACTTGTGCCACTCAACATCATGGATGAGGCACATGCTCACCATCACATCTCTTTGCATCGGATCTCTCCAAGGTGATGGAAGATAATTGTTGGCGCCCCACAAGAGGCCATGTCCAAGGGGACCCTTGAAGTAACCACTCAATGTCTCCTTTCTCTCTCTCTCTCTCTCTCTCTCTCTCTCTCTCTCTCTCTCTCTCTCTCTCTCTCTCTCTCTCTCTCTCTCCCGAATTATTTTCAAGATCTGAGAGAGTTATCAGCTGTGCACTAGCTCAACGTCAGGCATTCACCGTTGAAAAAGCTTAAGCAACTCAGCGGAGGACTGGCCTAGACTTTTAAACTCATGTTGTACCGGCCCCTTAAATATTATCAGCTAATATAGGTGTCACATCCCGAACTTAGCATCCCATTCGATCATGCGATGAGCCACATAAATCCTAAAATATATTCTAGAAATCATACAATATTTTTAAAACTCTACTACCACTTCAACTTCTAATAACATTATAGATCACATTTCATAAGAGAATACCTAATAATATAATTCATGTAATTACCAATTTGATTACTTTTAAATTATTCGATCAGTATTAATTATTCTCTATTGATTTATTACTTCACCACGAAACCTATTATGAAACCCAGGTGTTTGGGCTGAAGTCGGCAAGCCCAGCCGACTTCAAACCAACGAAACAAAAAAAATAAGGGGAGGCGGAGTCGAAACATTGGAGGAGTACTCATCTTTTTTCTGGCCAGGGTTTTTGCTGGAAAAGTCAGGGAAAGAGTCGTAGATGGGAGGGGAGTGGTCGGCAATGGGGTTGAATGGGTTGGGACTCCGATTGGCGGAGTCTTTCCTCTCCAAACGACAAAAAGAGTGTCGGTGTCTCCTTTTAAATTTCCCTCACCACCACCGGTTCGAACCCATAGAGTTTTCCCCACCGTTGTCCTCTCCGGTGAGCAACCAACAGTTCGTCGAGGCCGGTGAGTGTCCTTTTATTTTTTTAGAAGGATTTAATTGGGTTTTCTTTGGATTTGTTTTGATTGGATTTTTCTTCTTTGGATTTCCAATTTGTTTGGAGCCGTGGACCGCAGGTGGCCGCGTCGCCACCCTACTCTGGTCCGTCAAGCCCTCACCGACAACCACTCCCTTGGCCGCCAACAACCATGGGGAGTCTTGGTTGGGTTGAGCTGAGGGGGGAACAGGGATGGTTCATGGGAAGAGATGAAAGAAAGAAGGGAAGAAGGAAAAAAAAATGGGGGCCTCTGTTCCATGAGGGGAGAAAAAAAATGGAAAAAGAAAATGGAAAAATAAAAAAATAGAATAAAATAAAAGAATAATTAAAAAAAATAAAAAAGAGGAGAGAGAAGATGAGGAGAAAGAGGAGAGAGAAAGAAGAAAGGATTAGAAAGTCTTTTTCTCGAAATTTGTACAATTAGATTTTTTCGGGTGAATCGTAGAAGAATTTTAAATAAATTATTTATGTTATAGGGGAACAATCTCATGAGTAGGAAGTGTTGAGCAGGTTCCGGGTACAGATTGATACTAGGTATTTTGGGTTAGCTCTTGAAGGTAAGGATCTCTGGACCTGTTCACCAGTTATATATCTATGTTTATTATGACATGGTTTGATTCATGCACATATGCATTGGCATGCATGATTTATTTTTGCATAATACAATTGACCTTTCATGATGAGCAGTATAATTGTTGTTATTTATATTCATGTATACCATGTTTTATCAAATAAAGTGACATTTGTATGGGTTGGACCAAGATACCAGTTATTAGAAAGCTGTAAATGATATGATTTGGCATGATGATGTGGAAGGATAAAGTGTTAATGGTATTTGGACTAGCCATGCCACGGTGGTACCGTGGTTACACAACCTGAGCCACAAGCTTTGTACGTGAGTTAGCCTGACCATGAGTAAATGGTCGATTATGAGACTAGCCAGACCATGAATAAATGGTCAATTATGAGGTTGCTAGTTATGGGCTGGAGCATGACTGTGGTTAGTCCAGAATCTTAAAGAAGATGGATGATTAAAATCAAAACATAAAAAGGACACATGATTTTGTAAAAAGGTTTTGTTGTATATGACATTTGAGTTGTTTCGTTGTGATGTGGCACGATCGCTGACGTGAAGTCCCTATCAGATCCAGTCGGATGCCACATTGGCAGAAGTTACCACGTCAGACCCTCTCTTCGAGTTCCTTCGCCAGGCGACTCCCTCGAGGTCAAGCCCGTTTTGGCCGAAGTCAAGCTCCTGCTCTCTTCAAGCTCCTTCGCTGGGTGGCTCCCTCAAGGTTAAGCCCATCTTGGCCGAAGTTGAGCTCCTGCTCTCTTTAAGCTCCTTCGCTGGGATGCTCCCTCGAGGTCGAGCCCACCTCGGCCGAAGTCGAGCTCCTGCTCTCTTCGAGCTCCTTTACCAAGTAGCTCCCTCGAGGTCGAGCCCATCTCGGTCGAAGTCGAGCTCCCACTCTCTTCGAGCTCCTTTGCCAGGCAGCTCCCTTGAGGTCGAGCCCACCTATGCCGAAGTAGAGCTCCTACTCTCTTCGAGCTTCTTCGCCGGGTGGCTCCCTCGAGGTCGAGCCCACCTCGGCTGAAGTCGCACTCCTTTTCTTCGGACCAAGCTCTCTTTAGACAAGGGGTCCAGCAGTCAAGAGCCGTCCTCATGACCAAAGCCCGTGGCACTTCGGAAGGTTCAGAAGTAGGAGGAAGGGGACGGCGCCACCTCCCTTGGACGGCGAACCGCCGCCCAAGGACCACGGAGGGGCATCTCCCAGGATGCCATGATTACTCCCGCTGCTACTTACACTAGTTAAGAAAAGGCACCCTAGCCAAGGCACAGCATCTCGCAACCAACCGTTTGTACCACCAGAAAGAGAAACTATCCTAGAAGATTCAAATCAAGGGGGGCAACTGCTCCCCAATCGAGGCCCTGCCAAATTTTTCAAAGTGGAGCGACCAGAGGGGATGTCAGAGCCAGCAATATAACTCCTTATCATGGATGGGGAAGGTACCTGGGTGCACGGCACAGAGCGCTGCCGGACATTGACCTCTCGGTGCCTCTAGAGGGGGAAGAACCCGAGGTAGGTCGTTGTGAGGGTCCATGATCTAAAAGAAGGTTCAAAAGATCTTCAAACAAGGTAAGCAAGAGGGCAAGCGAACGAAATAGCAAGCAAGGGGTAGAGTATTCTGAGGCTACCGGAGTACCCGTCGGAAGGGTCTCAATGGATACAACCATCATCGCTTGAGCTCTCCTCCACCACTGCCACCCTCACTCTACTCTTTCTTTCTAAAGCAAAATCTCCTCCTCCAAGCATGGAGTCCGACCAAAGGGGCCCACAGGAGAGGATCTGTTCTCCTAGATCACCACTGACTTGATCATCGGAGTACCCCCACCGGGATCCCCAGCCCGGGTCTCCTCTTTTTTGCAGGTCCGGGCGCGTGAGCTGGTTCCCAAGCGACGAGGTCGGCATCCGAGGTCATCCCCAAGCTACAGGCCACGGCGGTGTAGGTGGCAACACGTTGCATGACATGATATACTTTTATATCTTTGTTATTTTGAAATTATTATTATTATTAGTGTCTGTTTGGAGATCTTATTGGACTATAAAGCTCACAACCCTCTATTTATTTTCCCTTCTCATAGTTATGCAAAATATTTGAGCTTGGTGATGAATGAGATTCATGAAGAAATGATGAGTAGCTAGAGAGTTTTTAATACCAAGCAAATGAATGAAGGATGACTGAAATTGAATCATATGTGTTGTACTATTTTCTTTGTGTTAGGTTTTTTTTCTTCTGAATTGTGATCAATAATATAATGAAGGATTGAAGTTGAAATGAAAAATCTTTAGGTCTTGCATGATCTCTAGGTTAAAACCTAGGATTTGTGTAGCCGATCGCATAGCCGATTTCGATGCTAAATTCGGAGCATGACAGAATGGTATCAGAGCTTAGGTTATAATCATTTGGGATGGTGATACAAATGGTTAAAATAATAATAATATGATGGTTATTAGGATATGTCAAGAATAATGTCAGAGCTTAGGTTATGATGACATGGGACTGTGGTATAAGTGTTATGATAGATATGAGTGACATCAGAATTCAAGTCATTATTATTTGAGACTTGGAAAGCAAGTACCTTAAGAGGTAGACTATTTAGGAGTTTAAGAAAGACATGAGAGTTGGTTACTTTTAAGGTTTAAAATCTCAATCAAGCTAATTTCGATGATGAAATTATTTTAACGGGGGGAGAATGTGAAATCCAGGTATTTGGGCTGAAGTCGGCAGCCCAGCCGACTTCAACCTAACGAAAAAAAATAGGGGAGGCGGAGTCGAAACAGGGGAGGAGTACTCACCATTTTTTCAACCGGGGTTTTTGCCGGAGAAGTCGGGGGAAGAGTCATAAAGGGGAGGGGAGTGGTCGGCGACGGGGTTGAGTGGATTGGGACTCCGATTGGCAGAGTCTTTCCTCTCCAAACGGCAAGAAGAGCCATCGGTGTCTCCCTTTAAATTTCCCTCATCGCCACTGGTTCGAACCCATAGAGTTTTCCCCACCGTTGTCCTCTCCGACAAGCAACCGACAGTCTGTCGAGGCCGGTGAGTGTTCTTTTATTTTTTTAGAAGGATTTAACCGGGTTTTCTTTGGATTTGTTTTGATTGGGTTTTTCTTCTTTGGATTTCCGGTTTGTTTGGGGCCATGGATCGTCGGTGGCCGCATCGCTGCCCTGCTCCGATCCATCGAGCCCTCCCCGGCAACCACTCCCTTAGCCGTCGACAACCGTGGGGAGTCTCGGTTGGATCAAGCTAAGGGGGGAACAGGGATGGTTCAAGGGAAGAGACAAAAGAAAGAAGGGAAAAAGGAAAAAAAAGGAGACCTCTGTTCCGTAAGGGGAGAAAAAAAAGAAGGAAAAAGAAAAAGAAAAAGAAAAGAATAAAAAAAAAGGAGAGAGAATATGAGGAAAAAGAAGAGAGAGAAAAGAAAAGAGGATTGGAAAGTCTTTTTCTCGAAATTTATGCCGTTGAAGTTTTTCGGGTGAATCGTAGAAGAATTTTAAATAAATTATTTATGTTGTAGAGGAACAGTCTCCTGAGCAGGAAGTATTGAGCGGGCTCCAAGTATAATTGACACTTGGTATTTTGGGTTAGGATCTCCGGACCTGTTCATCAGTTATATATATGTGTTTATTATGACATGGTTTGATTCGTTCGCATATGCATTGGTATACATGATTTGTTTTTGCATGATATAGTTGACTTTTCATGATGAACAGTATGACTGTTGTTATTTATATTTCTGTATACCATGTTTTATCAAATAAAGTGATATCTGTATGGGTTGGACCATGATACCAATTATTGGAAAGCTGTAAATGATATGATTTGGCATGATGATATAAAAGGATAAAGTGTTAATAGTATTTGGACTAGCCATGCCATGGTGGTATCATGGTTACACATCCTGAGCCACGGGCTTTGTACGTGATATAGCCTGACCACGAGTAAATGGTCGATTATGAGACTAGCCTGATCACAAGTAAATGATCGATTATGAGGTTGCCAATCATGGGCTGGAGCATGACCATGGTTAGTCCAGAATCTTAAAGAAGATGGATGATTAAAATCAAAACATAAAAAAGACACATGATTTTGTAAAAAGGTTTTGTCGTATGTGACATTTGAGTTGTTTCATTACATGACATGATATACTCTTATATCCTTATTATTTTTAAATTATTATTATTATTGGTGACTATTTAGAGACCTTACTGGACTGTAAAGCTCACAACCCTCTATTTGTTTTCCCTTCTCGGAGTTGTGGAGGATATTTGAGCTCGGTGATGAATGAGATTCGTGAAGAAATGATGAGTAGCTAGAGAGTTTTTAATATCAAGCAGATGATTGAAGGATGACTGAAATTGAATCATATGTGTTGTACTATTTCCTTTGTGTTAGGTTTTTTTCTTATTAATTGTGATCAATAATATTATGAAGGATTGAAGTTGAAATGGAAAATTTTTAGGCCTTGCATGATCTTTAGGATAAAATCTAGGATTTGTGCGGCTGGTCGTGTAGTCAATTTCGGTGCTGGATTCGGGGTGTGACACTTATCCACCATCAAACTTGAATATTCTGCACAACTCTAAGAAGGAAAGGAAGTAGGGGGTATGAGCTTTATAGCTCAGTAAGGATTCTATATAGTCACACCAATAGTAATATGATTTAAAAATAGCAAGAAAATAATAGTTGTGTAAAGAATCATAAAATATCATGTCATACAATCAACACAACTTAATCATCATGTATA
The DNA here is from genome assembly GCA_021397845.1 of Areca catechu. Classification (NCBI taxonomy): domain Eukaryota; kingdom Viridiplantae; phylum Streptophyta; class Magnoliopsida; order Arecales; family Arecaceae; genus Areca; species Areca catechu. The sequence goes on from CM038041.1 coordinate 13,499,583, forward strand.
ACAAAATCCTTAGTAAAACCATATTTTATCTTTATGTTTCAGTTAAGTCATCCGTCTTCTTTAAGGTTTTGGGCTAATCATAGTCACGCTTAATCCATGATGGGCATATCTCAAAATCGACTATGTACTATCCATCCGTGGTCAGGCTAACCTACGTACTATCCATCCGTGGCTCGACTGTTCCACGTATTATCAGTCCATGGCTCGGCTATCTCATGTATTACTCGCCCGTGGCTGGCTATTCTACATACTATCTCTTCGTGGCTCGGCTATCCCACATATTATCAGCCCGTGGCTTAGCTATTCTATGTGTGGCATGGCTAGTCCAAATACCTTTTCTTCTTGATTATCACTTTATCAAATCTCAAACATATTTTCAAATCATATTTTTTCGAGATTTTCACTGACCGGTATCACAATCCAAATCATCTAAAATAATCATGTTTAATATGAACATATCATACAGAAAATAATAATATCGACAATCATAAATATTCGCCACACAAAATCAAAAAATATAATGCATAAATAATCATATTTATTTCTAAACCGATGATTATGTACAAAAATTCTTACCTTCATTGAAGATAGATTTAACACGCCTGATATCAGTCTATACCCGAATCTTCGACCTAGATGTATAGAACTTGCTCAATACCCTTCTGCTCGGAAAATTATTCTCCTACAATAATAATTTTATTTTTAATGTAAATAATTTTATGGCATAACAACTATAAATCCAAATTTTTTACCCAGACTTCATCCATAATCCGTCTGCTAATACCCTAACTTCACAAATTTTCTAGAAGAGAAATTTTTAAATCTCATTTTTTCAATATTTATTTATTTAACTTGCTCTTTCTTTTATCTCTCATTCATTTTCTCACTCTTCTCTCTCCTCTTCCTCTCTCCTTCTCTCTCCTCTTTCTCTTTCTTCTTCTCTCTTATGTTTCACTCATTTTTTTCTCTCTCCTCTTTCTCCTTCTTCTTTCTCTCTCATTTTTTTTTTTTTTTTCTTTTCTTTTTCATTTTTTTCTTTTTCTTTTTCATTTTTTCTTTTTCTTTTCTCTTCTTTTTCTTTCCTCTTTTTTTCTTTTCCTTCTTTTCTTTTTCTTTTCTTTTTCTTCTTCTTCTTTTCTTTTTCTCTATTCTTCTTCTACTTGGCCCGAACAGGGGACCTACTCTCCCCATTCTTCCCTCCAATATCTCAAGAATCTTGCTAGAAAAAGGCTGGCCGAGGCTACGGTCTATGGCAGCGTGGCCTCCAATCCTAGTTCGACGTCTATCGGTGCGGCAGCATTGAAGAATCGAAGTGATAGGGTTTCCTTCTCCCCTTTTCTTTTTCCATGGAGAGATTCAGCCCAAAACTCCGGTAGTCCTTAATTTGTGAAGAGAAGGAGATTCCTCCTTATAGCCAGAAAAATCTAATTCTAGCTCAATTTGGTCTCCTTCTCAAAGGAGGAGAAGACTCCTATTAGGAGTCTTCTTTCTCTGATTCTATTCTTTCCCTTGTTTGGAGTTATTACATTCTTTCCCCTTAAAATAATTTCATCCTCAAAATTAGCTTGCTTAAGATTTAGATTTTGGTAACCCCCAACCATCATGTCATCCTTAATCCCCTAAATAATTTATCTTTCAAAGCACTTGCATCATAGGATCTTGACATAATAATTATATGATGTCTCAAGATAAGATCGTTTGCATACTGAATTTTTTTGAGCTCTTCCGAAAGAATACTAATCTTTTGATGTCAATATAATTAATTATCCTTGATTAATTCTACAGAAAATTCATGATGGCCTAAACTTTAGATAACCCAATCTTAACATCATCCTCAAGCTTCTAGATGATCCCCTCTTAGAATACTTTCCACATAAGACCTTAGCATGGCAAAATTATATGGTATCTCAATTTTGATCATTACCATCTGCAATACATAGTAATTTTCTTAATTATTTTTCTTCAAATGAACATTAACATCTCAATCCTGAATTAAGATATATAATTATTTATCGATGAACTTTATTTTTCTTGATTAATTCCATAAAAAAATCATAATCGGTCCAATATATTCTTAATCAAAAATTAGAAAAAGACTTAAGCATTAGATAATTACCATGATCTTCAGTATTATTTCTTCTCTTAACCTTCTCCATGATTTTACAATTAGTCTTTTATCTTATAGAAATCTCAAGCCCCCTTTAAATAATGAACTCATAATGTCATAACTAAAAAAACTTGGTATCAAAAATATTTCAAATCCAAGCCCGGTAAAAGAATCATCGCTTGTTTATTCTAGATTTGGAGATGTCCAAAATTTTTTCTTAGAGTTCTCTATACTAGAAGAATCTATTGATGGAAGTTGCATAGCTATACATGCAAACTAGCCAAAAAAATCTACAACATTATCCTTGTTACCAAAATTCAAGTCAACTCTCTCATCATAACACTTTTGAAGCTAGAGTTAATATTCTTAATTAGTTTTAGAAAAAGCTCAAGCCGCTATGCTTTCACCATGCCCACTGATATAATTTACTGAATTGTCTATGTTTATTAAATGAATCCCTCTAAAAATTCACCTTATATTGTGCCAGAAAAATCCAAAGTTACTAAAGTAAAGCTTTCGAGTCTTTTTATCTTGTCCATATCTCAAACATATCATACCAAGATTAACCCTGACTCACTTTCCATATTTAAAGTCATTACATAAATTTCACCATCCTTTTAAGACATCAATAACTCTAGTCCAAGTTCGAATTAATCATGCTTTCCTTGAAAATTTAATTAAACAATCTAGATCAACTTTTCTCTTAAAAGGTTAACTTTAAATCTAATGAAATAAATGACTCTAAGTCAAAATTTTTATAAGTATGATTGATATGTTATTGCTCATAGAGTTGTTTTGCTAAAATTTTTAACCTTCAATTGATTACCACTTGAAATTTTGCCCCCCATAGCTAAACTTATATAAGTCTTCCAAAATCAATTTCTTTGCTTAATGCAATTTCAGTAGCATGATAACTTAGATTTTCTTATAGATCTTAATTTGACTTGGAGTTTAACATATTCATTAATCTTCAACAAATATAGGAAATATCAAATAATGCAATCCAAAATTGTTAGCATAAACTATCAAAGTTTCTACCAAAATGTATATATTATGTCTACATAATATAATCTAATCCACCAATAGAAAGTTACAAATCTATACATTATTCCAAACATATTTTTTCTTATATATTTTCAATCATAATTCATATATAGATTTATCAAAAAATTATCCTTTCTAGTATCATTAAACTCTTTCATAACCTTCACCCTAAACATCTTCTTACAATAGTCCCAAAATTTATAATCAAATAATTAACAAAAAAACTAACATGCTATCCAAAATTGTATCCATATCAAGTTCAAGATTTTAAAATTATTCAATTAATAATTGAACATACATGTTCAGCATAACCCATTAACATAATACACTATATTTCCAGGTCAGCACTTCTAACGCTTGGGTCAAACCTATTCATCAGATGTAAAGATACATCTTATCTAGCTCCTCAATATTCATAATATGCTTAGCATACTCAAATAGCATAATTCATTCAGTTCTTCACACTCATCGTAAGTCAATCTTACTACTTATATTAAAGGCAAAAAAATCATATTTCTTTTTTGCACTAATCATATGTCAGATCCTATGCATAATACCAAAAGATTAGAAATCCAAATCTCGAATATATTCTTACAACATTTATCATATTTTAACTAATCATGACTCTAAGTTCAAATACCTCTTAAGTCATAGTCTGTAGTGATCATAACCTAAATTTCAATATCACTCAAATTATATCCTAACCACTTATATCATAGTCCAAAGTGATCATTACCTAAGTTTCAATATCATTCTATCATGTCCTAATAGCCATCATGTTATTTCTTAATCTCTTATAATATAGTCCCAAGTGATCATAACCTAAGCTTTGATACCACTCTGCCATGTCCTGAATCCAGCACCCTATTCGGCCACGTGACCGGCTACATGAATCCTAGAATATATCCTAGAGATCATGCAAGGCTTTTAAAAATTCATTACCACTTTGATTTTTAATGACCGGTATCACAATCCAAATCATTCAAAATAATCATGTTTGATATGAGCATATCATATGAAAAATAGTAATACCGGCAATCACAAATATTCACTATGCAAAATCAAAAAATATAATGTATAAATAATCATGCATGTCAATGCTTATGTCCAAGGATCATGCAATGTAAAATATATTTATAAATCGATGATTATGTACAAAAACCCTTATCTTCACTGGAGATAGATTTAATACGCCCGATATTAGTCTGCACCCAAATCCTCGACTTAGATGCTGCGAAACTCGCTCAATGTCCTCTAGCCCAAAAAATTATCCTCATACAATAATAATTTTATTTTTAATATAAATAATTTTATAGTGTAATAACTATAAACCTAAAATTTTTTACCCGAACTCCATCTGTTAATACCCTAACTTCACAAATTTTCTAGAAGAGAAACTTTTAAATCTTTCTTTTTCAATATTTATTTATTTAACTTGCTCTTTCTTTTCTCTTTCTTTCCTTTTCTTCCTCTTCTCTCTCTTTTTATCTCCCTTCTCTCTCTCCTCTTTCTCTTTCTCTCTTTTCTTTCTCTCTCCTCTTGCACTATCTCCTCTTTCTCTCTCCTCTTTCTCTCTCTTCTTTTGTCTCTCATCTTTCTCTCTTTTCTTTCTCTCTCCTCTTGCACTATCTCCTCTTTCTCTCTTTTCTTTCTCTCTCCTCTTTCTTTTTTTCTTTTTCTTTTTCTTTTCTATTTCCTTTCTTTTTCTTTTTTTCTTTTCGTTTCCTTTTTTTTTTCCCCTTCTTCTCTTTTTCTTTCTTTTTTTTCTTCTTTTTCTTTTATTCTTCTACTCAACACGAACAGGGGACCTGTGCTTCCCGTTCTCCCCTCCAAAATCTCGAGGATCTCGCCGGAAAAAGATTAACCAGAATTGCGGTCTATGATGGCATGGCCTCCGGTCCGGCATCCATCGACGGCAATGGCATTGGAGAATCGAGATAATAGAGTTTCCTTCTTTGCTTTTCTTTTTTCACGGAGAAATTCGGTCCAAAACTCCGGTAGTCCCTGATTCGTGAAGAGAAGGAGATCCCTCTTATAGCCGGAAAAATTTGATTCCAGCTCGATTTGATCTCCTTTTCAAAGAAGGAGAAGATTCCTATTGGAAGTCTTCTTCCACTGATTCTATTTTTTTTTTTTTTCTTTTTGGTTGTTACAATAGGACTATGATATATATAGCTGACCTTCATCATCCATGCTTCGACTCTACAAACTCAAAAAAAGAATGAAGGCCATGTTCTGATGCAACTGTGGATCACTTTTTTTCCCCCTTTTTTAAACAAACCGTTGCATTTTGTTCGATAATGATATAGCAGGAATCCTAGCTAGCTGGTAACATATATCGCCCACTTAATGATGATAGAAGGCTCTTGACTGGTGGAGGAAGGTGTGAGGACCATGCCAATGGCATTTTGTTGCATAATTGTGTCCAAATCCATTAGTAGCTAGCCATAGCATGCATGTGATGGATGGCTGGCTGGCCGATAATGGGAGAGGACATGAGCATATTGCAACAACTTCATGACATGCATAATTTGCCATCCGAGTTACACCGTTATAGGAACCACTGCCACGAATTAGTTTAGCATGGATGCTTGGTCTAGAAGGGATCTCTGATCAGATCCAAATTAAAGCTTTTTTTCAACCTGGATTGAAGTGAGAGAATGGCTAGAAATGACAAAAGAGAAGGCCATATATAGTACACACTCGGTCAAGAGACAATTTGATCTTATGCCTTATTGGCTTCGTCATTGGCTTGAAGGCTTTCTTCGCATGGTGGATTTATTATTGACCGTCCGATATGCTACAACAAAGGTGGCGCTGGCTGAAACAGTACTAGTTGGAAGCCAGCCGCCAAAAAAGAAACACTTGAAATTAATTATACTGTGGACTGGAGGCTGTCAGCTCACTCCACTTGCCATGACCGGAGCAAGCGTGCCGTGAAAATTTTAGGAGAGAATTCATCCGCATTCATTTTCTCCACTTTCCTCTTCATCAAATTTTATTTACTCTTCTGACGTTTAATTGCATAACTTTTCTTAATTATCATGCTAAGTAATCGTTGATTAGGTTGCAATCCATTGCAAAACTACAGATGCCTTGTAGGATCATTGAGTATATATTAGATCACTACATGACGCGGATCGTCGGTGATGTTAAATCCAAGATCAACTATGATCATGTTTGGATCACCAAATACATCATCATAAAAAAATATGAATTTTTAAGATTTGATCTATTTAGTCCTATGCTAATGGAGCTGCCACTCATTTTTTATTACATGTTGTTGTTTCTTTGTTTTAGGTTATTACTTCGCTAGAGATATGGTATGTTTATCTCGAAATTAATTCTGCCGTTGATCGGGTTACTTTGTTTGTTGTTCAACATTTTGATGATATGATCTAGACTAGTCTTGAGTTAGTCCCAGGATCATTTAGCAATATTTTATTTTTTAATTTTATAAGATGTATTTATATCAGATTTGTATGAATACTTTGACGCATCAAAAAAAAAAAATCTTATTTATGATGACCCATTGGATTAGAAGGCCAAAAGCCGATTACCCGATCTAGTTACGAGCAACTCTCACACAAAAGCTACCTTGCGAGTAGGGGTGGCAATCGGGTTGGGTCGGTCATGTACTGGTCGGGTCAAAAAAGTCTCAACCTAAACCTGACCTATTTATTAAATGAGTTATAATTTAAAACCTAAACCTGATCCATTTAATAAACAGATAACCTGACCCGACCCGTTTAACCCGTTTATTAAACGGATAACCTGCTAACCCGACCCGACCCAACATGTTTAACCCATTTAATAATTGAATAACATATTTATCCAATCCAACCCGACCTAACCTATTTAATAAATAGATAATATGTTTACCTAACTCGACTCGATCTGATCCGACTCGTATATTAAATGAGTTAAACGAGTTAAATAGGTTAGATCTAAAAAATCTGAATCCGATCCGTTTATTAAATGGATTAAATTGATCGATTCGTTTACGATCCGAACCTATTTATTCCAAACTAAATCTGTTTATGATGGATCAAACATGGACTAAATTAGCAAGTCAGGTCATAAATTGTCAGCCATGCTTGCGGGTGAACTCAAATGGGTGGGATATATAAAAATTTTTAGTTGATAATTTTTTAATCTATCTGCAACGTAAGTGGATATTGGTTTTGTCCATCTAGTCAAGTGCCGTACTGATGGCAAAGTTTTTTAAATTAAGACATCGTTCAATCATCCTGTAGGAGACCACGATCATAATAATTTTGTTTTGTTCATCAAAAAAAAAATTTCTAGGTTTCCACCGTTTTGCTACAAAAGAAAATGGTTAATCCTGGCTGAAGCCAGGATATGGAAATTTTAGAAAGCAACAAGATTTTTTTTGAGACCTAGATTATATACATGAACTTCGAGTTTGAGATTTTAGCTAAACATGGTAAAACTGAGATTACCAAATCAACTGTTTCAGACATCGAGTTCAAAGCTTGTTAATTAAATGAGATACCAAAATATTAATTGTTTTATGATAGTGAACTTTTTTTTTTTTAAAAAAAAAAAAAATTGATTAAAGACAAGGTAACGTAAGTACGTAACTTTCAGTAAACATTATGTACGCATCTTAAATCCTGGAGCCTTAACTTTGTGCCAATACATTCCACATTCGAGCAATGATTCTCGTGAATGATTCAAATAATTTCAGGATAAATCTTGAAATCTGGACGTGGGATATTGGGGTTACTAAGAACTTTTTCTTTGGAGGAACTACCAATCCTGATGGTCCAATTGGCGTAGAATAGTGTTGGAATGATATACTGAGTCATGTCCGCTATGAATCAAATATTTTTTAACAAAGTGAGGCTCTCATGATAACACTAAGAAAAGTAGCCATGCTTGAATCCCCCCACCCCTCCTGTAAAAATAAAAAAAATACCATGCCCAGTTCCACGTTGCACTAGGAAGTGAGCAAAGCGAGGAACAAAAATAAACATTTTGGCGTCGCCCGGACTCGAACCGGAGACCTTCAGTGTGTTAGACTGACGTGATAACCAACTACACCACGACACCACCTTGTGGTTTCTCCTTTTATAAGGATTACTTATGTTGTTTTATTGGCCTTTTTTATATTAAATGCGGACCTCCGGCTAACGCAGAGATGATTATCATGGCAAGCCCTAATTCCTATTTCATTCAAGATCATTGGATGGAAACTATTTTTAGAAAGATTAGATTAATTTAATCCATAAACATTCCTTGAATCCTCCTACAAAGTGCTTGAATTGGTTTTCTAGTTTTCAAGGATCAATCTTCATAGTGTCATAGCCGGTACTATGATTTTGTTTAGGTATTCCTACATATGGTTAATGAAAGATGATTGAATGATCGTGGCCTGGAATTTTGCTTGGCCGCTCCCACTATAATTGCTACTCCTCGAATCCCCCTACCGAGTGCTTGAATTGGTTTTCTGCTTAATTATTAGCAGTTTTTCCAACATGTTCTCAAGGTGTTTGATGAAATGGTGATTGAATGGTTCGATGGCTAGCACTTGAAGATTGCTAACAATTATTAGCTCAATTGATGGATCTAGGATCCAGACCTACATTATTATTGTATTACTCGAATAAATATAGTTCATTCCTTTTCCGGTTGGAATCTATTCTTTATATAACTTTTTCTTTTTTACCTTCCATGACGCATTCCCATCATTCAAGCAGAGAAGAACATTAAATTCCATTGTTGGTGTAGATCCTACAATATCTGCAGCTACAAAACCAGACACGGTGCAGGCTTCCTCCTCTATGTGTCCGATTGTCCATCTGAATTCCACAACCAGATCGAATCTTTTTCCTTTCCACAATCCCAAATAGATATTGATTGGCGAAGATCTAAGTCAAAATGAGAAGACGCAGGTAGAAATTCTGATCCCTATCCTCAGAATGAGCAAACACACAGAAACCATCCACGCTATCTTCAGAAACATGATCACATAAAATCAGCATTTGCTTCCTTTCGATATGATGCATGGATTTTCCAGCTAGTGATCAGAAATTTGCACATCTTTTAGAATCCCCGCCGCCGCCGCACCCCCCCTCCCCCCCAACAAAACGCATTTGCTTTCATTGCAGTGAAGGGCATTTGTTACCCTGTTACTTCTTTCTCCATACTCCATGGTCCTTTAATTCTTCAGCACATTCAATATGACAAAAATGAATGACTCTACTTTTCATAAAATTTGATGGATGTTATTACAAATACCTCATCAACAAATATGATGGATGGATGAAGACAAAAAGAATTGTACTGGAAAAAAAAAAAAGACCATGTTGAATGGATCAGGCAGTCCAAATGGCCTCTATTTCTGACTGGGGATAATGGTTCCCACATGACCAAAGCCCATGATAGAAAATGCGATGGATTGAGGGAAGATGTAGATAAAAATGTAATCTTGTCGGTGCATGCAGTCATAGCATGCAGATATCATGAGGAATATCGCAAGCCCAAGCTCCAGGAGGTGAAATCTGACAATGATAAAACAACAAAATCTTAATTACTTTTGGGATATGAATTAGGAGTAAGAAATTTTAATTGATCTTCTTCCTCTTAGAGTTGGTGGTAAATCTAAAAATTTTGATTGATCTTTTTTCCTCTTAGAGTTTGAGGTCAATTTGATTTAACTTAAACAAATGATGATTCTTAGGATCATAAGAAGGGAGTATCAATAGGTTTACCTGTCCCAGAACTTGAATCGAATTTCTTGCGTGACACTAATATTTGGTTTTGTCTTCAACATATCTCCTAATTTTTCTGTAACAACCCATTCATTAGCTCTCCCTGCTTCTAATAAGCCAATGAGGACAGCTTTACATCGGTGCAGGCTCATGACATTCTCAAATAACACCCAGAAGATAATTAGGTGGAAAGAGCTGCAATAAAACAAAGCAACATTACAAGAATTAAATAGAAAAAACAAATCGTGCATTTCTTTTTACAAATAATAGTGGAACCCCACCATTCTGAGTTGAGTTCGAAACACTTCCCCGGTACAGGCTCTGATTAAAGTGGTGCCAACAAACAGACCAACTTCTGCCAGCCAAGCATGAGATATATTGCATGACATGGAAGTGTTGATGGCTCTAACTATAGCAGATATTAACGTCCTCGATCAAGTTTGGAATATCGAAGCATAAGCAACCATGATATCAATACAGTTCCCATGTAATAGAAGGAAAAACCCATTTTGTTGTGAGAAACCAAGACTAAATAAGGTTTTTTAACATGCGTTATTCTGAGGCTGCAAGAAGGTTGAGCAGAATTGGATCAGACCTGTATCCGAATTTACTTAAACCTGATTAAGATCAAATTTTAAGACCCATGGATCATGGAAGGTTCCCAAATGAAGACCAAATCTTAGCGGAGATTCACATAGATCTCATGAAACCTGAGCAGGGAATATCCAACTTGACAAAATTAGCTTGAAACTCGAGGGTGTATGTATCCCTTGGAGTGAATCAACCAAACCTTTTCTAGAAGAGATAAGGTTTGATCCAGACAAACTGAATGATGACTTGGATCTGGATCTAAATATTTTAACCTGCAACTAGCCTAGGTCAAGTTGGACTTCTACCCAATTCAATCTGCTTGCGGTCCTAATCGAAGACCAGGAAAAACAAGGACAGTGCTTCCTCATGATGAAAATAAAATGAATAAGGTTGAATACTGGAAAGCAGTTTGAAGTAGCAAACCTTGGAGTTCCAACTGAGTTGAGAAGAGTAATTGTTGCTGGGACATAAACCATTCCCCACTTTGGAATCTCAACTTCAGGGAAGAAAGCTGATAAAGGAATCACCACACAATAAAAGAAGAAAGTGACAACATGAGATATAATTCTCCGTGCAAAGAAGAAGTTGTAGATCACATGTAGTTTTTTCCAGATGGATACTTTCTGCATCACAGAAGGAATTTAAGAAGGTCAGCTGTAACTTCTTTCTTACAACTATAATCATAAAATGCTAATGGTCTATGATGCATGACATCCTAGATATGATTTGACATAAAAGCTTTGTGCACTTGTGATATGTAATGCATGCCCGCTTTGTGGATGGAGGCCACACAAAGCACATAATGTTTTTTCATTTGTTCTAACATCTGCTTACTAAGGAAAGACTGACCTTGGCCTTAACAATATCCCAGAACATTTTCCGAAATAAAACTGCTGGCCCACAAGCCCAACGATGTTGCTGAAAACGATAAGCCTTGAAAGTGCTTGGTAACTCACTTTTAACCTGGAAAGCCAGAAAAGGACTTGTGAGAACAATAACAGTTTAATGTACATTATTGGTGTTTAATCATGTCTTTGGTGTTTAATCATATTAAATATATATTTTATCTGTGTTTAATCATGTCTTTGGTGAAGTAGGGTACTAATGAATAAAAGAACTAGAATCATGGAATGATTAGTAGGTGGCAGCAGATGAAAAAACCGGAACAACACAGGTTCTCTTTACAGAAATTAGGGGATTGATGATGCCCTAATTATAAGAAAATATAACAATTATACACTGCTTTAACCCATTTAACTAAATTAGTGTATCAACTATCAAGTGTTTCAAACATATTACTTTGGAAGAAATACCTTAACATTACCAACATATACAAATTTCCAGCCTCCAAGACCTGCTCTAACAGCCAAATCCATGTCTTCTACAGTAGTTCGATCTTTCCAACCTCCTGCATCATTAATTGCTTGAATCCTCCACACTCCAGCAGTCCCTATATCAGAACAAGGTTCAAGAGTCAATTTTAGCAAGTTTAAATACATAAAAGGTGAACACTACTGCTTGGCAGCTTGTGTAGCACCATTCCAATGCTAGTCATTATTTAGATTCATGTGCATTGCATTGTTCAGAAATCAGTTAGTTAATATTTTTTAATATAAAGCAGGCTTATTGAACTGTTCTTCCTCCTTTTAAGAGGCTTTCCCCTGATTGTATATGTTGTGTCTCACTTCTTATGAAAATTTATGGATGATGGAATGAGAAAGCACCCTCTGCGAGAAATACTCTAGCTCCATATCAAATATAGCTTTAGTGCTTTATTAGAAAAAATAGTTCCAAGTCAACTTTTATCATATAATCTTTATGATGTACCTACAATGATTTTTTTTAATCCTCTCATTGAAATGTGCAAACAAATGTAACTTTTCACGTTGCCTTCAAGCACATGATTTCATCGGGAAGCCAGCAAAGTAAGCACACATATATCCAGTATTAAAACTTAGAATTGAACAAGATTCTACCATTATAACCAAAAAATGCAAAGATTGAAGACCCAGATTCCTGCTCCACTTTGAAGTGGTAATCCATTGACATCTCTTGAATTCTTGTCATCAAGCACTCGTTGGCATTCACTACAATACCACAAAACGAATACTGCCATCACCTTCTCAATAATTTGCATATTTAAGAATTTCAAATAGAAAGATCTAGCTTTATAAAGTAAGATTCTCTCCAACATTTCCCTCAGAAAAAGAAAAACAATTCTCTCCAATATAGTATATTTTATAGATATGTTTTAATTTGCCTGCGAAAGAGATAACATATAAAAGTCATAGTTTATTCAAGCTGGATAATGCCACAGTACAATGGTTCGTGTTAATATTGGTTACTATGTGGAGTTTGGAGTCTTAACTTTTTGTTGTAATTTAGTAGAAGTGCTGATCCAATCGCATAAGATGCATCTAACAGCTGTGACAACAAGACTTACCATTTTGTTTTACTTATTTCAATAATGTGGCACGACTCCATTTCTAGTTGTGCTCTCATCATATGTCATCAACATTGTATAGCAAGAGTTGGTTCATCAAACAGAGGGATTCATGTAGATACTATTAAGGTAGTGGTTTTAAATACCCTGAAAGCTATACTGTTTTTTTCATGGAATGGGCTAACATACCTGTCACTCAGGACAATAGAAGTCTTATTTTGTCTTGGTCCATTTTTGACTCAAATCCCCGCCATCCCACTAGTCTTTTAAACCTTGTTAATCACTATTAGGAGAAATAGTTTGAAAAAATAAAAGAGGATCATCTCTGCTGGTCTCCACCAAATTAAAAGAACAAAATGAAAAAGAAGAAAAAAATGGGAACAAAATAGGAAGTAGAAAAGGAGAGCATGCTGCCTGCAGCAAGGTCAGAGAATATGCAATAAAAAGAGTATAATTAATATAAGAGAACCACTGAAATGATTAAACAAGGATCATCATCAAAAAAAAAACAAAGAAAATGAAAAGAAAATAAAACCAGGCTGATGATGTTTTTGAAGTTGTTAAATGTAGTCTAAGATGCAAATTGATTTTCAAATCAGCACTAAGCATTAGGAATATTGATTAAACAACAATGCCTAAAAACTTATTTGCACATGAAATATCTCCAACTTTAATACAACATACCCTGCTAAACTAGGTCATATACAATATAGGTTGCAATTTTTCTACACCCACACACACACACACATGTAGCAGTTTCATACAGTGAATAATGTACATTGCACATTAAGACGTACACGGAGAAAAGACAAATCGAACATTGTAACTAGACAATGACAACAACTCTAACATATAAACAAATGCTAATGCTTATCTATAATTCTTTTTACATTTTCAAGAGAAGCTTAAAACACATTTTCTAATGCAAAATCGAAAGCATACAAGTATACATACAATGTACTAGTTTACTACTTTAATCAGATCTAACATATCCATCCCTTATTTCGAAAACACAAAATACACATAACACTTTAATCATAACTGTTTGACTTGTTGATATAAAGGATAGCAATTTTCTCTTTCAAGGTCAATCTTGATAGCTAGGGTTTTTATTCAATAGGAGAAAATTACTGTAACAATTAGCTTTCATCCCATTGGACAAAAGCATGATTTAATCCTACAAACAGATCATGGGATGAAAATCCTAGAGGTTTCCAACCCACACGGCAGACAAATAAACATGCATAAGAATTAACTGGATTTAAAAGTACAAACCAGGAAAAAGTCAAATAAAAGAAACACAAATTAGATTAGAAACATACATACACACTTACATTGTTGGGATATCCTGGTTCAACTACGAACCAGGTTCCAGTTCGACTTATCGAAGCCCCGGTTCTCCGGACTACAGACTTCGGACTAAGCGAAGGCCAACTGCAAGCAACTTAAGGCTTCACACCGAACTACAACATCCAAAGGCCAGTCCTTCGGGTAGCACCTTCGGCCCCGGCCGAAATCTGAACTACTCATCGACTTCCGAAGACACGAACTTCGGTCCCCGCCGTAGACATGATCTCCGGCCTCGGAGAAATATCAAGCCTTCGGTCCACGCAAGGGGAAACCCGAAGCTTGAACCACAATCTATTCTAAAAAAGAAAACTGTAACCAACGGTTACAATCGACACTCATCATGCCATGATCATGGCGCGCAATTCCTGCAGCCATGCCTCCGATCTGGCCGGAACCGCTCATTGACAACCCACGATCACCAATCATGGGAGAAATTGGCTCCCCATGATCTCCTGGAAAAGAGCGGGCCACAGACCGGAGGCCATCTTTTAAATATGGGTAAGAAGGATGGCTCGAGAGGTATGCGTGAATAATCTCGCACATATACACTTTCAATCTCCAAGAACTCTTTTTCTCTTCCACTCTCGACATCTTCCCCATTCTGTGGCTGGAATCCGTCACTGACTTAGGCATCGGAGTGTCCTCCGCCGGAACACCTCCGGCAAGGAACCTATTTTGCAGGTGAACCAGGAAGCGGTCCTGCGATGTAGCGGCTCCGACCGGCCGATCCAGGGACTCCATGCCAACAGATTGGCGCACTAGGTAGGGGGAGCGTATTACTAACATTTGTTAAGCTCCCTCCCAGAAAAGGGGAAGAAAAAAAGAATTTTTTGATGGCAAGAGAAAAAGCTTAAAATACTTCTACAAGCCGGAGTCGTGCTCCGTCTCAGGGGGTGCACCCCCGGAGGAGAACGATGTTCCACCTCCCACGGTTGTTGTGGGAGCACAGCAGTTCGAAGCTCTTATGAACCAGGTCGCCAACCTGACGGCCATGATTCAAGAGTTCCAAGACAGAGCCTTTTCGGTGGCAAACCCACCGGCTGTTTCTAGACACAGCTCTTGATCTCGAAGAAGGAGAGCACCACGGGAGGATTCAGCGCATCCCTCCCGTCGTTCTCGGCCCTCTCCCGAAGGCCGAACTTCGAGACTGCCTAGGTCTGCTGATTCTCCACAAAAAAGGAAAAGGCCTAGGCAAACTTCCTCCTCCTCTTCCGAAGACTCCACTCTGGTGGAGAGAGCGCCCAAGCAGACTCCCGATTATGACGGGAGGTTCAGAGCCATCGAATCAGAGATGGCAAGGGTGCGAGAGCAGAGAATGCGGGATCAGAGAGATCCCAAGGACCTGATTGTGGGTGATCTACGCCCACCCTACACCGACCGCATCATGGCTGAGGACATTCCTTGGCACTTCAAGGTTCCCCAGATGGAACCCTACGATGGCATCTCCTACCCCTTCGACCATTTGGGCAGCTTCAAAGCCCATATGATGATTCAAGGAGCTTCGGACGCAATGTACTGTCTGGCATTCCTGGCTACCTTGAAGAAGTCTGCTCGGATGTGGTACTCGAGCCTGCATCCAGGTACCATCGATTCCTTTTCCAAGTTAGAAAAATTATTTGTCTTGCATTTTAGGACCTGCCGTAAGACTCCTCGGAATACGGACACACTCTTCCTCCTTCACCAGAATGAAGGAGGGAGCCTGAGAGATTACACATCTCCAGGTTCAATGCGGCCATGCTTGAGATCCCCGATCTCAACGAGCACGTGGCCATGTCAGCACTGAAGAAGGGGCTTCGAACCTCCAGGCTTACTTTTTTCCTGGACAAGAAGTTCTCTAAAAGCTATGCTGAGCTCCTATCAAGGGCTCAGAAATACGTCGATGCTGAAGAGCAGGCGGCGAATCGACATTTGATTGAAGGGAAACCCCCTTCAAAGAAGAAGAATAACAGGGGGCAATGCCCCCAAACTTCCAATAACAACGGCGGCAGATATGCATATCGCCGGAGAAGCCCTCCCAAGCCCAGAGCATTGGGAGGAAGATTCGACTCATACACCCCCCTCAACCTTCCTCGAGAAAAGATCCTCATGGAGATAAAAAAAGAAAACTATCTCCAACGGCCTCATCCCATGAAGGCCTCCTCTTCCGCAAAGAACAGGAACAAATTCTGCCGATTCCACCGGGACCATGGCCACAACACGGAAGAATGCATCCAACTGAGGGATGCGATCGAGGATCTCATCAAGAGAGGATACCTGGGATGGTACATCGGTCGCCAAGGATCCCGGTCGGAAGTAACTGTTCCCCCGCCACCTTCCGAAGAGGTCGAATTGCCAAATCAAAGGACCACCAACGGAGGTGTAGGGATGATACACCGGCCCGCCAACTAGAGAAGGGATGAAGATGAAGCTTCAAAGTGACTGAAAGAGAACAACTCCATCCTCTTCTCCGATGACGACCTTGCAGGAGTCCGGCTCCCGCACGACGACCCTCTTGTAATTTCGGTCGTAGTGGCCAATTATGATGTACAGAGAGTTCTTATTGATAATGGAAGTTCGACTGATGTCTCAATGTAAGATGCATTCTCCAAAATATGTTTGCCTATACATCAACTACAAAGATCCCCCATACCACTCTCCGGTTTCGGGGGCAACCAAGTTTATGCTGAATGGGAGATAGTGTTGCTTGTAACCCTCGACTCCGAGCCTTGACAAAAGATATTGCCGATCAACTTCATGGTGGTCCAGATCCCCTCTGTATACAACATTATTCTGGGGAGGCCCGCCTTGAACAGGTTCCGGACCGTGATCTCCTCTCACTACCTCTTGGGATGCTTCCCCACCAGGAATGGTGTTGGAGAAGTTAGAGGGAACTAGAGAACGGCACGGCAATGTCTAATGATTGAAGACAGGCATTTCAAAGATTCGACTACCCCGGATCAGCTGGATCCGAGGGATTCAACCACAAACCTTGGTGAACCCATGGAGAGGACCATCCCGATACCTTTGAAAGATGAAGATCCCTCCAGAGTTGTGCAAATCGGGAGCGCCCTTGACGAGGAAACCAGAACGAAGCTGATCCGTTTCCTCAGGGACAACGTCGATGTCTTCGCCTGGTCGGCTTCGGACATGCCCGGGATTCCCGCCAAAGTGATTACTCATCAGCTGGAAGTAACCCCTGGGTACAAGCCGGTACGACAGAAGAAGAGAAGCTTCGCCCCCGAAAGACAGCAAGATGTTGATGAAGAGGTTGGCAAGCTCCTCAAGGCAGGGTTCATCAGAGAGGCCCGCTACCCCGAGTGGCTGGCCAATGTGGTAATGGTGAAGAAAGCTAGCGGCAAGTGGAGGATCTGCATCGACTATATAGACCTCAACAAGGCTTGCCCAAAAGATAGCTTCCCTCTCCCAAAGATTGATCAACTGGTCGACGCTACCGCCGGCCACCAGTTGCTGAGCTTTATGGACGCCTTCTCCGACTACAATCAGATCAGAATAGATCCACAAGATGAGGAGAAGACATCATTCATCACTGACAAAGGTCTCTACTGCTACAAGATGATGCCGTTCGGCCTAAAGAACACCGGAGCAACATTTTAAAGACTCATCAATAAGGTGTTTGAAAAGCAACTGGAAAGAAATATAGAGGCCTATGTTGACGACATGATCGTCAAGAGTCTCCACCGGAGAGACCACATCCGCAACTTGGAGGAGTCATTCAGCGCTCTCCAGCGCTACCAAATGAGATTAAACCCGGCGAAGTTCGCCTTCGGGGTCACGTCGGGTAAATTCCTGGGCTTGTCACCAAACGAGGGGTTGAGGCCAACCCCAAGAAGATTCAGGCCTTGAAGGATATGCGACATCCCTCCTGTAAAAAGGAAGTCCAACAGTTGACAGGGAGGATTGCCTCCCTAAGCAGATTTATCTCTCGGTCCACCGAGAAATGTCTTCCGTTCTCCAAGGTATTTCGGCAATCAAAGGGCTTCGAATGGTCCGAAGACTGTCGTGTTGTCTTTAAGGAATTGAAGAAGTATTTGGAGACCCCTCCATTATTCTCCAAGCCAAAAGAAGGCGAGGTCCTCTACCTGTATCTCTCTGCTTCAGACGAAGCAGTGAGCTCGGTTCTTGTCCGGAAAGAAGAAGACGGGTCCCATAAGTCGATCTACTACATCAGCAAGATCCTGCATGACACAGAAACACGATATGCAAGGATGCAGAAGCTGATCTACTCTTTAGTGATTGTGGCAAAGCGACTACGGCTATATTTCCAGGCCCACGCTATTGTAGTGCTGACTGATCAACCTCTCAAGGCCGTTCTCCGATCTCTGGACACTTCTGGAAGGATAGCCAAGTGGGCTGTGAAGCTAAGCGAATTTGACATTAGCTTCCAGCCCCGAGCAGCTATGAAGGCCCAGGTGCTCTCCGATTTTCTGGCCGAGTGCACCTGGAAGTCTGAAGATGAAACCTCTTCGGATGAAGAAGAAATGCCGAAGGAGATGAAGTCTGTTTGCATGCTTCATGTGGACAGAGCTTCCAATGCTACCGAGTGCGGGGCTGGACTCATGTTGGCCGAACATGACGGCCAGATTATAGAGTATGCACTCCGTTTCTCCTTCCACGCATCCAATAATCATGCCGAATATGAGGCCCTACTCGCCGGACTTCGGATCACCAAAGATCTAGGAGTCCGGCAACTCCGAACCTTCTCTGATTCTCAACTGGTTGTGAATCAAGTCAATGGAGAGTACGCAGCCAAAGATCCAACCATGGTGTAATACCTGGAAAAGGTTCAGGCTTTATCCTCCCAACTGGAACATTTTGAAATTATTCATGTTCCCCGATCGGAGAACTCCCGGGCAGATGCACCGTCTCGACTGGCAACTACAGCACCGGAGTCTCTCGGGCGCATCTTTGTTGAATATCTTGAAACTCCAAGCATTGCCGAAGAGGCTGCAGAGGTGCACCATATTGATACTGAGCCAAGCTGGATGGATCCCATCATCAGATTCTTGAATGAAGGAGAACTGCCCGAAGATAAGGCAGAGGCCAAAAAGATCCGCTAGATGGCATCTCAGTACGTCATCTTAGACGAAACCCTCTACAAGAGATCATTCTCCCAACCACTACTGAAATGCTTCAGACCCACCGATGTAGATTATGCATTGAGAGAGGTCCACGAGGGCATATGCGGGGATCACTTGGGAGGCAGATCTCTAGCATACAAGATTATTTGACAAGGGTATTACTGGCCCTCCATCTAGAAGGACTCAGCTGATTTCGTGCAGAAGTGCGACCAATGCCAGACGTATGCTAATGTGCAGAGACAACCTGCGAGTCACCTGACTCAGTTGGCAGCCCCATGGCCCTTTGCCCAGTGGGGGATGGACATTCTTGGCCCGTTCCCACCAGCATCAGGGCAAAAAAAGTTTCTTCTAGTGGCCATCGACTATTTCACGAAATGGGTGGAAGCCGAACCATTGGCCCAAATCACAGAGGGTAGGGTGGAAAGTTTTGTGAAAAACTCCATCTTCAGGTTTGGTATCCCACACGTCATCATCACGGACAACGGGAGACAATTCGACAATCCAAAGTTTAAGGACTTCTATTCTCGGTACCATATCCAGCATCGGCTAACATCCATTGCTCATCCATAGTCCAACGGAGAAGCCGAAGTCACTAACCGGACCATCCTTCATAGTCTAAAGACAAGGTTGAACGCCGCCAAAGGGCTTTGAGCCGAAGAACTGACCTCTATTCTTTGAACGTACCGAACTACCCCAAGAACAGCCACTGGCGAATCTCCGTTCAACCTAGCCTACGGTACCGAAGCCGTGCTACCTATCGAAGTCTCCCTACAGTCCCTGAGAATTGACAACTATGAAGAGCCTGAGAATTCCGATCGCAGAAGGATTGATCTGGATTTTCTATCAAGCACCAGGCTACAGGCCCAGATAAGAATGGCGGCATACCAGCAAAAGGTCGCCAAGTACTACAACGCGAGGGTGAAGGAGCAAACTTTCCGCACGGGGAACATGGTATTGCAAAGAGCAGAGGTGTCCAGGCCAACAGAACAGGGTAAACTCTCCCCCAACTGGGAAGGCCCATATCAAGTCGAAGAAGTCATTCGACCAGGGACATATCGACTCAAGACCCTGGAGGGGAAGACCCTATCTCGGCCATGGAATGTACAAAACCTTCGCAAATACTATCAATGAAAAAGTTCCAAAAAACTCCTGTACAAAGCTCCTCAACCCTACTCAACTCAGAACGGCTAGTTGCATCGACTGAACGACAACGGCCCAAATGACCCGATCTGAAAAATCGGTCAACTGCGCAAAGGAGAGTCTGATCCACTCACCTTATCGGTATGCCCGACGAGTGCAATGGATGGCCTAACCAGGCCACCAAAAAGATCAAAGGCGCAGGGATGGTTTTCGTAACCTACCCTACGGTGAATCCGAACACACGCCGAGGCGGGCCTGAACAGTCTACCTTAATCACGACAGAAAGTGCACAGAGATGGTGTAAACACCCTACCCTACGAAAAATCCGAACACATGCCTAGAAGGACCACTGTTGTCCTCTCTGTCAACAACAAACACTCCCATAACGGTCCAACAGACCCTACTTCTTCACTACAAACCACAAGTGGTTTATGGAGTCTACATTATGGACAAATCGTGATGCAACACATCGCAGAAAACACACGAAAAGAGGTAAAGAAAAAGATCTTTCATTTCTTTCAATTTTTCTTATAAAAAGAAAAGAAAGAGAAAAGAAAGAAAGAAACTCTCCTAAAAAGAGAGTAAGAAAAAGAAAAGAAACTCTCCTAAGAAGAGAGTAAGAAAAAGAAAAAACTCTCCAAGAGAGAGATAAAAAAAAAAAAGAGAGCAGCAGTAGCAACAGCAAGGTTGGAAAATTTGCATTAACTCCCCGACGGATTTTTCCCGTACCGTCGGGGAGAGACCAGATGGAACGACGAAGGGCCCCCTGGGTTCCCATCCGAACTCGAGTCCGACCCCTCATCGGAGTCGGAATCGAATTCGTGGCCGGGGAAGGGAACGGAGGGTTTGATATTATCCAAGCCTTTCAAGTCATAAAACTTGGAGGCTTTCCTCCGGCACTCCCAAAACCCTTAGTGGAAGGAGTCCAGGGCCACCCCGGTGAGCTCATCCTTGAATGAGGCAGAAGTTCTGAAGTTTGCGATGGCATTCGCCACCTCCTTCTTCGTCTCCTCCGTCGTCGTGGTCACTGCCATGACTTGGGCCCGGGCCTCCCTCAACTGAGCCTCCAGAAGGCAGACCTTCTTCTCGAGACGGTCCACCAGAGGCTCCTCCTCTTCGCCTACAGGTCCAGATGACTCCGAACTTCGCTTCCTCTTGGGATCAATAGCCCTCCTCTTCGCTGCACGACGGAGCTCGGAAGTGCTGAACCTCATGGCTAATAAAAAGAAGACACCAACAGAAATGATGGCCTTCGACAGCACGGGGCAGGGTCCTATTTATAGAAACCCTGTGCCCACGATCGACTGCGGGGAGGCGCGTCCCATGTCCTTCCCGGCCGTATGAAAAGGTGCCACGTATCCGGGGATGCTTCGAGAACCATAAAGTCTCTCGGAAGCCATCCCCAGGACCGCAACCGCCATCGCTTCGAATCCGGAGAAATTCGCATCATGCGACGGCATCATTAATGGTCTCTTTTTGGAAAAAAGAGGCCCGGCAGCTCATAAGGCGCAAGAGATTATGACTGTACAAATTTCGACGTGCCATGTGGACAACGGTGATCCCAATCAAATCCCCCTGATTATTGATTGGCGAGGAGATGACTCCTGTCCGCCCTAACGGACAAGCTAAACATCCGAAGGAAGGCAACGCAATGGAGTTTTGGTCCGTTCGAGGGTTCGTCCTTACCGACTGAATGGCCTTCGGCCATGACTATTCAACCAAGCAGAAAAAAGAACGGTAAAACCGGCTCTTATCGACTGGACAGCCTTCGAAGGCTATCGTTTGACTAAGCAAAAGGAGAAACGATAGAACCATTTCAGGCTACACATGAGGCACAACAATGCATATACAAAGAAAGGAGAATTCATTCCAAAATCTAAGAAAATTGCAATACAAAGTTCATTGGCAATACAAGTAAGAAAGGAAGAAAATACATTCAGAGTGATCTAGGTCACTCAACATCAACAGGAGAAGGCTCCACACCACAGGACTGGAGCAACCTATCAACTTGTTCGGAGAGGATCTCATCAATCTGGGCCGGGAGGGGAGAACCTTCAGCCTAGACTCCTCCAGCCTGAGTCGCCTCCTGGGCCGAGATCAAAGCTGGGATCACCTCTGGATTTTCGACTGGGGTAGCAGTCTCCTTCGCTGGACATGGCGACTCCTCGACCTCCCCTGCGGCTTCGGCCTCCTCCACTTCTTTCCCTTCCTCTCCAATTATGTTGAAGGAGGGGATCTTCGAAAGGTCGAGGTGAGGGAGGGTCTCCTTTACCTTGGAAAGCCCATCATTGAAGCCGTGCTGGTAGGCATACAATGATGCTTCATCAATCTCTGTCTGAAATTGTGAAGACATCTTGAAGTCAGCCACGGCATTGTCTATTTGCTTCCTCAAAGCTTCGGACTCCCTTTTGGCGACTTCGGCCTCCCTCTTGATAGTTTCGAATTATAGGATCGCCTCTTCGGCCCTCCTGGAAGCCAGCCTCCTCCGCCACCTTGGACAGGTTCTCCATCCTCTCCTGATTCTCCCTGGCAGTCCACTACAGGGATTCGATTTGCTTCCTGCTCCTGTTCTACCCTGCCTCTTGTCCCGCTATCCTCGAGTGGGCGCTCTTCAGTTCGCCCTTCAGGTCACGGACTTCATCGGTTACCCGGATAAGACGGTCCTCCATGGATTGCTTCAGCTCTTCGGCTACTTCCCTGGCAGCCCTAACAGTCTGAAGCTCCTCCTTGAGGTCGTAGATGAGGCTGTCCACGTTCCCCAGGCCTTCCTCCATGAAGGTGAAGTCATAGACCAACTACATCAAAAGGAAGAATCGAGGGTCAAATAACTCTCAAGGCAAAGGAGGCGGTGATAGTCATACCTGTTGCAGGGCGACAAAGCCAGAATCGGATACCTTGAGAAAGCTCTGGTTCCGGAGAATTGCCAGGTTACGGGGCTATATCGTATCCTTCAACGCCTGTCTGGCTTCCTCCGGAACCAGCAGCTCTCCCATAGGCGGGAGCTCCGAAGGGTTCGTCGAGCGACCTCCGGCTGAAGAAGCTCCGTAGATGGACTCTCCTTCACTTGCCGTGCTTTGCCCCTATAGGCAGCAGAGGGGCAAACCGACGGTACATCCACTCCTTGAGGCGGGCCCCCCGTTGTGTCGACTGGGGAGGCGACCACTGCTGGAGTTTCGACTGGACAGGGCCTCGCTGGAACCCCTTTCGCGATCGCTGTATTTTCTCCCGAGGCGCCTTAGGAAGACGAAATGCTTTGGTCCCCTTCGGGACCATCTCTCCGAGCTTTCTTCCAAGCTGCAGACCTGGTGGAAGGGGCCTGTGCCACCCTCCTCTCAGAAGTCTGGCGGAGCCAGCTCAAATTGCGCTTCATCCCACCACCTGCAGGCAAAGGGGATCACCTCAGTTAAATGAACTACAGCGAAACCTAAAGAAGAAGAGCAGAAATTTTCACTGCTATACCTAGTGAGGGGAATTTACTAATTCCCGCTCGATGGAGGTTCCTCTCCTCCAACAACTCTCAGATGGGAGCAACTTTCAAGTTGGTCAGAAGATCATAATCCAACTGATCGGCCGCTAAGACTTTCTTTCCATCATTGACGGTCAGGCGAGACTTCTTCCACTCAGTGTCGAAGCCCCATAGGTCGAAAGACAACACAAATACAAAGATAGGTTTCCACCCGTGGATGGCGCTGGGCATATCCTTAATCACCCTGCGGCTCGATCTAGAACCGATCACCCACCATTCGTTGCTGTGGAAGTCTCTCTTAAGGACGAAAAGGGCTGAGAACAAGTTGGTCCTAGGCTCTACGTTGGCGATGCTGCACATGACCAGGAACCCGCAGATGTTCCTGATGCTGTTTGGGGTCAACTGCGCTGGCACCACTTGGTACAAGCAAAAAATCTTAACAAAGAAGGGGTGCAGGGAAAATCGAAGACCAGCCTTCAGGTGATCTTCGTATACATCTAGGCACCCAGGGGGAGCTTTGTTCGCCCGCTCCTCGGGCGCGGGGAGGACAAAGAGAAATTCCTCAGGAATGCGGTAGCATTCCCAAAGAAGGATTGCCTTGCTCTGAGAAACCGAGCTGGGGACCGACTCTGGACCTACTGTATCTCCGGCCCCCGAGGGCCCAACCTGCTTCCCCTGACTCTCTACGGTCTCTTCCATGACAAAGGAATGAAGCAAAGGGGCGGAAAGAGGATTCTACTTGAAGAATAGACTGGTACTCCAGAACGGTTTGGGCGGAGAAAGAGACGAGGTTGAAGACGCTTCCTTGCCCAGACCTTCACCCTTCCCCAAAAGAAAAGTAAGGGTCTCTGGCCCCCCACAGAGGGTTAATTTGACTCAAGGTTACCCTGGGAGGTAACCCACTTACGACTGACCGCCAGGATAAGATCTATCCTTCATCCAACGGGCGGAGAACAACCACCACAACTATCCAAATCCCAACCAAAAGATTGCCTCACCACTGTGCAATGGGACGAGGAGAGATAGCCTCAGGGCCACCTACTTTTCTCCAATCTGGGAATGGCACCTGTCCACCATCTGATTCTCAGATCGTGATGGGCAGCCCAATAGAGGTCCCATAATCATTTACTGCGCCGTCTTCTCAGGAAGAAAGCGACAAGGCCATAATACTCTCACTTTTCGAGACAGATCTTCGCTTCGACAACTGAGAGTAGGGGGCCAACTATTGGAATATCCTAGTTCAGCTACGAACTAGGCTAAGGTTCGACTTATCGAAGTCCCGGTTCTCCAAACTACGGACTTCGGACTAAGATAAGGCCAACTACAAGCAATTCAAGGCTTCACACCAAACTACAACATCCGAAGGCCAGTCCTTCGGGTAGCACCTTCGGCCTCGGCCGAAGTCTAAACTACTCATCGACTTTCAAAGACACGAACTTCGGTCCCCGCCATAGACATGATTTCCGGTCTCGGGAAAATATCAAGCCTTCGGCCCACGCAAGGGGAAACCCGAAGCTTAAACCATAATCTGTTCCAAAAAGGAAACTATAACCATCAGTTATAATCGACACTCATCATGCCATGATCATGGCGTGCAATTCCTGTAGCCACGCCTTTGATTTGGCTGGAACCATTCATTGACAATCCATGATCGCAAATCATGGGAGAAATTGGCTCCCCATGATCTCCAGGAAAAGAGCGGGCCATAGACCGGAGGCCATCTTTTAAATATGGATAAGAAGGATGGCTCGAGAGGTACGCGTGAATAATCTCGCACATATACACTTTCAATCTCCAATAACTCTTTTTCTCTTCCACTCTCGACATCTTCCCCATTCTGTGGCTGGAATCCGTCATTGACTTAGGTATCGGAGTGTCCTCCGCCAGAACACCTCCGGCAAGGAACCTGTTTTACAGGTGAATTAGGGAGAAGTCCTGCGATGCAGCGGCTCCGACCGGCCGATCCAGGGACTCCACGCTAATACATACATACATGTATATAATACTTGCTAATCGTGAAACCATCTGTGATGATGTTTAACCCCAAACAAATTAATCACAGAAGTAGACAAAAGAAAAAAAATTGTGCATCCAATTTTTTTGAAAAAAAAGTTATTTTTTTCCTGCAATACTAAAACCTACGATCAGCTCAATGTGGAAAATAAAGCCCTAATCTTATCTGCCAAAATACAAGATAAAAGAAAAATCCAAACCCCTGCGTTCGAGGGAGCCCAGCTAGTGTGTCCTCGTCGATGACAGGAATGCGAATCTTGGAGGCCTTTCCAATCCCAGAGTGCGAAAGATCAAGGTTTCGTGCTCCAATGGGCTCTCTTTATCTGATTTTGTTTTGATCCGGATCTTAAGAAGTCAGGTGTGGATCCACAAGTAGAAGACCTTTTATTTTCCCATCTCAAATGGGCAGAATTTTTAAAATGTATTGATGCCTTAAACGGTTAAAACCTGTCAACCAGTACATCCAAAATAAATAAATAAATAAATAACAAGGGCCCATTTGGTTCATGGAAGAAATTTTTTAAAAAATATTTTTTTTAAAAAAATTAAAATAAAATTTTAATATATTTAATTGATTAAAAAATAATTTTTTATGATGATTTATATTTAATTGAGATCAGTTTTTTCTAGAAAACTATATAAAATATCTATTATTATTGAACGAAAAGATAGGCTAACTCGGGCTCGATTCAAATAGGACTAGAGATAAGGTGACTGCTAACATGGAGCCAAGTATTGCAAGATCATAGGAGTTAAGTCCTGCAAGATAAAAAAGATCAAAAAGTCTATATATAATGGAGGGTTCTCCGGTGATAGACTCTTCAATGTCTAAATTAGTCTTCCAAGGAGGCAAATAGAGGAGGTTTGAAATCTCCTCTATATATAAGAATAAGGCAGAATAGAGGAAAGAGCTAGAGAAGGAACGAAGGAGGAAGTGACGGAATGGAATATGTGGAAGAAGGGGATTTCAATCCTTATGAGTCCCGCTTCCAGGAAGGTGACACCAGTGAGTGAATTCGCGAAGGCCTGGATATTTTGTGAGATGTGGAAAGTATGTATTATGGCTCGCAAATGTCTTGATGATCACTCGGGATGGAGACGTGTTGCGAGAGAATGACTCTTAGAAAGGATAAGGATTCTTGGTTCTATCTAGTCTCGGCTTTTTATTCTTCACCTTTGGCTCACTTACCTGGAGGATTCTAGGAAAGAAGTTTATAAGCATATATCTTATGCCGAAGAGATATAGTGTGTATTACAAGGGAGCGACATCTGGCATGTTCTAGTTGTTGTAGGCACTCTCATAGCATGGGCTTTATCATGATAGGTAAAGTAGAAAGTAGAGATCGATACGTCTTTACTATAGGGTGCCTCTCAGATGGCAAGCATTAATGGTCACTATTCTTGGAGCATGCACGATTGGAATGAATTGGGGGATGAACTTGGTAATGATTGATATCCCTGAGAAAGTTGATGAGCACATATCTGGCATGGATTGAAACTTCGGTACCATGCTGGACCAACCAAATCCTAATATATCACCTATTATACCCTTAACAGATATAAAATCATATATTTTTCTCCCAAACTTTATATAAATAATAATATTATATTATATAAATATAATATAATATAATATAATAATAAATTATAATAATTTATTATACTAATATAATCCTAATAAATGTATTAATATCATATAAATATAATATAACTATTTTAATATAATAAATTTATTATAGATATAAATATTATATTATATTAATATAATACTAACGTATGTGAATATGAATATATTAATATTAATAAAAATATTATATTAATATAAATATTAAAAATAATATTAATATATTATAGAATATTATAATATTTATATTGATATTAATATTATATTATATTAATATATTATGATAATATTATTATTTAATATTTTATCTTAATCATTCGTTGATATTTTATAAAATTTTAATCATTAATCTTAAAAGAATATTTTTGGAAAGAAAAAGGTCACCACTTTCCAAAATGCCAAAATCTATTTATGAATTTCTACTTCACATGAAATATGGAAAGAATCTTATTATGGAAAGATTTTTTATTCATTCTCCCTCCTTGAAACTCCAACAAAACAAAATTGTTGCTCTCTACTTCCCATGAATTGCAACTTTTCCTTTCCACTTCAAACCAGACTTAAGTTTAATATTAACAATTTGGTTCAAATCCCTCAATTTATATTTTGATCAATGATTGTCCCGTTTTATTTCTTAAAATTTTTTTTTTTTTTCAAAAATGCAAAATCATAACATTCTTTAAGAGAAAATATCAAAGTTGGATTTGAAAGAACTCTATCTCTATCCTTGATTTTTTTTTTTTTGATAAGAACTCTATCCTTGATTTTTCAAACATTAATTAGACTCAAGGCGCTGGGTGTGTAATTTTTTTTTTTTTGGGTCAATTGCGTTGGATTGGGTTATGTGAACAGTGAATTTTTGTCAGTTACTGGTGAGACTTTCACAGTTTAAATGCTGCCACAATGTCCTGTAAGGCCAGACATGTATCAACTTTACTTGCAATCTCCATATACCCAGAGACGTACGATAATTGAGTTATTCTATGGCTATGATGGAATTAGCGGATACATATATGGCATAGACTACTTGATGCTAAATACAAAGTGGAATAGTGTCCCTTTTTTTTTTTTTTTACTCGAGATAGTGTTGTTATAAAATTTTCATGCACGGTTCAGACATGCAGGGTGCTGAGTTCTAATGGATGGATCTTATGTGCCGTTTTTGTTAAGGAAAGGATAAAACTTTTTCTTTCAACAATATCAACTTTCGTTGCAAAATAATTTTTACCAGCACAACTTTTTTTAAAAAAAATAAAAAAAATTCCGGTCAATATAGCTTCAGGTTAAATAACTATATATATATATATATTTTGGAACAATTAATACAAAAAGAAAGCAATCGTAGACAATACGCACTTGGACTGCCAAAATTTTGTTCAGCAGAACAGCATGCTGCAAATTTTATCCAACCTTGTAACAATTTGTTCAGTTGAATAAAATTTGGGCAAGGTTCGTTCCCACCATTTTACTCCAAAAAAAAAAAAAAAAAAAAAAAAGAGAGAGAGAGAGAGAAAACAAAAGAGCACACGAACTATATAAGTGTATGCAAGCTTACCAAACTGCCATCGAGCTTGCACAAGACCAATATCAGGATTATGCTCGAGAAATGGAACAGTTCTCATGAGAAAGTCTGGTGAAGGTTGGAAGTCGGCATCAAACATGGCAATATACTTGCAAGTCTCCACGTAGCTATAATTCATCCCTACTTTTAAAGCACCAGCTTTGTATCCATTCCTGTTGTCCCTTCTCTCGTATTGTATATACTTTCCTTTTTTGAACCATTTTTCACATTCCTTTTCCACCAAGTCCTGAAATTTAAGGCTACAGTAGATTAAAATAGCATTAAATGTAACAAAGGTTTATTCTGACTTCTTTAACTAAGAGATTGGGAGGATTTCTTTATCCTCCTTGCCATCAGCTCCATTGTTAAGCTTTTCAATAGGGACAATTTAGAAAGCCACTTCTATTGCATTATACTTGAATGCAAAGATCTTTTTTTTTTAAAAAAAAACATAAAAATATATGCAGTGTAGCCATCATGCTGGGAGGAACCTTTTCTAAAGCTCTTGATGCACCTGTCTACCAAAAGTACAAGGCTTGATTCCAGAAGGACGTGATCCGTTGATTGCGGGAGTTTTGAACACCACTGGAAAGGCTTAGATATATATAAAGAGTCGAGTAGATTCCGCCATGGTTGGTAAGAATTGTTGTCCCCAATTCATCAACCGGCACAAAGACATAAATGGAGAGAGACCCTGAGGCTGAGGTGGGTCACTTACTTCCGTATAGGCCGGATGGACGAGGTCAGTTTTAGAGAGTTAGTCCATGACCAGAATCAGATTCGAAATCTGAAATAAAAATTAGGATGACTATATCCTTCAAAATATTTAAATAACAATCAGAATCGGTGTCACAATCTTCATCTGCCAAAAAAAAAAAAATAATTTTATAAAAAATAGTTGAGATTGAATCTTGGAGGGTCTAAACCATCCTGAAAAATGAAAATGGAATAGGAATGGAACCTTCCAACCAAACAATTGGAACCGAAGTTATCCATCACCGTTTTTATTCCGAGCTTCAAATCTACCGAACCAAACCTCTCGAAATCCATGTTCATTGTAGCATTGTCCGTAATGATCATTGAAATAATTTGAGCTTATATCCGAGCACTGACAACATATATGTTTCCAAAGGTGTATCTAAATTGGATAAAAAAAAATATATTTGTGCCATTAATTACTAGCCGTTTGGAGGTATTAATTTTCCACAGGCGTTATTATAGGGGTTTTGAATCATCGTACACGTCACCAATCATTTTTTTATGACCGTATAATATCAAAATATCTACCAATAATAATTTATTATAATAATAATTCGATCAATAACAATAATAATAATAATAATTTATCATTATATTTGGTCAATAATAATTTACCATAATATCATAATACTATTATTATTATTTATCATAATATCAGTATATTATGATATTTAGCTAATAATAATTTATCATTCCAGTAATATTATAAATTTATTTATTTATTTATTTTTTGATCACGATGGTGACGTGAATGGAGGCCCATCAACCATCATGCTGAGTGGGCTCCATTGCCTGCCGAACCAGAAATCACGAAGCGATGCACATGGGACGGGGCGGAAACGTAGGCCATCATGCTGAGTGGCCTCCATTGCCTGCCGAACCAGAGATCACGCAGCGATGCACATGGGACGGGGCGGACACGTAGATAGATGGACAAAATTTGGTACTGCATTCCAGCTTTATACCTAGCTGGACTCATCGACCTGTGCGTCCTTTTGGTAAAAACAAAACTATTATAAATAAATATTCTAGTTCATCACTTCTTGGCCTTCTTAACATGGATAATAAATTATATATAGAAAGAAAAGAAAGAGTGCTTTTTTTTTTTTTTTTTTGACCATCATACCTTGACAACTGGATCGGTTGAATCATCCAGCACTTGTATAATGATTCGATCATCCGGCCATATCAGATTGCAGGCAGCTCCTATGGATAACTGGTACACCTGCCATTAAAAACCATAACTCTCTCTCTCAACAAATTTAGATCTAGCTATGTGCGTGCGTGCGTGTGAGAGAGAGAGAGAGAGAGAGTCAGAGAGATATAGAGGTGGTGAGCTTAACTAGGTACCTCTTTCTCATTGTACATGGGAATTTGGACGAGGACCATGGGATAGGCCAAGGTGACAAGCTCTTCATCCTGAGCAATGGGGTCACACTTGTATATCCTCGCCGGTCTCCGGCGAAACACCTTTGCATATAGGCTAACCAAGCCCATGAAGACCTTCTCGACGAGCACCATCGTCGACATGATCAAGCACGCGATCACAGCAGTCTTCAGGATTGGCACGACGATAAATGCCCTGAATTGACTCCATACCACACTAATTTGTTCCGGCAAGAAGGCGGTGATGGTCGACGAGACGAGGAGCTCGAAGGCCCGGCCTATGGAGAGCCTGAGGCTGTGGAAGCTATTGGCTAAATTTGGATAAAAAAAGATGATTAGATTAGTGCAGAAAGAAAACCAGGGCTTGCTCACTTCAAGGCACAAATGTAGCAGGAGAGGTTGGCAGAGATGTCTTACGAGTACTGTACCTTCCATCATCTCGATCGGCCTTCTCTTCTCTCTCCGCTGGGCACGGCTTGGCAGGGGGGGCTCCAGCCTTTTTATATCAAGGGGGATGGGCCTTTCCATGGTGCACGTGATAGAGCTAAGCCAGCACGTTCTCGCCACCGTGGTGTGCGCTCATCACGTCAAGAGCTACTAATAATGACAATAATGTTGGTTATATCGGTTCGTATTAATTTACGTCAAAACAAACCACACGATTTCCTTGGATCTTGTTCTTAATGTCTGTCTGGTCTCGTTTGCCATTAACAAGCATGCAGAGCTAGTAAAATTTCCCCGATCAATTAATAGAATTGTTAGGTGCTGAGCTGGCAATCTTTATCTCCTTGCTACTTTTATATGTAATTCAAGTAGAAAAAGAATTTGGTCATTTTTTGTCAAGAGACAGGCTAGAGGTAACACGATTGTACGCGAGCATGTTATTAACGTCTAGAGAGTCAAAAACGAGATTAAGAGGCCTGTGATGATGGTTGTAGTAGCATCAGTCTAGATATATTTTTATCTTCAAAAGTTTTTGTTACCGTTATGATACGTAAAATGAGGATGAAAGGCCGTGGTGGGGGGGGGGGGGGGGGGGGGGGGGGATGGGGTGGGGCGCTGGTCGCGGGGCGCTAGTTTGTTTTATTGTTACTGGTGGAACCTAATTGGAAAATAAAATCAAGGGTTCAAAAAGTAAAATGCAAGAAATTTAAAGGAAGTGTAAAAGATAAAAAGGAAACAATAAATAAGAAATAAAGTTATATACAATCAATATTATGATAAATATTTATAAATGGTTCATATATATAGTAACTGTTGGCAAGGTTTTAAATTATGTGGGATAGAACGTAAAGACCCGTGTTTTGGGCCTTGTGGACTGAAGTCGGTAGCCATTGCCGACTTCACCCGAAACCCAGAAAAAAAAAAAAAAAAAATCATCGAAACAGGGGAGGTGGTTTATCCTTATCCGGCCGGAGATTTCGCCGGAGGTTTCGACAGGGGAGTTGTGAGGGGTGAGGGAGGTGGATGGCGACTTGTCGGGGTAGGATACTGTAACACCCAGAAAAAAATTTTAATCGGCCCAACGATGCCGTGCAGCGACGCGCGGGCGACGCGCGGGCGACGCGCGTGCGGCGCGAGGAGCGCGGGGACGAGGGAGAGGGCGGGCAACGCGCGGGCGCGCGGTGCGCGGCCCGGCCCATCACGGCGGACGCGCGTGGTGCGGCCCAGGCCCACGGCGCGGCGCACGCGGGCACGTGGGCTTGGCCCAGCCTGAGCCGGCTGTCGCGTGGGCGTTTCCCACGCGTTTCCCATGCGTTTCCCAACTATTTCTCGCGGTATATGGCGGTCCATGGGGTTTCTGAGTGATCTGGACCGTCCGATCGTCCGATCGAACGGCTGAGATTGGTCTGAAGGAGCTTAGGCTTGATTAGGTACTTTTGGATTCGGATTTGGACGTGGTTTGAGACGTCGATCTCAGATCTGACGGCTGGGGAGATATTTTAATGGTTTTGAACTTCATAGGTTACGTTTGAGATGATTTTAGATGGGTTTTTCTCCTCTTTTTAAACAAGACGTCGTTAGGAAGCAGGGAAGAGCCTGCTGAGAGCCATAAAAGTGAGGAGAAGAGAGAGAAAGAGAAGGGAAAAGAGAAGAGAAGAAGGAAGAAAGAGAAAGAGGAGAAGAGAGAGAGAAAGGGAGAGGGAAGGGATTTTGGTTTGGAAGATGAGGGAGAGAAAATCGGGGGGGAAACCGATTTGATGAATTTATTTATTATTGTAGGAGATCAATCTTTTGAGCAGGAAGGATTTGGACGAATTTCGGGTATAGATTGATACCGGATATTTTGGATTAGCGGTTGAAGGTAAGGATTCTGGACGTGATCACCAGTTTATATATTATTTTATATGCATGGTTTTGATCCGAGTGCATGATCATTGGCATGCATGAATTATTGTTGTATGGTGTAGTTGAGTTTTATGAAGAACAATATGATTATGATTGTTATTATTTTATATTCCGGATATCGTGTTTATCGGATAAAAGTTCTATTTTGATGATTTGGATCGTGATGTCGGTCAGTGGAAGAGTTGAGATTTCATGTTTGATATTGTGGTTTTATCATTATTATTGCCGATATCTCATGCGTGATGTTATAAAGAAGATTGATATCCAGATGGGTTGGACCATGATACCGGATTACTAAATAGGTTGAACCATGAAACTGGATATCGAGTGGGTTGGACCACGATATCAGTTATTAAAATGGGTTGGACCACGATATTGGTTATCGAGTGGGTTGGACCACGATACCGGTTATCGAGAGGTCATAAAAGATATGTTATGACAAGTGTTAATGAAGTAAATATGGTTTTTTGTCTAGTCATGCTACGGTAGCACCGTGGTTATACAGCCTGAGCCACGAGCTTTGTACGTGGGAGCCGGCCATGGGCGGATAGTACGTGGGACAGCCGAGCCACGGGCTTAGTACGTGAGCAGGACCGACCATAGTATGCATGGTCGCTTTGAGGTTGCCAGTCATGGACTGGTACATGACCGTGGCTAGACCAGAACCCTAAAGATAAAGGTGCAATAATGAGAATATTAAAGGAAAAAATGCAAAGTTATCAAAGTTTTATAATACATGAGGCTTAAATCATTTAATTGAATAACATAATATACTGGTATTTTGCATTTTTAGAAATATATATTATTACTGGTGTGATCATATGAAAACCTTACTGAGCTGTAGAGCTCACAACCTACTTTCTTCTTTTACATAGTCGTACATATACTTGGCTTGGTGATGAGTGAGATTTTCTTGAAGTAAGTGACTCTTGTGTACCCAGGTCTTGCATGATCTCTAGGGTAAAACCTAGGGTTTATGCGGCCGGTCGCGTGCCGATTCCGGTGCTGGATTCGGGACATGACAGAATGGTATCAGAGCCTAGGTTATGATCACTTGGGATGGTGATACAAGTAGATAATAATAATAATGATATGATAGTTATTAGGATATGATAAGAATTGTGACAGATCTTAGTTATGATGATTTGAGGACCGTGACAAAGTGATATTGAATTCAAGTCATGATTGTTTGAAATCGTGATATAAGAGATTAAGGAATTAACATGATGATTAGTAAGACATGACAGAAATTATTAGAAGGATTTATTAGTGAACCTAGATGGTTTAGTAAATTATATCAGAGTGCGCAGTGGAAGCGTAGTGATTTTTTAAAAGTGTTATGATGGGAACATTGATTTAGATCTCAATCAAGCAAATTTCGAGGACGAAATTATTTTAACAGGGGGAGAATGTAACACCCAGAAAAAAAATTTTAACCGGCCCAACGACGCCGTGCAGCGACGCGCGGGCGGTGCGAGGAGCGCGGGGACGCGGGAGAGGGCGGGCAACGTGCGGGCACGCGGGCGAATGGTGCGCGGCCCGGCCCATCGCGGCGGGCGCGCGTGGCGCGGCCCAGGCCCACGTGCGCGGCGCACGCAGGCGCGTGGGCTCGGCCCAGCCCGAGCCGGCTATCGCGTGGGCGTTTCCCACGCGTTTCCCAGGCGTTTCCCAACCATTTCTCGCGGTGTATGGCGGTCCATGGGGTTTCTGAGTGATCTGGACCGTCCGATCGTCCGATCGAATGGCTGAGATTGGTCCGAAGGAGCTTAGGCTTGATTAGGTGCTTTTGGATTCGGATTTGGACGTGGTTTGAGACGTCGATCTCAGATCTGACGGCTGGGGAGATATTTTAATGGTTTTGAACTTCCTAGGTTACGTTTGAGATGATTTTAGATGGGTTTTTCTCCTCTTTTTAAACAAGACGTCGTTAGGAAGCAGGGAAGAGCCTGCTGAGAGCCATAAAAGTGAGGAGAAGAGAGAGAAAGAGAAGGGAAAAGAGAAGAGAAGAAGGAAGAAAGAGAAAGAGGAGAAGAGAGAGAGAAAGGGAGAGGAAAGGGATTTTGGTTTGGAAGATGAGGGAGAGAAAATCGGGGGGGAAACCGATTTGATGAATTTATTTATTATTGTAGGAGATCAATCTTTTGAGCATGAAGGATTTTGACGAATTTCGGGTATAGATTGATACCGGATATTTTGGATTAGCGGTTGAAGGTAAGGATTCTGGACGTGATCACCAGTTTATATATTATTTTATATGCATGGTTTTGATCCGAGTGCATGATCATTGGCATGCATGAATTATTGTTGTATGGTATAGTTGAGTTTTATGAAGAACAATATGATTATGATTGTTATTATTTTATATTCCGGATATCGTGTTTATCGGATAAAAGTTCTATTTTGATGATTTGGACCGTGATGTCGGTCAGTGGAAGAGTTGAGATTTCATGTTTGATATTGTGGTTTTATCATTATTATTGTCGATATCTCATGCGTGATGTTATAAAGAAGATTGATATCCGGATGGGTTGGACCATGATACCGGATTGCTAAATAGGTTGAACCATGAAACTGGATATCGAGTGGGTTGGACCACGATATCAGTTATTAAAATGGGTTGGACCACGATATCGGTTATCGAGTGGGTTGGACCACGATACCGGTTATCGAGAGGTCATAAAAGATATGTTATGACAAGTGTTAATGAAGTAAATATGGTTTTTTGTCTAGTCATGCTACGGTAGCACCGTGGTTATACAGCCTGAGCCACGGGCTTTGTACGTGGGAGCCGGCCACGGGCGGATAGTACATGGGACAGCCGAGCCATGGGCTTAGTACGTGAGCAGGACCGACCATAGTATGCATGGTCGCTTTGAGGTTGCCAGTCATGGGCTGGTACATGACCGTGGCTAGACCAGAACCCTAAAGATAAAGGTGCAATAATGAGAATATTAAAGGAAAAAATACAAAGTTATCAAAGTTTTATAATACATGAGGCTTAAATCATTTAATTGAATGACATAATATACTGGTATTTTGCTATTTTAGAAATGTATATTATTACTGGTGTGATCATATGAAAACCTTACTGGGCTGTAGAGCTCACAACCTACTTTCTTCTTTTACAGAGTCGTGCAGATACTTGGCTTGGTGATGAGTAAGATTTTCTTGAAGTAAGTGACTCTTGTCTACCCAGGCCTTGCATGATCTCTAGGGTAAAACCTAGGGTTTGTGCGGCGGTCGCGTGCCGATTCCGGTGCTGGATTCGGGGCGTGACAGATACGACTCTGATCTATGAGGTTTACTTCCCAAACGACAGTGAAACTTGTCGGTTAATTGTTTTAAAGCTCCTTCAATCGCCACCGAATCGAGCCCCATCGACCCTTCCACGTCTTCGTCCTCCTCTCCGGCGAGCATCCGGAAAGTCCTTTCAAGGCCGGTAAGTTTTCTTCTCCTTATTTCATTATTTAGAGATGGTTTAATCAAGACTCAAGTATTGGTTTTGTTGGGCTGTGGATCTCCGATGGCCGTGTTGCCACATCTTCCCACCGGTCCGTCGAGCCTCCCCGGCAACCGCCTCCCATGGCTGCCGCCGGCAATCATGGGGGAAGGCCGGTTCGATCGAGATGAGGAGTAGCAGGGGGGTTCGGGAAGAAGAGAGAAGAGAAGGAAGAGAAAGAAAGAAGAGAATGGAAAAAATAAATAAATAAAATAAATCGGGGGGGCCTCTATTCTGTGAGGAGAAAAGAAAAGAAGGAAAAAAAAAGAAAAGAGAAGAAATAAAATAAAGAGGAGAGAGAGAAATCTACCTGAGAGTCCATCGCCGGGTGGTTTCCGGTGGCTTACTCACGAGGTCCCCCGCCATCGTGGGTGAGGAAGGAGAGAGAGAGGAGAGAGAAAGAGGAGAGAGAGAAGAGAGAGAAAGAGGAGAGAGGAGAAAAAGAGGAGAGGGAGGAAAGGTAAATTTTAGACCAAGATTTGAACTGGATTGATGAGAGTGCCCATGATAGTTTAGTTTCCATTTTAGTTTTATTAAATAAAAATTAATTATATGTTTAAATTGTTGGTCAGGACTGTCGTTGTCCTTGGAAGATCAAATCTAGTGTTTGAATTGTGCATAGTTGGTGGATGCTTTTCGGTAAGTTATCTTGACCTCTAATATTATATGCCAAATATGTTATGTATTTATGAATTATTAAATGCGTGTAATATATTTTAATTTACATTGGATTGCATTGGGTGCATGCATGGTGTCGGTGTAGGTGCATTGTGTCGGTGTGGATGCATTGTATTGGTGTGGTTGCTCTCTAGTCCGACTATGATCATACGAGGACCTAGTCTCCTTGTGGGCCTCCAGCGGGGCGATCGCTGGTATATGACCGATGAGCGATATGTGAGTCAGGAGCTAGTTGCCTTATTTTAGCCATGTATGGCAGGCACATGCAAAGGATGCATGTTTCTCGTGTGATACTCAGAGCTAGTTTTTCTTGTGGGCCTCTAGTGGGGCGATCATTGGTGCATGACCGATTTCGGTATGTGAGTTAGAATCTAGTCTCTTGTGGGACGAGCCACGGGCCTATCATGGCCATAGTCAAAGGGACTAGGAGAGTAAAGGAAATGGTTTGTCATCCATAGTCGTATCAGTGTCGATTGTGATTAAGTATACATATTTGCATCTTGTTACTGTATATATATTATCAGTGCCGGCTATAGGATAAAGCCACTAAAGCCCTTGCTTTAGGTCCCCATTACATAACATTTAATAGGCACCATTAGCAAAAAATATTTATAGCATTTAATAGGCACCATTAGTAAAAAAAAAAATTTATAGCATTTATGATAGGTATTTGTATTCACATTTAAGGCACCCTTAGATATTAGCAAACAACATTTATATCATTTTCAAATTCTCTTTCTCAACTACGAAGTTGTTTCTCTCATTTCCAATTAACAAATGGTAAACTGAATTTATGAAGTACAAACGGATACTTTTTTTTCTATAAAACCAAGTTGTTTTCAATTTATAATACCTACTTCTTAATTCTTCTTTTCTCATTCTCTTAACTTTTTTCCTTAGTAGTACTTTCAAGGCTCTCAACTCACATTCTCCGCACTCCTACATAAGGCTTGCTTGATTATTCATCTGATTTATAATAAGCATTCAACAATCAGGTACTATTGTTCTAAACTTTGCAAACTTTTTATTTTTAATTTAAAATTTATATTATATTATTATATTATCTCTATTTTATATAATAGTTAATTCATTGAGTTAGAAATTTTGATTGTTGATCTTGTATTAGCCATTTAAAAAATATAAGATAATTATAATAGCTAATTTTTTTGATACTTTATAATAAGAATTTAAATATGTCAACTCAAAAATATGAATCTGGTTATTCTAAACTTCAAAAAAATAGAAGAATTGAAAGTTTAACTCTATCTCAAAAAGGGGCTCTTGATAAATTTTTTACAAGCAATAAAAATAATACATCAGAAAATATTGGTGAATGTTCCTTAAATAAACAAGTTAATAATCTTTTAGAATTAGATGATAATGAAATACTAGAACAAGAAGAAGTTAATGAAGTGATTCAAATTGATACTCAAAATCATGATGAAGAGAATCAAACTGTTGATTTAAATGATTGTATTCCTAAAAATATTTATGATCCAAGTCAATGGATAAATATTGATACAAATTTGAGAGATTTATTAGTAGAAAAAGGTCTAATTAGAATTAATGATATAGAGTTTCCTAAAGATGAATTCTCAAGACATTTTTCTACTACATATTATATTCAAAAGTTGGCAAATGGAGAGAAGTATGAAAGAAGATGGCTAGTTTATTCAAAAGACTTGGATAAAGTATTTTGTTTTTGTTGCAAATTATTTAATTCAGCTTTTAGTACAAGTAAACTAGCTAATATAGGTACTAGAGATTGGAGAAACATTAGTGCTAAACTTAAAAGTCATGAGATG
The DNA here is from genome assembly GCA_021397845.1 of Areca catechu. Lineage (NCBI taxonomy): Eukaryota > Viridiplantae > Streptophyta > Magnoliopsida > Arecales > Arecaceae > Areca > Areca catechu. The sequence continues at coordinate 13,539,213 of CM038041.1, forward strand.
AGTAATGAGCATATTATTAATATGAGTTCATGGATTGATTTAGAACTGAGATTATTGAAAAATAAAATAATTGATAAAAGTATTCAATAACAAATAAAAAGAGATGAAGAACATTGGAAAAAAGTATTAACAAGAATTCTTGCTGTAGTAAAAACTCTTGGTAAAAATAATTTGGCTTTTCGTGGAAAAAATGAAAAGATTTATCAAAAAAATAGTGAAAATTTTTTAAGTTTAATTGAAATGATTGCATAATTTGATCCGGTGATGCAAGAACATGTTCGACGTATTAAAGATAATAAAATTCATACTCATTACCTTGGACATAATGTACAAAATGAATTGATAAATTTGTTAGCAAGTGAAATTAGAAATAAAATTATTAAAAAAATTATAGAGGCAAAATATTTTTCAATAATACTTGATTGTACTCCAGATGTAAGTCATCAAGAGCAAATATCTTTTATATTACGATGTGTGGATATTTCATCAAGTCCAATTAAAGTTATAGAATATTTTGTTGAATTCTTAAAAGTAGATGATACAACTGGAAAAGGTCTTTTTGATGCCATTATGGATGAAATAAAAAATATTGGACTTGATATTAATAATTTAAGAGGGCAAGGATATGATAACGGATCTAATATGAAGGGTAAGCAACAAAGAGTGCAAAAAAGACTTTTAGATATAAATCCTAGATCTTTTTATACACCATGTGGTTGTCACAATTTAAATTTAGTACTTTGTGACATGGCTAATTCTTGTACTAAAGCTATATCATTTTTTGGAGTGGTACAACGTATATATTCACTATTTTCTTCTTCTACTAAACGATGGAAAGTTTTACAAGATAATATACCTGGCCTAACTCTTAAATCATCATCACAAACACGTTGGGAAAGCCGTATTGAAAGTATTAAAGCAATAAGATTTCAAGCTCCACAAATAAGAGATGCTTTATTAAAATTAGCAGAAGTTAGTGAAGATCCTAAAACTAAAAGTGAAGCTAATTGCTTAGCAACATATGAGCTTGAAAATTTTGAATTTTTATTGGACATGACTATTTGGTATGATATATTATTTGCTATTAACTCAGTTAGCAAAAATTTACAATCAAAAGATATGTGTATTGATATTGCTATAGAACAATTAAAATGTCTTCTTTCTTTTTTTAAAAAATATAGAGAAAATGGATTTACATCTGCTATGATTTTTTCTAAAGAAATTGCATTTCAAATGGATATAGAACCTAAATTTCATGATAAACGTATTATTCATAGAAGAAAGTAATTTGATGAGAATGTTGATAATAAAATAATAAGATCTCTTGAAGAATCATTTAGAATTGATTATTTTTTATATATAGTAGATCAAGCAATTTTTTCACTCCAAAGTAGATTTGAACAATTTAAGATATATGAAAATATTTTTGGTTTTCTATTTAGCAGTAGAAAGTTGATGTCGTTAGATAATAATAGTTTGAAAGAACATTGCCTTAATATTGAATGTTCCTTAAAATATAATAATTACTCTGATATTGATGGTTTAGATTTATTTTCATAGCTAAAAATTTTAAAAGAAATTGTACAAATAGAAGATAATAGTTCAATCGATATACTTAATCATATAAAAAGACTTGATTCTTTTCCAAATGCTTATATTACTTTTAGAATAATGTTAACAATTCCAATAAGTGTTGCTTCGGTAGAAAGAAGTTTTTCAAAATTAAAATTAATAAAAAATTATTTAAGATCAACAATGTCTCAAGAAAGATTAAATGGATTGGCTATGTTATCAATTGAAAAAGAAATGTTAGAAGAACTTGATTATAAAAGTTTAATTAAAAATTTTGCATCTCAAAAAGCTAGAAAAATAAAATTTTAATAAAAAACTTACATAAATTTTAATTAAAAAAATGATTCATTTTAGCATTTAGCTTTAGGCCTCTATGTGCGTTGAGCCGCCCCTGTATATTATTATATTAATGGATATCTTATTGTATGGTGTGTTTGTGTTTGCTATTTATTAATGGCATATTTGTATATGTATACTGGAGGTGTTGATAACTTACTGAGCCTGTGTAGCTTATCCCTATTTTTCTATGTTTTTGTTACAGATACCGAAGATCAATTGGGCTTTGGGACCAGTCAATGAGGAGCTAGGGTTTAGGTGTTGATCTCTGGGTTTATATTAAATTTTAGTTGAGTTTTAGAAAAAATTCTTGGAATCAATAAATAATTAGTAAAATTTATTCCTTACCACTATTTGGATGTTGAATTGAAGGTTAGGCCAGGCATGATCTCTAGGATGATATTTAGGATTGTGCAACCGATCACGTAGCGATCCAGGTTTTGGATTCGAGACGTGACAGAGTGGTATCAGAGTAAAGATTTAAGATTAAGATGACTTAGTTAGTGAGAGTGCGGTAAAAGTAGGATTTTGACTTATTTAAGTTTCTTTGATAGGTGTACGTTATAGTTTCAAGGATTTTGCTAAGTATAGGAGGCTTGCTTGAATAAAATATTGGATTTAAACTTCCCTAGCTTATTTATTTATTTTTTTTGAAAGATTGTCATCGAGACTAGACAATGGATATATGGAGGTATATTTTGAGTTATATTATAGATTTGATTTAAATTGGAAGTCTAATTTTGATGTAATTACAGACTATGATATAGGTGATTGATAATTAGTATGATGATTATTAAGATATAACTGAATGATATTGAAGTTTGGGTTATGATCACTTGAGACCAACATAAGTAGTTAGGATATGATTAAGTGATATTAAAAATTTAGATTGTGATCACCATAGATTGTGATATTTGAATTTAATGTTATGACCAATTGAAATTGATTCAAAGTTGGATTTCTAATCCCTAGATACTGTGCATAAGATCTGAAATATGATTTTTGTAGAGATTGATCTTGGATGAGATTGAATGGTTGATACTTTTTGATCATGATAAGTAAGCATATTATGGATATTGAAGGGCTAGATAAGATGTATATTTATCTTTGATAAATGGATTATACCGAGCTTCAGAAGTGTTGACCTGGAAGTATAGTGTGTTATGTTATGCTGAATATGTGTATTCAGTTCTTAATTAAATAATGTTGGGATCCTAAATTTGATATGGATGAAGATTATGATAGCTTGTAAGATTTGTTAATTTCTGGATTATAAATTTGGGGATTGTTGCAATATGTTTATGATGCAGGACTTTAATAATATTAAGAGAGAGAATCTTTCGATTATATAATGGAAATGTGTTTGGGATAATGTATAGATTTGCAATTTGCTATTGACAGATTTAATGATATTATGTGGACATGGCATGCATATTTTAATAGAATCTTTGATGGTTTATGTTAGCAGTTTTGGATTGGATTATTTGATCATATATATATATATGTTGGAGATTATTGGATATGTTAAACTCCAAGTCAAGTTTAAGATTTATGAGAAAATTTAGATTATCTTGCTACTGATGTTTCATTTAGTAAAGAAATGGGTATTGAAAGACTTATATGGGTTTAGTCTATAAGAAGATTTAGATTATCTTGTTATAAATGTTACTTTGAGCAAAGAAATGGTATAAAAAAATATTAGAGAATTTAAAAAGTTATATCAGAGTGTGCAGCGGAAGTGTGGTGACTAAAGATATTAGGATCAATTTAAAGTGTATTAGGATGTATGAATAGGAGCTCTTATGGGATTATTGAATTTGGGCTAAATGGTATATATGAGTATGGATCATGTATATTTGAGTTTCAGAATATCTAAATTTGTTTTTAAATTTTGAGAACTAAATTTTTGTTAGGAGGGGAGAATGTAAAGACCCGTGTTTTGGGCCTTGTGGGCTGAAGTCGGCAGCCATTGCCGACTTCACCCGAAACCCAGAAAAAACAAAAATTTCGTCGAAACAGGGGAGGTGGTTTATCCTTATCCGGCCAGAGATTTCGCTAGAGGTTTCGACAGAGGAGTTGTGAGGGGTGAGGGAGGTGGATGGCGACGTGTCGGGGTGGGATACGACTACGATCAATGAGGTTTACTTCCCAAACGACAGTAAAACTTGTTGGTTGATTGTTTTAAAGCTCCTTCAATCGCCACCGAATCGAGCCCCATCGACCCTTCCACGTCTTCATCCTCCTCTCTAGCAAGCATCCGGAAAGTCCTTTCAAGGCCGGTAAGTTTTCTTTCCCTTATTTCATTATTTAGAGATGGTTTAATCGAGACTTAAGGATCGATTTTATTGGGCCATGGATCTCCGATGGCGTGCTGCAACGTCTTTCCACCGGTCTGTCGAGCCTCCCCGGCAACCGCCTCCCATGGCCGCCACCGGCAATCATGGGGGAAGGCCGGTTCAATCGAGATGAGGAGTAGCAGGGGGGTTCGGGAAGAAGAGAGAGGAGAAAGAAGAGAGAGAAAGAAAGAAGAGAATGGAAAAAAAAAAAAATTGGGGGGGCCTTTGTTCCATGAGGATAAAAGAAAAGAAAGAAAAAAAAAATGAAAAGAGAAGAAATAAAATAAAGAGGAGAGAGAGAAATCTACCTGAGAGTCTGTCGCCGGGTGGTTTCCGGTGGCTGGAGCTACCACCAGTGGCTCACTCGCGAGGTCCCCCACCATCGTGGATGGGGAAGGAGAGAGAGAAGAGAGAGAAAGAGGAGAGAGAGGAGAGAAAGAGGAGAGGGAGGAAAGGTAAATTTCAGACTAGGATTAGAACTGGATTGATGAGAGTGCTCATAATAATTTAGTTTCTATTTTAGTTTTATTAAATAAAAATTAATATATGTTTAAATTGTTGGTTAGGATCGTCGTTGTCCTTGGAAGATCAGGTCTAGTGTTTGAATTGTGCGTAGTTGGTGGATGCTTTTCGGTAAGTTATCTTGACCTCTGATATTATATGCCAAATATGTTATGTATTTATGAATTATTAAATACGTGTAATATATTTTAATTTGCATTGGATTGCATTGGGTGCATGCATGGTGTCAGTGTGGGTGCATTATATCGGTGTGGGTGCTCTCTAGTTCGACTATGATCATACGAGGACCTAGTCTCCTTGTGGGCCTCCAGCGGGGCGATCGCTGGCACATGGCTGATGAGCGGTATGTGAGTCAGGAGCTAGTTGCCTTATTTTAGCCATGCGTGGCAGGCACATGCAGAGGATGCATGTTTCTTGTATGATACTCAGAGCTAGTTTTCCTTGTGGGCCTCCAATGGGGGATCACTGGTGCATGACCGGTTTCAGTATGTGAGTTAGGATCTAGTCTCTTGTGGGGCGAGCCACGGGACGATCATGGCCATAGTCAAAGGGACTAGGAGAGTAAAGGAAATGGTTGGCCATCCATAGTCGTGTCGGTGTCGGTTGTGATTAAGTATACATATTTGCATCTTGTTACTGGATATATATTATTATATTGATGGACATCTTGTTGTATGGTATGTTTGTGCTTGCTATTTATTAATGGCATATTTGTGTATGTATACTGGAGGTGTTGATAACTTACTAAGCCAGTGTAGCTCACCCCTATTTTTCTATATTTTTGTTACAGATACCGAAGATCAATTGGGCTTTGGGACCAGTCAGTGAGGAGCTAGGGTTTAGGTGTTGATCTCTGAGTTTATATTAAATTTTAGTTGAATTTTAGAAAAAATTCTTGGAATCAATAAATAATTAGTGAAATTTGTTCCTTACCACTATTTGGATGTTGAATTGAAGGTTAGGCCTGGCATGATCTCTAGGATGATACCTAGGGTTGTGCGGTCGATCATGTAGCCGATCCAGGTTTTGGATTCGGGACGTGACATTGAACTATCCTGATTTTTTTATGGAATAGAATAGGGGCGAGATGCACTCGAGATAAGAGATGTCCCGAGACATCCCAATTGGAATACTAGAATTTTGGCGGGACATCCTATCCTAATACATGGAATAAGATTTCATCCCGCGAGATATCCTACCGGGATCTGAAATCTTGACTGTTGGAGAGATATCATTACTTAACATTTAATATATCTCTTTATTAGTTTATTTGTCCAAGAGGATCATCAAATTAGATGTTGATCATTTTGACCGCTACTAGTAGGATTGAATATGGTCTAAGAGCAAATTCTACTATATTAGAAAGTCAAATTTTAAAAGACCATATAACTTAAACGTATAATGCTCAATTGAGATTTTTTTAAAAAAAATTGGATATTTTTCTAAGATTTACAATTTTAAGTTAATGTCCTATATATTGAATCAGGCTAAAATTCCATTATTTGGGTCCTAGAATAGGTTGGTTAAATCGAAACTTCTATTTTTGGAAAAGACTTTGATGGGACATTTTCTCCTAATCCAAAAATAATTAGGTAAAGTGATTAAGGCAAAATTAATATAAAAATTAAGATCTACCTTCTATAAGATTCAATATTTTTCATGATTATTTAAATCAATCTTTTTTTTAAAGATCAGTCCAGTTCAAACTAAAAGAAAATTATAAAAGAGAATATCTCGCTAATATTATAAATAGGGACTATATATCTAAATATACAATATATGAAAAATCAATGAAAGAAAAATGGATTTAAGTTTTATTTTAAAAGTTCTTCCAACTTCGAGTTTTCTATTTGAGATTTGAATTCAACGAGTTGAGAAGAATCTTCATTCTTTCTAATTGGATTATTTATGTCATGTAAACCATTATTATTATACATGATATATAGTTATTTTCCCTCCCCTACTCTTATATTCTAAGTAGTTACACCGGTCCTCCTATGCTCTGGATAATGGTATGGGTAATGGTAAGATAAGTGAAATTATCATTACTTCTCCATGCCTTAGGTAGTGGCAAGATAAGTATAAATTTTTTGCTCCTTCCATTAAATAGGTAATGGTAATTGTTAGGCCAACTACCACCCTAGAACTTCACTCTATTAAGACTTCATCCTAGAGACATATCTTTGGCTTCCCGCAATCTACACCATTTACCTGGCCTAGCTTCAATCTGCACCTCCTTTGGTATATCAGCTTTTAGATTATAGTTGTCAAGGGCCTATGACTATGTGGGGGTTGGTCCCTTTTTAATCTACATGAGATATTATTCACTTCAATCTTAGGCCGCTATGATACTGAGCCTCAGAATTTTGCCTTTTAAAAAGTGCTTCGCACGGAAAGGTGGGTTCCTCATCATAATCCAAAATTCTCCTTAACTTATAATTGATGTGAAACTAATAATGCCTTCGTCCTATACTACAACATAGCCTCCTAATCAAAGCTTGGGCAAGGTGGATAGAGGTGCACCACTGACCCCACGACAAATGAGGTGCACCATAGGCCCCACAGCAAGTGCCAATATTATGGGCAAGGGGTCATGGTTATATGGGGATCGGCCCCTCTTTAGTTTATGCAAGATATTATTCAGTTTGGTCTCATGTCACTATGGCATGGGGCCTCACGATTTTGCCTTTTAAAATGTGTCTCATATGGAAAGAAGGGTCCTTCATCATAAATCAAAGATTTCCTTGATTCACAACCAATGTGAAACTAATGATATTCTTGTCTTATACCACAACATAGCCTAAGGGGGAGTCTGAGTAAGGTTGATAAAGATGCATCATAGGCTTCACAGTAGACACCAATATTCCCATCAAAGTGTCATGGCTATGTGAGTGAAAGAATAATGCCCTAAAAGCCAATCATTGTAAAGACATTTCTGTAAACTTTCAAACTCATGTATGACATTTTTATGTATTAATAAAGGCATTTAGTTTTCATCATACTGTTGTGTCTGATTAATAGATTATGGTGAACCCCGTAGGTTAGGAAAATGGAATTAAGGTTATGATGAAGATCATAACAGTGAGACCTAAATTCCAATAAACCCTAATATAGAATGTTTCTGGTCGTTGGATTATCGATTAGGGGATCGATACTTCCAAAAAGATCAGCATGTCCTATGTATACTCTTAAGAGAGGGTGGTTGATCTCATAGCCACTAGTGTAGAGACACTAATATAAGGATATGGGTACTCATTGCAGACATGAGTTCATTGAACTGATCCGCACTGAGAATTTCTTATGGATGTCTTACTGCTTGTCAAAAGGTAGTTCTCATAGTGGGAGTTGTGCGAGTGATCTTTAGACCCGAGATCACCTTAGATCCTTATGCACACTAAGCCATGTTTTGATTTATATCCATTCATGACATTGAGTTATGCACAGGATGTTCTCAAATATGGTGGAAGGTGTATGAAGGATGAAAGTGGATCAACAAAGAATCGATCATTCTTAATAAGAGGAAATATTATCCCATGTAATCTCTTCAATTGATGACTCAAGGAGTCTTTGATCAAAGCATGATGAGATTAGAAAAAGTTTTCTAATCGGTCATCAATAGAGTCATCATTATCAAATTGAGATTCGAAATGACTAAGTGCTAGGGTTTGACATTAATCCATACCCATCACTTATTCGGGATAAAAAGAGATCGAGAGATTGAATTGCACGCTAACTTTTCACTGAAGGGTATTTTGATAATTTTTACCAAATTTCTCATCTTCCGGGTAGGCATGATACATTGCTAGACGTCAATCATGTCGTATAAGTTATCATGAATCAATTTGATTAGATTCATGAGTCAATTTGAAAGTTGGTTCGAATTGGCAACTTGGGTCAATTCAATTTGACCTAATCAGGTCAAACGGGTCCGATTGGATCGAATCGACTTAGACCCAGACCTGCTGGCTAGATGTGGAACCCAAAGGGTCACACACATATGAGAATTAACCTAGGAATTTATTGGATATTATATTAGGGTTAATTAATCCTAATTGGCTAGCTAGATTGCATACTAGCATATGTATGCTAGCCTAATTCCTAATCCAATTAGATTAGGTCTATTTGCTTGCTAATTGGGCAAACCAATTTATGAGAAATTTAGATTGGGTTGTGTCCTAAGTGGGATCAAGTAATCTGATTTTATTTGGATTTTATCAGTCTTTATCTTGGATTTATGAAGAGTCCAAACTAGGTTGGACTCTTGGCGCCATTTGGAGTATGCGTTATAAATAATTGGCGTGAAAGAAGAATAGGAGTCCTTCTGCTTTGGAGAAGTGGTTTCCAGATAAGCAAGGAGTCTCTCCCCTTGTCCTAACACCCATTCCTTCAGCCTCTTTACTGTGCAAGAAAGAAAGGAAGGAAGGAATTGGCGCGCGCAACATGAAGAGTCATGACTCTTGATGGTTGCCGCACCAATTCAAATTCAAATAGGAAGTTTTATTACCGAAGGGATTTATGATTGATATGTCTCTTCATTCCCACTCCAATTACCTTCTTATCAGCCGGTTACATGCCACATGGTGTAAAGAAAAATCACCGGTTAAGTCCAAGAGATGTAGATAAGTCATTTGGCGCATGAAAGGATATATTCTTAGATCCAAAAGACTCCTCATTGAAGGGTCTTATTTGATCTGATGAAAAGCATATCAAGGGCTGATGAAGAGCCTTATCCCACGCCTCTTGCTTTCCTATATAAACCCATCGGTGTTTTACTGAAAGCATTCCATTCAATCCTTTCTTTCTTACATTCTTGCACTTATCCTCTTTGTCTCTTCCTTCCTTTGTTAAGACATTGTTCTTTCTTTAAGACAAGTCTGCCAAATTAAGACAAGGGCTTAGGAAGAGAATAAAGAAGTGTTAAGTAGAAGTAAGAAGAGTTTAGGAGAGGGTTCAGAATGCTTGTCAAGAGGGTATTAGTCTGGGAAAGAAGAAAAGGCTGTCGAAGGCTAGAAAGGCTGCCAAAGAGTCCTAGTGGTTTAAGCAAGCAAGAAAGGAGTGTCTCCTTAGTTCAATACTCGTGTGGATCACCTCTAGAGGGCATGCGCTTGTGTACCTAGTGGAAAGAAGAAGGTTATAGCGTATCAGGTATTCTTCTTAGGCCTCATTATATGATTAGTTAATTGTTATGCTCAAGGGATTCTGGATTAGGGTTTCGATTTCTTATAGTTTCAAATGAAAATTTTTGAAATTCTACCATCCACTGTGCCACCGAAACCCATCAGTGAGGTCAGTCCCTTTTTGGTCCACGTGAGGTATTATCTACTTCAATCTCAAATCGCTAGCTTTAGGGATGGCAATAGGTCAGGTTCGGGCCGGATTTTTAACTATTCAAACCCGAATACCTAATAAACTATCCAAATCCAGCCTAAATACGATCGAGACTGAGTTTTTTATCCAAACCCATCTCAATTAGGTATTGGATAATTTGGATTTACTTGGTCCGAACCCAATTGAGCTACATTAAATATTTTTTTCATTTTTGTCAACTTTAAAATCATCTGTCATTCCATAAATCATATATACATTAAACAAATAAAATTCAGCTACATTTTTAATTCAACATCATTTAGTTTCATATTCAATCAAAATAAAATATATTTAATATAATATATATTAATTATATATATTAAAATATTAAAATAATTTGGGTTGGTGCATATCTATTCAGTCTCGGTCCAAATCCAAAGTCAAGCATTCGGGTTTTATCCAAACCCAGCTCAAATCCAGTCAAAGCGTTGACTACCCAGCCCAATCCGGTCAGGCTGGATTGGGTATCCATGGATTTAGATTTTATTGCCATCCCTACATAGTTTTATTGTTTTGCCTTTCAAAAAACATTTCACATGAAAAGGAGGGTCCCTCATCATAAGTCGGAGTTCTACTTGACTTCTAACTAATATAAAATTAATGAAGCCCTTGCTCTAGACCACAACAAGCACCAATTAAATATAACTATTAAGATTTGCACATCCTTTTTTTTACCTTGATAATAAATATAAATATCATAAAAATAAAATAAAAAAAGATCTAGCTATCTTCGATCATATGAAGACTATCTCATGGTAAACAACAATAAAAGAGAATAAATAGAAAGTTTGGAGAAGCATACATTAAGTACTCAAAAATAAACACAAACCTACCGAGTAAAAGCATCAATTCTGAATAAATAAACATAGATACATGCATGATAGACATGATCCTCTGTAGAAATAAATATAGATATTAAAGAAATAAATAGAAAATGAACTGCAAACATGGGAACGGGGGGGCATGAAAAATGAGTATTATATCCAAGAAGCATGCTCAATTAGAAACCTCCAACTACATGTGTTTATGCAATGAGCATTGTCTCCAAGAGAGGGAAAAAAAAAGTGTGGTTGAAAACCTTCAACTACATGTGTTCATGCAATAAGTATTGTATCCCAGAGAGGGGAAAAATATAGAAGTGCAATTAGAAACCTCTAGCTACATGTGTTCCATAGTAGTCAAACATACCAAATACTCAGGAGAACAAGACTTTGTGCCAGGGTCACTTCCTTATTGTTGGAATTATGCGTAGCGAATTAGATTACTTTAAGCTTCTCAATTAATATTATATTTCATTGAGGTATTTTACCAAATATATTACAGGCATAATTAACAAGTACAAGAAAGATAAAAAATTTACGTCGTTTGATAAATCTGTCTACAATCACGTAGAGGAGCAATCTACTATATAATTATCTCAAAATTAGATACAAAAGTGATACAAATATTCAAATAAAAGGATCCTAAAATAATTATAAAAAAGGTATAGCCGTATAAATATATCGCAACAATAAACTAAACAGACAATGTCTTTCTCGGCTTTGACTACGAATCAAGAGAAGATAATCTAAGAGATTGATCAATACCTTCTCGGCCATGGTAATCGATCAGGAAAAAATATACTTTTCCAGGTAGCGAAAAGCAAAATAATAGATGTCTTGGACAGCCGGAGTACAAATAAATCAAGGATCAAGAGAGTAGGACCAAAGAATTACGATGAATAAAGAGCAATCAGGATTTGAAGTCTTTACAGAACCAAGAGTCTCATACTTTTTTTTAAAGAAATAACGAATAAAAATTTGGATCAAAGAATGCTGAAGTTCTTTGAGATGAAATCTAAATCGAAGAAGAATAAAATCCTATTCAAAGAAAAAATTATCGATCCCTAATTACTATTATTTAGAGCAACGGTAAGATACCTGTCCGAGGATATTTATGCAAATTGTAAATATATAACCAAGCATGCATCTTGGCCCTCTTGTCATGTAAGAATACAAAAACTGGTCATTTTAATAATTTACCAATTCCCTGTGTTGAAGTCAAAATATTAGCAAGAAGAATCACGTGACATTCGGTACACCACCTCCTTTTTACTCATCACTCAAATTATTTAAAACTGCCATGGGCGTGGCGTAACAGGGGAATCACGCTGCAGAGTCTACAGCTGTGAAACCCAATTATTTTGTAGTCAAGTGTTGTCTCCATGCATGAAATTAGAGATCTGAATGAATCCAAACTTGCAAAGAATGTAGCTATTTTCCTGAGCAATGTACTCTTGAGAACTTAGTATACTATTGTTCCTCAGCTTTTATCAAAGAAGTAAACCATCCATGTGCTCCTTGGCTGTTGAGGTAATTAAAACCATCCATGTGCAACAAAGAGTAAACAATTTGTGCCGGTGTTACCATATATTAATTTGTATGTCTCCATTCTCATTTTGGGGGCACGAGGCTTATGACTAATAAGTTTGGCATGCTGTTTGAATCGATGTGCTCTCTACCGTTTGATGTTTTTGATGCATGTCTAAGTTTAGTAAAGAAATGTGGGGAGAGGGTTCCTAACTATAGATCCGGACTCTAAAATCTATCTAGACATAGAAAAAGATAAATATAATATAATATAATATAATATAATATAATAATATCGAGATGATCTTGTCCTATAAAATTTAAAATCTTGGTTATTACTAATAAAAAACTAAAATGTAACTAGGAGATCAGGCTTACTCGGATGCAACCTGCCAACTTGCAATTTTGGGTAGGTTGGGTTAGCATACATCCAACGTGGAATCTGTTTGGCTCGAAACAGCTGACATGATTGATTTAAATATGATGGTATTAGGCATAAAGCTCAGATATTTCACCCAATCTGAACACAATCCAAGTTCAATATTGTGGCATTCCACCGTCTCCACCCAAAGTTGATTCATATTTCTATGATGAAGTGTCCAAGCCAACCCATTGACCCAACTTAAGTTACCAACTCAACCAGATTTAGGTAACTTGACTAATCCAAGATGAGCTTGGAGTAAAAATATCAAGGATAAGTCTTGTCACTATAGTAAAAAGGAAAATTTGCAACCCTTTTCTCCCGATGCTTTGGGAGAGCGTCGGGAGATTTCACAAACCTGCCGACGCCTTCAGAAAGCGTCGGTATCCTCCGACGCTTTAAAGCGTTGCCAAGGATCCATGTGTCCTGACATTTTTAAGCATCGCCGAGTTTTTCAACAAGCATCGCGAGGTTTTCCTTTTCTCCCAAACCCAAGCCCTAGATCCCATTCGCGTCGCAACCTCCTCCTCCTCCTCCTCCGCCGATCCCTCCCTCCTCTCGTTCGAGCCCTAGATCCCATTCGCTCGATCCGCTACAACCTCCTCCTCCTCCACCGATCCCTCCCTCCTCCTCTCATTCGATTGGCCGGTAGATCCTCCTCTGATCCCTCCCTCCTTCTCCATCTCTTCCGTTGACGTCGGGTCTATCCTTGCCGTCCAAAGGATCAAACCGCCGCCGGGGAGACCTGAGTCTAGCAACCGCCACGCGCCGGCCACCTTCTCTGTTTCGTCATCCGATCCCTCTCTGTTCATCAAATCTATATGTATATTTCTTGACTCTTGTACCTTTTGATCAAATTTTAGGAATGTTCCATTATAGTCTTATTTGTAGTATCTATTTTGACCCCAACTTGTTGGGAAAAATACTAGATGGTTATGATTTTCAATAATACTAGGTTGTCTGGTTAATGTCAACTCTCTATTTTTTTTAATTAAGCTTGTGTATGGAATCCATGAAAAGTATTTTTGGATCAATTGGGCTATTTCTATAGGATTAAGCTAAAAATCTCCTAGGATTTATAGATTGGGCCATTCATTTATGCATAGCCTTGTATCAACCAAACTCCACCCTGCTCAAATCCTGTATGAAGTAGAGAATTATTTTGGGTCACTCACGGATGGTATGTACAAACTATTTTGTGCTTTTTGCCATTTCTCATCCTAAATCTTACAAACCTGTGAAACATACTTCTCACATGAGTTGCCAACTGGTGGAATGGTCAACTTGGTATAGTTCAAGTTAAAACTGCAGTGAGTTTTAATTTACCATAAGTTGTCTTTTTATTACTACTTGTTCTTCTATAAGTAATTTTATGGAAGTTTGAAGGAATGAGGAAGCATTACTATTGATAGGTAGACTACGAGTCCAAAATGATCGCAACATCAATTGGACAATAATTGAGTGATTCTAGATATTCTAAATTTCTCATTTTTCTTTATTGTTTGGCACTATCCAGACCAAGGTTATATGTCCTGGCGGGATAATGGACATCCTAACCATCCTATCTCATTCCTGTGAGAAAATGGAACCAATACTAGATATTTTAATTCATTTTGATTCTGATTCTAACTTTAGTCATGAATCAAATAAGCCCTCGGTCTACGCCATTAGTATATAGTCTCTAATTAAAGACTTTACTGGTTATATATTAGCATCCTAACCAGGCTTTTGTAATTATATATATGTAGCTTGTGTGGGAAAGATATAGAAGAGACACCCAAGAAGATATGTTCACATCCAAGAGCTTGAACATGCATCACCTAGACTCAAACTTAGAACGAGTTCCCCAAGAAAAGAAGAGATGTGACCATTATAGCATATCTAGTTCATAATGTGGACTTTAAGATATGTTTATTATTGCAAATCTTTCATTTCAATACCATAAACAGCTTTGTTATGATCAATTATGATTTTTTAAATATTTTTTACAAAACTTGCATTGCATAGAAATATAGACCCGTCAATTGAGTAATGTACATATTCTACAGCATCCGTATATTTATTTTATTTTTATACGGATGGAAAAAATATGTACAGTGGTCAATTGATTGTCCATGTCGGACAGTTCAAAAATTGTATTAATTATATGTTATCAATTACAGTAATCAAACGATGTGCAACAGGGGTTGAAAGCAATTTCGGACAATATTTTTCTTTAGTTCTCCTCACATATAAATATTTATACGGGAAGAATTAAGGAAAAATGCTGCCGAAATTTTTTCTGACCCCTATTGCGTAATATTTGATTACCGTATTTATAACATATAATTAATACAATTTTTGAATGGAATAGAACCTATCTTTACCAACTAGTTGATCATAGGATGCATTTAATAATACTGTAATTGATCTATTGAATAAACTCATATTAATTTATTTTGTTCTTATAAATATTTATTTATTTTAATTAGTTTTATCTTACAATGGATAAGAGCTAGATAACTAAACCGAGGAATAGCAAAAAATATCTGGATGGAATTCATAATTTCATTAAATTTAGTATGGAGAGAAGTAGTATCAATGATAAGATTCTATGTCCATGCCGAAAATGTGTAAATTATAGTTTTCTATATCCAAATACTGTTGAAGAATATTTGGTATGGAATGGTTTTTTAAGAGGTTATACAGAGTGGGTTTTTTTATGGAGAGTCAATGTTACCATCTGCATGTAACCAAACCTCTAACATGGAATATATACCTGATTTTGGATCCAGTAACCAACAGAAAAATCTTGCAAGATATGATGATATGAGGGGTTTGTCAGAGATGCTTTTGAACATGGTGCTCAAAATCCTGAAGATTTCAGTGGAGGACAAGTAGCAGCTGGGCTACCTAAGGGTCCTATATTTATTGAATTTATACATAATGGGAAGTCGATACCCCCAACTAATATTGGAACAGATCGTTATCAGAATCTGATAAGAGATGCAGATCAAGAATTATATGCTAGTTGCAAGAACTTTTCAAAATTTTCTTTTCTTATATATTTATTTTATATAAAATATTTGAATGGATGGTCTGGCAAGAGTTTTACTATGTTGCTCAAGTTGTTAAAGGATACATTTCCTAAAGGTATTACTTTACCAACATCTTGTAATAAAGCCAAAAATTAGTAAAAGAATTGGATCTTGGATATGAAAATATTCATAGCTGTCCAAATGATTGTATACTATATCGGGAAGAACATGCCGATCAAGAGTCTTGCCATGTGTGTGGATATTCATGATGGATGAAGCAAAAAGAAAATGAGAGTAAGAGATTAAATGAATTAGATGCAATATAAATTAAACAAAAACCGGCCAGGGTATTACGTTATTTCCCTCTTGTTCCTATATTAAAAAGGATATATGCATCATCAAAGATAGCTTCGTCAATGAGATGGCATGATGAAGGACGTACAAAAGATGAAATGCTAAGACACCTAGTTGATAGTTTAGCATGGAAAGCATTTGATGATAGACATCTTGATTTTACCTCTGATGCTCATAATATCAGGCTGGCTTTAGTCAGTGATGGGTTCAATCCATTTCAGACTTTAAGTTCCATCTATAGCACTTGGCTAGTTGTTCTGATTTCTTATAATTTGCCACCATAGATATGCATGAAATAGTCTTCACTTATTTTATCAATGGTCATTCCAGGTGATAAGGGTCCGGGCAATGATATTGATATTTTCTTATAACCTTTAATAGATGAATTGAAATAATTATGGAAAGGTATCAGTGCAACTGATACTTCGAATGGCCAATCATTCAAACTGCAGGCAGCTTTATTATGGACTGTTAATGATTTTCCTGCGTATGCTAAATTTATCTGGCTAGAGCACTAAGGAACGAGTTGCATGTCTTTCTTGTGGTGAATCAATCCATTCAATTTGGTTAAAATATAAAGAAAAGTTTTGTTATATGGGACATCGTCGATGGTTGGAAGCAAATCATCCATTTCGATTTCAGAAGAATTTATTTGATGGTACTATAGAGTTAGGATATGCTCTAATTCCACCTTCTGATTCTGATATTTGTAGACAAATACTTGGTATTAGATACAGTTATGGTAAGATGACAAAGTCCTCTAAAAAGTGAGGAAGAGATGATGTTGAGACTTCAGCATAAGAAGAAGTATTAGAGGAAGTCAATACTTGCACTTTAGATACAATAGTGTTCGAGGATCTGGATAACTTCATTAAAGTTGAAAATAATGATGATATAATGACAGCATCTATCCATCAGCATACTAAACAATTATAGAAGAAAAGAAGCATATTCTTTGACTTACCTTATTGGGATCATAATAAACTCTGGTATAATCTTGATGTTATGCATATAGAAAAGAATATTTATGATAATTTGATTGGAACAATATTAAATATTGATGGAAAGACTAAAGATAACATGAAGGCGCTTCTTGATTTAAAAGAAATGGGCATTCGACATGAACTTCATCCATAACTGCTTGCAAATGATAGAACTTATATCTCTCATGCATATTATATAATGTCTAGTCAAGAAAAAGATCTTTTCTTGATAGTTTTAAGGAATATCAAGGTTCATGATGGATATGCATCAAATATTTCACGATGTGTGAATATAAAAGAGCAAAAAATTTTAAATCTTAAAAGTCATGATGGACATATACTAATGCAAGATATTCTTCCATTAGCTTTAAGATCGTCAATACCGAAACAAGTTGTTACGGTTGTTTTTCAGTTATCATTATTTTTCAAGGCATTATATTCTAAGGTTCTTGATTCTCAAGAGCTTGATCAGTTACAGTCTCAAGTCATACTTACGTTATGTTAGATGGAAAAGATTTTTTTTCTTGGATTTTTTATGATTATGGTTCATCTACTCATTCACCTAGCTTCGGAAGCTAAACTTGGTGGACCGGTACAGTACAGATGGATGTACCCTATCGAGACGTGATGCTGTAAAACTAAAATTTCATAATTTAGATATCTTTATTATATTTAATGTGATATTAATATTAAAATTATAATAAATATTATACTTTTTGAAGGTATCTTGTACGTTTGAAGGATTATGTACGAAACAAAGCCCATCCTGAGGGCTCAATAGCAGAGGGATATATTGCTGAAGAGTGTTTAACATTGTGTTCAAGATATTTCGATGGTGTAGAGATTGTATTCAATCAACCTTAACATCATGGCGATACCATGGAGAATATAAATATATACAAGTTTGCATCTTCCAGAAGATTTATAGGAAAAGCTAAAAGTATTATTCCCGACCATAAATCCTTGTTACAAGCACACCTTATGTATTGCTACATAGTGACATAATATCTGACTATTGCAGGTTAGTCTATTTATACATGGATAATACTAAATATTAGATATATAGTTGTCAAACTTATATTTGATTATCGTGTAGTGAATTTTTAGCTGTACAACGACAAGCCAATCATTCCACTTGTCCTAATCCAAGGACTGAACAAAGATGGTTGGTTGAGTTATTTCCTAATTGGTTTTCCAATCAGATTAGTATATATAAGTCGTATAATAATTTTATATATATTTACATCGAATAAGTGATCGATAATTGATATTATATTTTCTAGGTACCGGTACCGATGGAGAAAAATTGTTCAGCAGAACTAATAGCACTTGCCAGAGGTCCAATTATATTGTGAACAAATACAATGATTTTATTATAAATGGCTTTAAATTTCATACAAAGGAGTACGAGAAATTTAGAAAAACTCAGAATAGTGGAGTTATGGTAGAAGTAGATACAAATTCTTATTATTTGCCGACCTTACCATAGTGGCCTGTAGCTTGTGAGCTGGCACCGGTCTCGAACTCTCTCACCTCGAGATCTCCAAGCTTCCAGACCTGCAAAACAAAGTCAGAGACCCGGGTAGGGGATTCCGACGGGGGCACTCCGACGGTCAAGTTAGAGAGCGGCAAGATGGAACAGATCCCCTAAGGCGGGTTCCCGAAGGATTCCCGTGCTTAGAGGAGATATAGACGAAAGAAGGGTGTGGAAGAGAGGGGTTGAATCCCGGCTTCCCGTGCTGGGTTCACTGAGCTCACGCTTGAGGACTTCTTGAGGCCTCCCAGGATCGTTCTCTTGGTATTTTTCTCCCCTTTCTGGCCTACCTTTCTGTCCGCTTTCTCTGTCTTTTTATACCTCCGGATCACCTTCAGCCCATGCCCCCTCCTGGGGGGGCTCCTCGAGATGTCTGGTCCTTCCTCTCCTCCTTCTCCTTTAAGTCTGCGAGTTAAGTGGCCGGCACACCTCGCCCGCCATGTGTCACGAATGGGGGAAGATTGGCGAGACCTCGGGCCGAGCGCGTGAGCTCTCCTTTCAGGGCGTTGACGGTGGGCTTCCAGCCATTTCAGGCTCCTACTCGCTAGGATTCATTCCTCGGTTGCGGGGCCTTGATTAACTGGTGTAAATAAGGTTTCACGTATCACTACAGGCCATACCGGTGCCTTTTACGGAGCACGGCGCGCGCCGGCTCTGGTGGTGACCTCGCGACCTGTGTCTCTGCCTCCCCGAGGATTTGCAGAGTAGGGCTGACTTCGATCGAGGTGGACTCGTCAAGGGGTGCCACCTGGCGGTGGAGCAGGGGCTGCCAGCTTCTACTGAGGTGGACCCCTCCTGGGTGGACACCTGGCGGAGTGGCAGAGAGGCGCGA
This sequence comes from Areca catechu, assembly GCA_021397845.1. Taxonomy (NCBI): domain Eukaryota; kingdom Viridiplantae; phylum Streptophyta; class Magnoliopsida; order Arecales; family Arecaceae; genus Areca; species Areca catechu. The sequence goes on from CM038041.1 coordinate 13,558,835, forward strand.
CTTCGATCGAGGTGGACCTGTCATGGAGCGCCACCTGGTGAGGGATCAGAAGGGCTGCCAGCATCGGTCGAGGTGGACCCCTCCTCGGTGGACACCTGGCGGAGCGAAGAGAGGTGCTCGACTTCGGCCGAGGTGGACCTGTCATGGGGTGCCACCTGGCGAAGGAGCAGGAGGGCCTGACTCGACCTCGACAGAGGTGGACCCGGCATGGGGCGCCACCTGGCGAGGGAGCAGGAGGCCGCCAGCATCGGCCGAGGTGGACCCCTCCTAGGTGGACACCTGGCGGAGCAGCATAGAGGTGCTCGACTTTGGCCGAGGTGGACCCGTCATGGGGTGCCACTTGGCGAGGGATCAGGAGGGCCGCCAGCATCGACAAAGGTGGATCCCTCCTGGGTGGACACCTGGCGGAGCAAAGAGAGGTGCTCGACTTCGGCCGAGGTGGACCCGTCATGGGGTGCCACCTGGCGAAGGAGCAGGAGGGCTTGGCTCGACCTCGGCAGAGGTGGACACGCCATGGGGCGCCACCTGGCGAGGGAGCATGAGTCCGCCATCATCGGTCGAGGTAGACCCCTCCTAGGTGGACACCTGGCGGAGCGGCATAGAGGTGCTCGACTTCGACCGAGGTGGACCCGTCATGGGGTGCCACCTGGCGAAGGAGCAGGAGGGTCTGGCTCGACCTCGGTAGAGGTGGACCCGTCATGGGACACCACATGGCGAAGGAGCAGGAGGCCGCCAGCATCGGCCGAGGTGGACCCCTCCTTTGTGGACACCTGGCGGAGTGGCAGAGAGGTGCTCGACTTCGACCGAGGTGGACTCGTCATGGGAGGCCACCTGGAGAAGGAGCAGAAGGGCCTGAATCGACATCGACAGAGGTGGACCCGTCATGGGGTGCCACCTAGCGAGGGAGTAGGAGGCCGCTAGCATAGGTCAAGGTGGACCCTTCCTGGGTGGACACCTGGCAGAGCGGTAGAGAGGTGCTCAACTTCGGTCGAGGTGGACCCATCATGAGGTGCCACCGGGCGAAGGAGCAGGAGGTCCTGGCTCGACCTCAGCAGAGGTGGACCCGTCATGGGGCACCACTTGGCAAGGGAGCAAGAGGCCGCCAGCATCAGTCGAGGTTGACCCCTCCTGGGTGGACACCTGGCGGAGCGGCAGAGAGGTGCTCGACTTCGGCCGAGGTGGACCCATCATGGGGTGCCACCTAGCGAAGGAGCAGGAGGGCATGGCTCGACCTCGGCAGAGGTGGACCCGTCATGGGACGCTACCTAGCGAGAGAGCAGGAGGCCGCCAGCATAGGCCGAGATGGACCCCTCCTGGGTGGACATCTGGCAGAGCGGTAGAGAGGTGCTTGACTTCGGTCGAGGTGGAACCGTCATGGGGGGCCACCTGGCGAAGGAGCAGGAGGGCCTGGCTCGACCTCGGCAAAGGTGGACCCATCATGGGGCGCCACCTGGTGAGGGAGCAAGAGGCCGCCAGCATAGGCCGAGGTGGACCCCTCCTGGGTGGATACTTGGCGGAGCGGCAGAGAGGTGCTCGACTTTGACCAAGGTGGAACCGTCATGGAGGGCCACCTGGCGAAGGATCTGGAGGGCCTGGCTCAACCTCGACAGAGGTGGACCCGTCATGGGATGCCACCTGGAGAGGGATCAGGAGGGCCGCCAGCATAGGCCGAGGTGGACCCCTCTTGGGTGGACACCTGGTAGAGCGGTAGAGAGGTGCTCGACTTCGGCCGAGGTGGAACCGTCATGGGGGGCCACTTGGTGAAGGAGCAGGAGGGCCTGGCTCGACCTCGGTAGAGGTGGACCCGTCATGGGGTGCCACTTGGCGAGGGAGCAGGAGGGCCGCCAGCATCGACCGAGGTGGACCCCTCCTGGGTGGACACCTGGCAGAGCGGCAAAGATGTGCTCGACTTTGGTCGAGGTGGACCCGTCATGGGGTGCCACCCGACGAAGGAGCAGGAGGTTTGAAAAAAAAAATCCACGTGGTACTTGCGGCTTCCAGCTGGGTCTGACACACGGTCCACGTCAACGATATTGCCATATCAGTTGCCCCCCATCCCCAGGTCCCATCGAGGTGTCGTGGCCTGGGGACGTGGGGATTTAATGCAGAGATGACATGGAGAAGGCAAAAATCTCGTGCCATAATTGCCATGATCATTGCCACCGCTCCTGTCGCGCCCGAGGTCCTGTGAGGGGTCGCCACGTGCGCGTGTCTGACGGGCCATTAATGCATCATTTCGAATCCGAGGCAATTTCTATCGAACCGAAGTGTCAATGTCGGGCGTGCCTCCACGTGGCGTCATCTAATTACCTAGGATGGAAGGAAGCATATGGCTATTGTCGACTGAATTTGAAAAGGAGGGGGACTTTCCGGAAATGAGGTCTCTCTGCTTTCTCACACCTCACCGGTGGTTGCAGTGGTCTCCCTTCATCTTCCAGGGATCGCCATTCCTTTGGTTCAAAACATCCGGTGAGTGTGCATCTCCTTTTCTTTTTTTCTCTCCTCCCAATCCTTGTTCTAGTCTTTTTTGCTTCTTCTTCTTCCATGGCGCGCCGCCGTTATGTTTCCTCCAACCCGGACGAGGCCGGTCCTTCCCGGCTGAGGACTCCATCGCCTTCTTCCTCGGAGGGGGAAGAGATCCCGGACGAGGTCCGTAGGCGGCTCCAGCCTGGGGCTGTGACCATAGGTGTCCCTAGGGATCCTAGGTCTCCTCCCATAGTTTTCGCTCGTCCCATTTCTTCTCTTCCTCCTCCGGTGGCCTCTCCCTCTGGCCCCTCCGGTCATGCCTCGACGATGACCGAGGATGATCTTTCTTTGCTCCGGGACACCTACGGAATCTCGGATTCAACCCATCTTCACCTCCCATGGCCTGGAGATTAGTAACCTCGAGTGGCCCCGGGAGAGTCACCTTCTACAAGGACTTCCTCCTTGGGGGTTTTCGATTTCTCCTTCATCCCTTTTTTCTCTCTTTTCTTAGCCATTACCGTCTCGTCCTGGCCTAGTTGGCTCCTAATGCTATCCGGGTCATCTTCGCCTTCATAGTTTTCTGCCACTTCCACGGGTTCGTTGCCCGTTTCTCTCTCTTCATGGCTCTCTTCACTGTGAAGCGCTACTCCACCGATGATGGCTGGTGGTACATCTCACCCCGGCCTAGGTGCCTCAGGTTTGACCTCCTTTCGTCGATCAAAGGCTGGAAGAATCACTTCTTTTTTGCCCCGGTCAAAGATGTTGACTGGGCCTGGAGCGAGCCGGACCGATCTTCGAACCGGAACTCCCAGGTCGAGCTAGCGGACCAAGAGGTCTTCTCACAGTTGCTGAGTGATGCGATCCCAGCTCTCGATGTTCTGCTCTCAGAGCAGAACTTATTCGAGGCAAGGATCAGTCCCATTCGGGAGCTGGGTGAGGCCCGGGTCTCCCTCCTTTAATTTCATTTTCTGCCCTGCACTTCCCTTCTTTTAAACTGGCCTAACTGACCTCTTTTTTTCTTAGGTATGAAGTTCTCCGTGGAAAACCTGATGGAGGGCATCATGGAGAGGGATGCTACCAAAGGGACTGACCCCCCGGCGAAGAGGGCTCGCACTGAGGCAAGCCGGGTGCCTGCGCCCACCTCCACCATTATTGGCCCTGGGGTGTCGGCTCCTACCCCAGGCCGCCTCGGGCCCGGGCGTCCGATGTCCCCGTTGTAGACCTCGACAGGGCCGGGGAAGAGAGGGGGCCGGAACCTCCTCGGGCGATGCCTGCTCCAGCTGCTGCACCGGCCACTTTCGCGGTGGCCATCAGGGTGGTGGCAGCTCCACCGACGGCTGCACCGCTTGAAGAAGGGACGGCCGCCCAGCCTGCTGCCAACACGCCCATCCCACCCCCAAGTCTCACCAACCGCTGCTTCGTGATCCGTGACCAGGGCCTCATGGAGAGAGTCATGGAGTTCGCCAGCACCTCCCGGGATCGCCGTCTAAGGGGCGGCCGAGACTACACCGAGGCACTGCTCGGGATCCTCTCACAGCTTTTTATGGTAATTTCCAAGCTCTGACTCCTTAAAGTTTCAGTTGGATCTTACTAACACTGTGTCTCTTTCGATGCAGATCGGGACGGTCGTGCTGTTGCTGAGGAACTTCCTTGTCGGCTATGCCAAGAAGGATGCCGAAAAGGAGGAGAAGCTCGGCAAACTCGCAGCCGATGTCAAGGACCTCATGGAGAATAGGGTCAAGCTGCGAGGGAATAACCAGGCTCTCCGAGCCGACTTGGTCTGCACCGAGGGGTGCATCAAGGAGCTTGAGACCTCTCTATCGGAGGAGAGGATCTTGAACCAGCACCACAATAAGGAGGACGCAGCAGAGAAGACCCACCTCAGGGCTCAGTCCCGGTTGCTGGAGCGCCGGGTAGAAGAGGTCCTCAAGGAGCTAAGCGCAGCCAAGGAGAAAAACTCCTACGTCAACGGACTGCTGGAGGCGTCCAAGAAGAAGGCGCAGGAGGCTGTGCCGAAGTTCCAGACCTCCGAGGAGTACGTCGCTGAGGTGCACGAGGCGGTCGTGGACTCCTTCATGAAGTGATTCCAGGTATGCCGGGAGAAGGTGAGCTTTTTCTATCCCGAGCTCGACCTTACCGGGGTCGTACTGGGCGGCAAGAGGTAGGAGCCCACCGGAGGAGCTCCGATGGTGGCTGGTGACGAGGTGGCGACTTCCGAGCAGCCTCTAGTCGATGGCTCCGGTGGAGAGGGTGCCCCCAAGCTCGAGGAGGATGCAGCTACGTTGAAGTAGCTCTGCGACTTTATCTTATTTCTGTATTTTCTTTCTTTGGGGATCTCCTGACCTGTCGAGACCCCTTTTGTGTAAGGAACTTTTGCTTGCAATGAAAATATTTTTCTATTAACTCGTTCCTTCTGTCTCTCTCTTTTTTTTTTTTGGTGCATCTTCCGAACTAAACCCAGTCGCTAGCCAATGGGACTAAGTCTTGTGGTGCGTTCCGAGCTGAACTCCAGGATTGCATGGACGAACTTGGTTCTACCCCACCTTCCAGACCGAAGTCCGGGACTTCCGGACTAAACCCCGGGGTCGCAGGCGGATCTGAGCCTTGCACGGCTTGCCGAGCTATTCTGCGGGACTTTGTAAGACCGGGACCTAAGTCCCCGGGACTTCTTCCAGACTGTACTCTGGGATTGGGTGGGCGAACTTGATTCTGCCCCACCTTCCAGATCGAAGTCTGGGACTTTCGGACTGAACCCCGGGGCCGCAGGCTGGATCTGGACCTTACGCGGCTTGCCGAGCTATTCTCCGGGACTTTGTCAGAGGAGACTCCGTGCCTTCGTGGATCTTCCGGCATGTCCATGCTCGTCGAACCTAGAGCTAGATAGCTTTTGTCCTACGAGACGAGAGCAAGCATTTGATGAAAAAGATTTCATTGCCAAAGTTTAAGGAGCCTTACACTATTGGTAGTACATCCTTAGGTTCGAGACATTCCAGGTCCGAGGGAATCGGGATCCACCTAGCTCCTCTAGGTAGTACGCTCCGTGGGGAAGTGCCTCCACCACCCTATAAGGGCCTTCCCAATTTGGGGAGAGTTTTCCGCACTCTCGTGGCTAGGAAGCTTCAGCACGACGGAGCACCAAGTCTCCCTGGCGGAAGGACTTCGGTCACACTCTGGAGTTATAGTATCTGGCCACTCGTTGCCGGTAAGCAGCTATCCGAACTCGAGCCCTGTCCCTCATTTCTTCAAGGAGGTCTAGGTTTAGCAGCATCCTGGCAGGGTTCTCCGTCTCGTCGTACTGCTCCACGCGTAGGGTCGGTAGGCTGAGCTCAACTAGGATAACCGCTTCTACTCTGAAGACAAGGTTGAACGGTGTCTCATCCACAGCCATCCTTGGGGTAGTGTGATACGCCCAAAGGATGCTCGGGAGCTCTTCTGCCCACCTATCCTTGGCCTGGTCCAGTCTTGTCCGGAGGCCTTGCAAGATGGTCCTATTTATTACCTTGGCTTCTATGTTCGTTTGAGGATGTGCCACCGAAGTGAAACGATGGTGGATGCCAAGGTCGCTGCAAAACTCCTCGAACTCCCGACAATCGAACTGACATCCATTGTCGGTGATAATGGTGTGCGATAGGCCGAAGCGGCAAATAATCCACTTCAAAAGGAACTTGGTGACGTTTGCCTCCATGATCCGGGCCAAGGGTTCGACCTCGATCCACTTCGTGAAGTAGTCGATGGCCACGATCAAGAATTTCCGTTGTCCGGATGCCAGGAAAAAAGGTCCTAGGAGATCCATGCCCCATTGAGCGAACGGCCATGGGGTGGAGAGCTGGGAGAGTGGAGCAGCGGGCTGACGTTGCACCACGGTGTGCCGCTGACACCGGTCGCACCTCTTTACGAAGTCATCTATGTCTTCTTTCATTGTCTCCCAGAAATAACCTTGATGGAGGGCCTTGTACGCCAGTGTCCTGCCCCCCACGTGGTTCCCACAGATGCCCTCGTGGATCTCTTGGAGCACGAGTGCGGCTTCTGCGGGTCTCAGACACTTGAGGAGCGGGTAGGAGTAGGACCTCCGATACAGTAGCCCATCCATTAAGATGAACCATGCGGCCTTCCTCTTAATGAGGCCAGCTGCCACGCGGTCCGTTGGTAAGGTGCCATTGGTGATGTACTCAATGTACTTGTCCATCCAGCTGGGCTCTTTGTTGACCTGCTGGACCTCCATGGGTGTCTCGTAGCTCAGGGCCTTGAGGTGCTCGATGTAAGCGCGGCCCGATGATGAGTTCGGCAGGGTTGCAAGGTGGGAGAGTGCGTCCACACGAGCGTTTTCCCCGCGAGGTATATGGGAGATGCTGAAATGCCGAAATCCTGCCGCACTCATTTGTACGAGCTCTGGATACTTCACCATTTGGGGGTCCCACGCCTCGTACTCCCCCGAGATCTGCCCGGCTACCAGCTGCGAGTCGATGAAGACCTTTAGGTTGGCCACGCCCAGCTCGCGGGACACTCTTAGTCCTGCAATGAGTGCTTCATACTCTGCTTGATTATTAGTGGCGACGAACTAGAAATGGAGCGCACATTCTTTGACAACTCCTTCGCCGTTGGCGAGGATGAGTCCAACTCCACTCCCGCCGGAGTTCGAGGCTCCGTCTACATGAAAAATCTAGATGTATTCCTCTGGTCCTGGCTCCGGCTGCTGGTCTTGGGGGCTTTCTTCCGCCCCCTCGCCTAGGCCTGCACACTCGACTAAGAAATCAGTGAGTACGTGTGCCTTCATGGCCGACCTCGGCCTGTAGGTGATGTCGAACTCGCTGAGCTTGAGTGCCCACTTCACCAAGCACCCAGACGTGTCAGGTCGGCTGAGCACTGCCTTCAATGGCTGATCCATCAGGACCGCAATGGGGTGTGCTTGGAAAAAAGGCCTGAGACGCTGAACGGATAGGATTAGCGCAAAAATTGGTTTCTCAGACCGGGAATACCTGAGCTTCGCATCGCGAAGGAGTTTGCTTGTGTAATACACCGGCCTTTGCACTCCCTTATTGTCGGTCTGAACTAGGACCAAACTGATGGCCTCCGGGGTGATCGCCAGGTACAGGAGGAGCTCCTCTCATTCCTCTGGCCTGGAAAGTAGTGGCAGGGATGCCAATGCTTTCTTTAGCTCCTTAAAAGCCTCCTGGCATTCTTCCGTCCAAGCAAAGTCGTTCATCTTCCTCAGTGCCTTGAAGAAGGGCTAGCAGCGATCAGTGGATCTTGAGATAAATCAACCTAGAGCAGCTATCCGGACGGTGAGTCGCTGCACTTGCTTCTTGGAGGTGGGCTGCTCCTTGTCCAGGATCGCCTGGACCTTCTCTGGGTTGGCCTCTACCCCTCTCTAGGTCACCATGAACCCCAGGAACTTCCCTGCGAGCACGCCGAACACGCACTTCGCCGGGTTCAACTTATTATGGTGAAGCCGTAGGTTACTGAAGGTCTCCGCCATGTCACCGACGTGGTCCGAAGTGGACTTGCTCATCACCAACATGTCGTCCATGTACACCTGCATGTTGCGGCCAATCTGATCTTTGAAGACCTTGTTGACCAGTCGTTGGTACGTGGCCTTAGCATTCTTGAGGCCGAATGGCATCATCTTATAACAGTAGGTTCCGCGGTCAGTAATGAAAGCAGTGTGCTCCTCGTCCTCCATGTGCATTTGGATCTGGTTGTACCCGGAGAAGGCATCCATGAAAGAGAGGAGGCGATGCCTTGAAGTTGTGTCCACGAGCTAGTCTATCTTAGGAAGAGGGAAACTGTCCTTTAGGCAAGCTCGGTTGAGGTCGGTGAAGTCCACGCAGATCCTCCACTTGCCGTTGCTCTTCTTCACCATGACCACATTCGCCAGCCAACTGGGATACTGTACCTCCCGTACAAAGCTGGCGGTGAGGAGCTTATCTACTTCTTCATTGATGGCCTTCTGCCTCTCCGCAGCAAAACTCCTCTTCTTCTGGTGGATGGGGCAGCACCTTGGATCAATGTTCAACCAGTGGGTGATGACTTTCGAGGGGATACCTGGCATGTCAGCAGTGGACTAGGCGAACACATCAGCGTTCGCTCGGAGGAAGTCTAGCAAATGAGCCCGCTCTTCTTCCGGGAGCTGGGCTCCTATCTGCACTGTCTTTTGAGGGTCCGAGCCGAGGGGGTACATCAGCAAGCGCTCCACGGGCCCTCCCCTGGGGTCTTGCTCTCTTAGGTCGAGGTCGTCGACATCGGAGCCGAGCTCAGCGCTCCGGGCCCCTGGGACCGTCTGCAGACAATGCTGGATGGGCTGGGCCGTCCTTCTCATTACTCCCATCCCATAGGCGGTAGGGAACTGCACCAGCAATCTCTTAGTGGAAATGATAGTATCCAGCTGGTTGAGCCCTGGACGGCCGAGGATGGCATTATAAGGTGATGGAAGCTTGACGACGGTAAACGTCATCATGACCGTACTCTATCGAGGTGGGGATCCGGTAGTGACAGGGAGAGTGATCTCTCCCTCGACCCCCATCAAATCTTCAGTGAAGCCTACGAGAGGGGTGTGCACCGGCTTTAATTGATCATGAGACAAATTTATTCGGGAGAAAGCATCGTAAAAAAGCATGTCAGTAGAGCTCCCACTATCCATCATAATGCAATGTACAGGATGCTTTGCGATGGTCATCTCGACCACCACTGCATCATTATTTACATTTTCATTTTTATTCCCTTTTTCAGAGGGGAGTACACTTTCTAGGTCTCCTGCCTCCTAGGCTCTCTTCGTCGCATGCCCTATCCCCCAAGAGATCATGCCCACCGGCTTCTCCATTGGATGGTTGTCGATTATAGGGGCAGGGGGAAGGGCTACGAGCGACTGACCCTCCGCCGGAGCTTCGTTCCTCATGAACTTTCTGAGGTAGCCCCTCTTGATCAGCTCCTCAATCTCCCGCTTCAGATTGCGACACTCCTCCATGTCGTGGCTGTGCTCGTGGTGAAATTTACAATATTTTGTCTTGTCACGGATGTTCCTTGGATTTTGAGGAGGAGGTCGACGGAGGTAGTGCTCACCCTCAATCTCTATGAGGATCTTCATTCTGGGAGCGAGGAAATGGGTGAACGTTCTCTCTGGGGTAGCACCATTCTTCAGCTACGGGCCTGGATGAAAATCTGCAGGTGGTCCAGGCCTCCGGGACCCAAAGACATCCCGTGGGGCAGGCTTCTTTGAAGGCTTCCCATCCAGCTCTCGCATGGTGCGATCGGCCTCCTCCGCTCGGATGTACTTGTGGACACGGAGGAGGAGCTCAGATAATGTCTTGGGGGGCTTCTTGTCCAGGAAATATGTCAGACGGGAAGTCTTAAGCCTGCGCTTCAATGCCAGCATGGCAACGGGCTCGTCCAGACTATAGATTTCCAGGGCAGCGGTCTTGAAGCTTGGCACCTTTCGGTAAGCGTCGAAGTGCACCACAAACTTTCCTTCCAGCTGGTGGAAGGAGCTGATGGATTCAGGCTCGAGGTGGGTGAACCAAACTCGAGCAGCCTTCCAGAGAGTGGCTGGGAAGGCAATGCATAGAAGGCGTCCGTCACCCCCTGGACCCTCATGAGAGCCTTATATCTCTCTAGGTGGTCCAAGGTATCAGTGGTCCCATCGTAGGGATCCACCTGAGGCATACGGAATCGATTCGGGATCGGTTTGTCTTGGATTTCCCAGTAGAAGGGTGGCTGGGTGTTGTAGCCCGCTGGATCGGTGGGGGAGCTCTACATGTCGGCAAAGCGGTGGGAGAACTTCGCCAGCTTCCGCTCGTGCTCCTCCAGGCGCCTCTCGGCCTGGCACCTGATGGCCTCATCGATGGAATCTTCCACTAAGGCCGTCGGAGAATGGGGTCCCGATCAGTCTCGGTGGTGGGCCTTGCCCCGATGGTGCCTGCTGCGCCGCACTGCTTCGGCATCATTGGCCGGGGATCGACTCTCATGATCCGCCGAACCAGAGTGGTTCCTCTTTGCGAGAGTCTGGTGGCTCCCGCGGGGGTTGGAAACTGCCCGCGGATGGGAGGGCCTGCCTTGGGTGGAGCGCAGGCTTTCACGGGGACCCGTGGCTTGGGCCACGGGGGTCCCTGGCTGGGGCTGAGTGGCCAGGGAGCGTTGCTGGTGCTGTAGTTACCGCACAGCAGTAGTCAAAGTTTGCAGCTGCTGGACGACAGCTGCGAAAGGAACGTCCACCGAGGATGGTTGAGGAGGAGGAGGAGCAGGAAGCTCCCTCTCCGGGCTACGCGGTCCTTGGGGAGAAGGAATCTCTCCTGCCCGGCTGGTGGACACTTCGCGTCCGCGCATCACCACCATGGTCGAAGCATGCTTTCGCCCACGGAGAGCTTTCTCGCACAGGGGTTACTGTTCTGCCCGCCCCCCCTACCTGGCATGCCAATCTGTCACTGACCTTACCGCGGTGGCCTGTAGCTCATGAGCTGGCACCGGTCTCAGACTCTCTCACCTCGAGATCTCCAAGCTTCCGGACCTACAAAACAAAGTCAGAGACCCGGGCCGGGGATTCCAGCGGGGGCACTCCGATGGTCAGGTTAGATAGTGGCAAGATGGAACAGATCCCATAAGGCGGGTTCCTGAAGGATTCCCGTGCTTAGAGGAGATATAGACGAAAGAAGGGTGTGGAAGAGAGGGTTTGAATCCCGGCTTTCCATGCTGGGTTCACCAAGCTCACGCCTGAGGACTTCTTGAGGCCTCCCAAGATCGTTCTCTTAGTATTTTTCTTCCCTTTTTGACCTACCTTTCTGTCCGCTTTCTCTGTCTTTTTATACCTCCAGATCGCCTTCAGCCCATGCTCCCTCCTGGGAGGGCTCCCCGAGATCTCTGGTCCTTCCCCTCCTCCTTCTCCTTTAAGTCTGGGAGTTAAGTGGCCAGTACACCTCGCCCGTCGTGTGTCACGAATGGTGGAAGACTGGCGAGACCTCAGGCCGAGTGCGAGAGCTCTCCTTTCGGGGCGTTGACGATGGGCTTCCAACCGTTTCAGGCTCTTGCCCACTAGGATTTCATTCCTCGGTTGCGGGGCCTTGATTAACTGGTGTAAACGAGGTTTTGTGTATCACTATAGGCCGTACCGGTGCCTTGTACAGAGCGCGGTGTGCGCCGGCTCTAGTGGCGACCTCGCGACCCGTGTCTCTGCCTCCTCGAGGCTTTGCAGAGTAAGGCTGACTTCGGCCAAGATGGACCCGTCAGGGGATGCCACCTGGCAGTGGAGCAGGGGGTGCCAGCTTCGACCGAGGTGGAACCCTCCTGGGTGGACACCTGGCGAAGTGGCAGAGAGGCACGACTTCGGCCGAGGTGGACCCGTCATAGGGTGCCACCTGGCGAGGGATCAGGAGGGCCGCCAGCATCGACCATGGTGGACCCCTCTTGGGTGGACACTTGGAGGAGCGAAGAGAGGTGCTCAACTTCGATCGAGGTGGACCCGTCATGGGGTGCCACCTGGTGAAGAAGTAGGAGGGCCTGGCTCGACCTTGGCAGAGGTGGACCCGTCATGGGGCGCCACCTGGCGAGGGAGCAGGAGGCCACCAGCATCAGCCAAGGTGGACCCCTCCTGGGTGAATACCTGGCGGAGTGGCATAGAGGTGCTCGACTTCGACCGAGGTGGACCCGTCATGGGGTGCCACCTGGTGAGGGATCAGGATGGCTGCCAGCATCGGCCGAGGTGGACCCCTCCTGGGTGGACACCTGGTGGAGTGAAGAGAGGTGCTCGACTTCGACCGAGGTGGACCCGTCATGGGGTGCCACCTGGCGAAGGAGCAGGAGGGCCTGGCTCGACCTCGACAGAGGTGGACCCATCATGGGGCGCCACCTGGCGAGCAGGAGGCCGCCATCATCGATCGAGGTGGACCCCTCCTGGGTGGACACCTAGCGGAGCGGCAGAGAGGTGCTCAACTTCGGTCGAGGTGGACTCGTCATTGAGTGCCACCTGGTGAAGGAGCAGGAGGGCCTGGCTCGACTTCGGCAGAGGTGGACCCGTCATGGGGCGCCACTTGGCGAGGGAGCAGGAGGCCGCCAGCATAGGTCGAGGTGGACCCCTCCTGGGTGGACACCTGGCGGAGCTGCAGAGAGGTGCTCCACTTCGACCAAGGTGGAACCGTCATGGGGGGCCACCTGGTGAAGGAGCAGGAGGGCCTGGCTCGACCTCGACATAGGTGGACCCGTAATGGGGTGCCACCTGGCGAGGGAGCAGGAGGCCGCCAGCATAGGCCGAGGTGGACCCCTCTTGGGTGGACACCTGGCGGAGCGGCAGAGAGGTGCTCGACTTCGGCCGAGGTGGAACCGTCATGGGGGGCCACCTGGCGAAGGAGCAGGAGGGCCTGGCTCGACCTCGGCAGAGGTGGACCCGTCATGGGGCGCCACCTGGCGAGGGATCAGTAGGGCCGCCAGCATAGGCCGAGGTTGACCCCTCCTGGGTGGATACCTGGCGGAGCGACAGAGAGGTGCTCGACTTCGGCCGAGGTGGAACCGTCATGGGGGGCCACTTGGCGAAGGAGCAGGAGGGCCTGGCTCGACCTCGACAGAGGTGGACTCGTCATGGGGTGCCAAATGGCGAGGGAGCAGGAGGGCCGCCAGCATCGGTCGAGTTGGACCCCTCCTGGGTGGACACCTGGCGGAGCGGCAGAGAGGTGCTCGACTTCGACCGAGTTGGACCCGTCATGGGGTGCCACCCGGCGAAGGAACAGGAGGTTTGAAATAAAAAATCCACGTGGCACCTGCGGCTTCCAGCTGGCTCTGACACATGGTCCACGTCAGCGTTGTTGCCATATCAAGTATACTTAAAGATATTTTTGAGATGGATTATTATGAAAATTTTAAAATTATATTATTTCGATGCGATTGGATGGATATAAATACACCAGGAGATTTGAAAAAGGACTGAAATGGATTTATAGTTGTCAATTTTTCAAGATTGATACATATATGTGTTATTGAAGAATGATCCATATATCTTTTTATCTCAAGCTTAACAAGTTTTTTATGTACAAGACTCGAAAGATACAGAATGTGTTACTGTTATTAAGACAAAATCAAAAAATTTGTATGACATAGGAAAAAGTGTGGAAGAAGAAGAAGATGATATTTATACTCAGTGTATGCCTTATAATATTATGTCGGATGATCATATAAATGATACAACCATTTTGGTTAGGTTGGATTTCGAAGAAGGTACAACTGGTTGAATATGACAAGTAAGTAGTTTATAAAATGGTTTACATTTTTGCATGAATAATTATCCTATCTTTTAAATAGCAATTCATTTTCAGTATAATTCGATTATAATATTGACCGACTTGGTTTTTAATTATGTATGTTAAGTACACCATGCCTCAAAGGAAGCGATTATCAGATATACAGTTTCAGTTTTTCCAGACCGAGGCTGGTACTTCTTCATCATAGCAGCCTGAGGGCAGTCGATCAGTTTTTTATCGGTTTGATGCTAGTCCCTCCATTCCTGCACATTTGACCGAGGACAGTACCTCTCCTATACATCAGGCCGAGGCCATTCCCTTTGATTCATCATATCACGATCCTCCTATAGATCATCCAGATGATGAGCCTATCATCGATGATATATATATACAGGATAATTTAATAATTTCATCTCATTTCAATTCATATATATACAATAATTTTGATATATAATTTTTTGTATTTTTTTTGTAGATGGATCCGGGAGACTTAGGCGGAGGCGAGGACCCACACTAGTCCGTAATGTGTAGTAGTTACCTGAGGGTGAGAGGATAGTCATTGAGTGCAACATTTTTTTTTAGGCCAGCTTATTAAGAAATCTGCCAGCTTGTTGACTAGTTTTTTGGGGATAGTAGCACGCCGGGATCAGCTATATCCGCTAAATTATCCAAAGTGAAATAACATGCTTCCTGCTTACAAAGTAGAGATGCTATGACTAGTGCAGGAAAAAAATTAATATATTATTTTATATCTTAAATTTTTAACAATTTCATTACTTATTTCATTTAATACTTATTTTATTGTTTATTTACATTGTAGAGCAAGATCGTACTCCCTCCAGATTGTAATGATTTTGTGCTTAAGTCTCTCAATTGCAAGTGGAAAGAATATAAGGCAAAGTTGAAGGGAGACTATAAGATAGAGGGTAAGACAGAGAAGCAGGTTGTAGCTATTTGTCCTTCTGATGTACACCCTCATCAGTGGAGGGAGTTGGTTCACTATTGGTTCTCCGAGAGGGCACATGTTGTGTAGCATCATCAAACTTATAAACTTATTAATTTTTAATGTAAATTATATTTATACAATATATAACATAGTTTTAATTTTATTTTGTAGACATATTCTGCTATTAGTAGAGCTACACGAGCAGCTCAGTCTGTTCCTCACACAGCGGGGTCCAAGAGTTATGCACGGCTTATGCATGAGTTTGTATATTTTTCATCCTAGAATATTTTTAATACATTTATAGTTTTAAAATCATGTATCATCATGTATCATGCATGTGCCATGTATCATGGTATGGGGGTATAAGATGTATCCTTTTGAATTTTTTGTAACATTTATTCTTTCTATAGGCTTATCAGCAGGGGAGGGAGCCTGGTGAGGTGGAGTTCTATCAGATGACTCACGTTCACCAGGATGGTAGTTTTGTTCGGGAGGAGTCCAGAGATCTATTTATATTTTCTTATTTATATTATATTATGATTTATAATTTTATTTTTATTAAGTATTAATATATGAGTTATTTATAAAACATAGGAGAGGGCTACCTCTATGATCGCCGAGCATGGTGGCGAGTCTATATCATCTACGCAAAGCAATCACATCGAGGTCGAGGTATTCTTGGAGTTGATGGGACCTGAGCATTATGGATGAGTAAGGGGTTATGGGATTGGAGTTACCCCTACTCAGTTATCTGATGTGAGTAGATTTACTCGGGATGCTATAGATAGTCATGATGATTCACATGTTGGTAGACTCGAGAATGAGATAGCAGCATTAAGACAGACACATGATACAGACAGAGCAAAGATGCAGACTATGAGGGCTCAGCTTGAGCATGTTATATCTATGCTGCATATGTTCATGTCATCTTAGGTAAGTAATTATTTATAACTACATATATATATATTATATATGTGTAATAATTTAGAATATATTGTAATGTAGGTATCGTAACTATATATATATATCTTGTAGGTTCCTGATGCATCTGCTAGTCGCAGATAGGACGACGACCACCCTCCCGCGAACCATTGATGCTAGTCGAATTATTATTATTATTATTTTTGTATGTCTTTTGATGTATTTGAACTTGGATCAAGTTTGAACATCTGTTGATACTTTATATATATATAATACTCTTTATAATGACTTCATGTATATTTGGTGTTTGAAGTATGAATGTTGTGTTTGTGTGATACATGTTTCAATGAAATGATGTTTGATTCTATTTTGTATGTCTTTGACTTTGTGTGATACAGGTTTGAATGAAATGATATTTGATTTTGGTGATAATGTATACAGGTTTTATTGTATATATTAGTGCTGATACAGGTTTCATTGTACAGATTTGTATTTGGCTTTGTGTCATACAGGTATTTTTTTTAAAAAAAAACTTGCCGATGCTTTAAATCATCGCTATCGTGTCGATTGTCGATGCTTTAAAGCGTCGCTAGGTTTTAAACCTGCCGATACTTTAAAGTGTTGCTAGGTTTAAATCCTAACGATGCTTTAAAGTGTCGGCACCTATCGACGCTTTTAAAAAGTATCATCACGTTTAAAACCTACCGATGCTTTAAAGCATCGCTAGTTTTATCCTAGCGATGCTTTAAAGCGTTGCTAAATTACCGACGCGTTTTGAAAACATCGACATGTTACATCCTCATGCTTACATACTCGATGCTTTTGCAACGCTTTTAAAAGCATCGGGAGCTTTTTTGCCAATGCTTAAAAGTATCGACAAATGTCTTTAATAGTGTCGGCAATGATCTCATTTTCTGTAGTGTGTAGCTTAGATTTAATGTAAAGTTAGATTAGACTTAGGCCTTTTTTTTTGTTGGGGGTGGGGGGGCGGGGGAGAGAGAAAATTGAGACTTGGTCACTTAGATAAATATTTTCTAAGCTAGGTTTGGCTCGAATTGAGACTCATTTGTAAGCCAACCAGTCTAAGATCTTATTTGGGATTGCTATTATAAGCAGAGATTTTAGAATTTTTGAAAGGAGAGCCTTTGAGATGTAGAATTTTTGGAAGTCAAGTTTTTACAGAAAAAACTATTTACTGTTTGATAATCATATTCATAAAGTATTTTAAAATGTTAATACATGTTTGGTAACTAAAATAAAAAAATACTTTTACTATGACAAAATGATAATAAAAAATATTACATAATATTATATAATAAAAAATAATACAACATAATATAATATATTATTATATATTAAATATTATTATATATAATATTATTATCATATAATATAATAGATTATATTATATTATTATAATATAATATAATCTATTATATTATATTATAATCTAATAAAAAATTATAATATAACATCTTATATTATATTATTATAATATAATAATACTATGATAGATTATATTATATATTTATATTATAAATAATATTATAATTATAATGTAATATAATATAATGGATTACAATCAAATCTACTCATAGATTATAATATAATAGATTATAATATAATGATATAATAATATAATCAAATATTAATATATTAGATTATATTTTTATAATATAATAATACTATATGTTTAGTAGATATCATAATAATAATCTATTATTATATTATATTATATTTATAGTATAATAATATAATATGATATTATATAAAATATAATTATAAGAACTTATTAGTAAATATTTTGATCATCTAAAAAATTTATTTAAATTAAAATAATTTTTTGACATTAATTGGAAAGTACATTTTGCGAGAATTTTTTTCAAGTAGTCATTTTCAGCTTTTTAGCAAAGATAAAATAAATTTTTAATTTTTACTGAATATCATTATAACATCTAAAATTATTTTTAGAAGATCAGAAAGTAATTTTTAGTGCTCCAAAAACTTAGTCAAATAGGACCTAAGTCATCATTTATACGGTATAAGTGGTGGTGGTGCTATGTGATCAACATGGAGAATTGGCAAGATATAGAATGGACCAGTTGCATATTACCAAAAACATGGAGAATTGGTAAATTGGCCCCTCTTATTTCTTTCATCAAAGCAAAAGTAACTTTGATAAAAGAGTTACTAGAGTAACTGTGATGACCTCATTGAAGGGAAAAGCACTAATGGTGGAGACACGAGAAATGGAAGCTGCGGAAGCCGGAGGAGTATTCCAGTCCATTGTCAAAGGGGTTTGGTACCCTCGAAGATTGACTGAGCGATGGACAGCCTTGGTACCCTCGGAGAGTGACTGAGCGATGGACAGCCTTGGTACCCTCGAAGATGGCGTGCTTGGCAAGCTCGCCAGGGAGGATGAGGCAAACGGAAGTCTAAGCATGTGATGGTGCTATTTTGAAAAGCGATAGTGGGCATGCCCTAAACTGTTAATGGTGCCATTGTCTCCGCAAACGGAGGCTTGAAGGAGAATAAAAGGCAAGGATTAGTGCAAGCAACAAGGGTGACTCGGAGGTTTGTTGGTACTCTTCCTCTTCGTTCATCTCTTCTAGTCTCCTACCCTTGATCTTTTTTGCAATCGAGAGAGACCCAACAATAGCCATTGGAAGCATTTTTGTGCATCGAGATTCATGTTTTGCTTTCTTTGCTTTATGATCACCCGGGCATTTGTGGTCATCGTGGCAGGTAGTGATAACGACCAAGTCGGGTAGTTCCCTGGGAGATCAGAATCTAGAAGATGGAGCACGAAATGGAGTGAAGATGGGGTTGAGCAGGCAACTGAAATGGGTTTCGACATATCCCACATTAGAGGAGGTGGCCGAGTTGGTGCGCCGGTTCCCGGAGGTGGCCGTACTGCTAAGGAAGAGGTGATAAAGGAAACAAAGGATTTGCTAACCAGGGGACTTGTGGGCAGGAGCCTAGGCTAGAGAGTTTAGGCAAAGGCGACGGCTTGGGAGTTCCAGTTGTGTGCCAGAATCAAGGGAGAGATTACTGCATTTGATGTCGAGCAAGGATGCTTGCTATTCCAATTCCAGGAGGCGGGAGAGCGGGATGCCATTCTCTCTCGACCGTGGGTGGTTTCCGGCCAATTATTAGCGCTGGAGCTGTGGCGAACGAGATTTCTCCTTTCTCCATCCTCTATCATGTCGGTGCTGGTTTGGATGAGGCTTCCTCGCCAATCATGGATCTATGGGAGCCAGCGACACTTTGGAGTATCACTGGCCTGGCCGGAGAAGTTGTGGCTGTAGATGAATGTACTTTGGAATGGAGGAGGGTTGGCTTTACAAGGGTCTACATCCACTTGGATCTCTCCCGACCACTACATCATAGAGTTTTGATTGGTGACTTGGGAGGTAATCAATGGCAGCGATTTGTTTACAAGCACCTCGCTGGAATTTGCTTTTGTTGTGGTTTATTTCATAGAACTGGGAAACCTGTCAGGGAGGAGGAATTGGAGCATGGGTGCTAGATCCATCCAATGTGACCGAGGGTGACGAGGGGATGGCAGTGGAGGGCTCTGGTGGGAACTTGCAGGGCCTTGGATTCTGGCGGTTCCGCATTGGCTGCTTGAGTTGAAGAAGATAGTGGAGGGCAGAAGGAAGGAGTCTCCCCAGGGCCAAGTGAATCTGCTCTTCAAGTGGCTTGGAAGGAGCCGGTTATTTTAGCTGCTGATCAAGGTGACATCACACCGGAAAGTGATGGGGGGGTCAAACCGATGAAGGTAGCCTCACTGGCGATCCCCCATCTGACCTACTATTTTTCCTGGTAATGATGGCTCAACTATTGATCGAGAGTTGGTGGGTCGATTTGGGCCACTGAGATAGGGGTCATGGAATTGGGATTGAATGTGGAAGAAGAAGAGCCCAAAAGAGAGGGGACCATGGGTTTAGGCTAGGCCAAGCGTGCTACATCTTCTAATCCATCGTTGGCTCCAAGGGCAATAGGCTTGGAATAAGTAAATTTGAGGTGGGACCCAGCAAAAGGCCAGGCAAAAAGAATAGAGTACGAAGCATGGAGTCGGGCTCCATTGCGGTCGGGGACTCCATTCCTATTGACAGAGTTCATCGGGACCTTTGTTTTCGCTGCCGATGGCCTGGGGGTGGAGGGTTTTGTACTGCTTCATGAGGCACCGCAAGACATTGACACCCTGGGCGAGGGGGGACGACCATCGTGGGAGCCAGTGTTGATGGAAGAGGCTTAGGACTTGAGCCATGAGGATGATGTACCCGGCTTAGAGACGCTCTCCAAGGAGGAGGAGACCAGCCTCCAGCGATGGCTGTTTCATTGGGGAAGACTACTGTGGATCAGATTAAGGGGATTCCAGAAGTGGACACCCCTCACTTCCAGATGCCATCATGAGGGTTTTGATTGGAATTCCTAGGGAGTGAGGAAACCTGCCTTCCAGACTTCCTTCAATAGATTGGTCCAGCAACAGTGTCCAGATGTTTGTGTCCTACTTGAGACTCGACTTTTAGGGAGGAGTCTGGACTGGGTTATGAGGCATCTTTTAGCAGGTGTGGAGCACTTATGCCATTGAGTCTAGAGGGTTGTCGGGAGGCATCTTGATGATATGGAGATGGGACTTGATAAGGATGGATGCTTGTCATAGGTGTAAGCAACAAGTGGCAATGGTTATCTCCAAGCAGACAGGTGGCCCATGGCTTCTATCTTAGGTGTATGCAAGTACTGGGTACGAGGAGAGGTGGAGACTATGGCATGAGATATGTAGACTCTTGACTCAGGGCATTTCCTCTCTTGTTGTTGGTGATTTTAATTATATTATTGTGCCCCATCAGAAGATAGAAGGTACGCAATTTATGGATAGTATTTATTCTAAGAAGTTTAGGGAGTTTATAGGAGATACTAGTCTAATCGATCTCAGCTACCAGGGTTCTAGCTTCACTTGATGTAATAACTGATCAGACATTTCTAGAGTTTGGGAGAGGATTGATCGGGGTCTTACACGATGGTTTGGATACAGCTTTTTTTGGGGCACCAGGTTCAGCACCTTCCCAGGATTGTATCGGATCACTATCTGATTCTGATCACTACGGATGACACTTATCTACATAGACCTCCTTTTCACTTTGAAAAGTTTTGGACTTTCAACCCAAGATCCTGGGATCTTATTACAGTGATTTGGAGGATGCCCGTTTATGGGGATACGAGATACCGGATCACCCAGAGATTGGAGCTTGCTAGGTGCAGGCTCATTCACTAGAACCAGACTGAGGTTGGTGATATTGTCAGGCAGGTTGAAGAGGTGGAGGCTGACATTGCCCATCTTCAGAAGCATGAGGATTAGGATGGGACCTTCAGGAGTTGACCTTGGGAGACTTCGTTGCAACCTCTTGCTCCATTATTCCCTACTAAGGCAGAATGAGACTATGTGGAGGCAGAAGTCTAGAATTCAATGAATCAGGGAGGGTGATTGTAATACTAGATTTTCTCACCAATCTACTATGATCCGAAGGTTGGCCAACTATATCAGGTAGCTAAGAGATGATGATGGTACGCTGGTGATGGACACATGTACCACCAACTAGATAGTGATTAGATTGAGAGATAGATTATTCAGTTCTTCAGGTCGAGATGGACTCTTGCTCTAGGGGACGATGCTTCTATCCAGGGTTGCCAGTTGGTGGTACATGTATCCAACCAGGACAATTCATTTCTATCTCCGTATGTGTCTCCTGTAGATGTCTAGGAAGCTTTGTGGGCTCTTGGAGAGGGCAAAGTCCCGGGCCTTGATGGTTTCCCTCCATTATTTTTCCATCATTACTAGTCTATTCTTGGGAGAGATGTGATGGAGGTGATGCAGGAAGCTTTCACTTATGGTATTTTATCTGACTGGAAGAAGACCTTCATTACTCTCTAAGAGATCGGATGTCTCTACGCCTAGCCATTTCAGACCGATCAACCTTTGTACCATTTTATACAAAATCTATGCCAGGATTTTGGTCAGGCGACTGTAGCTGATTATGCCTCGTCTCATCTATCCTAAGCAAGGAGCATTTATCAGTGGACGATGTATTACTGATAATGTCCTCCTAGCCCAGGAATTCATGCATGATCTTAGACGGGCTACTACAAGGCGGAGTCTCATAGCGATCAAGTTGGATATGGAGCAAGGTTATGATTGGGTGAGTTGGCCTTTCCTTCAGAGGACTCTTCATGATTTCAGCTTTAAGGATAGGTGGATAAGGTGGATATGGACTGCATCGAAGGCTCCAGTTTTGCCATCCTTATTAATGATGCTCCAACTGAGTATTTTTGTTCAACAATTGGTCTTCATCAAGGTTGTCCTCTCTCTCCCTACCTATTCATTTTATATACTGATGCTCTCTCCTATGTTCTAAGGAGTGCAGTCCAGAGATCGTTATTTGAGCCCTATTAGCCAGCTCCTAGAGTTGTGTCTCTCTCATCTTCTTTTTGTAGATGATTGTTTTTATTTGGGATAAGTTACCGTTCAGAATGCAAGTTGCTTTGCCACTATTGTTGAGACATATTATTGTCTTTCTAGCCAGTCGATGAATCGACAGAAGCCTATTATGTTCAGTTCTAGAATGAAGGCCCGGACAAAATAGGATATCCTCTCTACCCTAAAAATTTTAGAGCAGACTGGTGCCCTTATCTACCTTGGAGTCCCTGTGACGGTGGGAGGCTTCTAAGATCTTAGTGTAGACCACTTGTTTAGCAGGTTTAGGATCGTCTTCAAGGTTGGCAAGCTTCTTCTCTTTCCATGGTGGGTAGGATTACCCTTATTAGATCTATCTTGAATTCCATCCTAGTGTACCTATTATCGAATACTGTGCTACCTACTTCGCGCCTAAGGGAGATGGAGCATCTGTTCCAGAATTTCTTGTGGAGTTTCAGACAGCACGGGAATGGGATTCACCTGATATCTTGGAAGACAGTTTGCTATCCGGTCAGGGATGGTGGCATGGGGACCGGTCACTTCTACTCAAGAGGGAGGTGT
The DNA here is from genome assembly GCA_021397845.1 of Areca catechu. Lineage (NCBI taxonomy): Eukaryota > Viridiplantae > Streptophyta > Magnoliopsida > Arecales > Arecaceae > Areca > Areca catechu. The sequence continues at coordinate 13,581,420 of CM038041.1, forward strand.
TGATTGCCAAGCATGTAGTGAAATATCTCCTTCAGCCTAACTATTTATGGAGTAGGGTGTGAGAGCTTATTATGGTTCCTGTAGTTAGGGAGCTTAGATTTTTACCTCGAGAGGTTGCTCTTCTGTTTGGAGGGAGATATGTGCTTGGGCTCTTGATATGTTAGCTTAGATCAGGTGCTTGATTGGGGATGGATCTATGATTGATGTGAGCTAGGAACATGGATCTCTTGCTTACTCTTTCCAGGTAGCCCACCTTTGTGAGCATTGACCTTGCTGATAATCTTCAGGTCTCTCGATTTCTAGTGGATATGGTAAGAGCTGGAGAGCTCAAGAGGTTACTAGATTGTTCAGGAGCCGGCTGGCTGGTTGCATCCTTGTCATGCCGATTTCAATACATGGTTGCCAGGATCTGAGGGTATGGAGCCACTCTTGCCTCCCGAGGGTCCCTTCCAGTATCCTTTCTGACATGTACAGGAATTCATCTGAGATGAGAATTTTTGCTTCCTCGATCTGGAGACTGTTTGTTCACTCAAGAGTGAATCTTTTTCTTTGGAAGGTGGCTTGGGATCGCCTTTTCATGAGGGTATTGCTCGGGCGCAGGGGCATGGACTTATCAATGACTTGCCCAGTCAATGATTCTATGGTGGAGTCTACTGAGCATGTGATATTGTGCTGCCCCTCGGGCAAGATCGATTTAGACTTTGGCAGGGAGATGGCCCCGGGCTCAGGAGTAGGGATTCTAGTTGTGCTCTTTCCTTCATATGCTCCAGCATTTTTCGGTTGAGGCGGGTGGTATCTCTGTCTACATTGCTTACTAGATCTGGCTGTCTAGGAACAGCTTCGTCTTTGAGACTGTTCTCACTCTGGCTTACTGGGTTCTTCATAGCACCATGTTCATGGCTATGGAGTAGTACTACCTTGACACTACCACTACTGCCCTTGTGGCCCCGAATTTCTGGGGTTCCCTTGCTGCTTCGACAGCAGTCCAGAGGGCTATTTATATTTCTTAGAAGCCCCCTCCTCTAGGTTTCGTTAAGGTAAATTTCGATAGTAGCGTTAGAGGTACCTCGAGAGATACAGGATTTGTCATTCGTGATGCTGAGGGTAGGCTGTTGGCTGCTGGAGGCTCTTTTCTATATGAGCCTTCGATTTCTAAGGTTGAGCTCAAAGTAGCATGGGCAAGCATCACTGGGCCATTCAGGAGCTGTGTACCACGAGGATTCATATTGAGGGGGATTCATCCATTATCATCGGATAGATTCAGGACAGGACTGAGCAGTGCCACGTCTACCCCCTTCTCTATGATATTTGGTGATCTCTTGGCCTGCCGATGATTGCATCGATTCGGCATGTCTACAGGGAGACGAACAGTGGCTGACTGGGTTGGCTCATTTGGGACCGAGCACTCGGGTGACTAGTCATGACACTAGAGTGACTATATTTCTCAGTCCCTTCAGAGCTTACTGTCTCTTGATTTTCAGGACTGCTATCATATCAGAGTAGTGTGATTACCCGTCTATATCAAAAAAAAAAAAAAAAAAAAAAAAAAAAAAAAAAAAAAAAAAAGCAAGAGTAACTACACTCTTATGTCCTTGACAAGCTATCTAAATTGGCTAATGCTACAGTATTTTTAATTTGATATAGGTAATTAACTATATCCACTCTAATGCCATTTATAGCGATCCAAGTTCTCATCCCAAAAAATTTAGTTAAAAATATTATTTAAATTTTTATTTCCGGACAAGTATATAAGATCCACCTAATGCATAGTTGATATGGAGCTAAATATATACCCATATAAAGCTCATAGCAGCACTCAATTAAAGGATGAAGGTTTACAATTGCAAACCATGACTCGATTAGTTAGTCTCACAATAACAATGATTAAATCAAGAAGGAATAAAAATATCTTGATAGAATCCGACATGTATTATTAAAGTGGTGATTATATCCAGGAGGAATAAGAATATATAAGAATCTCTTGAGAGAATCCAACGTGAGTCTCGTTGTTTGTTTTCATCAAAAAAATAAAAACAACGCCGCCATGTTCATCTCAGCCAAAATCCCCCACATCTTCCAGCTCCATTTTGTCTTGGATCGCCTCCTACTTTTATGGAAAGAAACAGCGGGCGGTCCACCAAGTTCATTTAATATCGAGTCCTCTGGGTCAATCACACCCTCACCCATCTCTCTATTTTCTCTTTTTTTTAAAAGTGAAATGGAGGAAGAAGTGAAACTTCCTCCAGCTTTATTAAAATGAAAGAAATAGTACAGATGTTGTCAGGTAAGAAGAGATCTGACCCGTGACTCTCTGATCAGTGCAATGAACATTACTCTATATATATCCTGCTGGCATTCATATATTGCCTTTGTAATTTGGTAAGATGGCAGTGACTTAGCTTGGTCTCATCTGATTACAATTCATAGGTAGATTTTCTTTTTTTCTTTTTGTGGATGAGAATTTATAAATACATGATATCAAAAGAAATAAAGGGGATCGAGGACAATCAATATATACCATTGTTATCCCAGGAGGCGAGTAATGGCATGAACTACTAGATCCACTGAACTTAGTTCAGCATATGGTATTTTTAAGATATATCTTTCTCTTAGACATCACTGGAACTGCATCACACTAATTCATAACAATGCACCAGATATATCCTTCCAAATTAGCTTCTCTAGCTAGTTTTTATTATATCAAGAAAAGAACATATAATATATAAGCATTTGCATTAATCCATCATGATGGTTCAACACTTCTGCAGCAGTGAAGAAAACATAAGCTAAAATGTTTCAAATTCTCCTTCCCTTGCAATAACCAAAAAAAGGAGATCAAAATCTTTTCTTTCCCTATTCCAGCTGACAGCCTAACGTATCATCCTTTTTCTCCAATATGGTTTTTTTGTCCCAATTTTCAGATAGTATTTCATCACATACAAAAGCTGATGATTAATTCTCTTCAGCATAAAATATGGCCATTCTTTTTATTGAAACTGGTGTAACAAACGCAATGGGATGATAGAAGGCACAAATGAATTGCATGGAAATGGAAAAGGAGAACCATGGATATTTGTCACAGGAGCTAAGACTGTCATCTAGTCGTCACTAGGGATGATGGTGCCGATGTAACCGGCGCCCATGATGAGAAATGCTATGGCTTGTGGAAAGATGATAACAAAGTAGTAATCTTTTCCGAAGTGGTAGTCATAGCATGCACATATCATGAGATACACCGCAAGCCCGAGCTCCAGGAAATGTAATCTGGTGAACAAATTAAGACCATAATGATGAATCAGCATTTGCCATCCATTTAAGTAATTCAAGTTAGAGAATTTAAATTCATGCCTATGTTTGATGAATGATGTCAATATATATAGCTTTACCTCTCCCAGAACTTGAATCGATATTTCTTATCAACTTTAATGTTTGGTTTTGTCTTCAGCATGTCACCTAATTTCTCAGTAACAACCCATTCATTTGCTCTCCCTGCCTCTAATAAACCGATGATGACTGCTTTGCATCGATGCAAGGACATGACATTCTCAAATAAGACCCAGAAAACAATTAGGTGAAAAGAGCTGCAATATTCGAAAAAATAACAAAAAAAGAACAAGTGTAAATAGATTTGTTGTATGAGAAGAAAGTGTCCATATATGTTCATGCATTGTCTACAATTTTCAAATACACTGAAATTTGTAAAGTTTTTCAGATCATTTAAGCATGAGTATTTGTAAAGTTTCTTAGATCATTTAAGCATGAGCATTGTCCATGTTCAATGCATTGTCTATATTAAGTTTTTTAGATCATTTAAGAGAGAGTATTTGTGATGTTAATATATACTAGACATGTAAATCCAATGATGCCGGTAGTACATATCTAACATGTCTGGGAAATATCCTCTTCTTTGTGGTGAAAAATAGAAATATTTTTAGCACAAAATATATATAACTGCTAAGAGATATGATAACAAGAACATCTCTTCTTTGTCGATGTATGCAAGAACATCATCTAGGCTGTAGAAGAAAAAAAAGAGCTCTATATATGGTTGCAAACCTTGGAGTTCCAACTGCATTGAAGGCAGTAATTATTGATGGAACGTAGACCATCCCCCATTTGGGAATTTCAACTTCGGGGAAGAAAACTGATAGCGGGATCAGCACACAATAAAAGAAGAAGGTGACGAAGTGTGATAGGATCCTTCGTGCTAAGAAAAAGTTGTAGATCACGTGGAATTTCTTCCATGTTGTCACTTTCTGCATCACAAGAGAAAATGAAACATAATTAGACTAGACTCCGTCTAAAAAGCCACACAAGGTGAGGTGCATGACATCCTATATATTTTTTAAATATATATAAGAATGGGCACAATCTTAATTGGTATAACATATATAACCCCAATGACCTACTATTGAAGCCATCTGCAAACTTCATTCTCTTTTATAAATTTTTGAGGTAAATTGTGGTCATCTTGTGTAACAAACAAAATTTATGCATGCCCTAGCAAGAGTACCATGGCAAATAACCAAGTCATCGTGTTTTAGAACGGGTGCAATCATGTTGTAAATTAGATACGATGATTCGTGTAGGTATATGTTTAGTTCCATATTAACTATATATTAGATAGTTCTTGCATATTTATGCAAAATCAAAAAATTCAAATAATATTTTTTAGCTATATTTTTTAATGGGTTTTTATATTACTATAAATAATATCAAAGTGTACTTGATCTATAGTTTATATGGACTTTGGAATATTGTAGCACCGATGAGTTAACCATAAGTTGATTATGATAGATTTGTGATAATTAAGATTAGACTTAAATAAATTTGGACTTTTAATTGAGTAAGAATGTCAAAGCTTATTAACCATGCACTTGGTAGATCTTTGTTAGTTACGTAGAACCCTTTTAAATGAGGTCCTAAATTATAATAGTTAATTGATGTTATGCAGCGCGCGCGCGCATATATATATATATATATATATTTGATAGTTATATAGAGTTTTTTTTTTTTTGGTTTAATGAGATCCTAAGTTGATACAGTTAATGGATATCATGGAGCACCCTACATTTTTTTTTTTTATAGACCCACTATTTATTAGAGAAAAGAGGAATCTTACCTTGGCATTCACAATATCACATAGCATTTTACGGAAGAGATTGGCAGGTCCGCATGACCAGCGATGTTGTTGGAAGCGGTAAGCTTTGAAGGTACTTGGCAGTTCACTTTTGACCTAGCAAGTCATAATTGGTCCCATGAGAGAGGTATTATTTATATGTCCAAAAGGAAACCGAATAATCATGTAAGAAAAAAGACATAAGAAAAAAAACGCAAAGTTGTATCAAGTTGAAAAATTTACATAGAATATATAATATATTAATTCCTTTTTGGTTTAGAAGTAAATAACATTCCTTCATCACCTTGTAATCAATTATTACACATTTATCATGGTTAGAAAAAGTAAGAACATAATAAAGTTCTTTTAATTTGATAAAAATAAAAATTTGAACATGTAACATAGGAAAAACCAGGTTTGATATGTTGTGGTCGATTCATACAGTTAGCATCTTTGCCTCGAATGCCAGTTACAATTATTAGGATTAATCAATAGGATGTTATTGAACAATTGTTTGTGGTGTTCCCATATTATGATGGGGTGACCATTATATACACTGCATGATTTCTAGAATATTCTAAAACAAAATTGTTCTTCTACATGTATGAAAGTAGTACCTGTACGCTGCCAACATAAATCATCTTCCAGCCTGCTAGACCTGCTCTTACTGCTAAGTCCATATCTTCCACCGTTGTTCGATCCTTCCAACCTCCAGCTTCATTTATAGCTTGGATTCTCCATACTCCTGCAGTCCCTGTAAGCAAACAAATTTGGAGAATATGTGAGTATTATTGATGCATTCTGTCCCTCAATTATCGTATATATAAGATAACATTCAAACTAGGTACGTAGGGGATTACTTGAAGGATTATTTATGCATTGAAGAATATAAAATTCTTCCTTATTAATTAAGAATCTATTCATCAGCTTGAACAATACATCAGAAGCTTCTTGTATATACACAGACTTATACTTGGGAAATGTTAAACTGATTCTGTTTACTTTTAAACTAGTTTACATACTAACGACTTATCAAGAAAATTTCCAGGTCATTGTTTAAGCATATAGTAATTTATATATATATGTAGACATTAGAAGGGTTTTTTGTCTTTTTTCCCCTTCCTTTTTCCTGTTATGCATGCAATAAGTGATTCCTCATACAGCCTGAGAGAAATAATTGCTTGATAAGAATCCTATAATATAATTAACATGCTCTTTGATATAAAATTATTTGAAGGGAAATATTTATACCATTATAGCCGAAGAATGCACATGATGTAGAACCTGATTCTTGCTCCACCTTGAAGTGGTAATCCATTGACATCTCTTGCATTCTTGTCATCAAGCACTCATTTGCGTTCACTGCAAACCCGATCAGAAAGAATTTTATTAACTACTCCACAAACAAAATTTCTGAAAATTCTACTTAAAAGATAAAATTTTAATTTGTTTTTTTTCCAAGAGAAGATAAATATTGAATTTAGACATGGTCAAGAAATGACTATTTCTTCGCCAAAGGGACTTAGCATATGTTACATTGTATTCAATAGGGATGGCTGAAAATTAATATCGATGACTCAATAAGAGGTTAAAAAGGTAATGTTGGACTACAATTACAATGACAAATGGAAGAAAGAACTTTCTGTAGGAGTATTAATGATGACTTCTAAATGAAAGTGGAAACTATAGTTCATGATGTATCATGTAAAGTTTTAATGGTCTAAATATTGTGCCATAATTGGCATCAACATGCATGAAGATACTACAGTTTCTAATAAATTGAAGTAGGAAGCAACGAGCAATATTATATGTTATAAGCACAAAAGCGGCTGCTTATCATCATGAGAAGATTCACACTTTGGTGTGATCATGCAAACTTACCGAACTTCCAACGAGCTTGGACAAGAGCAATGCTAGGATTATGCACAAGAAAAGGGACAGTTCTCATGAGAAAATCGGGTGCAGGTTGGAAATCAGCATCAAACATGGCAATATATTCGCAGGTCCCCACATAACTGTGCTTCATTCCTTCTTTCAGAGCACCAGCTTTATATCCCTTCCTATTATTCCTTGTCTCATAATTTATGTTATTTCCCATTCCGAACCATTTCTCACATTCCTTTTTCACCAAATCCTGAAACTCGAATGATATACAACATGATTTGTTCATAAATTATAATGGATAAACAACACTTCTTCAGGACTACTCAAATTAAAGAGGGATTAGCTGGCCATCACTTTCCATGACGACATGAACCATGCATTCATGAATTCACCAATATTTTCCATTGCTGCAAATTAGATCATACCTTGATGATTGGATCGGTTGAGTCATCCAGTATTTGTACTATAATGCGATCTTTTGGCCACGATAGATTGCATGCAGCTCCTATTGACAGCTGATACACCTGCCATTACCACATATATATATATATATATATAGCTCTACCAATATTAGAGATAGATATATAAATAGATAGATAGATAGAGAGAGAGAGATGGTGAGCATAGCTAGCTACCTCTTTCTCATTGTACATGGGAATTTGGACAAGGACCATGGGATAGGCCAAGGTGCCAAGCTCCTCATCCTCAGCTATGGGTTCACACTTGTATATCCTCTCAGGTCTCCGGCGGAACAGCTTTGCATAGAGGCTTATAAGGCCCATTGAGACTTTCTCGACGAGCACCATGACGGACATGATCAAGCACACAACAACAGCAGCCATCATCCCTGGGATGATCACCATAGCCCTGGCCTGCCCCCATATCGCTCCAATTTTGTTCAGGAGGTCGGCGACGGGTGATGAGATGAAGATTATCTCGCAGGCCCGAGCAATTGAAAGCATGAAAGGATGGAAGTTATTGGCTACATTTCAGTACGTAGAACAGATGTCAGATTATCTTTGAGAAATACTTAAAATGAATGGCACGTCAAAATGTACTCAAAGAGGTGGAGAGGACTCCAGAGCGTACCTTCCATCTCCTTGGCCTTCTCCTCTGGACACCAATTGACCAGGAGTTGCTGGAGAAGAGAGGATACAGAGCGAGTACCTTACGACTGTTTCGTGCCTAGCTTTTATATCGAATTGATGGGCCTTCGAGCATGTGTTGGATCTAGCCAAGCTCAAGACCACGTTCTGGCTCAAGCTGGTGCTGTCATCACTTCATTATTGTGGCAATTATTACTACTTTGCATCTAGGGTTTAAGCCCTAGAAATTTGAACTAAGATCTATGCATGGTATAACCTGTCAAAAGTTGGTAAGTCTTCTATTGTTCCTTGGGCTGTTAGCCAAATGCACGCAGTTAATAAAATGGTAGAGGTTTTTCTAACTTTTTTTTTTTTTTTTTGGGTGGGGGGTGTAAATAGGTTTTACTACCCTTTATTATTCTTAAAAAGATTTTTGTCACACATCCTTGCATGCGAATATGGATTATTATATATTTGCCCTTGGAAAATTACTATTTGCAAATATATGTATATATCAATTATCTTGTTTTTGCATGAAGACCTCTCCCATCAGATTTTTGACTGGTTGTGTTTATTAAAAAATTAAAAAAAAAAACCATGTTGAATGTAAATTACTTTATCGTCCTTTCAAATTAATATCTTAAAAAAACTATAAATACAATTCTTTTCAAATAAATTGATATTAATTTTTTTTTTCAAAGGCATGAGCTTAAAAGAGTACGTAATACATCATATGATACTCAAAATGCTTATCTGTTAACATCATCGAGTAAAAATTTAATGGAAAAACAAGATAAGATTCATCTGCATCGAGATCATCAATTGACACGATTCATCAGCAACCTCATGTAGATTAATTGTAGGAAGAGACTTTCAAGATAGAGATCACCTAGCCATGATTATTCCTCTCCCAGAATAAGATTTCAGACCCTTCTTCGATCTAGAAGTAGATGATGAGCCAGAGAAGATCCCAAAGTTCGGTTATATTTTTCCAGATTGGCGATGCTTTTAGTCATTTTCTTTTCCTTAACGAATAAGTCTCTACTACTGGTCTGGCCCACGGCATGCACGTGTAATCTTAAGTCATCAACCTCCAGCCCCACCAAGCAAATTTTTGTTGAAACTGGATAAATTTAGTAGTCTAATTATGTTAAGCATGTTAATTAATATTTAAGAGTTTAGCAGTACACCATTGCTCCTTTGCTGTTCTTTTGCGCTGCGAAGCTTCCATGCATGTGCTACAATAAAACAGCAAGCAGTAACACCTTGCGGAAAGGAAAAATATATAGGTATTGTAGTTTGTTTGGCCTATCTACGGGGACCACACTTTACATTGATGTGTATGCTTATAACGAAGGGTCATGCAGCTCGTTATCATGAACAACTAATCGTGACAAATATGAACAGCTTTGGCATATGGAAGACATGAGAATATGGTATTGATTAGAGGGTACTGTGACATTATTTTTATGTTTAGTTAGATATGGCTTAGAGTTAAAGCTTTGGCATTACTTTTCTACATATATAACTAAGAGAACTGAGATCTTTCGAAAGAATCCCAAGCCTGTCTAATAATGAGAGAGATGTGAACAAATGTTTTTAATTAATTAATATTGGACAAGGTTTCAGATCATGGTAAGACGGTTTAGTCTGTCCGTATTTGATGTTGGGGCTATATATGATTCACGATCGACATGGCACATGCTCTCCTATGTCTGAACGATTGGGCAATTTCTTATTGCACCCTTTTTTTGCCTTGGATCTCTTCCGAGTCTGTTTGAAAGTATTTGCTGGGGACCAGGGTCATACCAAGGCCTTTGATTTGCTCACTTGTGTCAGGTCTGCTATCGTCCCCATTGATGTGATCATTTTCTCAGCATTGTTGGACCTCGCTAGCAGCTGCATGTTCCCGGCCGTCATTGGTTTAAGGTGACAGATCTTTAGAGCAGTCACTCAGTTTAGTTGGATTGGAGTCATCCTCTAATGATATTAGCAATAATTTTTGATGGCATATAGTAGTAGTACACTTGTCAAAAGAGTAATGCAGTGGTACGCTTGATGAAGTGCACTTGCTGCTAGAGATTAATTCAGAAAGGTAATAACAAATGGTGCCAGGGAACTCTTTTTAGAGCGGTGGTCAGTGTATTAATAAAGGAAAAGGCAATAGCAAATTTAAGTAAGCGTGGCATTAGATAAGATGGCCTTTAAGAATGAAAATTTGTTTCTCTCACAAGAAGAAGGAAAATTAATAGTCATGGGACAGAAAGTACTGATATAAGAACTTATGCGGACATGTATTTAGTTCTACATTGATTATTCATTGAGAAGATTTTGGACACTTATACACGATTAAGAAATTCAAGTAATACCTTATGGCTAATCTTTTTAAGTAAGGTGTTGTTACAAATAGTATCAAAGTGGTTCCGGTTTATAACCTACGTGAATTAGAACATATTGTAGTATGGATTCATTATGCAAGCCATATGCCGACAATGATGTTTATGAATGAATGAATGGATTCGAATCCTTAACTGTCACGTCCCGAATCCAGTACCGGAATCGGCTATGTGACCGGCCGCACAAACCCTAGGTATTATCCTAGAGATCATGCAAGGCCTAGATTTACAAGAGTCAAACACATCAAATAAACTATTATTATATGAACAATTGAGTAATAATTAAATAATTTAATTATAAAGTCAAAATCATTAATTAGTCCACTGATTCACGACAAGTATCAGTAAACGAAAAACTAAAATTTACTAACTAAAATATCAAAACAATATTGAAGTTTCCGTCGCACGCCCAGCCCGATCCTCTCTATGTATCCCGAGTCTCTGGAAAACAAAAATAGGGGAGTTAGCTCTACAGCCCAGTAAGGTTTCCATATGATCACACCAATAATAATTTATATTTTTCAAAATAGTAATATACTTGTATATCGTGTCATGTAGTTAAACAATTCAAGCCTCATGTATGACAAAACCTTGATAACTTTATGTTTTTCTTGTAGAGTTTCCATTAATTAACCTTTATCTGTAGGGTTCTGGACTAGCCATGGTCATACTCCAGCCCATGACTGGCAACCTCACAATCGACCATGTATACCATGGTCGGTCCTGCTCATGTACAAAGTTCGTGGCTCAGGCTGTCCCACGTACTATTCATCCATGGTCAGCTTCCACGTACAAAGCCCGTGGTTCAGGCTATGTAACCACGGTGCTACCGTGGCATGGCTAGTCCAAATAACGTTTTTACTTCATTAACACTTCATCAATGTAGTCAAAATATGTCTTTTATGATTTCTCAATAACCAGTGCCATGGTCTAATCCATTCAATAACCGATGTCAAGGCCCAACCTATTTAGTAATCCGGTGTCATGGTCTAACCCATTCGGAGATCACTTTCCTTTAAGCATGGTGTGTAAAATACAGACGATAATAATAATAACAACCATAATATCCATCACGAGAAATCAACTATGCCATGCAAAATAACACTATGCGTGCAAATGTATATATATATATATATATGCTCGGATCAAGTCAGGCCACGTCAAATACATATATAAACGGGTGATCAATCCAAAATTCCTTATCTGAATTAGTCCGTACCCGAAATTCGCGCAACACTTTCCTGCTCAGGAGGTTGTTCTCCTACAACAATAAATAAATTCATTCAAATCAAATTCCTAGTTGCTTGAATTTTGAGAAAAACTTTCCGATCCTCTTTCTCCTATAATAATATATTATTATTATTATTTAAAATTTTATTCCCCCTCTTTTTTTTCCTTTTCTTCCTTTCTTTCTTTCTTTCCTTCTTTCTTTCTTTTTTTCTTCCTTTCGAACCCCTCCCTGTTGCTTCCCTGGCTCAATCGAGCCGGCCTCCCAGGGTTGCTGGTGGTGGCCAATGGAAGGTGGTCACCGAAAGACCTCGACGGATTGGAAGCAAGCGGCGGCGAGGCCACCGGCGGCCCATGGCCTCCAAGGCAACCCGAATAAAAAAAAAACCAAAAACTAAAATTAATCCTTCTAAACAGTAAAAGAAACTCATCAGCTGGCATTTTGGGATTCTCAGTCACTCGACGGAGAGGAAGAAGGTATGTGAAGGGGCTTGATGGGGCAACGGTATGGGAAATATTAAGGAAACGCCCAATGATTTTCTCATCGTTTGAAAGACAAGCACCACTTGATCGAGTGCCAATCCCATCCAAATACGTCGCCGACCACCTCCCTCTCCCTCCACGACTCTCCCTTCGCGACATCCGGCGAGAACTCCGGTCGGATAAGGGAAGAAAATCCTTCCCTTATTCCGACTCCATCTCCTTCATTTCAAACTTTTTTTTGTTTAGACTGGGTCGAAGCCTGCTGGGCCTGTTGACTTCGGCCCAAGGTCCATATCTCACATCCTCCCCCCATTAAAAAAAAATTTCGTCCTCAAAATTTATGTACTTGGTGTTTCGAAAAGCTGTGGATACTTTGCTCGCATCTCTGCTTCAAGTTCCCATGTAGCTTCTATTTCACTATGATTGTTCCATTGTACCTCCACATATGGTATGGTTCGGTGTCGCAACACTTAATCCTTACTTTTGACAATTCGTACAGGCACCTCCTCATAAGTCAGATCCTCTTGAAGTTGCAAGGGTACATAATCTATTGCATGGCTGGGATCGGGAATGTACTTTCGTAACATTAATACATGAAATACATTGTGTACTCCTAACAAGGCTGGAGGTAGTGCTAATCAATAAGCCACCTCACCCACCCTATCCAAAATTTCAAGTGGTTCCACAAATCTTGGGCTCAACTTACCTCGTATACCGAATCGCATCACACCCTTAGTAGGAGAAACTTTCAAAAATACATGATCGCCTACATTAGCCTTTCGGGCCTGATCAAATCCTTGGGAGTGAGCCAACCCATGTGTGTCCACCTGCCATACCACCAGCCCGAAGAGAAAGAATCGAGCGAATCTTGGATGACAAGATTATAGCTACTCGGGGCAAAGATTATCAACGGTATCTGGTTCGATGGCAAGGACGACCCGAAACTGATGATTCTTATATCACCAGAAAGGACTTGCAGAGAGTTAACCTAGACTTACTAGAGCGCTATCATAGCAAAATTGACCCATACTCGACAAGGTCGAGTTTCTCTCACCCGAAAAGAATTGGTGCAGATACTTGGGCTAGAAAAGATCGACAAGCCAAATCCACATCCCTGTGGATCACCTATGAATAAAGCCCTGAATCCAAACCCCTTTTTCTATAAATATTTTATTTTAAATTCTGTTATTTAGATTTAGTTGGGTTTAACCCTAAACCTTAATTGAGTCAAACCCTATTTATTAGTTGTGTCAAACCCTATTTACCCAATTAAGTTGTAAATGGTCCAATGTTAGTTAGTCCTTTTTACCAACTATAATTAGGATTTTTATTTTTTAGCCTTTTAGGCCAAACGCCTTTTACCAAGTTGAACCACTTGTTTACATGTATATGCCTTTTGATCAATTTGATCAAGTTGGGCTTAGAGTTGGATTTTAGTTAGTTAAATCATGTGATTAGTTAGTTAGTTGAGTCCTGTAATACAAGGGGGACTCAAGTCCAAACCCATATAACTCCATGTGCTAGTTCAAGACAAGCCATGTGACTCCATGTGCTAGTCCAAGTCACTTGTCATATACAACCACTTCTTGGCACCACCTTTTTTAAGAATTTGGACAACGTCACATGAATTTTGGACATCACTTGATACTTCATCAGGACAACATCACTTGACATCTCATCGGGACAACACAACACTTGCCATGTCATCCTTTTGGTCGGCCAAATGAATTCAAGAATTGGAGCCACTTAATTTTAAGATGGGTAAATGAGAAGGAGTCTTCAATTAGCACCCTCCCACTTAATTAATTCATGCCAAAAGCAAGAGGAGTCTGCCAAGCTTTTCTCCCTCTTCTTTGTCGCCAACTTTCAAGGAGTTTCAAGATGTTGATCACCCAAAGTGAATGAAATTCAGTATCTTTCTACCTCAAGTGTTTTGATCAAACAGGTTCCAAGTTGCTCCAGATTAGAGAACTCAAGAATCCTATAAGAACTCTTGAGTTTTCTTATATCTAGACTGGAGAGTCCACTATCCTGCAGGAGCCCACATCATCCAGACTCCAGAGTCCAGCAATCAGAGCAATCCATGAAGCAATCTTGGCCCTTTATCATGACACCTCACTAATCCTCCTTTTTGGCACCCACTTTGGATGAGAAGCCCATGATGTTGCCCACCTTGGAGACAGTCCCATATTAGCTCAAGAGTAGGAGTCCAAGATGCCTAGAGCAAGGTTTCCAGAAGTTGTTGCCTAAGGAAAAAAATACTAGTCTTTGTAACCCATACACCTTTGGTTGTTGGTCTATAAATACTCCATCAACCCCCTATATTATTAATGATTTTGATGAAATACACGACATTCTATCCAATTCTTTTCCTTTGCTATGTGCATCGCGGGGTGTGAGGCCCTTTCCTTTGTTCTTCGGAGCATCGCAAGGTGTGAGGCCCTACTTATCCAGACATCATAAAAACCCTAGCCGACTACTTTATTCCCTCTTCTCTTTCACTTTTCCATCCTTTTCCTTCTTTGCTTCTTTCTAACTGAAATATTCCTTTGTTGAGTGATTGCAGGTGATAGGAACTAAAGTCGAGGTGTTCTTGCCTTGGAACTGATATCGCGAAAGATCAGAGCTCGAAGATCAAAATCTTGAAGCCCTGCCATGAGATCTTGAGAGTTCCAACATATCTACTTCAGAGAAAAAACTCTACGTTGGTAAAATTCAAAAACCTTCCCCTACTCTTTAGTTTCTGATCTTTGAAAGTAGACCCTAGTTGACGATGGTTCCTTAGCCACCAAATCCTGATTTTTAATTGCTTTGTTAGATCTACCCGTGCGGGCATAGACTAGTTGACTAGTTTACCTTAATTATCTTCTTGAGTCTTAAAAAAACTAAAAATCATAAAAAAAATTAATATATGCTTTTCTTTGCTAATTAAGTTTAAAATTAGTAAATTAGATTTCATAATTTGTCCCGCATCATCTCCCCCAATCACTCCACCTTCCATATCTCTCTCCCTCTTCGCTGCCATTATAAATAAGTGTTATTGTAGGGCCAGAAAAATAATGATAAGCTGGGATTTTCTAAGAGAGAAAGAAAGGGATTCCTTAGAGTGGGGTTTGAGAGGATTAGGATTTTGGGTGTGAGCCTACCTAGCAATCAAGCCAGGATTTGGGAAGAGAGAGTTGGTTGGGAAGGGTTCCACTTCCACTTCTCCTCATTGTCCTCCAACAAGTTCTTCCTGGTGGCTTCAAGAAAGTCTTGCAGGTCCAAGAAAAGAGAAGATTGGCTTCCAGAATCCTGAGGAGCTAGCACTCCAAAAGAGTTGATTGGGATCGAGCCCTAGTGTGAACTACCCGTAGAGGCCAGACACTTATGTGGCTCGGCAGCTCTTCATATCACCCCCATCCAATGGTTTAAAGGTAACGTACCTTTCTCTTGGTCTCATGTGATCAGATCTAAAGCATGAAATTATTACATGTTTTTTTTTTATTACTTATGGTATCCTTTGCATGCACTTTTATTATGTTAAATCCTGTTGTAGGCAGACTGGTAGATCGACTTGATCGATCTACCAAGTCTTCTACTATTCTTTATTTTAAAGTAGTTTTAAAATATAGTCTGCTTGTACTGCTTCACTTT
Source organism: Areca catechu (assembly GCA_021397845.1). Taxonomy (NCBI): domain Eukaryota; kingdom Viridiplantae; phylum Streptophyta; class Magnoliopsida; order Arecales; family Arecaceae; genus Areca; species Areca catechu. The sequence goes on from CM038041.1 coordinate 13,597,250, forward strand.
CATTAGTATCAGAGCCAGGTTCCTGTAGCATAATAATAGTAGCATATTAAGAAATCATTAGTTTTCTCTTTCAAAGTACTTCGATTGAGTACATCACCATGGCCGTCCAGTCATAGGAGAAAAGTATGGCTGCAAGACCCTCTCTTTCCATTCAATGGGATCTCCTATGACGTGTAGGGGTGCCGCTTGTGATGTGACTCATGAAGAAGAACAGTAAAGGTGTCGACTCATGAGCGCGTACTAGAAAATATGGCATTCTGTTGTCACCCTGTCTCAGGCCATGTGTCTACCCTAGTGTCGACACTTGACCCTGGTGAGTCGATATTTGACCCAAGAATGCTGAAAAATAGTGAATTTAAATTCTAATTGGTTGTAAAATTATTTTACATTATAAACTGAAAATATTTCAATTTATGAAGATTATTGAACTTAATTAAGATTTAAGTTACCTTGAATGACAAAGTGATCTAGGAATATGATTCAAAGATTTTAAATCATTTCAATAAGCTTTAAGGGTCATGGGTTAGCTTCAATTAGGTCTTTAATTGGGTTAGATCTAAGTTTATATGCTTTGGACTTAATAGAGAACTAATCTAATCAAATATTGAGTTAGGGTTTCTTCTCTATAGATCTCTCTAATAGTTAGATTGATTAGTCCATAAATCTAAATGGACCTGATTTATGGCTCAATGGTCAGCCCGAGTGTTTAGGCAGGTTTAATCGAGTCTGATGAACCAATTGGTGTCTAAGGTAAATATGGCATTTGATCATGATTCTTTGGGGCTACCTCTTACCTAGCCAACCCGGTGGTGTCTAAGGCAAGATGGTTAATGGTGGAACCAATTCAATGATCTCACTTACCTGACCAATGTGGTCAATCAGAATTGATTGGATAGCTCACTGACTCTTATTAACCCATGTCATCTAAGGTTAATCAGTCTTGACTGATTTTAGGTGCCCATGGATCATTAGTTTCTGAAACCCTCCTTAATGACTGATGTAGTCAGTGGGAGGTTGATCCATGTCTTCTTATCTATTTCATCTATCATATTAAATTTAAACCCTCTAAATTATTAGGTCCATAAAAGGACGAAGTTATGGGGATAACTAAGTCCTAGCCTCCCATTAAGTAGAATGGTAATAGGTCCAATAGTAGAGTGTTCATCGACAGATCCAATGATCGAGCATTCATCGGACTATTAAAATTATCATTCCTAATATGATGGCTCAGTGTGACTCTCTTAACGTTAGTCAGGTGGGCCAGTCAAAGTCGGGCTTGACTATTCATTGGTTAGAAGCATTAAATTTTGTCATGTTAATGGTTGGACCTAACCGAGACCTTCAATAGGAGGTCCAAAGGTTGATTGAAGTGCACCTTGGGATAAAATCTAAATACTAGAAGTTACTTGGAGAAGTAATCAGTTAAAGAACCTATCTTTAGATGTCCATAGGTGGGTCGGCCAAAGTCGGGCTCATGTATTGTCTATTGGGTTCTAGTATCCATTAAGGAATTAAAGTAATTCCTCGGATTAGAGGTAGAGGCTACCAGTCTGAACGAAATAGTGGGAGGGCCTTTAGACTAAAGTCCTATCTTTAGGTTAATAATTCATATACACTAATAGGTTTTGATTTTCCTATCAGATGTCTACCAACTTGTCGCTCCGATCTCTTCTCGATAATGAGAAACTCATGGGTCCCAACTTTGATAGTGGTATTAAAGGCTCAGGATTGTCCTGGAGCATGAACGGATCTTATATGTGATATCGAATCAAGCGCCTGAAATCCCTTCTCCTAATGCTCGGGGTTCGGTTAGAGACACTTATCAGAAGTGGCTCTCTAATAGGACTACTATCAATAAATAAGCCTGTAGTTAACTACCACGGTCTATTGGGGTTACTACAAACTTATAAGAAAGATCACCAACTTAATAAAGAGGGTGGTGAATCTAGTGGGAGGATCTTTAACGAGGCATCGTCCCTTTAAGAAAGGGTAAAAGAGAAATAAAGGGAAGAAGGTGCAAAATGCTTCTGGGCCCAATCATGTCACGAAGGTAAAGGCTAATAAGAGCCATGTGGAGTACTTCTTCTATAAGAAGCAGGATCATTGGAAGAGGAACTGTCCTTTTTATATTACGTCCCTTGACCTGAATAGGTCCAAGAAGAGGAATCAGCAGGGCAGTGCTAGACAAGATATTTATATGATAATGCCTTGTAGTTTCTCTATATGCGATACTACAACTGGGTATTGGATACTGGAAGTCCAATTCACATTTGCAATTCTTTGTAGGGACTTCAACTTAGTAGGAGATTCGATGACGGCCAGAGATTTTTGAACATGGAAAATGAAAGCCAAGTTCCAATTCTGGCATTAGGAGCCCTCAAATTAATTTTCGAGTCTTGTACAATCATTTTGAATGGATGTCATTAGTGTCCATCTTTCATCCTGAATGTTATTTCTGTAGGCCAATTAGCCATATATGGTTATGAACTATCAATAAAGAATGACATTTGCAAAATTATTTGGAATGATTCTGTTGTGATAAATGGATACATGAACAATGGCATTTATGTACTATTGTGGCATGTTAGTATAGTGTACACATCTAGCAAACGCCCTAGGATAGATAATATCAGTGATGCATATCTATGGCATTGTAGGCTAGATCATATTAACAAGAACAGGATAAACAGGTTGAAAAGTGAGGGTCTTCTCGAGATCAATGAATGTGATTCACTACCAACCTGTGAGTCATATCTTCTTGGAAAGATGACAAGATCACCTTTTACTAGAAAAAGTGAATGAGCTGAAGAAATTCTAAGTCTGGTACATACTGATGTATGTAGACCTATGAATATTAGTACCAGAGGTGGGTACAATTATTTCATTACGTTTACAAACGACCTTTCGAGATACGGTTATGTCTTCTTGATGAGATATAAATATGAATCATTTGAAATGTTCAAACGATATCGTAATGAAATAGAAAAACAAACTGGAAAGTATATCAAAATCCTTCGATTAGATCGAGGTGGTGAATATCTTTCTGGTGATTTTCTGACATATCTTGAGAAGAATGGGACTCTCTCTCAATGGACACCTCCAGGAACACCTCAGTTAAATGGAGTGTCTGAAAGGAGGAATCGAACCCTGTTAGACATGGTTCGGTCCATGATGGGCTTTGCTTCTCTACTGCTATCATTTTGGAGATATGCTCTAGAGTCAGCCTGCTATCTTTTAAATAGGATTTCAAGTAAGTCTGTTAACAAAACCTCATATGAGATATGGACTAGACGTAAGCCAACACTCGCACACCTTCGGGTCTGGGGTTGCCTGCTTATGTCAAACATTTGGAAACGGATAAGCTTGGACCTAGGTATGACCGGTGCCTATTTATTAGGTATCCAAAAGAGTCTAAGGGTACTACTTCTACTTGGCTGAGAAATAAAAGTTGTTCATCAGTCTTAGGGCTATCTTTTTAGAAAAGGAGTTCCTTGGTGAAGGAACTGTAGTCGCTAAGATTGAACTTAGTGAAGTTCAACAATTAGAAGAACTTAGTGAAGTTCAATGGAACAACGTAAAACCGGTTGTGATTAGATCACACCCAAAGCCCACACAGGAGCCATTAAGGAGATCCAATAGGGTACCGCATCAACTCGATAGATACTACGATTTCTTGGTCTGGAATGGTGATCCCATTGAACTCAATGAGAATAATGAGGACCCGATCACCTATATGGATGCAATGCAGAGGTCCAACTCTAAGAAATGGCTAAGAGCCATGAGATTCGAAATGGAGTCCATGAAAATCAATAATGTATGGATGTTGGTTAATCCACCTAACGGGATGAAATTCATTAGATGCAAATAGATTTTCAAAAGAAAAAGGGATGCGACGGGCAAGTAAAGACTTATAAAGCCCATCTGGTTGCCAAGGGATATCGCCAATGTTATGGTATTGACTATGATGAAACGTTATCTCCTGTGATAATGCTCCACTCCATTCGGATCATACTTGCTTTAGTGGCATACTTTGACTACGAAATCTGGAAAATGAATGTCCGAATAGTTTTCCTCAATGGTGAGCTAGAAGAGAAGGTGTATATGATACAACCTGAAGGGTTCACATCCATAGACGAGTCAAAGGTGTGCAAGCTTCAAAGGTCCATCTATAAACTGAAACAAGCATCTCGGAGTTGGAATATGCGATTTGATAAATATATCAAGTCGTATGGCTTCGTTAGGCATAGAGAAGAACCTTGTATTTATAAATGAGCTAATGGTTCTATGATTATATTCCTTATATTGTATGTGGATGACATTCTCTTAATCGGGAATGACATCCCAATACTACAAGGAATAAAGGTCTGGTTGTCATATCAGTTCTCTATGAAAAACTTGGGTGAAGCCTCTTACATACTGGGTATGAAGATCTGTAGAGATAGATCTAAGAAGCTTCTGGGACTGTCCCAGTCTGTGTATATTGATACTATGCTGAAGTGGTTCAGCATAAAGAATTCCAAGAAAGGCTATCTCCCGATAGAGGCCCTGGAATTACACTCTCCAAAAAGGATTATGTGATAACTCCTGAGAAGAGAGAGCATATGAGTAGAAATCCATATGCTTTGGTAGTGGGTTCTATCATATATGCTATGACATGTACTACACCAGACATGGCAAACTCACTAGGCATAGTGAACAGATACTAGTTTGACCCAAGTGAAGCTCATTGAAAAGTGGTAAAGACCATCCTTAAGTATCTGCAAAATACTAAGGACCAATGGCTGATTATGGAGAACCTAACTTAAAACTTGTGGAGTTTACTGACTCTAGTTTTCAGTCAGATAGAGATGATAGCAAGAGTATGTCAGGGTTTATCTTTATCCTAAATGGAGGAGCAATCTGTTGGAAAAGTTTCAAGCAGCCTACTGTGGCAAACTCAGTATGCGAAACAGAATACATCGCAGCATCGAATGCAACAAAGGAAGCTGTGTGGTTGCGGAAGTTCCTAGGAGAGCTGGGAGTGGCACCTTTCCTGGATGGTCCTGTTCTGGTGTATCGTCACAACACTGGAGCCATTGCTCAAGCCAAAGAGCCGAAGTCCCATTAGCACCCAAACACATTCGGCAGCGCTATCACCTTGTGCAGAAAATCGTGAAACAATGTGACATCGACCTTCAGAAGATTGATGGAAAGGAGAACTTGCCAACCCCTTCACTAAAGCCGTCAGAGTTCAAGAGTTCGATAATTGTAAATGAAAAATGGGAATATGATTCTGTACTGATTGGCTTTAGTCCAAGTGGGAGTTGTTGGGAATAGTGTCTCAAAGCCAATCATTTAGGCTGTAGACGGTTGTGCTATTTTGTAATTATATGTAAATTTTTTATATGAATAAAAATTATTCTTTTGGCTATTCATCACATGCATTTTTCTGAAAAAGCTCTTGTGTGATGGAGTTCTTAGAACTACATTATATTTGATATATAGAGGATATATCGGGTAGTTCTTAAACTAGTTCACAACCAAAGGATATATTGTTATAGGGCGACGATATATCAAGCGTAGGTTGTTGTATGTCATATTAGTTAGTTGTCCTCTTAACCAAGAAGTGTAGAGACACTGATGTGACATATAGGTGAAATGTATGACATCTCACTAAACGTGACCAACCATGGAGCTTCCTTCTGCCAAAGGATTGCTGGCAAAGGGATATGGATATATGTGTCCCCCAAACCTAAGGTCACCATAGAGCTTGCAAGCAACTCACTGTACTTTAATACCGGAGTACCTGGATTTCTAATCCAGTAAATGGAAGATTTCTTGGTACAGTCAAGTCCTTGTAGAGAGGTGGTGGATCAAGATGGGATTGACCCCTCCAAATGATTTGGAGTGAATGACTCACTATGTCTCAAGTTAGCAAAACCTTGGTCATGATAGTTCTTGTAAGGAGTTACAGAACTTGTATGGTTGAGACACGATCTGAATATACTAAATTAGGGTTGGCAGTCAAATCCTAGGTCATCCTGAGTATTATGAGATCAAAGGGATGAATTATCTGATAACCATATGCTAGGGGTTCTAAAGAGTTGCTATGCAATCTTTGACCTATCCAAATATCGAGTATCATTGCTAGATGATGACTTTAACTAGTACTAGAAGTGTTCCGGTGCTACCAACTTATTTTCGAACCTATAGGGTCATACACCATAGGGGTTTATACCTGATCTAAAGGCTGATCGATGATTGAGAATCATTTGGCATTACTAGGGGTTGATATGATTGACCATGATCTAAGTGTCGACACTTTGAAGTATCGATACTTTCATGTGTCGACACTTGACTATGATGAGGATTTTTTTTCACAAATTCGATTAGTAAATTTTGAAGGATTTATTTGCAATATGATTGCAACATGATGGGTCAAGCCAAATGTGATTTGGCTTAGGATCAAATTAAATTTGATTTTTCATGCTCACTTTCCTTTAAAAAGATTTAAATTTGAATTTTGAATTCAAATTTCAAATCTTTGCTGAAATTGGCTCCAAGATTTTTATGGAATGCATTATTTGGGAATGCAGATTTTCTTCCATTTAAGTCTAGAGCTAATTTGGTTTAACCTTTAACCCTCTCCCCCAATCACTCCACCTTCCATATCTCTCTCCCTCTTCGCTGCCACTATAAATAAGTGTTATTGTAGGGCCAGAAAAATGATGATAAGCTGGGCTTTTCTAAGAGAGATAGAAAGGGATTCCTTAGAGTGGGATTTGAGAGGATTAGGATTTTGGGTGTGGGTCTTCCTAGCAATCAAGCTAGGGTTTGGGAAGAGAGAGTTGGTTGGGAAGGGTTCCACTTCTACTTCTCCTGATTGTCCTCCAATAAGTTTTTCCTTGTAGCTTCAAGAAAGTCTTGCAGGTCCAAGGAAGGAGAAGATTGGCTTCCAGGATCCTGAGGAGCTAACACTCCAAGGGAGTTAATTAGGATCGAGCCCTGGTATGAACTACCCATAGAGGCCAGACACTTATGTGGCTCGACAGCTCTTCATCACCTCCATCCAATGGTTTAATGGTAACGCACCTTTTCCTTGATCCCGTGTGATCAGATCTAAAACATGAAATTATTACATGCTTTTCCTTTTTATTACTTATGGTATCTTTTGCATACACTTTTATTATGTTAGATCCTGTTGCAGGTAGATTGGTAGATCGACTTGATCGATCTACCAAGTATTCTGCTGTTCTTTTATTTTAAAATAGTTTTAAAATATAGTCTACTTGTATTGCTTCGCTTTCATTTATTTCTTGGGAGCCCCCTCCTCCGAGGTATGTCAAGGTCAATTTTGATGGGAGTGTGAGGGGAACTGATGGTGGGGCTGCTTTTGTGATCCGTGGTTCTGGTTTGGGCATTATTGCCACTGGGGGTTGTCATCTTGTCGACTCTACTGTCCCTCAGGCGGAGCTCACAGCGGCTTCGGCAAGGATTCAATGTACCTATCGATTACACCAGTGTGACAACCTTATTATTGAGGGGGATTCTGCACCGTTATTTCTTGGATCAAGGGGGAGTACGTTCTACTCTTGCTCATCCTATGGTCCGCGATATTGCTTTTTGACACGGGGATACTCCTTTTTTATTAGGCATGTGTATAGGGTAGCCAATATGATGGCTGATTCGGTGGCCTCCTTTATTGCGTATCATTCGAGCCTGGTGCTCTGGATTCATTTCGGCGATATACCTTCAATTTTCAAAGATTATATTTTTTTTGAATTTTTTAGATGTATTCATATCAGGATTATCAGTTGAATTATTCGTTTATTAAAAAAGAAGAAGAAGCCTGTGTGCAGTCATGAAACTTGTTGGGTGTCGTATGGGGCTGTCAAATTTTGAAGTGTTGGTGGGTGTCATGTTCAACGGTCCAGTTTTGAAGTGTTGGTGGGTGTCATATTCAACGGTAAAGTGTTGAGAAAGATGAGCATAAGCTAGTTCCTTGTGTTTCATCCTCTTCCCAAACGGTTCTCATGTGTTAGCTCTGTAGTTTCACTTAACGAGACAGATACCAAGCAATCCTGGGGAAAGATTCATACCATATATATATATTTCAGAAATGCTATAAGAATGGTGAATACCACCTTTTCATTGCAGAAATAACCTGTCCAAACAAAGCTGATTATGAGCCGGATCTTGAGTATAAACTATATAAAAAAAAATTTATACGTTATGTGCAGTGGAGAAAAAATATATCACATAATCTAATTGGATCATGTAAGTTCCATTTTCAATACACAATCAATGTCTGTAATTTTATTTTTTTGTTAAAAATTTTGAATAATGAAAATATCCTTCTCTTTATGAAAAAATTATGATATTCTATGACCAGGTTATTTTTCACGATGATTTTTTTCCATCGAGAGCCGTCTATCTTCTGAGAAAGCCCGAAGAAAAGAACTCTGCCTGCGGTGTTCATGTAAGCATTGGTAATCAGTTTAGGATCATGACAAATACAGCTGTGCAAACCTTTTTCTCAAATCTATTGTTTAGGATTCTACCTTCTTGATTGTGCCACAAGTATAACCTACCAGGGATGGCAACGGATCGGATTTGGGTCGGGTCACCCAAAACCTATACTAGCCTCGTCAAAAAAAAAATCCGCCCCATACACATTTCAGGTCGGATCAAGTCGGGTTAAAAAAATATCGGGTCGGGTCAGGTCGGGGTCGGGTATTTCCATTAATCATACAACATTACAAGAGGAATAATATTTATTAATGAAAATTAGGGGTTTGGTTTAAGTTTTACTTACATGTTGTTCTTTTTTATTCTAAAAATTTGACTTGGAGATGTGATCACGCAAACTCGTGAATGGAGGAGAGCAAGAGAGACGAGGGTCGAGGGCTCGAAGGACGGAAGGAGAGGTGAGGGCCGACTGGCCGAGAGCTTGAAGGAGAGGTGAGTGCCGATTGCGACTAGCTCGAAAGAGAAACAAGGATCGATTGCGACTGGCCGAGGGCTCGAAAGAGAAACAATGATCGATTGCGACTGGCCGAGGGCTCGAAGGAGAGGCGAGGGCCGGTCGCTCGGAGAGGCGAGGGCCGACTACGAGCGCAAGGTCTGCGACTGGCTGAGGGCTCGTCCCATCGTCCAGCTCGAAGGAATTAGGGATTGGGAAAGCAGAAAGCTCTAGAAGACTGAAAAGGATGCTAGAAGGCCGAACAATTCGAATAGATTGGGATTTAGGTCTATGATTTGGGAACGAAAAGATCAAAGACTGGAGGCCATTTTGATTTCCAAGGCATTGTTCCGTCAATGAAAGAAATTTATTAAGGAAACCAAATATATGATTATATATATATATATATATATATATATATATATATATATTTATATATATAATCGGGTCGGGTTCAGGGCGAGGCATATCATTATCCATACCTGACTCGAACCCGTTTCGAGTTTTATATATAAAATCCATACCCATCCCATATATAAATGGATCGGGTAAAACCCGTCCCATTTGGGTCAGATTAGATCAAATATCCATTGGATCGATAAAAATTGCCATCATACAATTTACAATTTTTAATTTCAAAGTTTAATAAAAAAATATAAAAAAATAAAAATCACTAAAAATTAATATTTTTTAAAAAATTTTAAAATAAGAAATATAATAACATGATATTATAATAATATATTATGATATATTTTATATTATAATAAATATTTTATATTCTATAATATAATAAATATATTATAATATAATATAATAAATATATTATAATATATTATATTATAATATATTATAATATAATATATTTGTTGATGCACACATACCTTCCATAATATACTGTATATTATATATTATAGTATATTTGTTGTTAAAATAATAATATAGTATATTATATATTATATATAAGTAATAATACATATTATTATTTATATTATAGTATATTATTTTAACATGGAGTATTCTTGCCGGTTATGCCACATTGACGGGCGTTGCATGCAGAAGAGCCAGGCACCGCCATGGCGGTCGGACTCGTCACGCGATGCGACCAGCAGGAATGCCCCACAACGCGACCAGGCTGTGCATATGAGCAAAGTCGAATACCACCGACGCGCCGAGCAATGGCTACCATCCTGGTGGCTTCTGTTAGCCTTGCCTTCGGAACACTCTCATGGTAAAGTAAGCGATTGCATATATATAAGGCCGGATACCACTAATGTGCCTAGCGACGATTGCTGTCCCGATAGTCTCCGCAACCTTGCCACATCGATGGATGCCCCGTGCGAGGGAGCCGTGCGCTGTGTTAATGACTGGACCCGTCATGCGGCACAATCAGGTCTTAGGGGCATAAGTAGGTAGGTATCTGGGCTTGCACTGACACCATCGCCCTCATGCCTGTTGCATCCGATCTCACTACTACTGCACCACTACCACCACGACCGGTACGCATGCATCAACAAATATCTATATTATAATATGTAATATATAATTTAATATATTATAATATATTTATTATATTTTAAAATATAAAATATTTATTGTAATATAAAATATATCATAATATATTAGTATAATGTTATTATATTTTTTATTTCTTATTTTTAAATTTTTTAATAAATTATTAATTTTTTGATTTTTTTTAATTTTTTATTAAACTTTGAAGCGGAAAATCTTAGATTGTACTAAATTGAAGATACAACCTGCGATTGCTCTCCATAAATCTCCCTCCTTCCCACGTATTCAAAATCACCTACTTTGAAAAATATATTTAGTAAAGCATCACTTTCATAAATATTTAATAAAAATATATTATTTAAAAAAAAAAAACTCCTCATAGTCTGCTCCTTTCATCACCTGGGGGGCATTCCTCGTCCAAAACCTGTAGTTCACTGGTCTTAAACATCATATTACAATATCATACACTTTGTATTGCCGAATTCTGATTTCCATATGCTACTACGATTCAGTCTCGTACCATGTAATCAAAGCATATTGGCTTTTTGTTTTTGTCGAAAAGGAAATCTGTTTAACAAAACAAAAAAAGATGGGAAAAGAGAGAACTAGATTGTTATTTATTTTATGCATCAGAATGAGGCACCAAATACGTCAAGAATATTTACAGCGAGAACAAAGAATAAATAAATAAGCAAGCCAACAAATAAGTAACCTTCCTCTATTATCTCAGTGTTGATCGATTTTATTCATTGATGACAGATATCCTGAATCCAAAGAATGCATAAGGTAATGATGTCACAAGCATAATATATATATACACTCCTCCCTCTCAAATTATCACATGCATCACAAATCAGAGGATTGCAATCATCAATAACGGAGCCTTTGCACTTGACTAACAAGCATTGAACAACTCCCGTGCAGAACGTACTAAAAATCAAGAATGAAATTGAAGACACAAAATTGAAAAAGATTACTCTCAAATGTTATATCGTGCAGAACATACTCCCACCATAAAGCAAGAACAGAACTGATGATCCCGCTACCAAAAAACAAAAAAAAAGGAAAGAACAAGATAACTCTCAAATGCTACAAAACATGCATCCATCAAATACACTTTCCTATTGAGTTATTTAGGCTGATTGCACCTGTGGAATGCTGAGGCTCAAATTTGATGATACAGAAATGGAGATGAACAGTCAAACTTCGTAGAATGAAATGAATTAGATTGCTCTACATAAAAATCTTTACAATCATATATACCCCCTCCATCTATCATAACGAGAACTCTGCTAACAATATGGTAGATCTCTCCAGGATATGCTACAGAAGGGAAGTCTTAATCCTAACACAGAACGCCAGTCAACAAGTCAGTTGTATCTACCTAAAATTGCCACCAATGAAGGACTGGGTGGCTACTGTATCAGAATCTCAGCCAATACTCTACATACTAATCCGTGGTAAACCAAAACCTCCGGTCAGCTCTCTTTTTGCATGCCAGTAAAATCCTCTTCTATAATTCTCGGTAAGCAAAAGAAGTGGCATGCCATAGGAAAAAAAAAATCTGTTCGCATGCAAGCTCAAAAACACCCTCGACACACATCATTCTCCGCAACATGTTGCCCGATGTGTCTCCTGGAGCTTTCCCCATAGGCATAGCATCTCCCGAGGCTCTTGATAATGGGCAACCACGTAACCAGCCTCACACCCTTCATTGTAAACCCGCTCCTCCTTCGCATACTTGACATCCAACCCTTGCTTCTTCATCTCATCTATCCATATGCCCATTGCCACATCCTCCAATTTGAACATCTGCACATGAACAATATGTCCAATTTCAAACATGCAAAATAGTTTCCCCTCAGGAAAAAAAAAAAAAGGAGAGAGAGAAACAAGAAAAAGAAAGCAATCTAGCTTGAAAGAACGAGCATGCTACCCATATTCAGTACATTTTAATAGTGTGGCATCCCACATTCTCAAAAGGCAAGGCAGAAGACAAGTCCTGGCAGGCCTGAAGTTACTTTTCATATCTTAATTACAACAAGAATAACGAAAGGTCAAGTACCTTTAATCGACCCCTTTTGTGCTGCTCGTAAACTACCTTTGCAATGTCTTGTGACACAACATAACCTGGCCCATGTGCCCAAGGAGGATACTTATTTTCAGGCCATTCCTTCATAAAAGAGAAAAAGTGTAACTTGAGTAAGAATAAAGAAAACAACTAAACTATAAGTGAATCGAGATAGAACAAGTGTGAGGCAAGAACTAAAGCTAAATACACATGATAACAACAATACATATGTAGTGAAAGGATCGCTGAACCGGTACCGGGACCTATATTGGTCAGCGGTCAATATGGTACGGGCATGTGTACCGGCATTGATAAATTGATAAAAACAATCTTTCTCCCCCCTTTCAAGCAAGGATCGCTAAACAAAACATGAACCGAGCCCGAATCAGGCCGAACCAGACGGTATATACAAAAAATACGGTACCATACCATGCCGTACCAGTATGGAATTGATTTTTTTTTATTTTTCTAGTGCCGGATTGATTTTAATAAATGAATCGTACCAGCTCTTGGCCGGTATGATACGGGACGGTTCAGTGAACCATGGATAGAACTTTCATGCAGTTTACAAATAAACCCTTTATATTCCGAGTCTTGTGTGTAGCAAACTAAATGTCTATATATATGTGTAAAAGAATAAAAATAAAAATAAAAACAGACGGGATCACATGCAGAGAAACTAACAAAACACCAAATATCTGAGCTAGGAAATCTAGACAGCCATGCCATACAGCCTGATATGCCACGTTGGCATGAAGAAGTTTCTAATATTAACAAGCATTTTTTAAAAAAAAGAAAAGATATTGGAATTGGGCAACATGCTTAAGACTTAAGAGGTTAAAAATTATAACTTCTCAAAGAAAGTTAATGTTACATAGTGTTTGGACATGAAAAGATGAAAGGATTTGCATTGAGAAGTCCAGCTGCTAGATACAAAGCTTAAATATTCTCAAGGCATCAGGCACAAGTCTTAGCCTAGAGAAGCACCAATACTGGTGATGATTAGTTCTGTCCACAAATCCCTAGATGCTGCAACGGAGCATGAGAATGATGGAAATGGATCTAGAGAAAAAGATACATGTGCTGAAAATAAGAAAAAACTTAGATATAAAGCAAAAGTCAGTCTAACAGAAATACTAGATAAATCACAAAATTATCTCCAAAGTCAAAAGGAGTTTCCCAAAACAACAGCAAATTATGTGCTGGTTATGCTTGACAGAAATTGCACCATGAAGCAATCAGGCATTTTGATAATTAGTCTACCTCCATGATGGTTTTTCATTGACAAACAACTTGATAAGTAGATGTCAGCATTGAAATTACCTCATGACTTATATACCATTTGCTGTCAACATTTCGGTGAGGCTGAGAATCAGAGTTGATCCTTCCATATAGTAGCCCATGTGTGACATTTATACTATTTAAAGAAGAAAGAACCTCATCTACTCGGACAAAAGCATCATCATCTGTTTTCATTACATACTTGGCAGATACAACTTCTGTCTGTTGGACCAAATGAAATAACCAGTTAGAAGATAAAAAGAAAAAATCAAATAAGCCAACAGAACTACCAGTTCTTCATTAACTGAGGTGTGAATTTACCCCGTAGATGCAAATGGCAATGGTTTTCCAGGTAATCAGACTATAATAATCAACAAACGGCATTAACTGGATATCTCCATAGGTACGTGCCTCATTCCAAAGTTCCTCATTTACCATTTGGTTTTTATGCTGTGAAGAAACACAAAATACAGTTTAAGGTAACTGTTTGTGCAAGCTTTCAAAACTAGCCAGGTATATGGAAGGACAAATAATTAGGAATACATACATACATAAATAATATATATATATATATATATATATATATATATATATATATATATATATATATATATATATATATATATATATATATCAAAGAAAACTTTAATCGAAAGGACAGAGAAAGCCAGAGGCAAATTCGCTAGCATAAAGGGGGTAAAACTAACATCACATAAACATGAGTATTCATATACTGAACAAAATCTGGAATACTCATAATAATTAAAAGTTGCTCACACTCCAAAATTCAATCTAACTAGCAAGGTTGTTTCTGCAGTATGAAGAATGAGGCCATTCAGATGTAAGTGCTATGATTGCACAAAGAGGGCACTGCATTAACATTTAAAGTGGGAACAAACTAAGGAGATAGGGTAAACTGAAAAGTAGATATGTAAGTTGGATAGTTAGGAAAGCATGTAAGCTACAGATTGATAAGTCAAGCATTTTGAGCAGTTTGCAATTAACAAGTCTAAAGTGTATGAGTTACTAATTTTGTTGTATTTCGGCAGTCTTGGCAGGCAACAAGTCAGATGCTCTTAAGAAGTGAGAATAATGCAGCAAATGTAATATCTTCTATTCTTACTAAGCCAACAAAAAACTGCACTGCAACTGCACCAGACTTCACAGCATCATATTGCATCCATGTTCTTCGAACAGCCATCCTAAGCTTGAAATTGTTTGCTGTGGAAAAGATACCAATAAAAAGATCCACAGATTTATGAATGGGCATAGGTGGCGACTTTAGCATTTCCAAGTCTATTACATGCTCTAAATCTTCTGATGTGGGTAAGCCACTGGCTAGGACAGATATCAAATTAATGTCTCCTGAAATCCTTGCTTCACTGACAAGCCATGGCTCCAAGCTCTGACAAGACAAAAATTTGAAGATGGTTAAACTAAGATGGCAGTTGCTTCTTAGACTTATATCAATAACTGAACAGAAACAACTGAATGTGTTAGCAGTGCTAGTACTTCTCGGTAAGCAAATGATGTTATATGCTTTCCATCTACTGTCATTTGGATTCCCTCCACCCCCACTCGAAGGGTAGCTATAGCAAGATATCCTTGCTTAAATGGAAAATATCTTCTAGTTTTTGCACCCTCTTTTATGGTAGAAGGCTGTCTTGAAGCATTGGAATGCCTAGACGCAAAGATTCTTTTGTCATCTTTACCCACCATTGCACTACACTTCTCCAAGTCATCCACTGCAAAAAAAAAAAAGAGATAAAGAAAATCATATAACAAAAAATGGATTTAAAAAAAAATTTGCAAAACTAAATATGAAAAAAAGGGAAACAATGGGGTATCAGATTATATAGCACAAGCTTGTTCTCTAGGCTAATTGTACCAAGTCATCATATATTAGCACCTATATGCAAGGATTCAGGTCCAACCGAGATATCCTACGGGATACAGGGATGGGGTACCATTCCATGTATTAGGATGGGTCGTCCCGTCAACATCCTGGTATCCCAATTGGGACACCATGGGACATTCATAATCCCAAGTATCGGAATAGGGGGAGATGCCGGCATGTCCCGTTCCATGGAAAAACCTAGACAGCCTTGTCCCATGGGATTTAAAACCTTGCCTATATGATGAATTCACTTAAAACATATTGGATGCCATAAATAAGGAACAATAAGCATATGGTATAACAGCACCTGATAAATGAAATAAGTTGTTTAATAAGACAAATGCTAGGCATGACAAGAAAATAGAGGAATAAAATTGGCAATTATACTTCCAACCCCACATGCAGACAATTACGATGAAGAGGTGGTGCTAACCTTGGTCCCCGAACTAGGGAGTCATAGCAAGGAAAAGTAAATTGAGCTCTCATAGGTTCTAATATTGTTAACTTATTTGGGAGGTACATCTAGTCGATCAAAAAGGTTTGTGACTACACATGCGTGCCTGCATAAAAGTACATGTGCAGCCGTGGACAGATGCTCTTAGGAACCAAAACCACAGCACACAGTTATGCTTAGTGCAAAAATGAATGGTCGTATTTAAAATAAGAATCCACACCATTGGTTATAAATATTGAACTTATATATCTAAACATCTTTCTATGATAAGGGTAATAGAATCTATCATTACGGGTCTCCAAGGTGTAAGCTCCTACAATCAGGAAAGAATCATCTATAATTCCACCATCAAAACAGTGATATCAGACATAGGAATTAAATGTATCTCTAAGATGCAGATCGTAAGCCAAAAGTTCGAGATAAGAATACAAAATTTATTGTGAAAACCTGAACATTCCTGGTATTAAAAAATAAAATAAAATGATATTATGAAAATCCCAGCACAATAATCCCATTATTTTGAGGAAATCTTACATGAAACTTATTATATCACTACTGCAAAAGAAAAACTAATAAATTGTAAAAGGAAATTAATAGATGGACAATGTGCACTAGAACAAAACAGAAACTGGTTCAGCAAAAAAGAAAGAAATAAATCAAGCATGTGAAAAGCAAAGGTATCAACCAGAATTTCATTATGTGCAAGGACAGCATCATAGACAGATGGCAAGAAACCCATAAAACAGAACTTTAATCATGATTACAACTTCTGCAAGCAATGAGTACCTTTCTTATTATCATCATGATCTGGTGAAGGGCAACGCTCCTCTGCACCCCAATCACTAGCTACAGTCCACGTATTTTGGACAATTACTGGATCCTCTGTAATTTTATCACCATGCAAACGAACATTGTAATGCAAAATAATTGGAGGATCCGGTTCTCCTGGAAGTGCTGTTGCTGTTAAATCAATACGGAAATTACCCAGAAGGCCACCAGGTGTGCCAATAAAAGTAATGGAAGAACCCTGAACCAGTCCACAGGGAATCTTCAACTTAAAAACAGCATCACCAAATTCTGAGGCATTCATCCTTCTAATAGAATATGGACACTGCTTCTCTTTTACTTTCTGATGTGCACTGACATTTCCAGAACCGATCAGTCTTTCATCTTCAACCGAGACCATAAGGCTTTCCCATGCAGTTCCAGCTTCCTTGATAGCATCAACTGCATGAGGCAAACCCTCTGCTTGACTGATTAGGTGGTGCAAATGGTACCAAGTCTGCAGAGCTCGTATCTCTCCGACAGAAAGATTTCTTGGCATAAAAAGATTGGAGACTAATGTACCAGCTGGGACTACTTGAGACTCACTTTCTGGATTTTGAACTGCAGGTGGATCTCTGACACTCAGCCACCGTAGATGGTCAGACGAATTGCGAGAAAAAGGATTATAAAGTGATGTTTCCGCCAATGGGTTTTCCATTATCCCATACCTCAAAACCAGCAATGTAAATAAAAACACTAATATGACACATCCAGACCACTTCTTCATCTTTTGCAAGACTAAATGTGCAACAATGTTTTAGATCTTGTATTCCATCAGAATGTGCAACAATTTTTTAGATCTTTTATTCCAACAGAATGAACTTCTTGGGAAATGCATGCATATAAATCTAGAATGAATCATGTACGTGAGAAGTCAATTTCAATAAGTCTTGAAGTCATCCAATGAGAGCAGTTCTCTGCTGCTCTGCAAAGTGGACTCCAGCAATGCATCCAACCAACTTCTCGTCTAGATCATTGATTCTTTGATAGCAATCGAACCAGCAAGCTTGCCGTCAGCAATTGTAATTTGCTAGGCACCTCAGTAGCAATACCACCCAGTAATACTCTCAATACTGTAGTTCACCTGAAGTTGAAGTGTCCAAGAAAATCAAGATGGCCAGCCTTCACTCACAGCATCTGCTCAAACAAATAAGCAATATAAGAAAGACAACCTAGAAAGTTAGTACAAGAAATAATCATGAATTCATATAGTTAAAACAGTTAACAGAAGACAACCTAGAAAGTTAGTACAAGAAATAATCACGAATTGATATAGTTAAAACAGTTAAAAGAACTATGATTATTTACATGGGGTTAAGAAAGAACCAAATATTGTTCTTAAATACGGTCTGCATGAGCTAACAACTTCCTTAGAGGAAGTGCCTAGAAAACAAATTAGTCCTGCAAGCCAGAGATCACAAGCCTCAGGTATAGACTTTCAACAATTAAAATTCTCTCTCTTACACTTCATATGTTGAATTTGTTGCCCCATGAAACCTAGATTTCGAAAAGTTATTTCTACATATTGCTGGAAATTTGGAACGAATAAAGCCATATGAAATAACAGTAACAAATTCTCTTCTCAAAAGTAAAAAATCAGATAGGTTCAAAATACCAATTCTAAGGGTCAAATTAGCTTTCAACCTAACTGAAAAAAACTAATGTCATTTAATTTTTTTAAAAAAAAGAAACGAAATGAACTCCGGCATTCATGCAATTTGCAATGTAAATTGTCAGCTCACACATAGAAAATGCAACAAGCGCCTTTAAAAAAAGCATATGAATAATATCAATGCACCCACTCCTAAAATTTTCTACTAAAAACACAGAGAAGCTAATATCAGCCAATCCTTGTGAACTATTAATACTAAACAAACCCCTAAAAGTCATATTTCAAAATATACTTCCAAACTGAAAAATGGTAACTAATTTTTCAACAAACAGTTTAATTTAGTTTGAGATTAATTTGTAATTTTAAGAACTCTACTTATTCTTGTCAACCCCTATTAATTTTTGTAGTAACAATTCCACTTATTTTCAATTCTCACAAGAGATAACTTTTAGCCCAAGGCAGATGACACAACGACCCACTCGCTCATTTCATCTACCAAACATTTTAACTTACATCTCGCACCGTTCTTTTTTTCTGCAACTAAAATATTCAAGCCCAGCTCTAATTTCAAGACCGTGTCCTTGGGAAAGTACAATATGAAATTATCAATAAGGGCAAATAAAACAACGATCAAAAAAAGAGGAGGAAGAGAAAAAAGCACCGCGATAAAAAGCGTCGATTATGTGTAACGCTGGAATGCCGTTTAAATTCTTCGAAAGAAAAGTATTTTTGAGCCACTTCGAATCCCCAAAGAAGAAGAAAGAGATGATTCTTCAGATAAATAGATAAATAAATAAAGCAGATAAGTTTAAAAGATTTAAATTTCAAAGCCACGAAACTCTTTAAATTAACCTTTTTTTGACAATTGAAAGTTAAGATGTTTTAGTAGGCGTTTGGTTGTTTAAAGGGACAGAGTTCGAAATTAAATAAAAGTCCAAAGATAACAAAGCGAAAAAACATTGAACTTGAAAAATCCTACCCAAACCTTTAACAAAGGAAAAAGTCAAATTCCGCGATTGAAGGGTTTTTTATTAAGTTTTATTTGCATTTCCAACCTATCCAAAATCATAATAACTGCTGTAGAAAGGCAAAAAAAAAAAAAAAAAAAAAACACAATAAACGAAATTAATTGTACAAATCCAGTCTAATCCAAGCGGAAACTTTGCTGGTAAGCAAAATCATCGATTCAAAGAAAAATGAAGAAAAACGACATGCAGCATTAAATGCCTCAAAAAAAAAAAAAAAAAATCTCCAGATAACTTTATTAGAGATCTAAATGCAGCAAACCCCGTCATCTAACCTTCCCCAACAGACAAATCTACAGAGAGAGAGAGAGAGAGCGAAAGAGAGAGTTCTACTACGCAATAGTTTACTATCGACCAAATCTCGAAGGAATCCAACTACAAGCAACCCCATTAGAGATCCAATTCCACCGATCTAACCAACCAACATGCAGAGCAACAGCGAGAGATAGAGAGACGTACCTTGGCACCTCCCCCCCCCCCGCAAAGAAAGCGCTAGAGATGGAGAGAAATTCCCGATGCTTTCTTCGATTCAATTCGGCTAATGGACAGACAGATGGAGAGAGTCAGAAGGGGAACGAAGGGGAGCTTGGACTCCACGCCAAAGACCGGACTGGCGGTTCCCTATTCTAGTCTGGAGATAAAAAGAGCTCGAGACTCCCAACGCCAACTAAACGGTTGCGTTCGCTGCTAATTATTTTATCTACCACCTCTTCTTTTAACTTAACCATCCCATTAATAACGATTTAACCTCTTTTAAACCCAACCAAACGGTTTCTAACGATAAGAACAAAACCAGAGGCCATCATAGCCTAGGTCCGGTCCTCACCTGAAAGCTTTTTTAACGATAGCATTTGATGAAGAGAAAGGAAACAGAGAAAGAAAGAAGAGGAGGTAAAACTTACGGGGCGTTAAAATTTCGGTCCAAGTAAACGGTAATTAAAATAAGAGAGAAGAAGAGTCAGGACCCCGAGAAAGGTTGCGGGAAAAGAAGGGTAAGTCGGGGAAGAGTCGGTTTCGGATTCGTCTTTTTCTTGTTGCCAGATTTTTTCTCTCTTTTTCTTTTTCTACGTCTCTGTGTTTTTTTTTTTGTTTGGTTCAGCGGTGCGAACTATTCGGCCCAACAATCTTATCAACTGGCATACTTGGCTTCGTGCGAGGCATTGCACGATCCTATTGGTGATTTTAAGAGATGGTCCTGATTTTCTATCCAATAATGTTTTGCCACGAGGGTCGAGAAGTTTCGGGAGCATATTTGGGGTCCGTAGTTTTAAATTTTCCTTTTTCGCGGCCGGCCCACGCCGGTCAACACGCGCAGATGATTGCTTGCGAGGGGGTCCAGAAAGTTACGATCACGCCCTAGGGAGGGAACCGCTTTGGTTACCGCTAAATGACCATTTTAACCCTGCATCATCTTGTTAATTGCGAGAGACTTACGTAGTTGACTCCGGTAAGGTAACAACTGCGCCAGTTAGGATCAATTTAAACATGATCCATTTATAAATTCAAATTTAAACCTATCATATTTAATAAATAGGTAACCCTATTCAATTTATTTAAATTATTTAATAAATAAGAAAATCTGGTAAATACATCAATATCTTAATCTATACCATCTATCAATTAATTAACTTATTTAATAAGCAAGTAGCCTACTTAATATAATCCGGTGTAATTATTAAATTGGTTAAATAAATCGAGAAGCTAGAATCTGAACTTGATTTAATTATCAAATAATTTAAATGAACTGATTTATTTACGATCCAAACATGTTTAGTCCAAATCGAATCTATTTATTATAGATCAAATTGGGAGATTGGATTATATTTTGCTAGTCTTAGCCATTCACTAACTCTCTTAGAATTTTTGTATTTAAGCAACCGGTCTACCAAGAATCCCATTGGATGGAATACGGTAGAGGGGATGACGCTCGCCAGAGGAATAATGCTACTTCGGATTTGCCTCTAATATTTGTGGCGGGTACGTGAAGGCTAACCCCACCGGATAGACAACGAGGGTTGGTAGGAGGAATGGGTTGGCGATGGCGCCGGTGGTGGAAAGGGCCAAGGCTTGTGTCATGGATGGCTTTGGGGAAGGGTTTTCAGGCAACCACCAGCTGGAAGGTCCCTTTCATGGAAGGTTTACCTGCTTGTGTATATAATAACCAGGACCCCTTTTTTTTAATTTTTTTTTTTGATTGAAAGGAAGGTAATACCTCCCATTAATTTATAACTTAGACCATTTTTTTTTGAGGACTTGATGATATTATAGCCTACAAGGAACAAACTTATTGCCCACCTACGGGAATAAGTAGACTCACTCTTTGTGTGGGGGCTACATGATGGTGGTTCCATGTGTAGGTAGAGTGAAAGGGGCCTTTTGAGTATTTTAGCAATCTTCATTTCAAAATTTTTACTATATGTAACACAAAAGCCAATGAGGATTAAGCATTTGATGGTTTTACCAATTATGTGAAATAGGATCATTTTTGGCCTTACTCGCTATTTTGGGTGCATCAGGTCAAGCCTAGATTGGATGACCTGAATTGTTTTTCATTTTTTTTAAAAAAAAAAAATAGGTCATGGTACCAAGTCTCCTATCCAGGAAGTATCTTATTGTAGTCTTTTCATGGTCATGGTACTCATGCTTGTGTTTGGATTATATGCATTTCTACTGCATGTAATTTTTTTAAAAAAAAAAATCTTCAAGAAGAAAATGGATTTTTGCATGATTCATTTCATGAGGTAGAAAATGATACGGACAAAATAGAATATAAAGCCTAACAGAAGACTTAGGAAATACATATTCTTGGAATCTGGATCATATTATTGCCAACAAGATGTCAAAGATGAAGTACCACCATCTATTGTCCCTTTTTTTTTTTTTTTTTTTTGTATAGGTACCACTAAGATGCGACTTCTCATTTAATCTAATATGTCACGGGTCCCAGGAAATAGTCCGCATGTAGATCATGCCTCGAAATTGTGACCAGTTAGATGTGAGGCGAAATCTATACCAACCCGGGCTACTGTCTTGGTGGTCCATTGATCTTTAGCACATGGTTCGGACATATTTTAGATATTTGGACTTTAGAAGTTTGAACGGGTAGTGCAGATGTTACTTCCCAGGTCTTCTTCATTCAGATTTAATCGACATGATCATTAGATGAAGTAGTTCTTTAAACAACGTTGAATGTTTCGAACATGAGAAATACTGCGAGGGAGGGCACGAGGCGAGAAATGTCTAAATTTCAAAGCCTACGGTCCCCTGGCCTGCCAACACAAAGCCATTATTGGAGATATACGATGGTGCGTGGTGTAAATATTTGTTAGAAGGGATACTTTTCAATCAAACCACATGATGTCACGGGCATCTGAAAGGAGAATACTTTGTGGCCATTGACTTCAAATCTATAGTCTTTTTCGACGTAGATGGTGAGTGGGTAATGGCCAGTCCTGTTAGGTTAACCAGCGATGTTGTGGAGAAATTTCCAGCCACACAAAGTTGACCACCAGGCACCTGACCCTTTCCTCCATCTGCACTTATTGAATATCATGTTATGATATTTTGGATAACTCTTGAGTGACGGATTTTTTTTTATGTTGCAACTTTGGTAACGACACTTGTTACTTTATAAATAAAACAATATATCATGTTAAGCTATTCGACCTTGCATCTCTAAATTCTAAATTTGAGAGGGTTTTGCCATGGTGCTCCTCCATTCTTTCTGTCGAAAAGTAAGGATCATTCTAACCATTGGTTATTAGTGAGTATCTTGTCTTCATCATCAGATAGTTCAATTTTGATACTTTGCCATGAGTACTTGGATTTCCACTGGCTAAAATAAATTCACATGAGAAATATCAAGATCATTCGCCATATGTATATAATAAATGGTAAGCAAACACTTAAAAAACTATCCTACATATATAAATTAGAGGGAGCACTATAACAAAACCCAAATCAAGATCCAAAGTCTTAAGGCATGCCATGCATGCATTTAAGGCTGGCGTAATTGCAGGAAGGAAATTATAGAGGGAGAAAATTAAAAAAAAACTATTTTACTCGTTCTTACGTACGTTACCAGTAATAACAAAGTTGCAGAGATCTCGGCATTAATTATTACCAAGTCCTATATATGACGAAATTACAAATAATTTTAGACATACAACTTTATGTGCTACCTATAGACCGGTCATCTGATGTCAGTTACGTGGGTGAGGGTTCTATACATTGGATGCATGCATGCATGGAATGTGTCTTCTGCTAGAGCCCGAAAAAAAAATTTTCTGAATAGAAGAAGAAGAACGAGAAAATTATCATGCAGAGAAAAATTCTTAGGAGGAGCTGCTCGTTTTCTTTTATTCATGGCAACCAGAACTTATATAGTTTTTAAGGACTATTCAAACCAAAATAAAAAATTACAAAACTAATTTTTATCGACTCAAATAATTAGAGTCCTAATACAAACAACTGGAAGACTAATTGTTGCCGCAGGCGCATTCTTTGATTTGAGTTTATCCATTAACAAATTCCTCCCTTAAACTCAAATGTCTTCCGTCCTTTATTTCAATCATCATTTTGCACTTTTCGAATAACTCTTTTGGTAGCGGCTTTATAAAGATATCCGCCACTTGGTCACGACTCGCAACATGACTCATTCGCACATTTCCTTCACATGTTTCCGAATGAAATGAAAATGAACATCTGTGTTTGCTTCTCTCATGGTGCACTGGATTCTTTGCCAACTCAATTACCGATTTATTATCTACTTTGATTTCGGTTGCTTCATGTTGTTAAAGTTTTAGCTCATAAAATAGATTTCTTAGCCATATTGCATGGCATATATACCAAGATGCTGCTACATATTCTGTCTCGCATGTTGACAATGTCACTATTGGCTACTTCTTTGAGAGCCAAGTGAAAGCCGTATCTCCCATATAGAATACATATCTAGAGATACTTTTTCGATCATCTACATCTCCGCACCAATCACTATCGGAGTAACCGACCAGTTTGTAATCATTTGTCTTCGAGTATAATAATCCGAATGACTCTGTTTCTCTGGTATACCGAAGAATTTTCTCGACAGCTTTCAAATGCGAATATTTTGGTTCCTCCATGAATCGACTTGCTATGCCAACACTATATGCAATATCCGGCCTTGTGCACATGAGATACCGTAGGCTCCTAATTAAACTTCGATATTTGCTTGCATTTACTTGATCTCCTTCCTCAAACTTAGAGAGTTTCAAACCAAGTTCCATCGGTGTTGCTACAGGATTGCATTTCTCCATCTTGTTTTTCTTCAAAATATCTTTTGCATACGCCTCTTGTGACACAAATATTCTCAATTTTTCTTGTCTAATTTCAAGACCAAGGAAGTATTTCATCAACCCCATATCTGTCATCTCGAACTCCCGAGTCATAGCCTTTTTAAAATTTTTTATTATCTTCTCATCATTTTCCATGAATATAAGATCATCAATGTAAAGAGCAACAAACAACAAGTCACCTTTATCTTTCCTTACGTACATTGCATACTCGTATGGACACTGGATAAACCCGTTCTTCTTGAAGTAGGTGTCGATACAGGTGTTCCATGCTCGAGGCGCTTGCTTCAGCCCATATAATGCCTTCCTTAACTTCAACACCTTTTGTTCTTTCTCGGCTTTTATGTATCCGAGTAGTTGCTCCACATATACTTCCTCTTCAAGCAGACCATTTAAAAACGATGATTTTACATCCATTTGATAGATTGGCCACCTGAATTGGGCTGCTTGAGAAATAAGAAGCCGAATTGTTTCACTACCATAAATTAACCTTTCAACGAGGGACAAAATCCCTTGGTGAAAGTCAAAAATCCCTTGGTGAAGATTTTCACCGAGGGATTTCCAAGGAAAATTCGTCCCTTGGAATATATGATGTTGGTGAAAGTCTCCCTCAGAAATCCCTTGGTAATTACTGAGGGATCTAAAACTTTCAGCAAGAAAACTTTTCTTGGTGAAATTGTAGTCCATTTGCCAAAAACCAACCATTTTTCAAGGGATTCACTAACCAAAATGCACTCAGAAATCCCTTGGTAATTACCAAGAGATTCATCGAGGGAATTTCCCTTGCTAAAAATTGGCTAACTGAATGATTTGTAAGGAATTATCCCTCGCAGATCCCTTGGTGATTATTTGAAGTTTGTTAAAAAATTCCTTAGTAATTTCTTGGTAAAATTTTCATCTTACATTCTATTTTGCTTACAAATCATTTGGCAAAGCTTTCACCTAGAAGACAATTTTATAAATATAATAGCAACTCTATATACATTATAATTCTCAACACATCAACCATAACTCAATTTTTATAATATGAAACAACATCATAATGTATTTAAGCAAATTTTAACATGTCTATTAAATAAGTTTAACATCCATCAAGGTTTCAATCCATAAACAAATAAAACTATATCAAAACATGAAACAAAAAAACTCCAGTTAATACCCAACATCAAACATATATATAATAAGTTCATAACAAACATCAATCACATGGAGAACCAATTGAAGGGTTAGCAGACTCAGTTCCTTCTTGTGGAGGAGGTGAAGACGACTCAGAGGATGTAAAACCAAGACTAGAAATGAGAGATCGCAACATTTCCTTATGTTGATGGTTCATCAAAACTGCCATAATATGCTCCTGCATATTCTCCATAGCTCCTTGAATAACAGAGTTGGTGGTAGGTGCACTTCCTGAAGAACTGCCTAGTTGAGAAGTAGAGTATGATGTAGAAGTCCTCACGAGTACATTGGATGAATGTGCATGTGACCCAAATCCGTACACCTTGTTTTTAGAAACACCTCCTGTGGCTTCCACCCATATAGTAGCATCAAATGAAGGTTGTGATTCAATCTCCGAGCCATACTTTTCATTAAGACCAGTCTTATATGCCTCCTGCAACCATATATCAGAATAAAATAAATATAAGAATTATAAATAAGCAAATATATCTATGTCATGGATGATATGCATAAAAATAAAATAAACAAAAGAATAATAAATTAATCTATTGATATATATATATATATATATAAACATAAAATATATTTAGATATAAAATTGAAAACATACACTAGCTTTCTTTGATTTTGCATCCACAAACTCTCCTGTCCCTTTCTTTATATGGGTGCGCTCAAAAAGCGATGCAATAGTAGGTTCTACACCATTCTCTTGCATCTACAACAAGTTATTGTATCATAAATATATTATGAATATAAACATCAATAGGAATTAAAAAATACTAAATAAATTACCATTCTCCTCTTATGCATCACAAAAGGAATGGAACCCCCTGAATGCTTAGTGATTGAGCTTTCTTTTTGCTTCATTCGATTTTCCTGACCAACTTTAGACTTCTGCTGCCACTTATCTTTAAGCCAATGCCTCTGACATAACTTATCCCATATTTTTTGTCTCATCCAACTTGGATGAACTTTGCCGATCGTGTCTGCAAGTGTGGCTAGTGGATTCCTCTCCTTTAACTCATCAACACATTTCTTTCGTGCCTCACTCATCATGCCTGTCAGTAGAGATCTGTTGGTACTCACCCAACATTTTCTAATATTATAATCATCAGCTGGAGACCATCTATACCTTGCCTGTAAAACATATCAAAGACTTATGCTATGTTATCATAATAACTTCGTTATGAACTAAGTAACAATTTAATACATCACCTCAAATCTACGTAACAACTCATCTTTGGTTGTTTGCTTCACTGAACCCCCTACAAAGGCCAAGCTTCTTTAAAATATTGCTTCAACCAAACACTCATCTGACGTGATACCTCAGGCTCGGCGAATCTATGCATTAAACATCAAGCAAATTAATCATATGAAATAAAAATAAAAATAGATATCAAATAAAAATATATAATTATAAAACTTATTTATTTCTACTGTGATAGAAACTTTATCTGTTTCAACTGTCGGCTCAGGAGCAGGCTGGTTCGGGCCTCTTGTATGTGTAAAGCCAATCGAACCTACACTATCAGGCACATGAGGTGAAGGATTGGTAGAGGGCTCCTCCATGGGCACTGATCCATGTTGCTCAACACGCGGAGGTGTGTTAAATAGCCTACGGGTAGATCGTTGTGGATATCTTCCAGTATCCCTATCATGTTCATCTTGAAGTTGTTGTCGGGATACGTCTCTTCCTCTACCACCCCTTCCATGAAGTCTAGATGCTCCACCATGTGTCATTATCCCTGTTGATATACAAAGATTAGATGCATATATTAAATATCATGGATGTAATTTAAGATCATATATATTATTTACAATAATATAATACAAACCCACAATGTAAACATAGTGCAAATAATCAAGACAAATATTTGATAAATTATGATCAAATTTACCCAAAATATATAAATTATAAATAATCCTTATTACATGGCAACTAAAATTAAATGTGAATAGCAACATTATACAAATCAATCATTATCACTATCAGACAATTCAAACTCATTTTCGTCCTCATTAGACTCATCATTGTCTTCGAATTCTTCTTCTTCATCATCTTCTGCATCCTCTCCTTCTTCCTCTTCATCTTCTACCACTGCTTCTTCTAATCTTTGTTACAACTTATGTATCTCATCATCATTAAGCATTTCATACTGAGAGAAATCAACTAGCAAATCGGGTATGTCAAGAAGATCCTATAGTTCTTTATCAAAAGAAAAAAGAACATACACTTTTATAAAAAAAAAGGAACTTATATAATGAATAAGAAATAGAAGAGGAAAAGGAAGTATTGGCATTTGGACAAGATGATCCTATAGTTACTTTAAGAATGCAGCAATTCGTTCAAGCTACTTAGATTAGCAACCCTATCACTTATAATATAAGTAGTATAAGAACTAACAAAGCCATGGCATTTGGGCGAGATGATCCTATAGTTACTTTAAGTTATTCAAATGAAAGTGTTAGGTAGATGACAATTTGTTACGCAATGGATAATCAAATAAACAATGATCAAGAAACATTAGATACTAAACATTCCCAAAGTTGAAGGTTATAAATAAGAATACACTAAATGCATTATTAAAACTATGCATCATTGGTAAAAGTATGCATTAATCCTATAGTTACTTTCAGGTTTCCCACAAGATATATCTTACCAGAATGAAGAACTTCAAAACTATGCATCATTGGTACAAGAAACTATGCATCATTGATAAAACTATGTGATGTGGTACTGAACGCTCTGATATCAAGGCTGGTGTTGGATCATTGATTGTTAAGAAATGATCTCTAAATTAGGGTGTCAAATTTAATTAAATTAAATCTAATTAAATAGAAATAACCATCAATTGACTAGATCAGGTTCTCAAAATGGATCTCACTCGAAAACACGAAATTTCACGAAATTTGGAAAAGGAAGATCATCCTGAGGTCGTCTAAATTCTGGACCAGTAGTTCACGGGCGAGATTGATCTGAAGCCGTTGGACCTGGAACACCAAAAAACAAGCAATATATCAATCCCAAATCAAATAAAAGTTAATTAAAATCCAATGCTTTAAAATCTATGCTCTGAGATTCGTGTGACTTTGAGAACCGTGCACCTCTGGGATCCGTGTGCTCTGGAATACGTGCACTCTGGGATTCGTGCGGTGCAGAAGTTGGTGGGATAGAACATGTAGGCTTTCACGTTCGTGCCAAGTTCTTCCTTCCTTGGTCCGATGCAGGGGAGAACAGGGACCGAACGGAAGAGGAGATCCAGCATGATCTTGCCGGTGACGAGGCTGGGCGGCGACGGCGAATCGGCCGGCAGGGGTCACAGAGGCAACCGGCGACGGTGAAGTAGAGGAGTCCCGGCGATTTTGGTCACGAGCGGAATGGCACGGGATGGTGCTTTGACGGCCGTGCGAAATAGGGAACGGCGGAGACGAACGGGGCGCTGGGCCGGAGGGAGGTTTTCCGGTTGGCTGTGGGCACTCGGTCTGTCGGACGGGCGTTGGCCGTGGAGGGTACGTTTGCAGCGGCGGCTAGGATGGGAGGGGCCTCATGGAAGGGCTCAGATGGCGTTGGTGGCGGGTAGACGGGCCGGCTTGGCTCGGTTGGAGACTTCCGGTCGGCCGATGGTGGTGAGGTGTCGTAGGAGGCTAGGGGATCTGGCGACTTGGGGCTTCGGTCGGGCAGATCCGGGAAGATGTTGGTAGGAGACGAGAAGAAGCAGCGGCCGAAGTCCAAGTATGAGATTTTATATATATACAAATTTGCAACCTTAGGTCTACCATTTTTCAATTCTATATGTTTATGAATAATATAGCTAACCGTGCCATGTACAAATTGGAAACCATTTTCTTCTTTTTCCTTTTTTTTTTTTATTTTTTAAACAAGGTCCAGATGAAGGATGACCCGAACTCAAATAGATTAGATTATTCTGGAATTGATGATGTCGTGTCTGAAACTTGGCCTTAATCTGACATGAATTAGAACCGGTCAGGTGATACTTGTCACGTGAATGACTTTAATCTATTAATAAGGCCAATTTCCCCAAAGAGATTTTCCCTATCAGCCTCTTGTGTGCAAGAGGGATGCTGGGCCCAAACAAGTGAACCCAAGTGCCCAACCAAACATAGAGCCGGTCCATCCTTGAAGGCAAATCCAATCTGTTAGGTCAAGTGTGGCTCTCAGATTAAGACTCAGCTCCCTAACAGATTTGACATGAAACTTATAAATTTCAACCAGTCCAATTAAATTTGATCCTATATTATATATATATATATATATATATATATATATATATATATATATACATATATATATATATACATATATATATATATATATAATCTTGGTCCTGTCAGGTCTCCTTTCAGATCATTATTAAGTTTTGAAGTCTAGGTCCAGATTTTTTAAGATACATATATATATAATTGGAGGCTCGTTTCACTACTCTAATTTGGATGAGAATTTGAATGTGGTCAGCGACAACCTTGACAAGCTGGCATTTGATGGTTACCTTCTATACGCTCCATGTTGCACAGCGCCTACACTTCTTTGAGCCTAAATTCATCGATGGAAGGATGGTGGTCCTCTTTGGCTTGTTTAATGGCACCTCCATTGGCTTTCTTAACCTTAGCCTTGGCTTCAACTCTATTGGATTCTATCAGGCAAGTGCTCCTGCAACTACTTTACCTTCACACCCCATGCTATCATCATCTTATAACTCTTGTCAAA
Organism: Areca catechu; assembly: GCA_021397845.1. Lineage (NCBI taxonomy): Eukaryota > Viridiplantae > Streptophyta > Magnoliopsida > Arecales > Arecaceae > Areca > Areca catechu. The sequence continues at coordinate 13,628,097 of CM038041.1, forward strand.
TGATAATGGTTGTTTCATTTCGAAATATTTCAATTTCCCTCCTATATATATATATATATATTCTTAAAAATCCATGCAATATTAATTTAATCAATATCATATGTTGATATACTTGCAGATGACTAAACTTGCCACCGTACCATTCACGGTGCTGCTGGAGACAGTCTTCCTAAACAAAAAATTCAGGTCATGCAAAGCACCAGTGGATATTACTCCATTTTTCATCTTAATATTTTGGTTTCTTTTTCATCTGTCAAAAATAAGGAAAAGGATGTATGTGATGTATCCCTACCTGAAGCGTATTTGGAAAGGGCTTCAAATTTACCCCAAAAAAGAGAAAAAGAAAATAGAGGGAGGGGCTTCAGGTCCAAACCTGATGCAATTGGTCAATAAATAAGAGTATATGATATGCTATGTACTAGTTTGACGGAGCTCATCTATGCAAGATAAGTTATTCGTGAGCTGCTCATCTCTACTCGTTCATTAGAAGGGTGGAGAGGTGGTGTGGAGTGAAGGGAGAGGTGGAATGGTTTGTTTTTAGTTAGAGAGAGAGTGGTGTTTTGATAAGATTTGAATGAGTTAGAGAGAGAGAGGGATGAAGGAATTTTTTTTGGTTTAATTAATAGTATTAAAAATTAGTACATAATATTAATTTTACCTATGACTTTTATTTTTATGCCAGTGAGAGAATCTGTAAATGATATTTGCTTGGTACAAGATTTTAAAATCACTAAGGGATTTCTAAGAAAAAATCCCTCTCTGATATCATTTTTTTTGTTTTTAAAAATATCTTATCAACACCAAGGGATTTATCCCTTAGTAAATCTCCAAGGGACCGAACTTGCCTTACAAATTCCTTGCTAAAAATTGTTTAAATAATCACTCACTGATCCCTTGCAGATTACCAAGGGATTTCCAAGGAATTTATCAAGGGAAATATATCCCTGGCAAATCCCTTAGAAATTCCTTATTGAAACTAAATTTTGAATGCAATTTAAAATCCCTTGAAAATCCCTTTCTAATCCCTTGGTAATTTTCCGAGGGACATATCCCTTGGTAATGTCCCTTGGTGAAAGGCTGATTTCTGGTAGTGTTTCCATTCTTGCAACTAGAGCAAAGACTTCATCATAGTCAATCTCTATCTTTTGCCTATAGCCCTTTGCAACTAGCCAGGCCTTATACCTTTCTATCTCGCCTTGGGGATTTATCTTTTTTTTATATATCCATTTCACTCCTATAGGCTGATGTCCTTTCGGCAACTCCACCAGGTTCCAAGTTCCATTTTTTTCAATTACCTTTATCTCTTTATCCATTGCGTCTTGCCATTTCTTATCTCTTACTGCTTCTTCAAAACAAATATCCTTGGTATTTGCTAGAAGACATACCAAGTGAACTTTGGTTGTTGATTCGTATAAATCTTGCAGGCTTCGCATCCTTGATTGTCTTGGTTCTCCACCATCATCAGATGTTGGTGGGCTTGACGGTATGATTATTGGTACAGTAGTTGAGGATTCTCCTTTTTCTTCCTCTTGCGCTACCTCCTTTTAGTTGTTCCAATCACATGCATCTTCTTCATTTACTTGTACATCACGGCTTATCACCACCTTCTTTTCAACTAGGTCAAACAATTTGAAAGCTTTTGTCTTCTCATCATACCTGATGAACATGTACTTCTTGCTCTTATCATCCAGCTTGGTTCTTCTTTGATTCGGTACATGTGTATAGGCCACACTACCAAATACTTTAAAGTGTGATACAGTAGGTTTCAGTCCGCTCCAAGCTTCCTACGGTGTTTGATCCACTAATTTTGTATGTGGGCATCAATTTTGCACATACACAGCACATTCTACCGCTTCAGCCCAAAAATCTTTTGGCATGTCTTTGGTCTTCAATATTGATCGAACCATGTTAAGAATAGTCCGATTTTTTCTCTCGGCCACACCATTTTGCTGAGGTGAGTAAGGTGCGGTTAAGAATCTCTTGATCCCATATTCCTCGAAATAGCTTGTGAAGGCAGTTACGTATACTCTTCGCCTCTATCCGACCGTAGAGCCTTGATATAAAATCCTGTAATCTTCTCTACTAACATCTTGAATTTCTTGAATACCTCAAGTGCCTCGGACTTCTCTTTCAGAAAATAAATCCATGTTTTTCTTGTAAAATCATCAATGAACGTGAGAAAGTATCTCTTCTCACTAAATGACTTTGGAGTGATCGGGCCACATATATCGGTGTGTACTAACTCGAGAGGATACCTTGCACGATATTGTGCACCTTTAGAAAAAATGCTCCTTGCTTGCTTGCCAAGTACACATCCCTCGCAAAATTTTCTGGTGTAGTCTATGTCTGGTAGCCCATGGACAATATTCTTCTTTGCTAACTTTCTTAGGCCATCGTAATGCAAGTGTCCGAGTCGTAAATGCCACAGTAAAGCTTTATCTTCTATATTGATTTGCAAACAATTTTCTCGGATGTTCCTCAGGTTGAGTTTAAACATCTGATTCTCGATCATCTTCACATGTGCAAGCAACCGGCCTCTTTTGTCCTTCAAGTCCAACATCCGGTCTTTCATGAAAACTGAATATCCCTTCTCTAACAATTGCCCCATGCTAAGGATATTATTCTTCATATCGGGCACATAATAAACATCTTCAATAGACCCTTCTTTACCATTCTTTTCAGAAAAATAAATTTTATCTCGGCCCTTGACTTGAACCTTCGATGCATCGCCAAATGATACGTACCCATCTTCTACTTCTTGTATCTCCACAAAGAGGTGTTTGTGCCTGCTCATGTGATTACTAGCGCCAGTATCGAGATACCATACCGTATCGCTGTCAGGAGCAGTGTCTTTATAGGTCATCATGAGAACATCGTCATCTCTTGTCTCCTCTTCCGTGACTAGATTCATGTTTTCTTCCACTCTTTTTTTGGAATAGCACTCTTTTGCATAGTATCCATACTTGCCACAGTTATAGCATTCGACATTTTGACGATATGACCGGCCGCCTCTACCACGACCGCGTCCTCGGCCATGCCAATTCTGTTGGCTTGGCTGGCCCTTTTCTTCGAAGTTGTCTCCACGTCCGCGACCTCTACTGCGATCAACACCACGACCACCATGGCCACCACAGCCGTGACCTCTTCCTTGATTTTGGTATGCGTACATCGCCTTGTCCTCTTTGATAGTTGCCTTAGTTTGCAAGGCCTCCTCGAGCAGCTCTTGTTTCTTTTTCTTTTTTCGTTGTTCATGCGCTTCAAGTGAACCAGCAAGATCATCGATGGTCATCTCTTCCAAATTCCTTGATTCCTCGATAGCGCATACAGCGTTCTCAAAATTCTCTGTCAATGACTGCAAAATCTTTTCCACAACCCTTGCATCGGTTAGGATTTCTCCATTGCATTTGAGTTGATTTACCACCGTCTATACACGCGTGATATAGTCAGATACTCCTTCTGACTCCATCTTTATGGCCTCAAACTTGCCTCGCAAAGTTTGAAGCCGCACTTGTTTAACTCGGTCGGCGCCTTTGAAGACCTTCTGCAGAATCTCTCACACCTCCTTTGAAGTTGTTGCTCTGGCAATCTTCTCGAAACCCGACTCATCTACCGCTTGGAACAGGAAATAGAGAGCGGTCTTGTCTTTCATACACGTTTCTTTCAACGTCTTTAATTGATTTACCGTCATACTATCAGTATCTTCCGACTTTATATAGCCGTTCTCGACTACATCCCACGCATCTTGTGCATCGAGCAACGCACGCATCTGAATACTCTAATTGTCGTAGTTCGACTTCGTGAGTCGTGGCAGCGGCATCTACCCCAGCGATGTACTCCCAGACTTCATCATTGCTCAAGAAACGTTATCACCTGGGCTGCTCTCCAACTCAGTCCCATCTGCTTATTGCTAGCCAACTGCAACAAGGCCCGCTAGCGGATAAAATAAAACGGGATCCGGCGGAGACCCCACAACCGCCGCTCTTTCTTCTCTCCTTTTCCTGGCATTCCACCGCTTCGAAGGCCATGATAACTAGCGCAGCGAGAGGGTGATGTGAGAGGAAGAGGATGACGGCGAAGTCGTGGGAATAAGTCACCGTGAGATCATGCTCTGTTTTTCATTCTCCTTCACAACCAACCAAACATAATTATATAACCGGCAAAGAAAACTCGTGAACCTCCCCTTCGTGCACCGCAGCCTTTCCAGCAGCAGGGATATGGTCCATGCGAGGGTGACCGCCTCCCATTGCAATCTCCGGATCACTGCCGATATGTCCCTGATTTCGTGACCGAGGGGGCGAGGTGGCTTACAATCTCAGTCAGAGTCGGCGAGGAGGGCTGCGACATGGCGAGACGCGGTGATTCTGGTGACTCCGGAGCTTCTTGCCTTGCCCAACGACGGGGTTTCACGACTGTCGCTTTGATACCAGAGCCTGAAAAAAAAATTATGAATAGAAAAAGAAGAACGTGGAAAATATCACGCGAAGAAAATCCTTAGGAGAAACTGCTCGTTCTCTTTTTTTTCATGGCAATCAGAACTTATATAGCCCTTAAGACCTATTCAAACTAAAATAAAAAACTAAAAACCTAATTTTTACATGCTCAAATAACTAGAAAACTAATACAAATAATTGAAAGATTAATCGTTGCCACTGACGTATTCTCTGATTCGAGTTTATCCGTTAACATCTTCGTCGACACCTCCTCCCCTCGCGGAATCCAGTACTTTTTAGTGATGGTACATCATCCGCCCATCATGGATATCTTATTGCAGATGCTCGAAAATGCCAAGACCGCAAAGAATTATATGAATTATATAATAAGATGGCTTTAATATTGCAAGATAGCTTTGTACGTAGCTAGTAATGAAGCACTACGTGAAAGGGAGGCCCTTAATGCATACCGGGCTAACAAAGTGGAGCAAGAACATGGCTTTCTGGTCGCCAAAGCTTATAGCATGTTGCTTTAATACACAAGGAATCTGATGCTAGTAGTCCTTCTTTGTGCTGCACGTTGGAAAAGTCAAAGGTACATTATTATTAGTCTAGAAAGCAAGTCTAAGTAAATTTTATAGAGGAGATGCTAATTCTTCGTATTCCAATTCTAATTGGACGTAAAGCTTGTTACCTAGCCCTTTCATAGCACACCGATCGAGACATGTAGAGGTTGTTCAATCCTTATCATGAAGCAATAACTCCGAAAACCATATGTCACTACTACACTTCATATGACACTGGACCTACTTGCAACCTTTCTTAATTATTTTGGTCTCGCTTGTTGAGAATTCCTGGTCCGAAGTTGCCCCGGCGATCCTTAGCCATATGGGTGATACATGATGGCTAGTGTCGGGGGAATTTCGCTCGAATCTGGTGATATGAAACTAGCTCAACAGATCTGACCAGTTGGCCTAGCTATACGGTCTTTGATCATTAGTTGCCAAGGATATAAAGTCCGAGTCAATATATCTGGTTGCTTAGCTTAACACCTATCCACCGATCACTCGTCGGATTGGAATCTTCATCGAAAAGAGATTCCTTTTCGGTTTTAATGTTCTGGCAAGTCAATATGGTCAACACTTGATCGATCCCACTACTCAACCAATCCCTTATGGATAAAGTCGGTGCTCTTCCCAACCGTTCAAGTCCGACTAAACACCATCGTCAAGTTCCCTGCTCAAGCAAGCTTTAAAATCAATTATGCTCCCGAGCATGACTCGCTACACCATCGATGCCTCTTCTAACCAACCAGATCCAGCCATATGCCAAACCGCCAAGTGCCCTCATCTGAGCAAGTCTCGATAATAACTGGCACTTTATCAATTGATCCCTGAAAGCTATATATCTACACATACTCGCCAGCCTCTCATCGAACCCAATCCTTGGTCCTCCGGTAATTTTGTTCCAATATGCTTTGGATGTGGCTTGATCACGTGCTTCGTATGTGAGAGGTCTCCTGTCCGATTATCTATCACCTTACTAAAAAATGACATCCCGGTCAGTCGGATTAGGTTAAGTGTCACTCATCGACTACCTTCATCCGACCCAGTCTTAATAGCGACCAACCTTCATCAGTCGTATGGTCTATGGGCACAAGCATCTCATCTTTAACTAAGGCCATCTGATCAAGCATCTCTTGGCCGATCATTTCTCAGACTCGGTAGAAATGCTTGAATTAAATCCCATTCCATAGGTTTGATGGCGAACAAGTCTCTAAGCAATACATCTACTTAGACTCTCTGAAAGTCAATACTATCGGCGCTCATCTCTAGGCACTAAATTGCGTAGCCAAAAGTGACCATCATATCTAATGGTTGCTAATTTCCATCATATCCTTGCATTTAAGTGGAGCGCGTTTGAATTTATGCAATAGTCCACATCGTCATTAAAGAAACATAACCAAACTCCATATAATGACAAGGTATCAATTAAAATAGAATGAACATTCCCTGCAAATAGAAAATCCTCTAATAACCTACTGGTAAGCCTTGTCACTTTCCATCGAATTTGCCACTATTTTTCTTATTTCGAAATTTTCTTAACCCTTCACCTATAAGGTGAAATTTTCTAGAAATTCCTAAGGTACGCAAAAATCTCTCTACCACACTTTTCATATTGTTGTCATTTCAAAAACTGACTTGAACATCAGAGAGTTCACACCATAATACTTTTTAGTCAGGGCTTTACAAGTTTCACCTTCTGGAGATATGCCTGCATCACTAGCTCCAGCATCTCTAGTACTTAGCATTGTTTCTTGAATGATAACACAAGTGGCCGTCATTGAAATCTTATTTACAACAATAATGCATTGAAGTATTTAGGTTGTAAGTTATGATATATACATATATATATATATATATATATATATATATATTAGGTTGTAAGTTATGATATATATATATATATATATGAAAGAAAATGACTGCTCATCACATGGCATGATCAAATTTGAGATCCAATATATATTGATATGTCATGTCCTAGAGATAAGTCATGGGTGGAACATCTCGCTCATTTAGTTGCTCAATCATTCCTATGAGAGATCCATTGCATGTGTATTATTTTTTTTGGTAAAATTGCATATGTATCATGAAAGCACCAAAAATCATTGACATAGATGATAGAGAAGTGGACCCTCTCTATGTACTATTGCAAGACATTGTGTCCTGCATCTCTTCCATGCGGTTGTTTTACCTTTTTGCAATGCTATTCATGCGAAGGTTAGTGCGCAATTCATGTGATGCACGGCTTTCTATATGTTTATGTAAAGTCAACCATGCGATGTTTTAAAGTCTATCCAAAACATTCCATCATAAAATATTTAAATTTTGTGTAATAATTTCATCCTGCATTATATGATCTTGGGAAACCAACGAGGATAGGTCTAAATAAAAATTCTTGGCAAATAAAGAACTATAAAACTACACCGGTGGGTATCAGGCTAGGAAAATTTCGTTCTATCTTTGATATGGGGATGGTCCGTTCTACCATCGGTATCTTAGTGGTGTCAAGCTGACGTATTCATCGTTGATGGAGAAAGAATTCAAAATGATATTGAATCGAATATTGCCTGACGGGATGAGAGCCTGAGGGGATAGCTAAAGATTTATCCTTTCCACCCTTTTTATTTCTACCAAACAAAAAAAAAGAAAAAAAAAAAAGAAGAACTATAAAGCTGATCTCAATTGGTTAAGAAAAAGTTGTTAGTTATCGTATGATAATTTTACCTTGCATTATGTGATCTTGTACAACCACGTACTCATCCACCTCCACCTTGTTTATTTACAAGTTACCCTATGCAAGGAATTCCCCTTGTGAAAGAGACTATCTAGAATGAGTGCATCGAACTTTGAGACTTTTCTATGATATGATATGAGTTTAAGAAAAGTAGTTTCCAGGATATAACAATATTTTTCCATAGCGGACCAGAAAATGAAAGGTCATAAGAGGAGCCCTTGAAAATACTAATGGCAGCGAATGAAGACTAGCTTAATAACTTGCTCGTTTATGAGTTCTCCCACCCTTCTCCCTTCCATCTACATCCACGCATGCATGCAACTTGTTCACTTTGTTGAATGTCTATATATTGATTCATGGATTAGCCAATGCAAGTGCATGATAGAGATGTTGCACAAATTACTCGCAAAAATAAGGTTGTTGTTTCGAAGATTTGTCATCTTTGGATGCTGCCTTGACCAATTGGTGAACCAACTGCTATGCTGATACAATCTTATTCTCAAATAATCTGATCCAGTTCATTAGTATCTAAATCAGTTTCGCTTATTTAATTTTATCCACCTTCTTCTTTTAAAATTTTTCACCGTATATAATTAGAGCTATCAAATGAGCCATGGCTCATGAACCAGCCCATTTAACTCTATAAATAGCCTGGATCGGGTTGATAAATCTTTGACCTTTTTAACAACCAGGTTTTTTTAGCTCAGCCCCTATAACCAATGAACTGAACTGGGTCAGGACTAGATCAGCACATGGACCAAAAAATAAAATTATTAGTTTAAAAAAATTAAAAAAACCTAGGCCTACCAAAATTACCTGAAAGCCTTCCATTCGATGCCCGACGCCTTCTTACCTTTTGTGGACATTGTACCTTCTTTGGATCAGGCAGAGAGAAAATTCTTGTTTCTACTTTAGAAATGCCATGAAGTTCGGTAAGATTTTTAAAATTTATGTTAGAAATCTTGATATCCAATACATGGCATTTTAGTGGAATGATATGTAATCCATGTATCCTTAGATGAGATCAAGAACCCTGAATAAATGGTAATATTTTTATTAGCACTATTTTTTTCTATTCAATTTATAATGGGCTGGTCCGGTCCTAATCCATGGCTCATGTAGGGCTAGACTAGGTTTTCACAATTTATTTATTAAATGGGCCTAGTCCAGCCCAGCCTATATAATTTTAGCTTACGTGGATTAGGGCTGGGCCGAGCTAGGCTGGCCCATTTTGATAACCCTACATATAATTGGCGGGTCTGTTGTTGATGGGCGTGTGCCAGGTTCTGCTCTGACCGAGCTTTGATATTAGCCCACTGGTGGTTGCTTGCAGAGTGGCACGCCCTGGCACAAGCAGCCTTGAAAGATTTGGGGCTTTTCTCAAGCCTACGCTGAGCTAGGCTTATTTTTAACACCGTCAAGATTAGGATGGTCCATCTTCTCTTATTTATTTAACTTGCTAATTTGCTTGACCTAAGTATAATTATAAAATATGCTTTGCGTGGTCAACCAATCTATTTGGTAGCTTAGAACTAATATGTTAATTAAACATGGTCTAAGTGGTGATGGATGGCTGATGGTATGCTTGAGAAGTCGTCTCTTGAAGCGAGCATGGGCCATGACAGAGTTCTTGAATCCAAGGGCATTAAAATATTTAAACAATACAGGATTGTTTTAATTAGCATAGAATACTAGATTAAGTTTTCATTTAGCATGAGCACCTTATCTATTTCGTAATGCTTCAAGTAACTTTCATAATTGCTCACATAGCTAGACACATAAAGTGCTAATAGAGCCTCGGTCGGAACCTAACAGTCTCTCACTAATTATATGAACTAAAACATTTCAATTTGCAAGGAACAAGTAGACCCGACCGGGCAACTTGTCCAACCCATGATTTGGACGGACTTCGATATGAAAATTTTGAATAAGACCGATCCAGCGCGTGATCCGAGAAACTTACTTATTTTTCTGGATAGGCTTGGGATATGAGAATAATTAGCCTAGCCTGGCTAGATCCAATAAATAATTAGTTTGGCCTGGTCCAACTCGATAAATAAGTGAAGGTTTAAAAAATTAGGACCGGGCATAAATTGTCACACCCCGATCAAATTCCAAGCTAGGTGTACGACTAATGGCCGTATATCCATAGGATTTAATTTCATTGAATATGCAAGGTCTAGCTTTTTAACTTTTAAATTTTTTAAAATACTGGAATAAGTCGAATACATCAAAACTTCCTTCAAATCCTAAGCTTTTCAGGATATGATCCGAAACCCCAATTACTCTATAGTATCTAAAAAAGAAAAAAATATAATGAGCTACACGAGCCTAGTAAATTATCATAATCTCTAGTTTATAAAATATAAATTTTAATATTTATTCATAGAACATAAACCGATGAAATAAATCAAATCAATCAACATAAAATTTTTATAAGGCACGATCAATATAAAATTTTTACAATATATAGTTAATAACAACACATTTTCAAACAAAACAAACAAGGATGGCCATTCCCTTCCACTTCACTCTCCTAGTCCTTCCGACGACGACCATGATCGATCTGCGGCTAATCCCGAAAGAGACTATATCATGACTACATATACCGGCCACCGGTCATGTACTAGTGATCATCCCACTAGAGACCTGGAAGGAATCTAGCTTTGATATCACAAAGGATTCATGCATCCTTAGCATATGCTAACGATCTGCTAAGGATCATCCCGCATGGCTAAGCTCAAAAAGGAAGCTAGCTCTTGACTATACATAACGTCTATCGGTTATGTGCCAATGATCATCCCACTAGAGATCTGGAAGGAGTCTAGATCCTAACTCGTATGATCATAGTCGAACTAGAGAGCATGACAATTAACAAATAACATATTTTTCAAAGCAATTCAATACAATCATTTTTAAAATAAAGACATTTTTAACTCAATATTTTGCCAAAATATGTCAATGCATAGCATATATAATAAGTATTTAGTTGAATAACTTAATAATAATTAAATCTTTAAATCAAATTAAATATAGTAAAATACAACAGGGGTAGAGATAACTTATTGAAAATTGATTCTATCAAGAACACGTGACTCAAACCCTAGATTCTTGGCACTCCCTTACTGATAAAGACGATGAAGGCTTTGACAAAACAAGTTATTTAAACAATTAACCCTTAATCCAAGAAAAGAAAATAAGGAAAGAGATTTTTTCAGGATTGTCTAGGCTAGGCTCGATCTAGATATCTATTTAGGTCCGGTCAATGAGGATCGAGTTAATCAACAAGGAAACAGTCTAAATATCCAATCAAATTGATTTCATAAAATTTATTTATTTATTTTTACTCTCTTTTCTCCCCTCTTTTTCTCTCTCCTTTCTCTCCCATCTTCTCTCCCCCTCTCTTTCTCATCTTTCTCTTTTCTCTTTCTCTATCTCCATCTCCTCTTCTTTCTCTTTCTCTCTCTCCTCTTCCTTTCTCTTCTTTTTTTTTTCTTTTTCTTTTCTTCTTTCTCTTTTCCTCCTTTTTTTTCTTTTTTCCTTCTCTTCTTCCTTTCTTTCCCTGGTTCTCTTCCTTGCTTGGCCCGAACAACCCTTCCACCTTCTGACAGTCGAAGGAAGGGAAAAAGGCTTTCTACAATGGTACTTGTTGATGCTGAATCTCCGTCAACCGGATGGAGGGGTTCTTCTACCGGGTCACCATCGACCGGATCCTACAAAACAGATCCCTGACTGAAAATCTTCCGGTGGGGGACACTCCGATGCCAAAGCCAGAAGGAAACTCAGGCAGCAGCAGAATTGAGAGTTCGAAAGCAGAGAGAGAAAAGAGAGAATTCGAATTTCTGGGAATGAGCTAAAACTTATCTCGAGTGTCCCCTCTTACCAGTATTTATAGGCTCCAATCGTAACTACTTACGGTTATGCAAGTTGGCAAATGCAACTACCTCATAACTGTAAGTAGTGGTGGTCGGAGAATCAGTTATTTTGGAGCTTATCCATTCTGAGGATTTCAACCATGTGGGCGGTTGCAACAGCCAGAACAGAGTTGGCTGTTCTAAGATTGAAAAGGCCCACATGCTTAATATACCTCTTTTTAGAGTAAAGCCAAAGTAAACTCAACATTTCATTTAGTAGCGCTCCTAAAGAAAATGTTAGCTACATGCTTCAGAAAAGTCTATTTGGAAATAACGAAAGTAAACACTTACAGTCCAGAAAATGAGATAATACGCTCTTCGGATTACAATGTTAGGCATGGTCTTCGGATCAAGATACATATACAAAGCCAAAGACAAAAGGTTAATAAACTTGGCTTTTAAACTAAAATAAAGATATGAAGCTGTGAGCATTAGGCATGGTTTTCGGACTAAGATAAAGATACGAAGCTAAAGACAAGACTAATAAACTTAACTCGAAGCCGTAGATGTAAAGACAGTAGGCATGGTCTTCGGACTAAGATGAAGATACGAAGTCGAAGACAAGAATATCCTTTTGTAGATCAGAACTTTCATCAAGTCTAATAGATATTTTCTGTTGTATAATGAACCAAAAGATTAAAATTGGTTCGGAGAGTGACTCAATAGTTAATTGAAATAAAACCGGGATATCATAACAGCTATCCCCCACTCCCAAGTTCGAAATGATTTAATTTCGAAAAATGGAAGTATTTAAAATTTATCGTTTACTGGAAACTGTCATATCATGATGGCATGATACCTTGGCGTCTCTTCACAATAACTACTTGGTGGCGCGTGGGATGTGGAGAAGACACGTGTCATCACCTCATTCGTCGTTTCAAAAGAGATGTTTCAAATCTGGAAAATTTTGAAAAACCTTTTTAGAAAAGAGTTTTTATTTTACCAAGGTAGGACACTTGGCAATCATCCAGAGATTGTTCATGATTGAGAAGCCATCATAGCCATCCACGTCATTTCATAAGGATCGCGGTTACCGCTTCATTGATGAGAAAATCGTACCCACGATCAAGACCATTGATACGGCGCACGATCAAGGAGATTTCCAAAGCATCTCGAAATCCCGCACTCTCAACTATAAAAGGAAAGAAAGTTTCAGAAGAAGAACTTTCCTTGCATTTGCGCTCTAGAATCCACCATTTTCCTTCGCAGTCTGCAACTTTCCACCGCAGTCTGCCATTTTTTATTTTCCAAAGGTTAGAGGTCTTTTCCTCCTTTTCTCCTTTCTTTACAATGTCAGAGTCCGCTAGGAGCTCTTCTTCAAATAGAGGTTCATCGGGGGGTGAAACCAATAAGGAACCACCGGAAAGGGAAACCGGTAGGAGTTTGCCGGGAGGTGGGATAGGTAGGGGTTCGCCGGGAGACAAAACCAGCAGGAGGAGGAGTTCCAGTAGGAAAAGGAGCCTGGAAAGATCGCCTGATTACGTTGCTAGTTCTTTTTCTCTTGCTAAGATAGAAGATGTTAGGAGACATTTCCACATCTCTCGGACCTTCAAGATGATTCTTCCAAAATCCAAAGAAAGGGTAGACAAACCCCCCATACACTCTATTGCCATATACGAAGACCACTTCAAGGCTGGTCTTCGGCTTCCATTTCACCCCTTTTTCATAAAAATCTTCAATCTTTACTAAATAGTCCCGGCTCAATTGACTCCTAATAGTTTTAGGAACATTTGTGGGTTCCTAGTTCTTTGCAAACTTAGGAATATAGAGCCGAAGACATCCTTGTTTACCTCTTTATTCATGTTGAAAGGGGATTTTCATGGTAAAGGGTGGTGGGTTATAGGTCCTCGGCCTGGCCGAAGACTAATAAAAGGGTGCCCCAGCGCAATACATGGATAGAAGTCTTGCTTCTTCTTTGTATAGTATACCCACTGGGGATTTAACACTGAGTGAAAAGCTCCGCGTTTGAGTGCAAATGCCGGAAAAAAGGTCCTGAAAGCCGATGAGGACTTCAAAACTCTGTCAGAGCCGAAAATTCCTTCATTTAAAGAATTGCTGAAGGAAGAAAACCTTTACCGAGCTCACATCAGCAAAGTCCCAGTACTAGGTATAGAAATAGCAGTCCTCGGATCTTCTTTCCCTCCATTCTCTTTCTTTATATATATATATAATGAAACTTTTTGATTGTAGGTGGACCAATGAAGCCGCCACTTGATAAAGTTTGATAGGCTTCCCGGAAAAGGGCAGTGGCAGTATTGCCAGAGTCTGAAGTGCGAAAGAAGAAAGGAGCGGAAGAGGGCTCAAGTACTCCGATAAGGCCCTCATCAGATGAAGAAATACCGCCTATTTCCCCGCCAAATCCACTTGAGCCTTCCAGGAGTCCATCTCCGAGGAGGCCCCCTCCGAAGAGTCCTCGACTGATGCCAACTCTGGATCAGCGCGACATAACATATGACAGGGAGTCTTTACTTGCAACTCCAGTGGAGAAAAGGAAGGAGAGGTCAAAGTTCCGATCCAAACAGGACCCTAGGTGGAACGCCTCTTCGGAAGGAGGATGCAACGTCGACTTCATTGTTTTCTCAGATAGAGGGGGCTTGGAAAATCCTGAACTGGCCAGGGAATTAATGAAGCGGACGCTTCTTCCAAAAGACTGGGACAAAACTAAGTCCTGATGCATTGAAGACATTTCTGACTCCGTGTTTTCATCTACATTGAAGGTAAGCATCGAACTTTGTATTTTCAAAGCATAAACTTGTTGTCGCTAACCTTCTAATTTATTAATGCAGATGATGCATGACATTACTATCATGAAGGAAAGCATCTTCGACTTCAGAGATAACTATAAAAGGATGAAGGAAAGAATAAAAGCGGCTAAGCTTAAAAAAGCAGTTACCGAAGAGCAAAGGCAAGTCATGGAAGAGAAGCTTGCTCAAAGTAATGCCCTGGTTCAGAGTTTGAAAACTGACACGGAGAAGCTCCAATTGAAGAATTCTGAACATGAAGCAAGGCTGAAGAAGAAAAAAGTCAAGGTTCGGTCTCTAGAAGCTCAACTTAAATAAGCTCATCAGAAGTCCGAAGATGCGGCTGAAGAGATCCGATCTTTAAAAGATCAGCTAGAAAGGGCGATGGAAGAATACAAAGCATCTTCAGCTTTTAAGAATGAAATAATTGAAGCCGGATCCTTCAGTTATAGCAGAAGCTTCAATGATGGAGTGAAGGAGGTGCAGAACCATTATCCGGATCTAGACCTCTCAGGCATTCAACTAACTGTTTGATCTCAATGACCCAAACGAATCCGAACCGCAAGGCCCTTCCGAAGCATAAGCAATGGCTGAAGAAGTAAACGATCCAACCGATCTTGTCAAAGCTATAGAGGGCAATTTGTAATTTCTTTTCTTTTCTTTTTGGGAAAATGTAAAAGATTTCATCAATGAAAGTCCTTTCCAATGATATATTTTTCCATGTATGCATTTATGAATGGATAAGAATTTTCTTAAGTATAAGGTCTTCGGATAATTAAGAACTCCGAAGAATATAAAATGATACTAAGTCTTCGGACTTAGAACAATTCCATAATAAGAGAATGCCAAGTTTCTTCATAAAAAAGTTGAGTCTTCGGACTGGTAAATATACTAAGTCTTCGAACTTAGAAATAATTTCATATAATTGAAAAGAATTCCGAATTCCTAGATAAGAGCCAAGTCTTCGAATTTGAAAATTTACTAAGTCTTCGGACTTAGGAGAATTCTGGATAATTAAGTCAAGAAAGAATCTCATAGATAATTCCAAGTCTTCGGACTTGAGAAAATTCCAGATAATTAAATTCTCCCAAATGAGAATACCTAGTTTTCAGACTTGAGAAAATTTTCAGATATTTAAGTTGAGAAGGAATCTCATAAATAAGAATACCAAGTCTTTGGACTTGAAAAATTTTTCAGATATTTAAGTTGAGAAAGAATCTCAAAAATAAGAATACCAAGTCTTCGAACTTGAGAATAAAATAGACCATGTAGGTCATCTGCCTTTTGATCAAGGATTAAGATAGGCTGATCGGGCCTACCTCGGTATTTCATAAAGTAGATCACGAAGATCATTCTCATACCTTTTTTGAGATATCTTTTTGAGATATCATTAAGACAGACTGATCATGCCCACCTCGGCATTTCGTGAGGTAGATCATGGAGATCATCCTCATGCCTTTTTGATTAAGATGGACTGGTTAAGCCCAACTCGATACTTCGTATGGTAGATCACGGAGATCATCCTTATACCTTTAAGAAAAAAAAAATATAAGATAGGCTGGTTAGGCTTACCTTGGCACTTTATGGGATAGATCACGGAGATCATCCTTATGCCTTTTCAGAAATAGAATTAAAACAGGATAGCTAAATCTATCTTGATGACCTTGAATAAAACTTTTATTGATAATATTTGCGGAGATTTTGTACATTCCAAGATCGAGGTAATAGAATACCTTCCAAGATTTTCAACCGATAAGTTCCAGGTCAAATAACCTCTTTAATTCGGTATGGTCCTTCCCATGTAGGAGAGAGTTTATCTTGTTCTGTTAGCTTGGATACTTCAGACTTTTGCAGAACTAGATCCTTAGGAAGAAAGGGCCGTTCTTTTACACGAGAGTTGTAGTATCCTGCAACTTTATGCTGGTATGCAGCCATTTTCAATTATGCCTGAAATCGTGTACCTTGTAATAAATCCAGATCAATTCTTCGGCGTTCAAAATTTTTGGGCTCTTTAAACTGATCAATCCGCAGAGATTGTGAAGAGATCTCTATAGAAAAAACCGCTTCGGTGCCATAAGACAGATGAAACGGAGATTCACCAGTGCTGTCCTGAGAGTGGTTTGGTATGCCTAGAGAACTAAATTCAATTCATCAGCCCATGATCCCTTAGCATCATTCAGCCTAGTTTTAAGACCATGAAGGATAGTCCTGTTTGTTACTTCGGCTTCTCCATTGTATTAAAGATGCCCTACCGAAGTAAGTTTGTGAAGAATATAATATTGAACGCAGAAGCCTTTGAACTTTGGATTATCAAACTGTCTTCCATTGTCAGTTATAATAGAATAAGGAATTCCAAAATGGAAGATGATAAAATTTCTTGCAAAATTTTCAACCTTTGCTTCAGTGATCTGTGCCAATGCTTCGGCTTCGACCCATTTTATGAAATAATCAATAGCCACAATAAGAAATTTCTGTTACCCGAAAGCTGGAGGAAACGAACTAAGAATGTCCATTCCCCATTGTGCAAAAGGCCAGGGCGTTGTTAACGGAGTTAACTGATTTGCAGGTCGCCTTTGTACATTGGCGTATCTTTGATAATGATCGCATCTTCGGACAAATTCTGCAGAATCCTTCTGGATGGTTGGCCAATAATAACCTTGGCTGATTATTTTATATGCCAAGGATCTGCCCCCCAGATGATCTCCACATATTCTTTCATGCACTTCCCTAAGTGCATAATCTGCATCGGATGGACCCAAACATTTTAGTAAGGGCTGTGTGAAGGACCTCTTATACAATGTTTCATCCAAGATCACATATTGAGAGGCTATTCAGTGAAGCTGTTTAGCCTCGAGCTTGTCTTCGGGCAAAGTTCCCTCTTTTAGGAACTTGAGAATAGGATTCATCCATGAAGGTTCATTCTCAACTTGACAAATTCCAACTGTAGGTTCTGATATGCTGGGATTTTCAAGATATTCCACATATATCTTCCCAAGAGAATCTGGTACTGTGGTTGCAAGTCTTGAAAGAGTATCTGTCCAAGAATTTTCTATCCTTAGTACATGAACAATTTCAAAATGCTCCAACTCAGATATCAAGCTTCGGACTTTTTCTAAGTATTGGATCATATTTGAATTCCAAGCTTTGAAATTACCTTTCACTTGATTCACCACCAATTATGAATCAGAAAAAACTTTGATCCTTCTGATTTCTAATTTTTAGGAGATTCTGAGTCCAGCAATTAGTGCTTCGTACTCTGCCTGATTGTTCGAAGCTTGGAAAGAAAATCGAAGAGCATACTCAATAACATGCCCATTCGGACCAGCCAGAATTAAACCTGCGCCACAACCGTTGGCGTTCGAAGCACCGTCTATATGCAGCTCCAAATAAATTCTGGACTGTCTTCGGTACCTTCCTCTTCGGCTCTTGGCTGACCCTCTTCGGATCTCCATGTACATTCCACTATAAAATCAGCCAAAACATGTGCTTTCATTATTGACCTAGGCTAATAATCAATGTCAAATTCTTCCAATTTAATAGCTCACTTAGCTATCCTTCCTGAAGTATCAGGATAATGAAGAATGGCTTTTAAAGGCTAATCTGTCAAAACCATGATGGAATGGGCCTAGAAATAGGGCCGAAGATGCTTTGCTGCCACCATAAGAGAAAAGATAATCTTCTGTACTCTGGGGTATCGGGCTTCTAGTTCATGTAACACTTTACTTGTATAGTAGATCGGCTTCTGCAAATGATTGGCATATTTTCGTACCAACACCGAACTAACTGCTTCATTAGTGGCTGATAAGTATAAGTAAAGTGTCTCTCCTTCACATGGCTTGGAGAGCAAGGGAGGATTTTCTAAGTATTCCTTCAACTTGTCGAAAGCAATTATGTAATCTTCTGTCCATTCAAAATTTTGTGTTTGGCGGAGCACCTTGAAGAAGGATAAGCATCTTTCTGCAGAATGGAAGATAAATCAGCTCAGAGAAGCAACTCTTCTCGTTAACCTTTGAACTTCTTTCTTGCAAGTACGATGCCTCATAGTCCGAAGTGCCTGGATCTTCTCTGGATTAGCTTCTATTCCTCACTTAGTAACCAAGTATCCCAGAAACTTTCCAAAAGTTACACCGAAGACGTACTTGGTTGGATTCAATCTCATCCGATGGCGTCTAAGAGCATCAAAAGACTCTTTTAGATCTACAATGTGATCAGGCTTATGAAGACTTTTCACTATCATATCGTCAACATAAGCTTCTATATTTCTCCCAATCTGATTTTTGAAGACTTTGTTGATGAGCCTTTGAAAAGTTGCCCCAGCATTCTTCAAACCAAATGGCATCACTTTATAACAATAAAGCCCTTTCTCTGTAACAAAAGCAGTCTTCTCTTCATCTTCAGGATCCATTCGGATCTGGTTATAGCCAAAGAAGGCATCCATAAAACTCAACAACTGATGACCAGCCGTAGCATCAACTAGCTGATCAATTTTTGGCAAAGGAAAACTATCCTTCGGACATGCTTTGTTGAGATCCGTATAATCTATGCAAATTCTCCACTTACCATTTAATTTCTTCACCATAACCACATTTGCAAGCCAACTTGGATATTGGACCTCTCTTATGAAGCTAGCCTCAAGCAACTTATTGACTTCTTCATCAATAACCTTCTGCCTTTTAGGAGCAAAATTTCTCTTCTTATGCCGAATAGGTTTGTAATTGGGAGAAACTTCCAGGTGGTGGGTGATTACATCAGATGGAATTCCAGGCATGTCCAAAACTATCCAAGCAAAGATATCAGCATTATCTCGAAGAGAGAAAATTAATTTTACCTTCGACTCCTCATCAAGCAAACTGCCAATTTGTAACAGCTTGGTTGGGTCGTCTTCGGATAGAGGTATGAAAAGTATTTTCTCCACTGGCTATCCACAGTCTTCGGACTCATCCATCGGATCCAGCTGGTCAAGTGTTAAGGACTTGGCCACTTGTTTGCTCTGAATCATCAAACACTGGTGAGCAATCTTTTGATCTTCCCTTACTTCTCCAATGCCTGTCCTGGTAGGAAATCGTACCAACAGATGGTATGTGAAAACAATGGCTCTGAACTTATTCAATGCTGGACATCCCAATATTACATTATAAGCTGAAGAGGTTCTGGCCACAAAAAAATTGATAGGAAGAGTTCTTTGTAGTGGTTCGGACCCAAAGGTCACAGGTAAGACTGTTTCACCCTCCATTCCAATTTGATTTCCACCAAAGCCCGTTATAGGAATGAGAGATCTTCTTAATTCACGTCCAGATAATCCCATCCGAAGAAAAGCATCATACAGCAACATATCAACAGAATTTTCATTATCAACCAAAATTCTTTTTACATCAAAATTGGCTATAACAGCCGAGACCACTACAGGGTCATCATGTGGGAGTTGAATTCCTTGAACATCCTCATCGAAAAAAGTGAGAGTTTTTTCCTTTGAACCTCTCCGGGACATTCTCCTCAGCTTCAATATCCCATGCAGATGTCCGATAAAGCATTCCAACATCCCCACTAGTTGGTTTTTGATGTGGTAGATCGGCTTCATCGGATATTCTTGGAAAAATTGTTGCTTCGGCTTGAGATTCAGGGCGATTGATGTACTTTCCCAGATATCCCCTTTTTATCAAGTCTTCGATGGCGTCCCAAAGCTGAAAACATTCTTCTGTATTGTGGCCATGATCCCGGTGGAATCGATAGTACTTGTTTTTGTCCCTTGTCTTTGCAGGTGTCTTCAGGGGACGTGGCCTTTGAAAATATTTTTCTTTTTCTATCTCCAGCAAAATCTTCTCCCTAGATAAGTTAAGGGGAGTGTAGGCATTAAACCGGTTGTTCTGCTGCCTGGGTTTGGGACTGCGCTTGGGGACTGAAGCATTGTTGGAAGACGTGGGCATGTTCGGTCCTTTGGCATTCTTCTTCTTAGAAGGGTACCTCCCTTCTGCAAGTCTTCGGCTTGCCGCTTGTTCCTCAGTGGCTACATATTTCTGAGCCCTCGCCAACAGTTCGGCATAGCTCAGTGGAAATCTTTTATCCAGGGAGAGTAAATCTGGACGACTTCAAGCTTTTCTTCATAGCAAACATGGCCACATGCTCATTCAGATTCGGAATTTCTAAGGTGCCGAATTGAAACGATGAACAAACTCCTTCAAAGTTTCTCCTTCTTGCTGCTGGAGGAGAAACAAGCTGTCTGTATTGCACGTCATCGTCTGGCAAGTTCTGAAGTGCGAGACAAACTGTCGCTCCAACTCAGCAAAAGAGTGAATTGTTTTCGGGGGCAGGCTTGAATACCACATTCAAGCCGACCTCTTCAGTGTGGCAGGAAAAGCAAGGCAGTAAAGAGCATCGGTGGCTCCTTGCACCATCATATGAGCCTTATAGCTTCTCAGATGGTCGAGAGGATCTGAAGTCCCATCATAAGCTTCTAACTATGAGATCTTGAAGTAACTGGAGATGACTTCATTCATGATGCGGTCATAAAAAGGAGGCTGAGAGTTAAAAGTGATAACCTCGTCATTCCTCCTCAGATATGAAATTCTTGCTATCTGCGCTTGCATAGATTTGAATTTTTCTTCAAACTCATAGTTGATCTCTTTCTGCCTAGCTTCTTCTAGCGCAAAGCTTCTAGAAGAAACAGAGGGAGAGCGCCGGACCTTTTTCTTTCCACCATAATCTCATGTTTGACGATTTGGTGGAGAGGCATAGCAGTCACGAGATGACAGGATCTGTGAAAAACTGGGGGCGATTTCTTGATGTCGACCCTCTTCCCTTTGAGGTTGATGATTGGACGACGAAGCTGGTGGTGGATGCTGCCTTTGAGCTGCAGCCTCATGCAGGTGTTGAACCAAAGCCGTCAAGGCTTCTACCTTGTTATGGAGGTCTTCAAACTGCCGTTGCCCCACCATTATCATGGGAGGTGGCATTCCCTGATCCGCCGGAAGATCGCTTGCTAGAAGGCCGTTCACCGGAGGAGCGTGTTGCTCCTGGCTCGTAGATGTATTTCGAGCTTTCTCCTTCACCATTTCCGCTTGAATGGAACTCTCCTTTGATCAAGAGAGAAAGAAACTTCTTCCCCTACCTAGCGCGCCAATCGTACTCGACGAAGCACGACTGGATGAAGAAGAGACTAGGCAGGCGGCGCTTCCGACGGTAATCTGGCTACCAATCGAAACTGAAAAAAAATAAAGGAAGAACTCTCTTGCCGCCACCCAATAAATGATGGAGGCTTACCGGCGATGTCAAGGAATGTCCGACCATCGGTAAGAACTGCGATGCCAAGGAATGTCCGACCATCGGTAAGAACTTGATCCTTCCCCGATTCGAGCCGATGAGGGATGGTTTTAAAGATTCCAAAGCGGAGGAGATAGAGTCTTGTATGATGAATTTTCTCGATCAAGGATGGACTCTACCCATCCACATCGCTTTGCTGTCCCTCTCCTACCCATCCATGGCTGACCTTTCCGATGAGATCTTCGTTTGGTCAAATAGGAGGAGTTCCCTATTTCTATGGTTCTCATGTTGGCTGAATCCTCTGCTTCCCAGGCTCTTACATAAATAGTAAAGATAAATCCAATAATCAAGTCAGGTCAGAACTAAATTGAGAAAAAAGTTATTAATATTTTAGCAATGCCCACCCTAAGCCTGCCCATTGCTCTGGTCAGGAGCAAGGCAGCTGCGTTATCTTTAGCAGGCAGATTTATTTATCATAAGACGTGTGCCAGTCTCAAATGTCATGGAGTCTTTGATATAAGAGCCTGACACGCCAGTGTAGCTCATGGGCAATGGTCACCAAGCCAAATAGGTTTCCTACTCTTTTCCTTGTCCTATTTGGTGGTTTGCATACGGAAAAGTAGTTTTAGTGTGTGATTGCTAACTTCTGAACACTAATAAGAGTGGGAAAAATTGGAGAGGATGGGCTAATTCCTTCTCTTCTACTCTACACCTATCCTATCCATGGGGGTTAATTTCAATCAGAATTGGAACCGCTTCCCTTGCCGAGGTGGTAAGGAATGATACTTTGGAACCGCTTCCCTTGCCCAAGTGGTAAGGAATGATACTATACAAACAGGCATTCAATAATCATTTAATTAATTCTATAATAATTTTTTGTTGATATAAATGTAAAATAATATGTATTGAGGGATTTTTAATATTTTTATTACTAAATCTATTTCTAAATCAAAGTACTAGATGATGATAATCTAAACAACACTACAAGAGAAGTAGGCTTTTCCAATACTAATAAGCATCGGAATAAATATTCTCGATGCTTTAAAAAACATTGACAATGTGGGAGTGGAGATAATTTTTCTCGACGCTTTTTAAAAGTATCGGCCAAATTTTCGATACTTTAAAGTATCGAAAAAAATCAAAATTTCGATGCTTTAAAGCATCAGCAATATAGAATTTTGCCGACGCTTTTTAAAAAGCGCTGAAAAAATTCAAATTCTCGATGCTTTAAAGCGTCGGAAAAATCCTGTATTCCCGACGCTTTAAATTTCTCTATGCTTTTTAAAAGTATCGGGCGAATTTTCGATACTTTAAAACATTGAAAAAAGTCAAAATTCCGATACTTTAAAGCATAGCAATATAAGATTTTGCCGACGCTTTTTAAAAATATTTAAAAAATTTAAATTCTCGACACTTTAAAGTATCAAAAAAATCATGTATTCCCGCCTGCTTTCCAATGCTTTAAAGCATTAGGAAAACCAGTATTGCCAACACTTTAAAACATCGATAAATTTATATTAAACCTGTATAATATAATTATAACAAATATTTCACATTGCATACATTCTTCACATCAAAATTGAATTTCCAAATATAAATTTCATTACAATCCATTATAAGAAAGTTTGTTACAATCTAAAGTTTAAGAAAATTAAAAAATACATAGAACAGAAGATGTAAAATAAAAAAAGTCGAGGTCAATGATCTACAGGAGGAAGGTCATTACCCTATCTACGAGGATCTGATGCTCCAGAAGTCTATAAGAAATATTTAAAATATTTAATTTACAAAACTATGAATGATAATATATTATATATATTATTAATTTAATATAAGAATATTATTTAGTATCATATGTATTTACCTGATATGGAATAAATATTTGTACGACAGATGTAAGCTGCTCAATATGCTCTCTCATACTTTTCATCGCTATTTTATCGGCGGCACATCTCTGTCGCATCTTCTCTATCTCATCTTCAAGTCTGTGAATACGTGCATCCTGAGCATCCTCGGCAGCATCACGTGTATATTTACTCACTGTAGATAATTGAATGGAGATGATTCAAACTTCATAGCTCCTTACTCGATTGTAGCGCTCAGCTCCGTAAACACCTCGGCCTCGACGTGACTATTCTACGTAGATGCTGTAGAGTTATCGATATGCTCGATAATAAGTGCTGTAGCTCTTTCCTGTATTAATTTTAAAAAATTAGTTAGATCTTAATGATTAACAAAAATAAATTTAAATCGTTGCATAAAATAAATTGTAATAAATAATTACACATTTGTCTCTCGACTTATTTCTGACAAAAGTGCCATCACGATAAGTATGAGTCATCCGATAAAATTCCACCTCACCGGGTTTCCTTCCATGCTCATCCATCTACAAGCAAAATTATAATTTTAAGCAAATAACTCAAACAAATTTGAAAATTATTTAAGTATCATGATACATATGTATATCACGATATCATATATATGTCGCGATACATCGTCCATGATACATATATGTATCGTGATATATCATCCACGATACATATATGTTAGTTTCATTAAAATCTATAAATACTTTAATATTAAAAATATAAGTTTATAGTTTAAGAAACATACGAACTCTTGTCCGACTTGTGTGTAACTTTTGGATCCCGATATATGGGAAACAAAAAGAGCTACTTGTGTAGCTATACCAATATCAAAATATGTTTGCAAAATCAAATAGATAACTTGTTATATCCTGAAAGTAATGTATATATATATATATATATATATATATATATATATATATATATATATATATATATATATATGTATGTATGTATGTATATATACAATATAAATCAAATATTTTAATAAAGTTGCTTCAAAAAAATTAAAAGATACATGTTCCCTCTAAGAGAACCAATAATGAACCAACTCCACCCACTAATGAGGGGTATATCAGGAGGATAAATACCAACTACCTGCTCCTCTGTCATATCCTACAACTTATACTTTCATCTTCAACTATGCTTTATATTCTTTCCATTTTTGGTTGAGAGACTTCAATACAAAATCATGATAATTAAGTAAAATATAGCAAGCATCAAGTATACCTGCACCGTGTATTTAAAATATATATTTATTGCTCATTTTATGCTCAGATCTAGGTATTTGGATGTTTCTTCTAGATAATTAAGCAAATTTTTAATACAAAATTTAGATGAAAAATTGAGTAATGTTATTTGGCAATCTTTCTAAATTATAATTTTTTTAAATTTTTTTATAACTTTATATTATCAATCATGAAAGTACCAACCTAATGATAAATAAATTTATTTACTAGTTAGCTGCTTCACTACAGTAAAAAGGATAAACGACGATGCTTTTCTCTCGGCATTTTTGGGAGAGCGTCGGGAGAATCTGAAACCTGCTGACGGTATCCTCTGACGCTTTAAAGCATTGCCAAGTTTTCAATATATTCTGACACTTTTAAGCGTCGCCGGACTTTTAAAAAGCATCGTTAAAATCTGGAATTACCGATGCATTTTAGCATCGCCAGGTTTTCCTTTTCTCCCAGCCCGAGCCCTACATCCCATTCACTCGATCCGCCGCAACCTAGCTCCTCCTCCTCCTCCTCCTCCGATCTGTCTCTCCTTCTCTCGTCCGAGCTCTAGATCCCATGCTCAATCCATCGCAACCTCCTCCTCCACCGATCCCTCCCTCCTCCTCTTACTCGATCGGCCAGTAGCTCTTCCTCCGATCCCTCCCTCCTTTTCCATCTCTTCCATCGATGTTGGGTTTATCCTCGTCGTCCGAAGGATCGAACCACCGTCATGAAGATCTGAGTATAGCCACCGTCGTGCATCGGCCACCTCCTCCATTTTATCCTCCTATCCCTGTTCATCAAATCCGTATGTAAATTTCTTTACTGTTGATAGAAATCTATAGGTATTTTTTTTTAATTTGTTGTTAAATTTTGAATTTATTTTATTGGTTATGTATTCTACTATTGCTCTATGATATTGTAAAAAGATATCTTTCTTGCATATAGAGGGATAATGATAATATATATTTTTTAAATAAGATAGAGCGCTCATACAAAATCTAGTATAAATATAGTCAAAATAGTAAAAAAAAATATCATCAAATAGCAGCAGAGCACATTTTATGTGAGAAATAATCAAGAAGGTGAGGACATGAAGTTGATATTTAGGTTAGCTCAATTTTATGTGCACCTTGATCTACACTAGACACTAAGTTGTATTTTCTTATTTAGGATTTGTTTCTAAACCTATTACATCATATATTAAATCATGCCAAATCTTAAAGGATAGATCTAAAATCTTAAACTAAGTTTAATGGAGATAATTGAATCATATTCAATGTTGTGAAACATATGTCTAACATTGCTAGACATTAGCTTCAATTTGAAGATCGGGATCCATGCTTGACATATGGATCTTAACTTCATATGGGTCAAATGCTATCAATATCATTTTTTTCTTTTTAAAACCTAATATTATTGATTCGTACGCAAGACTTAAATCAGTTGAATAGAGACAAGTCGAGACTTGAATTTTATCTTATTATACTTTTACTAAATAGAGAACTCCCATATTTTACAAGTACTTACAATATCTAATAAAAATTATTAAACAAAGACTTAAACTTAGGGCTTATTAAAATACCACAGCTTAGTTTAATTGTAGTTCTAATTTCTTGCAACATGAGTTCATGCAGATGAACTCAAAGAGGCTAAATTTTCATTATTTAGTGGAAGGACAAGGAAAAATGAAAGGGAGGCTGTGAAGGGGAGAGAAGCAAGTAGAGGAGTAGTGAAGATGGTTTAGAGGGTAGCAAGTAGAGCAGTTAGTGCAAAGAGACAAAATAGAGATGAATGAAGTCACTAATAGTAGCAAAGAAGGAAAAAGGGAAGAAAGAAGATGAGGGGCAGTGGAAGAGGTGGGGTAGTTGTGGAATGGGAAAGAAGAGGAGAGGGAGGAATAATGGTAGGGATGTTGGAGGTACATGACTACTTATGATACGGTCACTACTTGTTTCATGATTCTATCTATTTTCATGTCATCTAGATCTACCAGTTTTGTTGACTTTTTCTTATCAGGTTCTTGACTGCTTGGAGAGTAAAGAAGCTTTCTACAATATCTTAAAATTGGTTTAAGATTTGTATATGGAGGCTATGATGATTTTGGGATGTATGTTTAGCTGATTCAACTGTTTTCAATGGTAGCAATCTTGGATGGCTTACATTTTTGCTTGAATTATTATCCTATCTTTTAAATAGCAATTCATTTGTGTTATAATTTGATTATAATGTTGACTGACGTAGTTTTTAATAATGCATATTAGGTACACCATGCCTTGAAGGAAGCGCCTATCAGATGTACGATTTTAATTTTCCCAGATCGATGCTGGTACTTCATCACAGCAGCTCGACGACTCTCCTTCACATTAGGCCGAGGCCAGTACCTCTCCTTCACATCAGGTCGAGGACATTCCCTTCGAGTCAGTACATCACGATCCTCCTATGGATCATCCAGATGATGAGCCTATCATCGATGACATACAGATACAAGGTAATTTAATAATTTTATCTCATTTCATTGTAAAGGACATATAGTTTTGTCGACGCTTTTTAAAAGTGCTGGAAAAATTCAAATTCTCGATGCTTTAAAGCATCGGGAAAATCCTGTATTCCCGATGCTTTAAATTTCTCAATGCTTTTTAAAAGTATTGGATGAATTCTCGATACTTTAAAACATTGAAAAAAGTCAAAATTCCGATGTTTTAAAGCATCAGCAATACAGGATTTTGCCGACGCTTTTTAAAAGCGCTGGAAAAATTCAAATTCTCGATGCTTTAAAGCATCGAGAAAATCCTGTATTCCCGATGCTTTAAATTTCTTGATGCTTTTTAAAATTATCGGGCGAATTCCCAATACTTTAAAAATTAGAAAAAGTCAAAATTCTAATGTTTTAAAGCATCAGCAATACAGGATTTTGCTGACGCTTTTTAAAAGTGTTGGAAAAATTCAAATTCTCGACACTTTAAAGTGTCAAAAAAATCATGTATTCCTGCCTGATATCTAATGCTTTAAAGCATCGAGAAAATCAGTATTGCCGACACTTTAAAATGTCGATAAATTTATTATTTCTTTAAAATAAAATAAATAATTTTAAAATCCAAATTTGTATAAATTTATATTAAACCTGTATAATACAATTATAACAAATATTTCATATTGCATATATTCTTCACATTAAAATTGAATTTTCAAATATAAATTTCATTACAATCCATTATAAGAAAATTTGTTACGATCTAAAGTTTAAAAAAATTAAAAAATACATAAAAGAGAAGATATAAAATAAAAAAAGTCGAGGTCAATGATCTGCAAGAGGAAAGTCATCACCCTATCCGCGAGGATCTGATACTTCAGAAGCCTATAAGAAACATTTAAAATATTTAATTTACAAAACAATGAATGATAATATATTATATAAATTATTAATTTAATATAAGAATATATATTTAGTACCATATGTATTTACCTGATGTAGAATAAACATCTGTACGACAGATGTAAGCCACTCAATATGCTCTCTCATGCTCTCCATCGCTACTCTATCGGCGGCATGGCTCTGTCGCATCTTCTCTATCTCATCCTCAAGTCTATGAACACGTGTATCCTGAGCACCCTTTACAGCATCACGTGTATATCTACTCATCGCAGATAATTGAATGGGGATGACTCCAACTTCATAGCTCCTTACTCGATTATAGCGCTCTGGTCCCATTAGCTCCGTAAACACCTCGATCTCGATATAACTATTCTACGTAGATGCTGTAGAGTTATCGATATGTTCGATAATAAGAGCAGTAGCTCTTTCCTATATTAATTTTAAAAAAATTAGTTAGATCTTAATGATTAACAAAAAAAAATTTAAATCGTTGCATAAAATAAATTGTAATAAATAATTACACATATGTCTTTCGACTCATCTCTGACAAAAGTACTATCACGATGAGTATGAGTCATCCGATAAAATTCCACCTTGCCGGGTTCCCTTCCATGCTCATCCATCTACAAGCAAAATTATAATTTTAAGCAAATAACTCAAACAAATTTGAAAATTATTTAAGTATCACAATACATATGTATTTCACGATATACGTATATATGTATCGCGATACATCGTCCATGATACATATATGTTAGTTTCATTAAAATTTATAAATACTTTAATATTAAAAATATAAGTTTATAGTTTAAGAAACATACGAACTTTTGTCCGACTCGTGTGTAACTTTTGGATCCTGATAAATGGAAAACAAAAAGAGCTGCTCGTGCAATTCTACCAATATCAGAATATGTCTGCAAAATCAAATAGATAACTTGTTATATCCTGAAAGTAATGTATATATATATATATATATGTGTATAATATAAAATATAAATCAAATATTTTAATAAAGTTGCTTCAAAAAAAATTAGAAAATACATGTTCCCTCTAGGATAACCAATAATGGACCAACTCCATCCACTAATGAGGCATACATCAGGAGGATAAATACCAACTACATACTCCTCTGTCGTACCCTGCAACTTATACTTTATCTTCAACTGTGCTTTATATACTTTCCATTTTTGGTTGAGAGACTTCAGTACAAAATCATGATAATTAAGTAAAATATAGTAAGCATCAAATATACCTGCATCATGTATTTAAAATATATATTTATTGCCCATTTTATACTCAGATCTAGGTATTTGGATGTTTCTTCTAGATAATTAAGCAAATTTTTAATACAAGATTTAGATGAAAAATTGAGTAATGTTATTTGGCAATCTTTCTAAATTATATTTTTTTAATTTTTTTGTAACTTTATATTACCAATCATGAAAGTACTAACCTAATGATAAATAAATTTATTTACTAGTTAGCTGCTTGGAGCATGGATCCATATAGTTAAATCTGTTTTGGAATGGTTAACCATCGGTATTCAAATACAACCTTAATAAAATATATTTTAAAAAATAAAATTTATTTTTCTTGCATAGTAACAATAGGCACGATGAATGGTGTTATTTAGTCACTCGATGCTACCATATGCAATGCATTAAATATAATAATTTTAATATTTAATATAATTTAAAATTTATTATTTATTAGATTTATTATTTTAAATTTATTAAAAATTTATTTTAAAATTTTGATATTTAAGTTTTTTAAAAACTAAGATGAAAAGACCTGGTACAAGTTTTAAGTTTTTTTTCCAAAACTAAACTAGATTTTTTAATTTTTATAGATATAATAGATTATATAAAAAATATAATTTTAAACATAAAAAAATTTAAAAAATATTTAATAATTATTAAATATAATATTATTTTAGTTATATATAACAGATTAATTTTTTCCTAATTATGATGAATTATGATCCAGGTAAGGTAACCATCGGAAAAAAAAGATCCAGAAGAAAAATAATTCCACACGTGCTGGCGAACGAAGGACCCACACGTGGGGCCCAGGAATGAAAGAGCCAGCGCCAGTCTCCCTCGGGGATCCCTAGTCGCCGTCCGATTCAAACGAAGCCAGGTGGTCCCCACTTCATAGCACTCACGTCATCTCTGCCGTCGATTCGATGGAGGAGAAAAGAAAACCAACGGACGACCTGGCTTGGGTGGAATTCTCTGGTGCGGTGTGGGCCACCAGGAGAGGGTGCAAAAAGAGTTCCCTTTTTCTCGGTGTACGACGAGATTTCGTTACGGACGGTACCGAACGTCAGGCTTCCCATAAAAAGGAGCGGAGCCGCCTCCACTTGTCGACCCAACCATCGTCATTTCCGTCCGCGCGCGGAGAGCTTGGTCTCGTCGGGTATTATTCTCCCTCGTGTTCTTTCACCAGAATTTTTTGTTTTAATTTCTCGCGTTTTGATGAAATCGGATGCCCTTTTTTTTCACCCTTTCCTGTAGCTGTTACTTTTTTCGGCTTTCGATTTTTTTGAGAGTGGAAGGTAATGGATCTGTGTTTCTGGTCCTAGATTTTGATTAGATATTGGCATATTTAATGTCGGAACTCGTTTGTAGTTGGGTTTCCAGATGATACTTGGACGGGGATTCGGCGTTTCTGGGGAGGATTTGTGAATTCTGATGATCTAGTGCTTGAGCTGTAAGATTTTATGTTTCGGGGATATTTTTTTTGGTTACGAAAAGTTCGATTTTTGTTGATTCTTTCTCCTGGATTTGTACGGTTGTCAATCTCGATTTGGCTAATCGAGAATGATGTGAATCTTTGAACGTTGAGAACAGAAGCTGGGCTAGTCTCAAAGAAGAAAAAAGGAACAGAAGCTCGGCTGGGCATGATATGGTTTTTAGGTAGAATTTATTTATCTATTTATTTTCTAAGAAGTTTCTGGAGGGTTTCAGAGGTTTGTTTGGTGGAGTATCTGAGACTCAGGACTTCATCTTCAGAAATTTTTTTTTTTTTTTTTTTTTTTTTTTTTTTTTTTTTTTTTTTTTTTTTTTTTTTTTTTTGAAATGCTTTCTTTAACCTGATATGAGATGTCCATAGATTTGTTTTTTTGTCAGTGGTTTAATCATTATAGATTGGGAAGCCTGGTAAGGTACACAAGTATCTGTGTCAGATGACACGATTGTGGGCCCTTAGTTGGCATTTTTCTTGATCTGAAGTTGAAAGCATGCGTGGACAGTAAATCTATGACGAGATTTTCATTTGAGGATATGGATCTCGACCCTTTAGGATCATTATTCACTTTGGGAGGGTTGCTAATTTTTAGTTTCTAGTTTTATTTAATCTTGTTTTTATCTTTATATCTTGTAACACTTGTAGATTTTCATTGACATTTGGTCTAGTTTTATCTGATTTCATTTTTCCCTTTTCCCTCCGGCACATTCTATCTTCAGTTCCTGTAGAGTAGACAATGTTCTTTATGCCAAGCTGAATGTTTCATGCTCCTCTATATAAAAATATGGTCTGTTGTCCAAATTTTTGCTGAAGAACTCCTAGTTTTCGGATATGGGATCAATAAACTTAAACTATGTTATCGTGCACTGTCTGTGACTTGTATTTCACTGCTTTTGACATGCACTTTCCCTGTTTAATCACCGAACTGAAGTTCTATGATGGTTGAAAGATAGCAAAGAGGGATCTAAATGATTAATCAAAGAGAGATAAATTCTAAATGCTAAGTTTCGTTGTTTTTTATGTAACTCTTGTTTCTGTATTTTAAATTTCTGGTTAGTTTTCATTAATGATTTTTAATATTTGATTCATTCTTTCCGTTTCATTAGGCTTCAAGAGAATATTTCATAAATTATACATATGCATATGCCTGCATGCTTGTGCTTGTGTGTAGGTGCGTACATGTGCACGCGCGTGTCTTTAGGTTGATGATCTGTGTTTGTGAATCAATAAACTGAGATGGAAGATGTTTCTTTGTTGTTCATTTGTGTTGCAATCCTCCCCTCTTTAAATGCTATTTGAACTTGCAAAAAACTTTTAAACAATACTGTTATATGTATTGTTGTTCGTATGCTTGATTTATGCCTCCGAACATGTCATTGTGTTTAAAATTAAAGACCTATCGTTACTGCAAGAACTTAAGACCTATTGTTACTATTGTTGCTGCAAGAATTTAAGTTTCTTGTATGTTGCTTCACATCCATAAACTCAAGTGCTAATAGAAAGTTTATTCGCTTGGTATACATGGACAATCTTCTCGACTAAGACATTTTATTAGTAATATAATTTCATCTAAATGTGGCCAGCAGGACTTCTTTCTGTTGCATCACTCTTTGCATGCCCAGGGAATGATTCCAGGTTTGAACATGGAAAGTGGCATTTTTTTTTTCTTTTTCTTTTTTAAAGGCACTTAAATGTGAAAATAGAAAGCTTATCTCACTTTGTTATTGAACTCAGAGTATTAAAACCTTTGGTCTAAATCTGCGTTTATTTAGCATAGTTCTTAGTTAATGCAACCCAAGTTGAAAGTTTATTTATTATGTTCGATCAATTCGAATGAAACTTAGACTAGCTGCTTGGTTTTGGTTCCCATAAAAAATTCTCCATCATTTTGGACATCACTTGGTTGGGGATATGACACTTGGAGCCTATCTTTTTTACTGAGAATATTCTCCTTTGTTGCCAGCTGGGTGTTGTTTGTTACACAGTTTTGGAAATCTTCTCAAATTTCCCCTAAAATTATTTATATATTCTGAAAGTAATGCCAGTGCCCTAGCATCTCTTCAAAAAAAAAGGTGACTTCAAAATCTACTAGAAAATGATATTCAAATTTTATTGGCTACTTCTTGCTGGAACAACATTTGCTAAACAATATTTTGTTTAGCATAATTTGCCATATGTTGAATCTCGGCAATAGTTATCTTCCAAGGAATATAATTAATTTTTAACACAGAAAAGAAGGCTGTTCTTTCTGTTACCTCTGAAATTAACTTGTTTTCTTCCTCTTTATTCTTCTCTCATGATCAAAGTTTCGTACTTCTTTTCTTCTTTTGTTTATCAACAACAAGTCAGATGTTTTGTATCTCTCTCTGTTAGATGACATTACCATTTGAAACTTGGCTACAATTGTTGAACTGAACTTCATAATCTGATGTTAATCAACGCATTGAATTCCATATTCTGAATTTATTGTGACTGCAATTATATATGAAGAAGCCAGACATGCGGAACGGGCATTCTCGGTCCCTTATTATGCATTGAGGGCTGCTTCCCAACTCAAGTAACTATAAGCAACCAGTTTTCTTGCGCAACTTGCTAAAGCCTAACAAACAATGTTATGCAGCTTTAATTGTCATCACTTCTTGAATAAGATGGAAACACTAGGTGCTGCTTGAGAATTTACTTGCAAGCTTTTGAAAAACTTACTCTATGCTTTGTCCAACCCTGAATCTTCTTTTTTTTTTAAAATGCCAGGCATTCAAGTTCTTGAGCATATTAAATTTTATCCTAAGATGGCATCAGCCGCTAGCACAACTGTGTCCATCGGTTCGATATATGCTCAGACTCGTTTGGGAGCAAAATCCAAGCCCGTAGGCCTGAATTTTAGTAGCCCAAAATCCTTTAAGAGTTTTAGTGGTCTGAAAGCAGCATCATCAATCGAAATTGAATCAGAGACATCCTTTCTGGGCAAGGAAAGCAATGCTGCACTCCGGGCATCTTTTGGTACAAATATCAAACCAAGACAGAGGTTCACAAACCAACTCCAGCCCCGAGCATCAACTTTTAAGGTGGCTATCCTTGGGGCTGCTGGTGGGATCGGTCAACCCTTAGCACTTCTTATCAAGATGTCTCCACTGGTCTCAGATTGCATCTTTATGATATTGCAAACGTGAAAGGGGTTGCTGCTGATCTCAGCCATTGCAATACTCCCTCCCAGGTTCGTGATTTCACAGGACCATCAGAACTTGCCAATTGTTTAAAAGGAATGGATGTGGTTGTCATCCCTGCTGGTGTTCCAAGGAAGCCAGGCATGACCCGCGATGACCTATTCAACATCAACGCCAACATTGTGAAGACATTGGTGAAGGCTGTTGCAGACAACTGTCCAGATTCTTTCATCCACATAATCAGCAACCCTGTCAACTCTACTGTCGCAATAGCTGCAGAGGTTCTCAAGCAGAAGGGTGTCTACAATCCAAAGAAGCTTTTCGGTGTTACAACTCTAGATGTCGTTAGAGCTAACACATTTGTTGCAGAAAAGAAGAACCTCAAGCTAATTGATGTGGATGTCCCAGTTGTTGGGGGTCATGCTGGCATTACTATCTTACCATTGCTGTCGAAGACAAAACCATCGGTGAGCTTCACGGAGGCAGAAGTTGAAGAGCTAACTGTGAGAATACAGAATGGTGGCACGGAGGTTGTGGAGGCAAAAGCTGGTGCTGGATCTGCTACCCTGTCCATGGCCTACGCAGCAGCCAGATTTCTTGAGTCATCTCTCCGAGCGTTGGATGGAGATGGAGATGTCTATGAATGCTCTTTTGTTCAGTCTGAGCTAACTGAATTGCCTTTCTTTGCATCAAGAATTAAGCTTGGGAAGAAAGGTGTGGAAGCTGTGTTATCTGCCGATCTGCAGGGGCTGACGGAGTATGAGGCAAAAGCACTGGATTATTTAAAGCCAGAGTTGAAGGCCAGCATCGAGAAGGGTCTGGCATTTGTGCAAAAACAAGCAGCGACAGCTGCATCTGTCTGAGACTCTCTACTTTGTCTTCCCCCCAAACAGTCATATATAAAAAAAGGAATAAATAGAGGGCCATTCTCAAGTGCTTTCGGTTTTGCGGCATGGAACAATTTCTTGTTTCCATTCTGGAGAAATGCTCTTGATGACATGCTGGAGATTTCTGGTTTTGAAGGATGTTACCAAAGAGAGAGTACAAACTGATATGTTAGGGCATGTTATCATGGTTACATGGAAATCTCTTTCAGTATTACCATGTAACTGATTTTGTTTTCTTGTTGTCTGGTTGCTTCAGTGTTGTTGTAATCTTAATGTTGTTCAACTTAAAGAAATCCATGACCCATTCAGTTGCTGGGGGGACATATATCTTGACAATAATTTATCATATCTGCAACAACTAAATGCATTATAGCATGGAATATCTTGCTCTAAGTGACTTAAAATGTTTGTTTTATTTTCTGTTATTTGGTTCTTCATCACTTGCTGTTGGGTCATAATTTCTGCAAGCATACCATTTGAACTTTGGTTTTGACCTGTCGGAGGACCATGTCAACTGTGAATATTTTTTACAATAAAAAGTACATCTCTTTTTAGTTTGAAAATCCCAAATAAAACAAACGTTTACCTAATAGCAATGCCTGTTTGTTTGCATAATAGCAATTGTAACAAGAAGCATGCCAAATGTAAGTTTCCATATTGGTGAAGAGCTGTGATGGACAGCTTAAGTTATGACTTTTATCTTACTTCCCTTGAATTTATTTCTAATGCTCTCTGTTTGTGGCTTTATTGTTTTAGGTTTCTATGTGGTTTTGACTCTCTTCCTGAATGTGTAGCATGCAAGAAAAATGGGGAAGCTGAAAGCTTCTTTTGACATCACAGTGTTTCCTGTAATGGATTTTTCAGTTCAATACATCAGAAGTATTAACCTGGAACTTGGCATACGGTCAATATAAATCTCGACATAGGGAAACACTTCATACAAGTTCTTTGGTAACTGAATTAAGGTTTTCTGGTAGACTTTTTTCACTGCATACATTAATTAAAGGCAACCATGAAGATGTTACAGCATCCAACATTCTATCAGTAGGTCTGAAATGTCGCCGTAGTTCTCCAATACTTTCTTCTTTTCTGGCGAAGATCTCAAGGATCCAAGTGGAAATTTGCGTTGAGATTCAAGAAAAGGACCTCTTCAGACCCAGCATATCGAAAGCCATGAGCATATGCTGCATTCTGTTGCTGGCAAGAAATAAATTGATGGTAGTTGCTGGTGGGATGAATTGCTTTCCAATAGCCGACCATAGAAAAAGAGAGCCAACAACTTCCAACTTCCGGTGGAATACTTGCAAGCAAGGTCCACCAGAGAAACTTCAATGTGAAAACACACTAGATGCATAGAGGTCCCATTTCATACAATGATGTCTCTTTTGATTGCATGCTTTCTCCATTCCTCATTTCTACGCAGAGAGTCGTATTCAAGCATGACACGGATGCATTGCTTATGATGATGCAAAATACTTTATATGATTTACGGTGGAGTAGTACCGCTCTACATTAACATGGCAGGCATGAATGAGACCAAGTCATAATCAGTGTGGCAATTTGGCAAACACCTCGCAAGCGAACTGAAACCGAAAACAGAGAACTAGTTACATGGCGCACGTTCCGGGATTAGTGGAAACCTAAAATGGAATTAGTTTTGTCACGCAAGAAATTTAAAGAGAGAGAGAGAGAGAGAGAGAGAGAGAGAGAGAGAGAGAGAGAGAGAGAGAGAGAGAGTAGTTAGTAAGATGTGCGTTAGTGCGTATGCAATATAAAAATTTCAAGTAGGAAAATAACTCTTTTTAGGGAATCCTTATTCCTAGTTTATTATTATTATTATTATTATTATTATTATTATTATTATTATTATTATTATTATTATTAAGACAGGGGTCTTATCAAAATTAGGGAACGAATTTTATAATTGAATGCAGGTGATTAGTACCAATACTCAAGCAATTTTATCAACCGAGCCAATTCGCACCCTCATTGAATTTTTAGTTTTTAAATTTCAATTTAAAATTTTCTCTCAAATTGACATATGTACAAAAAAAATTATACATATAGGATGGTAAAGCAAATTCAACTATAGAATTAGTTCAATATAATTCATACAGCATGAGTTGACATCTCTGGATGAGAGTATATGATAGATTAGATTCCAATAAAATCTAGCTAATCCATATGAGACCTAAACACTTCATATGTCAAAATTAAATTTAAATCCATACTCGAACGGTTTGCCCAAGTTGTCTCAACAAAGGCAGTAGCATAACTGGAACATTCTATCAAGTTGTCAGTAACAAGGGACTTGTTGAACCATCATGTTTACCTAGATAAAATATATCAGTTAATAATTTTTTTTGGATTTCCTTCACTGCACATTCTGGTAGCACTGTCTTTTACTTCCCAGCTTAGACCTTCTGTTGCAATCTTCATCAGCACACCTCAGCATCATGAGGGTTCTTGAAGCCTGCTACTCACGCCTCCACCTTGATTTCCTTGGACTCGATCGACTCATATCCTATTATGTCATACTCAATTAAGTACAGTGTATCCTATAGCTTTGGAGTGTGAAATAGGTAGCTTCCTTGGAAAACAAAGCTGATGGGACTAATTCACACTTGATAGATAATATGGCACCATGTCGGAAATATCTTCCATGGAAACTCTACACAACCTGAGGTTTCGTACAAGAGGCTATTATTTAGTTTTAAACATAAGATTGTTATCACTAAGATGATAGCCGGTTGGTAGAGACATTGTCTCTTTACAACCTTCATGGGTTGGTAAGCATTCTCGTGGATGACTCGATTAAATCCAGAAATTTTTTTGGAACCCGCAGCGTTGATATGAGCGAGAGATCATGGTCTCTCTTTTGTTCCCGTTCTACTAGCCTGCGGCTTAGTGTGTCAGGTTGACATTGTAATATTTGGGCTTGGACTGAAGTCGGCAGGCCCAGCCGACTCCAATTCAAACCGATAAAAAAAAAAAGAAAATGAAACGAAGAGGAGCTAAGTCGGAAATAGGGGAGGTTGATCCTCCCTATATGATCAGGGTTTTCACCGAAGGTCTCGAGGGAAGAGTCGTGGAGGGGAGAGGAGTGGCCGGCAATGGGGTTTGAGTGGGTTAGGTGATGTGGGATGGATGCAAAACTAATTCTAATAATTAAAATTTAATTTTGATGAGCAATGGCAGCAAACTCAGATAAGTTATCAAATTAATTTAATGAAAAATAGACTAAGTCTCTACTAGCTACCCGCAATATAATCAGCATGCAATCACATAGAGAATCCTGGATCCGATGATTGAGAAGCCATCGAAACTAGGATGTCCTGACTTCAATCAACCAGATCTAATGAGATTCGGATGGTTACTTACCAATAACGCTTTTCTCTCATCCGTTTCAATAGATCTGGATTCAACTCTCAAGATCTCGTGATAGGATTTCAAACTTCAGTTTCTTCGGAGCAGATCTTTTCGTTGATGGTTGGATGGCAAGGGAAACCTCCTCTTATGATCGAGAATACTAGAGATCCTGCAAGAGAACTTTGATTAGAATGATGGAAATAGAGGGAAAATCTGAAAAGAGAGAGGGAAAGAATGATGGTCGGCTTGGATTGGATCTGGACTGGATGTTGAAGATGGTGGCACTTGGCTTCTGGATAATGAACTCAGGAGATAACTAGGATTTCAGTACTCCACATACTAACGCAATGCTTAACCAACAGAGCACTCACACACTACAATTACTTAACCAGCAATTGCACTCTCAATGCTTACCCAGCAATTGGAGGAAAATCGACAGAGTTTCATTAATGAATCATAAGATGGTTTACTAGAGGGAATGGGGTGGTATTTATAGATCCCTTACATAGTAGCTTGATAAGAACAAATTCATGGTAGCAAGATAAGAAAGAATTATTTTGAATACAAGATTAAGGTAGATAAAATGGTCTCCTATCTTCTTCTTGAATTCAAACTAGATAGACTCCCTTATACTTGGACTCTTTCATGGAATGGGCGATGAAAAGACTTCATAATGGACGATTAAGAAGGGGCGCTAAATATGATATGGCATCCTTCTTTTCCCAATCTTGGAATCAATCCCTCCTTCCTTCTTGATTTTCTTGCTTTTCAATTTTGAATGGTAGATAAAAATGCCCTCCATTTGAATAGGACTCCTTGTTTTCTTTGAATTTGAATGTAGATAGATGTTCCCTTGCATTTGAATTCCCTTGGATGACAAAGAGGCTTCATAAAGGGCAATAAGAAAGAAGAGCACTTTCTTATTACTTCTTTTAAATTTTGAGTGACATTTAAATGGGCAACAATTGAGATGTGGTGCTAAATGGGAGGAGAATCCTTCTATTTTACTTCTCTTAAATGGCATCTTCTTGGATTTTAAAAAGGACGATGAGAAGGAATTTGTTGGCGCCTCTCTAGGATAAACTTGAATCTTAAAATTATCCCGATGTTTCGATGTCCCCATGTCCCATTGTCTCGATGTCTGGATGTCCCAATATCTCGATGTCTAGATGTCCGGATATCTGGTGAAAATTTTGAACAACCTTCTTTCAACATGGAATTGATCCACCAAGGTGATGTGGCATGGGACACTACTCCAAGTGGCAGTTAACAAGGCTTATGGTGACGTGGCATGATGACATGGCATGGTGACATGGCTTCAACCAATAACTGGGCATGACCTTGGCTAACAATTAGACTTGAACCCCTGGGACTATTACAAGACACAACTTCAAGTAAACCTATCCTGACTAACTTGCGAATCAAAGCAAACAAATTTATTTACAGGACTCAAGCTAAAATTAAAATATAATTATTGCCGCCCGGATCATCGTGGTCCGTAGATACTGGTGGCGTCGAGGGTTGCACGTCCGTCTGCTCGGGATGCCTCTGGTGCCTCGGGACCTGCAAGAAACAACATCAGTGACCCGGGCCGAGGATTCCGACGGGAGCGCTCCGACGGTCAAGTCAGTAACGATCCAGGGGAACAGATCCTCCTAGTCGAGTCCCTCGGGATGAGCTCCACACTAGGAGGAGTGAGTGTAGTGTGTATGAAAAAATGAGAGTGGGCTGGGAGAGGTGATGGCCGAGGTGGTAGAATCCTCCTATTTGGCCCCTCTCCCTTGTTTCTGTGTTTGCTTACTTTTGGCTTACTCTGGCTGGGTTTTTTACTTTGGCTTGCCTCGGGATCTTCCTATGTTGTCAGACGTGTGCGACGAGGTATCGTGCCGTAGACGGGACGCCTCTCCTATCAAATAGCCGGGGAAACTTCCATACGCTCTGACATTCTTTCTGCCTGCCCCCTCTTTTGGAAGCCTAGCTGGACCTCGAGTGGCGAGTTACAGCCCTCGGGACTCGCGCTATCTGGTCGGGTCTTTTCCCTGGCGGTACGGTAGGTGGGTGGGGAGCATGGTGCCTTGATATGAGTTCCCTTTCCTTCTTGTGTGAGTGATGGCCGTGGGCATTAATGGCGGCATGGCGGGTGATGCTGTACGACCCTTGGGAGGTCCATCATTGTCCTTGGAGAGGATGCGCCGCCTTCTTGGTGGTTGGTGCCTCTGTCTGAGTTGGAGACCGAGCTGGAAAGGTGGGGCCCGCCTCCAATGGGCTCGCCTCGAGGTGGCTCGGCTCGGCGGAGTAGGGCTGAGCTCGACTCTGGAATATCGGGACTCGGCTTCGGACGAGCTCGATCTGACAGAGGTGGGCGGGGTGCCTCCCAGCCTAGGGGATCCGACCTCGGAGGGGCTCCTCGTGGTGGAGGAGACTTAAGCTCAACTCCTGACCACGGGGCCCGACCTTAAGGGGTTCGTCTTAGGTGGGGACTTGTACTTGGCTTCGGCCTAGGCGTCCCGACCTGGCGGAAGACGGAGCTCGGCTTCGGCGGGCGACCCCGTTGCTCCATGGGAGCTCAGCCCGGCGAAGGGGCTCACGTTGAAAATCCAGCGTGGCGCCTGATGGGGACTCCATGTCAGTTTGCCCGCCCCACGTCAGCGATCTAGCCACATCATTTGCCCCCCACTCCCGAGGCTCGTTGGCGCGTGGTGCTCGGGACGAAGGGAGTAATTACGGTGCTGACATGGAAAGACGAAGAAATCTGGTATAATAATGACCGATATCGGTGGTGCTTCGCACAGTGGTCCTTCGAGCCTATGCGGTGGTGCCACGCGGCCACGTCTGAGGAGCAGTTATGGTGGGCACGGA
This sequence comes from Areca catechu, assembly GCA_021397845.1. Lineage (NCBI taxonomy): Eukaryota > Viridiplantae > Streptophyta > Magnoliopsida > Arecales > Arecaceae > Areca > Areca catechu. Next base: position 13,669,227 of record CM038041.1, read on the forward strand.
AGTCATAGCGGCCACGGTCGGATTGAGGCATTGGCCCCGTCGATCGGCGACACGTGGCGAGCGTCTCTTGGGAGAGCCACAACGGTACGGTCGGGCGTAGGTTGCCTCGAAGGGAAGGGCAAGTTTTTCGAGACTTACTTTCTTTCAAATCCTTCGTGCCTGACGTCGTACAGAGGTTCTCTCCTCCATCCTCTCCGGCCACTATCGTCCTCCCAGACTTTTAGCAGGTTAACTCCTTCTCTCCTCTTCCTCCTTGTCGACTAGGGTTCACTGTAGGTCTTCCTTCATCCTCCTCTTCTTCTTTCATGGACCATTTTGGCCCAAACTTTCGTCCTTCCTACCAAGCCGAGGCCGGACCTTCCCGATCGAGGACTCCTTCCTCCGACGAGGAAAGGGAGGCGGCACGTTACGAGTTCAGTAGGAGACCTTCCTACGGTCCTGTAGCCATTAGGGAACCCGGGTCTGCTCCCCACCTCGCTAGGCTCTACTTCCTACTCCTCCCCCTACTCCTGTTCCTGAACCCGAACCTTCTCGGTCGATAGGTCCCGGATGGATTGCTTCGGTGATCACCACTGAGAATCTCGCGGCCATCCGGGATGCCTACGACATCCCCGAGTCCATTCACCTTTCTGTTCCTCGTCCGGGAGAGCGGGTCACATCTAGTGGCCCTCAGCGGATTGCTTTCTACGAGGAGGCATTCGTCGAGGGTCTTTGATTCCCTGTCCATCCATTCTTCCTCTCCTTTTTGACCAACTACCATCTTGTTCCCGCTCAGTTGGTCCCCAATGCCATCAGAACGATCTTCTGCTTCATCGTTCTATGCCACTTCCACGGGATTGTCACCCGTTTCTCCCTGTTCAGGGCCTTCTTCATCCTGAAATGCCACTCGACTGAGGAGGGGTTGTGGTCCCTTTCTTCTTGCCCTCGGGGCATTAGGTTCGACCTCCCCTCTTCCATCAAGGGATGAAAGAGTAGGTACTTCTTTGCCTCGGTCAAAGGGATCAACTGTGTTTGGAGCGACCCAGATCGATCTCCCAATAGGAACTCCTCTGTCGAAGTAGCCGACCTCGACCTGTACAAGCTGCTCAGATCGACCGAGATCCCCTCGCTTGAGGTCCTGCTGTCAGAGCAGAATCTTTACGAGGCCGGGGTCGACTCGATGCAGGAGTCGAGTGAGTTCGACTTGGCCACCCTTTTCTTCTCTCTCTCTCTCTTTTTTTTGATTGGGAGTTAACCATTTCTTCTCTGGTGTAGGAATGAAGTTCTCCATGGATGAGCTGCTCTCGTTCTCCGAGGAATGAGAGCAAGCAGCTGAGGCCAGCGAGCCCGCTCCGAAGAGGGCTCATGCCGACGATGGTGCAAGGCCGGTGCAGGCTGGGCCATACGCATCGATTTCTGAACGAAGGCGAAAGAGGGCGGCTGAGCCCGTCCTCGAGCCTTCAGGGCAGCATGACCCGCCCCGGCGCCTAAGCCCGAGGTGGTCGTCTGTGCCAAGTCGGCTGCTGCTGCTACCAGGGTAGGAGCCCCTCTTCCGGAGATCGTCAAAGTCGAGGAAGATGGGGAGCTGAAAGAAGCGAGGCCAGCACCTTAAGCATGGTCCGAGGCAGCGCCGAGCTCGCAATTGGCGTTGAAGGCACCTTCCGCCGCCGAGGGGTCCGAGTCGGTGGAAAAGAAAGATAGGGACTACCGTCGAGTCCCTTTCTAGTTGGGACCCAATGTCTCCTTGATGAAAGACCCAAGTTTCGTCGAGCGGATGATGGACTTCTTAGTCCAGTCCTGCGACCGACGGGAAGGGAGCGGGAGACTGCTGGGCGACGTCGTCAGCTCGTCCTTCACCAATCTCTATGCCGTAAGTTCTTCTTCACCCGTCTTGATTTCTTCTGACCTTTTTCAGCATCGCAACTAATGTGCTTTCTCTGATGCATCAAGGCAGAGAACTGATCCTCATCCGGGATTACTATCGTAACTGGGCAAAAAGGGACAAGGAGCGACAGGCGGAGCTCGAGTCCCTGAAGGCCGAGGCGGGTCGGAAGGACAAGGAGACCCGGGAGGCTAACCTAAGGGTTAAGAGCCTCATGGTCGAGGTCGCCGACGTCGCCCGGATCAAGAAGGAGCTCGAGGGAGAGCTCGAATCGAAGAGGACCTGGCTGAAAGAGCTCTGGGCCGAGTCAGAGGTGGCAAGGAAAAGGGCCACCTCTACCGGGAAGAAGGCGGCGGCCGCTGAAAATAAGATCGCGGAAGCGGAGGAGAAGGCTACCGCCACCGGCCGTTCCACTAAGACCGCCGAAAAGGGGATGGCGGTGGCGATTCGCCAGGTCGAGCATGCTGGAGAGCAGCTAGCCGAAGCGAGGTGCTGGGTAGAGGCCGCAAGGAAGGAGGCCATGGATGCGGTGGCCACTTTCAAGGCCTTCCCTGAATACATAAAGGACTTCAAGGAGGCGGCGACGGACTCCTTCGCCAAGGGGTTCGCTTACTGCTGTACTCAGCTACGGGGGATCCTATCTGAGGAGCGATTGGCCGTGCTCCGGGCCCCTGGCAAGAAGGCTCCAGCTCCGGCAGTGGCTGCAGTGGGGCAGGGAGCTGCTCCTGCCGAGCCTCTCCCAGAGGTGGCCCCGGAGGTAGCTGAGTCGGCCTTGATGGTGGCGACGGTCGGACCAGCACCGCAGGCGAAGACAACTGAGTCGGTCCCTGCGGCAATAGCAGCTGAATCAGCCCCTCCAGCAAAGGTCGCTCAGGAAGGTGCCCCTACAGCGGAGGTGGAGGAGGGGGAAGTCCTAGCTGTGCACCACCCAGGGAAGGAGCCGGCTCAGTAGGATAGGACTTCTTATTAGGATCTTTTCTTTTCGTTGGACCGGGCTACCTGTTTTGTCAAGGCCTGGGAGATAATGTAACATACTTCTTTCATACAATGAAAAATAGTTCAACCAATGCGGCTTCTTCTCTTTTATGGTGTGAATGTCTTCTCTCCTCCCCCCCTTCTCCTCCCTTTTCTTTTCTTCTCTTTTTTCTTCTAGTGCGAGGAGGTCGGAGAGGGGAGCTCCATCTTGTATGGGCTCGATCCTCATAGCCTCGGAGCGGGGCCCGAGGACACGTCGGTCGGAGAGCAAGGCTCTGGGTTTTTGTTGCCTGAGGACATGGCTCAGGAGTTGTCATCTTGGAGTTGGGCTTAGAGATGTGCTAGCCAGAGAGCTTGGCTCCGGGACTTGGTTGCCTGAGGACATGGCTCAGGAGTTGCCATCATGGAGCTGGGTCGGAGACATGCTGGCCGGAGAGCTTGGCTCCGGGACTTGGTTGCTTGAGGACATGGCTCAGGAGTTGCCGTCTTGGAGCTGGGCTCGAAGATGTGCTGGCGGAGAGCTTGGCTCCAGGACTTGGTTGCTGAGGACATGGCTCAAGAGTTGCCATCTTGGAGCTGGGCTCGGAGATGTGCTGGCCGGAGAGCTTGGCTCCGGGCTTGGTTGCCGAGGACATGGCTCAGGAGTTGCCATCTTGAAGCTGGGCTCGGAGACGCGCTAGCCGGAGAGCTTGGCTCCGGGACTTGGTTGCCTGAGGACATGGCTCAGGAGTTGCCATCTTGGAGCTGGGCTCGAAGACGTGCTGGCCGGAGAGCTTGGCTCCGGGACTTGGTTGCTTGAGGACATGGCTCAGGTGTTGCCATCTTGGAGCTGGGCTCGGAGACGTGCTTTCCAGAGAGCTTGGCTCCGGGACTTGGTGCCGGAGAATTGAGTCCCGAAGAGCTGGGTCCCGGGTAGCGACATTCCTACAAGGCAAATAACCTATTGTGCAAAGAAAAATCTTTATTTCTAATAGAGGAAAAACTTACACTACTGATAGTATCTCCTCAAATTACAAGTATTCCACGTTCGGGAGAACCTGGCACCATCCAGGTCCTCGAGATAGTAGGCCCCATGTGAGAGGGCCTCGGCCACTTTATAAGGGCCTTCCCAGTTCGGCGAGAGCTTGCCGCACTCCCGGGATTGAGATGCTTTGGCCCGACGCAGTACCAGATCACCAGGTCGAAAAGTCTTCGGTTTCATCCGTGCATTGTAATATTGGGTGACCCGTTGTCGGTATGCCACCATCCGAAGTCGGGCTTTGTCCCTTGTTTCTTCTAGGAGGTCCAGATTGAGCAGGAGTTGCATCGAATTCTGCGTCTCGTCATACTGCTGCACCCGCAGTGTGGGCACGCCGAGCTCGATTGGGATTACCGCTTTAGTGCCGAAGACGAGGTTGAAGGATGTTTCACCCGTTGCGGTTCTGGGCGTTGTGTGGTAGGCCCATAAGACGCTTGGATGTTCCTCTGCCCATCTGCCCTTCACTTGGTCCAACTTGGTACGAAGTCCTTGGAGGATGGTTCGGTTGGTCACCTCAGCTTCCCCATTTATCTGGGGATGGGCTACCGAGGTGAACTTGTGTTGGATGCCATGTTCGACGCAGAACCCTTCGAACTCTCAGTTGTCGAACTACCTTCCGTTGTCGAACTACCTTCCGTTGTCGGTGATGATGCAATTGGGGAGTCCGAAATGGCAGATGACAGACTTCCAGAAGAATTGTCGAGCATTGGCTTCTGTAATCTGAGCTAGCGGCTCTGCTTCGATCCACTTGGTGAAGTAGTCGATCGCCACTAGCAGGAACTTTCGCTGCCCTGGTGCGGTGGGGAATGGTCCCAGAATGTCCATCCCCCACTGGGCAAAAGGCCAGGGGGATGACAGTTGGGAGATCGGTGCAGCCGGCAGGCGCTGTATGTGAGAATGACGTTGGCATTTGTCATATTTTTTGACGAAGTCGGCGGCGTCTTCCCTCATCGTCTCCCAGAAGTATCCCTGGCGAAGAGCCTTTGTACGCCAGGGTCCTCCCCCTACATGATTCCCACAAGTACCCTCATGTATCTCCCGGAGCACGAAGGCTGCCTCCGTGGGTCTGAGACACTTCAAGAGTGGGTAGGAGTAAGATCGCGATAGAGATGACCGTCCATTAGAACAAAATGGGTGGCCTTCCTTCTGATGAGGTCGGCTTCTCTGCGGTCCTCAGGTAGGAGGCCGTCTTGGATGTACTCGATGTACCTGTCCATCCAGCTCGGCTCGTGGGCAACTTGCTGCACGTCCTCCAGGCTCTCGTAGCTTGGATTCTCGAGATACTTGACGTAGGCGCGCCCCAGGGATGAGTCCGGTAGGGTTGCGAGCCTCGACAGTGCATCCGCATGAGCATTTTCTCCACGAGGGATGTGGAAAATGCAGAAGTAACGAAAGCCCACTGTGCTCAAACGAACCTTTTCCAGGTACTTCACCATCTGGGGATCTCGGGCCTCGTACTCTCCGGAGACTTGTTCGGCAACCAGTTGAGAGTCGGTAAAATATTTAGGCTTTCGACGCCCAGCTCACGGGATATCTTTATGCCCACGAGGAGCGCTTCGTACTTCGCATGGTTATTCGTGGCGGTGAACTTGAAGCGGAGAGCGCATTCCGCCACCACTCCATCGGAATTGGCGAGGATGAGGCCCGCTCCGCTTCCGCCGGAATTGGAGGCGTCATCCACGTGGAGGATCCAAGGGTCCTCTCATGGTCCGGGCTCAGTTTGGCTCTCCGGGGCCGTTCACCCTGGCTCCTCGGGGTGCCCTGTACATTCGACCACGAAGTCGGCTAGGACTTGGACCTTCTGCGATGACCTCGGCCTGTATGCGATGTCGAACTCGTTCAGCATCAGGGACCATTTAGCCAGTCTTCTGAAAGTTTCGGAGTGGCCTAGTATGGTCCTCAGCAGCTGATCGGTCACGACCGCGATGGAATGCGCTTGGAAGTAGGGCCTGAGGCGCTTAGCAGACATGATTAGTGCAAAAATGAGTTTCTTGGAGCGAGTATACCTGATCTCCGCATCGCGGAGGATTTTGCTTGTGTAGTACACCGGCTTTTGAGACTCGTCCTGATCTGTGCAGACGAGGACTGAGCTGACGGCCCTGGGTGTAACCGCAAGGTAGAGTAGCAGCACTTCCCCTTCTTCGGGTCTGCATAATAGAGATGGAGAGGCTAGGAACTTCTTCAGCTCTTCAAAGGCCGTCTTGCACTCCTCAGTCCAGGTGAAGTCATGCATTTTGCGCAACGCCTTGAAGAAAGGAAGGCAGCGGTCAGCCGACCTCGAGATGAACCAGCTTAAGGCTGTGACCCTCCCTGTTAGACGTTGAACTTGATTCTTGGATGTCGGGTGCTCCATATCAAGGATCGCCTGAACCTTCTCCGGGTTCGCTTCGATGCCTCTCTAGGTGACCATAAAGCAGAGGAACTTTCCGGCCGCCACCCCGAAAGCGCACTTTGCTGGATTGAGCTTCATTTGGTGCTTCCGGAGATTGTGAAAGGCTTCGACGAGGTCGGCGACGTGGTCCGAGCTCGGCTTGCTCAAAATGAGCATGTCATCCACGTACACTTGCACGTTCCGACCAATATGGTCCTTGAAGACCTTATTGATAAGACGTTGGTACGTGGCTCCGACATTCTTCAGGCCAAAGGGCATCATCCTGTAGCAGTATGTCCCTTGGTCGGGAACTCTGAGCTGGCGGTCCCGGCCTCCGTGCCCCAGGCGCCTCGGCGAGTGCTGGCCTCTTTAGTGGCTTCCCGTCGAGCTCCCGCCTTGTGTGATTCGCCTCCTCGGCGTGGATGTACTTCTAAGCTCGGGAGAGGAGCTCGGAATAAGTCTTCGGGGGCTTCTTGTCGAGCGAGTAAGTCAGGCGAGAAGTCCTGGGCCCTCGCTTCAGAGCCAGCATTGTGACCGGCTCCTTTAGGTTGTAGATCTCCAGCACGGCAGCCTTGAAGCGAGCTACGTAGTCTCGTAGCAGCTCACGGTCTTGCTGCTGATGGAGAAGAGGTTGTCCGCCTCCCGTGGCATCTTTCGACAGGAATCGAAGTGAGCCACGAACCTCTGCCTCAGTTGGCCAAAGGAGTTGATGCTATCCGGCTGAAGGCGGGCGAACCATACCCGAGCCGCCTTCTAGAGAGTAGCAGGAAAGGCGATGCATAGAAGGGCGTCAATGACCCCTGGACCCTCATGAGGGCCCTGTAGCTTTCCAGGTGGTCCAGTGGATCGGTGGTCCCATTGTAAGGATCCACCTGCGGCATGCGGAACCGGCTCCGCTTGGATCTCCTGGGAGAAAGGAGGGCGGACATTGTAGCCCGCTGGCTCGCTGGCAGAGTCGGGCAAGTTAGCAAACCGATGAGACAGCTTCACTAGTTTGCAGTCATGCTCCTCTAGGCGCTTCTCCGCTATGCGCCTGATGACTTCATCCGTCGACCCCTCCGCTGAGAGAGGCGGGGAAGGTGACGCGGGTGCGCGGTGCCCGTGACGAGGGGCCTTGCCCTTTCTGCCTTTGTGGGATTTAGATTCCCCCCGGTCAAGGTGTGGTGAGCAGCTCTCTTCGTCGGTGGACCCGGCCCGCTGTAGCTTTACCAGAGTTTGGTGAGTACCCCGGGGGTCTGTAACAGCCCGCGACTACAAAGGCCTCCCGTGGAAGGAACGCAGGCTGTCGCGGAGTGCTGCGGCATGGGCCGCGGGGGTCTCTGGCTACTAGTGAGTAGCCAGGGACTGATGCTGGTGTTGGAGCTGACGCACTGCTGCAGTGAGAGTGTGCATCTATTGAGCAAGTACGGTCAGCTGAACTTCTAGCGGAAGCGGTTGAATCGAGGCGGGTGGCTCCATCTCCGGACCGTGCGTGTTCCCGTGGGAAGGGGACTCCTCCGCACGACTGGGAGAGGCTCCCCTCGCTCGAGTGGTCTCCATCCTCTCGACAAACTGTCCGAGCGGGGCCTGAACTGGATCGGGAGTCATTCTGCCCCCCCTACCTGGCGTGCCAAACTGTTGCCGCCCGGATCGTCGTGGCCCGTAGCTGCTGGTGGCGTCGAGGGTTGCGCGTCCATCTGCTCGGGATGCCTCTGGTGCCTTGGGACCTGCAAGTAACAACATCAGTGACCTGGGCCGGGGATTCCGGCGGGAGCGCTCCGATGGTCAAGTCAGTAACGATCCAGGAGAACAGATCCTCCTGGTCGAGCCCCTCGGGATGAGCTCCATGCTAGGAGGAGTGAGTGTAGTGTGTATGGAAAAATGAGAGTGGGCTGGGAGATGTGATGGCCGAGGTGGTAGAATCCTCCTGTCTGGCCCCTCTCCCTTATTTCTGTGTTTGCTTACTTTTGGCTTACTCTGGTTGGGTTTTTTACTTTGGCTTGCCTCGGGATCTTCCCATGTTGTCAGACATGTGCGACGAGGATCGTGCCATAGACGGGATGCCTCTCATGTCAGATAGCCGGGAAGCTTCCATATGCTCTGACATTCTTTCTACCTGCCCCCTCTTCTGGAAGCCTGGCTAGACCTCGAGTGGCGGGTCACCGCCCTCGGGACTCGCGCTATCTGATTGGGTCTTTTCCCTGGCGGTACAGTAGGTGGGTGGGGAGCATGGTGCCCTGATGTGAGTTCCCTTTCCTTCTGGTGTGAGTGACGGCCGTGGGCGTTAATGGCGGCATGGGGGGCGCTGCTGTACGACCCTCGGGAGGTCCGCCATTGTCCTTGGAGAGGAGGTCCCACTTCCTTGGTGGTTGGTGCCTATGTCTGAGTTGGGGACCGAGCTGGAAAGGTGGGACCCACCTCCAATGGACTCGTCTTGAGGTGGCTTGGCTCGGTGGAGTAGGGTTGAGCTTGACTCCGAAACATCGGGACTTGGCTTCAGACGAGCTCGATATGACGGGGGTGGGCGGGGTGCCGCCCAGCCCAGGGGATCCGACCTTAGAGGGGCTCCTCGTGGTGGAGGAGACTTGAGCTCGACTCCTGACCACGGGGCCCGACCTTAAGGGGTCCGCCTCGGGTGGGGACTTGTACTCGGCTCCGGCCTAGGCGTCCCGACCCGGCGGGAACCGACCTAGCGGAGGACAGAGCTCGGCTTCGACGGGCAACCCCGTTGCTCCGGGGAGCTCAGCCCGGCGAAGGGGCTCATGTTGAAAATCCAGCGTGGTGCCTGATGGAGACTCCACGTCAGTTTGCCTGCCCCACGTCAACGATCTAGCCACATCAATAATAACTACTCATTGGTGATCCACAACGAGCTTGGAGGGTTCTAACATCTCTTCCTAGCTCTGGTGTCCTCACCATCAGGACTCCGATTGGTGGTGTGTTTCTTCTCTAAATGGCAAAAAGAGCCTGTCGGTGTTTTCCTTTAAATCTCCCTCATCGCCGTCGGATCAAGTCGATAGAGCCTTCCCCATTGTTGTCCTCCCCTCCGGCGAGCATCCAGAAGCCTTCAAGACTGGTGAGTATTGTCTAATCCGAATTTGTTTTGGGTTGATTTATGTTTGATTTAGATTGGTTTGGTCTTGGGGCCGTGGACTGATGGTGGCCGCGCCATCATTTCCCTCTGGCCGTCGATCCCGTTCTCGGTAACCACCTCCCATGGCCACTGCCGGTGACCATGGGAGGCCGGTTCGATCGAGCCAAGGAAGGAACCGCGGGGGGGTTTGGGGAGAAGAGAAAGAAAGAAGAGAAGAAAAGAAAGAAAGAACAAAAAATTATTCGGTTCATGAAAAAAATGAGGAGAGAGAAAGAAGAGGGAAAGGAGGGAGAAGATAAGGAGAGATGAAGAGGAGAGAGAAGATGAGAGAGTGAAAGAAGAGAGAGAATCAAGAAATTTTCTCGAAATTCATAAAAAATAGAAATATGATTTTTATAAAATTATTTATTATTATAGGAAAACAACCTTCTGAGCAGGAAGGCGTTGCACGAATTCTGGGAGCAGACTAATTCAGATGTAGATAGTTGTTTCTGAGAGGTAAGGATTTTCAGACTTGATCACCCATGTATATATGTATTTTACATAACCTGATTTAATTCGAGCATATATATATATATTGCATGCATGGTTGTTTTCGCATGGCATAGTTTGATTTCTCGTGATAAGTAATGTGTTAGTTGTTATTATTATCTGTGTTTTTAAATACCATGCTTATTAAGTAAAATGATCTTTGGATGGGTTGGACCATGATACCGATTATTGAAAAATCATAAAAGACATGTTTTGACTACATGAGGTAAAATGATAAAGTATTAAGTGAATATGGTATTTGGGCTAGCCATGCCACAGCGGTACTGTGGTTACTCAGGTTGCCAGTTACAAGCTGGAGTGTGACAAATTATGTACCAGTCACAGACGGGATTGTGACAACTTTATGTGCCAGTCATAGGCGGGATTGTGACAAATAGTGTGCTAGTCGCAGGCGGGAGTGTGATAACAATGTGCCAGTCGCAGGCTGGAGTGTATCCGTGGCTAGTCCAGAATCCTAAAGATAAAAGTTAATTAATGGAAACTTTAAAAGAAAAATATAACGTTATCAAGATTTTGTCATATATGATATTTGAGTTATTTGATTGCATGATATGATATACTAGTATGTTCTTACTCTTTCCAGAATTATATTATTACTGGTGTAATCATATGAAAACCTTACTGGGCTGTAAAGCTGACTCCCTACTTCTTAATTTTTTTTCAGAGACTCAAGATGCATAGCAAGAATTGGGCTGGGCATGAGATGGAACATCAATATTTAGTTTTGTTTAGTTAGTTAGTTATTTCGGTTGTTGATTCTTTGTATGGATCAGTGGACCATTTAGTAGTTTTGTTTCGGAATAAAAGAATCATTCAATTTATTTATTTATTTAAATAATATTAGTTTATCTGAAGTGATTTTTGAGTAAAGTGAATATTGTGTACCTAAACCTTGTATGATCTCTAGAATGCATTCTAAGATTTGTGCAACTGGTCGCATAGCCAATTTTGGTGCTGGATTCGGGATGTGACAGACATGCTCATCCTTCGATAGGAAAAGAATGTAAAAATCTAAGTATCTTGTATCGAATATTACCTAGCGGGATGAGGACCTGCAGGAATAGCTACATCGAAATTTATCCCACCCCATCCCTTTTGCTTAAAAAAAAAAAAAAAAAAAAAAAAAAAACAAAAAAACATAAGATTGTTACCCCCGTAGCCTCTCATTCCCGGTCTTCCAAACCAAGTGTAACTCCGTCCAAACTCCCACAATTTAGAGTTATGTTATTCCTTCTTTTGCCCATTCCTCCCTGTCTCAAACACTTCAAAAGTCATATAATACTCTCTTTTGTGAAGTGTGTTTCTGAAATTCGAACGTTACGGTTCATCGCCAGGATGATGATTTGATCATTTAGTTACCTTTTTGAGACATTCTCTTCATGTTAGTCTAAACAAAATAAAGAAAAAAATGTCCTTAAAATTAGTTCCATTATTTCACCATATTCAAGCAAGAAAATGTTCATTTATTTTTATTAATAAAAGCAACTGTATTTGTTCCTTGTATCAATGTAGAACAAAGCAAAACGAAGCGGCGAACTATCAAGCTAGCATCTCAGAATGGAGGGAACTCAATCCGAGAAGAGCACTTGCTCCTAGGATACACAGGGCACTCAATGAGGTCCCTTGCATTGGTGTCCACACACATGTAAATCTGATATAATTGCCTGTTGCTTGATTCATCCACATTGCACTCTATTCCCGGTGTGAAACCAGTTGCATCCCTGATGGCCCCCGTGATGCCATCCACGCTATAGAATCCACCATCTGGCTTAATTCCTGCACCTCCCAAGATTCGAAGGAGGTCTACTTGCTTCCGGAGGTCAAGAGCTGCTTGGAAGTATGAGTGCTGGTTGAGGATGGACTCCGAGCAGGTGCCGTGCTTCTCCCATTCGTGCTCCCAGAACCTCGAGCCATCGCCACTCGGGCATGCCAAGGTTGGCCATTTTGCTTTCATCGTGGGTATCAGGTCCCGGATCTGCACAGCGTGAGAAGTTCAGCAATTTTCTTGGGGATGGGCGGGCATCAAACAACTTGCATCCATCCGAGGACTAATTCATATTGGGGCTCATCCGATCTCTAATCTGCATCCAATCATATGAGTTAATCTTAAGATCGACAAACTATTTCGCATCACATTCTTCTTTCTTTATTTATATAATCTTTTCATATTTGGACTCTAACTTGTCTAATATTTTTATCTAATCTGCATCCGATCTCTAACTTGTCTAATATTTTTTTAAACAACTAAATATTTTTTTTAAAAATCTGAAATTTTAAGATTTTAAACCGAGAACATGTCTTGGAACAACAGTAAAATTACTCCATTATAATCGGTACATCTCGGCTTCAAAATATAAATATAAGACCGCATATATTTGACCCTCCTGACGTTGGAACCTTGTTCATTGGAAAATATATATTTTTTTCCCTGCAATTTTGAGCTCTTAGATGAATTATTGATTTTTTTTCTTGGGAAATACGTAAGCCAGTCTTCGAGTCAACTTCTTTGTTCTGAGTAAAAGTCGAAGTCAATGTCAGAAGAAATGTCCGCTGCCAATCCCCAATTAGAATTCTTACAGAAGTTAGATCACGTATTTTACACGCATGTCTTAGATTTTTTTTTATATTTCCTAAATTTAAGAGAAAAAAGATTGTCTAGATTATATCCCCGCATAAGATCTTTTCTTTTTTTTTACAGCAAAATGGGGTGATGTCCACCAGATTAATAATACCACTCTAACTTAGACGTTGTTCAATATTTTGGTATTTCTAAGTATAAAAAATGCAGTCACCCATCCATGGAACTCGACAAGTGCAACCATTAATTTTTTTTCCATAATTTGAACATTTCAATATTTTATACCATATTTTCAACCAATCTTATTCTATTAAATAAAAGATTTGGAGTATATCTCGAAAATATATTTGCTTCTTTAATTTATTCAATCAACCTCAATATATTTTATTATTCCATATTAATTGCACCGTTAAATCTCTTCATTTTTATTAATTATTTAATACACAATTGATTTTTTTAAAGATTCATTTTTTTAGATAAAAGATTTAATTATAAATTTATATTTTTCTAGATAAATATTTTTATATAATATTTGGACATGAAAATAATTTATATTCTTTTATACATAAAATAGTAATTTCAAAATTATCATTCATATTTTTTTACATTATAATTTTTTGAATAAGTTACTAAAATTATTCATATTTTTTATAATACTTCTTTACGAGAACTAGAATTTGGAGGTCATAGATAAATTAATTGAGTTATCGATCATTAAATGAAAAGGTATTTGAAATCGAAAGGAGCATATTTTAGGGGAAAAAAATAAGAATGTTTACTTTATTTGCTAGTAAAAAAATAATTTAGCATGTAAAGTTTTTTTATTAATTTATGGATAAATACTAAAAAATATAAAAATATAGATAAATTGATCAATCCTTCTATCATATTTATAAAAAAAATCTAAGATGGATGCCCAAAAACAGCGAACCAGACGGCAGGTATGGTAACGTTAGGGCCGTATCCATCGGCATTTCACCCATGGTTTTTTTTTTTTTTTCTCTTATACGTGGCCATTAAGGAAAGCAGTAAAGCACCATCTTTTTTCTTGTTTTTGGAGAAAGAACCACCATAAACATATTGGATGTCTTTTCTCAGATCATGCGAAGGCAATGGACAGAAAAATCAAACAAATTATATGATCACCATGGTAGCAAAGATGACATAAAAAAAAAGTGAAATACAAGGAATGGAGGAATAAAGAGATAAGACTTTGTGATTTCTTTCCAGAAGAAATAACCTTCACTCGAAAACTTGAATCATGATAACCCTACCAAAAAAACACTAGAATTCTAAATGAAATACTCTATTCATCATTAGTTTTGCCACAAATTAGTCCTGTCACCATTCAAAAGAACTAATATAACAACAATAAGGAGAAGAAGAACCGAGATAAGTACCTTAGATTGGTCGTAAGGGTTATCAGGGTCGCAGTTGGATGGGTAAGAGCCATCATTGTTGTTGGGCCAAAGGCCATGGATCCCGAAGTCGGCAGCTGGCTTTCCAGTTCTCGGATAGCAACAGCTGCTGCTGGTGTCACAGTATGATCCCGGCCACTGGCACAATGCATAACCAAACAACATAATAAGCATCCAAAAGAAAACCCTCCTATGGTTAGCACCCAAGTTAACAAGAAAACATATGATCTTTAAAAAAATGGAATGGACTCGTGATCATCATGGGACCAAGAGAGACGAAAAAGAGACATGGGGAGAAGAGTGTTCGGTCAGGTAAACAATTTCTCGAAGCAATGAGAATGAGAGAGTGCCTCTACTTCTTTCAGTTTTCTTGCAAGTTATAAGATATATCAAAAAGGATTATCTACCACAAAAAAAAAAAAAAAAAAAAAAGCTAACCTACTTTTGTTTAGTAAGATACACAGAAAAAGAACCATGTACTGATAGAGGATGAAGGAGAAGAAGATACAAACCTGTTGAACAAAGTAGAAGAAATCAAAATCTTGAGCAGTGGAAACCGTTGCCCAGAGATGTAGAGGAGGAGGATAAGGGTAGGTGAAGGGCACTTCATTGTAGGTTATTGGTTCGCACGCTTGCAGGCTGGGAGTTGATGTTAGTTTGAGGGGTAGTGGGGTTGCTCACCTACATTGCCCGTATTTATAGCCAAATGTTTTGGGCTCCGGTACGAGGAGGATCTCATAAGGCATATTCCATGCAGAAGACGCCGTTCCGCCATTAATTAAAAGGTAAGCCACATGAGACAAGTGTATCATGGCCATCACGCAACCATCAAGTTGGGTGATAAACGTTCAGATATTGCCGGCTTTCGTTCATTTAATAAGCATTTTTTTTTTTTTTCTCTATATTTATGTCTTCGTTGGCTATGCAGTAGGTGGTGACAACAATATTTATTGTGATTGATATAAGATATTTCACCAAATGGAATAGGTAAAATTATATCATACACCATATCAGATGGACGGGCTTTATTCGTCGAGTGCTCATCTTATATCATACAAATATAGTGGGGTATAATTTTTCACTGCACTTGAGACTTACAAGATCCTCGTCGATAGAAAGCTTTAATGCAATTGTCAGATTCTCCCCACCTACAAGTTTTGACTTTTAGTTTCCATTTTGGAGAAAATTTGACTTTTAAATCCGAACCTTTGTTTACTTGGACCGTTGGACTACCCCCCTCTCCTCCTTTCAGTTTGGCGCCCACGTTGTGTCCACTGTGAAGTAGAAGAATTGTTTAGCGTTGGAAACAAGAATGTAACCAGAACTTCTGTTGCCTCTCTCGTTATCTCTTTTAATGCAAGAAATGGAGGGACCTTTTTTTTAAAATTTTTTTATTTTATTTTATTTTTTTATCACCCCTTTCTCAGAATGGAAACAAGAGGAAGCTTAACTTTAGGCTTCCTGTTGGAACGATAATGGATGTTTCCCATGATTTTAAGCATGTATCTTAAAATGGGTTCATCAACGGAGCGAACAATTTCTAAGCTACTTGATATTCTACTTGATAAGATTTTTTGATCAGTCGGCAGACTAGCTAAGTTTCATGATTTTTAAAAGTATCGTGAAATAATCATATTCTTGATGCTTTAAAGTATCGAGAATATTTTATTCTCGATATTTTAAAGCATCAGGAATGATTAAAATTATTTTTGATACTTTAAAGCATCGAGAAATAAGATTTTTGTAACGCTTTAAAGCATCGAAAAGTTGGATTTTTGCCGGCGCTTTAAAGCATCAAGATTTTTTTACAACATATTTTAAAATATCGGGATGATTCTTAGTGACACTTTAAAGTATTGAAAAATTATTTTTTAGCATTAGCAAAAATAAGAATTATTGCAGCGATCAATATATCGAGTTTTCAATAATTAAAATATAAATAATGTTTTTATAACAGAACTTTGGTTTATTAGTTGACCATGAACTTGGTTGATGATTTTTTTATTTTTAATTTGGAGTTAACGGAATTCTGAATATTTAAAATTTTGTATTTAGAAGCTTTATAACGGAACTTACTTTTTTTTTTTAATAAAAAAGAAATATTATTGACAGAAAACTTTGGATCATCTTTATTGTATTTTTATGTGACATGGATTTTTATACACGTCACGTGCAATGCCCATGACAAGCCGTGTTGTGAATTTTTGGCATGATGTGCACTCTGTTCCATGAGCTTATCCACAAAGCAAGAAGAATGGACAATGATTTCACACTAAGAAACCATAACATACTATTTTGAGACTTCTAATTGGTGTTGTTCACCTCAATCTTTAATTTAGACATGCACCCGAAAAGATATATTAGAAAACCATGTCATAATCCAACTCCTCTGATCAAAGAAAAAGAACGAAGGAGCTTGAACGTTACGGAGTATAAACGTAGATATTCTTGTATTTTGATCAGGCATTTAGTGGTTCAAATATTTCTTTTTAATTTAGATGTCACGAATCCGCTGGTTTAAAATATTAAGATATATTTAGCCAATGTTTTCCCACCATGGCCGTGATAGGACTGGGGAGAGCCTGATGGAACCGGCCTTTGATACCATCCCCTGCAACGCTTCCTTTATTCCACGCTGGCCTCCACTTGTGCGTCACCAAAATCAAAGTGGTGGCAGCTCGGCACGCAACCGCCTCCCGTGGCAGCAGGTGCTCGACCATCGAGAAGCAAATCATGAGGAAAGTAATGGTGCTTTCAAAATCCACAAGCAATAACCAACGAGCGCCGAAGGTACGGCGTGGCATCTGGCCTGCAACCAGGATAGGTTGGCTTTTTTTTTTTTTTTTTTTTGCTTTCAATTGAGGGTTCCGGCCGTACCTTTGGTGTGAAGGAATGATTCACCTTCTTTGTAGCGTCGACCGTTGGTTCACACAATAACTGCTTTCAGATTTATGCAGATGGATCGTGAAACAAAAATATAGGTTGTTTTGAGATTTTTGATTTGCGATAGATGCGATTAAATAGCTGATATTATGAAACAAAAAATATTCTTCCGAATCATATGGTATCATTTTTTTGTTTCGTGATATTTTAAAAATTTTATAAATTTTTATGACAGCTATCACGTGTCATGCCTATCAGAAAGTAAATTATATTATGGTCTAAATTATTTTTTTTAATTTTTTTAAATTTTTAGATTATTCTCGTACCAGAACTATTTGGCCATCCGACCTATCAAAAAAAAAAAAAAAAAAAAATACAGTACGAATCTTTTGGTTAAAGTCTTATTCTAGCTATTTCAATCTTGTATTAGTTTTTTCTCCCGGCATCTCAACTTGATTTTCAGACAGGCTAAAGTTTTTTTTATAATAACAATTAAAAAAAAAAAAAATGAGAGGGGAGTTGATGGATTCTTTTTTTTTTTTTTTTAATTTATGGGTAAGATTGGACGGTCGCCCCTTCCATCACGGACGTTGGATTTATTCCACGTCGTCCGTCAAGATTTAAGTGCCGTGGAGTGTACTGCCATTTATGTTGCGTGAATGACTTCTTGTACGGAGAAAAACCCTTACCACCTCCACCTAAAGCCTTCTAGGTCACCTTTATTTCATTTCATTCAAACCCATTTATCACCCTTATTTCATTTCATTCGAACCCATTTAGTCATTTACCCCGCCACTTTTTTTGCTTTTTAACAGGGAAACGAAAAGAACCAAGATTTTTTTTTTTTTTTAACGTTTCGTGACGTTCAAGACATTTTTTTATTTTATTAATAGGATAATCAAATAATTTTTCATCCAGACCTCATCCCCTTACCATGTCAGCTGCCTCTTCATTTTATTTTATTTTTATAAAAAAAATAACCCCTTCTTTCACACCACAAGTGATATAATTAGTTTAAAAAATTCAACAATTACCGGAAATTAGCATTAGCATTCATTCTACTGCTCTTTCATCATTATCGAATATCATCGCATCAATCGATAAAAAAATATTATTAATAATTCAGCAAAAAAATTTTTAAATTACAATTTTAAAATTAAATTATTTTTAAAAATAATTTATGTGTACTTATTTACCTCCTTTCTATTGAATTTAGTTTAAATTTAATTTACTAAATTTTAGTTTAAAATTATGGTTTAAATTGATGTATTTGTGATTTATGTTTTATTCTCTAATATTTAATTTTATTTATGTCATTAATTAGTAAATTAGTGAGTTGCTTATTTTGTCATAATTTTTTATTAATTGTTACTATTTTAGATCATTCTTTGCATGAAATTTAATCATGAATGACTGGAAGCAAAAAAAATTTATTTTTTTTTAAAGAAAAATGAGAAAATAATTCTCAAGAAAATAACGATGAGTCGGGCCAAAAGAAAAAATAAAAAGAATATTGTTGGGATATGACAGATTTAGCTACTTGTGTTGATTTGATGAAGAGTAAGGGTCGGTTGATCAAATAACCGATCGGTACCTAAGAGGCATAAAGCCGATCAATGCCCAAAAGGCATAAGGTCGATCAATGCCCAAGGCGTATAAAGCCGATCAATGTCCAAGAGGCGGCGTAAGGCTGATCAATGCCTAAGGAACAGAAAGCCGATCAGTGCCTAAGAGGTGTAAGGCTGATCAATGTCCAAGAGGCGTAAAGTCGATCAATGCCCAAAGGGTGTAAGGCTGACCAATGCACTATAATGGATAACGATTGCTGCACGTGCTGATCTATTAACAAACTAACCATTTACAACTGGATTCAGCTGGATTCGGTTAGGTTCGTGGCCTATAAATCCCGAGAGTATGGTGGAATGGAGGACTTTTAGGGGGGAGAAAAAAAGACAGATATACTACTGCTCATCCTTTATTTCAATTTTCTTCGTACCTAATATGTTTAGTTTAGACTCTGTGACGAATTTGAGCTTTGAAGCATCTCCCCACTAGATCTTTCTCAGGCGATAAAGAAAAGCTAGATCGATTCGCTGGACTCATCTCCATCAAATTCAATCCAAGCTCGAACGTCATTGTAATCTAGACACAATAGATTGGCGCACCAAGTATGGAAAACTCAACGAAAGAGTTTTCAAGAATCTGAAGGGAAACATGGTAAAGGGTAGGATCCGGAATCTTCCTGTTGATGAAGTCTATCATTCTGTAAGAGAGAATGATCTTATTTTGGATGGAATGGGCATTGCTCCTACTGGTAATCTGGATCAAGAATAACTGGATATTCTTTTGAATAAAATGGAGGTGCTTACTGTAGCAGTACAGAATCTCCAAGAAATAGCTGCAAGTAAACTATCATGACCTGCTACTTCAAGAAGTAGCCGACGATCTTCTCTCCATGTAAGTAAACACCAAGGTCCAAGTCGACATTCACCTTGTCAACACTCTTCAGGACAGCACTCTTCTTTAAAGCCTCGCCATCATGTGAAGAAGCGTGACAAAGGGAAGTGCCCTTGATCTTACTCAACATTTTTTAGTGAATCAACTCCTAGCAGTGCTCAGACTCCAGATCTGAAAAGAACTGATAATTTTGAGAGAAAATTCAAAAAGTTAGAACTACAGATCGCCAGGCTCGGCGAACAGAGGAAGACGGAGGATGCAATTCCAACTTATGATATTTTGCCTCTCTTCTCCATGAAGATAATGGAGGAAAGAATTCCTCATCATTTCAAAATTCCACAAGTAGAACTATATGATGGATCGGCTGATCCTCTCGACCATTTGGACAGCTTTAAAGCCCACATGCTGATACAGGGAGCGTCTGACGTGCTTCATTGCCTTACTTTCCTAGCAACTCTGAAAAAAGTAACAAGAATGTAGTATTCTAGCCTCCAGCCAGACACTGTTCATTCCTTTGGGCAATTGGAAAGGCTATTCATCTCTCACTTTAGAAAAGCAGAAGAATGCCAAGGAACTCTGATAGTTTGTTTTTCATTCAGCGACAAGACGGAGAAAGTTTAAGAGACTATATAACAAGATTCAATTCTACCATGTTGGAGATTCCATATCTCAATGAACATGTGGCAATGTCAGCTATGAAAAAGGGATTACGAGCTTCCAGGTTCACATTCTCTTTAGACAAAAAATTTTTGACCAATTATTTTGAACTGTTGGCCCGTGACCAAAAATACGCTCAGGATGAAGAACAAGCCTTGAGCCGATGCCAAGTGAAGAGAAAATCAGTGCCGAACAAGAAGAATTCAAAAGAAGATGAGTTTCGATCTCCTGGAGTCCAACCAATTCAACGGCAAGTTCAAAGGCCGAAGAACTTGGTCGGCAGGAATAACACCAACAGATTTGATGCTTATACCCCCTAACTCTTCCAAGAGAAAAAATATTGATGGAAATAGAGAAAGAAAATTTTCTTCAAAGGCTAAGGCTAATAAGAGCTCCACCTGCAGTGCGCAACAAAGCCAAATATTATCGATTCCATCGCGATCATGGACACACTACAGAAGAGTGTATCCAACTGAAGGATGATATTGAAGATATGATCAAACGTGGTTATCTGGGCAAATATATCCGTAACCAAAACCAAAATCGACCAATTAAGGCAGCAACGCCAAGGCCGACGGCCCCAATAATGATTATTGATGGGACAGAACTCCCAAATCAACAACCAACCGATGGATTAGTCGAAATGATTCATCATCAAGCATGTTATGAAGGTGATAGGATTGCCAAAAGACTTCGAAGGAGTATTAGCTTTTCTGATGATGATCTACAAGGTGTTCAAATGCCGCACGATGATCCTGTAGTAATTTTTGTAATAATTGCAAATTACAATGTACGTAGAATTTTGATTGATAATAAAAGTTCTACTGAGATTTTGCTTTATGGTGCTTTTATCCAAATGAACTTACCGATTGATAAACTACAAAGAACCCGCATGCCGTTGATTGGATTTGGTGGAAATTCTGTGAGAGTAGAGGAAGAAATTATACTTCCTGTAACCCTCGGAACAATACCAAAATAAAGGACTCTTCCTCTCACTTTTATGGTTGTTTGGACTTCCTCTGCATATAATGCAATTTTAGGGAGGCCCGCCTTAAACAAATTTCAGGCCATCGTGTCTACATATCACCTGCTAATGAATTCCCGATCCAAAATGGGATTGGGGAAGTAAGAGGAGATCAATAGATGGCTCGTCAATGTTTAACAATTCAGAACCAACAACTAGTCAACAACTCAACTTCGAAACAAATAGATCCATGCGATCAGACTGAAGGAACAAGCATGTCAGTAGAAAGAACTATTCATGTTCCTCTGATGGAAGGTGATCCGACTAAAACTGTTCAGATTGGAAGTTCACTCAGTGAAGATCAAAAGAGAGAATTGATCGACTTTTTGCAAAAGAATGCTGATATATTTGCATGGACAGCTGTCGATATGCTGGGGATTCCTCATGAAGTGATCATGCATGAACTTAAGGTGGATCCACTTAGTCGGCCTATCCATCAAAAGAAGCAGAATTTTATCCCAAAAAGGCAAAAAATCATCAATGAGGAAGTAGCCAAGTTGCTTGATGCCGGATTTATTAGAGAGGTACATTATCCCGATTGGCTTGCCAATATAGTAATGGTAAGGAAAGCCAACGGAAAGTGGAGGATATGCATAGATTATACTGATCTTAACAAGGCTTGTCCTAAAGACAGTTTTCCTTTATCTAAAATCGATCAACTTATTGATGCAACAACAGGACATAAATTCTTGAGTTTCATGGATGCTTTTTCTGGATATAATCAAATACGAATGAGTCCAGAAGATGAGAAAAAATACCCTTTGTTACAGACCGAGGGATATATTACTACAAAGTAATGCCTTTTGGTCTTAAAAATGCCGGAGCTACATATAAGAGATTAGTAAATAAGATCTTTGAAGATCAGATTGGTAAGACCATGGAAGTATATGTAGATGACATGATCATCAAAAGTAATCAGACCAATGATCATATCAAGGATCTGCAAAGAGTCTTTGATATTTTACGGATAAATCACATGAAGTTAAATCCGACTAAGTTTATTTTTGTGTAACTTTGGGGGAAAGTTTTTAAGCTTCATGATTACAAAGCGAGGGATTGAGGCTAATCCAGAAAAGATTCGAGCCATATTAGACATGAGGCATCCTGTGAATAAGAAGGAAATTCAATAGTTGGCTGGAAGGATCGCTTCATTGAGCTGATTTATTTCTCGTTCAGTCGAAAGATGCTTGCCTTTCTTTAAAACCTTACGACAAACTAAGGAGTTTAACTGGTCGGACGATTGTCAGCTGGCATTTGAGGAACTCAAAAAGTACTTAATGAATTTAATCATATTGTCTAAACCTGAAGAAGGTGAAAACTATATCTCCATTTGGCTGCATTTGATGAAGCTGTTAGTTCAGTGTTGGTAAGAAAGGAATCTGATGGGTCACACAAATCCATCTATTATATCAGCAAAGTCCTTCATGATGCTAAAACAAGATATCCAAAACTTCAAAAAATTGTTTATACCTTGGTAATATCAGCAAAGCATCTCAGGCCATATTTTCAGTCTCATCCCATCATTGTATTGACCGATCAACCTTTAAGAACTATTTTGCAATGTCCAAATACTTCTGGTCGGATGGCAAAGTGGGTAATAAAACTAAGTGAATATGATATTACCTATCAGCCTCGCTCTACGATGAAGGCTCAAGTACTGGATGATTTCATAGCCGAATGTACTTGGAGTAGCAATGAAGATGAAACTCAGGTGTCTGATGAAGTAGAAAAGATTGATGTACCTTAGGTTCTACATGTGGATGGAGCTTCAAATTCTTCTGGTTGTGGAGTTGGATTGATTTTATCTAATCCAAATGGAGATGTCACAGAATATGCTCTTCGATTCTTATTTAGAACTTCTAATAATCAAGATGAATATGAGGCCCTTTTGACTAGATTAAGAATTGCAAAAGAACTAAATATTCGGAGATTGAAAGTACTCTCTGATTCTCAGTTAGTTGTTAATCAAGTAAAAGAAGATTTTGAAGTTCGTGATACCACTTTGGCTCTATATTTGGAGAAAGTTCAAGAACTTGGAGCTCTATTTGATTCTTGGGATATCAGTCATGTCCCTAGAACTGAGAATTCTCAAGCCGATTCATTGTCTAGATTGGCTACTTCTACAACCGATCTAATGGGTCGGACTTTTGTAGAGCATTTGAAAACTCCAAGTATTTTTATAAATGATCAAGAGAAAGTCCTTCAGATAGAACCAGAATTGAAGTGGATCAGCCCTATATCAAATATCTGATTAAGGGAATATTGCCTGAAAGCAATGCAGAAGCTAAATAGTTATGGAGGATTGCTTCTCAATATGTCATTTTAGATGGACTATTATATAAAAAGTCATTCTCTCAATCATTATTAAAATGTTTATCTCCTTCGGATGCTGAATATGCTCTCAAAGAAGTTCATGAAGGCATATGTGGTGACCATCTAGGAGGCAGATTACTAGCTTATAAAATTTTAAGATAATGATATTACTGGCCGACTATACAAAAGGACACAATGAATTTTGTAAGAAAATGTGATCCCTGTCAAAGGTATGCAAAATACAAAGGCGTCCTGCCAGTCAGCTAACATAATTAATGGCTTCATGACTCTTTGCTCAGTGGGGAATGAATATTCTTGGTCCTTTTCTTCCAGCTTCTGGATAACGAAAATTCTTGATTGTTGCCATTGATTATTTTACCAAATGGGTGGAAGCTAACCTTTGGCCCAAATCACAGAAAGTAAAGTTGAGGCGTTCATTAGAAATGCCATTATATATAGATTTGGAATTTCTCATGCTATCATTACTAACAACGGAAGGCAATTTGATAATCAGAATTTTAGTGACTTTTGCATCCAATTCAACATTCTTCATAAATTGACTTCCGTCGGACATCCACAAGCTAATGGAGAAGCAGAGGTAATCAATCAGACTATTCTTCATGGATTGAAGACCCGATTAAATGAAGTTAAAGGATCTTGGGCCGATGAACTTAATTCTATTATTTGGGCTTACCGTACAACTCCTCGGTCTACAACAGGAGAATCTCCGTTTAACTTGGCCTATGAAGTGAGGCTATGTTATCCATAGAAATTGTTCTTCGCACTAAAAGAACAGATTACCTTGAAGAATCAAGTAATGCTGATCAAAGAACACTTGACCTAGATTTGCTTCAAAATTCCAGCTTGCAAGCTCATTTGAGAATGGTAGCATATCGACAAAGGATGGCTCGATATTATATTTCGAGAGTTAAGGCTCGAACCTTTCGATCTAGAGATCTTGTCTTACATCGAACAACGGTATCTCGACCAACTGACCAAGAAAAACTTGTTCCGAATTGGGAAGGTCCCTATCATGTCACTGAAGTGGTACAACCTAGAACCTATCGACTCGAAAGCCTTGATGGTTATCCCATGGCTAGACCATGGAATGTAAAGAATCTTCATAAATACCATTAATAAAAGGATTCTCTTTTATTCTTTCTATATATTTTTAAAAGGTTAGCCGATACGTTCACCGCAATCTGACAAACTAAGTTAGTCTGATCCACCATCTTATCAGTATACTAATATTCGAATAGTCGATCAATTAAAAAGTTGACCTAATATGTCGACCATGATTTAATTAATGAGAGTTGGTCTAATCCACCACTCTATTGGAATTATTTCCTTAAAAATATCAAAGGCATTGAAAAGAAAGAAAAGATTTCATTGATAGTCAAGTAAAAGGAAACATTGGTTCATCAAAAATTTATAGTTACAAGCATCATTCTACTTTTTCTTGATTAATTTGGGTACAGGTAGTTTCCTCTGGCACATATGTTTCTTTGGTTGGGGAATCTATCGGATCGTTGATTGACTTCTTCGTTTCATCTTCTTCTATGATTTTATCTATAGAAATGGAAGAAACGTCAAGGTCAGGATACAACTTTTTGACATTTTCATTGTATTTTTCAAAGCCGATCTTATAACCCTCTATCCATGCTTCATCTATTTTATCATTGAAAGCTTCGGAGTTTTTGTATTCTTCAACTGCATGAAGACTGTGTTGAATCACCGAAGCAGCTTCTCATTCAATTTGTTCCAATTTTTGTTTAAGAGAAGCCATCTTCTCTTCGACTCTAGATTTCTGATTCATTGCCTCTTTATAAGCCTGAGTTTTTTCTTCTATGGCTGTGTACGCCTATCGGAGTATTTTTCTCTGCATCGGCTAGAAGTTTCATGGATTGGTCTTCGACCGCTCGTAATTGTCTTTTTAAAGACAGATTCTCCCCGGTTGCTCGGACTAGTTTCAATTCTAAGGCTGTTCGGTGAACATCGGCCTTATCTTTCTCTTCTGTAATTGATATAAACTAATTTTGGAGATCTGTCTGGGATTTGGATAATCGGAGCCATTCTTCTTCGATCATGGAAATATCATTGATAAACTAAAAGAAAAAAAAAATCAGGATGCCGTTAAAACGGGAACAGAAGATTTTCTAAAGAAAGCATTAATACCTACCTTCAGTATTCCTGGATAAATGGAAGAGAAGATATCTTGTACTCCACGTTTGTATGTTGTCTCCCAATCTTTTAGAAGAATAGTAGATTGTAACATAGTCTTGGCTAGCTTCGGATTGTCAAAGCCTGCATCTACAATGATCATTTGGACGCCTTTGCCATTATCTGGATCAGATGGTTCTTCTTCAATTGAGGCTTTACCTTTTTCTATCAAGGCATGTTTGACGGATGGGCCAAGTAGTTGTAGTTTTTCTTCATCAGACGAAGATGTAATATATTCGGGTGATTCTTACTTGTTAGAAGTACCTTTCTCTAAACGACTTCTTTTTACACACGATCTTTGTTCTCTGAACCATATAGATCCGGTTCTTTTCTTGAGTGCCTAACGAAGTCTCTCGCTGTCTGGTTTCATCTTCAAGATATGATGAGAATTTTTTGAAGTCTTTCGAAACAATGAAATTTGAGGACGAAGATACTTGGAATACTTGAAGTAGAGTTGGCTTAAGAAGCGAATTTGAAATCTCTTTATATAGGCAATGTCAATGATCAGGATTTATAATTCAAAGTCAGAGATATCTGGAGATTGTGACATGTTTATAACCTTGATTTGGTGGGAATTCACATGCTGTTACTGATTCTCAGAAAGTTGGTTATGAAGATAGAAAAAATTAGTATATGATTTAAATTTGGATCATGTACGGTTTCTGGAATACTGACTGACACAATTTTATAACTTGCAGAATAACTGCCCTTCCAATAAGAAGGCGACATTTGGCAGGAATGATATGCCCATCTTATTATGGGTTATTAGGGTTGAAAATATTTCATGAAAATTCTTATTTTTAGAAGACAAATATATATATATAAGTCCGATCGATATATCGGATTATCATAGGCCTTGATTATCCTGGAGAGTTCAATAACTCTTTCATTATGATTAACTTAAGGGCCAACTAATTAAAAGATCAGTTCCCTTAAATGTTCGATGACTAATAATCTCCTGGGGAGGAGCGGGTAATTAAAATTTTTGATAGACCTTTCTTATCAATGATTTTAGATTGTCGGATTTGTTCGAAATTAATTCAATCAGATATTTTCGAATATTTTGTCGATGTTTGTCATTTGACAGTATCGAAGGACTGTTCGTATTGTTCGGATAATTTCTTATTTAGACCAATCTTTCTCGAAAATTTCTTTAAAATAATCCGATGGTTCCATACTTAGAAAATTTTTTGTTTGTAAAACTTTTACTCGCGACCTTTCATTGTATCATCTTTTGAAAAAGATGTTTATCTTGTTTAAAGTTCAACGAACTTTGTTAGAAGAACTTAAAAAAGGAATTCTTCATTTCATGCTAAAAATAGGACATGTCCTTACATCAGTTATGCAGATTGATTTTCTACATCCTTTTCAGTTACATTCTCTTCTTCAATCTATTCTACAACAGGGATTGTTGTTGTTTCTTCTTCTTGAGTCTGGGCATCTAATATTGGTTCTTCATTCTGCTGATCAATTTATTTTTCTACATGATCTTCTTCATCGAAATCTTCTTCAATTTTTGACATGTCTAGATTAGGATAATATTTTTTCAGTTTGTTCAGGCAGTCTGAATATCCGTAGTCGTAGCTTCCAATGCCAGCTTCATAAAGTTTATCTTGGAAAGCAAATGATCTCATGTAGTTTTTTACGGTTTCATCGACAGCCTCTTTGACAGCTTTCTCTGCTTCCTTTTTGTGGTCTTAGCTTTCTCTTTGGCTTTTTCTAGCTTAATTGTAGGCGATCGAAGCTTCTTCTTCTTTTTCTTTAATTTTGATTTCATGGTGGCTATCGTTAATTGAACCGCTTTAAGTTTTGCTTCTAAAATGGATGATTGAGTTATTTGTTCCTCTAATTTCTTTTCCATAGCTGCCTTTAATTCCTCAGCAACTTCTTTTTCCGTCTTAGCTATGTTTATTTCGTTGTGCATGACTCGGTGGAGTTGATCAACACTCTTCAAGCTTTCCTCCATAATAGTGATTCCATGGATAAGCTGTATGTTTTCATAAGTTAAATTGATCAGATTTGAAAGAAAAGGAAAGAAAATCATTTTCTTAATCGTTTGAGATAAAGTTAGCATTATACCTTGAGCATTGTAGGATGAAGTGATGAGATTGTTTCGTCTATTTGCTGGAATTTGGTCGTATCCTAGTCTTTCGGAAGAATGGTGGCCCTTAAAAGACGACGGGCCAATGCCAGGTCATTCAGATCTGATTCGTCTATATAGACATTAAAGTTGATGGTGGTGTCTTCAGTTGGAAGTCTCTCTTCCTCCTCTACCATCGAATCTTTTCCTTTATCGGCTTGCCCAGTTGGAGATGATGATGGACCAGCTACAGGAATTCTGATTGGTTGCCTCTCTTGCAAAGGAGGCTGAAGAGACGCCAATAAATGTACTTCATCATCCTCTGATACTCTAGCTATTAATATAGGGGATCTTGGAGCCGATGAAGTGGCTGGCTGTATTATATTGGGTCTCTTGTATTCTCTTTCTTTTCGATCAGATGGAATGGCCACGGCTTTTCTTTTCTTCGACATCTGTCAAAGTCTTTGAACGTCTACCATGACTGATGTATCTGCATTAGCCAAAGAATCAGATGTTATAGTTGGTCATCAAAAACTGAATGAAAGGGTAACATCGGTGGTAAGATACCTAAAGAAGGGTTAGGGCTGATTTCAGCTGAAAACAGTCCTCTTTCATTAAGAAGCTCTTTTATTGAGAGAATCTCCATCCCCATGAGCTTCTCATAATCTTCTTTATCAGCCATCAAGATATTTTTGCCATCATTTGTAGTTATTCGGGGTTCCGTATGGCTGATGCTAAAGTCCCAAGAGATTTTGGAAATAATATAAAAGAAATAGGGCTTCCAGCATGAATGGCCGAAGGAAGCCCAAGGATACATTTCCAACCATGGCGTGGGTTGATCACCCACCATCCCTGGCCATGAAAATCTCTCTTCAATACAAACAAGGCTATGAAAAGAGAAGTTTTGGGAGTTATATCTGCATCCTTGTAAAGGATCAAAAAGGTGCAAATTATTCAGATACTATTTGGTGTTAATTAGGCTGGTAAAACACGATATAACCTAAAGATCGAGAGGAAAGAGCGGAAACCTAAGTTCGGCTCTTAAATATTTCTCATAGATCATTAAACTACCAAGAGGAGGTTGATCTATTCGTTCTTCAGAGTTTGGGACAACTACTGTATAGTCATCAGAAATATTGTAATACTTCTTCAGCGCTAGGATTCTGTATTCAGTTAAGGAAGTTCTAATGGCATCTATTCTAATTGATTTGGCTAAGTTCTTCTTCTTTGGAGAGGTAGAATCTTTAGGTTTATTAGTACGACTGATTTTTAAAATTTGGCCATTGAGAAAGAAGGAAGAAGAGGAAGATTATCTTAAAAAAGAAGGTGAAGAATAAAGGAGGCCGACCTGAAAGGGCTCTTTTGCTCCTAAGGTGAAGAAACTCAAATGATGAAAAACCTATTTTCCTGGAGAAGATGGTGTTTATATAGTGGCATTCGACGGTTAAAATTTTTTTCTCGAATGGCGAGATTAATTATGCTTGTGCCACCTCTCCATAATATCTGATGAAAAGATATGACACTTCGAGGAGTCAAAGTGATTATTCATGATTCGACGACAGACGCATTGCTGATGAGACGCTTGCAGATGCATTGCTGATGAGACGCTTGCATTTATTCGATGATGATGATCTTTTGACCTTTTATAAATTTCAAGAATCACGATGATGATAGCAGATCATGGCAGCCAGTTTTTATAACCGCTCTCCCTATCAAAGATTGACACGTTATCAAGACGCACTGCTTGAGAATAGGAGCATTAGTTAAAAAAAAGAAGAAGAAAAGAAAAGAATGGAAGAGAAGAAAGGAGAAGCTTCTGACAGCTTCTGACATTCATTTAATAAATTCAGAAGCTGGGGGGACTAGTGTTGGGATATGACAGATTTGGCCTATTTGTGTTGATCTGATGAAGAGTGAGGATCGGTTGATCAAATAACCGATCAGTACCTAAGAGGCATAAAGCCGATCAATGCTCAAGAGGTATAAGGTCGATCAATGCCCAGGAGGCGTAAAGCCGATCAATGCCCAAGGGGCGTAAAGCCGATCAATGCCCAAGTGGCGTAAAGCCAATCAATGTTCAAGAGGCGTAAGGCTTATCAATGCCTAAGGGACAGAAAGTCGATCAGTGCCTAAGAGGTGTAAGGTTGATCAATATCCAAGAGGCGTAAAGCCAATCAATGCCCAAGGGGTGTAAGGTTGACCAATGTACTATAATGGATAACGATTGCTGCACATGCTAATCTATTAACAAACTAACCATTTATAGTTGGATTCAGCTAGATTCAGTTAGGTTCATGATCTATAAATATCCAAGAGTACGGTGGAATGGAGGACTTTTTTGGGGGAAGAAAAAAAGACAGAGAAATTCCTGCTCATCCTTCACTTTAGTTTTCCTCA
Source organism: Areca catechu (assembly GCA_021397845.1). NCBI lineage: Eukaryota > Viridiplantae > Streptophyta > Magnoliopsida > Arecales > Arecaceae > Areca > Areca catechu. Next base: position 13,699,104 of record CM038041.1, read on the forward strand.
GATCTAATCTGTTTAGTTTAGACTTTGTGATGAATTTGAGTTTTGAAGCATCTTCCCATTGGATCTTTCTCAGGTAATGAAGAAAAGCTAGATCGATTCGTTGGACTCATCTCCATCAAATTCAATCCAAGCTCGAACGTTATTGTAATATAGACACAACAAATATAATAATGAATCTTTACATTCAGTCTTTATATCTTCAATGGTTGAAGATCTTTCTTCTGTATCTCTAATGATTGAAAATCCTCTTAGTTTTTTAGTTAATTAATGAGATGAAATAAGAAGGGCTTATTCAATATTTGAATCTTTTCAAATCAAACTTTCTACTTTTTCATTTTTTTTGGAGAAAAGCATTATCATCATTTTTAAGCTTCTTGGTATTCTGAATTTTTTTGGCTTAAATATTTTCTTGCAAAGGATATTGCATTTTATCTTCCATATTATCTTTTTTCAAAGAAACCAAGTATACAAAATGGTTATAATACATTCACAATTACTGATTTAAAAATTAGAAAAATATAAAAATAAAAAGAATTATACTTTTTTTAAATATATAGGATAAGATCAATGTTCTCCACATAATAATGCAATAAAATATTATTTATCTTTATTAAATTAGCTTGGACATATTGATAAGATAATAAAGAGGCAATCAGAAGAACAAAGGAAGAAGAATAGGTTTCGAGTCAAAACATCAATTAATGCCATTCGTTAGCATGCATTTCAAGGGATGGCTTTTAGAGCTCATGATGAGTATGTTAATTCTCTGAATCATGAAATTTTTTTTAAGTTGATTAAATTTATAATATTTTATAATGATGAAGCAAAAAATATTATTTTCGAGAATGCTCTATTGAATGCAAAGTACACATCTCCTATAATTCAAAAAGAGATCTTGCATATTTTAGCAAATAATATGTGAAAGAAAATACCAAAAGAGGTTGGAGATTCTAAATTTTGTATTATTATTATGAAGTAAATGATGAATCCAAAAGAGAATAAATAGCTATTATTTTTTGTTTTGTTGATATTAGAGACTATATACAAGAAAGTGTCATGGATTTTATCCATGTTAAAGATACATTAGTGACTACTTTGTTTTCTTTGATTTGTGTTATTCTTTCTCTCCATTGTCTTAATGTCCAAAATCTACATGATCAAGGTTATGATGGGGCTAGTAACAAGCGAGGTAAATGGAAGGGATTGCAGGTATTATTTCTCAATGAATATCCTTATGCATATTATGTACATTGCATTGCTCATCGATTATAGCTGGCTTTGATTACAACTACTAGAGAGATGATTGTTATTCATGAATTTTTTTGAATTTAACTTTTACTTTTAATACTATGACTGGTTCTTGTAAGTGACATGATGAGTTACGAGCCGCTCAACAAGCTAAGATTATACAAATATTAGTTATTGATAATGATGATGGAGGAAGCAAAACAGGAAAAGGTACCAATCAACTTGGTACTTTGAAGTAATCGAGTGATATTCGTTGAAGTTCTCATTTTGATTTTATTTACGATATTATTAGATTATTTGATGCAACTTGTTCAGTTCATTAAGTATTAAAAATAATGAATTTAATTATACAATAAAAAAAGATGCTGTTGCAGCTCTCAAAAGGATCTTTTTTTTTGAGTTCATTTTTATCTTGCACCCGGTAAAAGAAAACATGGCTATGAATGATATTCTTTGCCAGAGTTTGTAACAAAAGTTTCAAGTTATTGTTAGTAAAATATGTATGGTATCGACTACAACATCACTTATTTAATAATTAAGAAATAATGGATAGAATTATTTTCTAAAAAATATTACATTATTTTATATAAATCATAGTATTGATGTTCCAAATTTTAATACTTTATATGTTGGAGGTCGTAGTTGTCACCAAATAGATGATATTACTATAGAACATTATTGTCATTTTGATATTTTTAATGTTGTTTTAAACGTTCAATTATAAGAGAAATTTACAAGGTTTAATGAGCACTCCGAGCTTTTGAAACTTAGCTCTGTCTTGGATTCGAGGGATGGATATAAATCCTTTGACATTGATATTATTTATTCCCTTGTAGAGAAGTATTATCCTTTTGATTTCACAGAGAATAAGAGAATTACTTTGAGATATCGATTGCAACATTTTTATATTGATTTTCTCAATGATCCAGATACGAAGAAATTGTCATCTATTAAAGAATTATGTCAATATTTAACGGAGACAAAGAAGTCGATGATTTATTATTTTGTTGATAGATTGATTCATCTTATTTTTACTTTTTCGGTATCTACTGTAACTACTGAACTTATTTTTTTAGTTATGAAATTTTTGAAGACTAGATTGCACAAAAAATGAAGAATGAATTTCTTACTGATAGCTTAGTCGTTTATATTGAAAGAGAAATTGCAGAGACCTTTAATTTAGATTTTAATCTTGATAAATTTATATCTTTAAAAGAATGTTATTTGGAATTTTAATTTTAAATTATAAAAAATCAAATTATATTGTATATGTATTATTTGGATTATCTATAATTTAATTTTCTAAAAGATGTCTCGATCTTTTTTCACCATATCCAAATGGTAACCAACTCGTCCAATAACCAATTCCACACCCCAGCCGCGCTCAAGCCAACAGGTAATCTGTTATTTTAATAAACTCTCCGTAGAGTTATGGCTCAAACCCGGAATGTGAGGGAGTAGAATCTTAGCCAGTACCAACTAAGCTACCATCTTGATGGCAATAGGTTCACTAGAGTTTGACTGCATTGAATCAGGTTGATCAGGTTGAATTGTATTGGAATTTTAAGTTTAGAGAAATGTTTCAAATTTTTTTGTTAGATTAGTAGCTATGTTGGACAATATCTTATTTGGGTCTACCTAATGTAAGCTCATAAGTTTATGGGGTTTGAGATATAGCTATATGAGAGCATCAAGATTTAGATTCCGGTTCGTATCTTGTCAACCAATCCTTTCTTATTCCCATCTTTGTTGAAAAACTTTCTGTGTAATTCCTTACATAAGGACTCAGAAAATACTGGATCTTCATTTACACAAGCAAACTGTTGGTAAAATTCAATAATAAAATTTTCTTTTGACCCAATCTTTTGTCCCTCAAAAAAGACAAAAAAAAAAAAAAATAAAAAAAATATCAAGATAACACATATAATCTAGAAATTTTCTTATAGTCGAACCCATAATTAACGATGCAAAGTATTTTATATGAAATACATGTTTAAAATTTATTTATTAGATTAGGTATGGGCGGTTATGCTGTGATTGGGTTGCCACATTCAAATTGGGTAGAAGTCCAGCCTTAGCCCAACCCAACTTGGGATCAAGTCTTGAGCGCAAACCCAACACAAGTCCATAAAGTCTCAATCCAATTTGACCCATGAATTGATCAGGTTAAACAGTACCGGTCGGTCCAGGCCAACCCAGATTGCACGAGTAAAATTAATGATATATTTAGAAAGGCCTACAGGAAAAGATCTTTAAAAAATTGAGTAAAAGGAGTTAATAGGATTTGAATCCTTGGTATTGTTGCCTAAAATCCTACCTAACGGAGCTATCATCGAGTTGGCGTTGATGAAGATTGGCTGGCTTGGATGGAGTCGGTTTGCATGGCATGGGATCCAACCTACAAACGAGAAAGAAATCGAGGACCGCTGGAACGTGTTGGCTGGGGAACCTCATGGTGGAATGGAGAAAATGTGAAGAGTTCTTTTTAACTCGGTATTCGTCTGGCCGAATTTATACGTAGAGAAGGGCGACGAGAGTCCATCGTGATCTGGTCGCCAGATCTTCGGACGAATCGCCACGCCCTTCCTTTGTCAAACCACTCAAAGCCAAAGCCGTCACATCTTTCTTAATTGCCGCCCAAGATTGCGCCGAGCTGTACCCGCTCACACTATTCACGTGTTGGTTCGTCTAGGCATCGATTGCACGTGCCATGTATGACTCGACCATTGGTCGGCCGGGCTGCATCCACGATCTCGGTAGGCATCGAATTTGGGCCATATCACTTGCACACAGCTGGGCATGAATTTTATTGTGGCCGAACTAGCATGATTATGGTATATTATTTGGACTTGCTTTATAGGACTTTTTGTGAACCTACAAAATAAATTCATGCATCGAGAGATTTTGATGGAGAATACTTCGATACTTAAGTCAGCAAGGATTTGGATAAAACAGATATAAAATCTCAAAAAAAAAAGGCTAAAATATAAGACAGTATTACTGCTAGTTTAGCTTACCTTCCGAAGACCCCCATTTATCGGTATTTATATACTTGAGTCTTAACTGAATTCAGTTGATGAGCCTTAGACGGTTAATTTTGTTAGGAACTAACACGTGCCTGTAATAATGTTAATTGATTATTCTAGTAGGATAATTACCTCATTTCTTAGCATCTTTGTTGTATCCAGATCGATGTGACGTCCAAGCTTCGGTAAGATTGCTGAAGATGGCTTTGTCCTACAAATCTATCCCTTCTCCTTCATTTGATGAATGCCCTCGTTCACCGAGATGATCGACGGCTGAACCTGCAAGCAAATCCACTTACCGGAGAGGTTCCGATGGGGGATACTCCGACGCTCAAGTCAGTCACAGGATCTAGATTAAACAGATAAGATTTGAGAGAAAATTGAATTAAGGATGTGAGAGAGTTCCTGCTGCTAGAACTCACTTTCCTCTCGAAAGTCACTTACTCATCGGTATTTATAGGGTACGATCCTAACCGAATTCAGTTAAGCAAGCTGTAAACGATTAGTTTGTTAGTGGACCATCACGTGCACAGAACATTCGTCATCAGTTAAGTTGGTCAAAGAGTGCAGACGATATGGACTGTATCATATTGGTCAATAAACATCATGGTTGACTCATTAAGTCAGCCTTAAACATCAATCGACTGTACATATAGGCCAGCCCAAATAATAAACTCCTCTTGGACGTCGATCGGCCTTGCACCTCTTTGGCATCGATCGGCTTTGTGTCTCTTAGACGTCGATCGGCCTTGCACCTCTTAGGCATTGATCGACCTTTTGCCTCTTAGGCATCGATCGGTCTTGTACCTCTTGGACATCGATCGGCCTTATGCCTCTTGGGCATCGATCGGCCTTGCACCTCTTGGGCGTTGATCCATCAATCGATCAACAATGTTCATTTCACTTGACCCAACATAAATAGATTAAATTTGTTATAACCCAATACTAGTCCTCCCAGCTTCTGAATTCATTAAATGAATGTCGGAAGCTGTTAGAAGAAAGGAAATACGATATATTTGTACCTCTTACTTTTTCTTCCCTCCTTTTCTTCTTTCTCTCTCTTTCCCCCTTTTGTTTTTTTTTAATGCCCATGTTCTCGAATAGAGCATTCTGATGACGTGTCAATCTCTTATTGGGGGAGCGGTTACAAAACTGACAGCCGTATCAAAGCCGGCTGTCATCATTACCAATTTTGAAGTTCATAAAAGCTGAAAGATCGCTATCGTAGAATAAATGCAAGCATCGTATCATAGATATATCTGTCGTTGGATCATGAATTGTCACTTCGATTTTTCGAAGAGTCATATCTTTCCATCGGATATCAAGGACAGATGGCACAATCAGAATTAGTCTCACCATTTGAGGGAGAAATCTTAACCATCGTATGCCACTATATGAGCACCATCTCCTCCAAACAAATAGGTTTTCTTCCATCTCAGTTTTTCATCCTTTAAGAGCAGAGCTCTCTTCAGGTTGGCTTCTCCTTCTTTTTTCCTTTTAATACAAGTTAATCTTCCTTTTTACTTCTACTTTTTTCATGGTTAGGATCATAGAAGTCAGCCATACCGATGAACCTGAAGGTTCCACTTCTTAGAAAAAGAAAAACCAAGCTAAATCAGTTAGAATAGATGCTGTTAGGACCTCCCTAACAGAGCATAGGGTTCTAACATTGTAGATATATTATAATATCTTGGATGAGTTTATAGTGGTCACTCCAAGCTCCGAAGATCAAATAGATCAGCCACCCCCGGGCAGTTTGGCAGTTTATGAAGAACACCTTAAAGTCTGACTTAGATTCCCACAACATCCTTTCTTCATCCAAATCTTTAGGTTATATCACGTACTTCTTGCCCAACTGACCCACAATAGTATTAGAATAATTTGCGCCTTCTTGATCCTTTATAAAGACGCAGAGATTACACCTAAAACTTCTCTTTTTACTGTCCTTTTTGTGTTAAAAAGGGATTTCCATGGCTAAGGGTGGTGGGTGATCAACCCTCGCCATGGTCGTAAATTCATTGTTGGGCTTTCTTTGACCATTCATGGCTGGAAGTCCTGTTTCTTTTACATAATCTCCAAGATTCCCTAGGACTTCAACATTAGTCGTAAGGAACCCTGTTTAACTCCAAATGATGGCAAAAAGATATTAACAACAGACAAAGAGAATTTTGAGAAGCTTACGAGAATGGAGATTCCCCCGATAAAAGAGCTTCTCAATGAGAGGGAATTATATTCAGCTGACATCAGCTCCAAACCTTCTTTAGATATCTTACTGCCGATTGTATTTTTTCACTTACTTGATGATTAGCTATAACATTCAATTTGTCGAATTTTGCAGATACAACCATCATGATGGATACACAGAGACTTCGGCAAATGTCGAAGAAGAGGAAAACCGTGGTCGCTCTGATCGATCAAAGGAGAGGAGAGGCCAAGAAACCCAGAAAAACAAAACCAGCTCCTCTATCGAAACCAAAATCTCCAATATTAATAGCAAGTGTATCGGATGATGATGATGTGCCTATCTTCACTTCCTTTCAGCATTCCACACAGGAGAGGCGATCGGCCAGAGATCCTATCATCGGCCCGTCGTCATCCCCATCCTACCAAGCTGACAAAGGGAAAGCTTCGATGGTGGAAGAAGAAGAAAGGCCTTCCGCAGAAGATTCCACCATCAATTTCAATGTTTATATAGATGAATCGGGTCTGATTGACCCAGAGTTGGCCTGTCACCTTATGAGGGCCACCATTCTTCCAAAAGACGGAGATAACCAAATCCCAGCAGATAGATGAAACAATTTTGTAAATGTCATCTTTCCTTTCGAAGAACTTTTATTCCTACCTTTAACTTCATCTTCATTCCTTTCGTCAGTTCATAAACGACATTTCTATGATTGAAGAAAACTTGCTCAAATTGACCAATTCTCAAATAGACCTCCAGAATCAATTGACATTGGTCAAAGAAGAGAGAGATAAGGCTAATGCATGTCGAGTGGCTTTAGAATCAAGAGTAGTCCAAGCCACCTCAGTGAGTTTTTCGTTAAAGCGACAAATAAAAATAATCGAAGACGATGTTATGAAGCTTCTGGCTGATGTAGAGAAAAGGAGGAAGAAGCTTCACATGGCTGAAACAGCAATAGAAGAAAAAACCCGTGCCTATGATGAGGTAATGGTCCAGAAGTCCGAGATAGAAGAAAAAGTCGCCTTTCTTAAACAGAAATTGAAATAATCTGAACAAAAGGTTATTTCGATGATCCAAGAAGGCCTTCATGCAATTGATGATTTCAAGAAATCCGAGGCCTTTAACGATGAGATAGATGAAGCAGGGGCGGAAGGTTATGAGATCAGCTTTGAAGACTGTATTGAGAAAATCAAAAAGTTATATCCTGATCTCGATATTTCTTTTATTACTATAGACGAGATCATGGAAATAGAGGAAGATGAGGCAAAAGAGCCGATCAATGATCCAACAGTCCCTCCAGCTGAAGGAGTACCAGTTCAAGAGACGACTGCCATTGCTTTGACACCCAATCCAAATAAAAAAACTAAATAGTACTTGTAACTGTATGCTCCTGATGAATCAATGTTTTCTTTTAATCAATTATCGATGAAATCTTTTCTTTCCTTCTGAAAAATATCAAGTTCAAATTTTACAGACTAATCTTGTCTATTGTAATAATCTTCAAGAAGCCAATAATGTTGCTTCACACATACCAAGGATAAGATTAACAGGGCATTTTACAGTTAGCACATTAAGCCAACTATAATAGTGGATTCAGGGTCAATATGTTAAACCATCCCTCTACTGCTTCAGATATAATGATGTAATAATATCGATGGAGTAGTGGATTAGACCAACTATATTTGTCAAATTATGATTGACGTGTCAAGTCAACCTTTCAGTTGATCAATTATTCCGATATTAGTATATCGATGAGATGGTGGGTCAGACCAACTCTATTTATCGGATTACGATCGGCATATCAGGCTAACCTTTCAATTGATCAGTTATATCGATACTATCATACCGATGAGTCAGTGAGTCAGACCAACTCTGTTTGTCAGATCATAGTTAGCATATTAAGCCAACCTTCCAGTTGTATTATACCGATGAGTCGGTGAGTCAGACCAACTCTATTCATCGGATACATCAAACATCTTTTCTCAGATAGGAATAGTGAGAAAGGAAAATCACTTTATTGATGATACTTACGAAGATTTTCTATATTCCAAGGTCGAGTCAGGGGTATAGTCATCATACTTGTTAACGTATCCTCTGCCGATAAGTTCTTTGGCTTTTGAACTTACCGTTGAATCGGTCGATCTCCAGGGGATCGAAGACCATCATTCTTGGTATTCTTCTTGTTCGGCACCGATTTCCTTTCCACCTGGCGTTAGCTCAGGGCTTGTTCTTCAGTCTGAGCATATTTTTAAGCGCGAGCCAGTAGTTCGGAATAGCTGATTGAAAACTTTTTATCTAAAGAGAACATGAACCTGGAGGCTCGCAACCCTTTTTTCATAGCTGACATCGCCACATGCTCATTGAGATCCAGAATCTCCAGTGTGGTGGAATTGAACCTGGTTACAGTATCTTTTAAAGTCTCTCCTTCTTGTTGCTGAATAAAGAAAAGACTATCTAAGTTTCTTGGCATCCTTCGACTTATTCTAAAATGAGAGATGAACAACCTTTCTAGCTGATTAAAAAAATGAACAGTGCCTGGTTGGAGGCTAGAATACCACATCCTTGCTATCTTTTTAAGAGTCGCTGGAAAAGCAAGGCAGTGAAGTGCATCCGATGCTCCTTGGATTAGCATGTGGGCTTTAAAACTACCAAGATGGTCGAGAGGATTAGCCGATCCATCGTATGGCTCTACTTGAGAAATTTTAAAATGACGTGAGATCTTTTCTTTCATTATCTTCTTGGAGGAAGGGGCTGAGTATCACATGTGGAGATCATATCTTCTATTTTTCTTTGTTCGCCAAGCCTGGTGATCTGTAATTTCAACTTTCAAAACTTCTTTGCAAAGTGATCAGTCTTTCTAGCATCTAGAGTTCGCTGAGAACTTTTAGGGGTTGATTCACTAGAAGATATCGAATAAGATCGAGGGCGCTTCCCCTTATCCCATCTTTTTACATGATTATGGGATCGATGATGTCACTTCATGGGAGAATGCTATCCTGAAGAGTGCTGATAAGGAGAACATCAACTTGGATTCGGGCACTGACTTGTATGAAGAGATGATCGCCGGCTACTCCTTGAAGCAGCTGGTCATTGCTATCCATTTGCAGCTATTTCTTGAAGATTCTGGACTACTGCAGTGAGTTCTTCCACTTTGCTCAAAAGAATCCCTAGCTGTTCTTGATCCAAGTTTCTAGCAGGAGTAGAATCCACTCCATTCGGGACAAGATCATTCTCTCTAGGCGAATGATGAGTCTCCTCAGCAGGAAAGTTTCGCACTCTATCTTTCACCATTTTTTTTTCAGATTTCTGTAAACTCTTATATCGAGCCCTTTCCTGACGCGCCAATCTGTTGTATCCAGATCAATGTGATGCCCAAGCTTTGATAAGATTGCTGAAGTTGGCTTTGTCCTACAGATCTATCCCTTCTCCTTCATTTGATGAATGCCCTCATTCACTGAGATGATCGTTGGCTGAATCTGCAAGCAAATCCACTCACCGGAGAGGTTCCGGTGGGGTGACACTCCGATGCTCAAGTCAGTCACAGGTCTGGACTAAATAGATAAGATCTGAGGGAAAACTGAATTAAGGGTGTGCGAAAGTTCCTGCTGCTAGAACTAATTAACCTCCCGGAAGCCCCTTACTCATCGATATTTATAGGGTACGATCCTAACCGAATTCAGTTAAGCAAGCTGTAAACAGTTAGTTCATTAGTGGACCATCACGTGCACAGAACATTCATCATCAGTTAAGTTGGTCAAAGAGTGCAGACGATATAGACTGTATCACATTGATCAATATAACATTGTGGTTGACTCATTAAGTAAGCCTTAAATATCAATCGGCTGTACACATAGGCCGGCCCAAATAATAAACTCCTCTTGGGCATCAATCAGCCTTACGTCTCTTGGACGTCGATCGGCCTTACGCCTCTTGGGCGTCGATCGGCCTTGCATCTCTTGAGCATCAATTGGTCTTATGCCTGTTGGGCGTCGATCGGCCATGCACCTCTTGAATGTCGATCGACCTTGCACTTCTTGAGCATCGATCGATCTTGCACCTCTTCGACATCGATCGGCCTTGCACCTCTTGGACATGATCGGCCTTGCACCTCTTGGGCATCGATCGGCTTGTGCCTCTTAGACGTCGATTGGCCTTATGCCTCTTAGACATTTTTTTTACTTGGGCGTTGATCAGTCTTGCACCTCTTGGGCATCGATCAGCATCGCGCCTCTTGGGTGTTGATCCATCAATCGATTAACCATGTTCATTTCACTCGACCTAACACAAATAGATCAAATTTGTCATAACCCAACAGTCTTCATTTTTCCTATGATGGATCGGGTTTATGCATTGCATGTTGATCGATCTTGTAGGTTGATCGGCTTTGCATGTTGATCGGCCTTGTGTGTCGATCGGTATCTATATGACAATTGGCTTCCTTGTGTTAATCGGCCTTTGAGCTCTGATCGGCTCTGGGAACTAACCTGTCCTTTTATAAATTGATCCATTCCTTTTGTCCCAACATCTGCCCCTAGCTCTTGAGTTCAAGTAAATTTTCTAACGTCCTGAATAACAGGAGATGATAAGAGTTAGCGAGGAACTTTCTTCACTGCTCTTTTTTTTTTGTAGGAAAATGTTTTTCCTTAATGATGGCAGACTCTAGTGTCAGCTGGCAGAGTTAAGGCGTCCGTTCTTGAGCATAACCCCTTTGCAAGATGTCTGTCCCTTATTAGAAGGGGAGTTATGATTCGAATCTCATTGCCATATTATTACTTTCTGCTATCATTATCTGACATGGAATTTAAAATTGTAAAGAAATCAAGCCCATTGAGAGCGCATGAACTTTCAATCAGGGCCGTTGCCATCTGTTATCCATCGATTCCTCGTGGATCGTCATTTTGGTTTTCCTCCCGTCATGTCAACCACCTCGTTCTCTTCTCGATGAGTTGTATCCATCTATTGGGATTTTGGGACACGAGGCATGATCGAAGGTAATGCTCGGGGCTCAAGGAAGACATCTAGATCATCGGTGCCCACTATATAAATGACCTTCTTCCCTGATGAACAGATCTTTTCTTCACTCCGGTCTCTAACTTTTGAGGGGAGGGTGTCCATCTTCGAGTTGGCTCCTTTTCTTCCCAAACTTTTCTCCTAGGTCAGCTTCATTTCCTTCTTCCTCTTATGGCTAGGATCTTAGAAGCCTCCATTGTTGCTGGTCTAAAAATCCTGATCCTCGGAGGAGACAAGGTCACCACAAGGACATGGTTAGATTAGAATTCATTAGGAGCTCCTTTAGATTACTACAATATTCCACAGGAGTTTGCCGTAGTTGTACCCCGCTCCGACGAAAGAATAGATCGATGAAGAACACTTGAAAGTGGGAATTCATTTTCCACTTCATCCGTTCTTCATTAAGATCTTTAATTTATACCATATAGTTCCTGTCCAGCTGACTTCTACCAGTATTAAAGTTATCTATTCTTTCTTAGTCCTCTGTAGTGATTTTGAGATAGAGCCTAGGACTTTCCTTTCACTACCTTCTTCGTCTTGAAGAAGGATTTCCACAACCATAGATGGTGGGTCATCGGCCCATGTCCAGGTCGTGAATATGTTATGGGCCTTCCTTCGGCCATTCATGGTTGGAAGCCCTGTTTCTTCTATATAGCACCCGACAGTTCCTAGGGCTTCAGTACCAAGTGGAAGGAGCCCCGTTTGACTTCGAATGATGGGAAGAAAATCTTAATAACTGATAAGGAGGATTTCGAGAAGTTTCGGGGAGTGGAAGTTCCTCCGATAAAGGAGCTACTAAATGAGCGAGGCTTGTACTTGGCTCAGATTAGCTCATTCCCTTCTCTAGGTACACTTTCTCAAATTCATTATCTCCTTTGTATAATTATGGTTGGGTACAATGACTGATGCTTTTCATGCTTCACAGGTTCAATGATAAAACTTAATGCAAAGAAGCTTCGCCAAGTAGCCAAGAAAAGGCAAGCGATGGCTCCTTTAACGAATTCAGGAAGAAAGGAGTCAGAGTGACCAAAGAGGCCGAATGATGCAGGATGGATGCAAGACTAATGTAATGAATAAAAATTAGAATTTTAATTTTAATGAGCAATGGCAACAAACTCAAGTAAAGCTATCAAAGAATCTAAGAAAGATAGACAAGAAGATTACTAATATCTACCCGCAATGTATTCGCATGCAATCCATATAGAACCCTGGATTCAATGATTAAAAAACCACCGAAACTAGGACTTCCTTGCTTCAACTAATCAGATCTAATGAGATTCAGATCATTTTACTTACCAATAATGATTTTTTCCTCCTTTGTAGCATATATGGATTCAACTCTCAAGATCTCGCGATAGGATTCCAAACTTCAGTTCTTTCGAAGCAGATCTTTCTGTAGATGATTGTATGGCAAGGAAAACCTCCTCTTCAGATCTGGAACACCGGGGATCCTGCAAAAGAATGACAGGCAGAACTTGGAGGGAGGAGAAAACATTGGAAAGAATGGAAAAAGAAAAAAGGATGGTGGAAGGTGTCTTGGATCTTGGAACTTGGAACTTGGACTTGGAACTTGGAACCTGGATGATAACTAGGGCTTCAACACCTTACTCTCTCAAATGCAATGCTTACCCAGCAGAGCACTCTCACAAATACAATGCTTACCCAGCAGAGCAATTGGAGAAAATTACAGAGTTTTATTAACAAAGCATAAACTAGTTACAAGGGGGGGATGAAGGGGTATTTATAGACCCTCCATCCAAGGTAGAATGATAAGAGTAAATTTCTACAAGATAAATGTAGATAACATTGGACTCTAATTTTCTTCTTGACTTGGATGAAAACTTCTTGAAATTTAAACTGGATAGGTGCTCCCTTGAAGTTGAACTCCTCCTTGTGATGGGCGAGAAAATAAGAATAGGCGCTACATGAAACATTGGGTGACAAAAGAATGAGATGGCATCCTTCTTTTCTTGATTCAAATGTGAGTGGGCGATAATCTTGAATTGTGGGCATCCTCTTCTTTCTTTCTGGGAGTCAACTTCTCCTAGAGTCCATCTTGATATTCTTACATTTCAATCTTGAAAGATATATTCATCTATCTTTGGATTTAGATGGACTCTTTGTTTTGAATTTAAAAGACTCCTTGGATAAGCTTGAAGTGGGGTCTTCTTGCTTTGCTTGGCCGACCTCTCTTGGAGTGAGCGACAAATCCCAAATGAGAAGTGGATGGCGGTAATTCTTCTCCCCATCTTGGCGTCCATCCCTCTTGGATTCTTCTTGCTTTTGAAAAGTAGATGAAGACAATTCAAATATAAGTTAGATAAGGTTGGACTCCTATTTTCTTTGGATTCCTTTGAAGTAGATAGATAAGATTGGACTCCCATCTTCCTTGGACTCCTTGAAGTAGATTGGCGCTCCTTGTGTTGGTGACAAAATGAGAAAAAAAATGAAGTGCCCTCCCTTCTTGGTCGACTCTCGTTGGTTTTAAATTTTGAAGGATGTCTTGATGTCTTGATTTAAACTGCTTTCTAATTTGAAAATCACTCATGTGTGGCCAACCAAGGTGATGTAGCATGGCATACTATTCTAAGTAGCAGGTGACAAGGCTCCAAGAAATAATGACATGGCATGAAATGATGACATGGCATGATGACATGGCATGGTGACATGGCATGATGACATGGCATGGTGACATGGCATGATGACATGGCTTGAGCCTTGGCTAACTTATGAACCCCCTTAACTAAATCAAGTACTAATTACAAGACTTAATCCAAACAAACCTAACTTGACCAATTGGCAATCAAAGTAGACTAATTTTAGTTACAAGACTCAATTAATTACAAGGACTCAATTACTCATGACTAAAAGAAAACAAACTACTCATTGGTGATCCATAATGAGCTTGGAGGGGTCTGATATCTCTTCCTAGCTTTGGTGTTCTCACCAATTCTCCCGGGATGGGAGGAACTCGATCCTGTCGAGTATGGTCAACTCTGCTACGGTAATATTCTAGCAAGTCTAGGTTAATTCTTTGCAGATCCTCTCGAGTGATCCATGAATCATTAGATTCCGGTCTACCTTGCCATCAAATCAGGTAATGTTGATAATCTTTACTCCTAGTAGTGATAGTTTTGTCATCCAAACTTCGCTCAATCTTATCTTTCCATTCTAGTAATTTGGATGGTGGACATTCAGGGATAGGGTCACTCTCAAAAATGAAATAAGGCCCAAATGGCTCACGAGGTATCGTTATTGGCTCCTTATACTCAACAAGATCTAATATATTGATAGTTAGACTAATACCTAATTCAGGTGGTAACTCTAATACATAGGCATTAGACTCTATTTTCTTTATGATCTTGTATGGTCTTGCACTACGGGCATTTAGTTTCTTCATGGTTCCAGGTAAGAACCGTTCAGGTTGAAGCCTGATCATGACAAAGTTTCCTTCATTAAATTTTTGAAATATTTACATGAGTTAGCCATATGCTCATAAGATTCATTGCTTTCATTAATCTTTTTACTTATTTCTTTATGCAATTCCTTAATATGCTATACATATGACTCTACAAACTTAGAAATTCGTGCATGCATGGGCAAGGGAATAAGATCTAAAGGCTTTCTAGGCCTATGCCCATGGACAATCTCAAACGGACTCTTGCCTGTGGACTTATAATAGGCGAACTCAAAGTATTAGGAGGCTCAATTTCCAATAATTTTGACTACCAGACATCCTAACAAATTTCTAAGACTTTGGTTTGCTATTCTAGTCTGGCCATCAGCTTATGGGTGGTAGGATGTAGAAAATTTGTGCTTGGTTTCTAGCAAGTGCCAAAGGGTCTTCTGAACGTAGGTAGCAAATCTAGCGGGCTCAAAGGATTGATAAAACATGCTAACCTCAACAAAGTGCAATTGGATGGTTCTAAAAATATTGGAAGCCCCAGGGAAGGGCAGGAAATATGAGATAGGTTCATCAACTGGGTCTAGATTAATGGGGGTGACCTTAAAGTATGGACATGGATCTACAGGCAGTAAAAAGTCCATCTTATAGAAGGCTGAGTTGGTAATTTCAGGAAAGAGATCTTCAATTGGGACCAAAGGGATGAATTCAACCTGAGGGTGCTGGATTGAAAAGATCAAGTTCTCACTAATTACTTTGGGTTCTTGAATTTCAAGACTAGGCTCTATGGTTTGGCTCTCTTCTAGTGTTTCCTCAGGTAGAGCTCTAGTAGTAGGGTTAGGCTCCTCATGGTTCTCTTTGTCCACTTGTCCTTCTAATATGGCTTGAGTGTTTTCATGATCAACTAACTCTGGGTTGGCTACATGTATTTCCTCGTTAATGTCATCCTTATGAACTAATGGGATATTAGGAGTGGGTCGGCTAAGGAAAAATTGACTGTTTTTGAGGTTTTAACTCGGTGCACTGATCCTAGAAGATTCAGGTCGATGGGTTTTGGGGCCAAGGGCAGTTGGTTTAGGTGAACCAGGGTTGGTACGTGTCCTACAGATTCTCTCTAGGTTTTCGAATCAATCATCCAGTCAGTCAAACCTGCTATTCTGTTAGACAAATTGTTCAATCATAGATCGCATCAAGGCTTCCAAATTTGGGTCCATGGTGGGACTAGTTTAGGTTTGGGGCTATTGATATGGCATTCATGCTCTAGTGGTCATGCAATACAATCATAGCTTCTAGGACTCCTAGACCTAGAGCTCAAGTAGAATGAGTCAACTTAGCTTACACCTAACTCAACAATTAGTCCTTCCACTATGTTGACTCCACTAATTGATTTTGATGATAAGCAAAACAGTTAAGTATAAATTGAGGACTAATAATTTGCTTTGAGTGTATTTTTTATTGAAAGGGTGTTCACAAAATTTGAAGAAGCCCAATTGTTTTGAAGGAGCCAAGTTTGTAATGAAAAGATTGATTAAAAGAAGACTTGGACACTTAAGAGATGGTTGAATGGATAACTAAGTTAAGTGGAAACCTGTTCAGCTCAAAATCAGCAGTTTCTGTGTATTTTTCAGTGATGTGTTGACTCAAAGTGTCGATACATGACATGAAGTGTCGACACATGAAGATGAAGTGTCGACTTAGGTCAGTATGTAGCAAAGTTTCAAATGGCACAGATCTAGTGTTAACACATGGACTTAATGTGTCGACTCAAGATGTCGACACATGGATCAACACATCGCCTGAGACTTTCAAGCCTCGGAACTTGAAGAAGTTGAAGGAACAGTTGAAGTGTCGACACATGAAAGCAAGGTGTCGACTCAACTGAAAAGGTGTCGACACATCTGAGATTTCTAGAGAATCTGAATGGAGCTTTTTGAACTATATGTCAACTCAAGAAGAACATGTGTCGACCTTATGTGTCAACTCAACTGAGGAAGTGTCGACACATGGAGTTCTGACAACAATAACGGCTAGTTTTTTCAAGCGCAGAACTCGTCCAAAATGCCCCAAATGGCTAGTTTTTCAAGTGTAATGGCTAGATTTTGGTTTTGAGGCCTTGGAGGGTTTTTATGTGCTTCAAATCAAATAAAAAGAAGAGGATTGAATACCATTGAAGAGTCTAGAGAGAAAAGAAAAGAGAAGAGCCTTAACTTCTATTTATTCAAGTTTCAACCACTCTCAAGCTAAAGGAAGCCTTCAAGCATTCAAAAGTCATCAAGAGCATTGAAGATCATTCAATCTTGGACATCCAAAAGGCTTCATCAAGGGCAAAGCAACTCTACATTGAACTACATCGACATATTCGCTTTGTTATTGAAAGCTTACATTGGTTCTTTATTTCTAAACCTTATTTCTTGTAAGGGTTCTTGGTTAGCCTTTTGTAAAACCAAGTGAGATTATTGGTAAGCCTTGAAAACCAATTAGGTTGGTGGTTAGCCTGCAAAATTACTAAGGTTCTTGGTTAGCCCGGAAAAATCAAGGAAGATTGTTGGTTAGCCTTGTGAAAACCAATTAGATTCTTGATAAGCCCTTAAAACCAAGAGAAGTTGTGGCTTGTGTGCCTTGTAAAACAAGTCAGGTTTTGATTAGTGAGCCCGGAAAACTAATTGGCTGTAATCGTGTGATTATAGTGAATTCCCAAGAGAATCTTGGGGAGTGGATGTAGGTGCATTGTTGGCACCGAACCACTATAGCTTTTGGTGTTTGTGATTGCTTGATCTTTCTCTCTTTGCTCTTTATTTATTATAATTAATTTCCACTGCACTTATATCTTAGAGCATTGCTTTTGATTCATAGTATCTTGATTTATATATTTGTTGGATTGGATTACTTTCATTGATATTGTAATTTGTGATTAGCTTAAATTTTTAGAGACCCAATTCACCCCCCCTCTTGGGTTGCTTTCTGGGCAACACACTAGCCAGGTAAGAGGTGGGGTGGTGGGAGGCTCCCCTGCTTGTTGCAGGATCCTAATTAAAAACCACCAGTCTGCTTAGGGAATTTGCCTCTGGACCTCTAGCCTTAGACACCAGCTTCCAGTAATAATTGGAGGAGTGAGTGCACTAGTTTCCTCACAAGACTCGAACCCAAACTGTTGGTGTTCCTAAGCTATATTAGGTTGCTACTCAGTTTTAGATTAAGGTTAGGACAATGCAAGCTGAGGTTGGTTGTTTGTGGGCCAAGGAAAGGTGATGAAATCCTTCCCTTATCTTATGATAGCATGCCCTTAAGATGACTTCAGATAAGATGAATGTACAACCAAACAAACTAGCTAACAGGATAAGATAAAGATAGATAAAACTTGAAATTCAAAATTTAAACTTTAAATTTCAAATTGGATTTCAGATTTAAATTTGAATTTTAAAGTTTAAATTTTCAGATTTCAAGTTTTAAATTGTAGAAATTAAATTGTAATTTTTTTTTGGAGATTAGGTTGGATAGTTTTAGAATTCTAAATGTGCCAGAATCTTATCCTAAGTTGTGTTCAGAAGATTAACATGCAATCTTTCAAGCAATTAACAATTCAAACACGTATACACTAAGCACAACTAATTTTTGATATCGGGTTATCACGTCCAGCCATAGCTCATTACTCCCATGGGTTGTGACAGTATACTTTCGTATACCCACTCAGGAGGCGTGATTTCCTTCCACCAGAAAATACTAAGAAAAATAATGCAATTTTTTGAAAAAGTTTTAGATATGAAATCTATGATAGAAGATTACAGATCTGATTTTAATCTGGCAAAATCATTAAAATTAATGCAAAAGAGACTAAGATCTGAAGAGCTATGGATGAGCTTTTCAGATCTAATGTTAGAATGATGTAGAAATTTAAGTAACTAACTATATGTCCTAGTCTAACCTTTAGCTCTGATACCAAAGATGATGGGGAGCAACTCGAACGTTCTGATACCAAAGATGATGTGGGATAGATGTAAGACTAATGTAATGAATAAAAATTAGAATTTTAATTTTAATGAACAATGACAGCAACTCAAGTACAGCTATTAAAGAATCTAAGAAAGATAGAAAAGAAGATTACTATTATCTACCTGCAAAGTATTCGCATGCAATTCCATATAGAACCCTGGATCCAATGATTAAGAAACCACCGAAACTAGGACTTATTTCTACAATCAGATCTAATGAGATTCGGATCGGTTTACTTATCAATAACGATTTTTTTCTCTTTTATAGCAGATCTGGATTCAACTCTCAAGATCTCATGGTAGGATTCCAAACTTCAGTTCCTTCGAAGTAGATCTTCCTGTAGATGGTTGTATGGCAAGGAAAACCTCATCTTCAGATTTGGAACACTGGGGATCCTGCAAAAGAATAGCAATCAGAACTTGGAGGGAGGAGAAATGTTGGAAAGAATGGAAAAAGGAAAGGGGAGGGTGGAAGGTGTCCTGGATCTTGGAACTTGGACTTGGAACTTGGAACTTGGAACCTGGATGATAACTAGGGCTTCAGCACCCTACTCTCTCAAATGCAATGCTTACCTAGTAGAACACTCTCACAAACACAATACTTACCCAGTAGAGCAATTGGAGAAAATAACAGAGTTTTATTAACAAAGCATAAACTAGTTACAATGGGGGGGATGAAGGGGTATTTATAGACCCTCCATCTAAGGTAGAACGATAAGAATAAATTTCTACAAGATAAATGTAGGTAACATTGGACTCTAATTTCCTTCTTGACTTGGATGAAAACTTCTTGAAATTTAAACTGGATAGGTGCTCCCTTGAAGTTGAACTCCTCCTTGTGATGTGCGACAAAATAAGAAGAGTCGCTACATGAAACATTGGGTGACAAAAGAATGAGATGGCGTCCTTCTTTTCTTGATTCAAATGTGAGTGGGCGACAATCTTGAATTGTGGGCATCCTCTTCTTTCCTTCTGGGTGTCAACTTCTCCTAGAGTCCACCTTGATCTTCTTACATTTTAATCTTGAAAGATATCTTCATCTATCTTTGGATTTAAATGGACTCCTTGTTTTAAATTTAAAAGACTCCTTGGATAAGTTTGAAGTGGGGTCTTCTTGCTTTACTTGGCCAACCTCTCTTGAAGTGAGAGACAAATCCCAAATGAGAAGTGGATGGCGGTAATTCTTCTTCCCATCTTGGCATCCATCCCTCTTGGATTCTTCTTGCTTTTGAAAAGTAGATGAAGACAATTCAAATACAAGTTAGATAAGGTTGATTTCTATTTTCTTTAGACTCCTTTGAAGTAGATAGATAAGATTGGACTCCCATCTTCCTTGGACTCCTTGAAGTAGATTGGTGCTCCTTGTGTTGGCGACAAAATGAAAAAAAAAAGGAAGCACCCTCCCTTCTTGGCCGACTCTCCTTGGTTTTAAATTTTGAAGGATGTCTTGATGTCTTGATTTAAACTCCTTTCTAATTTGAAAATCACTCATGTGTGGCCAACCAAGGTGATGTAACGTGGCATACTACTCCAAGTGACGGGTGACAAGGCTCCAAGAAGTAATGGCATGGCATGAAGTGATGACGTGGCATGATGACATGGCATGGTAACATGGCATGATGACATGGCTTGAACCTTGGCTAACTTATGAACCCCCTTAACTAAATCAAGTACTAATTATAAGACTCAATCCAAACAAACCTAACTTGACTAATTGGCAATCAAATAGACTAATTTTAATTATAGAACTCAATTAATTACAAGGACTCAATTACTCATGACTGAAAGAAGACAAACTACTCATTGGTGATCCATAATGAGCTTGGAGGGGTTTGATGTCTCTTCTTAACTCTGGTGTCCTCACCACCGAAGCTGATCACTCCGCCTCTAGAGGTCTCCGCTAGGGCATTTTCGTTAATAATAATGAGTATATTGGATGATGACGATGTGCCCTTGGCTGATCTCCATCCAAGGGTCATCTTTTCTGAACAAATCGAAGGGCAACCAATTCTAGTCGCTGGTCCTTCCTCAGTCCCCCCTTGCCAATCTGATAAAGACAAGGCCCTCAAACAGAAATGAAAGGATGGATTGACTCTGCCAAGTATCAAGTTATAGATTTTAATGTTTACACCGATGAGACGATGTTAGATAATTCAGATTTGGCCCGACGGCTACTGAAGGCCGTTATTCTCCCTAAAGACTGGGAGACAACCAAGTCTCGACGGATAGATGAAGTTCTTGCTTCCATTTACCCGAGCCTTCTTAAAGTAAGATTAAAAAATCTTATGCTTCCCAGTTGAAGAAATCTCTTTAGATCTGATTGACCTTGCTATCGTATTTGCAGATTGTTCATGAGGTCTCTCTTATCAAACAGAGCATGGCCGGCTTTACCCGACTCTGCAAAGAAATGTGCAACAAACTGGAGGCAGCCAAGGTGGAGAAAGATGTGGCCGATGAGTTGAGACAAGCTGTGAAGAATAAGCTGGAGCAGAGTGTAGCTCAAGTCATTCCATTGGAGAAAGAGCTTCAAATGACCTGATCCAAACTAGTCGATTCAGAAGCAAAACTAAAGAAGAAAAAAAAAAAGCTTTGTTCGGCTAAAGTGCTGATCAAGAATAGCATCAATAAAGTTGAAGAAGACCAAGCCCAGAAGGCTGACGTAGAAAAGAGAGCTGATCTGACCGAGAGGAGGATAGAATTAGCCAAACATCGGGCTCTTCAAGCTGCCGCAAGACTATAAGAAGTTTGTGGCCTTCAACGATGAAATGCACAAAGCCGGGGCAGATGGCTACAATATCGATTTTGAGGACTGTTTGAAGAGGGTGAATGATGCTAGACAAAATATGAAAACTAATATACTGATTATTAAACTAATTATTTGAGATTAACGGCAATTAATTTTTTTGGATTTTTTCATATTAAAGATTCAAAGCATCGAAGAAAGTAAAACAGTCAACTAGTTATCAACCCGCAAAGTAGATCTAACAAAGTAAACTAGAAAAACAGGATTTGGTGATTAAGAAACCACCTTAAACTAGGGTTCTACTTATCAAAGGATCAGAAATTAAGAGTTAGGAAAGGTTTTTATTTTACCAATAAATATTATATTCGCTCTTGTTGTGGTTTTGACTGGACTCTCGAGGATCTTGCGACAGGACTTCCAGATTATCGATCTTCGGGCTCTGATCTTCAACACAACTGGTTCCAAGGCAAAGAACATCGTCGCTTTTGATATCGATCACCTGCAATCAGTCACAAACACTCAAGTTAGATGGTGAAGAAGGAAGAAAAAGATTGGAAAGGAGGAAGGAAAGAAAGTTGGAAGAAGGCAGCTAGGGTTTTGGTAGATGGTTAGATAACTAGGGCCTTACACCCTGCGATGCTCCGAAGAACAAAAAAAATAGGGCCTCACACCCCGCGATGCCATCACATCAAAGAAATTGAAGAAAAACTTCTCTCTTTATTTCATGAATAGAATTGAATTTTAGATCTAATCAATTTTCAAATTTTTGATATCGGGTTATCACGTCCGGCCATAGTTCATTATTCCCATGGGTTGTGATAGTATACTTTTGTATACCTGCTCAGGAGACATGATTTTCTTCCACCAGAAAAAGATGATGTGGGACAATATGCAAAAACTAAATTGCCGATTTTAAATCTTATTAACTAAAATTAACAGTGATTAATTTTTTGGATTTTTTTTTCAGAATTAAAGATTCAAAGTATCGAATAAAGTAAGACTAGTTAACTGGTTATCACCCGTAAAGCAGATCTAACAAATCTAATCAGAAAATAAGGATCCGGTGATTAAGAAGCCACCGTAAACTAGGATTTATAACTTTCAAGGATAAAAAATTAAGAGTTAGGAATGGTTTAGATTTTACCAACAAAGATTTTTTTTCGTTCTTGTTGAGGATTTGACAAGACCCTCTAGGATCTCGCGGTAGGACTTCCAAATTTCAATTTTCGAGCTTCGATCTTCAACTCTACTGGTTCCAAGGCAAGAATGCATTTACTTTAGATCTTGATCACCTACAATACTCAAAAAATACTCAAGTTAGGGCATGGAAGGAAGAATAAAATTGAAAGGAAAAAAAAGTTGGAAGGGGAAGAAGATGGAAGTGGCGGCTAGGGTTTCTGATGGTGGGATAAATAGGATAACCAGGGCCTCACACTCCACGACATTCCGGAGAACAAAGAAATTAGGGCCTCACACCCCGTGATGCTTGACATGGCAAAGGAATGGTAGAATCTCTTCTTTATTTGATGAATAATAATTCTTCTGGCCCTGGTGTCCACACTAGTGAAGAGATTCTTCCCAAACTTAGACACTTCAAAGATCACTTCAGAAGAAATCGATGATGAGGATAGGGCTGAAGGACAAGCCAAAGGTGCCCTCGTTCAGAACGTAGTTGTTCTGACTCCAATCTTGGATCAAGCTGAAGACGTGGATACTCTTGCTTTGACTCTGAACCATACTGGAGGAGATTAATATACTTATTTTTCTTTGTTTGTTCATGGAAATCAACTTCCATTAGGAAGCATGTAAAAAAAAACTTTAAATAAATGAACTCTCTTTTTGTCCAATGAATTTCCTTTTTTTTTAGGGAAAGATATGTTTTTTAATCAAGGGAGAGAAAATATATTCACTAATTATGACAATATTAGCTTATGTTGGCAGTTTTGATGCGCCATTATCAGGGCGTACTACCCTTGCCAGATGTCACATTTTTATTGATGAGGAAGTTATTATTCAGATTGTGGGGTTGCATCAATCGGAGTCATTAAAATTGCATGACTTTGAAATCAAATTGATAGTCATCCTTTCATTTCCTTTAGCCGATTTCTTATGGATCGATGTCATTATATTAATTTTTGTCGATTTGGAGGTGTACACGTGGTACGATCACAGGGGTGTTTGTGGTTTGACAAGAAATCCTGATCGTCGATGCCTCTATATAAGAGGCCTTCGTCCTTGAGGGCCTAATCTCTATTACCATTATCATCTTCATCTTTTGAGCGGTCTTTTGTTCCGGTTCCTCCCCTCTACAAGTTCTTCCATTCTAACAAATCTTGAGATTTCTTTTCCTTTGTAGACATCAAGATGAGGCCAAATTCTAGAAGGCTCCAGCAAGCCGTTAAGAAGAGGACGACAACAAACACTTTGGTAAGAGAACAACGAAGGGGTACGAAGAGGACCCGTTCGTCCATAGCTCTTTCAAAGATTCCTGTCGAGAGAGATTCTCCTATAGTCATGGAATTGACTTCAAACGAAGATAATGTTCCTTCATCAAAATGTTCTTCAAAGAAAGTGTTGGCGGATTTTCCCTTGGAGCAGTCGTATACATTCGGCGCCATCCGTCACTGAATCATCTATGGAGCCCAGTCAGAGAGATAAGGACAAGGCTTCCATTATTGAGATGACATCCGAGCCACAAGCCATGCCTGAACCATAAGTCGATGAAGCAAAAGACCCGTGGGTTTCAAAGTATATCCTGTTGACACCGGTCTTGACAATCCAAGATTGGCTAAGACCATACTGAAGGCCAATATTCTCTGGAAGGATTGGGAGATAACAAAGAAACATCGGCAGGAGGACATTTTTACTTCTATCTACCCCAACATACCGTAGGTGAGTATTAAAATCATCTTCAAGGTTTTCTTTCATAGATTTTTGTCATTGTTGCTAAATTTATTCATGTTTTTCTTGGCAGTTCCCATGAAATCTCTCTGATAGAGGAGAGCGTTCATGGATTTGTCGACCTCAACAAAGGTCTTCAGGATCGGTTGATGTCAGTTAAAGCTGAAAAAGAGGTGGCCGAGGAATTCCATGCGACCATGGAATAGAAACTGAGCCAGATCACTGATGTCAATCTTTTATTGGAGAAAGAATTGAAGGTGGCTCAGGTTCAGATGACCAAACTCGCGACTAATTTGAAGACGAGAAGGAGAAAGTTGCATTCGATCGAAGTAATAATAAAAGACAACCTCCGACACTATGAAGAGGCCATGGCCCAAAAGGACGAACTGGAGAAGAAGATCGGCACCCTTGAGCAAAGGGTGGAGTCGACCGAACGAAGGGCAAAGATAGTTGACCAAGAAGCCCTTTACGCCGTCGAAAGATATAAGAAATCTAAAGCTTTTACTAATAAATGAATGAAGCGGGGGTGGAGAGCTGTAATATTGGCTTTTAGGATTGCCTAAATAAAATCAAAAATATATATCCATATTTGGAAGTCTCCACCATTATTGCTGCAGATGATGAGTTGGATGAGAAAGTTGAAGTAGAAAAACCAGCTGAAGATATGCCTGCTCCTTTCGAAGAAGCATTTGTCCAGGAGGCAGTCACTCCTACTCCAACTTCCGAACCGATTGAAGAGAACTAATCCTGATATATACAATTTTTGTTTTTTTTGCTCGAATCTCAATGTATGTTCCATCCTTTTATATGAATGAAATCCTCTTTTTCTTTTCTTTTGTGACTGTGTTCCCAAATAAGCATGTCTTGAGATTTTCTAAGTGTGGACTTGTCGGTCTTATTTTGAATTCTGATGCATGGTCTTCTTACATATATGTTTTTAGAAATTATTCCAAGTTCGAGTAGATCGGTCTTTCCCGTACCGTTTATCATGTAACAATTTTTGCCCAGTGAGGTGCCGTTGGAATGATGATTCTATATTTCAAGAATTATGTTAAAGGGCGTTAACGTTCTCTTCAAGGAATGTTGTGGCCTAGCTAGTTAGAGTTACTTTTCTCATATATACCGATGAGATGGTGGGTTAGACCAACTCCATTCGTCAGATATGGGTTGGTAGGTTAGGCCAACCTTTGGGACGTCGAATATACCGATTGAGTTGGAGGGTTAGGCCAACTCTTTATCTATCGAATGCATCGATAGAGTCGGTTGATCAGGCCTACTCTGTGTTTGTCAGATAGATCAAAATAGGGAAGATAAAGAGGAAAGAGAGATCACTTCATTGATAGTACTTGCGAAGGTTCTCTACATTCCAGGGTCGGGCTATTCGGTAGCCATCTAGGCTTTCGATTCGATAGGTTCTGGATCGTATCACTTCGGTGATCCGATAAAGGCCTTCCTAATTAGGGACAAGTTTGTCTTATTCTGTAGGTCGGGATATCTCTATCTTTCATAGTACCAGATCTTCGATACGAAATATTCTAGCTTTGAATCATGAGTTGTAGTATCAGGCGACTCTTTGTTGGCAAACCGCCATTCTCAGCTGTACCTAGAGTCTTGTGCCCTCAAGTAGATCCAGATCAACTCTTCTTTGATTTGAGATATTTGGCTCCTCAAAGTGGTCAGTCCTTCTGGATCGGAGAACGATTTCTACCAGTATCATGACTTCACTTTCGTAAGTTAAGTTGAAGGGGACTCTCCTGTTGTGGATCAAGGAGTCATTCAATAAGCCCAAAGAATTGAATTAAGCTCATCAGCCCAGAGTCCTTTTGCTTCATTTAGCTAGGTTTTTAATCCATAGAAAATTGTCCGATTGGCCACTTCGGCTTCACCATTGGCTTGAGGATGTCCGACGAAGGTTAACTTGCGGAGAATATGGAATTGAGCACAGAAGTCATTGAACTTTTGGTTATCAAATTGCCTCCAGTTATCAGTGATGATGGTGTAACAAATTCCAAATCAAAATATTATGAAATTATTGATAAAACCTTCGACTTTGCCTTTGGTGATTTGAGCTAAGGGTTCAGCTTCAATCCATTTAGTAAAGTAATTGATTACAACAATTACGAACTTCCATTATCCGGAGGCCAGAGAAAAGGGACCAAGGATATCCATCCTCCATTGAGCAAATGGCCAAGGAGCGACCAATTGAGTTAATTGACTAGATAAATGTCTTTGGATATTGGCATACCTCTGGTATTGGTCGCATCTTCGCACAAAGTCAACCCGTCTTTCTAGATGGTTGGCCAGTATATCCCTGGCATATAATTTTATAAGCCAGAGATCTGCCTTTAGGTGATTACCACATATGCCTTCATGAACCTCTCTGAGGGCGTAATCAGCATTCGAAGGAGCTTAACATTTTAATAAAGGTTGAGTGAAGGATCTCTTGTATAAGGACCCTTCCAAGATGACATACTGGAAAGCTGTCCAACGGAGCAGCTTGGCTTCAGTGGTGTCTTCAGGTGAAGTTTGTTGGTTAAGTACTTGATTATTGGGTCCATCTAGCTTGGCTCATGTCTGATCTGATGGATCTCTTCCCTTCTTTCGATAGAGATGCTGGGGGTTTCCATGTATTCAACGAAGGTCCGACCCATGGAATCGGGCACCATCGTGGCCAAGCAAGATAGTGAATCATCCTGAGAATTCTTTGTTCGAGGGACATGATTGATGTCCAAAGAATCGAAAGAGCAATTGACTCCCACACTTTCTTTAAGTATTTGGCCATAGTTGCATCTCGCACTTCGAAGTCTTCTTTGACTTGGTTCACCACCTGTTGGGAGTTGGATAACACCTTCAACTTTGGGATGTTTAATTCTTTGGCAATTCTGAGTCTTGCCAGAAGGGCTTCATATTCAGCCTGATTATTTGACGTCCTGAAAGAAAAATGAAGGGCATATTCCAAGATGTCTCCTTTGGGATTGGCTATGATCAGACTAGCTCCACAGCCCGAGGAATTTGATGCACCATCCACATGGAGAATCCATGTAGAATCAAGATCATCTTCGGCATCTTCAATGGATATTTGAGTCTCCTCTTCATTATTACTCCAAGTACATTCGACGATGAAGTCGGCTAATACTTGAACTTTAATTGTTGACCGAGGTTGATAAGAGATATCAAATTCTCCTAGCTTCACTGCCCATTTGGCCATTTTACTTGAGATGTCGGGGCATTGCAAGATGGTCCTTAAAGGTTGGTCAGTCAATACAGTGATCAGATAAGACTAAAAATAGGGTCTCAAGCACTTCACTGATATTACCAAGGTGTAGACCAATTTTTGGATCTTTGGATACCTCACCTTAGCATCATGGAGTATCTTACTGGTGTAGTAAATGGGTTTATGCGAGGTAGAGATACAGACCTTCTCCCTCTTCAGGTTTGGATAGTAGGGTCGGACTGACCAGGTATTCCTTAAGTTTCTTAAAAGCTTGTCGATAACTATCCGAGCACTCGAAGCTTCATGATTATCGCAATGCTTTAAAGAAAGGAAGGTACCTTTCAGCCGATCGAGAGATGAATCGACTTAATGATGTGATCCGTCTGGTCAACTATTGGACTTCTTTCTTATTGGAAGGGTATCTCATATCGATTTTAGCTTGAGTTTTCTCGTGGTTGGCTTTGATTCCTTAATTAGTGACCATGAAGCCTAGGAATTTTCTCGACGTTATCCCAAAGACACATTTGGTGGGGTTCAATTTTATCTGGTATCTTCGTAGTACGTCGAAGACTTCTTGGAGATCTTCGATATGGTTGTCGGCTTGAATACTTTTAACAATCATATCATCGACATATGCCTGCATGGTCTTATCGATCTGGTTTTTGAAGATCTTGTTAACCAACCTTTGATACGTTGCTCCAGCATTCTTAAGGCCGAAGGGCATCACCTTGTAGCAATATAACTTTCTATCCATGACGAAGGACGTCTTCTCTTCATCTTCAGGATTCATTTAGATTTGATTGTAACCAGAGAAGGCATCCATAAAGCTTAGAAGCTTATGTCCTGTGGTGGTATCAACGAGCTGATTGATCTTGGATAAAGAAAAACTATCCTTCGGGCAAGCTTTATTGAGGTCGATGTAGTCGATGCAAATTCTTCACTTGTCGTTTGCTTTTTTCACCATTACCACATTGGAGAGCCAGTCTAGGTAATGGACTTTCTTTATGAACCCTGCATCAAAGAGCTTAGCTACTTCTTTGTTGATGACCTTTTACCTCTTTAGGGCAAAGTTTTTTTTTTCTAGTAGGTTAGTTGGCTCTTGGGATCGATCTTGAGTTCATGAGTAATCACATCGGGATGAATCCCCAACATATCTATGGCTGACCATGCGAAGATATCAGCATTTTTTTGCAAGAAGTTGGTCATCTTGTCTTCAAGTCTTCATCGAGCAGACTTTCGATCTGGACCACCTTAGTTGGATCGTCTCTTGTAAGGGGCATGAGAATGGTTCTTTTGATCGGTTCTCCGATATCTTCAGTTTGATCTCGTGGGTCCATCTACTATGGGGTCATTCTATCGATTGGTTATTGGTGTTGAATCATCAGGCACTAGCGGGCTGCCTGTCGATCTCTCTTTATTTCACCGACTCCATTTTGGGTCGGAATTGTACTAGTAGATGGTAAGTGGAGACAATGGATTGAAACTTATTTAACGTGGGTCATCCTAAGATGGCATTATATGCTGAAGATGTCTGGACGACCATGAATGTGATCAGGAGTGTTCTCTACCTTGGTTCAATTCCAAGGGTCGTAGGGAGAGTTATTTCTCCTTCCACCCTACTAGATTTCCATCGAATCCATAAGCGACACTAAGATTTTTTACAATTTATCTCTAGACAAATTTATTTTGAGAAAGGCATCATAAAGTAAGACCTCAGTCGAGATTCCATTATCCACCAAAATCCTTCTTACATTATAGTTTACGATGATGGCAGAGATTACAACGAGATCATCATGGGATACTTGGACCCCCTGCAAGTCGTCATCGGAGAAACTGATGATGTTGCTCATTTGAGGTTTCTTCAGGGCACTGTCATCTTCGTAATGTGGTCGGCGGTGTAACATGCCGACCATGCTATCAGTGGGTCGCTGGTTGGGAAGCTTCACACCGTCAGTGATCTACCTTGGGACCATCACCTCAGCTAGGCGGTCCTGAATATGGATGTACTTTCCTAAGTATCCATGTTTGATAAACTCTTCGATCTCGTCCTTCGTTGGATATATTCTTTAGTGGTATGTCCGTGCTCCCTATGGAACCGATAGTATTTGGCCTTATTGTACGAGGTTGGAGGTTCTCGTATCGGTCAGGGACTTTGGAGAAAGTCCTCATTTTTAATTTTTATTAATATTTTCTCTCTCAGGAGGGATAAAGGAGTGTAAGTATCGTACTTGCCGATGTGAGCCTTGTCGATTGGATTCTTCGGCTTCGGGCTTCGTCGATGGGTTGGCGTGTCATTAACACAGGAAGGTAGTGACTTATTACCTTTTGAATTCTTCTTCTTTGGAGTTGGCTTTCTCTCCGCTTGGCATTGACTCATAGCTTGTTCTTTAACTTGCGCATACTTTTGTGCATGTGCTAATAGCTCAGAGTAGTTGATGAAAAATTTCTTGTCCAAAGAAAAGATAAATATGGATGATCGAAGCCCTTTCTTCATGGCCGACATGGCGACATGCTCGTTAAGGTTGAGGATTTCTAGCACGGCAGCATTGAATTGGGTCACAAAGTCTCTTAGCATTTTGCCCTCCTGCTACTGAATGAAGAAGAGGCTATCCAAATTGCAAGGTATCTTTCGGCTGGTCCTAAAATGATCTACAAATAATTTTTCTAGCTGTTTAAAAGAATGAATGGTACCTGGTCGAAGACTCGAATACCACATCTTGGCGATTTTCTTGAGTGTGGCTAGAAATGCGAGGCAGTGGAGGGTATTAGTTGCCTCTTGAATCATCATATGGGCCTTGAAGCTATCTAAGTGATCAAATGGGTCGACCGTCCCATCATAGGGTTCCAACTGGAGAATCTTGAAATGGGGTGAAATTTTTTCTTTCATGATTTTCCAAGAAATAGGTGGTTGCGTATCATAAGTAGTCATCATGTCCTCATTTTTTCTTTGATCATTGAGTTTGGCAATTTGTAGTTCTAATTTATGGAACTTCCTCTCGAAATGATCCCATCTCTGGCTGTCTAGGCTTCGTTGGGTGCTTCTTGGAGTAGATTCATTGGAGGAGACGGAATAAGATCTTGGGCATTTTCCTCTACTCCAGCCTTCTCCATGATCACGAGGTCAGTAATTCTGTCGCATGGGGGAGTATCGACTTGATGAATGGTGATGATGAGAACAGTGGCTTGGTCTTGGTGTCGGATCTTGTGTATAGAAGAACATCGGCTGCATCTAGAAGCAATGGGGCATTGTTGTCCACTAACCGCCACTTCTTGAAGGTTTTGGACAGCAGCAATCAAAACTTCCATCTTGTTTAGAAGAACATCTAGTGGTTGTTGACCCAAGCTGGCAGCTGGGGTGGCATTCTCATTGTCTAGAGATGGATCATTCTTCTTAGATTATGGATAGATTCTTCCAGCAGAAATGTTTTGTACCATTTCTTTTACCATCTTCGCTTTCAAGATTCTTTCTAAGAATTGATTCTCTCCCCTACCTGGCATGCTAATCTGTTGTAGAAGAACCAGCATGACTTTGATGCACCATCTGGGCTCGTTCTACTGGGCTCTTTGTGAACCTGCAAAACAAACCCACTCACCAGGGGGATCCGGTGGGGGACACTCCGATGCTTAAGTCAGCAAGGATTTGAGTAAAACAGATATAGAATCTCAAGAAAAATGGCTAAAGAATGAAATAATATTTCTGCTAGTTGAGCTCACTTACCCTCCGGAGGCCCCCATTTACCGGTATTTATAGGCTTGGGCCTTAACTGAATTTAGTTAGATGGGCCTTTGATGGTTAGTTATATTAGGAACTAACACGTGCTTGTAATAACAGTAATTGGTTATTTTGGAAGGATAACTATCTCATTTCTTGTCATCTTCATTTTTTCTATGATGCATCGGCTTTGTGCGTTGATCACTTTGTGAGTTGATAGCCTTGCCATTGATTGGTCTTGTAGGTTGATCGGCTTTGCACGTTGTCGGCCTTGTGCATCGATCGGTAGCTATATGACAATCAGCCTCCTTGTGTCAATCGACCTTTGAGCGCTAATCGGCTTTGGGGACTAACCTATCCTTTTGTAAATTGGTTCATTCCTTTTGTCCTAACAAATTTGACAGATAGTTTGGACTAGAATTCATGCCGTGGCATCCCATCCATAAGTCAACCAAAGTTTTTAGATCTCGTAATAAGTGATAAGCCGATAATCTCGTTCATGGAATGTCCAAAGAAGAAAGAGCATAATATAATTTGGAGCCAGCATTTATGAATGCTGTCTCCATTCCGCAAACCAGCTAAAAGATACAAGATCTTTAGGCTTGGCCATTGGTTGATAGAGGATAATAATGACTACGTCCATTCAGCCACGAGGAACCATTCGGCCATCAAGTTTAATTTCCATTCAAGGTATAATTTATTAGCACCAGATTTGTATCCAAAATAGGACTGAAAATAGATAGAATACTATTATATCCATATTTATTTTGTTTGACAAATATAGATACGGATATTGATATAAATCAGATACAAAAACTCATATCTATATCTAAAAATAGATAGAATACTACTATATCCATATTTATTTTGTTTGACAAATATAGATACGGATATTGATATAAATCAGATACAAAAACTCATATCTATATTTGAAATATTTTGACGAATATTTCAACTATATCATATCAGATAATTAAACTGTATGGCTATGGAACCAAAAATATTATTAAATGAATAATAAATCAAGTTAATAAAATGTTAATATACTTATGCATTTTTTAAAAAATTAATGAGTACTATATAAAATTAAATAGGATTTCAAGTAAAACTGGATATTCAGATACGGATTGGATAGTTATCTATCCATATCCATATCTTTTTTTTTTATGGATATGGATATAGATTAGTCGAATGCTGAGATTTTTATCTACAAGATTTGGATGTGAAATCAAATCTCATGCTGAGATTAGTTGGGGCTAGTCTTTTGCTAGACCAAATCTGTGTGGTGCTCGAATATCTCCTCCATAAATGATCTAGCCAATGCGTGCTAGCAATGGAAATCCAATGCTACAAATAAGGCAAACACATAAAAATCATAAGAGAATGGCAAGGTAACACACTCAAATATGGAATGGCAAAAATAATACTTTTATTAATGAAATGGAAAGACTACAAGCAAATGCAACTACAGCTAAACCTATACTAAGAGCTCAAGAGGTAGAGGAGGCAATAATGGACACCGTAAGAATCCACAAAGAAACCAATTCACTGGATTGTTCTCGCTCATCCTCCTAACACTACATATATGGGGCATCTACCCAAATCCCACTGGGGGTTCCAAGATATCGAGGAGCGTTGCATTTTTCTACCTCATCACTAGAAGTCTGATACTACAAAAATAACCAAAAACCATCACAAAACAAGAAAAAATGGCTTGGCAGTGGCTGCCCATGACAACTACTTACAATGTATATACAAGATCGTGTCAGGGGCCATAGCCAAGAAAAATAGCCCTAACAGACTCCCCCACTTGGTCAATGTTCTCTTTAATGTGCTATGCTTGTATGCTTCGGTCCAATCCTCCTCATGCTGTAATGAGTCCTCTAGCTCCCAACTTGCTTCTAACTTGGAAAGTCCTTTCTACTGTACCAAGTATTCGATCATTTGTACACCATTAGGTAGAACTTGGACTTTGTCCACCAAAATATTATCAACCTATCTCTCTAAGGAGGCAATCATATAGGTTAGACGGTTTGACATGTTCCTCATGAGATCCACCTGGCTAGCATGGTATGGTTTGATATAGCTTCCATGGAATGCTAGATGTACCTTGAGCCATGCAGGAAGTTGCACCCGATAGGATATATTTCCTACCTTTTCTAGGATGGGGAATGGACACTCATACTTGCGAATCAGTCCTTTATGCACTTTGCAAAAAAACCAAAGCTGGGCTAGTTGGAGATTTACCATCACAATATTACCTTTCTTGAAATCTAGAGGTCTCCTCCCCTTGTCGGCCCACTTCTTATACTTCTTGGAAGCCTTCTCTAGGCATACCCATGCAATTTCAGCATTGTGGTGCCACTCCTTGACCAGATGGTATACAAATAGGTTATTCCTTATATACCCCACAACCACTATATGCTAAATGAAGGGTTGCTGTCCAGTGATAATCTCGAAGGGGCTCTTACCCAATGTAGAGCTCCGTTATAGGTTATAAGAAAATTGGGCTATGTCGAGCAGTTTTATCCAATCTCTTTAGTTGGCATTCACAAAGTGCCGCAAGTATTGGTCAAGTAGAGCATTTATTCTTTCAGTCTGGTCATCAATGGGTGGAGATAGTGGAGAAGTATAACTTGGACCCGAGTAGCTTGAAAAGCCCAATCCAAAACTATCCCAAGAACCTGGAGTCTCTGTCACTAACAATGTTCTAAGGGATATCCCAGTACTTCACCACGTGCTTCAAGAAGGGTCGAGCCACCTCCTCCATGAAACATTGCAGGGGTCTTGGGATGAAGATGCCATACTTTGAATACCGATCCACCACCACCAGGATCAACTCACACTCTCCCATTTTTGATAGACTCGAGATGAAGTCCATAAAGACGCTCTCCTATGGTCGCTCTGGCACAGGCAAGGGTTTAAGGCTATCAGGCTTGCTCCATTCCACCATGTCCAGTTGGTAAATGAGATACGTCCAGGCAAACTCTTCCACATCCTCTCCCATCTTTGGCTAGTAGTATGCCCTCTCCAAGAGGATAAGAGTTTGGTGCATTCCTTTATGGCCATCCTAAAGAGTGTCATGGCATTTCTACAATAGTTCTCTTCTAAGGTTGTCTACTCGAGGTATGTGCACCCAATACCCTTTTATCAAAATGAGTCCATCTGCAAACCAAAACCACTATGCCTTTCCTTCTTCAATGAGCTACTTCAAAATAATAGATGTGGAATCCTTCAGCAATCCATCTCGAGTCTTTGTTAGAAGAGTTGCTTGAACTTGGTTGACTTGCCCTTGCTCCTCCACCTTTAGAGAGACAAGATCAGCCAGCTCAAGGCATCGGCCACATGGTTCATATGCCCCAGCTTATGTTCCAGGGTTATGTCAAACTCTGCTAGGAAGTCCTGCTAGCGAGCTTGTTTTGGAGACAACTTCTGATATGTTTGGAAGTAGCTAAGAGCCACATTATCAGTCCTCACCACAAACCATGATCTAAGAAGATAGTGCCTCCACATCCTTAGACAGTGAACCACTACTGTCATCTCCTTCTCATGAACAATGTATTGCCTCTTCGTGTCATTTAGCTTCCGGCTTTCAAATGCTATGAGATGGCCCTCTTGAACTAGGACCCCTCTAATAGCGAAATTTGATGCATCGGTGTGGACTTCAAATTGTAAATTATAATCTAGGAGCTGTAGCACATGTTCCTCCATCATCGTTGCTTTCAAGTTCTCAAAAATTTCTTGACATCTTAGAGACCAATCCCACAATTGATCCTTTCATAATAGTTCAATCAATGGTGCGGCTCGATGGGAGTAACCCACAATAAACCGCCTATAGTAGTTGATAAGCCCCAAGAAAAATTATAGCTCCATCACTTCGATAGGGGCCAACCACTCTTATATAGCTTGGACCTTCTCCTAATCCATTCAGATCATGTCGCCATCAACATGATGGTCAAAGAACATAATCTTTTCTTAGGTAAAGTAACACTTCTTCGAATAGAGGGAGTTCTCCTACATAACTTGAAGGATGACTTGCAAGTGCTCCGCATGTTCCTCCAGTATCTGACTATGCACAACAATATTATCTAGGTACACCACCATGAATTTGTTGAGGTAGTTATGGAACAATTGGTTCATCAGTGTGCAAAACATGGCCAGGAAATTGGTCAATCTGAAAGGCATCACCAGAAATTCAAAAGCTCTATACCTCGTCACATAAATAGTCTTTCCTTTATCCCCCTTTATGATCCATATTTGCCAATACCCGGATCTTAGATCCAACTTGAAAAAATATCGTGCTCCACCCAACTGATCAAACAAGTCTGCAATTAGAGAAATTAGGTACTTGTTCTTTACAGTCATCTTGTTTAGGGCCCAATAATCAACACATGATTGAAGGATGCCATCTTGCTTCTTTTCGAAAGAGTACCAGGGCTCCAAAAGGAGCCTTTGCGCTTTGGATGAGCCCTCCCTTCAGTAACTCTTCAAGTTGTTTTCAGAGTTTTACGAGCTTTGGAGGAGCCATGTGATAGGGCGGATGAGCAAGAGGCTTTGTACCTGTCTCTAGCTTGATTTTGTGATTCACCATCCATCGAGGCGGCAAAGTCTTTGGCAACATGGGAGGTATCACATCTTCAAACTCTTGTAAGACTTTAACCATCCCAAGAGGTAAAGAACCCATGTCCTTGGTTTCTGATTCCAGCTTCATAATGGTCACATAGGTAAATTCTCCCTTCTTCATTCCTCTCTTCAGTTGAAAAGGAGAGATTTGTTGCATCACTTCCTGAGTTTGCCAAGTATCTAGAACAACACAAGGGAACTCAACCCCCATCATGCACAATGCACTAAGAATGGCATAGGAACCACCCTAGCTACTTGAAAAAATTTCATATCCGAAATCACCTGAAAATCATCCAGTGGTATAGCCATGAAATTAGCTTTTCCACACCAAGTTCCAACTCGCATTAGCACCTCCCTTGAAAGTTTAGTAATGGGCTAAGCTTTCAAATTCACTACTTCATTCTACTGGAATCCCCTTCTAGCTTCAACTCAAGGCTGGTAGCTTCACGATCGGCAACAAAATTATGGATTATCCTTGTGTCCATCATCACCTAGGTTGTACGACCATTGAGCTCTACTTGCACATACATGAGTTCATTGGTTCGTTGATTGGCATATAGATGAGTTTGGTGTGACTTTGACCACTGCTGCTACTGCTATCTTTGTTGCTACTTGGATGGCTTGGATTGCTCCCCCACTTGACCCTTGATAGTATTTAGTAGCCTAAGGGCACCCATGCGAAGGATCTCAACCTGCTCCTCCTGCTCATCATTGCTGTGGCCATTCTGGTTGATTGAACCCCTCTACATGGTAGCTTGTAAGGCATCAACAGCTTACATTTGGGTGCAGTTCTTCACCATATGCAGTCCTCCACATAGAAACTCCCTGACTTTGGAGTCCTTGCTAGCTCTGGCCTTTTAGTCTTTCTTCTTCTATTTTACCACACCCTTTCCTTTTGATAGCTTCTGATTCTTGGAGGTGTTTGGAATGGGCTTCCTCTTCTGGTAGTCAAAGGAAGATAATCTATCAAGCGCTCAGCTATGGCTTGAGGAGATGCCAAATCCGTGACACCCCTCTGTTGCAACTCTTACTACACCCATGGCTTCAAGCTCTCCAGAAAGTAGAATAGCTTGTCTTTTTTGGACATACCTTAAATATCCAACATCAATTCTGAGAACTACTTCACATATTCCCGAACAGTCCCAATTTGTTGGAGATGCCTCGAGTTCCGCCATGCTATAAACTCCATGTTCTTTGACAAAAACTGAGCCTTGATCTCCCTCTTCATGTCCTCCCAGCTAGTGATGATGCAATGACTTGTTTAAATGTCTTCATACCAAGTCCATCACCATAGTTTGGCATACCCGATCAAATACATGGTCGCTAAGATGACCTTGATATCTTCTGAGTTAGGCTACACCACTCAAAAATATTACTGATGTTAAATAAGTTCTCCATGCTCCTTTCCATCACAAGCTCCGCCATAGCTTCAAGGCTTTGGTGCTCTCATCCGGCTTGCCCCACCTTTCCCAACACTTTGGATAGCATAGTACCAATTGCTCGAGTTAGTACTATAACCCTGGTAGCCAAATCATTTAGTTGCTCCCAAAAGAGCTTGATAGACTCTTAAATATTATCATCGAGATTGTCCATCATCTCCACGAGCTATTCCTGACTCAACTCTAGGTTTGCAACATGATCTACCTTCAAGAACAAATGCACTATGCTCTCATCCATTTGGGACAACCGCATCTCCATTCACTCTTTGTGGCTTCGTAGATTCTCATTATTGGCTTATACTTCTACTATGACCGGTGTGGAAACTGTTGCCTCCTCATGCACTGCCACACTTGTCTTTCCATTATTCTTGCAATGCATTTATGTTGCACCAACGTCCATAGGCGTGCCTGCTCTGATACCACTTATCACGGGACTAGTTTTTTGCTAAATCCAACCCGCACGACACTTCAATATCCTCTATATAAAAAAGTCAACCAATGCATGCTAACAATGAAAATCCAATACCATAAATAAGAAAAATACAAAAAGCACAAGAGAATAACAAAGTAATATACTCAAATATATTCAATACCACAAAAAAGGCAAACATACAAAAAGCATAAGAGAATGACAAAGCAATACACTCAAATATAGAATGACAAAAATAATGCTTTCATTAATGTAATGAAAATATTACAAGTAAATGCAATTACCGCTAAACCTATACTAAAGACTCAAGAGGCAAAGGAGATAACAATGGACACCACAAGAATTCGCAAGAAAACCAGCTTATAGATTGTTCTCACTCACCTTCCCAAATCCTACCCAGAAGGTTACAAGATATCGAGGAGCATTGCATTTTTTTATCTCGTTACTGGAAGTCTTGATACTATAAAAACTACCAAAAACCATCCCAAAACAAGAAAAAATGACCCGGCAGGATGCCGTTGACATTGAATCTCTATGGATCGAGTTGCACTGCCCAAGTCTCTGATCGATTGCCTCCGATCCCTACAAAACAGATCCCTGACCGGAGGTTTTCCAGTGGGGGACACTCCGATACCTAAGTTAGTAGAGTATGGTCAATAGATGCAGCATATGAAGAGAAATTGAATGAAAGGGGGTGAATAGCACTCTTCACTTGGCTTGCCTCCAGAAGTCCCCTCTTGCATCTTTTTTATAGGCATTAGTCTTAATGAAAATTTGTTAAGATAAATTAATTATCGTTAGAGAAGTTAAGTAACTAACTGCCATTAGGATAAACTTTTGATAGTTAGTTAACTTTAATCTATCATAATGAATAGCAGTTATGGTGTTGTTCGGTTATAACAACCATGTGCTTTCTTATTGACTCTATTTTAGGGTTATTCATCTAATTTATAGTTGGTCAGAAAAATATACTCTAAAGATGAGTTGGTCGATCATTGTATTGGTCGGCTATTGTATCATTAGACTCTTTGGTCTGGGGTTCATCAGCTCAACCGAACTGATCAAACCCAATATCTATCGGTCCATCTAGTTCATTACAACAGTTACCCCCCATTCCCAGTTTCAAAGTATATTTTATTGCTTTGAAAGGTGGGAGTTGATCAATTTTCTCTCTCTTCTTTTTTTCTTTCTTTTTCTTTTTTCTGGCTTCTTTGTTGTCAGCATTTTTTACAGAAGGGCATCTTCTAATGATGGCAAATCTCCAAGCCAGTTGGTAGAATTGTTTGGTTTTTGTTTTGAGCATTGCATCTTTGCCAGGTGTCTCATTGATTTTCCTCATGTTGGTTCTTCATCCTCATTTCAGATCATGATTCATGGCACGATCGAAGGCATTTGATGATGTTTGAGAGTGTATTGTGGCTATCGTTGCTGCTCATGACTAATAGCCGGATTTTCATGGATCAAGGCTGATGTATTGGTTTTTCCTCCATTGTATTGATTTCTTTTCCATTGGGCCTCGTATCTTTGGCGAAGATACGTAGCATAATCGGAGGCGTCTCTCATCATTCGAGGAAAAGATCATGGCCATCGTTGCCATCTATATAAGGAACCTTTTCCTCTTAGTGCCGAATCTTTCTGCCATTCCATTTTTGGTCTTAGGAGGTCTTCATCTTTGCCTCAACTTCTTCCTCTCCCTCTGAGGTCCTTCCTTTTCTTCAGGTCAGATCTTCTTTCCCTATTTATGATGGTTAGGTCTTTAGGGATTTTCGCCATCGATAGGTCTTCGACTGGTAAGGGGGATGAATCCTCTTGCAGTCCCAGTCTCCCCAATGCAAGAGGCCCTTATAGGGAGGAAGTGAGCCCCGAGTCCATTAGGAGTATCCTTAATGAATCTAGGATGACCGTCCTACGGAATTATTATAAAATTTCATAGGATTTATCAGCTTTCGTCCCTCACTCCGATGAGAGGATAGATAGACCTCCTTCTAGTACCATAATAGTATACGAAGAATACCTGAAAATGGGTCTTCGTTTCCCCCTCCATCCATTCTTTGTTCGGATTTTTAATTTATACTACATAGTCCCTATACAGCTGACTCCGAATAGTATTCGAATTATCTGCACTTTCCTGGTCCTTTGCCATGATCTTTGTATAGAGCCTAGGATTTCTTTGTTCTGCTCCCTCTTCATCTTGAAGAAGGATTTTCATGATCGAGGGTGGTGGATCATTGGTCCCCGTTCTGGTCGGAGGTTCGTTTTAGGGCTTCCATCTGTCATTCATGGATGGAAGCCCTGCTTCTTCTTCTTTTTTTTTGCTCAACCTTGGGACTTCAGTACCGAGTAGAGGGAGCCCCGTCTGATCCCCAATGATGGAAAGAAAGTCTTAATAGCTAATAAGGACTTTGATAAGCTTCTAAGAGTTAGAGTTCCTCCAATGAGGGAGTTGTTGAGCGAGCAAAGCCTTTACCTCACTCAGATTAGCATGTTTCCTTCTTTAGGTATGTCTTGTCGGATGCATCATTTATTTTCTCTATGTTTTCCTTTCCTTCTGACTAACTGGTTCTTTTATTTTTTCTTTCTTGTAGATGAGAGGATGAAGCCTAATACCAGAAAACTCCGTCAAGCTATCAGGAAGAGACCATCAATAGCTCATTTTACTGAATCAGAGGGTGCGAAGAGGGTCCGTACGACCAATGCCCCCTCAGAGGCTCTAGTTAGGAGGAATACCCCAATCATGGTTAGGACGATATCCGATGATGATGACATCCCTTTGACGGAACTTCATCCAAGGGTTGCTCCAGTCGCTCAGTATTCGGAACAGCCGACAGCATCCTCGGATGTC
The DNA here is from genome assembly GCA_021397845.1 of Areca catechu. Taxonomy (NCBI): domain Eukaryota; kingdom Viridiplantae; phylum Streptophyta; class Magnoliopsida; order Arecales; family Arecaceae; genus Areca; species Areca catechu. The sequence continues at coordinate 13,739,866 of CM038041.1, forward strand.
GATGCATCGTCGTCCCACACTTGTCGATTAGATAAGGGTAAGACTCCTAAAGTTGACGTAGAGCCTGAGTGGCAAGCAGAAGAAGATCCAGTCAACTTCAATGTCTGCTTTGATGACATAGGGTTGGATAACCCCGGACTGGCTCATAAGATGTTGAAGGCGTAATCCTCCCGAAGGATTGGGAGGTGACAAAGAGCTGACATCTGGATGACATTCTCGCCTCCATTTATCCAAACACTTTGAAGGTAGAATCCTCTTTTTCCTTATATCTTTTTGTCATGGATTATGACAAATATAACTAACTCTTACTTGTGTATTTCAATTCATCCATGAGATCTCCTTGATCGAGGAGAGCATTGTTGGATTCACTGACTTAAGCCGAGGCCTCCATGATGAGCTAGAGGCAGCGAGGGCTAAGAAAGAGGTTACCGAGGAACACAAATAGACCCTCATGAGGAAGCTAGAAAAGAGTCTCACTACCAACCTCTCGATGGAGAAAGACCTAAAGGCGACCCACAATAAAGTGGCCAAACTGGAAGCCAAGTTGAAAAAGAAGAAGAAGAAGTTGCGTTCATCAGAACTGTTGATCAAGAACAATTTGCAAACATCCGATGAAGCATTGGCATAAAAGATGGTGGTAGAAAGAAGAGCAAAACAGGCTGAGAAGAAGGCAAGGTTAGTTGAGAAACGAATTCATCGGGCCATCAAGGAATATAAGGAATCCCCTGCTTTTGAAGATGAAATGATAAAGCCGGGGTAGAAAGTTGTAAGATAGGCTTCGTCGATTGCCTGGAGAAGATCTCAAAGCTCTACCCAAATCTTGACATCTCCCAGGTAAAAGTAGATGACAATGACGAGGAGAATGAAGCCGCAGAATAGGCCAAAGACGTCCTCCCTGAAGTCATTGATCAGACTGGTGGAGTTCAAGTTGTGGCTGACCCCGACCCGGCTTCAAAAGTCCCCGAGCAAATTGAAGATCAGCCATGATGCAGCTTTTCCTATTTTTTTGGACTTTTTTGTATAACCAAACTTAGATATGAAATGTGTCAAACTCTTTTGGACATGAATGAAAATCTTCTATTTCTTCATATATGCTTTTTGTGCTTGAAAAAAATTCAAAGCATGAGGTCTTCGATGTTGTATGTCACACGGTAATTTTTTTTTCGATGATGGCTTTTTCCATTAAGTTCTAACCTCCCAAAAGAACTTTAGTGATATAGGGAGTGCCTTCAAGTGTTATCAATTACGTCGATACTTCTTTTATCACACATAGTAATTGAGTCAGTTAATTAGGCTAACCTTTTCTTTGTTAGATATATTGATTGAGTCAGTGGGTTAGAGCAACTCTTTGCACGTTGGGTATGAGTCAGCGGTTTAGACCAACTCTTGGTTTATCGAGCATACCGATCGGGTCAGTTGATCAAGCCAACTTTGTGCTTGTCGGACATACCGATTAAGTTGGCAGGTTAGGCCAACTCTATGCTTATCGAACATATCGATTGAGTCGACAGGTTAGGCCAACTCTATGCTTGTCGGACATACTGATTGAGTTGGCTGATTTGGCCAATCCCTGATTATGTAGAAGAGAATATCCAAGAACTAAATTTTATTAATAGTATATGCAAAAATTTTCTACATTCCATGGTTGAGCCATTTGGTAACCATCTAAGCTTTCAATTCAATAGGTTCTAGGGCATATCACTTTAGTAACCGGGTAAGGCCCTTCCTAGTTAGGGAAAAGCTTTCTTATTCTGTTGGCCTGGATACCTCAAATCTTCGCAGTACTAAATCTCTAGGTTAGAAGGTTCTGGTTTTAAACCGGGAGTTGTAATATCTAGCAATTTTTTATTGATACACGGTCATTTTCATATGAGCTTGAAGTCTTTTCCCTTCCAGTAGGTTTAGATCAGCTTTTCATCGTTCTTAATTTTCTGGCTCTGAAAAATGATCAATTCACAAAGATTGTAGGTAACTTCTACTGGTATCACCGCCTCATTACCAAATGTTAATTTGAACGAGGACTCTCCGATGGCAGTTCAGGAAGTCATCCAGTATGTCTAAAGAATTGAGTTTAGCTTTTCGATCCAAAGTCCTTTTGCCTTATTCAGCCTAATCTTTAGGCCATAAAGAATTATTCGATTGGTCACATCAGCTTCACTATTTGATTGAGGATGCCCGACAAATGTTAACTTGTGAAGAATATGATACTGGGCACAAAAATCTTTAAACCTTTGTTAATCGAGCTGTCTCTCATTGTCAATGATAATCATATAAGGGATTCCAAATCGAAAATTAATATAGTTCCTAACGACATTTTCGACTTTTCCTTCAGTAATGTGAGCCAGTGGCTCGGCTTCAACCCTTTTGATAATGTAGTCAATGGCCATAATTAAAAACTTCTGCTGACCAGAAGCTGGAGAAAATGGGCCAAGGATATCCATTCCCCATTAGACAAATGGCCAAGGAGCTATTAATTGAGTCAGCTAACTGACTGGGCACCTTTGAATATTGAAATATCTTTGGTACTGGTTGCACTTTCTGATGAAGTCAGCATTATCTTTTTGGATGGTCGGCCAATAGTATTCTTGGCATATCATTTTGTAGGCCAAGAATCTATCCCTCAAATGATCTCCGTATATACCTTCATGTACCTCTATTAGGACGTAATCAGCATCTGATGGTCCAAAGCATTTCAATAAAGGTTATGTGAAGGATCTTTTGTAGAGGGTTCCTTCTAGGATGACGTATTGTGAAGCCATCCAACGTATCTATTTGGATTCGACGGTGTCTTCTGGCAATGTTCCCTCATTTAGTACTAATGTTCAGATCCATCTAGCAAGATTCCTACTCTATATGATGTATTTTCAGAGCCTCCGTTATGCTGGGAGCTTTCAAATATTCGATGAATGTTCAATCAAGAAAATCGGGAGTTGTGGTAGCTAATCTAGAAAGGGCATCGGCTTGAGAGTTCTCAGTTCATGGGACATGGGATATTTCAAAGAAATCCAGTCGGGTGACAAGATCCTGTACCTTTTTTAAATATTTTATCATGGTGGCATCCCAAGCTTCAAACTCTTTCTTTACCTAGTTTACCACTAACTGAGAATCCGAGAAGACATTTAACTTTTGAATTCCCAGTTCTTTGGAAATTTAAGTCCTGCTAGAAGAGATTCATACTCTGCTTGATTATTTGATGCTTGGAAAGAGAAGCGAATAGCATATTCGACAACATCTCCTTCAGGGTTAGTCAGTATTAACCCATCTCCACAACTGGTGGAGTTAGATGCCCCATCCACATAAAGTATCCATGTAGAATCTAAATTTTCTTTGGCCCTTTTTCCTTTGTTAACCATCTGAGGACTATCTTCACCCCAGGAGTATTCCACAATGAAATCGGCCAAATCTTGTGCCTTCATCGTCGATCTTGGTTGATATGTTATGTCGAACTCGTCCAGCTTGACAGCCCACTTAGCCATCCTTCCTGATATGTCCGGGCATCATAAGATAGCCTTTAATGGTTGATTTGTCAACACTATGACCGTGTAGGTTTGAAAATAGGGCCTCAAATACTTCGTCATGAGAACCAATGCGTAAATGAATTTTTGCACCCTCAGATATCTCGTTTCGGCATCATGTAAGACTTTGCTGGTATAGTAGATAGGCCTATGAGTGTTATTGGTTTCCTTCCGAACAAGTACCGAGCTAATAGCCTCGTTTGAAGTGAAGAGGTACAAATATAAATTTCTTTTTCTCCAATCCAATCGATGGTGCAACATGCCGACCATTCCGTCTGTATTCCGTTGGTTGGGAAGCTCGGTTTCTCCGATTGCCTTCTTAGGGGTGGCAACTTCAGCTCGGTGTTCTTGATTACGGATATGCTTTTCCAAATATCCATATTTGATCATATCTTCTATCTCATCTTTAAGCTATATACATTCTTCAATGGTATGCCCATGGTCACGGTGGAACCGGTAGCATTTATTTTTATTTCTTGATTGGGAGGTGCTTGCATTGGCCGAGGTCTTTGTAAGAAGTATTCTTTTTCTATCTTCATCAGAATCTTCTCTCTTGACAGGGATAAAGGGGTGTAGGTATCAAATTTGCCAATTAAATTCTTTGGCTTTGGATTGCATCGTCGAGCAGGAACATCATTGTCGTTGGCAAGTTAGGGATCTCCATTCTTTTGGTTCTTCTTCTTGGAGATTGATCTCCCTTTAGCATGCCATTGGTTGGCAGCTTGTTCTTCAACTAGTGCGTATTTTTGCGCGCATGCTAATAACTCCAAATAGTTGGCAGAGAACTTGTCCAAGAAAAAAGTAAATCTGGATGACTAGAGTCCTTTTTTCATTGCAGATATAGCCACATGTTCAATAAGATTCGGAATCTCAAGCGTGGAGAATTGAAACGGGCCACATAATCCCTCAAACTTTCACCCTCCTTTTGCTGTATAAGGAAAAGACTATCTGAATTACGTGGCATCTTTCTGCATGTTCTAAAATGAGACAGATAATTTTTTTAGTTGATTAAAAGAATGGATTGTACCTGGTCGGAGGCTCGAGTACCACATTCGAGAGGCCTTCTTCAAGGTAGCAGGGAAAGCCAGATAGAGTAGGGCATCGAATGCCCTCTGTATCATCATATGGGCCTTGAAGCTACCTAGATGGTCAAGAGGGTCAGTGGTGCCACCATAGGGTTTCAATTGAAAAACTTGAAATAATGTGGAATCACTTCCTCTATGATTCTTTGGGAGAACAGAGGTCACGACTCATAATCCACCAATCAACTCTTCGCTCTTCCGTCGTTCATCGAGCTTTGCAATTTGCATCTCCAGTTTTTCAAACTTTCTTTTATAATTCTCATATTGCCGATTTCCACCACCTCGTTGAATGTTTCCTGAGGTGGAGTCATTTGAAGATTTTGATGAAGATCTCATCTGCTTCCTCTCGAATCGACTTTCTCCATATCTCCGGTGTCGAGAATCTTACCGTCTGGGGGATTCTTGGCGCTGGCTTTTCCTCTCTGGAGATTACCGACTTATTCTGCACGCGGCCAGTTGATGTTGATCACCAATGGCCACTTCTTGAAGATTTTGCACGACAATGGTTAAGGTTTTTATCCAATTTAAGAGGGCATCAATCTGATGCTGCCTCACACTCAACGTGGGGTGTACGACATTATTTTCTAATGGGGGGTTAGGTAGATCATCCCTCTTGAATGGCTAACGGCCTTTGCTGGCTGGGATGATCTATGATCTTCCTTTCCCCATTTTCTCTTTTAAAATTCTTCTTTCCAAGAGGGGTAACTTCACGTAATACTACGGGCGCCCTACCTAGCTCGCCAATCTATTGAATCTCCACGAACCGAGTTGCACTTCCGAAGCCTCCGACCGATTGTTTCCAATCCTTACAAAATAGATCCATGATCGAAAATTTTTTTATGGAAGACACTCCGATGCCTAAATCAGTAGAATTCGATTAACGGATGAAGAATAATAAAAAGAAACTAAATAAAAGGAAATGAATAGCACCCTTCGCTTGGCTTGCCTTCGAAAGTCCCGTCTTACTTCTTTTTATAAGCATTAGTCTTAACAAAAATCTGTTAAGATAAATTAATTATCGTTGAAAAAGTTAACTAACTGCCGTTAAGATAAACTTCTAGTAGTTAATTAACTTTAATCCATCTTAACGAATAACAGTTATGACACTGTTCGATTATAACAGCCATGTCCTTTCTTACCAACTCCATTTTGGAATTACTTATCCGATCTATAATCAGTCGGATAAATGTACTAGACAAGTTGGTCGATCATTATATTGATCGGCTATTATATCATTGGGCTCTTTAGCCTGAGGTTCATCAGCCCGACCGAACCGATCAAACCTAATATCTATTGATCCATCCGGTTCATTACAACAATGCCCATAACAACCATTTACAATGTATATACAATACTATGTCAGGGATAATGGCCAAGCAAAATGCCCCTGATAACAAGATTAGCTTTTCGTAAACCCTGCCAATGATGACACGACGAGTTTTCAATTCCCATGGGCCAATCTTTGGAGATAGATGTTCAGAAATTTATCCTCTACCTCAAATCCTTTGACGCTACAAATGAGGTCCACGAGTCATCATATTAGCATTTTATCACAGTGCACAGAAGAAAAGGCAGAAATTATAAATCGAATGGGAAGATACAACTCGACCCCGTGTGCATTCAGCTGACGATAAGATCAATCCCTTTTCTGATGCAGATCACTGTATTTGGATGTGAACATGGTAGAAATTAGAAAAGGACCCCTTCAAAGTTTCACACACACGATCCACATGAGCCATAGCCGTACCCCACCACAATTTAGCCCAATGTACATGCATGCGTCAACAACTCTCTAGATCTTCCAGGAAGGAAATCGAGAAACTCAGCGTGAGAATTCAACACTGTTGGAGAGTCCTCCAGGCATCCAATTTCAATCTAAAGAATTTTCTGTTGAATTTACCCTACAGACATGGCATGAGTTAAAATGTTCCACAATCTCCCAATTTTTGCATTCTCACAAATTAGAGGCCTCAAACTGTCCATTTCTTCCTCGAGAAGATTCAAAATGTCCATTCACGGCATCCCAAAAAGCATCTAGCCTTATACTCTTATTTTGGCCAGATGGATTAATTAACTTCATCTAGTGCCTTGAATAGATATAACATAACAATGGAAGGCATAGATGAAAGAACATCTTAGCCTCCAAAAATCTGGGAGTTAGCACAACACAACTGCACAGATTATTTAAGCTAAAAGCTCCACGGACCCTCCACACCTATCAGCTGTCAGAGCCAAACCAATGTTGGAGAATTGAAGCAGCCCCAGGCCAAGACTTCAATCTCCACTTTGTGTCTTAGATTAGAATTCACATCTGCTTTCCAATCTGAGAATCAATATGTCACTTTGCACGTCTCAGGAGACCTCAAAAAGAGAACAACATTAAAACTTCTCTTAGAGGAGAGTTTTCGGATCAGAGAACACAAGTATCTATGAGAAGAAGGGAGCTACTAAAATCTGCTGGCCCGGGACTTAAGGTACCGGGTTCTCTGCAGTTCAGCCAACAAAAGCAGAGCCAGAAAACCCTCGAGAGTCTACTTCCAGCAGGTTGTCATACTACAGACTCCAGGAGTACCTGAATGAAGGAGCGAAAAAGGTGGACCTGTTTGAGAACAGCACTGTAGCCATCGCGGAGATATCCAACCCAGCACCGAATAAAATTCAGAGTCAAAGTGCAGCTGCCTGGACTGCCACAGGATTTGCTGAGGGAAATAAAAGAAAAGGATATGAATTTTGCCGCTTATCTTGTGGAACCCAATGTAGGATTTGCCATCCTCGATTTTTTGGTGACTTGGGGTTCCTTTTGCTCTTGCCTGGGTTGTTATTTCTAAGAACATCAGTGAATACTCCGGGAGGCCCCAACTTGCCTTTTGGCCTGGGAAGGTAATATCAGCGTACACAAGTAATATTGAAAAAATAAGAAGAAAGCTTCTTAAGATTAATCATCTTCTTGATGCCCTCTAACATAGACTTTACTGGTAAAATTTAGCTCCTTTACCTCGCATCTGTAGTGATATCTGGTGTTAGAATGTGTACCCACTAGAACATTTAAACTGAATTAGATATCTATAGTCTATAAGTAGGTTTATTATTTTCTTAAAAAAATATCTATTGTACATTCATTAATAATTTGAATTTTGAACAGGTCTAAAGCCAAGTGTCGGATGGAAGCGAACACAGGAATCACATTTGATGATGTAGCTGGTGTTGATGAAGCAAAGCAAGACTTCAAGGAGATTGTTGAGTTCTTCAAGTCCCCAGAGAAATTTTGCTGCCGTTGGAGCAAGGATCCCTAAGGGTGTGCTCCCAGTTGGCCCTCCTGGGACTGGGAAGACATTGCTGAGCTGGGGAGGCAGGGATTCCTTTCTTTTCCTTGTCAGGTTCAGAGTTCATTGAAATATTTGCCAGTGTAGGAGCTTCAAGAATAAAGGATTTGTTTAATAAGGCAAAGGTGAAATCTCCACCTCAAGTCTTCGTTGACGAGATAGATGCAGTAGGATGACAGAGAGGAACTAGAATAGGAGGAAATGATGAAAGAGAAACAAACATTGAACCAACTACTTACTGAAATGGATGTTTCAGTGGGGATGGTGGAGTTATTGTAATTTCAGTGGAGGAACTGGAATTGGAGGAGGAAATGATGAAAGAGAAACAAACATTGAACCAACTACTTACTGAAATGGATGTTTCAGTGGGGATGGTGGAGTTATTGTAATTTCTGCCACAAATCGGCAGAAATTCTTGATTCAGCTTTGCTGAGACCAGGAAGATTTGATAGACCAGTAAGGAACCACTGGGGCAGCTGGAGACTTACAGCAGATAACACAGGCTGCAAAACAGGTAAACTATTTTTTTAGGCTAATCAAGTGTAGTAGCCTTTGCTACTTAAAGAAGAAAGGAGGTTCTCACCAAAAAAGGAAAGAATTTTATAGTAAGGTTCATCTTTTCTGAAATTAAAGAAAGGTTCACAACTGATGTACTTACAATTATTACTTTTTCACCTTTTCTGATTCTTTCCAGATGGTCACTACGTTTGGAATGTCTGAGATTGGGCCATGGGCACTGATGGATCCAGCAGTACAAAGCAGTGATATAGTGTTGAAAATGCTAGCAAGGAATTCAATGTCCAAAAAACTCCCAGAAAATATTAACAAGTCAGTGAAAGCAATAACTGACAATACTTATGAAATAGCAAAGACTCACTTAAATGAGGAATAATCAGGAGATGAATTCAGAACAATTTTGTCCAAGTTCATTGATGGTGAGGTGGGCAGAAATGAGAGGCAAACTATTACAAATCTGTTTAAGCTCGAGTCACCCGATTTATTCATGCTGCAGTTCCTCATGACAGAACTGTAATGCTGATATTAAATTATATGAAGATTGTTTACTGGTAAATACTAGGTCCACATGAAGGTTAAAGATTTTGCATGTGTACATAAATTACTATCTATAGACTAGCACATCACCATGTATTGATCCAGAGATTTTTTTTTTTTTTTTTTTTTTTTTTTTTTTGCAGATTAAATAGATTTCATATTGCAAAATTTTTTGGTTCTGTGAAATCTTAACCATATTGGTTTGTTATTCTTTGATTGCAAATAAACTGGTAAGACATGGTACCATTGGAATAAGTCCCTTGCTCCAATGTGATTCTGGTGGTTAACCATGAAACATAATAAATAATGTAGTCAGTTGAATTTAAAATATAGATCTGCACCAATATGTTTTATGTATAATATCTTATAAGTATCTACATCCTTTTTACCTATTATAAGTAGCACAAGAAATAAGACTCACCAACAAGATTTCTCCAAGGAAAATATTGTGAAAAGGGGATCCTTTCTCAGCCACTTCCCTTACAAGAATTACAGATTTCTACCTCAGATAATTTGGTTATTTCTCAAGACAAATAAAGCATAAGTTCATTGGGGATTTTTGTAGTTTATTAGTTTCCTACTCTAGAGTGCAGCATAAATGAAAGGAGATACTTTGTTTTTATGCATGTACAAAATTCAAGTAGATATTCAGAGTCTAGAAGCTAGCATATAACGACTTTTAAGGTAAAATTTAGAGCAGAAAAATCATGGACAGCAATGTGTGCATGTTCATGGACTTACCCTTGGTTTCAAAGATTTCATTCCTCGGAAGATTTTCAGATCAATCCAGTAGACATCCAATAAAGTGAGGGCAAAAGAATATTTTTGAATCAGATGTGGACCTTCGCACCTTCGTCATGAGAGAAACCAATGAATGTATGGATGTATAACAGACAAGATCTTCATTAAGCTGTCAAAAGTCAACAAAGCGCTGCCTTGTATCAATTGAAATCCATATGTAATGAGCTTGGAATTGATCTTGCAGAGTTCAGAAACCAAGCTTTATTTATTGAATGCATCAGCATCCTCCTTCCATGCTCAAGCTTATACATGAACCAATATTCCTGCATACTAAGCCACCACTTCATATGCCCTACCAGAAATCATTACATGAACAGCAACCTTCTTTGAAATGGTGGAATCGACTTCGTTCTCTTATGATTACCAGCCGATTATAAACACTGGATCACACTCTTGCAAAAGTATGGCAATCAACACAAATGCGAAGGTTCTTTGCAATTCTAACGTTCTACCAGGAGGAGTAGCAAGAATACCAAAAGCAAGGGCCTTTTCACTATGACAAGAAAGTGCACTCCCCTTCTCCACCATGTCCATATCATGAAACTAAGATGCCACATTTGCAACATAACCAGCGATCTTTAGCTGCTGTCCTATCTCATCAAGCTTCTCATAAATCTCTGCCTTCTGCGGATGTGAATCATCATCAACAACAAACTTATGAACCTCTCCATTCAATTCTATCATGCTGCAACCTGGAGTTGTTTGAATTCCCTTCTCCTTCATCAACCTCCTCACTTCTGCTACCTTCTTCCAATTCCCCACAGATGAATATACATTCAGTAGCAAAACATAATCTCCAGCTTGTTGTGCTTTTAACTCAATCAGGTGCCCAATTACTCGTTGTCCGAGCTCAATGTGACCATGAATTCTACAAGCTCCAAGGAGAGTCCTCCAGATTGTGGCATCTGGTTGAACCTTCATCTCTTTTACTATAAGCTCATATGCCTGATAAAGCAATCCAGCACGGCCCAAAAGGTCAACCATGCATCCATAGTGATGCACGTTAGGGACTAGTTGATACTTAAACATCATCATATCGAAAAATCTCAATCCTTCATCAACCATCCCACTATGACTACAAGCTGAAAGCACACCTGTGAATGTCTGCTCATCCGGAGCAACACCCACTATCATCATCTCTGTAAAAGCTTCAATTGCATACCTTCCATAACCATTCATTGCCAAACCAGAAATCATTGCACTCCAACTAACCACATTCTTATGCGGTGTATCACAAAACACTCTATAAGCCTTATCTACACACCCACACCTTGAGTACATCGCTATAAGGGAATTCCTTATATTTAGAGCACCACCAAAACCATGTTCCTCGACATACTTATGTATCCGCTCCCCAAAATCAAGTGCACCCAAGTGCGCGCATGCCTGAAGCAGAAGCAAGCAGGTGACATCATCCGGTTCCAACCCATAATCTGGTCCCCACATCACATCAAACAAACGCAACGCATCTTTGGTCCGTTGATTACGACAAAAGCAAGAAATCAATACATTCCATGCAACAATATCTCGCTCGGGCATTTCATCAAACACCCGACGCGCATCATTGCCGTCCCCGCACTCCACATAGAGTCCCATCAATGAAGTCAGCAAAAGAGAATCAGATTGATGCCCATCTTGCAGGATCCTCGCATGCATCTGTTTTCCACCAGACAAGCAAGAAATCCTAGTGCATGACTTGAGAGCAAACGAAGAGGTGAACGTATTCGGAGAAATGCCGAGTTTTCGCATGCGGTTATACAAGTAGAGGGCCTCCTCCGGGGTGCTGTCCTGGGAGTAGGACCTTAGCATGGTGTTGTAATGAAAGACGGTGGGTTTGGGTATCTGTTCGAAGACGCGACGGGAATAATTGACATCACCGAATTGGGAGAGGGCGGCGCGAGATAAAAAGGCGGCGGAGATCGATGGATTGTCGATGATGGAAGAGCGGAGGAGGCGGGCGTGGATTTGGAGGAGATGGCTCTTGGTGGAGCACGATGCTATGAAAGGAATGCAGGTGCTCGCGAAGGTGGAAAGGAAGGTGTTTGGTTGGAATGGGGGTGGGGACGAGAGGTTTCGGAGTTGGTGGAAGAAGAGATGAGGCAGGTCGAGGGAGGGAAAGCAGGGGATGAGGAGAGGGAGTGGATGATGGATTTGGTGGTGGCGGAGAAGAGGGAGAGGGGAAGTAGAATGGAGGAGACGAGCCCAAACCATGGAGAGGGATTTCCGTCCAGCCTCTCACTGGTTATGACTTATGATGTTACCGAAGAGGCTTCACATAAGATCGGCAACTCAACTTGCCGACTTTGGTTTACAAGGATAAGCGACGGCCGTCGTGGGGGGGGGGGGGGGGTGGGGCGCGGAGGAGCCGCCGAGGAACCAAGGAATTCGTAGCGATGAGCGGAGGAGAGAGCGGACGAAGATGGGAGCAACACAGGCGAGAAAACCGAGCTCCCCGACGGCCGCCGGACTAAAGCGCCGCCGCCGACCACGTGAGGGCCATCGCAACGGATTGATCATATGGACATAAACGTTCAATGCGTAGATCCGCATACACTGTTAGACTGGATGGAGGGATCGAGGAGGAGGAAAGGAAGGGTTATTTTTTTATTTAGATATTAATTTAAAAAAATAAAAATAAAGTTTTTTTAAAAAAAATTTTGGTTTAGTTAAACTTTCGATACTTCGCTTGGAAAAATTATGAAGAAAAAAAAATATAAATTAATCAAAAGATAAAAATATTATTTTAATAATATTTTTTTTTCAATGTTGTGTTTTCATTATTTACCGGCATCATTTTATTTCTTTCTGCATAAACCAGAGACGATATATATCACTTATCTTTCATCAACGATATCGTATTAAAGGTTGTTACTCGATTTTTTATTTTTTTTTATTGATATTTATTGTTATTGTAAGTCATTGTTGGGCGACTTATCTTAATATTCCTGATATATTTAATGATGTTATGATCTCGGAATTTTTTATGCTTGGTTATTTATTTTTGCTGCATACTCACATATAATATATTTTCCTTTTCCTGATAAAAGTATATTATATATTTTTGATGCTCGAAATTTTTGATCTTCTATAAAAGATGTAAAAAAATATAATATTTTTTTTAATTTAAAATATTTTTTTTCCTTTTCTTTTACTTACGAAGACTATCCAAACAAGGATAATGTTTTCCTTTCCTTCCCTTTTTTTTCTTTCCTTATCTTTCTTTCCCTTTCCTTCCCTTATAAGGGCTATCCAAACAAAGCCTTATAGAGGAAATGTAAAAACACGCTCATAAATTTTCTATGCCGAAGTTTTTCTGCATTAAAATTATTATATGCGAACCGCTAAGGTGGCATCCCGGTCGCAGGTTCGAGTAATGGTCTCGTGGATGACTCGAATTAATTCTGAAGCCTGTCATCGTATAATCTGCATAAAAAAATAAATACGGAGATAACCATGGATTAAGCTTCTATTCAATAGGAAGGATGGATTGCGAAAATAAATAAATAAATGAATCTTTTATTATTTTATTAATTATTTGATAAAATATAAAAGGATGGATGAAAATGATTCTCTTCTTAATTTGGTATAAAAAGAATGAAAAAGATGATAGATGATATTCATATAAAAAAATATGAACTTCTAAAAAAACTATTTATTTATAAAAAATTATTCATCACTATAATAATTTATTATTCATAAATTCCATCAATTAACGATACAAATTTATGAATTCAGGTGAATGGACGATTCATCCTTTTTATTCACCTTCTCTAGCATTGTCTGAACTACATGATGGATCGGAACCATCCACCTTCAAATCCCATCCATCTTTCATCTCAGCCAAACACAGCCCAAGATACAGATATCAAGGAGCATGCACATAAACGCTTTGTACAGTATCTGCATGGGTATTATATGCGCATATATGTATATAATAGCATAAACTTTTTATGTGTAATAAAGGTATAGATATATTTCAACAATTTTCCTCGATCTCGGTTCACAATGGTCAGCATACTTCTTTCTGGTTTAATTCCTGGATTACCGAGCAAACTCTCTATATCAAATTTTCTTTACCGTTATTCTTTGCTGTAAAGAAGACATGTTCAGTAGCTAAAATTTTATAATTCGTTTCATCCCCGATAATCCTTAATCATTCTTTACCTTCATCTACATGCTCGGGTCTTTGTTTGCTAAACTCGATCACGAACAACTTTCTACTCCTACCTGAACAGGACAGGCGCCTTTGGAAATGTCATCGATCCCACGATTACAATGCGAGTCGATGTTACAACTTCATAATTTTGCTCCATGGTACGGAAGTTTCCGATCTCAGAGAAAGCAAAAAAAAAATTTATTTGATTATCATACAATAATAATTTTTTTAATAAAATTGAATTTTTAATTTATAAATCTAGAATAAATACAACGAAAATCACCGGTCAAAAAGATATTTCTATAAAAAAAAAAAAAAAAAGAGAAAGGAAAATCTCTCCCATGCAAGATCAAAGAACAAAGTTTTTAACAAGGGTATCAAGAGCGATGTACCGTGCCCCCTCTGTTCTACGTACCCATTTCGAGAACGTTGATCATCTACTGCTACAATGCAAAGCTTCAAAAAATATTTGGGGAATTATCTTTGCTACTTCCTGAATCCCTACCTCAGGGAGTGTTTTAGATTATTGGATGAAGTGGAATGAATTTAGAAAGAACGTAACGATAGGTTATTCAGGTTTGAAGCTATGTCGCGTGGTATGCTCTTTTGAAAAAAATTCTATTACTTCTACGGATTGGATCCCCACCTCCCAGTGTGGTGAAATCGGTAAATTCATTGCAGACATCTCCTATGGATTTCACGATGCCACGACAAGATCGGCTAGCACCGATGAAGAAACTAATTGGAACAATCTCTTCATTTAAGCCAAGCAAATGCTGGAGGCTAATCTGACGAGCAGAGGAGGATGGAAGACATGAGGGAGATGGTGGTCATCGGAGCATATTCCTTGCTCTTGCCATCTTGTTCGCCTGATTCCCTTCCTTCTCGGAAGAGAATCTGGATTTCTTTGCTTACTTGTAATTATTTTTCTTGCCTGTACGTAATATTTAATAAAAGGTAGATGGTTGTGCTTGTAGCCTTCATCATCCTTTAAAAAAAAAATTTCCTGTGTAATAAATTTGCATAGAAAGTGCCATGCGGACAAAATAGAGAGCCAACGACCATTCGCATAAAAGTTTTTATGTAGATGCAAGTCGCACAGATATTAACGTGCAAACTTCCTGGAGTTAGCGCATAAAATTAGTATGAAGTGTGACTCTGCATAGAAATAATATGCAAACAACTTTAATGCTGCGCATAAATTGTCCGAGCAGATGAGCATCTGCGTAGAACGTTTATGCGGACACATGGGTGTAGTTGCATAAAATTTCTATACATCGTAAATACATAGGGAAATTTATATGTTGACTTCATCGAACATCAGCACGGGCATGCACATAATATAAAAAAAAAAAATTATAAAAACATCCCGCCAACTTTACCTCAATTTTATATACACTCCCTCGACTTTAAAATGTCTCGAATAGATCCTTCAAATTAATAAATTGTATCAATGTGACCCTTCCATCCATTTAACTACTAACATCGTTGTATTGTCCTTCAAAAAGATGAAAATACACATCCCTATTCGATCCTCGATAAATCGATTTTCCATTCCTCCTCTCTCCGTAAACCCTAATCTCTTGTCCTATCCTCTTTTGTCCAATCTAATCCCGATACCGGAGAAGAGAATTCTCGAAACCAAATCTTAATGGTATCCAATCCCTATGGCTCTTCCTCCTTTTATCACCTCCTCCTCTCAAGCCTCATGGACCACCTCTAGCTCCGTCCCCCATACCTCGACACCAACTCTGTAATAACCCAGACATTGCCTAAACTAGCCTTGACTCGTGCGGGCTTGCATGTATTGAGGAGAAGAAGACTCCATGGAGTCCTCTTCCTCTTCCAACTCCGATGGGCATGAGAATTCTAATATGGTTCCAATTACTAGGTAAAAACCCTAAATTTCATCTATAAATAGTAGCCCTCTTCCTCTCTTTGACTCCTCAAACAAAATCACAAACCAACACCGTCGACTCAAGCTTTCTTCATAATTTTATTCTTAGTGTTTCGTTGAGAAAGATCACCGGAATAACTATTTTGGCCTTGTTGGATTCCGGTAAGGAATTCAACGAGTCTTCTTCCCTATTTTGATTTTCCTTTTTCTTTTGATCCACTAACCACTGGTGATGGGGCAGTCACCGAAGTGGTCTCCCTATCATCGAAGCCGTTGCTGGTGGCTAACCCAAGGACCTCCCCACCATCGTGAACGGGAGAGAAGAGGAAAGGGGGAGTCCCCTATTTGGCTAAGTGGAAGAAGAGGAGAAGAGAAGAAAAGAAAAGAAGAAGAGAGGAGAAAAAAAGGAAAGAGAAAAAGGAAAGAGAAGAGAAAAAGAAAAGAAGAGAGAAAAAGAAAAAAAAAAAGAAAAAGAAAAAGAAAGAAAAAAGAAAAGAAAAGAAAAGGAAGATGAGAGAGAATATGAGGAGAAGAAGAAGAGAGAGAAAGAAGAGTAAAAAAGAGAGAAAGAAAGAATAGAGAGAAAGAGGAGAGAGAAAAAAGGGAGATAAATAAATAAATATTGAAAAAAGAGATCCAAAAAGTTTTTCTCTCAAGAAAATTATGAAGTAAGGATATCAGCGGGTGGATCACTGATAAAATTCGGGTAAAAAATTTTGGATTAAGAATTGCTATAGAATTATTTATTAATATCAAAATTATTATTATAGAAAGATAGCCTTCTAAGCAGAAGGACGTTGAGCGAGCTCCGGGTAAGGACTGATATCGGGTATACTTAGTTTGTCTCTAGTGAAGTAAAGATTTATGGACATAATCACCAGTTTATAAATATGTTTTACATGGCATGATTTTAATCCTTGGATAAGAATATTGACCTGCATGATTGTTTATGCATTGTATACTTTGATTTTTCATGATAGACATTTGTGATTGTCGTATCATTATTTATATTTTCTGTATGTTATGTTCAGACAAACAAAATTATTTTTGGATGATTTAGATTATGATACTGGTTATTGGAAATCTTGAAATAACATAATTTAACAACATGATGTGAATTGATAATGTGATAATAAAAAAAATGAGGTGTTTGGACTAGCCACACCATGGGACGGACCGTGGTTACTAAGATTGCCGGTCACAGGCTGAAGTATGATATCGAGATTGCCAGTCACAGACTGAAGTATAATACTGAGATTGCCAATCACAGGCTAGAGTGTGACAATGAGATTTCTCGTCATAGGTTGAAGTGTGATAATAAGTTTGCTAGTCATAGACTGAAGTGTGATACTGAGATTGCTGGTCATGGACTGGAGTATGACCATGATTAGTTCAGACCCTAAAGAAAAAGGATGACTAAATTGAAACATAAAAAGGAACATGATTTTACTAAAAGTTTTGTTATATATGGTAATTGAGTTGTTTTGATTACATGATATGATATACCATTTGTAACAACTGCGAAAAAAAAATAGAAAGAAGCCCGGCCGGCCCACCTGACCGACCCGGCCCAGAGGCGAGCGCGGCCCAGTGCGAGCGGGCGCATTGGCGCGAGCAAGATGCGTGCGCATGGCGTGGGCGAACGAGTACAAGCGGGTGCGTGCGAGCGCAGGCATTCAAGTCTTTGGCCAGGTACCATTTATTCCTTTGATCAATTAGAAAAACTATTTATGGCTCATTTCAGGACTAGCAGAAGAATGCTGCACAACTCGGATAGCCTTTTCTTCATTTAGCAACAAAAAGGCAAAACTCTGAGAAACTATGTGGTCAGCTTCAATTCTGCTACACTCGAGATCCTAGATCTTAATGAACATGTTGTCATGTCTGCTATGAACAAAGGTCTTCGATCATCCAGATTTATTTTTTCTCTAAACAAAAAATTTTCTACTATGTACTCTAAATTATTAACATGCACACAAAAATATGTGCTAGCTGAGGAGCAAGCCATGGGTCGATGCCAAACGGAAGGAAAGATGGTCCCGAAGAAAAAGAACTAAAAGAACAAGGAGCTGCAACCTCCCAGCAATGTCGAACTAATCAACCAATGACCGTGTCAGGCCCAAAGATTGACCCATAAAAGGCCATAATAGGTCCGAAGGATACATAAAAGGCCATATCAAGTCCAAAAGTTGATGAGATGACAATTGATCAACTCTCTCTACAGATCTATTGGCCGACCAACTCATCAAACAAAGGCTCATCTTAAAGTCCAAAAGTTGACCAGCCGATGAGTGTTGCGATAAGCCGATCGGATTGACAAAATCCCAAAAACTATAATAGGCCCAAAGGATAAACAAAAGGCCATGTCAGGCCCAAAAGTTGATGAGATGACAATCGGCTGACTCTCTCTACAGATCTATTGGTCGACCAACTCATCAAACAAAGGCTCATCTTAAAGCCCAAAAGCTGACCAACCGATGAGTGTTGCGATAAGCCGATCAGATTAATAAAAGGTCAAAGGCCATAATAGGCCCGAAGGATAAACAAAAAGTCATGTTAGGCCCAAAAGTTGATGTGACGACAATCGGCCGACTCTCTTTATAGATCTATTGGCCGATCAACTCATAAAAGCCGACCAACTCATAAAGATCAACTCACCTCTATGTCAAAAGTCCGACCTCGGACCAACCCTACCTATAAAAAATATAGGTTGGACTGCCAATAGATAGATCGATGTCCAAACTTCGCCGACTAAAAAAAAGTTCAAATAAAGAGTTAGTTTAATCTACTGACTCAATCGGTAGGTCCGACAAATAAAGAGTTAGTCTAATCCACTGACTCAATCGGTATGTCCGATAAATAAAGAGTTGGTCTAATCTACTGACTCAATCGGTATTCTGATAAATAAAGAGTTGGTCTAATTCACTGATTCAATCGGTATATCTGACAAATAAAGAGTTGGTCTGATCCACTGACTTAATCGGTATGACCAATAATATCATAAAGGCCGACCAACTTCAAGAATAATGAAGATGGCAAGAAAAGAAGTAGTTGTTTTACCAGAATATCTGCCAACCGTTATAACAGGCTCGGGTTAGTTCTCAGAAATAACATCAAAACTAACTGCAAGAAGCCCTTTCAACTAAATTCTGTTAAGGCAAATGCCTATAAATACCGATAAGAGGAGACTTCTGAGGTAAGTGAAAAAAAAAAGGAAGAATAACTAGCTGAAGTATTCTCTCATTTCTGTCCATTTTCTCCGAGATTCTATATATGTGACTTGAACCCTTGCCGAGTTAAGCATCGGAGTATCTCCCATCAGAAATCCTTCGATAAGTGGATTTGTTTTACAGGTTCCTGCAAGAAGTGTGATTGGACAGATCTTGACGGTGCATTCGGCGACAACAATGCCCTTCTAGATGATTTGTGTGATTGTAATTTGGCCATCCTAATGCAACCCAAACTAAAAAAGCCACATTTTATGAGTAGGACAAACGTTCTCCAAGAACTCCAGAGCACAGAGCCGCCATATCACCCCCATTAACAATAACTACAGACTGCGGTAGATACTTGTGTCTAAATCCATAATATCACCAACATAAGTCATCAACAGAGAACGTGGGGGATCAAGGTATTCCATCATATGTACCCTCCAAGTGCCTGATTATTCTTCTCCCTAGTGTGATCATGTGCTGGATGAGAAAAGGGAGATCGCCCCTAGTTATACTAACGCAGGAAAGCAGGAGACCTTGCATCTACCAATGCAAGATAAGCCCTCAACGGGAAAGCCATGAGTCCAGCGTATTAATTCAGGGTGCTTTGCTTTACGGTGTTGACCATGCATTGCATGCAACGGTTCCAGTACCAATATTGACAGTAAACTGTTTGCTTTGCTTTAATTTCTAATCTACTATACTGTAACATCTGCAACCACTCTTACTGCTGGATTGCTCTCTTGATAAATTGGATAATTATCACTATCCTTGTTATCACAAACAAACATATTACCTTCACACGTATAGTAGTCGATCCTGTCTTCAAGTACTCCACTTGGAACGAAGAACCTTCGTCACAGGCAGGAATACATTAGAAAACGTTCTGGTTGGCAAAGGAGGTCTGCCACTCTCGGGCGGGCAGGGCACCTAATATTAAGGCTTTGATATCAATCAATGTTGATAGCCCGATGATTTTTATTGGATTCTTTTGGTTCCTGACCAAATGTGGTCTTATCATTCCTTACCATATGTCCCTTTCCTCCTGAATCATTAATTCCATGATGATATAAAGTTGCAAAGTGGGCTTCCCTCCCTTCGCACCAAAAGAACGAAATAAAAGACATCCGATCACTTTATTCATGACAAAAATGTGAAGCAGGTCACGCAAAGCCAAGCAATCCTTGTGTTGATTCATGCATATCATCTTTAAAGTCACAGTTTCAATCCTTGCATATATAATTAAAATTCCAAAATCACCCCAAACAATTATCTCAAACCAGGAAAAAAAAAAAAAAAAAAAAAAGTTAGATCTCCGAACTCCTTGTTATGTGTTAAGATGTAATCATACAAAATTTTATTTCCAGCAATAAAAATCTATTCCGTAGATATAAATCAAAGGGAGAGATTTCCCGTGAAGACAGTATGCCATGTATAGAATCACTCTTGTGTATTGAACGATGAAGGTTGCCGTGACCGATCCATTTATGTAGTAACCGCTAAGACGGTAGCCTGATTGGCAAAGGCCTTGTCTCATTATCGACAGGTCGGCAGTTCGAAACATGATCCCGCGGATGACTTGATTAAATTCAGGATTTTCCTGGAGCCCTCGACAGTTGGCGTGAGTGAGAGGTCAGGGTTTTCTCCTTTATCCCCGATCATCACCCGATCTACTGGCCAACATCTTAGTGGTGTCAGGTTGGCGTACTCATCATTAGGTGGCAAGAGGCTACGCAAATCTAGTGGTGTCATGTTGACGTACTCATCATTAGATGGTGAGAGGCTGCACGAATCTGAACACCTCGTATCAAACATTACCTGACCAGATGGAGGCCTATGAGGATAGCTACACCGGAATTTATCTCCCTATTCTTTTGCCTTATCAAAAAAAAAAAAAAACTTACCAGAGAGATATCAACTATATTGACATACTCATCATTAGGTGGCAAGAGGCTGCGCGAATCTGAGCATCTCGTATCGAACATTACCTGGCGGGATGGGGGCCTGCAGGATAGCTACACCGAGATTTATCCCCTGTCATTTTGCCTTATCAAAAAAAAAAAAAACACTTACCGAAGAGATACCAACTATATTTTCCTTCACCAATATTATTATTATATGTGATCTATGCACTCAAAATGGGTTATCCTGCATGATACCGACGATCCAATAAGAGCCCAAGACATATCCTGGAGCGATGAGATAAAACAAATGCCCAGCATCCATATCTTTGGTAGCTTGATGGAACTCTTGCAAAGACCTGTCACCAATGCCTTGCTTCGAAGATCTCAACCGGCTCACCTGAGACCACCAACGTTTCCCAACTCTAGCTTTGCAGCCTAAGCAAGCTCATATCCCAGTAATAATAGATTAGCGCTAGAAGGACTACTCATAGCTTGCGACTGAGGTCTTAGGCTCTTTTTCTGTTTATTATGCAAGTAGGAAAAGTAGGAAGATTCGACAGGCCATGGTGGTGCCATCTAGCACTCTTTTGGAGGCCCAGGTGGAATTTATTAATCCTGGCCAGAGTTGCCTGTGCCCAAAAGCTACGGAGATACCAGTTACCTCTGTCGTCACTACAAAGTAGTTGTAGCAGGTTCAAATGCTAATCACCATAGTATAAAGCTTGTAGCAAGTGGCTCACTAACTAATTAACCATGGTGCTAGGTGATTGCCCGACCTCGATATTTTCATATCTTCCACCTCCTTTAAGTAGCTCGAGGAGGAACTATCAATCCCACCCCACCAGCATGGAAGAAGGCCCCAGATCCCCCAACTTGTCCATCGAGGCCTGAAACAAGTTTCCGCTTATCATCGCTCTCAACCATCAAGTTTGCGAAAGGCAACCCCGATAATTGCTCTCACCCAAAAAGCAACAGGCAAGGTAAGGAATGCAAATCCTCTCATCCATCCTCCCATTCATCAGCTTCTTCTTTAGGCTCCTTCTGATCATCTTCTTCTTTAGGCTCCTTCGCGAGCAGATCTCTATTCTACCCAGAGAGGAGTCCAAGCATCGAGGCAAGTTAGATCAGTAGCTTCAAGTGGTGGAGAGCTACCTATTGGAAGGGTGATAGGCACATTCACATAGATTGATGGTAATTTGGATAGCTCTAAGATATATATGAAGAATACAATGTTCAAGGTAATACTTAGAGAGTGGAGGAAAATAACATTTCTATTATAAACTTACAAAACGCTCTACTCATAATGGACTCAATACATTTTGTCCTATTTATAGATACATAAGGATGACTTTTAATTTATCTTTGTGAATACAAACAACCCTTGATCTTCCAATGACTCTTAGTTTCCTTCTTGACTCTTAAAATCCCGCAAATCTTTAGATTTTTAGACTTCTAACCATAACTCTTAGATTTTCACAATTCTTTAGACTTTTAGACTTTCCAACCATAACTCTTAGACTTCCTACGTTAACTCTTTGATTTAAGAGTTGCATATTGATTATCACAAACTATTAAATACTAAACTTTTGATTTTTTCAACATATTAAATATTGACATTAATTACAATTTACTTTCAACATTATCCTCCCTTAATTTATAATTTTTTTTAATATCTTCAATCATTAACTTGGACCACAATTAAGAAGAAAATTCTATCCAGTGCAAGCTCTTCTTTTTAATATATGAGAATAAGTCCCTGCATCTTCTTCAATCACTCTTTCTGCATATTCTATGATCATTCCTTTTTCCATCTTCAGCTTCAACTTATTTAATTCTTTGGTTACATCTTCATATATGTTCTTTATATCTTCATAGTTCTCATGTAGATCTTGCATAGATATCTTGATTTCTTCTATTTTCTAAAAATGAACATCTTTAACAATAATGTTATAAATACCTTTTGAATAGATAATTGCTTGCAATGCTACATCATTTTCAGCTTCTTTTTTTTATAGCAGTTACACGACCTTCAATCATCGGTCTCCTACTTGTATCTTCAAACTCAACTGTTGTCATAAAAGATCATTGACTGATCTGGTCCAGATTTTTCACAAATATACCTTGCTGACGAAAAATCTAGTTTCTCAAATATTTATTTAAGTATTGATTTGAATGGCACAATCACCACTATTGTCTTTTCATCATAGCCATTTTATCTTTAACCTCTGAAGACCGCTCTTGTCTTATTTTCCTTTTGCAAAGTCTTTTCTCTTAGACTTGCACACTTCTCTATGAGTTTCCTTCAACTCGGAGCTTAACACCTTGATGAAGGATATATTTCACGGCTTCACGATCAACTCCTTTAAGATCAACCTGGCTTCCACAATTGCTTCAAAATAAACTTAGCTATGATACCTGTTTTAGGATCGACCAAGCTATGATAGTCGCTTTAGGATCGACTTAGCTCTGATACCACTTATTGGAAGGGTGATGGGCACATTCACATACACTGATAGTAATTTGGATAGCTCTAAGATATATATGAAGAATACAATGCTCAAGATAATACTTGAAGAGTGGAGGAAGATAACATTTCTATTATAAACTCACAAAACACTCCACTCATAATGGACTCAATATATTTAGCCTTAGTTATAGATACATAAGGGTGACTTTCAGTCTACCCTCATGAATACAAGTAATCCTTGATCTTTCAATGACTCTTAGTTTTCTTTTTGATTCTTAGACTCCCACAGCTCTTTAGACTTTTAGACTTCTAACCATAACTCTTAGATTTTCACAACTCTTTAGACTTTTAGACTTTCCAACCATAACTCTTAGACTTCCTAAGTTAACTCTTTGATTTAAGAGTTACATATTGATTACCACAAACTATTGGATACTAAACTTTTGATTTTCTCAATATATTAAATATTTGACATTAATTACAAATTACTTCCAACACTATCTTTAAGTTCTTTGCTAGCATCGACTGGCTTCAAAGGGTGAGTCTTTGTTCACCATTCCCCATCTTTTCTCAATACATATCATAAGAGAGCCAATCCCTTGTCATTTCAAAGTGCCCTCAATAGAGACCTATGACGGCACCACCGATCCTTATAATCACTTGGAGTGCTTCTAGGCCCTTATGATGCTACAAGGAGCTTCGGACACCATGCTGTGCAAGCCCTTTCTCGTTACTCTCCAGGGTCTGCTCGAGACTATTATACTGGCTTTGGTCGGACTCCATCCATTCCTTCGAGAAGTTCGATCACCTATTTGTTACAAAATTCTAGAGCAGTAGAAAGCCAAGAATGGATACTGATTCGCTCTTCTCTATCCAACAAGAGGATGAAGAGTCTCTCTGAAGTTACATGAGTCACTTCAAGACAGCCATGTTGAAAGTCTACAACTTGGACCACTTGATTGTGATATCAACTATCAAAAAGAGGCTGAAGGCAATTAGCTTCTACTTCTTCCTATTAAAAAATCTTCTTATAATTTTGTTAAACTCCTCTTTCATGTCAACAAGTACATTAATGCCGAGAAGGGGATGGTGTTGAAATAAAAGGAGAATGTGGAGCAAAAAAGGGCTCAGGAGGATAACCCTACTCTCTAGCCAAAGAAATAGAAGAATGGTGGAAATCCTTCCTATCGATCTTGAAGCCCTCAGCACTCTGAGGTTTTCATGCCTTTGAATACTTCTTAAAGGCAAATCTTGATGCAAATCAAGAACTAGGACATAGTCCAATAGCTCGGGAAGATGAGTTGCCAGTCCAATAAGATTTGAAGAAGTTCTATCACTTCCACCAGGACTATGGGTATGACACCGAGAATTACTTATCTTTGGAAGGAGATAGAAGTCCTCATTCAACGAGACAACCTACGGACTTATATTGATAGCCCGAAAGATGCTGAAGCTTAGAGTCACGAGCTTTTACATATGCCATGTCATAGGTTGACAATAAACCCACTACCGGGGTCATCAACACCATTACCAGGGGATCGATGACTAGGGGCACGAGCTCGTTCATGTGAGGACTTATGCTTGCACAACCCAAATAGGGGCCCCTGCTTTTAAAAAGGCAAAAAGGAGGTCATCCCCTTCTTTGACACTAATATTGTAGGTATCCAAAATCCTCATGATGATGTTGTAGTTATTTTCATGACCATTGCAAATTATGATATAAATAAAATTTTGGTGGATAATGGAAGCACTATAAATATCTTTTTTTTATGATACCTTTTGCAAAATGAACATGTTTAAGGACTAACCCTAGAAGACCAATTCTTCTTTGGTTGGTTTCTTGGTGGATGCTATCCCCGTTGAAGGTATCATAACCTTGCTTGTGATTGTAGGACAAGTCCTGAGGTAGGCAACAATCATGCTTGGCTTCCTAATGGTGAGGGTAGTTTCAGCTTATAATGTAATATTAGGAAGGTTCAGCTTGAATGCTCTCTAAGCCATTATCTCAACTTACCACCTGCTAATGAGGTTCCTACTGCTCAAAGAGTAAGCAAAGTCTGAGGTGACCAAGCTCTCACAAGATAGTGCCAAGTCATCACTTTCAAAGGTAAGAAGCCAAAGGAGACCCTGCCTATTAAAAGCTTTGATATTCATGATGAGTAGAGGTAGTGGCTTAGAGAGCTGCCCAATTGTTTATCTTAATCCCCCTGCATGAATATGATCCAAGTAAAATGGTTTAGATTGGAACTATACAAGACGAAGCCTCCCGAGCTAGATTTCTCAACTTCTTAAGGGATAATGCCAATGTCTTTGCATGGTTTGCCTCAGACATATCTGGCATTAACCTAGGGTCATATAGTTCACTGATTGCATATTGACCCCTATATCAACTATGTGGTAAAAGAAGCGGAGTTTCACCCCCGAGCTTCAGGAAGCTCCTAGCGGCAAATTTCATCTACGAGGTGGACTATCCCAAGTGGACGGTAAATATTAGCCTTTTCCAAAAGATGAATGACAAATGTCAAATATATATATATATAGACTTGCTGATTTAAATAAATCTTGCTTGAAAGATAGTTTTCTTTTATTCATGATAGATCAGCTTGTCGATGCAACTCAGAATATCAAATGCTTAGCTTCATGGATGCCTTCTCTGAATATAACCAAATCTAGATATCACCTAAAGATGAGGAGAAGACATCATTTATCACTAATCGAGGGTTATATTGTTACAAAATTATGCCCTTCGGCCTGAAGAATGAGGGAGCCACCTACCAACATCTCACCAACAAAATCTTTAAAGATCAAATTGGTACCAAAATAACCCCCTCCTCTACCACCATGAAAGGATCTTCCTCCACACCCTTTATTGAAGCCAATTTTATTGCTCGACTCACCAAATCATCTCACATCTTTTTCTTTAAACAATTGTAACCTACTATGGAATACATTATCTTCTAAGTTGTTTTCATATTATTTCATCCTGTCTTCATGAGAATATAAACAACCAAACAATTTAGCAACTCTCAGTTCTCCTAAATTCTTTGACTCTTCAATTGTAGCCACCATTATCATATTTCTTAGGCAAACTCCTAATTAAGAATTTTTTCAACCACCTTTTGCTTTGGCAAGTCCTTACCATATTTTCTTATTTGATTCACAACCTCCAACATGTTAATAGCATGCAAGGACTTATTATGTTTTATAAACATACCCTCCAATTTGCGATGAAGAGTTTGTAGTTTGACTGTCAATACTTTCGTACTACCTTGGTATGTAGAGCATCTCAAGCATCTTTTGACTTTGTAATTGCCTCAATGCAAGAAAAAATCATGTCATATATAGCTTGCTAGATAAAGAAGAAGGCTTTAGCATCCTTTTTACAAATGTCTCTAAGTGCATCATGTGCTACACCAGTATCTATCTATTTGTTCTCTACCAAGTCCCATAGGTCTTAGGAAATAAATAAAGTCTTCATCTTCGTACTCCAAAGAAAAAATCACATCATCTACATCTTGCTGGATAAAAAAAAGGGTTTTAGCATCCTTTTTATTAATATCTCTAAATGCATCACGTGCTACACCAGTTTCTACACATCTATTCTCGACCAAGGTCCCATAGGCCTTGGCAAATAAACAAAGTCTTCATCTTCGTACTTCAAACTTCATACCTATAGCCTTGAAACAATGAGGTTGATAGCATTGAAGGATTGACACCAATGTTGGTTGCCATCTACCTCAAACCACTCTCTACACTCACTTGTCTTAGTAAGCCAATAATATTTAAAGAAGAAATATATAATGAAATGCTTGCTACAAAAGAAACTTCATGTTCTATTGAATGGAGGACTATATTTTATACACACCAAAACCAAATTATAACTGAATTTCTTAAAACTAGGAGTCCACTAATACACGACTCAACAAATCTCTGAAAATCAACAACTAATTAACCATAACACCATAACAAATAAGACTCCACTTAACAACAAAGATTTGACTCAATTAAAAGCTAAACATGACATAATAAATACATGAATTTAAGTAAAACAAACTTAATTAGCAATCTAAACTAATCCTACATTAGTTATTAACAAAAGAGCCCAATTACCATCCATTAGGCATTAGAGGCAAATTGGGTAAGACAAAGCTGATACCACTACAATGACTCAGCAACAACATTCATAATAGGAAGTCTCAGGTTGGCCTTTAGGGCTTCTTCATACAAGGCAACTTGGTTTCCTCGGGATGAGTTGTTGGGATAGTGGAGCCTGATCCATTTCCTTGATCCAAAGTCTTATATATGTGCACTACAGTTGATTCCCTTGTGATAGAGTTGTTAGGATAGTGGTACATCTATGGATGGTTGTGATTTTCTTATTCTGTCTCATTGAAATGAAAACAAGGGGTGTCATAATTTTTACTTTGATAAGGACTCCAAAATGCTATAATATGTGGACTAAAGAAGGAAACAAGAGTCCAACTCAAATCTCTATGGCATGGATGTTAAAAAAAGAAAAAAATAAGAGATGCCACCTAGACTCCCAGAGGAATCGTGCACCCATCATCTAAAGGAGGAAAGAAGCGTAGTGCCACATCATTCAAAGGAGGTGGCACCGCATTATTCTAAAGAGGAAAGAGAGAGTGGCTTCAAACCCTAGGGTGCCATATATATAATCATGATCAAATCCTAGAGTGGGTGAATTAATTCAAGAGACAACCAATTTTGAGATTCAAGAGAAGTGTAAGATCCTAAAAGCTTCTTCCAAGAGAAAGAGGAGGTGTGGGATCCTTGGAGGGGTCATCTAGAGAGGCGTGATCATCATCCAAAGGGCTGCATTGCTTCCAGAATAGAGGAAAAAAGATATTCTTCTTTTTTTTTTCTTTTCTTGTATTACTTCTATAAATTTCTTGTGATTATATAAGGAAAAAATATTATTCTGTATGGCCATGGACATAGGAGCAGAGACTCTGAACCATGTATATCTTTATATTTATATTTTTGTGCATATTTATCTCCTATTTGTAATGCTTTCCCTCTTCTCCTATAACTCTTGTGTATCTGTTGTGCACATTATTTTCCAACATATGTTATCCTGTAAGAGAGGCTAGGTGCATACTTCAAGGACTACACTATCAAGAATCCTATATGCATCCTGGATTCACTTAAGGTCATCTTCATCTAAGATGGTTTTCATGGCATTCGAACTCTAATGACCACTAGGCATATCCATGGTAAGATCCTCAGAAGCCATGAAAAATGAAAAAAAAGAGTTAGGAAGACTAAAAAGGAGAAAGCTCTAAAAAGAAGAAAATAAAAAACAAGGAGAATAGACCCACCAAAAGCTCTAAACACAAGAAGGAGGTAGTGATGACTATGGCATTCCCTACCTTAACAACACCAGTCTTCTCCTAACAATAAGAGGAAAAGCATGGGGGTGATGTGCACGCTTTCCCTGTGCTATTTATAGTTAAGGCTGCAAATGGGTTGGGTCGATCCATGACCCGACCCGACCCGAGCTAGTTAAACCCGATCCAGACTCATTTAAAAGATCCATGGATTTGGATCGGATTTAAAAATTAGATCCGTTCATTTTTTGGATCGGGTCTAGATTTACTAAATTTGGACCTGATCCGATCTGACCCGATCTATAAATATTTTTGGATTAATTTGGATCTCAGATATATAACCCGATCTAACCCGACCCGACCCGAACCCAAATATAGGACCCGAATCTTTTTTAAATATATTATTTATAATATATTGCCCAGTTTAATGCTTAACATATTAATAATAAATTGTAATGGGCTAATGGTTACTGGGTTTTTGGCTTGGGCCAAACCCATCGCCCATGGCCCACCCCAACTCTGTGTAAGGCTAAGAGTTAAGACTCTAAAAGGCACCGAGGCGCCGAGCTTTTGCCTTCTCGAGTCATTTTAGCCCTAATCCCATTTTCTATTCATTCCGCCTTCACATCTCCGTCGATCTCCCTCCCTCCTCCAGTCTTCCCGTCGCTAGATCTCTCCCTTCATCTGATCTATCCTAGTCTGGTGGTCGATGAAAAAGTTCCTTCTCGAGGCTTGGTGCTCGGTGCTCGGCGAGAAGAACTTCGGTGATAAAATCTTAGAAAGGAAGCCCCAAAGCCTTCACCATTCGATCAAGCGAGTTCTTCTTCTGATCTTTTTTCCATAGTTTATTTAGCCTCCTTGATTTCTCTTTCCAGAGCTTTTACTCTCCACATTTCGAGTTTTAGGGTTTTGTTTCCCTTTGTTTTAGGGTTCTTGATGTGAAACTCTGGTTACCATTGCCATATCTCCTTATTTGTTCGATCGATCTCAGTCCGGTAAACAGTAACGATGGCCGGCAAGGAGGAGAGTACGTGGTTAATCGGTGATAGTCTCTGTCTATCTGATTAGTGCCTTCTTTCTTTTCCCTTTCTTTTGAAGATGTATTTCTAAGAAGAAGGATTTAGTTCGTGCATTGTGAAATGAAGTTATCAGAGAGGAGATTAGACATATTACTTAAAAGACACAAAAATCATTTCAGATTTATGGTGGAAAGTTTAAGCAGTAAGGCAATTTTCCTTCTTATCCAGTTTAATGAATTTCTCAGAATTGGCATATGGTTTTTTTATTGACATTGGGGAAAACATGTGATAAAATGACATGAGAAATAAGAAATTATATGTTGGCTTGAAAGGGTGAAGTCAAGATTTATATTATGAACATATGGGACATGTATGAGGGATAAGGATGAGATGGACTAGTGACACTGACATCCAGTTGTAGTTAGAGCATGCCTACAGTCAGCTTTATGTACTTATATTTTTTTTGCTTGGTATAGATGAATTTAATTTTAATATGCATCTTATGTTTTATCCTGCTATTTATACAATATTGATCATGAAATAAGAATATGTCTGGATGCTGAAGTCACTACAATAAGCATTAGACCACAAGGGCCAAAAAATAATTGACATAGAACAAAATATAGTATAATTCTGATGCTATATAATTTGTAAATTTGACCCTTCTAAAAATTGATGAGCTTGAATATATTAGTAGGAAAGGATTCTAGGAGTATAGAAACATCTACTAGAATTGAGGCTACCCTGATGAGTGGGAGATGCCTTTCACATATTACTTATTGACTTGTGTGCTCAACTCCTCATCTCTTAAGTGTTCAACTTAATTTGTCTATGTAGTTAATGGATCTCTATTGTTATAGTATTTATTTATATTTTATTGATGCAGTGAGATTCATAGAATTTATTTGAATTTATATTTCTATCTTGTTTAGTTGCAATTAATGCTTATATATTTTTATTTAATTTGATATGAAATAGGTTTATGTCTGTGATGGGTAGTAATGAAAATACAATAGAAGTTTTAAGTAGACTGGGTTGTAGTAGTTCGCAACCGGTAGACCCCTCTAATACAGATAGCTCTAAGTTGAGCAAGAAAAGGAGATCGGAGATATGGAATCATTATTCTGAGATAGAAAATCAAAAAGATAAAGCTAAATACAATTATTGTCATGCAGTTTTTTTAGCTGATTCTAAAAATGGAATAAGTCATCTTTACAAACATACAAAGAATTGTAAGTCAAAAAAAAAATCTTAATAAGAGACAAAAATAATTAATTGGTAATGTAACATCCAAAGATGGTGTTGCATTGAATGAGTTAACTCCCTATTCATTTGATCAAGAGAAAAGCCATGAAGACCTTGCAAGAATGATAATTCTACAAGAGATGCCATTTACAACAGTTGAACATCCAGCTTTTCGGATATTTGTTATAAATCTTAAACCTGAATTTCATGTTATTTCAAGGACAATATTGGTATTCGATTGCTTGAAAGTATATGAAAGGGAAAAAAGAAGACTATATGAGTTGTTTAATGCAAATTGTGGAAGAATTAGCTTAACATCTGATATGTGGACATCAAATCAAACATTAGGATACATGTGCCTGACTACACATTACATCACTAATTATTGGAAACTTAAAAAGCATATTATCAATTTTAAGATGATGCCTTCACCATATACAGGCTTAGTCATTAGTGATTGTATTGCAAGCTGCATTTCATCTTGGAATATTGAAAAAGGTTAGGTTCAATCACCCTTGATAATTTGTCAGCAAACACAGTTGTGGCTACGGACCTTCAAAGGCAATTTAGAAGAGACTTACTTTTGGATGGCAAGTTTTTTCATATACGTTGTTGTGCATACATTCTTAATTTGATTGTGAAGGATGGCTTGAAGGCAGTGGAAGGTGCTATTATTAGAATTCGGGAGGCTGTTAAATTTATAAAGTCATCTCAAGCAAGATTGGAAATTGTTAGACAATTAAAAATGAATGGTAAGAAAAGGATATGCATAGATGTACCTACTCGTTGGAATTCTACGTATCTCATGTTAAATGATGCTATACAATTTAAGGATGTGTTTGTACAACTTGAGGTTTGGTATCCTAATTTTGAAAATGCTCCAATTAAGAAAGATTGGTCTCAAGGTACCATTATTTGCAACTTTTTGAAGGTTTTTCATCATATAACTGAATTATTTTCACAAACAAAAAGCGCAGCTTCAAATTTATTTTTCTATGAAATTTGGAGAATACAAATACTTCTCATTCAAGAATCTCAAAGTTCAAATGCAGTTATGATGATGGCCTTAAAAATACAAGAAAAATTTGATAAGTATTGGAAAAGTTGCTCTCACATTCTTACCATAGGGGTTATTCTTGATCCAAGACATAAGATGAAGCTTATTAAGTATTGCTTTCAGAAAATCTATTATAATGGTGATCGTACTTCAATTGAGATCAATAAAGTACATGATGTTATTCAAAGTCATTATGATCATTATATAATTTTAGATGGTGCATATGACTCTCATATTCAAATGGAGGAGATGGGGTCTACATCTCAAGGTAGAGGAGATGAGAGTTTTTTCATGCAAGATTATAAAGAATTTATCCAAGAAGAAGAAGTTGCGTAACCATCTAAGTCAGAATTAGAGATCTATTTAGAAGAAAATGTACTTTATGATCTTTAATTTATATATGTGTATTAAAATATAGTTCAATATTAGTAATAAAATAACTTGCAATATATCTTATTTTTTAAACAGGATCATCCTTTAGGTGATCAGAATCTTGTCATTCTAGATTATTGAAAAATTAATGAATCAAAATATCTAATATTGTCTAAGATGGTCCGTGATATATTAGCAATTTGAGTATCTACCGTTGCATCCGAGTCTGCCTTCAGCACCACCGGAAGGGTTTTGGATGATTTTCGTATTAGCCTATCTCCTAATAGGGTTGAGGCATTAATATACATCCAAGATTGGCTTCGAGATACCTTGCCTCATCTTACAGGTTTAATTTTTAGAATATTCATAAATTTTATTATATACTAGACTACTAGGGCATTCTAGAATTTATAATTTATAATTTTTTTAATTTTTTTATATGTAGATGGCCCACCTTCTCATACGAACTACAAGATTGAAGATTATGAAACAGCTATTATTATTGATATTGATGGTTAGCTTATCCTAGTAATAATCTTTCTCCTTGTTATATTTACATTATTTACTTTTATATTATTGTTATTGATATTGAGAACTTTTTTGCAGTTACCTCGCTTTTTACATTGCCACTACGGTTTATCTTTTGGTTTTTATGATGCTAGGATAAAAGCATATGGTAAGCTTTTCTCCCTCAAGATGCCACCATGCTCTTTTGCTCCATCTACAAATTTAGATGTAACTCTAGAACGATCAATTGCAGTTTTTGAATTTTTCATGTATTGCTATATATGAGTATGGTTAATGACAGATAATAGTATTGTGGCTACTGTAAGTTTATTGCCAATTTTAGTATTCTGAGTTTTTATGATAATTCCAAAGAGTTTATTGTTAATGAGGCTCCTATTAATGAGGTAACTGCTACATGCCTTGATGTTTTTCTATTTGATCTCACCGCCTAATTTCTTTATTTCTTTGGTTTGTGTTCTAACTTTTTTTTTTTAAAGAAAAAAAGTAGGATCTAAAATTATCATAACTTCTGTCAGGCATGATTTCCATCTGCATTTGTCTTGTGTTACTTTTTTCATATTTTCCTGTAATGTCCACCAGTCCAAGAAAAAGGAGAAAAGAAAAGGATTCTTGAAACCCAGGCTCGATGAAAGCCTCCATGATAGCTCACTTAAATCATGATTATTCTTTCAGGATAGATTAGTGATAAATGCACTCAAATTTTGGATGTACTCATGTACTAATGGACTGGCTTCTATGCTATGGAGTACTAGTCCTGTTGTTTTCAAGAAAAGTCACTTATGTTACCAATCATTTTTGAGTTCTTTATGTGGTTTTGAGGGTTTCCTTTTCAATTCTACTCTAGTAAGTTAGTTTGACCCTAGTAAAATAACTTGTCATAGTTCAGAGAAAAATGAGTTCTGAAAATGTAGTGTTTCTTCAAACCTTCTATGTATTTTTTGGCTCATTCATTTTTTATCATGGTTTGTAGTCAGTGGACTATGACTAATCACTAACTCCCTGTTATCACTTAATGTTATTTATGAATCAGTGGCTTAGTTATTATCTTTATATGGAATCATGATTTTTGATTGATAAATTGATGGGATGCTTCTGTAATGATGTATCCTGTGTTAGAAATTTGCAAAAATTAAGATTCTAAGCTTGCAATATTAAAGAGATAGAGAGAGAGAGGAAGATGAAGAGGAGAAACATGGCTTTACACAGAACTGGTAGGTTTGGAATGGCCAATCAAAATATATAAAGCTTAGATTAGAAATTTGCCAAATCAGTCGAAATATACAAGGAATTGGTAATTATGCCTATATAGGTAGACAGTTAGAGTAGCTTATGAACTTTACATTTGATATTCCAAAACTAAATCATAATTAACAAATGGCTCATTTCTTGATAATCCCCATATTTAGCCACCTCTAAACCATTAGAATCCATGTATTTAATAATTCAACAACTAACCCTTCACTTTAAATATTAACTGAACATTTTGAAAGATTCAAAAACACTATCAAATGACTTGGCTTGATTGCCAGCCTTGATGAAGGGCCTATTTACCAGGTTGACATCTGGGTTGAAATTTCTGACTTCAAGTATGCTTGAGAATGCTCATAACATACAATACCACTGGTCCAGTTGATGAATTTTACTACATGATATAGCTATCACCTGAACTTGCGTTTGTATTTATTCTGCAGAAATATGCCAAACATGTGGGCTTGAAAAGGGACTTTCGTCTAGTTGTAAGAGGTGCAGCTCGTAACATGGCTGCCATCCTTAAAGGATCGTGTAAGCTTGATTGCTTTATACACAAAAACACTCTAATATACAATTGATATTCTGCTATGTTTTGTAGTTCATATCTGTGAAAGTCATTGATTTAAGGGTTCAGCCTGTGACATTGCAAAGAAAAAGTAATGAGTCAGAAGGAGCTTCTCTACTATGATGTCTTACAAGCGCTATCATATTGTAGTTTACTTTTAGCTATTCTGTACCAATGTTTTTCCTTCATATAGCCATCAAGTATATAAATGTTGAATGATGCATGCCATGGGGGACTTGACTTTCATCTCGAGTCCATGGGGAGTGAAGTGAAATATATCTTCGTCAATGATTGTCAGAATTGCAAGTACAAATCTATGTTTCCAGCAAGTTATGTTGTCGAACTTTCAATGTTATCTCGATCATAAGGGAATAAACAGGAAGTTTTATGGATTTTAGTTGTATTGGCTTTTCTTTTTCATTATTCACTGATCCTTGGTTTTATCTTTTTTTTCTCAAATTATCCTCTCCTTTTATAATCCATCTTCATTATCAATTCAAGTAAAATTTTGTGAATGGAACCATGACCCGACTCGACCCGAACTAGACCCGAACCAGACCCATATGTTATGGATTGGGGTTGGGTTATATATGGACCCGACCTGACCCGAATGACCCATTAGATCAATAATGTTGATTATGGACCTGACCCGACCTGACCCGAATGACCCATTAGATCAATAATGTTGATTATGGACCTGACCCGTTCTTTTATTAGATTGGATTTGGGTCCAATATCAAGACCCGATCAAGGAATCGGGTCGGGTTGGGATCAAGCATAACCCGATTCGACCCGATCCATTTACAACCCTATTTATAGTACCACTTGAAGGGTCAGACGGAAGCAGTAATTTGAATAAATGGTTTGATTGGCCTATACATATCAATCCTTCATTGGACATCTAGACATCACTCAAATTGCTATTATCAAAGTGTCTAGACATTGTGCCAAGAAGTCCACATGCCATGATGCCCCTTTAGAAAATAGAGGTGGGTGCACACCTTCTATAAATGTGGAGTATAAAAAGTTCTGGTTGTGGCCTAACGGGGCATCACCCAAATGGTGCATGACATCATGATCCCTTCTCTCACCATCTACTCTAGCTGAAGCAAAAGCATGCCTTGGCTCAGCTTCATCCATTCCTTCTCCAAAAAAGATCTCTATATATTTGTGTCAGCCTCGAGAAGATCGGGGCATGAAGTTCCAGCATCAACACCAATTGACGATGCCATGGCGAGTACTAGAGTTCTTCTACTTTCTTCGTCTAAGCCAAAATGTAATATCTCAATCTCAAAAGTGGGAGACAAGTGATACACCCCAAAATGGGTTATCCAGTATGACATTGACAATCCAAAGATAGCCCAACGTGTGTCCTAGATGGAGGGCAATGGAGAAATTGCCCAACATCCACCACATAGTCTTTTACAAACATGTTGGTGTACTTCTGGACTTTCTACCCACAAGACGATAAGTGGCCTGCCACTCGCTCCTCCACTAAGTGAGGTTTGCAAATCTCAACAATCTTAGGACATGCATGCCATTATTCCATGACAAATGGGATACATCTCTAAAGGCAACAACCACCTTTAACTATAAAATCTTTTTCTCAGACCCTCTAGGTAAGTGAACACTACCTTGCATACCTTCTTACAAGAGATAGACATATACATATTGGAATCCAGCTCCTCCATAGAACTCTAGCTAAGTCCCTTCTTCCATTCTCTACTCTCTTTTCCTTCACAACCACTAGCCTTCCACACATCATACTCTTCACCACCTCACCATCTCCTCTCCATTCATAGCTCAGATCTCTTCTATTTGCTTCCATAAAAGATTGATTTAAGTATCGAAAAGTCTACTATCGGGAATCTCTTAGCAAGAGAGTTTTTTTCTATATTTGATAATTTTGCATGACCAAAATGAAAAAACTCTTTCAGAGATTTGGTACCAGAATCCTGCTCCGAAGAACTTGACGGGCACACTGATGACCATTATTGCCGCCAAATCATCCTCCACCGGGCAATGGTAGTGCCTATGGATCTTCCGGTCTTCTTCAATGAGGGTAGAAAGTTGCTCTAGGTACTTCTCGAATGGAGACCTGCAAGAATAATCTCCCTTGACCGGTGGTTACTAACGAGGGACCCTCTAACGCTCAAGTCAATAGGAAAGTTTAGGCAACAACAGCCAGAGCTAAAAGCCATGATGATAAAAATACCAGAATGAGCGTATAGAGAGGGGTGTGAAGATGTACCTTTTGAAGATCCCCTCTTATCAATTTATAGAGTTACACGGGAGTAACTGAGTATTATTAGAGAGGTGGCCTCCTCTAACATGTGTAACGAATTCCTAGTGGGAGTCGGGTCTTGTCTCCTATATCTTTTTCTGCTGATATCCTTCTGTTAAGATGGTAGGTTCTCTTGGGATCATGCCTCCCATAATCTTATATACCACAATCTCTATTAGGACAACTATAATTTATTCATCTCTGCCTCTTACTCCAAGGTTGGTCTACTCGGCCAAAGCTGGTATGCTAGGCCAAGGCTGCTCATAATTGATCACAGGTACTCGATCAAAGTTACTCAGCTAAAGAGGTACTCATACTCAACTATAGGTACTTATACTCGCCATAGATACTCGACTAAAGTTGCTCAGCCAAGGAGGTACTCATACTCCGCCACAAGTACTCAGCCAAGAAGGTACTCATACTCGGTCATAGGTACTTAGCCAAAGTTAATCAAGATCGTACTTCTACTCGACCATAGGTATTCATACTTGACCACAAGTACTTGATCAAAGTTTGCATCTAGTCTAGTTATCGATTTGGTTGGTTTATCGAGGTGAGATAGTTGGGTTGTGGCCACAACACTACCCCCCACTCCTGAGCCTAAAATGCTACAATTAAGTTCTTTGACATTTGTTATTTTTGGACGAAGAGAGTAGTGTCATTTCTTTGACCTTAACCTGTGATGGCATCCATATTTTGAAATCATAATAAATCTTTATTAGTGCTTCGATTTGGAGACCTTACCATGGAAAGTTGATTGTTGCTTGAAACCTAACTGTGAGAAGTCGGTTGTAGAGTGAAAACAGATAGTAGAAAGTATGTTGTTGAGTGGAGCCTAACTATGGGAGTGAAACTCGAATAAGATAAGAGTGGAATCCGAATAAGAATGAAAATAAATTGAAATAAGATAGGAGTAGAACTTGAAAAAGATAAGAGTGGAACCCAAATAAGATGGGAGTAGAATCTGAAAAAGATGAGAGTGAAACCTAAATAAGAGTGAGAGTGGAATCCAAATAAAAATAAAAGTTGAACCCGAATAAGAGTGAGAGTTGAATCAAAATAAAGATAGAAGTTGAATCTGAATAAGAATGGGAGTTGAACTTGGATAAGAGTAGGAGTTGAACCAAATAAGAGTGAGAGTGAAACCCGAATAAGATAGTTGTAAAACTTGAATAAGATGGAAGTGAAATATGAATAAGAGTGGGAGTGAAATCCGAATAAGAATGGAGTAAAACCTGAATAAGAATTGGAGTTAAATTCGAATAAGATGGGAGTAAAATGCGAATGAGATTGGAGTATTACCCAAATGAGATAAGAGTGAAATCCGAATAAAATGAGAGTAAAATTTGAATAAGATGGAAGTGGAACCTGAATTAGATAGGAGTTGAACCTGAATAAGGTAGGAGTTAAATCCAAGATGGAGGTTGAGCCAGCCATCTTCTTCGACTAGTTGTCAATCGACCGAATGGGAGTGAGATCTAAGATGGGGGTTGTAAGCTAGCTACCTTCTTCGACCATGTGTTAATCGACAGGATATGAATGAGATCCAAGATGGAGGTTATGAGCCAGCCATTTTCTTTGATCGAGTATCAATCGATCGGATGGGAGTGAGATCCAGGATGGAGATTATAAGTGCAACCATCTTCTTTGATCGAGTATGAGTCGGCCGGATGGGAGTGCGATCCAAGATTGAGATTGTGAACCAGCCATCTTCGATCGGGTATCAATCGACTAGATGAGAATGAGATCCAAGATGAAGGTATGAGAATACAACTGTCTTCTTTAACTAGCTATTAATCGATCAAATGGGAATGAGATCTAAGGTGAAGGTGTGAGAATATAGCCACCTTCTTCAATCGAGTATGAGTTGACTGGATGGGAGTGAAACCTAAGATGGAGATGTAAGAATGCAGCCATGTTCTTCAACTGGGAGTCAATCGATGGATGGGAGTGAGACCCAATATAAAAGTCTAAGAATATAGTCATCTTCTTCGATCGAGTATTATTTGACTAAATGGGAGTGAGATCCAAGGTGGAAGTGTAAGAATGTAGCCACCTTCTTCAACTAGGTATAAGCTAACCAAATAGAAGTGAGACCCAAGGTAGAGGTGTGAGAGTGTAGCCACATTCTTCAACTAGATATGAGCTGATTGAATGGGAGTGAGACTGAAGATGGAGATATGAGAATGCAGCTGTCTTCTTCAACTGGTTATCAATTTTGGATAGGAGTGAAATCCAAGGTGGAAGTGTGAGAATATAGGTACCTTCTTTGGTTGGGTGTTAATTGATCAAAGTGGTTCTTAGAGGGACTGCTGGAAAGAGATTAGCTCACACAATCTTCTTCATCGATCAAGAGTTAGTCAGCTGAGATGGTTCTTAGAGGAGGGACTACTATAAAAAAATTGGCTCGCATGATCTTCTTTGTCAATCAAAAGTTAGTCGATCAAGATGGTCCTCAGAGGAGAGATTACTAAAGAGAGATTGGCTTGCATGATCTTCTTCGATCGAGAGTTAGTCAGTCAATATGGTCCTCAGAGAAGGCACTACTAGAGAGAGATTAGCTTGCACAATCTTCTTCAATGACTGGGTGTTGGTCGGTCAAATGAGGCCTCCTTAAGCTCATTGTTTGACCAAGCACCTTCTTTCAGAGGTGTATGGTCATTTAAGAATGGCTTTGGGTAACCGATCGGTTGTGATGATGATTGAATAAGCTTGGAAATATGGCCTATATTGAGATGATTAGTATGTAAATAATTTATTCAAGTTTGAAGTACTTGATCTCAGTATCATGAAGTACTCGATTGGAGTGGTGGATGGATTTCTTGACTCCTTTGTCATCTACTAGAATAAGTACTCGATTTATAGTTTCTAAGGCTACCTCTAGGCATAAATAGGGTGTGTCTTCGACTTTTGGCTTAGAGAGTGGAGGCTTGAGGAACTTTAATTTCTTGGAAGCTTGTCGACTCTTGTCCATCCGTTGGTAGGCATTTCTGCATTTTTCAAGCCAAAAAAGAATTACTTTATAATGATATAGTTTTTTTTCGTTAGGCAAAATACTCCTCATCTTCAGGAGTCATCCTAATCTAGTCATAGCCCTTGTAAGCATTCATGAAATATTGTCGAACCAGCTAGGATGGAGTTCTAGCTGTAGCATCTTGAACTGACTAGAGATTGATTTCTCCATGATTCATCGAGAGAAAAGAAGATGAGCATAATGAGCTTCCTGATCTGCCCTCCAAGCTATAGTCGTAGAACTACTAGTCAGAGATTTTTGTCGAGCCTTCACTTTGTTTCTTGATGATACTCTTCGCATTGGGGGCTTGCTCATCACTGTACAGGGACGAGAACCATGATCGATGGAAAGTTTATTAGTTAGGAGATCTCCCTTAGAAAGACAGATAACTTGCTTGGTGGATTAAGAAAGATTGTGACTGATAAGGATTCCATTGGCTAGAAATCTTTTCTATGAAGATTAGCAATTGGGCCGAGTAGTAGTAATGGAATTGGCTAAGACCTCTAGGTATTGATGTTTTACCATAGGTTGCTGCTACAACTCCCATATCACTATGACCAAT
The DNA here is from genome assembly GCA_021397845.1 of Areca catechu. Lineage (NCBI taxonomy): Eukaryota > Viridiplantae > Streptophyta > Magnoliopsida > Arecales > Arecaceae > Areca > Areca catechu. The sequence goes on from CM038041.1 coordinate 13,780,520, forward strand.
ATTTGGACCTGCTATACTAGGGTGGTGAGCAGGTTTTGCTGTGTCACCACCAATGGAGACTGAGGAGAAAGAGATTCCAGCACCTAGCTGGGATGCTCATCATGATGTAGAGAGCATCCGGTATGGCTGGTGAAGTTATCTTGCACTCAAATGATTATCATTAGGCTCCAATCCCTGGGAATTTCTTTGAGATGATGCTTGCCCCTTTCCTGGCATGCCAATCTGTTACCATCAAATCACCCTCTACTAGACAGCGATGGTGCCTGAGGGCTTCCGGTCTTCTTTGATAAGGGTAGAGAGCTGCTTCTGGATGCCTCTCGGATGGAGATATGCAAAAACAATCTCCTTTGACTAGTGGTTATTGGTGGGGGACCCTCTGATATTCAAATCAGTGAAGGAAGTTTGGGCAACAACAGCCAGAGCTGAGAGCCATAGAGTGAAAAATGTCAGAAGAAGCATGTAGAAAGAGGTGTGAAGACGTACCTTTTGAAGGTCATCTCTTACCAACTTATAAAGTTATGTAAAGTAACTGAATGTCGTTGAGAGGTAGCCTCCTCTAATATGTGTAACGGATTTTTAGTAGGTATCGGGATCTTGTCTCTCACATAGTTTTTGCTGAAATCCTATTGTTAGACTGGCCGGTTCTGTTAGGATCCTGCCTCCCATGATCCTGTCTACCACGATCTCAGTTGAGATAGTTGTAACTTTTCCGCCTCTATCTCTTGCTTCAAGATTGATCTAATCTGCCAAAGCTGTTCTGCTCAGCCAAAGCTGCTCGTACTTGGCTTACCTCCAATTTAGTTATCTATGTGATTGGTTCATCGAAATCGGATAATTAGATTGTGACCAGAGCAACCATCAGTTCAATCGCCTGAATCAGCTCATCTTTCCGGCGGCAACGTGATCTATAATTTAATTTATCGCACGGAGGCTAAGATGGCAATTTTTACCGATCCGATGAATATCCGACCTGACTCGATCCTAATGCGATGGGTAAAACCCGACCCGCCTAATTTATAAACAAATATGGGTTATATAAAAAAAAAACTGACTCGGGTTCGGATCGGGTACGGGTAGTAGTACGTCCCGATCCAAACCCGACCCGTTTATATATAAAAAAAGCTATGTTTATAAAATATTTAAGTAAATTGTATATGGGATGAATATACCCCATCCGACCTGACTCGACCCAACCCGTTTAGATTTTAAATAAACTAGGTTTTATGAGATCGAGTAAACCCGACCCGATTCGATCCAAATATAATTTTTTTATATCCGATCCGATCCAACATAGATACAAAATAAAAATTTATTAATAAAATGAATATGAATTTGGGATGATCCGACCCGTTGCCATTCCAACTGAGGCATTGGATCCCAGATTTCTAGTTTATTATTTCACAAATCCCACCGGCATCAGTGACGGTGACAGCAAGCCCCGTTTACTTTTTGTCACCTTTCCAATTATTTCGCCCAACGGCAAAAATATGAACAAGTTCCAGGAACGCTGTACGAGTAATGCATGCCTGGAGTTAAGATCCTTGGATCCCTTCTCTCTCTCTCTATTATTGGCCTTCGAATTGTGAGCTGGCGAGAACCTTCCTCTTGTCTCTCATCATCGAGGCAATGAAGATCATATTCCTTCCTGAAATCTATCATCTACATATATATAATCCGTCCCTCAGCTCACCTCTCAATCCATACCATTCATGCTCTCATAAAGTCCAAATTAATGGACGACCACAAGCTAGAAGTTCTCTTCTTTGCTATCCTCTCGCTCTTTTGCTGTCCAACTCTTCCGGTCAGCCATGGCCAGCCGCTTTCCATAGTCGAAGAAGATGCAACGAAGATCCAAACCTACATTGTCCATGTTGAAAGGCCCGGGGACTTGGAGTTCCTTCGTATCGAAGATCTGGAGAGCTGGCACAAATCCTTCCTGCCGAACACCACTCTAGACTCCGGCAAGCCACGGCTCATCTACTCATACCGACATGTCATAAACGGATTCGCAGCGAGGCTGACCGCACGCGAAGTGAATGCCATGGAAGCAAAGAAGGGATTTCTATACGCTTACCCAGACCAAGTGCGCCCGCTCGCAACAACCTACACCCATAAATTGTTGGGGCTGAGCAACTTGACCGGCGGCATATGGTCGAACACCTTCTTCGGAGAAGGAATTGTCATCGGCGTCCTCGACACCGGCATCCTCCCGACGCATCCTTCGTTCCATGACAGCGGAATGCCGCCTAAGCCGGTCACATGGAAAGGGACATGCGCACCTCCTAGCGGCGTCACCTGCAACAGAAAGATCATCGGCGCCGTAGCATTCAATGCTGGGATCTCGGACTCCGCCATCGACACCAATGGGCACGGCACCCATGTGGCCAGCACGGCAGCTGGAAACTTTGTCGATGATGCATCGGTTCTCGGCATGGCCAACGGCACAGCTGCTGGGATGGCACCAAAGGCTCACCTGGCTATTTACAAAGTATGCTTCGAGAAGGGCTGTCGCGGCTCCGACTCATTAAAAGCAATAGAACAAGCGATCGATGACGGCGTCGATGTGCTTTCGATGTCCCTCGGAGGTAACGTGACCTCAAGATTTGACGAAGATGGCATCGTGCACGGTTCACTATCAGCGCTATCTCATGGCATATCGGCCGTCGCAGCCGCCGGGAACTCTGGCCCACGGGAGAGCTCATTGGCCTACGACGCACCGTGGGTTCTGACGATCGGAGCGAGCTCCACCGACAGAAGAATAAGGGCGACAGTGAGGCTTGGAGATGGAACGGAATTGGATGGCGAATCCGCATACCAGCCCAGCGGGTTCAATGCCTCCGGGCCATTGCCGATCGTCTTCCCTGGAGAATATGGAGATTTTAACAAAACATACTGCCTAAACAACTCACTGGATAACATAGATGTTAGAGGGAAGATCGTGTTATGTTGGCTGGGAGGCGTTGAGAGGAGCAAGCTGGTATATGCCGCTGGAGGAGCTGCAATGGTGGTCGGTAACCTACCACGGCGAGGGTATACCACTTCTGCTGATCCACATGTCCTCCCAGTCTCTCATCTAAGCTTCATGGATGCGACAGTGTTTCGAGATTACTACTATTCAGGATCAAAATCCCAAAGCTTCGCTCCCAATGCAACGATTATCTTCAAGGACACATTTTTCGGATACCGTCCATCTCCAGGAGTTGCTTCCTTCTCTTCGAGAGGCCCGCCTACGATGAACGGTGGCATCCTGAAGCCCGACGTCCTGGCGCCCGGCGTGAACATTCTGGCAGCGTGGCCATTCGACGTCGGGCCGAACCCTTCGGGCCTGGCTACCAAGACATTCAATTTCGAGAGTGGCACATCAATGGCAACGCCTCACGTGTCGGGAGTCGTCGCGCTGATAAAGAGCAAGCACAGAAACTGGTCGCCGGCCTACATCCAGTCGGCGATCATAACTTCGGCGAGTGATCTAGACCTCGACGGCAACCTCATCGTCGACGAGACTTCCAATAAGACTGCCAATATCTTCGCGACCGGTGCTGGACAGTTGAATCCAGCAGGAGCCCTGGATCCAGGCCTCGTCTACAACATCGACCCGGCTGACTACGTCGGTTATGTTTGTGGTTTGGGTTACTCGGACATCGAAGTTTCGACTCTCTTCAATCGGGCGATTCGATGCTCCACCGTGCAAACTATCGATGCATGGTCGCTGAACTACCCCTCGATCATGGTGGGGCTGCTACGCAATTCGCAGCAGGCCGTGACAGTTGAACGAACGGTGACGAATGTCGGCGACGCCAACTCAATTTACCGTGCCAGGATTACCGAACCGCCCGGAGTGAGGGTGTATCTCTCCACGTACCAGCTAGGTTTCAACAGGGAAGGCCAGGAGGAGAGTTTCCAAGTGACTCTGGGGATCTCTGGAGCTGGTCCGGGGAAGAACTCGACCGCAAGAGGAAAACTGGAATGGTTTTCAAACAAGCATGTTGTGAAGAGCCCCATCGCCATTCAATTTTTTTGAGATTCCATGCACGAGCTCTGCCTTCGTACGTAAATAAATGGAGGGGGAAAGTATGCACGCAGCGTGTTCTTTTTTTTTTTTTTTTTTTTTTCTCGGTTCGGTAGCCGGTGAAACGAGTGGCGTGTGTTCAGGGAAAACATGAAAGGAGCGGTGGCTTTTCCACCATTTGCTTTAATAAAATAAAATAATATAGTAGTTATTGACCTGGCTATGTACTTTCTTTTCCCATCTCCTGGAGGGCCGGTGCTTGTTAGATCGCGTTCCAGCTGGTGAAGCAAGTCGGACGTCTGAACGTACCGGACCCTGCCGGGGGCCAAAACAAACTGATGACCCTGACCGGTGAAACTTATTTGACTGTCCGAAAGTGACGTAGAAAAAATATATTATTAAATATAACTGGATTACATGAAGACCATATAAATTCCATTATTCGATAAATATTTAATATTTATAATTTTATATTTTTGTTAAAAATTTTGAATGATAAGGATATTTATTTTTTAAAAAAATATGATATCCGTACCTTGTATTATGATATTTCGTGACTTAGATTGTGATACCGAATCAAGAAATATTTTAATCATTAAAAAATTTTAAATTTTTTTAATGATAAAGTATTATTGATATTATAACATCCTGTAAACAGGACTACGATACGTTGTTCATAAAAAGGTGTCATAAGATAAGAACATTTTTATCATTCATTTTAACTAAAAATGGTAAGCATTAAATATATGTTCGAATAATGAAAATACCATCTCCTTGTGACATCTATGAACAAGATATCGTGACCATATTCACATAATGCCATAAGATTGAGAATATTTTAATTATTGAAAAAAATTAATTTTTTTAATAATAAAAATATTTTCAGCCTTTAATATATAGATGTCATGATCCAAGGCAAGGAATGTTATGCAAGTCAAGGATATCATTATTTTTTAATATTTTATCATTCAATTTTTAATAAAAAATAAGTTACTGGCATTAAATGCACGTTGAAAAATAGGGATTACATGATCTAATCAGATTATAAAGTATATTTTACTCCACTGGTGTAGCATATAAAAACTTTCTCTTTTCAAGAAATTAAACATGAATCGGGCTTCTGGTAAGAAAGTTTGAGTAATTACTGCTTATCCCAAACTCATATATGGATGGATTTTGATGGCCATTACATGGTTACTTCAAAGATGCGTTATCCTCCCTGATAGACACATACATATAGCTCAAGCAAGCAAAATTTTCACTTTTTGTCATTTGAAGGGCACATTTTGTTGGAGTAAAGGAAAGGAAAGCCACCCATTACAAGAAAATAATATTTTAGTAATTATTTTTTTTAGTTATATTTGTGGCTTATTTTGTAACCGATTTATTTTTTAATAATTTAGCATCGATTAAAATCGGTTGCAAATGCAGTTGCAAGATTTTTATTTTTTAACTAATTTTGGAACCGATATTTTCTGATACAATTTGCAACCGATTTTGCAACCGATATTTTAATTTAAAACTAATTTTTGGTAATATATATTATATAAATTAGCAACCGATATATCGGTCGCAAAAATTGATTATTTTTTTAAAATAACAAAAATTGGTTTTAAAAAAAATTAAAAATCGATCGAAACGAAATTCATTTAAAAATATTTTTTTAAGTTTATTTTTTAAGTTTGCAACCAAATTTTCGGTTGCAGAATTTTATTTAAAATAAATTTTAATTTTTTTTTAGAATTTTGCAAACCGAGAATTCGGTTGCAAAAAAATGATCATTTAAAAATATTTTTTAAGTTTATTTTTTAACTTTGCAACCGAATTTTCGGTTACAAAATTTCATTTAAAATAAAATTTAATTTTCTTTAAAATTCTGCAACCGAAAATTCGGTTGCAAAAAAATGATTTTTTTTAAAAAAAATTCTTTGGAATTTTTGGCTGTGAATTTAATTTTAAAATATATATAATTTTTTTTATTTGTTGCAACCGAAAAATCAGTTGCAATAATTTATTTAAGTTTTTAATATAAAACCCTCGCCCCCCGCTTTCCCCTTCAGTCTTCGATTAAATCCCTAAATCCCCTCAGCCCCTCTACAGTCCAGATCACCGATGGTCCGGTCTCCAGTGTCACTGCATCACCCCTCTCCTTGTCCGGCCATCCACGACTTCGGCATCGTCCCTCTCTAGCCGCTGCTGCTCCGACATCGGCCTACACCTCCGGCTCTCCATTCCTCAGATCCGAGCTCCGCCAGCCGCCGTTACTTGGACATCATCCTCCAGCAACGCTGCCTTCGTCGGATCCGAGCCCCGCCAGCCGACACTACCCCGACATCGACCCCCGCAGCTACCTTTCTTGGATCCGAGCTCCACCAGCCACCAACATCGTCGATCGTCCCCCGCCGGCTGTCGCTGCCCTATCCTGATATCATTCACATTCTTTGTCTTCCTCGAATTCGAGCCCGACCGGCCACCGTTCCTCCTACATCATCCTCAAGCGCTGCCACCAACATCTTCCCCCGCCCGGGCTCGCCGGCTGCCGCTGCCCCTGTCCCATATCGTTCGGATCTTTGCGGCTTTGTCTTCCCCGATCCGAGCGGTCGAGCCCCGACCACAGTACCACAAAATCGGTTAGATGTTTGGTTTTGTTTTATATTAATACATAGCTATGATCATCATGAAGCTGCATAATTTTTATATCAGTAATTTGTATGATTTTTTTAAAAATTAAATTCACATATTTTTTATCATGAAGCTGTAATTTGTATGAATTGGTGTGTATGGTATTTTTGGTATAAAATTTAGCAACATTTATGGTGTAAAATGCAAATGAATGATTTTTGCTATGAATTAGTCACTGGTATTTATGGTATAGAACAAAAGTGAGTCAATTTAAGTTTGAAAAGAACATTATTTCATTAGTAAGCAATAGAAATATAAAGTTAAAACTATCATGCATTAACAGCCAATGTGAACTGTGAAATGCACATTGGAGGAAAAATGTGGATAACAAGGTAGAAATAAAACTCCAAAATGTATGGCATATAAAAAATGACATGAAGATAACCGAGTTGAACAAAGGAAATTGATTAGAACATAACAAAATTATATATTAGAAAATAAAAAATATGGTACAAAGATTAAAGTACTCGATTATGTAAAGTGAAAATATGAGATGAAGTAAAAGTAGAGTAGGAATGTTAATTTTGATTCCTTGTCTTCCATTTCCATTTCACTTATGATTCCAATTTTGAGAGCCATATTAATCAAATAGCATGAGAGATCTAGGGAGCTTTATTTGTGAATACTGGCTATTTGGTTGATCAGACGCCAAGATTAGATGTTTTAGATGGTCTATTAGATCTATTGTTAATCCAATTTTTTAATTATAGTTTTGAGTCAGTAGTAGGTGGCTAGTAAAGTAATGGCTAACCACTATATGAAGGCCTAACTGCACTAGCTGTATTATATGGTCTTCCCACCACTCTGTGGATGTTGGATGGCTATTTCTTATGGCTGGCCAAGGATGGTATTGATTGGCTTTCCCATTTTGGCTGTTAGTCTAAAATGAACATTCTTCTTTTAAATAAATGCTTGGGGACACTTGTTAGTGTACATGAAAAGTCTCCCTGGGCCCATATAATGTTGGTGTTATAACTCAAATTTAATGTGCCCCATATCTGACCAATTCTTGCAACTAATCCCTTGCACCGCATAGCAAAGGAAGTTTTTCATGTGCATGAAATGAATACCCTATAGCATCACCTCTTTTCTTTGTTTCCATTGTCATTTTACAAAAAGTAAGGAAATAGTTCTTTGCTTTTTTTGAGCTCATGTTTGATTGGTGTTTTAGGATTTCAAAAGGTATCTTTCTGCTATAATATTAATTATCATTCACAGAAAATACATTCATGCTTCTCATCTTTTCTCCTCTTTAGAAGATTGTGCATCAATTTTGGACTGTGTGCACCTGTTGTTGTGGATTCTACTTGGACTTCAGAAATCAAGAAAGATCCAAAATTATTGTCTTTTCTTCTCTTATCTAAAATTGATTTTGGATATCAATACCAATGTAGATCGACTGCTTGAAATCAACTCTGCACCAGAAATCCTCATATATTCCTGTAAACTTGAATAGACTAAGAGGGAAGATGACAAGTTTTGATACATGGAACTAAGTCCTTATCAAGTTTGCAATATAACTAAGATGAAAAAAAACCAATATAAGATGTTATTATAAATTCTAACTGGTAGTACATGAGCATGTTGGTTAAAAATGTAACAATAGAAGCATGCTTGTGTTGAGAGTGTGACATTGTGCTTGTATTTTAACTTTATAGTAAGAAATTGCATACCAATCAATGTTTGTACCATCTAAAATACTTATGAACTCTGAAAAAGATGTATAATTTGGATGCCTCTTCTTCAATTTCTCATGTAAGTGATGACACATAATTTCATGGATTGCCTCTCTTCTTATCTACGGTTAGAGGCTGTGATGAGTTGCCTTGGTATCTTCATGATACTTCAAGTGCTGAAAGTGTATGCTGGCTCGGATCATTTTGCTTGATCTAAATGGTGTTGCAAATTTGGATGGCTTGCTATTATTGCAAGCAACCATTTGCTGCCTTAGACCCTTCTCAATGTATAAAAATAGACAATCCTGAGTCTCTGAATCTTCTTGTTTGACACTTTTGTTCTCTTTTTGTTATTAATAGTGCATCTCATTTTTTCAGTTTATTGAATTCCATTGATCGCCTTACAGAGATTCTTTATTTGCTTGTTATGGTGTTAAATGTGTTTAACATCCTCTTACCAAAAAAAATGTTTAACATCCATTAATATATTATAAACCCTTGGCATGCAGATGATTATAAAGAATATGTTAGGTCTACATTTTGGAATGTTTAACATCCTCTTGTTTTTGGAATGGTGAGGCCTGTTGTGATTGACCAATATAGCATCTATATTTTATCTTGTTTTTTGTCATGTTTTTTGTATGGTGAGGCCTGTTGAAATTGTTTTCTTATCGTTTTTGTTTGGTTTTCAAGTCCTTCGACTTTGGCTCAATAACTCAGAAAACACATAATTTTGGGCATATCCTATTTCTTTGTTTTCTTTTTTAAAAATCAGTTTGGATTGTTGTGACTACTGTCCTTTTATGTAACAAGGCCTATGATGATCAACAATATGTTGCCTACATTGCTTAATTCATTTGCATGATTGAATTTACTATGATTTTGAGGCCTTAAGGAGTATGCAGCCTATTGATGCCCTAATCTTCCTTCTCTCTGTGTGTGTGTGTCCTGTCCATGCATATCGCTGAACTTGGGCATTTCAGAGGCACTAACAGTCAGGTTTGGTCTAGGTTTGATGATTGTTATCTGACATCAGTGGAACATAATATCATATTCTTTTGTTCTGGTCATTACCTTGGTGTGTTAGGTGGGGTTCTTTTATGTCTTTTCCTGAAAAATATTAGTTTGCTTTTATCATTTGAATGCACTTGGTTTTAGATCCGCCAGTTTGATTTAAACTTGGGTTAGGTCTGAATATTTTAGAAAGCACATAGTAGTTTTTGGGACTTCTTGTTTGCCTTTTTCCCTTGAAAAAAATAATCAGTTTTGGTTTATATTACTGCATATAACTTCTTTTTTCTCCAAAAAAATGAAATCTTAAAATGATCAACAAGTATATTGCTTAGATTGCTTAATTTATTTGTTTGATAAGATTATCGTATCATTCTGAGGGCTCTTGGATGGAATACAAGTCATGCATGTTATAATGTGTTCTATCTTGCAACTCCAACATGCTGGTAAATATGATTAGACCTTCCAAGGTGCAAGGGATCATATTCAGTTTGCAGGATCTCTCACTTAGTTCCTATATCGAGATCTTTTCTGATAGTTTAGACTACTTCTTTGGTCTTGATAATTTGGTTACAGGTTGGGTTGAGTCTTAATATCTTAGAAAAAGCAGTATACTCAGTTTTCTCCTATTTTTGTCCATTCCCTTTTTTTTCGCGGAGATTGATTTTATTGTTTCATGTGATCATCCCAGCCCTCAGTACTGGCCTATGATGACTGCAAAACTATTGCCTACATTATTTGACTAAATTGTGATAATTGTTTGCATCCCTCTTGAGGCCGGTATATAGATGACCTGTTGTGCTACAGTCTCTTTTACAAGTTTGTTGTTTTGTTATCATTGCTAATATTGGGAGTTATCATCTGCATCAGTTGAGTAAAAACAAGTTGACTGTATTAGGCTTGTCATGACAGTGGTTGTCTGGATTAGCAGGTTAAGTAAATATAGGTTTTCTTACTGTTTGGATTAGCAAGCTAACCGATTATTTTTTTTTTCAAATTTTTATTGATTTACAATCGATTTTGCAATCAGTTTTTAATTTTTTAAAATTTTTTATTAATTTGCAACCGATTTTGCAACCAAATTTTAATTTTTTAAAAATTTTTAGTAATTTGCAATCGATTTTGCAACCGATTTTTTAAATATTTTAAAATAAAATTATTACTTAGCAACCAATTTACAACTGATTTTTTGACTTAAAATTATTTCAAAAAAATTTAAATTTTATAAATACAACAAAAAATAAATAATCGGTCTCTAAATCAGTTGCTAAGTTTTTACAATCGAATAAAATCAGTTACAAAATTTTGCAACATGTGTTTTTGCAACGAGGTCTTTCAGTTGTAAAATCAGTTGCAAAATTTTGCAAAATCGATTGAGCTCCTGAGATAAAGCTCCCCCTTACCGAGGTCGAGCCCCCAGCCGAGGTTTGCTCCTATCCAAAGTCGAGCTCCCGATCGAGATCATGCTCCCGCCTTTCATGATCGAGCTCCCATTTTCCAAGACAAAGTTCCTGCCTAAGACCAAAAGGCATCATCAACCATCAAAGGGTAAGCCATGAGGAATTCAAACCATGGCATCAAAGCTCCAGACTACCTATGGCCCCCAGAGGGTGTCACATGTCCTACCGAAGGCTCCAGGCACTGCAACACGTTACCTGCACCCTCTACGCGATGCATGCTCCACCAGGTTCTAGGCTTATGAAGCACGTCGCTTGCACCCCCCGCCGTGCACCCTCTACATGATGCATGCTCCACCAGGTTCTAGGCCCTGCAGCACATCGCCTACGCCTCTCACCGTGCAACCGGGGCTCCAGTTCTCGTGACATGTTACTTGTATCTCCTCCAAGAGGAGTATCCTATTAAGGCCCCAGGCCCTGCAACACACCGACAGTCCCTCCTAAAATAGAAACGCTCCACTATGGCTCGGGATTCGGTGGCATGGTGCCCACACCTCGAATGGAAAGCTGCTCTACTAGAGGAACAAGACCTGTAGCGCGCCAACCGACACCCCCAATAGGAAGATCTCCTTCTGATGATCGATCCAAGGAGAGGGAGGCTACTAGCAGAGAAAAACCCCACCAAAAGAGGGTACTAGGAGAGTGATGTCCCAATAAAGTCCTAGACCCAATCTGGGCCAACATCCCATATAAAATGAAAGAAGGGACCTCCGACGAGAGGAAGAAGAGCAATTAGTAAGAAAAAGAGAGCAAAAGAGCAAGGAACCAAGAGAGAGAACCTTCCTACACTCTAACTTGTCACTCATTCCATTTGTCTCCATTTCACCTTACTTTCTTCTCTACGCAGTGGTACCCCAAGCCTTTGTCATAGAGGATCTGTTTCTCTTGATCGTCCCAGCTGACTTGATCATCGAGTGTTTCCGTTGGAATTTCCAGGCTGGGTCTCCTCTTTTTTGCAGGACAAGCTGATTGGAAAAAGGACCCAGCATCCAGAGGGAGCCCATGCATCCATGACATGTCAGAGCTACAGGCCACAATGACCTAGAGGCAACAAGCCACAACCATGCTTTCCAAGTACTCAAAATCTACCACCATCAAAAATATTGCAAAGGCTTGTGGGTTATCTAATTGATTTCTTCCCCACTCTAAGATATAATCATTTAGATGATGCAATGAACAAGCGTTTATAAAACATCCCTTTTAAATTTCTTATCTGCATCCTTCTTTATTTCCATTTAATTTATAAATTATGCTTATTGCTCTAAAAATTCACATTTCATAAATATTGGTCCTACTTCTACTCTAATCTCTTTGAGATGGTAAGAATAGCCATCATCTTCAATAAACACTAGGAGATTTCAGACCATAGGTTGATGCAGAAATGTTATTATTCGATCACTTTTGGAGTGGTGAAGGGATGGTTTAGATCTCCCATCATGGTGTTTTTATAAATAGGAAAAGCCTAGACCTCTATAATAAGAAACTTTTTTGATGCCCTTACCCAAGACATTAGACAATTCACTATCTTCACATTTAACAAAGCAAATTATTTTAAGCTATAGAATTTTATATAGCAGTAAGTATGAAATAATAATACTCAAGTTTTTACCAAATTCTTTATGAAACATGTTGTATCTTGTCCATTGTTCATGATATATCTAAATTTATATTTTAAAATTTTACTATAGATATTATTTGTATCATGGTGATCTATGTAATAGCATAGTTTACATTTGCTTAATACTAATTCATTTGACATCAATTATTTCTACAGGTTGCTCACAAGTACATAATTATACAGTCAGAAGAAAGGTATGATGATCATTGCAATATTTATTATTTGAATTTCTTGAATTCGAATATGTTAATATTTATGTGAAATTGATCATCAAGTTATCTAGTTTTGTTACCATGACTATAAGTTATGATATATCTCACAAATTATGATGAAAGATTTTTATATCAGTTTGCCTTACTAAAAGCTTAAATAGGATTAAGATTCTAAAGTCATCGAGGGAGATGGGACTTAGCCTATAAAGGACCTTTTAGTAGTGGGAACCCAACCTCTTGATAGAAAGTCTCTTGAAGAAAGTTCAATGTGGTAATAACAAGCTGATTGGCTGGTCAGGGAGCACATATAATTTATTTGATATAGGAGTCATAGACTTTATCCCATCCCTATAATGATTGGTACTCCTATGTAGTGGTTAGGAAGAGTTTATCTCTGAATAAGATCCGAGATGTATTTTTCAAAATGTGACACTATACACATCTTTGGAAGGGCTCACCTATATGAGAGTATCTGTATATGGCCGTGGCTAAAGATATTGGCAATCTTTAAAAGCTCTCATGAAAAATCAAGATACACGTACAAGGCTATTAATGCACAGACTAGCGATGGAGAATTCTATACTATATATGTGGTAGTTAAAGTCTGGATCAAAAAACGTAGTTCAAGACCTGGTTTACTTCGATTCTTTCAGATGAAACTATTCACACTAAGGTTAAAGTCACATTACCGATTGCATAGTATAAGTACCCAGAAATTTATATTTTACTATTTTTCAGAAATTTTGAGTTTTGAGAGGGATTGTTGAAAAAATCCAAAATTTCTTCTGCCAACTATTTAATTATTTAACCATTTTGCTTTTAATAATTTGACTGTTGAAGTTTTTAATGATTTGACCATTAGAGTTTTTAATGATTTAAACATTGGAGTTTTAATTATTTGACTGTTATACTTTTAATTATTAGGTTTTTAATTTTTTGATCATTGAATTCCTAATTAGGCTTTAATAGGCTAATAAAAATCTAAATGGTCAGATTTTGGATAGCTATAAAAGAACCATCTTGGAGGCCTAAAGACACAAATTATGTTGATGTTTCATACTCTCTTTTCTTTTTCTTTAGTTTTTTCCCCTTCAATTCTTTCTTATTTCAAAGTTATTTTATGGGTACTGAAACAATCTTCATCAACCTCTTTCACGATCGTGCTCACAGGCAGAGAAATCCTGATCATTTCTTGAGGTAGTATTTCTGATAATTCCAGCATGAGAGACAGAAATATGTTTTAGGATAGTGCATCGTATGCTTCCAGTTTAATTTGATTTTGATTCTTCGATTTTCTATAATATTTTATCATTTTTTAATATTATCCATAATTTGTTAAAACCCTATTCTAACATGGCGACCATTGCCAGAGGTTGCGAAGGCTGGCGAGGTCATGAGGGACCAAGAGAGCTCCAAAGAAGATGCGGTGGGGCATCGATGCCTAAATGAAGGCGGCTGATCGAGGGCCAAAAAACACAAAAAAACTACATATATTTTTTGGTGGAATTAATTTCATCATTTGAAGGTTTTGGTGATAGAAAAAAAAACACTTTGTCATCGCTAAAGATGTAAGGTGACGGAAACAATATTTTATCACCAAACATATATTAATTATGATGAGATATATTCATCATTAAATAATATAATATTTGGTGATGATTCTTACCATCACAAGGAATTGAAAATTATCACAATATGACATATTTTAGTCATCATTAGTGAAGTAAAAAAATTTATCATCAAAAATATTATATTTTTATAATAAAATTATTCATCATAAAAATTTTAAAAATTTCATCATCAAAGAGTACATCATTGTTACCAAGTGATTCGATAACAAGTCTTTTATGAAGTTATATGATGTATAGTTTAGATTTGGTGAAGAAAATATTTTGTTATTGAAGGTTATTGTAATTTTGTAATGGTGAATGAGATTGTGTAACAAATTGTTAAATTTAGTGACAAACAAAATTTATCACTTAAACATTGTTTTTTTTTGTTCATAAAATGCAAAATTTTTTTGCCATAAAATGTTATATTGATTTTATGATGAATCAAATTACATCACCAAATGTTGAATTTAGTGACAAAAAACTGTCATGTAGATACCATATTTATAATGAATATATGGTGACAAGAATTTTTTGCCATTCAATATAATGATAATTTTGTGATACACCAAATTTTGTCACCAATTATTAAGTTTTTGAGATGAAAATTCATCACCAAAAATATTGTATTTAATTATTACAAAATAATAAAAAACATTTTATCACCAAATATTAATATAATTTTAATGAATTAAATTTTATTGTAAATAAATATTCATCGTCCATGTAAATAAAGTTTATAAATATTTAATACATCTATCATTATTTAAGATTATGATTCATAAAGAAAGAAAAAATTTGTTGCCCAGGTGGCTTCCCAAGAGGGGGTGAATTGAGATTATAAAAATTTCACAAGTATGTGCAATTTGAAATCCTTTTGATATTGTGGTGCAATATGCAATGCGAAAGTAATTAAATAAATTCAATAAGGCAAGGTAAGCATAAATACAAATACAAGAAAATTTAGAGTGGTTCGGAGCAACGGGCTCCTACGTCCACTACCTAAGGATCACTTGGGATTTCCACTATATCCCTTAACCGAATACAGTCGGATTGTTTTACCAGGCTCATAATCCAAACCTATATACTTTGGTTTTATCAGGATCACCAAAGAAAACCCAACTCCCTTTGGTTTTAAACGGGATCACCAAAGAAATCCTAACACTTGGTTTTATACCGGGATCACCAAGAACCCAACATAGGTTTTCACAAGGTTTACCTAAAAACCTTTAACCCTCTCTTAAGACACAGCTCCTTGCTATTCTTAGAGAGAAAACAAAGATAGAGAGAAATAAAAAGCAACCACATAACAAACCAAGTTTGTTTAAATGTTGCCGATGTAGATCAAGGTGAAGCCTAGCTTTGAATGCTCTTTAATGCTCTTCAAGCTGCTTCTTTGCTTCTTCATGAGTGGATTCAATGATGAAGAAAAGTTGGTGAAGCTTTGAATCCTATCTTGAATACTCTTGAAATAGGTTGTGAAAGACTTGAAAGCTTTTCAAATTCCTAAGACAAATTAATAATAATCCCTAAAAAATTGTTTAATCCATCAAAAGTATCCCTTTTATAGTTTTCCATAAGATATGGCCGTTGTAGGGCCTAGGAATTCGTGAAAGAGCTATTAGAGATCAAATGGAATTCAAAAATCATTTTCAGCAACTAGCTGATAGAGTGCAGAAAATGGTTACTCGAGTCAGCTCGAGGTCCATGAGTTGGCTCGAAATCTCAGATAGCCTAAACAAAAATCCTGTGCGAGCCGGCTCTTCAAGCTGGAGTCAGCTTGAACCTTCAATCAATTCAGAACAATAATTTTCCTTGAGTCGACTCTTCAAGGCAGAGTCAACTTGAAATCTCAGTCACCAACAAACATAACTCTGGATGAGTCGGCTCTTGAAGCTTGAGTCGATTCAAGATCTCAGACTTCAAAAACATGATTCTTCTATGAGTCGGCTCTTGGGACACGAGTCGGCTCGAGGTACTGAAACTCTAAAATTTCTTTGTGCCATGCCACAAGGAGTCGGCTCTTAATCCATGAGTTGGCTCTTGCCAAAACTTCATTTAATGCTTTAAACTTCTCCAAAATTCTTCGACACTTAAATCAAACAAGAGCTAATCTATACACTCTTATTTTTACAATTTTATAGCCAATTTATAAGATTTCATAAGCAAAAAATTAGGGCTTTTACAATTTAAAGTCCATAAGAGTCTATACAATTGAATTACCTCTCAATTAATTTGAAAACAATTAAACTACATATAACTATTTTCCTGCAAAAACTTCTCAAGTAATTGAAAGAATTAGTAATATATACATGCTCCAATATTTTGTGATCATCAAAATCATTCCAGGGGTCAACAATCTCTCCTTTTTGATGATGACAAAATACTGGGCATGAACAGGATTTAAAAACACTTTATAATTACTGTGTATCATATTCACATATATCAACTGATATTTAATATAGTGTGTATCAAACCAAATTTAGTATCAAATTGTTCAACTGATAAGTATCAATACAATGCATCACAATGTATCATATATATCATAAAACTGAAAACTATCCACACAATGTATCATATGTATCAATACAATGTATCATCTATGCACTACGTATCGAAACTTCACAAAATTAACTTATATTTGAAGTAAGTTTCATGAAAATTTAACAAAAACTTAATATAAGCTCCCCCTTACTAATGTAGTAATATGTTTTCATATTTTCATACATGTTCATTTTCATATTCACATTCATACATATTTTATTCACATTGTCATGCACATTCATACTTTCTCCCTTCTCCCCCTTTTTGTTATCAACAAAAGGGGTATAAAATAAGGAGAACAATCATTCACAGAATTGAGTCATTCACAACATGTATCATAAAAAGTCATATATATAATATATATATATATATATATATATAGTGTCAGTACATGAGTGATACAATACAAAAGTGCCTCGGCACGACAAAAGTAGTATCACGACAACAAAACATGAAAAACATGAAGTCTTTAAACATCAAAAGGATGGACTGGGGTCATCATCACCAGGCTCTTCCTCACTGGAGGAGGAACCGATCTCTAAAATGCCTAGAGCATGCCTAAATTAAGGAAACCTAGGCCTAAGGTCCGAAGCCTGGTCCTAATAGGTATAGTAGTCTTAGAGGTTTTGGTTTTGGCTTTAACTTTAACTTTGGACTCAGAGGAAATCATAATAGGAGTAGGTCTAGTAGTAGGAGGATCAAAAGACAAGGCTAGAGTGCTGATGGTAGACAATATCTCTATGGCTGGAGTGTCTCCAACATCAAATCCTAGAATCTCAGTACCAGTCTCAGTCTCAGCAGGAGTGGCCTCAGAAGGAATATCATGAAGTGTGCTGCTTGCAATATGTGCCAATATCTGGTGCTGCTGTAGAAGTAGTAAGTACAGACTGACTAGCTGCTGCAAGATATTAAGAATAGCCATGATGTCCTAAAAGCCCTGGTGCATCTCTGACTGAAGTGCAGAATCCTGGCATCAGTCTCATATCTCCCTCTGTGAAGACTCGAGATCTCATCCAGTACACGCTGCAATCTGTCATCATCACCTGGTCCAACAGCTGTCGATCCTCTGACAGGTGATCGAGGAGTAGAAGGGCTGGCTCTAAGGGTCCAGCCTCGTCAACATGTGTCTCTGCCTCTGCACCATGTACCTGTGCTGCCTGATCATCCTCATCTGAATCATCCTCTGAATGAGTCACTGGAAGACCTGAGCTCTTCCTAATTCAGTGACCCTCAATTTTAATAAATCCCATCCGGGTCAAAGACTTAAGGTTATATTTGTTTGTGTGCAAAAGTGGTCTACTGTCCTCTCCAGACAAATCAACCTGGTCATCTTGAAATAATAGGGTAAACACCATCCCGTATGGAAGACATGCTCATGCCCTCCAAGCAGCTTCCCTCATCTGTGACAACATAATGAAGGGTAAGTTGAGGGCCTCCCCCTCAACTAAGCATCTCATGAAGACTAGGTCTCGCTCACTAACCCAGTCAAATCTCCCAGTCTGAGGAAGAAAGATGCGGCTAATAATGTTATGTAGCAACCTCATCTCCAAAGAGAGTTGGTTGGTACTAACATAAACCACACCTTTCACATTTGTCCTCTTAAGCACTGTTCCTAAAGTCTTTTGCTTGTCCTTCGACACTAGGTAGCTTTCACCCTCTTTTAGTATATGAAGAATACTAGACAACTTCTACTCACTGATTTCAATATGCTTACCCTTCATAGTACTTTCAATGTGAATGCACCCAAAGACATGTTCTTAAAAAATTGTCTAACAAGATTGGGATATGTGAGAAGATTGAGCATACAAAAGTCTTTCCAACCTTGTCTAACAAACCAATCACCAATGTACAAGCTTTCTTGTTCTAGGAAAGTGAAATCTATGCATCTACCCAAAGTCACTTGCCTATTTTCCATTAATATTACACCTTAGTGCCTCTTGCCCTTCTTCATGTTCTTCTTGATGTTCCTCTTCCAGATTTAAAGTATCCAACCATCGCTTTGTCCTTCTTTCCTCCACCACTAACCAAACGACTCTTCTAGGTTTCTCGGCCACGGCCTTCCTAGGAGCCATCTAGGTTAGATTAGGTTTTTGGAGGATTGTCGAGGTGTTCTAGGAGCTTTTCCTAGGTTAGGGAGAGGAGTCGGCTAAGGGAAAGTGAGAAATGTGGAAAGAAATAATTATTTCAAACCTATGAAGCCCTATTTAAAAAACCTCGTCCTGACCCTCGAGTCAGCTCGCCGAAACCTTGGTGTCTCGAGTTAGCTCGAGCCAAAATTTAGCTCAAAACTCAAAAATAGGTAAAACAAATTTCTAAGGGATTCTTATCACTAAAGTAGGTTGTCATAAGCTCTAGAAGGAAATTTGAATCGTCTAGATAATTTTTCCTTATTTTTTAAAAATTAGGTCAAAACATTCAGAAAGGGTCACACAGGCCTAATTCAACTCCAATCTTTTCAAATCTATCTTGACTAAGGGGTTTAGTAAAAATGTCAGCAAGTTGATCTTCAGTAGGTACAAATTCTAATTCAACAACATTATTTAAAACATGATCTCAAATAAAATGATATCTAATTTTGTATGCTTAGTTCGAGAATGCTGAATTAGATTTCTAGATAACTTAATAGCACTAGTGTTATCACATTTAATAGAAATTTTAGATTGGACAACACCATAATCTTTTAGTTATTGCTTGATCCATAACACTTGAGCACAACAGCTCCCCGTAGCCACATATTTTGTCTCAGCAGTAAACAGTGAGACAGAGTTCAATTTAATACAGTGCCATAAAATCAAGTTAACATCTAGAAATTGACAGGTGCCACTTGTACTTTTTCTATCAATTTTATAGCCTCCATAATCAGCATCAGAATAACTAATTAATTTCAAAGATATATGCTTAGAATACCATAAACCTAGATTGCAGTGTCTTTAAGATACTTAATGATTCTTTTAACAGCTATGATGTGTGATTCTTTTGGATTAGATTGAAAACATGCACACATACAAATACTAAATAAAATATCAGGTCTACTGGCTGTCAAGTAAAGTAAATAACCGATCATACCTCTATACAGCTTTTGATCAATATTTGTGCCATTCTCATCTTTATCAAGTCTACATACAGGATTCATGGATATTCCAATTTCTTTGCTTGATTCCATGCCAAACTTTTTGATAATTTATTTGATATATTTGGCTTGGTTAATCAGGATACCTTCCTTAGATTATTTGATCTGAAGCTCGAGGAAGTAACTCAGCTCACCCATCAAGCTCATCTCGAATTCACCCTATATTAACTTAGCAAAGTCTTGACACAAAGATTCATCAGTAGATCCAAATATAATATCATCAACATAGATTTGAACAACTAAAATATCATTATATTTTTTTGAATAAATAATGTAGTATCAACACTACCTCTTACAAAGTCATTTGTAATTAAAAACTTACTTAGTCTGTCATACCAGGCTCTAAGTGCCTGTTTCAGATCATACAAAGCTTTATTCAATTTGAAAACATGATTTGGAAATGTATGATCAATAAAATCCAATGGTTGTTCGACAAAAACTTCTTCAGATAAAAAATCATTTAAAAATATACTCTTTACGTCCATTTGAAATAATTTAAAATTCATAAAGCATGCATATACTAATAGTAATCTAATAGCTTCTAACCTAGCTACTGGTACATAAGTCTCATCAAAATCTATTCCCCTTCTTGATTATATCCTTGTGCTACCAGTCTAGCCTTTTTTTTAATTATGTTACCTTCCTCATCAAGTTTATTTCTATAAACCCATCTAGTACCTATAACAGGATAGTCATTAGGTCTTTCTACTAAGGTCCAAACATTATTCCTCCTAAATTGGTTTAACTGATCATGCGTTGTAACATCCAATTAGGATCAGTTTCAGCTTCTTCTATAGTGTGTGGTTCTATATGAGAAACAAAAGCAATAAAGTCATGTGCAGCTCTAGTTTTAACACCTTGAGATGGGTCTCCTATAATTAATTCTTTGAGATGTGAGTGTACATACCTCCATTCTTTAGGTATATCTTCATGATTTTTGCTTACCTCTTCTTCATGTGATTCACTTGATTGTTTGTCTTTGAGAGTCATATCCTTCAGTCCATGTTCTAGTGTACCTGCATCATCATCAGCACTATCTTCTTTTCTAGAAGATGTAATGTCAGATTCATTAAAAATGACATATATTGATTCTTTCATTGTCAAAGTTCTTTGTTAAAAACTCAATAGGCTTTACTGTTTAAAGAATATCCAAGAAAAAAGTCTCATCGGATTTTGCATCGAATTTACCAAGATTATCTTTTTCATTATTAAGAACAAAATATTTACAGCTGAAAATATGAAAATAATTGAAATTAGACTTTCTATTGTTCCACAGTTCATAGGGAGTTTTTTTAATTATAGGTCTAATTAAAACTCTATTCAAAATATAGCAAGCGATGTTTACAGCTCTGTCCAAAAGTATTTTGGAAGATTTTCTCAACAAAGCATTGCTCTGGACATCTCTTCCAAAGTTCGATTATTTCTTTCTACAACACCATTTTGCTGTGGTGTTCTAGGAGCTGAGAAGTTGTAGTCAATACCGTGCTTTATGCAAAAATGATCAAAAAGTTGATTTTCAAACTCAGTGCTATGATCACTACGAATTGAAATACAGACAAATTTTTCAAATTTGAAACTCTTTCATAAAACTTTTTGAATACTTTGAAAGTTTCATCTTTATGTGCAATAAACAAAATCCATGTATATCTCAAAAAATCATCTACAATCATAAGGCCATATTTCATACCACCTAGGCTTGTAGTCCTAGTAGGTCCAAATAGGTCCATGTGAAGTAACTTTAAGGGTTTAGTAGTAGAAACAATATTTTTGGATTTAAAACTCTTCCTTACTTGCTTTCCTAATTGACAAGCATCACAAACATAATCAAAATTAACTTTAGACTTTGGCAATCCTTTGACTAATTCTTTTGAAATAAGTTTGGCTATAGTGTACATCCTAGCATGTCCAAGTCGCCTATACCATAGTAAACTTGATTCCTTGCTCTTGTCATTCATTGCTACAAGACTTGTATTGCTTGACATAGCCAGATCATTAAGATCTACTACATAAATGTTACCAAGTCTATGTCCAATGAATTTAGTACTAGAGTCAAGTGGATCAACTACTATACACATTGAAGACTTGAAGAAAACATTAAAACCAATATCACAAAGCTGACTAATGCTCAAAAGATTATGTTTTAACTTTTCTACAAGTAACACATTTTTAATAAATGTAGAATGAGTAATTTTGATTTTATCAATACCGATTATCCTTCCTTTGCAATTATTACCAAAGGTTACCATTCCACCATCTTTTTGTTCTAGGATGAAGAATTGATCAATATTACCCGTCATATGTCTTAAATAGTCACTATCAAGGTACCATCTTTTCTTTATATTTATGGCGATAAGACATCCCTGCAAAACAATCATGTAATGGATTTAGGTACCCAAGCTTTCTTGGATCCTTGCAAGTTAGTAGAAATGGTTCCTTTTGGAATCCAAACTTTTTTGATTTTCTTCTTGTCATTATGTTTCAAATGACACTCAAATGCCTTATGACCAATATTATTGCAAGCATAGCATACAATTCTTGGCTTTTAATAAAAAGTATGTGATGATGCAAATTTAGGTCTAAATTGTTTGAAATAATAAACTTAGGAGCATATGATGTAGATGCATAAAATTTATTTGAAATTGAACCTTTGTAACCAATTCCAAATTTATTATTTGTCTCTCTTTGATCTTTCAAAAGTAGTTCAAGCTTGTTGGAACTTAGGGTTAATTTCTCAACCAAAGGCTTGAGCTTTTGAACTTCCTTTTTCAAATCATCATTTTCATTTTGCAAACCTTTGTTTTTCTCAAGAAGCTCTTCTTTTTCAAATTAGGTGGTCTTAATTCTTTCACAAACTAGACTTAATTCACTTTGCAAAATCTTATTTCTTTCACCAAATTCATTTTTATCCTTTTCACTTATATCACAATGATTTTTCAAAGTTTTCATTTTCAAACTAGTCTTTTTGTATTCTATTAATAATTCACAAAATGCATTATGTAACTAATCATATGTAAATTGTAAATGAGGTTCAGAAGTAGTTACATCGTCCTCCAAACCCATAAGATAGATCTGTGCAGTTTTTGTTATTTCTTCATCCTCTTCAGTGGATGTAAATTCATCGTTGTCACCACATACTGCAAGCATTGCCTTCTTCTTCTTTCTGTTGATCATATTTTTCTTTGCTTCGGGATAGTCAGGATGAATATGTCCCGATTTCTTGCATCTATAGCAGATTGGAATTTGATCTTTATCTTTATACTTCTCTTTTTCTTTGTCCATTTCTCTTTCTCTTCCAAAATCTCCTTTTCTAAATTGCTTCCTCCATCTATTTGTTTTTCTTTTACCCATAAACCTTTTAAACTTTCTCATTACAAGGGCTATCTCATCATTTTCAAGATCATCATCATCAGATGAGTCTGAATCTTCATTCTTGTCCTCTTCTGTAGCTTTAAATGCTATAGCTTTCTTTCTTTTAGAATCTTCATCAGTCCTTTATTGCATGGCTAATTCATGTGTAATTAGTGATCCAAGCAACTCATCCAGTGGTAGAGTGTTCAGGTCCTTTACCTCTTGAATAGCTGTCACCTTGGCTTCCCATTTATCTGACAAGGATCTCAAATCTTTTTGAACAAGATCAGTATTAGTGTAAGTCCTACCAAGACTTTTGAAACCATTGATAATATCAGTAAAACAAGTATACATAGCAGAAATAGTTTCACTAGGATCCATCTTAAATAATTCATAGTTGTGCACAAGAAGATTGATTTTTGATGTTTTAACTTGTGATGTGCCTTCATGTGTAATCTCTAGCTTGTCCCAAATTTTTTTAGCAGAATTACAAGTTGAAATTCTGTTAAACTTATTTAGATCCAAAGTATAATATAGCAAATTCATAGCTTTAGCATTCAGTTCAGCTAATTTCATATCATCTTTATTCCATTCCTCTTCTGGTTTGGGAACCTCAATATCATTAACTCTAACGGTAGGTGTGTGAGGTCCTTTCAAGATAATTTTTCATAAATGAAAATCTATGGCTTGAATGTATATTTTCATCCTCGCCTTTCAATATGTATAATTGGTTCCGGTGAAAAGTGAAGGTCGATTTGTGGATTGGCCTTCGGCCAAAGAAGTGCTCATGGGATGTGCCATCTATCTTTACTCTAAGTAATTTTCAGAGACTCTGCTCTGATACCACTTGTTGTCCATGTGGCTTTCCAAGAGGGGTGTGAATTGGGATTATAAAAACTTTTCATAAGTATGTACAATTTGAAATCCTTTTGGTGTTATGGTACAATATGCAATACGGAAGTAATTAAGTAAATGCAATAAGGCAAGGTAAGCACAAACACAAACACAAGGGAATTTAGAGTGGTTCGGAGCAACCAGCTCCTACGTTCACTATCCAAGGACCATTTGGGATTTCCACCATATCCCCCAACCGAAATATAGTCAGATTATTTTACCAAGCTCACAATCCAAACCTATACACTTTGGTTTTACCGGGATCACCAAAGAAAATCCAACTCCATTTGGTTTTAAACGGGATCACTAAAGAAACCCTAACACTTGATTTTATATTGGGATCATCAAAAACCCAACTTAGGTTTTTACAAGGTTCACCTAAAAATCTTTAACCCTTTCTTAAGACACAGTTCCTTGCTGTTCTTAGAGAGAAAACAAAGATGGAGAGAAATAAAAAGCAACCACACAATAAATCGAGTTTGTTTAAATGTTGCCGATGTAGATCAAGGTGAAGCCTAACTTTGAATGCTCTTCAAGCTGCTTCTTTGCTTCTTCAATGAGTGGATTCAATGATAAAAAGAAGTTGGTGAAGCTTTGAATACTATCTTGAATGCTCTTGAAGTAGGATGGTGAAAGACTTGAAGGCTTTTTAAATTTTTAGATAAATCAATAATAATCCCTCAAAAATTGTTTAATCCATCAAAAGTAATCCCTTTTATAGTTTTCCATAAGATATGGCCATTGTAAGGCCTAGGGATTCGTGAAAGAGCTGTTGGAGACCAATTGGAATTCAAAAATCACTTTCAGCAACTAGCCGTTAGAGTGCAGAAAACGGTCACTCGAGTCGGCCCGAGGTCCACGAGTCGGCTCGAAGTCTCAGACAGCCCAAATAGAAATCCTGTGCGAGTCGGCTCTTCAAGCTGGAGTCGACTCGAACCTTCAATCAATTCAAAATAACAATTTTCTTGAGTCAGCTCTCAGTCAGCTCCAGGGCAGAGTCGGCTCGAAGTCTCAGTCACCAACAAACATAACTCTGGACGAGTCAGCTCTTGAAGCTCGAGTCAACTCGAGATCTCAGACTTCAGAAATATGTATTCTTTCATGAGTCGACTCTTAGGACATGAGTCGGCTCGAGGTACTGAAACTCTGAAATTTCTTTGTGCCGTGCCACAAGGAGTCGGCTCTTGCCAAAACTTCATTTAATGTTTCAAACTTTTCCAAAATTTTTCAATACTTGAATCAAACAAGAGCTAATATATACATTCTTATTTTTACAATTTTACAGTCCATTTATAAGATTTCATAAGTGAAAAAATTATGGCTTTTACAATTTAAAGTCTATAAGAGTCTATACACAATTGAATTACCTCTCAATCAATTTGAAAACCAATTAAACTACATATAACTATTTTCCTGCAAAAATTTCTCAAGTAATTGAAAGAATTAGTAACATATACATGCTCCAATATTTTATAATCATCAAAATCATTCCAAGGGTTAACAACATTCCATACAAAAAGTTAACTCATAAATAAAAGAAAGGATAGAGTTCAAGCCACAATCTGAAGAATCTCCAAAAATGCCAAAATCATAATAAGCCACAATGATGATCATCAATATGCATACAAAATATAAATAGTTAGAAAATTATAGTATAAAAATAGATTAAAAAATATTTGCTTTTTCTTACATAAAGGAAAATTATTGACACTAACTTCTATCTCAATATAGTAAATATCATTACCAAATAATTCCCTCCATATGGTGAAAATTTGCGTCAAATATTTGATGATGCTATTATGAGAAGCAGATATAAATAAGTTTGAATTTTTGAAAATAAAATAAGAATAGATGATAAGAATTCATATCGCCAAAAATAGAGATGTTTTGTGATCTAAGACTTTTTGCCATGAAATTTATAAATAGTTAACAATGCTAAATTTCGTTACGATATAGTAAATATTATCACAAAAAAATATCCTCCATGTACTGAAAATTGGTGCTGGATATTTGGCTTTTTGACAAAAATATTTTCTTATCATAAAAATAAATTACTAACTCAAGTTGCACGACGTACGGAAGCTAACTTTCATCACCAAAGGAATACTTTTGTTGACAATTTATTTTTAATTTGCCTTCAAAGATGTTCCACTAACAGTCCCTTTTATTGTAATGGCTGTAGATAAAATTAATAAAAAAAAATACCACATCAATATTTTGAATTGAAAAATTCTATAATAATCTCAACACATCGTTGCTTGACTAGCTCAACATACTGTTATCGAGATGGTTGCAGAATTTTTCAATTCAAAATACTGATCTATTATTTTTCTATTGGCTTTATCCATCGCATATGTGATAGCCTGAGCCTACTCAAGATTAATATCGAGAAAAACAAGATAGGCGTATGGTCTAACGCCTTTTGGGTAGTGTTTCTCAGGGTCATGCCTGCAATTCCTCTTAAGTGGGCTAATAAATTGCCATGGCTTCTCGTGCCCCGAGATCCCTGGCTTGCCTTTGTTTTTATGTTTTGGTCACTTTTCTTCTCTTCCTTCCCCCATTTTTTCTCAATTCAAGTTGATATGTTTTTCCCAAATGTTAATAAAATAAAATGGTCGGTATTTGAACCATCGTATGATCTATTAATGTCTATATTTTCTATTTATAAATACAATTTAAAAGATTGACCCTTAGTTTTAGATGATCACTTAATTCTAAGTAATCACATGTACACATCCACCACCCCATCCACCTACTTCCCGTTGCTTTCGTCGAGCTTAGCCTTCCTCCAAAGTTGCAAGAACATGTACACATCCCTCCCCCGTTACCATTCCCACGAATTCAACACCATCACGAACACAGCCACCCATCTCCTTCACCTTCTTGCCGGTCGCATCTCATCTTCGATCGCATCACCCTCTTCTATTCCATCTAGGATGTCATCTTTACCCATGAGCCCCATCTCAAATTGACGGATGATGCTGTGCACCCTTTTCTGGCAGTCTCTCCCACATAAGGATGGCAATGGATCGGGTTTGGATCAGGTCATCCAAAATCCATACCCGTTCCACTAAAAAATTATCCGTCCCATATCCATCGCGGGTCAGGTCGGGTATAAAAAAATTATATTTGAATCGGGTCGGATCGGGTATACCCGGACTCATAAAACCTAGTTTATTTAAAGCCTAAACGGGTCGGGTCGGGTCGGATATATCCGTCCCATATCTAATTTATTTAAATATTTTATAAACATGGTCTTTTTTATATATAAACGGATCGGATTCGGATCGGGACGTACTACTACCCGTACCCGACATGAACCCGAGTCGGGTTTTTTTATATGACCCATATCCATTTATAAATTAGACGGGTCGGGTTTTACCCGCTCCATTAGGGTCGGGTGGGGTCGGATATCCATCAGGTCGGTAAAAATTGCCATCCCTACTCCCACGCCTCTATAATTGATGCCAATTTGTCGCCATTTATGTTTCGGCTAGCGTATCGAAAAAGTACATTATCGAATATACAAAAGCATGGTTTATCGAAACACTGTAAACTAGATAGTTTGAGATATGACCTGTATAGTGTTGGAGCAAAACCACTCCACGAAATATCCGGGATCCTTCTTGATGCCACCATGATGAAAAGATAACATACCATTAAGGAAGGGATGGGGCATGCCATCCGCTCCCGTCATGGAAGCGTGCCCCCATGAGATTGCACGTACGAGAGAGAACGAGAAGGGAGATTAGGATTTTGGAGGAAAAAAGGGATCGCACATTATTCTTCCCAACATTCCCACCGTTCTTTATATACAAAATAGATATAACGTTAGGTCACAACCGACCTAGTCCTAAAAAACTCTCCCTCTGAGTCACATGAGAAAACTCAAACCCAAGCCCATGTACACCCATGTCTCGCATGTTCTTTCAACCTCAAACTCAGAGTATCTCTGAAATACATCCAGACCCGCTTGGTACACGCCCCCAAGCCCCAAGGTCGCCTTCAGCATCCCTGCCATGGTCTCCCAAGTCTCTCCAAAGCTTGGGAGCACCTTGCACAGCATCCCTGCCATGATCTCCCAAGTCTCTCCAAAGCTTGAGTGCACCACGCAAATCCCTACAATCTCCACCTTGGTGCCCCCGAGCTTTGGCAAACCTGGCAATATCCTCCTGCATAACCCCGCTATAGCAATCTCCTCCTGCATAACTCCGCTATAACTGCATGTCCTGATAGCCTTGTACGGATATCCTCGCCCCTGCCAACACCCTTCAACCGCTGAATTCACTTAGAGGCCTTTGGGATGACCACCTCCATAGCTGAAGACCCTTGCTTGTAACCTAGCACCACCATTATAGCCTTCCTTCTGCCTGGCAGCTATATTAGTCTTTTCCTTGGACTTCCCTAGAGAGAATCCAGCGAACCTGAACTAGCACTTGCTGTAACTGGAGCTCTACCTGACACAATCTCCTCATTGCCACACCAAACTTCGCACACTCTGCTCCACCTGGCTAAGTGTTCTCCTGGCACTCGTGCTATGATATGGTCCACCTTCCGCTCTGAACTCATGTCAAAACCTACTCCACCCATGAAGCCACCTATCCCCGGTGCTCCACCTGAAACTGAAGTCCCCTTGATGCCACAGAAAGAAACCCCGAGACCAGCAACTCAACGCTGCCCTACTGAGCCTGCACCTGAACCTCATATCTAATCGTTGCCTCCTCAGACCCTCCGCATCCCGCAGACTCCTCCAAGACCGTTTCGAATACTCTGCATCCCCGCAGGAATCTTCGAAATCCAGGAGCTCATCCCAACTCCTCTAACACAGCGACTTACCCAACAACCATCTCCAGCGACTGCTCCATCACATCCCAGCCTGTCCCTATGGCCAATCCCGCCATACTAGGACACTCCCGGTTGCATGATGCCCCTGGCGCTCCCTGAGACCTATCCCCTCGGTCTTCTTGAGCTGCCATCTTCATCAACTCCAGTCTCTGTCCCTAGACAAAAACCGCCATACCGGGACACTCCCGACTGCCCAATACCTCCGGCACTCCCTGAGACTGTCCCCTGTCTCCCTGAGCTGCCTCTGGCACCGTCGATGCTGATGTACTCCAGTCTCCCTGAGATATCCATCTCCCGAGATCCATCTCCAACCACGCGGGATACCCATCCACGTACAACTCCATCACAATCAAGGTAGTTAGAGTACTACCGATCACTCTCCTCCACAGTAACCAAGAGCTCGGTCCACTACCGATGGAGCTACCACTCATGCTCTGAAAGATCTCCTGTATATATCGCTCCACCTGTGCTAAACCACAGATCACCCAACCTACCATTACTCCACAACACAGGACTCGCAGCTCTACACCACTGTCGTGAGCTCCTGCACTACCAGATCCATCATCTTCGACGAGATCCACTCCGCCAGCAGACCTCCGCACTACTCCTGATACCTTGAACCTCTGTCCGCCTGGGAGACCGAAGATGGAACAATCCTGCTCGTGATGCCCGCATGTATGGTCACTGTACCACGATATCCACATCACCTATGATCTGACTCCATCATTGGATCTATCCTAGCTCAACATGAAGAGCTCGAAAAATGGAATCCAACGGCGTAGACGGAGCTCAAATCGGAGTTCAATTGAGTCCAGAATCGTCCAAAAACAATCAACACATATTTCAGAGCAAAGTCCTTGAGATGCCAGTCCACCATGAATCAATTCAACAGTTCACGCGCGCCTAGGCCGGTCCACAGCCACAATTGCTGTCGGTCCATGGCAGAGAACTGTGGACCACAACTCGTCCCGCCCACCGCCGTCGCCTCCAGCCGCCGCGTCGCACCTCCAGTGACTGCGGGCCACCGCGCCGCGCCTCCGATGGCTGCCCGCAAGCCATGCCGCGCCTCCGGTGGCTGCCTGCATGCACGGCCGCACCCGATCTACTCCGATCGGGATCGTGCATCTCCTCCGGCGTCCTCCCGCTGCCAAGCCTCCCTCCGATGAACTGCCCGCCACCTTACTGGCACCAATTTGCTCCGATCGGCCACCGCCGCTTCCACCGTGCCAAGCACCGTCCCACGATGGAGCTCACAGTCTGCGTCGCCCTGCGACCAACGAGCCCACGCCTCCGGCGAGCCCATGACGCCCCGCGATGCCGTGCGACCGACGAGAAACCGGTGACACCCCGTGCTACCGTCTTTCACCGGATCTTCCTCCACATCTAGATTAAACCATAAGAAGACCTCACGATCTTCCTCTCCTCACAGTGATCAAGCCCCCCACATGGGCGATCCCTTCTCAAACCTTCTCTCCATTCCCAGGGAGGGCACCCGGCCCTCACCTCCAGATCTCGGCACCAGAGATCTGCACCACTACCGCGAGCCCTCTTCTCTGCTTCCTTCACGCCATCGCATCAAGATCGGCTCTGATACTAATTGTTGAAGCAAAACCGTTCCATGAAATGCCCGGGATCCTTCTTGATGCCGCCATGACGAAAAGGTAACGCACCACCAGGAAAGGCATGGGGCCTATCGTCTGCTCCCATCACGAAGGGGTGTCTCTATGGGGTTACACGCACCGTGATGATCCCATGGGATTACACGCACGAGAGAGAACCAAGGAGATGAGAAAGTAGGCTAGGATTTTAAAGGAGAAAAGGGATCGTGTATTATTCTTCCCGACATTCCTGTCGTTCTTTATATACAAAAGAAATATATCCCTAAATTATAACCAACCTAGCCCTAAAAAACTCTTCCCTCTGAGTCACATGAGAAAACTCAAACCCGAGCCCATATATATTCATGTCTCATATATTCTCTCAACCTCAACTCAGAATATTCAAACCCGAGCCCATGTATATCCATGTCTCACATGTTCTCTCAATCTCAGACTCAGAGTATCCCTGGAATACATCTAGACCCGCTTAGAACATGTCCCTAAATCCCAAGAATCGCCTCCAGCATTCCTATTATGATCTTCCAAGTCCCTTCAAAACTTAGAAGCATCATGCAAATCCCTACATTCACATATTTGATTCAAAATATTGATAAAAATAAAATAAGAAGAAAAAAAAATGAAGATAGAAAGAGATGAAAAAGTCATTAATGACCGTCGAAGTTTCGAAGAAACCTTGATGGATAAATTAGAGAGATATAAGAAACCTTGATGGATAAATTAGAGAGATATAGAGACAGAGAAGGAATGAGAGAAACAAAAATAAAGAAAAGCTGTGGAAGGCCTCACTGGATGCCATCGCCACTATCCAACGATAGAAATCTCGCTCGAAAACATCGTGGACTCAAAACAAGGACGATCCATCCCTATTCATCATTTTTTAAAAAAAAAGCAATTCACAATAAAGCAACCAAATCCATTGACTTCATTATGAATTACATTCGCTGCAACTCATCATTTAAAAAAAAAAAAAAAAAAACTCACAATAAAGTAATCAAATCCATTATTGGCTTCATTATGAATTATTAAAATAATAATAATAATAATAATAATAATAACTGGAGATCCATCCCTATTTTGAATCAACGATGTCCATAGAATGAATTTTCATCATCCAGCGACCACATCAACCTTCCAACTGCCTTTTCCTGCCTCTCTCTCCCTTCCCCCCCTTTTTATCTCTAATCTTTCTCGCAAAAGATAGCGGAATCCTGGAGGCCTCAACGACTCTCTAAGCACCTCGCAGCCCTCTGGTTGGCATAACCAGCATTCCCCCCCCCCCCCCCTCTTCCTTCCTGATTCTCCCTTATTTTCATGTCAATTCAGATATAATATGATCTAATACAAGAATGTACCAACTCATACAATCAATCGACATGTCCAGGATCCAGTTCCGAGTCAGCGAACATTACACAAAAGAATAATTTGGTCCAAAAAACGTTAAATCTAGACTTGGCTAAAAGAAACATGCACCCAATCTCTTTTTGTGAAAACCATTATTAAGTTTTTCTCCTTTTTTTTTTTTTTCTCAAAAATCCATTTATTAGAAATATTTTCTAGCCCCAATTGTATTTTTAATTGTTTTTGCAAAACCTCCAAAAGATATTCAGTAGATTTTTCTGAATAATCATCAGATCCCAGAACATCTATAACAGGACAGAGGTAGATTACCAAATCAGAGTGCCGCAGATTGCTCAGAGTTGCATGTCTCGATGCTCCTCTTACTCCGGTCTTATTTCATTTGTCTACGTACCACGGTCATTTGCATTAGCTGATGAATCACCTCCTGGTTGAGTGCTTTCAGTCATCTTAACCAAATTAGACTATCAGAAAAGTGTGATCAGTAATATTTCCGTCCAGAGTTGCATACATATGCAGGTTAATTGGCCGTAGCAAAATAGATTTTTAAGCATTATACATGAATGTGTACATGAATTAATCCCTCCAAAAAGAATCTTGTATATATATAATCAGCATTTGATACATGATATAAGGTTCAAACCAATACTGCGTTCCTCTGTTTCATAGGTTAGGTAGCTCTGGTTACAATTGAAGCCCATCAACCATGAACAGGTAATGTATATCAGCTTCATGCCATGGAACTTACCTCCAAGTTCCAATGTAGTAATGTGCTGATTGTAGAGCTGGTAATGGGGTATGAAGAATAAACAGAGCAAGACCACTAGCTAAATTATGATCTCCGACCTACTCATTTTCCGGTACCTGGATGCTACTTCCAGACAATCTCACCCATGAATCTTAGGGCAGGAACACCCCTGATCTCTACATCAACTAGTGGTGCTTGGATTTTCTTCAGGCTCATGAGTTCTGGATCATTTTGGATCATTTCAAGTGCACGCATTTGATCCTGAAATGAAAGAGCTAAATGACAGTCGCATCTTGGGAATATTTCAAACTGAAGAAGATATTTTACAATGTTCTCAAAAAATAAGTGCAGAAACTATGGTAGGTTTAGAAAAGAAGAGCAATAACTAGCAAAGTCATAAAGATAAGGATGAAACAAATCCAGAAAAATTATGAGCTATCAAACCAGAAAAATAAGCACTTCATCCTTAATGAAAATTAGCGGATTTACCTTCCTTTTCATTGCACAAAACTTGCAGCCTGATGCAGATAGTGGTAGAATCTGGTTGACAATAAGCCTCTTGACAGGCACACTTTCTTTCCTCAAAGAAGAACACAGTCTCGATGACTCACTAATTGCCATTACCTCAGAAAATTTAAACACCAAACTCAGTCAAAAAGCTTCACACATTTACACGCATGCATTAGATGTTAGGCACATCCATTATAATGTACCAGAGATCAGTTACTATGATTAGCAATGTGAATTTTGCAAAAGCATACTGATGAAGTCATGTGCAACAAAACAAAAATCTGCAAACATAAGCTTGGCCACCAACATTTAATTAGAACAATGCAGTTTTCCTTGTTTGCTAGACTCTTTCAGTTGGATACGTATTATGAAGCTCTTAGTTTTACTCCGCAAACATAAGCTTGGCCACCAACATTTAATTAGAACATAAGCTTGGCCACCATAAGCTTGGCCACCGACATTTAATTAGAACATAAGCTGTGCAACAAAACAAAAATCTGCAAACATAAGCTTGGCCACCAGCATTTAATTAGAACAATGCAGTCTTCCTTGTTTGCTAGACTCTTTCAGTTGGATACGTATTATGAAGCTCTTAGTTTTACTCTAGTCAGGGCACCTTTACCAGTAGCTGTCAGTGAAGGAATGAAATCATAAAACACGATATAGAGGCAAGGCCAGTATGTAATTTTTTTCCGCAAAATATAAAGTCTTTTCCTGCTTGAATAACAAAAATCCATCATTTGTCCATGAATATAACAGTATCAATGAGTTGATTCATAACCTCATACAATATCACTGAATCCAGCAGGAAGACCTCCTGTTATCCGAACATCATAGGCCTGTCCATTCCCCTCCTGAGGATCTTGCTATCCATTTCAAACTAGGAAAACCATTTCATCTACCAAATAATCTAGACACCCAAATGCTTCAGTAAATGAGGTTGTTAAAAAATGAAAAAAAACACCTTCCATTATATCCTCTTACATGCATTTCGAAGTTATAATCAAATCCTCATGACACTTCAATTTTTCTGGGTCAACAACAAGGCATCTCCAGTTGAAATTTCTTTCATGTTGCAATTCCAGCTCCATTAGATTCTAATATCCTTTTTTTTGCACTTGATAGATGCATTTAACCTATCCATATTTCCCTCAAAATTCTATTTAATGAAAAGAACCTGACACTTAATCTTCTTCATACCTGCATAAATTAATTTACTGCACTATTTCAACATTTTCTAAGCATGACACCACAAGCAACCATTTCATTTATTTTTTTAAAAAAAACTACTACTTTTCCAAACTTGTCCTTTTCCTTTCCCACATTGCTAGCATTATCCCTGTTGAATTAGCTCATTGCATATGGGAACCCCTTTTGATATGTCAGAACATGCATGTCCGTATTTCACAAGCATTGATAACATAAAGCTATTGAGCTTCCGGACCTTTGTCAATATTTTTCAAAAAAAAAAGAATATGGAATTTTCTGCACTAATTATGTTTTACTAAGATCTACAGGTCCAATCCAGATAAATCTACAACTTGAATCCTGTAAGCAGATCGAATCAAACAGTGCAATCCACAGAAACAAGTTCAATCCTGTAAGCAGTTCAAATCAAACAGAGTTATATGAGTTTCACTGAAAGTGTGCTTGAATAAACAGACTTTTTTCCCAAATTTCTAACATATCTGGTGATGCAACAGCTTGCATGTATGCACAGAAAGAGAGAGACTTGCAGAAAGATACAGGAGGGAAGCAAGAGGAAAAAAACATAGAGAACAAAATGCAACAGATGCAGATAGGCAACAGCATGCATGTATGCACACAAAGAGACAGGCTTGCAGAAAGATGGAGAGAAGCAAAAGGATGGAAGGGTGGAGGAGAACAAAAATTGACAGAATCTAGTACTTACCGTAGGAATTGTGACAATGATGAATTCAGTTGATTCACTATCCCGGAATAGCTCCCTCACTTTGATCATTCTCTCCCTCAGTTGCTCTAGTTTGTCAGTCTGCACAAGTGGGAAAAGTAAAACAGTTAGCAGAATTATAAGGAAACATTTATGTCCAAACAAAGTTGCCCTTACAGCATCCTGTCGTGGTCCTTCTTGCCCAAAAACAGATTTAATGGCTGATGCTGCCGAAGCTAACTTCTGTCTTAGCTGAAATGGACAAAGAGCAATATAAAAAATGTCATTAAGAAAGTATACAATTCATAGAAAATTGTACGATGGTAAGTAATGCATGCTTATCAAATTGAAAAGAACTCTCACATATAACAAAACAATTTAACAATTATAATCAAGATCATCATCAGATCCAATATCAAAAAAAATTACGCTGTCACCCTAAAATCAAATTTTCTTTCTGACATGGAATGCAAAAGCCACGAGGTGAAAAAGAAAAATTGTTTCAAAATTTACTGCAGCCTGCTCCAATTATCCCCCGATACCATATACCAAAACCAAATTCCACTTGTAATAGAGTTACATGATCTATGTCCATGAATACAAAGTTAGCACGGTATATGGAGTTTTATGAACTAGTTGTGCAAAGCTATGTCAAATCAATGTCTTGCAAGTATGATGATAGGGGGAAAAACAATATCATTAATGAAAATTGCAGAGGTCATCTTGTATGGATCAAAAGATTGCATAAAAAAGGTTGATGCATCATGATCAAGTTAGTTTATGGAAAAAACTTGGGCATGATTGGTTGGGGGGAGTTGGGTTATGGAATGGGAATGGAAATGAGTGACTCCCATTCCAACCATCTGATCAAAGGGAGTTCCATTCCGATTCCAGTTCCTAGGGGAAATGAGAATGCCTCCAATCCCCTAAAACTCAATCCCAAATCTCCCCTAATATTCAAATCCTATTCCGATTCCAATTCCAATACCAATCATGAACAAAATACATCAAGGAATATGGCTATTCTGATTCCCATTCCAATTTCAATTCTGATTTTGATTCCGATCGCAAAACAAATACACCCTTAGTTATGTCTTTCTTTTTTTCTAACATCAACTTCCATAAGAAGATAATTTCCTTACCAATCTACTTTTCTAACTTATATAAAGCTCTAAAAAATAAACAAGTTTATCCCGCAACAAAATTACTAAGCATGTTGGAAGTGTTATGTTTCCTGTTCATACTTTCAGCCAGCTTAACTTAAAGATTCAAAACCAAGCAAAAATTATATAAGGGATCTATAAATATTTACGACTGCTTACACTTAAAGCAAATAATAACAATGGAAAGTTGTGACACAGCACTGCCAGCAGCCACAAAGAAAAAATAGACAAAGTTACTTCTAACATGGTGAGTGAGCATTGCTAAATATGGTCGTATGTCAACTATGGATGTATTTATTTAAAAAAATAAATCAGGGATAGTCTTTCTGGCTCATACAGCGAGAAACATCTATACCATATGTTGATGTAGTAATGATCCAGAAAGAAGCCAAACAGGAATCATAGATAAATGTGCTTGAAAATGGCAAAAATGACCAAGGCGGATGTTCAAAATACAAATGAGGAAAAAAATCCATAGCAGGTATCAGTTACAGATTTGTTTTAAAAAGTCACACCTTCATGATCTTGCCAATGGAAGCATCCAAGAAGTCTGGCAAGGACAAAAGTCGAAGAGTATGGCCCTAACAGTAGATAAACATGGGATAATACAAATGAGTAAAGAGCACAGCAAGCATAGGGATTTTTAAATAGAAAGCAAAAAGATAATCCATTACAGAGTGCTTACCGTTGGAGCAGTATCAAATATTATACGGCTAAACATGCTATACTCTTGTGCTTCAAGAAATTGCATGACCTGGTAAAAGAACAGGGGTCAAAAACAAGATAAAATAAGTAGCTAGTATCCAATGTTACAAAAATTCAGATTTATACCTTTGAAATTGCAATAGCTTCATCTAGTCCAGGAGGAGGTGTATCCAGCAACTCTCCAAGTTTTAGTTCTCCTAGCTTAATCAAAAAAAGGCAACCAGTAAAAAATGAAAAACTAATCTACAAGGTTCACCACACCAACAGTAGGCCGTCAAAACATGATATATTTTACAATCGTACAAAAAAAAACAAACAAAATGCATAATTTTGGCACAGAGTAGAAATTGCTGCACCTACTTCTAGTAATTCGAATGTCATTAAAGTGAAAGTGTTGCTGTACGAAGTATCTCAAGGATATGCTCTTGTAAACTAATTTGCAGTGCAAAAGAATAAAATCATGTATATAATTTGAAAAAGATCATAAAATAGAGCTTCATAATCTTGTTTAGCACTTTTTGAAAGTTGACGTGTAAACCTGTTTAGCAATCTTTTGGGAATCAACAAGGGCAGATTAGGATCTGAGTTAAATGGTTTATTGTAGAGAGTACAGATTTTACATGTTCTAGAACAAAAGATGTTTGCATGTAATCATGACCAATTAATTTTAATTGCCTTCATTAATGAAGAAAATGCTTGTCTTTGTGCGGGTGAAATAGTGGTTTGTGATGGGGAGGGAATGTAGCACCTTTTCTCACCTTCCTTCTAGGGTCCATGTCACACAAGTAGTACTGCTCGTGGATGGTTTGTGATCACAAATTTAGTATACTTATCTGGCATCGTGATCACTTGTAACTAAGCAAAAAAGGTAAGCTGAGAACAGTTTATTTATAGCCATTGAAAACTCCCAAACATCTGTTACCCGCAGATAATGAAAAAGTAAAACCCGCAAATTCTTAAAACACAAGAATACCAACTGCAGAAGACAATAGAAACAGATGCAAGTGTAGCTTTAATCAAAATGATGAGAAACTAACAAGCAATGTGTAAGATTTTGCAGGAAATTTATTTCATATCAGTTTTTGCAACACTTAGTGTATGCTCAAAGTGAAATTATAGTTCTATATTTCAGAAATTAAAGTAAAATGATGGAACTTAAGCCCCAGCAATGAAATGAGCTAGTGTGCACAATGCAAAGGAGATTACAGCAGGAATGAATGAACAATTGTTCAAAATTATATTATAGTATAATTTTACATCCACATGTATAGACATGATGTGGATGTACCTGTTTCCATTATCAAATATGTGATTTAGAAAACCATGTGAAAACCAAATAAGTGATTCAAAACCCCAACTGTTGCATTTCCTTGCCCTAATAATGTAGGATAGAAAGAGGAAACTAGTTATAGATGGCCTTGTGATGAAACAACTGATATTGGCACAAAATATGGATTAGCCACCTAAAGTACTGGACTACAACTTCTCTAGTCTTTAGAGTTTGACAAATAACTTAACAAGTTCCTAAGTTGTCTTGCACAAACTCACAGTCCCAGAATTGCTATTGTTGAAAAACGAAGAATTAATTTAGGAAAACACTATGATAATGCAAGGTTGTTTCTGCAAAGACAACAACACTCTCAACAACAAAGGAAAAGAAGATTGATAAAAAAAAATAAACTGATTCAATCATCTAGTACACATGGAAATACATAGAAATTTTCAATAATTCTTCATCAAATTGCTTGATGGTTCGTGCCGAAAGATTTAGAAGCATATTCATGATTATGTGAAAGCAATCGAAACAAGAGATTAATGGACACTTTTTTGGTAATAATGACAATTTACAACTTTTTAGGCTGTACCTGTTCAGCGAGCATACCAAGACCCATACTGTCCATAAAATCTTTAACCCCAGTCGCTCCACTTCTTTGACTTGCACTGCGAAATTCTTCCCTAGCCTTTTCAGGATTTATCTGCAAAAGAAACTTTCCTGGTTGAACATTTATTGGACCGTGTCAACTAGGAGAAGCAAATTATTTCAAAAAAGGAGTTTGCAAAGATCTGCAGAAAGTGAGAATTTTTGTAGAAGTAACTCTAATTATATGCATTCTCACCTCTAGCGCAAAGAGAGGAGAATCCGGTCCATCAACTGGCACCAGTGTTCCTCCACTCAAATCCTACAGATAATAAGAGTAGAAATCACAACATAATTAAAATTCCACTTTCAATTTAAAAGCAAAATAAGGTACCATACAGCAAACTTGCTTTCCTGAGCTTGTGAGATTTGGTAACCAATAAAAGGAAATCTTACAAATGTTTTCAACATAGTAATAACTTCACTGCATGTAGTCATATACCTGCGCAAAAGAATCACTTAAAGAGTGTGCGGGGTCTGTAGAAACTACAAGGGTAGGATGACCATTATTAGCAAACTTAACAGCCAGGGATGCAGCACAACTCGTTTTCCCAACACCTCCTTTACCACCAAGCATGTAATACTTTCGCTCAGTTCCTGCAGCCATCTCATCAAACCCTGCGGTAGCTTCTGCAGGGATAGCAATTGATCTCACTGCAACAAAAAAAAGAAAAAAGTTTCCAAATAAACCTTCAGCTTTAGGAGATAGAGTGCGCTCAGAGATTACACACAAGAATTGTCGTGACAGGGGTCTCCAAAATCTAATATTTTAGTAAGGCTTTATATAAGATCGACAGATTCTTTTATGAATCCATCAATCACCATGAATCATCTAATAAACCTACTTTCCAGAAACTATAACCACAATCCCACACCTACATCGCTAGTAAACCAAAGAAATAGCATTGACATGTTAAAAAGATGAACAGACAAGCATGTCGAGGAAACAAAGCTTATATCACAAAATCAGCACTTTCCACTAAATAGGGGAAGCACGCCTAACAAGCTACGTTATCAGGATAATTTCAATAGTTGGAGTCTCCAAAGTATGATATTTAAGGGTTTTTTTATAGGATTTGGTACATCATTTTGACTCTAGTAATTCCCAACAGATCCTTGTAAACTTTTTCTACACAAATTAGTGATTACTTCGAGTGATAACAAACTAGTAAAAGCGAGTAAAAATAAGGGGGAAAAGGAAACAAAAACCCCCACCCTAAGCTCACAATTTTTTGATAAAATAACGACAACTATCTATGGGAGGAACGGCAACTAGAGAGCGAGAACTAGTACCAAGTTCGCACCTTTCTCGAACCCTAGGCCCTATGGTAGACTTCTGATATCAGACTGATCTCAGAGAGCGAATTGTTCGACCTTATTCCAGTCCCAACGGCTTCCTCAATTAAACCGACAAACCATTTAGAACTAGAGGAACGTAGGAACGAAGACAAACCTTGGAAGGTCCGGCGGACAACGAGGGTAGGCGGCGACCGGGTGGAGGAGAGCGGACGTGGGCATGGCGAGAGGTAGCGGGAGGCGGCGAGGAAGAGGCGGCTCGCGAGGTAGGAGGAGGGAGTGAGCAACATTGGGGAAGATGGGAAGGAGGCTCCCACGTTAGGCTGGGGTCCGGTTTTTAACAGGACAGACCTCAAGAAGAGGTTTCAAAGGGGCAGCGCAGGGGGAAGATTGAGTTATTTTTGTTGGGTTTTGAACATCTTCCAGCAAGTGAAATCTTATGATCGCATTCAAAAGAGATAGCTGTGCTGGGTTTTTTTTTTTTTTTAATTAAAAATATAAATAAATTAAATCAGATGGGAGATTTTGATCTGATTAAATTTTTTGATTAGATTCTAATATTAGATCCAGACCCATCCCACTAAAATATCGGATCGGATTGGATTCACTATTAAAATTTTCAATCCAATAAATTGTTCAGGTTGAATCGGATCCATAAATAATCCGGTTCTAATCTAAAAAATTATATCTAAATATGATCAAGATAAAATATAAATAACCATATTTCAATTATTACATAGCTAACTATTATTAAACATAAAATAGATAACAAATAATATTATT
Source organism: Areca catechu (assembly GCA_021397845.1). Taxonomy (NCBI): domain Eukaryota; kingdom Viridiplantae; phylum Streptophyta; class Magnoliopsida; order Arecales; family Arecaceae; genus Areca; species Areca catechu. The sequence continues at coordinate 13,821,563 of CM038041.1, forward strand.
TTAAAATAAATTAAGATATAAAAATAATTATAACTCTATTTCTATGTTAAAAATAATTTTTATCTAAATTTTAAATTATAATTTAAAGGTCCAAATAGATATGATTCTAACAGTATTAGTATATTCGAATCGGGACCGATCCGGTCAGGTCCAAATTCAGTGAACCCAGATCCAATCTAAAAAATGTAATGGGTCTTATTTTAGAATCCAACAAGGATCACAGATCTATAAAAATGGGTTGGATCTGGTTTAAATGGGTCGGATCGGGTTGGATCATGTCATGGGTCAACCAAACCCATTTACAGTCTTAACCAAACCCTTTTGCAGCCTTACTTTCACTTCTATTCTTTATCAAAAAAGAGCTTGGAATTAATTGTAGATCCATAATTTATTTAATTTTGATAAAACAAATAATTTTTATGTAAAACTTTGTTTGAGAGAAGAGCATTTTGCCTCTAACTGTTAATCAAAATTCTTAAATCCTTAATTCCTTAATCTTTAAATATATATGTATATATATATATATGTATGTATGTATATATATATATATATGTATGTATGTATATATATATATGTATGTATGTATATATATATATATGTATGTATGTATATATATACATACATATATACATACATATGTATGTGTATATATATATACATATGTATGTGTATATATATATACACATATGTATGTGTATATATATATACACATACATATGTATATATATATATACACATACATATGTATTTATGTATATACATATATATATATATATGTATAGATATATATGTATGTATATGTATGTATGTATATGTATGTGTTACGGCCGTAACGATGACGTGGCCGGGCTCAGATACCGCCAAATATGATCGAGCCACGTGGAGGTTTCTCCGGTCGAGTCAGCGCCACATTGCCAAGGCCGAGCTCGGCAAGGCTACTCCGCCAGATGACTTCCTAAGACAAACTGCTCTCGCCGAAGTCGAGCTCGGTTCGGGGCTCCTCTACCACCTCGCCTGGCGCCCACCCAGGAGGGGTCCACCTAGGCCGAGGTCGGCCGGTCCTTCGCTCCTTCGCCAGGTGGCCCCCGGAGACGGGCCCACCTCGGCCGAAGCCAGGCGACCTCCTGCCACCTCACCAGGTGTCCACCCAGGAGGGGTCCACCTAGGCCGAGGTCGGCCGATCCTTCGCTCCTTCGCCAGGTGGCCCCCGGAGACGGGCCCACCTCGGCCGAAGCCAGGCGACCTCCTGCCACCTCGCCAGGTGTCCACCCAGGAGGGGTCCACCTAGGCCGAGGTCGGCCGGTCCTTCGCTCCTTCGCCAGGTGGCCCCCGGAGACGGGCCCACCTCGGTCGAAGCCAGGCGACCTCCTGGCACCTCGCCAGGTGTCCACCCAGGAGGGGTCCACCTAAGCCGAGGTCGGCCGATCCTTCGCTCCTTCGTCAGGTGGCCCCCGGAGACGGGCCCACCTCGGCCGAAGCCAGGCGACCTCCTGCCACCTCGCCAGGTGTCCACCTAGGTTAAGGTCGACCGGTCCTTCGCTCCTTCGCCAGGTGGCCCCCGGAGACGGGCCCACCTCGGTCGAAGCCAGGCGACCTCCTGCCACCTCGCCAGGTGTCCACCCAGGAGGGGTCCACCTAGGCCGAGGTCGGCCGATCCTTCGCTCCTTCGCCAGGTGGCCCCCGGAGACAGGCCCACCTCGGTCGAAGCCAGGCGACCTCCTGCCACCTCGCCAGGTGTCCACCCAGGAGGGGTCCACCTAGGCCGAGGTCGGCCGGTCCTTCGCTCCTTCGCCAGGTGGCCCCCGAAGACGGGCCCACCTCGGCCGAAGCCAGGTCGCCTGTACGGAGAAGGTCCCAGGGAAAGAGGCGCAGGCCTTGAGGTCATCCCTCGGGCCGTACGCATCACAGACGGTGCCTCGTACGGATGGCGGTGGCACGCGAAACACCATTTGCTTCGGCCCGACAGGTCCCGCGGTCGAGAGGCGCGATTCTGACAAAGCAGGCCCCATATATGGATGGCGCCCACACTCGGGAAAGAGAGCGCTCTCACTGGGCCCGAGGTCTGACCGGCCGCCTTACCAGCGCCGCCCCCCCCCCCCCCCCCCTTTCCTAACTTTGCCTTTTCCTTGCTGGGCTCGGCGGACGAGGTCGGAAAGCCGCCTGGCCCTCCTCACCGAAAAGGAGAAAGAGAAAGGGACGGGGGAGGGGAGCCTCCCAGGAGGAGAAGACAGGTGAACGATGGGAGGAGATAAAAGGAAGGAATCTGGGGACGACAAGGTAAGCGAACAAGCCTGGGGACAAGGAGGAAAGCAGCGGCAAGAGGCCTCGCTCCGAGAGAGAGAGATCTGAGATCCCGAGAGGGGATAATTCGGTGTGAGCTCGGCAAGGAGGCCCGGCCGAATTTCCGGTCCCCAGAGTGCCTTTCTTACTAGTAAACTCGCTAAGTCTGGAACCCTTTCGGGGGGTCCGCCTTGGAGAGTCTGTTCCTTCTCGTCGTCTACTGACTTGACCATCGGAGCTCCCTCGCCAGGATCCCCAGCCAGGGTCTTCTAACTCCTTCTTGCAGGTTCGCAGCAGCCGGGGAGGCTCCCTCGCCAGGCGGTCAGGAAGGATCCACGGACCGGAGCCACGGGCGCGGCGACGAGAGCGGCAACAGATTGGCGCGCCAGGTAGGGGGGCAGGACACCAAACCCAAGCGGGGGCCAGCTTTCTGCAGGTGTCGCGCTCTCTGACAATGGTGGTCACTCGTGGCTGCGAGGTGTCCACCAGCCGCGTGGGGGAGGTTCACTCCCCTCCAGGGGCCCACAGCCCGGAGAGGGAGCTTCCAGCTCCCCCTCCTCTTCCACCACAGCCTACCCCAACGGATGGACCCCTTGCGGCCGTCATCCAACAGCTGCAGACCTTGACCTCGGCGGTCCGGCAGCTTCAGCATCAGCAGCGGTCCCTGGCCACGCAGCCGCAGCCGCAACCAGGGACCCCCGCGGCCCGAGCCACGGGGCAGCGTGGGAGCCTGTGCTCCATCCAGGGCAGGCCATCCCATCCGAGGGCTGTCTCCAACCCCCGGGGGAGCCACCAAGCTCCCGTAAAAAGAAACTACTCCGGTTCGGAGGATTACGAGAGTCGATCCCCGGCCGACGAGGCCGAAACGGTGCATCGCAGCAAGCAACGCCGAGGCCTGACTTCGCGCCGAGACCGATCGGCGCCCCCTTCACCCGCAGCCTCGATGGAAGACTCCACCGACGAAGCCATCATGCGCCAGGCCGAGAGGCGCCTGGAGGAGCATGAGCGCAAGCTAGCGGAGTTCGCCCGCTGATTCGCCGACCTGCAGAACTCGTCGGCAGACCCGGCGGGCTACGACTCCCGCCCCCCTTTCTCTGAAGAAATCCAGGCGGAACCGATCCCAAAACGGTTCCGCATGCCGCAGGTGGATCCCTACGACGGGACCACCGACCCTCTGGACCATCTGGAGAGCTACAAAGCTCTCATGAGGGTCCAGGGGGCCACTGACGCTCTTCTGTGCATCGCCTTCTCGGTCACCCTCCGGAAGGCCGCTCGAGTCTGGTTCACCCGTCTCGAGCCCGGATCCATTTGCTCCTTCCATCAGCTGGAAGGAAAGTTCGTGGCACACTTCGACGCTTGCCGAAAGGTGCCGAGAGAGGTGGACAGCCTCTTCTCCATCCGCCAGCAGGACCAGGAGCTGCTCCGGGACTACATCACCCGGTTCAAGATCGCAGCCCTGGAAATCTACAGCCTGGACAAGCCCGTCGCCATGCTGGCTTTGAAGCGCGGGCTCAAGACGTCCCACCTGACCTACTCCCTGGACAAGAAGCCGCCCAGGACGTACTCCGAGCTCCTCCTCCACGCCCACAAGTACATCCGAGCGGAGGAGGCCGACCGCACCCGTCGAGAGTTGGACGGGAAGACTCCGAAGAGGCCGCCCCCAAGAGACACCCCGGGAGCTCGGAAGCCCGGGCCATCTGCCGACCCTCGCCCGAATCCAAGGCCGAGGGGCGAGGCCACTCCCGAGCGGAGGTACACCCCTCTCCTCGCACCTCGGACGAAGATCCTCATGGAAATCGAGGGTGAGCGCTACCTCCGCCGACCTCCTCCTCAGAACCCGAGAGCCGTCCGAGATAAATCGAAGTACTGCCAGTTCCACCGCGAGCATGGGCATGACACGGAGGAGTGTCGCAACCTGAAGCGGGAGATCGAGGAGCTGATTAGGAGGGGCTACCTCAGGAAGTTCGTCAAGAACGAGGCCCCCTCGGAGGGGCAGCCACTCGTGACCTTACCGCCCGTCCCTGCAATCGATAACCGCCCAACGGAGAAGCCCGTGGGCATGATCTCGCACGGGGTCGGTCGAGCGGCGAAGAGAGCCCGGGAAGTCGGGAACCCGGAGAATGTAATCCCTCCCGAGGGGGGGCAGGGTAATGACAATGTAAACAACGATGCCGTGGTGGTCGAGATGACCATCGCGAAGCATCCTGTACATCGAATCATGGTGGATAGTGGAAGCTCGGCTGACGTAGTTTTTTACGACGCTTTCTCTCGGATGAACTTGTCCCACGATCAGCTGAAACCGGTGCACACCCCCCTGGTAGGTTTTACAGGGGACTCCGTGGGGGTCGAGGGGGAGATCACTCTCCCGGTCATCGCCGGATCCCCACCCTGGCAGGCGACCGTCCTAATAACATTTATCGTCGTCAGGCTCCCTTCGCCTTACAACGCCATTCTCGGGCATCCCGGGCTCAACCAACTGGACGCCACAATCTCCACGAGAAGGCTGTTGGTACAGTTCCCCATGCCTTCTGGGCTCGGGGAGATGAAGGGGACGACCCAGCCAGTCCCGCTCTACCTCCAGACGGTCCCGAGCGCCCGGGGCGCGGAGCTCGCCCCCGATATCGACGACCTCGACCTAATAGAGAAGGAATCCAGGGGAGGGCCCGTAGAGCGCCTGCTATTTTTTCCCCTCGGATCGGATCCCCTGAAGACGGTGCAAGTCGGGGCCCAGCTCCCTGAAGAAGAACGGACCCGCCTGCTGGAGTTCCTCCGCGTGAACGATGACGTGTTCGCCTGGTCAGCAGCTGACATGCCGGGCATCCCGCCCGAGGTCATCATGCACAGGCTAAACGTGGACCCAAGTTGCCGCCCGGTCCGTCAGAAGAAGAGGAGCTTCGCCATGGAAAGGCAGAAGGCGATCAACGAGGAAGTGGAGAAGCTCCTCGCCACCGATTTTGTGCGGGAGGTCCAGTATCCCAGCTGGCTGGCAAACGTGGTCATGGTAAGAAAGAGTAGTGGTAAGTGGAGGATCTGTGTGGACTTCACCGACCTCAACCGAGCTTGCCCGAAGGACAGCTTCCCTCTTCCAAAGATCGACCAGCTGGTCGACACCACCTCGGGGCATCGCCTCCTGTCGTTCATGGATGCCTTCTCCGGATACAACCAAATCCGAATGAGCCCGGAGGACGAAGAGCACACCGCCTTCATAACTAACCGTGGAACTTTTTGCTACAGGATGATGCCATTCGGCCTCAAGAATGCGGGGGCAACGTACCAGCGCCTGGTCAATAGAATTTTCAAAGACCAGATCGGCCGCAACATGCAGGTGTATGTGGACGACATGCTGGTGATGAGAAAACCTGATTCGGACCACGTGGCCAACTTAGCGGAGACGTTCGGCAACCTCCGACGCCATCAGATGAAGCTGAACCCAGCGAAGTGCGCCTTTGGCATCTCCGCCGGGAAATTCCTAGGATTTATGGTGACCCAAAGAGGAATTGAGGCCAACCCGGAGAAGGTCCAGGCCATCTTGGACATGGAGCAGCCCGCCTCTAAAAAGCAAGTGCAGCAACTCACCGGCCGAGTTGCGGCCCTTAGCCGCTTTATCTCCAGGTCGGCAGACCGCTGCCGTCCCTTCTTCAAGGTGCTGAGAAAGATGAACGACTTCGCTTGGACCGAGGAATGCCAGAAGGCCTTCGAGGAGCTAAAGAAGACGCTTGCGTCGCCACGGTTGCTGTCCAGGCCCGAGGAGGGGGAGGAGCTTACCCTCTACCTAGCGGTCACCCCGGAAGCCGTCAGCTCGGTCTTGGTTCGGACCGATGGCCAGGGGGTCCAACGGCCGGTATACTATACCAGCAAGCTTCTCCGCGACACGGAGCTCAGGTATTCTCGGCCCGAGAAACTCGTTTTTGCGCTAATAGTGTCTGCCCAGCGTCTCAGGCCTTATTTCCAAGCGCACCCCATCGCTGTCCTGACGGATCAACCGCTGAAAGCAGTGCTCAGCCGACCCGATACCTCGGGACGATTGGCAAAGTGGGCACTGAAGCTCAGCGAGTTCGACATTACGTACAGGCCGAGGTCAGCCATGAAGGCACAGGTGCTGGCCGACTTCTTGGTCGAATGTGCATGCTTGGGCAAGGAGCCCGAGGAAGGCCCCTCAGGCCAGCCGATGAAGATAGGCACCGATGAGCCCGGAGAGAACGCCTGGATCCTCCATGTGGACGGAGCCTCAAACTCCGGCGGGAGCGGGGCTGGGCTCATCCTAGCCAACAGCGACGGGGTCGTCGCCGAATGCGCACTCCGTTTCCAATTCTCCGTAACAAATAACCAGGCGGAGTACGAAGCACTCCTCGCCGGACTGAGAGTCTCCCGCGAGCTGGGCGTAACCAACCTCAAGGCTTTCACTGATTCCCAGCTCGTGGCAGGGCAGGTATCCGGGGAGTACGTCGCACATGACCCCCAAATGGCAAAATACTTGGAGCTCGTAAAGGCGGGCGCGTCCAGATTCTGGCACTTCAACATCTTCCATATCCCCCGTGGGGAGAACGCCCGCGCGGATGCTCTCTCTCGGCTGGCGACCCTGCCGGACTCGATGCTGGGATGCGCTCATGTGGAGCGCCTTGAGATCCCAAGCCTCGAGGCACCAGTGGAGGTCCATCAGGTCAGCCATGAACCCAGCTGGATGGACAAGTACGCTGAATACATCACCAGTGGCACCCTGCCGGAGGACCGCGAGGCGGCTCGCCTTATCAGAAAGAAGGCCGTGCGGTTCATCCTGATGGACGGGCACTTGTATCGAAGATCCTACTCCTACCCCCTCCTCAAGTGCGTAGGACCCACGGAGGCCAGGCTTGTGCTCCAGGAGATTCACGAAGGCATCTGCGGGAACCACGTGGGGGGCAAGGCATTGGTGTACAAGGCCCTCCGTCAGGGCTACTTCTGGGAGACAATGAAGGAAGACACCTCCGACTTCGTGAAGAAGTGCGATCGGTGCCAGCATCACGCCACGGTTCAACGGCAGCCCTCCAACCCAATCTCCCAGCTCTCAGCTCCCTGGTCGTTCGCCCAGTGGGGGATGGACCTCCTGGGCCCATTCCCGCCGGCGTCTGGACAGCGGAAGTTCTTGGTAGTGGCCATCGACTACTTCACGAAGTGGGTCGAGGCCGAACCCTTGGCGAGGATCACTGAAGCAAACGTCGCCAAGTTCTTTTGGAAGTCCATCGTCTGCCGCTTCGGCCTCCCCCACACCGTGGTTACTAACAACGGGTGCCAGTTCGACTGCCGGGAGTTCGAAGAGTTCTGCAGCGACCTCGGCATCAGGCATCGCTTCACCTCGGTGGCGCATCCCCAGACCAATGGGGAAGCCGAAGTCACGAACATGACCATTCTTCAGGGCCTCCGCACGCGGCTGGACCAGGCCAAGGGCAGGTGGGCCGACGAGCTCCCCAGCATCCTCTGGGCATACCACACCACCCCGAGGATGGCTACCGACGAGACCCCGTTCAACCTCGTCTTCGGAGCTGAGGCGGTCATCCCGGTCGAGCTTAGCCTACCCACGCTGCGTGTGGAGCAATACGACGAGACAGAAAACCCAGCCAGGATGATGCTCAACCTTGACCTTCTCGAGGAAACGAGGGACAAGGCCCGAGTTCGAATGGCGGCGTATAGGCAGCGTGTGGCCAGGTATTACAACTCCCGAGTGCGGCCGAAGGTTTTTCGTCACGGAGATTTGGTCCTCTAGCGCGCTGAAGCTTCCCAACCGCGGGAATGCGGCAAGCTCTCGCCCAACTGGGAGGGCCCCTACCGGGTGGCAGAAGCCCTCCCTCACGGTGCATACTACCTGGAGGAGTTGGGAGGTGCCAGGTTCTCCCGGACGTGGAACGCCTCGAACCTAAGAATGTATTATCAGTGATGTAAGGTTCCCTCCTCCCGTAATAAATTTCCCCCGCTTCAAACGCTCTCTTCTCACTTTGAAGGAAAATCGGCGCATGGCCCTGGACTCGGCATGACCGATCATGGCCGACGGTCGAAGGAATCGGGAGATCCTGGGCTTCGGCCTGGAAGGTGGAGCAGAACCCAGTTCGGCCACGCAAGCCCGGAGAACAGCTCGGCAAGCCGCGCAAGGCTTGAGGAAGCTTGCGGCCCCGGGGTTCAATCCAGAGATCCTGGGCTTCGGCCTGGAAGGTGGCACCGAACCCAGTTCGGCCATGCAAGCCCGGAGAACAGCTCGGCAAGCCGCGCAAGGCTTGAGGAAGCCTGCGGCCCCGGGGTTCAGTCCGGAGATCCTGGGCTTCGGCCTGGAAGGTGGCACCGAACCCAGTTCGGCCATGCAAGCCCGGAGAACAACTCGACAAGCCGCGCAAGGCTTAAGGGAGCCTGCGGCCCCGGAGTTCAGTCCGGAGATCCTGGGCTTTGGCCTGGAAGGTGGCACCGAACCCAGTTCGGCCACACAAGCCCGGAGAACAGCTCGGCAAGCCGCGCAAGGCTTAAGGGAGCCTGCGGCCCTGGGGTTCAGTCCGGAGATCCTGGGCTTCGGCCTGGAAGGTGGCGCAGAACCCAGTTCGCCCATGCAAGCCCGGAGAGCAGCTCGGTAAGCCGCGCAAGGCTTGAGAAAGCCTGCAACCCCGGGGTTCAGTCCGGAGGTCCCGGGCTTCGGCCTGGAAGGCGGGGCAGAAACCATGTCGCCCACGCGAGTACGAAGGCGATCCCAAAGACGGACCCGCTCAAGGCCTACTCTGACGCCGCGCGGTCCGGGATGTCCCAACCTTCGATTTGAGCAACGGAAGGGACCAGGCCTACGATCGTTTCAGCACTCCACATCAACATCTCAGAAAACAAAAAAAAAGAAGGGGAGATGGGGGAGTGGAGAAGAAGATGAACTCGAGGCTTGGTCAAACAGTGTCTTCATTGATCTAAGCAACAGTACAAGCCGGGAATCCCGATAGGCCGAGACTCCCCAAAAGAAAAAGAAGAAGAAGAAAAAGAAAAACAACTACAACAATGAGGCAGGCGAGAAGACGATGGCTCAGTGTGGTCCGGGGTCGGAGCTCTCCGCCGAGGGCGTAGGCACTGCATCCTCGTCTCCTGCGGCGGCCGGCTCTTGAGGCTGCTCCGGAGCCACGGCATCGCTGGTCGACGGGGCCGTAGGAGTGGCGTCGGCCGCACCGGAGGCTTTGCTCTCGGCTCCTTGCCTCCTGCCTCCGAGCACCACCCCGCTGAGGTCGAGCTCGGGGAAGAAGGCCCCCACTTTCTCCCGGCACATCCGGAACCCCTTCAGGAAGGAGTCCACGGTGGCCTCCCGGACCTCCGACGTGTACTCGTCGGAAGCCCGGAACTTCGGGATGGCCTCCTGCGCCTCTCGCTTTGCGGCCTCCAGGAGTCCGTTGATATACGCACTTCGGTCCTTCACCGCGCTCGCGTCTCGCCGAGCCTCCTCCAGCTGGCGCTCCAGCCACTGGGAGTGGGCCTGCAGGCGAGCCTTCTCTGCCGCGTCCTCCTCCGTGCGACGCTGGTAGGAGAGCCTCTCCTCCGACAAGGAAGCCTCCAGCTCCTTGTTCAGCCCCTCGGAACGCGCCAGGTCGGTCTGGAGGGCTTGGTTACTGGCTCGTAGCTCGACCCCCTTTTCCATGAGGTCTTTGACGTCGGCCGCGAGCTTGCCGATCTTCCTCTCCTTCTCGGCGTCCCTCTTCGCATTCCCTACGAGGAAGTTCCTCAGTAGGAGAACGTCATTTCCAATCTGCACCAACAGAGCAACCAGGTTAGGAGAAAAGGCCACTAAATCTTGAAAGAACAGAGAAGAAGGAGCTCGGGCTTACCGTAAAGAGCTGCGGGAGAATCCCGAGCAAGGCGTCCGCATAGTCCCTGCCGCCCCGAGCTCGTCGGTCCCGGGCTGTGGAGGCATACTCCATGACCTTCTCCGCGAGCCCCTTGTCGCGGATGACTGAACACCGGTGGGTGATCACCGGTGGCGGAGCTGTCAGGTCGGCTCCTGCAGTGGCTGTCCCTTCAGCTGGGGCCGCGATCGACGGGCCGGCAGAGGCCACGGGCTGCGTCGTCGGGGCAGCAGCAACAATGGGACCGGCACTGGATGGAGCCTCGGGCGGTGGAGCCCCCTCAGCATCAGCGCCACCAAGCCGGGCAGCCGAAGCATCAACGGCCCCGCCCTGAGGCAACCTGGGCGGGGGAGCGGTGGCCACTGGGCTGGGCGTGGTCGCCGGCGCGATCTCCCGGCCCGCCTCAGTGCGGGCCCTCTTGGCCGCGGGCTCGTCCACCTCCGGGACGTCTCTCTGGGCCGCGCCCTCCAGAAGGCTCTCCAGTGAGAACTTCATTCCTGCAGTGCAAAAGAACAGAAGGTTAGCCAACTCGGTCATGAAGAAAAAGGAGACAGAAATCAAAGGAGGGCCGAATCTTACCCGTCTCACGGATGGGACTGATCCCGGCCTCAAAAAGATTCTGCTCCGAAAGCAAAATCTCGAGCGCCGGGACCACGTCACTCAGGAGCTGGGAGTAGGCCTCCTGGTCCGCCGACTCGACCTGAGAGTTCTGGTTCGGGGACCGGTCCAGTTCACTCCAGGCCCAGTCGACATCTTCGACCGAGGCGAAGAAAAACCGGCTCTTCCAGCCCTTGATCGAAGAAGGGAGGTCGAACCGGAGACACCTGGGCCGGGGTGAAATATACCACCAGCTGTCATCGGTGGAGCACTTCTTCAGGGTAAACATGGCCCTGAAGAGGGAGAAACAGGTAACGAACCCGTGAAAGTGACAAAAGATTATAAAGGAGAAGATGACCCGGATGGCATTGGGAGCCAACTGGGCCGGAAATGGCTGAGAAAAGAAAGGAAGAAGGGGTACAGAGGAAATCGAAGACCCCCAAGGAAGAAGTCTTCGTAGAAGGCTATGCGGCCGGGGCCACTCATGGTGACGCGCTCCTCGGACCGCGGAACAGACAGACGAATTGACCCCGGGATACCATAGGCATCCCGGAGCAGAGAAAGATCGCCTTCAGTCATGGTGGAAGCATGACCGGAGGGACCGGCGGGAAGAAAAGGCGAAGCAGAAAGAGAACGAAGGGGCACGACGGGAGCAACCGGGGGAGACCGGACCCCCCTGGGGATGCCAATGGTGACACCCCCGGGTTGCAGACACCGGCGGATCTCCTCCGGAATCGTTTCCTCCTCTGAGGAGGAAGAAGATGGAGTCCTCGGCCGGGATGGACCGGCCTCGTCCGGATTGGAAGAGACATAGCGACGACGCGCCATGGCAAAGAGAAGGACAAGGATTCAGAGAGGAAAAGAGAGAGGGGAACCAGAGAAGGATGGAGGCACTCACCGAAAATGTGCCAAGCGAACGCGGGGCAACGGAAGTTAGCCTACAGCAAACCGCCCACGGAGCAAGGGGAAAGGCCTCATTCTGGAAAGTCCCCTCCTTTTCAAACTCAGTCGACAGCGACCGTACCCATCATTCCGCCCCGAGCCACTGAGCGATTGCCACGTGGACGCACGCCCGACATCGACGCCTCGTTAGCAGGGTAACGGCCTCTGCCTCGAAGCGACGCATTTAATGCGGGCAAGTGGGCGACGCGTGGCGGCTTCCTATAGGGTTTCAGGCGCATCGAGCCGCGGGGACAAGGATCGCGGCAATTATGATGCAAGATCTTCGCCTCCCCACGTCATATCTGCATTTAATCCCGACGTTCCATTCTACAACGCCCCAACGGAATGGCAGGCTGGGGGGCAACTGTTACGACCGTAACGATGACGTGGCCGGGCTCAGATACCGCCAAATATGATCGAGCCACGTGGAGGTTTCTCCGGCCGAGTCAGCGCCACATTGCCAAGGCCGAGCTCGGCAAGGCTACTCCACCAGACGACTTCCTAAGACAAACTGCTCTCGCCGAAGTCGAGCTCGGTTCGGGGCTCCTCTACCACCTCGCCTGGCGCCCACCCAGGAGGGGTCCACCTAGGCCGAGGTCGGCCGGTCCTTTGCTCCTTCGCCAGGTGGCCCCTGGAGACGGGCCCACCCGGCCGAAGCCAGGCGACCTCCTGCCACCTCGCCAGGTGTCCACTAGGAGGGGTCCACCTAGGCCGAGGTCGGCCGATCCTTCGTTCCTTCGCCAGGTGGCCCCCGGAGATGGGCCCACCTCGGCCGAAGCCAGGCGACCTCCTGCCACCTCGCCAGGTGTCCACCCAGGAGGGGTCCACCTAGGCCGAGGTCGGCCGGTCCTTCGCTCCTTCGCCAGGTGGCCCCCGGAGACGGGCCCACCTCGGCCGAAGCCAGGCGACCTCCTGCCACCTCGCCAGGTGTCCACCTAGGCCGAGGTCGGCCGGTCCTTCGCTCCTTCGCCAGGTGGCCCCCGGAGACGGGCCCATCTCGGCCGAAGCCAAGCGACCTCCTGCCACCTCGCCAGGTGTCCACCCAGGAGGGGTCCACCTAGGCCGAGGTCGGTCGATCCTTCGCTCCTTCGCCAGGTGGCCCCCGGAGACGGGCCCACCTCGGCCGAAGTCAGGCGACCTCCTGCCACCTCGCCAGGTGTCCACCCAGGAGGGGTCCACCTAGGCCGAGGTCGGCCGGTCCTTCGCTCCTTCGCCAGGTGGCCCCCGGAGACGGGCCCACCTCGGCCGAAGCCAGGCGACCTCCTGCCACCTCGCTCGGTGTCCACCCAGGAGGGGTCCACCTAGGCCGAGGTCGGCCGATCCTTCGCTCCTTCGCCAGGTGGCCCCCGAAGACGGGCCCACCTCGGCCAAAGCCAGGCCGCCTGTACGGAGAAGGTCCCAGGGAAGGAGGCGCAGGCCCCGAGGTCATCCCTCGGGCCGTACGCATCACAGACGGTGCCTCGTACGAATGGTGGTGGCATGCGAAACACTATTTGCATCGGCCCGACAGGTCCCGCAGTCGAGAGGCGCGATTCTGACAAAGCAGGCCCCATATATGGATGGCGCCCACACTCGGAAAAGAGAGCGCTCTCACTGGGCCCGAGGTCTGACCGGCCGCCTTACCAGCGCCGCCCCCCCCTCCTTTCCTAACTTTGCCTTTTCCTTGCTAAGCTCGGCGGACGAGGTCGAAAAGCCGCCTGGCCCTCCTCACCGAAAAGGAGAAAGAGAAAGGGACGGGGGAGGGGAGCCTCCCAGGAGGAGAAGACAGGCGAACGACGGGAGGAGATAAAAGGAAGGAATCTGGGGACGACAAGGTAAGCGAACAAGTCTGGGGACAAGGAGGAAAGCAGCGGCAAGAGGCCTCGCTCCGAGAGAGAGAGATCCGAGATCCCGAGAGGGAATAATTCGGTGTGAGCTCGGCAAGGAGGCCCGGCCGAATTTCCGATCCCCAGAGTACCTTTCTTACTAGTAAACTCGCTAAGTCTGGAACCCTTTCGGGGGGTCCGCCTTGGAGAGTCTGTTCCTTCTCGTCGTCTACTGACTTGACCGTCGGAGCTCCCTCGCCGGGATCCCCGGCCAGGGTCTTCTAACTCCTTCTTGCAGGTTCGCAGCAGCCGGGGAGGCTCCCTCGCCAGGCGGTCAGGAAGGATCCACGGACCGGAGCCACGGGCGCGGCGACGAGAGCGGCAACAGTATGTAAATGTATGTATGTATATATGTAAATGTATGTATATATGTATGTATATATGTATGTATATATGTATGTATATGTATGTATGTATGTATGTATGTATGTATATGTATGTATGTATGTATGTATATATGTATGTATGTACATATACATACATATATATATATATATATACATATATATATATATATACATACATATATATATATATACATACATATATATATATATACATACTTGTATATAAATATATATATACATACATGTATATATATATATACATACATATATATATATATATACATACATATATATATATATATACATACTTGTATATAAATATATATATACATACATATATATATATACATACTTGTATATAAATATATATATACATATATATATATACTTGTATATAATTCCTCAACATGTATGTATATATATATATTGTTGCTCCTCTCCAAGTTAGATAAGTCGAATGTACTAAGGTGGCTTGGAGCTTTTAAGAGCCCAGAGATTCTCTAGTATGTTGGTCGATGACTTAAAAAGTAGACTTGATCAATCTTTAGATCTATAAAAAAAGTCTTTATCGTTAGATAAATGGATTGGAATTTTTCAATAGGAGGACCATCCAATGCTTAAGTTAGTTTAGAGAAGGAGAATGGTAAGAAAAAATGGAGAGTGGGAGTCTAAAAAAAGTTTCCTAAACTTTCTTTCGACCCTTTATTTATAAAAGTTTAGGATTGAGTTGGTTAAATGATTGTAACCATTCGTGAGGCAGTACCGTTAAGTAAGTTATTAAGTTTGTTAGACCATTAAAAGATTAGTTTGTGAAGTTGTTTACTAATTGGTCTATTATATTTCTTGATAACTATTTACCAGCCCTGCTATAATAGCTCTAACAACTTAAAGAAGTATGCTTCATGCTAAACGAAGTAACATAACTTTATACCTAATTTAAGTAAGTAATCGATACATGTTCGATGGGTAGTTAAGTATCCAGTTCTTAAATAGGGGATCATTCCTTGATCGATTGATAGCTTGCATCCCAATAAGAAATCGACTCATGGCCATCAGGCATCATGTACTTCACTAAAATATTGGCTCCTGGTCAATAGGCATCCTATGCCTTCATAAGATTTTGGCTCCTAGTCGATAGGCATCATGTGCCTTCATAGGAAATCGGCTCCTAGCCGATAGGCATCCATGCCTTCATAAGATATTGGCTCCTAGCTAGTAGGCATCCCATGTCTTTTATAAGATATCATCTCCAAGCTGATAGGCATCATGTGCCCTCATAAGATATTGGCTCCTAATTGATAAGTTCTTCACATCTTAGTAAGAGGTTAGTCTCTAACCGTTAGGTATTCTGCACTTTAATAAGAGATAAAAACCTAGCCAAATACTTTTTTATTTATCAGCAATTACTCATAATTGGATTAAAAGGGATTAGACGAGTTATTTATCCTTTAATACTTGCCCTCCACTTTCAAGTTCAAAGTGATTCACTTAAATCAACTCAGAAGTATGACGATAAGTTTCCATAAACCTTTAGTGGAAAGAAACATGTAATTAGTTGTACCGTCATTCTACTATACAGCATTTAATGTTGTGCATGCCTTTTTTCATGCCTTTTCATAAAAAATCATTAAATTGGTAGTAAATGGTTTTCGAAAAGACAGTGACTCCTTGGTCTATAGGGTATGCCTCCTAGCCAGTAAGAGTGACCCACATGGCGTAGAATGAGTAGCCCATCCCTTTAATCAAAGATCGAACGATGTGGCTAGAATCTTAACAATGAGATAATTTATTTAGACCATCAGAAACCATTATAAATAAGGGTTTTTTCGTTCGATTCCGATCTTTTGTCTTTTATTTCCTTGCCTTCTTCATCAAGTGAGTTAATGGTGACCTCCCTTTGAAGTCTTTCTCAATTACTTCAGGAGATTTAGGATTTCATTTTTCCTAGTAAGAGATCCTTAGCTTTCCTTCTCCTTCATTTTTCTTGGTTGTGGCCATGGCCCCTAAGATAAAGAGAGCTATTAGGAAGGTGAACAACTCTAGGAAAGGTTTTGCCCATACCATAATGAGTTCAAACCCTACAAAAGCAGAACATATGGTTTCTCCTGATGCTCCTGCCAAATGTGATAGGAGGGCCTCCTTGAGCCCTGACTAAGAGAGATCTGAGACCAGAGAAACGGACCTTAGAAGATTTATGGATGGGTAGTTTATCCTTGATAGTATTAGGTTAACTATACTGTGCCATGCCTTGATGACTTGGTTTTGTCTCCTTCGTCTAGGTGCATCACTCTACGAAGACGCATTCAATGACGAGTTCGATTTTCTCTTCATTCATTTATTAAGAATATCTTAGATTTTTATGAGGTACCCCGATCCAGTTTTCTCCAAACATCTTTAAAGTAATCATTAGCTTCATTCTTATCTATGACCTGGCTAGAATAGAGCCAAGGTATTCTTTATTCCGAGCTATTTTCATATTAAAGTCTCATCTATATGATAAGGAATAATACTACTTTATCCATAGACAGTCTTGCAAACTTGTAGAGGACATTCCAACTTCCATCCACTGGTGAAAAAATATTTTTTTTTTATTTTCTCGGATCAACCTTTAGGTATTAGGTCTTCTTGGGACAAGGCCTAAACCAAATCTAATCATTATAAAACTCTTTTAAATGAAGACATGGAGAACTATAATAAATTGCTCGAGATTCATGTTCCAGAATTCAAACTTTTCCTGATTGATCATGCTTTATATGATGCAAGTTTTAGCATGTCGGTACTCATAGTATATCCGACCACTTTGAATTTTTTTTATGTTTACATAGTTCTTGAGTTTTGCCAATTTCTTAACCATTGTTCAGATTTTATTTTTATAGAAATGAAGTTTGGTCTAGAAAGGCTCTAGAAGGTAGACAAGAGAAAGAGGTTGGATATTACTCAAGAGGTCAAGAAGAAGAATCTTAGCGAATCATCCCTTTCAATGAGTTCATCGAGCACACCCATATCAGAGAGCGGCCGATCTCTTACTCTAGTAGAGGGGCCTTCATCTTAGGCAACACCAACTCCTCCGATGGTTAGTCCGACCAGGTCATTGGAGATTATCCAACCACCTCAATCAACTATCGCCGCTCAGTCTCTGAGTGATCAGGAAGGGCACTTAATTCTGCAAAAGAGATTAGGGATGAGTGATGCAGCTAAAAAAGTTCCAAAGCTCGCTCAAGAGCTATTAAAGATGATCCTCCTTCTTACATCCGATGGTTAGTCTGACCAGGTCATTAGAGATTATCCAACCACCTCAACCAACTATCGCCGCTCAGTCTCTGAGTGCTCGGAAGGGCACTTAATTCTGCAAAAGAGATTAAGGATGAGTGATGCAGCTCAAAAAGATCCAAAGCTTGCTCAAGAGCTACTAAAGATGATCCTCCTTCTTACAGATCGAGTAAATCATGAAATATATTCCCTTTTCCAAGTACTTAGTGATAGATGTTTTGAGATTTTTCAGGTAACTACTCTTTCAACTTGTTTTTTTCCCTCTTTTTCTACCTCTTTTTTCCTTTCATCTAAACTTATATTTTTACTTATTTTTAGCTTATCTCCAATGTCAGTCACCTCAAGACTTTTCTTGTTAAATATAATGGAATGAAGAATGACATAGAGAGAAAGTTATTAGCCACCAATGAGGCAACAAAGAAGGTAGCAGACTAGTTTGAAGCTGTCGATACTTGGATGAATGTCGTAGAAGCCCATAAGAATGCTATGAAGGCCTAGAAGACTGAATTGAAGGTCACTACCTTTATTTAAATAAATCATCTAATGACCGACCTCTGTAACACTAATAAAAAGGTCAAAATAAGCTGAGCTTCTCTCTAAAAACTCCAAGAGGAGAAGGAGAAACTAGAGAAAGAGCTCGAAGAAGCCAAGAGGAAGGTAGTGGAGAAGTACAAGTTGTCTAAGAACTTTTTGGATGATGTGGCTAAGGGGTCAATGAGTACCTTCTATAAGGAATTTAAGGACTGCAAAAACAAGATGAAGAAACTCTTCCTAGAAATTAATGTTGCTCTCCTTATCCCGAGCATCACCGATCCAACAGCCAAAAAAGAGGCAATGAAAGTATGAGAAGATGTTTATCCACCTGTTGAGGTCTCTCCATTCATCACTCTAGAAGCCATATCTACTGTTGAGGTAGCTAATGGAGACTCAGTCAAAGACTCCATCAAAACAAGCAGCAGAAGTATGAAAGCCTATGTTCTTGAATTATTTTTTTTATTTTTTAAACTTTTGTTTCTCCCACTAGGAGTTTAAAATATTCTTCTTTCTAAACATATTTAAAGCAATGAAGTCTCCATTTCTAAATCGATATTTTCTTTTTCTTAATTCTCTGATATCTTGAATGTATGCTATCATATGGGATCACTTGTACAGCCTATGAAGCAATTCAGAGTTCCTCCTGAGAACTTGGGAAAAGTGGTCGGCAATCCCTTGGGAATAGTGGATTTAACAAAAAGTCCACCCGAAAAAGTAGTTAGCGATCCTCTGAGATCTTCAATTGAAGTATAGGTCAAGAAAAAGATAACCATCTATAAAGCAATAAGAATGGCGCTCGAGATATTAGGAGTAGATGCAAGGATATATCAGGTGATTGCTAACTATACTGGTATTTTCTTCCTTGCCTTTGAACTAATTTTCAATAGATGTATCTAAAAGGTAAAGGAGTTTTTTCTAAACATGGATCCCAACTTCCTTACTTTGACAGATCTGGATGCTCAATCTCTGATAGAGAAAGTTCTAGTTCTAGGAGGAGACCTATATACCTTCAAGACACCATTAGTGCCGCTCTAGATATCAAATTAGAGATTGCAACCTTCAATCCCCTAGTCAAAAAGGATCCTTCTCTAAGCAATAAGGGTAAGGGTCTCAGTTCCTCAACTGCTAAACTTCCAAGAGCTCCAAGCTCGAAAATAACAAAATAGATGTATCTTTTTTTCTTTCATTAATGCAATATGTAAGAAACTTTCTCAGAGATTAATGCAAACAAGTTTTTTCTCTTTTTTATCTATTCTTTTTTAGTCTATTTTTTCTGTGTTTGAAGAATATATATCCCCGGAGTTTTAACATATCTGTCTAAAATCCATCGATGTTCTCTTGATTAGAATAGATAAGCCATATGAATCTTAGAATTTCTAAGTCGTAAAAGTTTTTCCTCGATTAGTTTTGAAAATACATAGGCTACTTAAGCCTTTTCTTTTTATTTTGGTTACTTAGGCTACTTAAGCCTTTTCTTTTTATTTTGGTTAGAAGTTTAGTCATTAGTTGTGCCTTCTACTTAACCACTTAGTCAAGATTTTTAATTTCTTGAGTATAATTAAAAGTTTAGATATTACCTATACCTTCTACCCAATCACTTAATCAAAATTTTAGCTTTCTGAGCCTGATTAAAAAGTTAGACATTACCTGTATCTTCTACCTAATCACTTAATCATAATTTTAACTTTTAACTTGGAAGCTTAGGCATTACCTATAACTTCTAACCAACCACTTAATTAAAATTTTGACTTTCTGAGCCTGATCGAAAGTTTAGATATTACATGTACCTTCTACTTAACACTTAGTCAGAATTTTGGCTTCCTAAGCTTGATCAAAAGTTTAGGTGTTACCTGTATCTTCTACTTGATACTTAGTTAGAATTTTAGCTTCCTAAGCCTAATCGAAAGTTTAGGCATTATCTATGCCTTCTACCAAACCATTTTAATCAAGATAATAGAAAAATATCTTCTAAAAAAATATTAATAATATTTCTTAAGTTATCAAAATTTCATGATCTTGAAATTGGAGTCCCATCCAAGTTTTCTAAGTTATATGTCTCAAGTCTAATGACCTTAGAAATTTTATAAGGCCTTCCAATTAGATACAGATTTTTTTTGTTCTTTTGGCTTTGAGACTTTAGCTCACTGAAGGATTAGATCTCCTTGTTGAAAAGTTTTGGTTTTAATTCTAGAGTTATAATATCGAGCAATCTTCTATTTATAAGCCACCATCCTGATATATGTCTTCTTTCGAATTTCTTCTAAAAAGTTAAGGTTCATCTGAATTCTTTCTTGATTGGTACTTTCATCATATTTCCTTATCTGATTGGAAACTAAGCCAATCTCCAAAAGAATAATGGCTTTTGCCTCGAAAGTTTGCTTGAAAGCTATTTCTCCAACCAGGATGTGAGGAGTTGTTCAATATGACCAAAGTACACTATCCAATTCATCAATCAAAAGACCTTTTGACTAATCAAGTCTGGATTTCAAGCATTGAAAAATGGTTTGATTGGTCACATCTGCCTCTCTGTTAAATTGTGGGTGCCCCACTAATGTGAACCTATGCTCAATATACAATTTTGAATAGAATTCTTAGAATCTTTTGTTATTAAATTTCTGCCTGTTATCAGAAATAATACACCTAAGCAGTCTGAATTGGTAGATGATGGACTTCCAAATGAAGTTTTGAACTTTCTTCTTAGTAATATAGACCAAGGGTTCAACTTATATCCATTTCGTGAAGTAGTCAATTATCACTATCAAAAACTTTTTTTCCACGAATTACCATCAAAAATAGTTTGAAAATATTAATTTCTTACATATCAAATATCTATGAGACTAGGATCTAAGTGATTGGCACCAAAGACTTTCACTGGATGTTAGCAAGTTTTTGGCATTGATTGTATTTTTGGACAAGGTATACAGCATTTTGTTACATAGTGGGCGAGTAAAATTCCTGTCTAAGAACTTTGTAGGCTAAGATCTTTCCTTCAATGCGACTACCACAAATACCTTCGTGGATCTCTCGAAGGGCATAGTCACTTCTGAGGGATGCAGACACTAGAGTAGAGGCATTAAAAATAATTTTTATAGAGTTGCCCATTTAAGAGGACATACTATAAAGCTTATTATTTAGTTTATCAGACTTCTCTCATTTACTGAAAGATCTCTTTTATCGAAAAATCTGACCAGTTAATCAATCCAGCTTGACTCATGTTCCAATTATACAATAATAGAGACTTCTTCGATATTAGAGATCTCTAAGTTTTCAACAAAGATCCCTTTTTGGAGATTCGAGAAGTCCAATGTGGTAAGATATAATAAGGCATCTGCTCAAACATTTTTAGATCTAGATATCTGTTAGATTTCTAGAATTTTAAAATTTAAGGATAGATCTTTGATTTTCTAAAAATATTTGACCATAATGGGCTTTTTGGCTCCGTATTCTCCTTACACTTATCCAATGACCAGTTGAAAGTTAGAAAGAACCTTAATCAGATCGATACCAATCTCTAGGACTATTTTTAAGCTAGCAATTAGCACCTCATATTCAGCCCTGATGTGGGGGCTAACCACCCACCCTCGGTATCCTGAGAGTTTCTAGGCTGAGTCCCATTTCTAGCAATCATCCAACATTGGCAGCATTTCTTGATGACCATCGGTCTAGTTGACTCTTATCACATGTCAACATCTATAGCATCTTTTAATCACCCTCAACCTATTTGACCCTTGATCATGGATTAATCCTTGGCCATCGAGGGAAAGCTCCCTAGTTTGTGACACTGGTAGAAGATGTGGACTCACTTCTGTAATAACATAACCCTCGTAGGAGATGGAAATGTTTCTCGAGTCCTTCAGCCCTTTGGATCCTCGACCTCTCGAGTCCTTTAGTCTCCTGGAATCTTGACCCCCCAAGTTCTTTGATCCCATAGACCCTCGACCCAGGTATGGGTATTCCGGCCGACCCCAAACCCTTACACCAAAGGATAAATGAAGTTCTTTAGTAATACTTTATAAAATAATCCAAGGAGGAACCACCTTGAAGCTCATTTTCATGCGCCCTCTCGTGCGAACAGGTAGACAATTCCTGTAATCCATAGCAAATCCTTACAACTAAAGAGAATGTGATTATGCAACGGTCCACCTCACTATTAAAAAGAGCGGCTGGCAATGTAGAAAAGATAAATCTCCAATTAATGAAAAATAGATATTTTGAGTATACAACGTGATTCTCTGACATTGCACAAGACATAATCTTTCAAACTATCACTTCCTGTTAGGCACACTAAGGACTTTCCTCTTCTTAGAGTGTCTGTTGCCCAGAAATGGAGCCCAAGAGAGGGGTTGAATTGGATCTTTTAAAAATTAATACAATAAAATGAAGGTCCAGTGATGCTTGTGAGCAATAATAAATTTGATGCAAGATGATAGTAATAATTAAAGAGTACGAGAGAAAAAGAGCAATCACACACAAACACAAAGTTTATAGTGGTTCGATGCAAACCTAGCACCTACATCCACTCCCCAAGCCACCCTTGGGAATTCCACTATAATCCACACCAGATTACAGTTGACTTGTTTTTCACAAGACTCACAAGTCAAAACCTAAGTTGGTTTTGTCACCTAGGCTTACAAACAAACCTAAATACTTGTTTTGTCTTTGGGCTCACAAGTTAACCCTAGTTGGTTTTGTCCCTTTGGCTCACCAACAAATCACAATAACCTTCTTTCAAGACACCCTTGAAAACAAGGTCAAATCATAATTAAAACAAATATGAAATTTAAAAGCTACAACAAACTCTCTTCAAGAGTAGATTGGAATCTTTGAAGCTCAAAAGGATGCTTTGTCTTCACTCTTCTTCAAGGTGCCTCTTTTTGGAATGAAGTAAGGATGAACTAGTAGGCTTTTCAGTGGAATCAAGCTAGAAGAGACTTTTGATTTGAAGTTTGGAGAGAATATTGGCTTTATGGCTTTTGAGTGGACTTGAATGCACTTGAATAGACTTCTCTTCACTTCTCTCTTGCTTTCTCTTACTTTAAAATGAGGTTGGTGGAGCTTAAATATACCAAAAACCTTCTAAAAATGGTTTGTGACCATTGGAGCATTGGAAATAGCCGTTTGGAGCTTGAAAACCAAGTTCTGCAAGCCAGAAAAATAGATCCGTTAGAGCTGTCAGGCTGCAAGTGTCGACACTTGGATGTCAGGTGTCGACACTTGGCTGTCAGGTGTCGACACTTGATTTCTGGGTGTCGACACTTGAACATTCAAGTGTCGACACTTGATGCACAGGTATCGACACTTGATACAAAAATCCTCAAAACTACAAAGTTCTGTATTTTCAAAAATCTCAGGCCTTGAGTCGACACTTGAAACCTAAGTGTCGACACTTGTGTCGACACTTGAGTATATGTGTCGACACTTGGCGTGCCAAGGATTTTTGTCCGTGCCAAATGCTGAAGTGTCGACACTTGACTGTCTAGGTGTCGACATTTGAGACTGAAAACATCCAGATTCAAGTGTAAATGCCTCGAAAACAAAAATAAAATTCATGAACACATAAACACATAATAGTTAAACAATTATATGCCCTTTTTCAATGAAGAGGATGCCCGGATATGTGAGAATTGCTACGTGCCATTACGTGCCATGCACCATAAGTTTTTGGAATTTTGAGGTGCTTTCTTCCTGAAAACTCACAACTTGAAATTCTCATTAGAATACAATATGCACTCAATGTTTTGTTATTCATCAAAATCACTGGGTGGAGCCAACAATCTCTCCCTTTTTGATGATGACAAAACCTTGAGAAAAAGAGGCAATATAGTTCAAACTTTAACCATTTAATTTATAAATATGAATTTTAGTCACAATAGAGGCAAAAACTTTATAGATAGGAGGAAACAATCTCCCCCTTAATTAGATACTTCTTATTAAGGTAAACTTCAAATATTCTTGCAAGGTGAAATCAATATAATCAATACAATATACCTTTTTCTCAATAAAATCAAAATCAAATCAAAATCAATCAAAATCAATACTTGTTCTCCCCCTTTTTGTCAATCATAAGAAAGGGGAATAACCTCCCCCTCACAATGAGCATGGATACAAAAAGATAGTAGAGAAACAAATAACATAGATATCAGAGCTGAAATTATGCTAATATCAAAGAGTATCAGAGTTAAAATATACCATTATGAAGAGTATCAGAGCCAAAGAATAGTAAACTGAAGTACAAAATCTTCAAGATATTAGAGTATTGAATATAAACACATATATATATGATAAATTTTCAGTACAAAAGAGCTGAAACATACATATATCATCAGAGTCAAATAAGTATCAAACATGTAGCAAATAGACATCTGTGAGGCTAATTCTTATCAGATGGAACATCAAGACTAAAAGGAGCACTGATCCTAGATCTGGTGGCTAATGCCCTAGGAGGTGCTAAAGCTCTAAGACTCCTAGTGCGACCGGCAGGACCAAAGGCGGGTACAACCCTAGAAGATCTAGTAGAAGGAGGTGAAAGACGATCAGCTGGCGCAATAAGATCCGGTATGACGTCAACCAAGACAGTAGTAGGAGCTGGTGTAGTAGGAGGATCTCGACTGACCACCTCATAAGCATCGGCACCGCCCACACTATCGCTGTCACTGCCCACTACCTCTGTAGCTCTGTCAACATCCTGATCACCACCCTCAGCATAATCAGCATGGTTGCTCTGGTGATCGTCGCCATCATCATCATCATCGTCATCATCATCAGATCGAGCAAGTGCAGGTGCTGCAGGAGGTATAAATGATCTCAACAGACTCTCAATGCGAGTAAATCCCTCCTCCATGGATCTGCGAATCTCAGCATGCTTCGAGGTAGTATGTGCTCGTAGAAGCTCGACCTCGCTACGCAGCTGAGTCACCTCACATCTGATCTCTGAGAACTATGCTCTGGCATGCTCCTCAAAAGATAGTCCTGTAGATGGTGGTGGAGGAGCTGAAGCGTCAGGAGACAGGTGCTCTGCCTGTGTCGATGGTACATCTACTGGAGGAAGAACTGCTGGCTCAGATGGTCTAGCCTCAGCCTCTCGAATCTCGTCCTCCTCATCTGGCTCCTGGCCAGACTCTCTGCAAACCCATCGACCTCCAACTATCATGTATCCCATCCAGTGCAATGACCTCTCATCGTACACATCCGTGTGCAGTATCTCCTTGGGGATCTCCCCCTCCAATGATACTCCACAAGCTCTGAAAAGTCGGGTCAGTGTCATGCCGTATGGCTAACAGTGTCGACGCTGAGTGGCAGCATCATACATCTGTGACAGCATCAGAGTGGGTAAATCTATCTGTCTCCTCTCAGTCAGACTGGTCATCACCATCAGCTCTCTCTCGGTGATGAAATCGAATCTGCCAGTCTTCGGTAGTAGGATCCGTGCAGTAATATGGTGCAGCAGGCGCATCTCTAATGATAACTGGTTCGCGGTAACCACTGAAATACCGCGAACATCCTCTCGCTCAAGGATGCACCTGAATGCCGCCTCTCTATCATCTACAGAAAAGGCACAGACTCCTCTCCGGGGTATCTCCCATACATGGCTCAGAAGCTCATCAGTCAAAGAGATCTGAATACCCCTGACGGATGTCGTCCACAATAGTCGTCGACAGTCTAGTGCACCGTAGAACTCCCTCACTAGGTGAGGATAGTATCTCTCCTACATGGTGCAGAACGGTACTAGTCCTGCATCTGTGAGTATCTCCCTAGTACCAAAGTGGTGCATGTCGAAGCACTGCAAGTCAACTCTCCTCCCTAAAGCTACAGACTTCCCTACCATCCTCTCTGTAGGCGGGGAGCTCGGTGTGGCTGTACTGCTCGGCTGTGCAGGATCAAATCTGGCCTTCGATTTCCTCTCAGTACCATGACTGGGCCTCGCCCTAACTGCAAGTCTCTTCCTAGGACCCATTACAGCCAACTGACCAGGAAGAAGGAAGAAAGGTTTAGAACAAGGGACTGGCCATAGGTTGAGATTAGAAACAAAAGGTTTCAGATAGGTTTCGAAAACCAGAATCAACAAAGTTTGAAAAATATATTTTGATCAAATGACAAATTTTTGAGCAAAATTTGTAGGAAAAATTTTTGTTAGGTAGAACACATTTGAATCTTTGGAAAAATAATTTTTGTAAGGTCTAAAGATAAAAACATGTGGGATTTGGATCTAAACACTTAGGATTTTAGCAAATAGGCAAAAATGTCGCAAATGTATCACAAAAAACCTTTCCAAATAGTCAATAAATAAATTTAGTAAACTTAATTTAAATGAAAACCTAATTTATTTTGTCCAAAATTAATGAAACAGTGATTTTTGCGAAAAAAAAGGGTGAAAAACGGCCAAAAGATGAGGGAAATCTGAGAAAAACAAATCTAAAACATTATTCCCTCAAATGGAGTTTTAGAAATTCATTAAAACACGCAAAAATCCGGTTAGATTCAAGAAAAATATTTGGAAAACCTAAAACATGGTTGTTTGGTTTGAAAACAACAAAATTAAAAAACAAAGAAAAATAAAATGAAATTAGAAAGGAGAAATACCTGATTTGTGAAGGATTGAGGGGTGAAAGGACGGATTTGGACAGAGGGGACCACTGTTCCAAGAAATCAGGGGGAAAGAAAATTTCAAAAAACCATCGTTTAGTCCGATTAAAACAGTTTCAGATTCGCAAGTGTCGACACTTCGGATTTGTCAAGTGTCGACACTTGGTCAGGTGTCGACACTTGACACTTTCCAAGTGTCGACACTTGGCCAAAAAATTCGAAAAAATCCAGAAAAAAAAGGAAAAAAAAATTTGACAAAGTTCTGGGGTTTTAATCAATAAGTTTTGAGCTTTAGGATTTAGGTAAAAAAGATACTAAGAGAGTTATAGGAGAATGGATCAATGACACCTAACTCTCTTCTAATCAGACAGAACCTATCCTCACTCAAAGGCTTTGTAAACACATCAACTAACTGATCATTAGTACAAACAAAATCAAGAATTACATTAGAGTTTTGTACATGATCTCTTATGAAATGATGTCTTATTTCAATGTGTTTACTTCTTGAATGTTGCACAGGATTTTTAGATAGGTTGATTGCACTAGCATTGTCACATCTTATGGGTGTCTTAGTTAGTTTAATGCCAAAATCTTCGAGTTGTTGTTTGATCCAGAGGATTTGAGTACAACAACTCCCAGCTGCTATATATTCGGCTTCCGCCATAGATAGAGCAACTGAGTTCTGTTTCTTGCTACTCCAGGAGATCAAATTTACTCCAAGAAACTGACAGGTTCCACTAGTACTTTTACGATCAAATTTATACCCAGCAAAGTCAGCATCAGAATAAGCAATTAAATCAAATGAAGAATCTCTAGAATACCATAAACCAATTTCAATTGAGCCAGATAGATATCTAAGTATGCATTTAACAGCCAAAAGATGAGACTCTTTAGGATTGGACTGATATCTAGCACACATACAGATACTAAACATGATATCTGGCCTACTGGCAGTAAGATATAACAATGAACCAATCATGCCACGATATAACTTTTGGTCTATAGACTTACCTGATTTGTCCTTGTCAAGTCTACATGTAGAGCTCATAGGGGTACCTAACGGCTTAGTGTTCTCCATCCCAAACTTCTTGAGTGTTTCTCTTGTATATTTTGTTTGGTTGATGAAGATCCCCTCTTTGGTTTGCCTTATCTGGAGTCCGAGGAAGAAATTCAGTTCTCCCATCATGCTCATCTCGAACTCACCCTGCATTAATCTTGCAAAATCTTGATAAAGAGATTTATTAGTAGCACCAAATATTATATCATCAACATAGATTTGTATTACTAAGATATCATCATTCTTTTTCTTTAAAAATAAAGTTTTATCTACATTACCTCTAGTAAAATCATTTTTCAGCAAAAAGGAGCTTAAACGATCATACCAAGCTCTTGGAGCTTGTTTTAATCCATATAAAGCTTTATGAAGTTTATAAACATGATTTGGAAATTCAGAACTTTCAAAACCAGGAGGTTGTTCAACATAAACTTCTTCTTCAATTAATCCATTTAAAAAGGTACTTTTAACATCCATTTGATATAGTTTAAAATTCATGAAACAAGAAAAAGCCAACAATAGCCTAATTGCCTCAAGTCTAGCCACAGGAGCAAAGATTTCATCAAAATCTATCCCTTCCTCCTGATTGTATCCTTTGGCAACTAGTCTAGCTTTATTTCTAATTACTATACCATTTTCATCAAGTTTATTTCGAAAAACCCATTTTGTGCCAATAATTGATGTGTTTGAAGGCCTATCCGCTAGTGTCCAAACATTGTTCCTTTTAAATTGATTAAGTTCATCTTGCATAGCATTTATCCAATTACTATCACATTCAGCTTCCTCAATAGTTTTAGGTTCAATTTGAGACACAAAAGCTAAGTAATCACAAATATTTCTAAGAGATGATCGAGTACTTACACCTTTAGATGGATCACCTATAATTAGTTCTTTTGGGTGTCCATGAGCATACCTCCATTCTCTTGGTAATGGATCAACAGTTGATGTATTTTCATCACCTTGTGCTTGATCTCCGTCAGTGTTTTGATCATCATTTAGTTCCTTGGTAAGTCCTTCATTATTGTTTATTTCTTTAGTTTTCTTGCTACCTGATTCATCAAAAAGTACATCTTCTTTTCTTGAAGATTTTTGGTTAGTTTCATCAAATACCACATGAATGGATTCTTCAACAACAAGTGTCCTTCTGTTGAAGACCCTGTATGCCTTACTAGATGTGGAGTAGCCTAGAAAGACTCCCTCATCTGATTTGGCATCAAATTTACTTAGATTATCTTTACCATTATTTAAGATGAAACAACGGCATCCAAAAACATGAAAATAATGGATTGAAGGTTTTCTACCCTTCCAAAGCTCATAAGGGGTTTTCTTTAAAATCGGTCGAATTAAAACTCGATTTAAAATGTAGCATGCAGTATTTATGGCTTCCACCCAAAAGTATCTAGGTAAATCATTTTCACAAAGCATGGTGCGTGCCATTTCTTCAAGAGTTCTATTTTTTCTTTCTACTACCCCATTTTGTTGAGGTGTCCTGGTACAGAAAAATTATGATGAATTCCATTTTCAATACAGAATTTACTAAAATCGGCATTTTCAAATTCGGTTCCATGATCACTTCTTAAAGATATTACTAAAACACCTTTTTCATTAAAACTCTTTTATGAAATCTAATAAATTCAGAAAACGTTTCATCTTTATGTGCTAAAAATATGACCCAAGTAAAACGTGAGAAATCATCTACAATGACTAGACCAAACTTCTTACCTCCCAAACTAGATGTTCTAGTAGGCCCAAAGAGGTCCATATGAAGTAATTCCAAAGGTCTAGATGTAGAGATTACTCCTTTTGGTTTGAAAGAAGATTTTGTTTGTTTTCCAAGTTGACATGCACTGCAAATCTTATCTTTTTCAAAATTGAGTTTAGGCAAATCTTTTACTAAATTCTTTTTGCTAAGTTTTGAAATTAAATGCATGCTTGCATGTCCTAGTCTACGATGCCAAAGCCAACTAGTTTCATCGATCTTGGCTTCCATTGCCACTAGACATTGACCTTTCTGAATAGGGAGATCATCAAGATCAACCATATAAATATTGTCATGCCTATGACCGATGAACTTAATGCCATTGTCATCTAGACTAGAAATAATGCACAAAGAAGATTCAAAAACAACTTTAAAACTTTTGTCACAAAATTGACTAATGCTAAGCAAGTTATGTTTTAATCCATCAACATATAAAACATTATCAATATAAGAGGTAGGGGTGATATGGATTTTACCAATACCGATTATTTTGTCCTTTCCATTATCACCAAAAGTTACATTGCCACCATTTTGATATGTGAGTGATGAGAACTGCTCCACATCTCCTGTCATATGTCTTGAGCAACCGCTATCAAGGTACCACATTCTTTTCTTGTTGGTTGCAAGGCATACCTGCAATAAAGATCAAGTGGAGACTTTAGGTACCCAAGCCATCTTGGATCCTTTTTGGTTAGTGGCATTGGTTCCTTTTGGAACCCAAACTTTCTTAGTGTTATTTAATTTTCTTTTGTTGCACATATAAGATTTATGTCCTTTAATACCACAAGTATAGCATGTAATGGATGAAGATGCAGGTACAAAGAAATTTTTAAAGAGTTTCTGTTTCTTATGAGTTCTGAATCCTAATCCAGCTTTGTCAAATACTGCTCTTTGGTTATTTATAGTAAATTTAATTTTTCAAAACTATAAGTAAATTTTTCAACAAAAGGTTTTAGTTTTTCAATTTCTTCTTTATATCTTTTGTTTTCTATTAAAATTTCTTTGCTTAGTCTTGACAATTTTTCATTTGAAAGTAAGTTACTTTTCTTTTCAAATATATTCTTTTCTTTTTCAAGAGCCATAATCTTATCATTTAAATTTTTATTTTGTATTAGAAGGTATTCATTTTCATTTGAAAGGTTGATGTTTGTTTTAGCTAGATCCAGATTTTGCTTCTTTAAGTCTTTATATTTTGACTTTAATTTTTGAAATTCTATGACTAGTTCATCAAAAATCTTATGAAGCTCATCAAAAGTTAATTCATTTTCGGTTTCAGAACATACATCTTCTTGATCGGCCATCAGACAGAAATTTGCTACTTCCTGCTATTCTTCTTCAGAGCTGGAGTCTTCACTTTCACACCAGGTTGCCATCATGGCTTTCTTTTTCAGCTTTCTTCTGCTTTTCTTTAACAAGGGACAGTCTACCTTGAAATGCCCGGGTTTCTTACACTCAAAATATGTGGGCTGCTCCTCCTTCTTTTCCTTGTCTTTTTCCTTACTCGGCTCACCTTTCAGAGGTTTCTTTTTGTAGTTGAACTTTTTCTTCCTCATAAACCTTCTGAATTTCCTTGCTAACATAGCCATTTTATCTTCTTCGTCATCCTCTTCAGAGTCTTCGCTTGAGTCCTCTCTAGTAGTAGATTTGAACGCGATCATCTTCTTCTTTTTATCCACCTCTCCGTTCTTTTGTTTGAGGGATAGCTCATAAGTCATCAAGGAACCCAACAGTTGTTCCAGCGGGAGAGTGTTGACATCTTTAGCTTCTTCAATTGCAGTGACCTTTGCATCCCATGAAGCTGGTAGAGACCTGAGAAGTTTATTTACAAGTTCACTGTTAGAAATTATTTTTCCAAGACTTCTCATGCCATTTACTCAGAAGGGGTCCTACTCCTCCACCAGGTGGCACAGGTCTACCTCGGTCGAAGTCGAGCCTTCCTCTACCGCTTCGTCAGGTATCCACTCAGGAGGGGTCCACCTCGGCCGAAGCTGGCAACCCCCTGCTCCCTTTCCAGGTGGCACCCCAAGACAGGTCCACCTCTATCGAGGTCGAGCCTGGCGCTCCTGCTCCTTCGCCAGGTGGCACCCCAAGACGGGTCCACCTCGGCCGAAGTCGAGCCTTCCTCTGCCACTTCGCTAGGTGTCCACCCAGGAGGGGTCCACCTTAGCCGAAGTTGGCGGTCCCCTGCTCCCTCGCCAGGTGGCACCCCAAGATGGGTCCATCTCTGCCGAGGTCGAGCCTGGCGCTCTTGCTCCTTCGCCAGGTGGCACCCCAAGACGGGTCCACCTCGATCGAAGTCGAGCCTTCCTCTGCCACTTCGCTAGGTGTCCACCCAAGAGGGGTCCACCTTGGCCAAAGTTGGCGGCCCCCTGCTCCCTCGCCAGGTGGCACCCCAAGACGGGTCCACCTCTGCCGAGGTTGAGCCTAGCGCTCCTGCTCCTTCGCCAGGTGGCACCCCAAGATGGGTCCACCTCTTCCCAAGTCGAGCCCTCCTCTGCCACTTCGCCAGGTGTCCACCCAGGAGGGGTCCACCTCGACCGAAACTGGCAGCCCCCTACTCCCTCGCCAGGTGGCACCCCAAGATGAGTTCACCTCTTGATGTGGAATAAAGCTCTGATACCAAGAATGGTGTGGAGAAAAGGGGGTAGGGATGCTAGGATGGATGCTAGTATGGGTGCTTATGATGCAAAGAAATTTTTTTTTGATAGTTGAAGAATTTTAGATGTTCTTTCTTTTCTTAGGGATTTGATTCCCGATCACAAGAAAAAACTAGAAATAAGAGAAATGAGTAACGAAAGCTAACACTAGCAGTTCAAATCCCTAAACAGTGAAAACGAGAACAGGATCCCGGGATTAAGAAACCCCGGTAGGACTAAGCTTGAAAAATAATACCTACTTAGGAGATAGAGAGAGCAAACCTCACACGTCCGAAGCGCCCGATGCAGAGATCGCTCAACTCGACGGATGCGTCCTGGATGCTCGAGCAATCGAACCCATGGAAGCACTGGCTTTCGGTCAGAAGGTCGCGATGGCAAAGCCAACTGTCTCCGGTGCCCGAGATGCCAGGGAGGACCTGTAGGCAAACAAAATAGGGATTAAAAAACTGGAGAGATGTACTGAAGGGACTAAGATGGGGTTGAGAAAGGGCTTCGAGCCCGGTGTCCGGCTGGATTTCGAAGTCGAAGCAGGAGATAACTTAGGGCCTCACACCCCGTGACGTCCCGAAGGATGAAGGACTGTGGCCTCACACCACTCGATGTTCAGGAGGATGAAGGACTCGCGATGCCCTGGGGCGACAGACAGGTGGCCTCACACCACTCGACGTCCCTGGGGACGAAGGCAACTTCACTCAAACCTAGTCTAGGAGACAATGGTTGGAGGATAAACACTCAAACTCTTTTTTTCATTCAATCATTCAATAGCTTTACAATGGAGGGACTGGGTCCTTTAAATAGGCACCCAAGGCCCATTTGAATTCAAAAATATTCAAAACCCTTGAACCCAAATTACAACCCCAAAAGTTGGCGCCCACATGGATGGGTAACATTCTTCATGGCCGACCAAATGGAGGAAGCTTTGGGCGTTGCAAGGTTGAAGGCTTGGAGAGGGGAGTGTGTCCTTTGACCTTCCATTCTTGCATGAACACTTTGGGAAGAAGGCTTGGAAGAGGGCTTGCTTTGTGGCTTGGTCTCTTCAAGGATCTTCAACGCCCCATATTTTGATGGATCATGGCATGATGTGGGGGAGGGAAGAGGGGGATGATGTCTCCTCCTTCCAAGGTCGCCCAAGAGAAAAAGGCATGGAGAGGGCGTGTGGAATGCATGAGGGCGCCACCTTATTTCCCTCCTTGGATGCCCAAGTGGCAACTGATGTGGCGCCACATAGGTGGTTGAGGTGGCACCTGAGTTGGCATCTTTTCAAGTGAAAGATGTGGGTTGGCCCATAAGGATTTGACTTGGTCTTGAAAGCCAGGTTGACTTCAATTGGGCTTGGGCCCAATCCAAACTCAGACTCGAACCAAAAATAAATACAGGACCCATGACCTAAACTTGACCCAAATTGGTCAAGGTACAAGACTAAAAATTATAAAATTACTTTGGCTCATAGCTTTATTACAGGACTCATAGAAGTGGAACCCTAATTTGAGATCCACAGAGGGTTGAGAAGCCTCTGTCGGATCCTGGTGCCCACACCACCTCTACCGAGGTCGAGCCTGGCGCTCCTGCTCCTCCATGAGGTGGCACCCTAAGACGGATCCACCTCGGTCGAAGTCGAGCCTTCCACTACCGCTTCGCCAGGTGTCCACTGAAAGGATTATGCCCTATAAGCCAATATCTGTATCTCCCAGACCATTGTAAATTGACAAATTAATAAAGGCAATAATTTTTCATCATTCGCTGTGTCATTATATGATGAACCCCATAGATTAGGGCTATGGTTGTAGGGCTATGATGAGATCATACCAGTGAGATCTAAAGGCCTTAAAACCCTAATCTAGAATATTCCTAGTCATAGGAACCCTGAGTTAGGGATCAGGATTTCCGGTAAGACTGGCACATCCTATGTATGCTGAAAAGGGTGACTGCTCTCACAGTCACTTGTGTAGGACACTAATACAAGGATGTGGGTGCTCATTAGCGAATGAGTTCACTGAATAGATCCAGTTTGAGAACATCTAATGGAGCCTTAGCTACTTGTCAATAGATATTTCTCATAGTGGGAGTTGTACAAGTAGTCCTATGACCTGAGACTGCCATAATACCTTATGTACATGAACCCATGCTTTGGTTCAATCTCATTCATGACACTGGGTCATGCACAAGGTTGACGCTGGGTGTGGTGAATTGTATATGAAGGAAATGAGTAGGTCAACAAGGAATTGATCACTCCTAGTAGGAGGAGATTGCATCCAGCCAAATTAGGTCAGATGATGATTCAGGAAATCTTTGATCAAAGTACAGATATTAGAAATGATTTATAATATCGAATTAATTGAATCATTAGTGTATGACTGAGCTGGGAATGAGTATAAACTGGATTTGACATGATTCCATATCCATAATTATATTCGGGATGCAAGATGATTGAAGGATCGAATTGTACGGGAACTTTCCACTGAAGGGTAGTTTTGGAATTATACCAGAATTTCCATATCTTCCGGGTAGACATGACACGTTGCTAGACGTCAATCTTGTCTTGTGGGTTGATTAAATTAAATGGTTTAATTGGATCACTAATTAGGAGGAGTCCTAATTGACTGACTCGAGTTAGCTCGATTTGACCTAAATCGATTAGAATGAGTTCTGATCAGATTAGGTCAACTTGCACTCGGACCCACTGCTGGCTAAGTATGGAACCCAATGGGTCACACACTTAGGACAGATAATCAAGGTTTTAATTTGGAATTAAATCTCATTTGCAGATGAACACACTAGCATGTGTTGCAAACCATGGCTTCTACTTGAATCGGATTCGAGTTAGGGTTCCGATTTGGTCTTTTTTAGATCCAAATTCATTCCGGTTTGAATCTAATTGAAGATTCAACACATTGGGCTAATAATAGGCTAGCAATTGGGCTAACCTAAGAGGCTAAACCCCTTTCCCACATCGCCTAAGTCCCTCCCCTTTTTTTTTCCCACGCGCGCGCGCAAGGAGAAGAGTCCACGCGCGCGTGGACTCTTTCCAAGTCGCGTCTTTGCGTGAAAAGAAAGAAAAAAGGGCCGGTGTTTTTTGAAGAGGCGTGGAAGAGAGTCCACCTAGGCGTGGACTCTCCAAAAAAGGGGAAAATACCGTGAAAAGAAAAGGAAAAACACCGAAGGGGCGCGACTCTTCTTTCTGCGCGCGCCCTTCTGTGTTTTTCGCGATCCTTCTTCGCGTCTTCCCATCCCAAAGGCCGTGAGATTAATCCCAAGGGCCGTGAGATAAAGAGAGAAGACGTGAGAAGGGAGAGAGGGACGTGAGAGGATGATTAAAAGGTGAGAAGGCGCCTCTCTGTCGCCTATTTAAGGAGAAGACTTCACCGTGAAAATTAATTCCAGATTTTCTACGGCGAAGCCTTACTTCTTTTTCCCTCTCCCTCTCCAGAAGACTGTTTCCCCCTCCTCTCTTTCCTCTTTGATTCCTTTACAGAGCCTAGGCTCTGTCGAATCTCAGAACGGAAGGAGAGTTAGAGAGAGAAACTCTCCGACGGTAAAGGAAGAAGGCGCCCCTCCTTCCTTTCTTTCTTACATTAAGACAATCTTGTCTTAATTCTCTTCTCCCTCCAAGACAAGCCTTGTCTCATTTTAGGACAAGGGCTTATTCTTAAGACAAGAGTGTCTTAAGGGGCCAAAGTTGCTAGAAGACGAGGAGAAGGGTAAGAGAGAAGGTTTAGTCCCAGTTTGGCTAGAGGAGTCCTAGCCAATAGCCCATATATCAAGTTCTTAGGGTAGAGCTTGATTGGAAGGAACCCAATTAAGGAGTCAGTGTCTTGATCATCTGCCCGTGTGGATCACCATCGGAGGGCGGACAAGTGGACGCCTGGTGTGTTCAAAAGGTTACTCAATTTGGAGATTATTTCTACATCAGACTGGAAATAGCAATCTGAGGTTAGTATCTAGACTATGTTTAAATTTGGACATGCATGTAGTTATAGTTTTAATTGCTAATAAGGAGATTTTGGGATTAGGGTTCGGACCTGATTTCATAAAATTTTGAAATCCACGCTTCTGCACTGGTTCCCGAACCCAACAGTGGTATCAGAGCCTCCTTATTAGGATTAAAACTTATGCAGTTCAATTCATGATGTAGTATCATGTTAAAGTTTTTATATTGATGCACAATGCATGTCCTTGATTGAACATGAGTTTGATGATTGCCACCAGTTAGGGTTTTCCACTAAAACCCTAATTATCTTAGAGATATGATTAGCCCTGGAGCCATCATACTGAAATAAGGTTGCCCTGGCATAATGGTGTATCCATTATGTGGTAAATGGTTGTCCTAGTATGATGGCACACATTTCACATATTTGCTTAGTTTAAAGCATGTATTAATATATGTGATAGCTTTTAATTGAATGTGCTGGTATTGCATGAAACCCTCTTAAAATTATATTAAGTGGTAGTATAGTTAACCGATAAGCATTATTAGTCATGATGGATAATTAGTCATTTCGGTGTCTAGAAAGGTGGTTCTGGGAAGGTAAAGGGAATCGTGGTTTTTAATTGGTTCCGTTGACTGACCTGGCCAATTTTAAATTGGTGTCTAGGAAAGCAACGGGGGACCCCCACATCTCTTCCACTAGCCTGGCCGATCTGATTGATTTAATTCTTGACTAACATGCTTGGTGTTAAAATACTATTGTTGGCCTTCCTTCATGATAGGTCATTATTGTGTTACGATCTATACTAGGTTTGTTGTGTACACACAAGACCTAATATGGTGACTAACACAATTTTTGGCCTAATACAATTATTTGTTTATGGCATGATTTAAAGTAATATTTTGTTGTGTACACACAAGGGTATTACTATTAAAGTCATGACTATATGGCTATGAAGGGTCTTACTTAACTAAAATATTATAGTTTGTTGTGTATACACAAGGCTATTAATATTTTAGAGGCCGAGATAAGTTGAGAATTGTACGGGTTATAATTGGAAAGAGCTTTCCTACCTATGAACTTATATAAGATTTGTTGTGTACACACAAGGTCTTTTATAAGGGATTGGGATCTCAACCCCACTAAGAAAGACCAATTAAGGTTTTCTCGATCATCGTATAGAGGGTTATGATGCTCGATAAAATAGTGGGAGACATAATTAAATTAAAGTCCTAATTTAATTATGTGTTGTCATTTCATGGTTGTTTGCTTATGTATTGTTCTTTGTTTAAATGTAGATAAATGGCCTCTTCACTCTCACTCCGTAGTATTTTAGATGCCAACAAATTGACTGGGCCTAATTATGTTGATTGGCTGAGAAATTTAAAAATAGTACTCAATCAAGAAAGAATTTCCTATATTCTTGATATCCCAATTTTGGAACCACCAAGGGAAGATGCCTCGCAAGAGGAGAAGACCACATATAATATGTGGCAAAATGACTCACTTACTGTCAAGTGCGTTATGCTTGCCTCTATGACCAATGAGTTGCAGAGGCAGCATGATAGCATGGATACTAACTCCATACTGCTCAATTTAAAAGAGCTTTATGGAGAACATAGTAGAACTGCTAGATATGAAATATCTAAGCAGTTGTTCCGTGCAAGGATGACAGAAGGTACATCAGTACAAGACCATGTATTAAAGGTAATTGATCTAATCACTCGATTAGATCAATTAGGTTTTGTAATGGATGGGGAGTTGAATCAAGACTTGATCTTGCAATCACTCCCAGAGTCATTTTCACAGTTTGTTCTTAATTACCATATGAACAAACTTAATTCTTCCTTGCCTGAGCTGTTGAATATGTTGAAGACAGCAGAGAGCCATGTAAAGAAAAATAAGGCTCCAGTTCTTCTTGTGGATAAGAAGAAGACAGGCAAAAGGGGTTCCAGTAAGAGGATGAATCCCAAAGGGGGCATTAAGAAGAAGAATGGAAAGAAGGCCTCCAGACAGATGACCTGCTTTCATTGTGGCAAGCCGGGTCATTGGAAAAGGAACTGCAAGGTTTACCTTGCAAGTGTGAAGCCTGGTGCATCAGAGGCACCAAAAGGTATGAAAGAAGTTCATACGATTTTGTCATTAGATTCTTCCATTTCAAATACTTGGGTGTTGGATACCGCCTGTGGTCATAACATCTGCAAATCATTGCAGGGACTTCAGGGGCTTAAAGTATTGAAGGAAGGTAACTTTGAGCTCTACGGTGCTGGAGGGGACCCCATCCAAGCAGAAGCTGTAGGGACTTATATTTTGAAGTTACCTTCAGGGAAGATCTTGGAGCTAAGGAATTATTACTATATGCCAAAATCATTAGAAATATCATATCTGTACCCTTGTTACTTAAACAAGGATATACTATGAATGTAATGAGCAGTGGCTGCTCAATTTCTTTATCTAATGAAATTATATGTTATGGCATATTCTGCAATGGTCTATTAACTCTTTCCACTAATGACAATATTTTTCATGTTTCTAACAAACGGAAAAGAGATGATGTTAACAATACCTTACTTTGGCATTGTCGACTTGGACATATTAGTGAGACTAGGATTAACAAGTTATACAAAGAAAATTTCTTTGATCCTTATGACTATGAGTCATTAGGAACTTGTGAATCATGTCTCATGGGTAAGATGACCAAGACTCCATTTAGTGGACATGGAGAAAGGACAAAAGAGTTATTAGGACTCATACACACAGATGTATGTGGGCCTATGACAACTCAAGCCTATGGCGGATACTCATACTTCATCATATTTACTGATGATTTTTCAAGGTATGGATTTGTGTATCTAATGAAACATAAGTCCGATGCTTTTGAAAAATTTTTAGAGTATCAAAGTATGGTAGAGAAACAGACAGGAAAAAGTATAAAGATCCTCCGATCAGATAGAGGAGGTGAGTACTTATCCACTGAGTTTCTTGATCACCTTAAAGATAAGGGATCATCTCTGAATGGACTCCTCCTTACACACCACAATTAAATGGTGTTGCTGAAAGGAGGAATCGTACTTTATTGGATATGGTACGGTCCATGATGTGCTTCACGGAGTTACCTTTTTCTTTCTGGGGATATGCTTTGGAAACAGCAACTTATATCTTGAATAGAGTACCATCTAAAACTGTCTCTAGCACTCCATATGAATTATGGAGAGGTAAGAAGCCCAATCTTAAGTATATTAAGATATGGGGATGTCCAGCCTATGTAAAAAGAAATTTTGGACATAAACTAGATGCTAGAGCAGACAAATGTCTATTTATGGGATATCCTAGAGATAGTATAGGATATCTGTTCTACCACCCTACTGAACAAAAGGTTTTGGTCAGTAGGCATGCCACTTTTATGGAAAAGAAATTCATCCTACAAAAGGGCACTGGTAGAAATATCGAACTTAATGAGATTCAACAAATAGACACTTCTCAGTCAAGTAACAACATAGTTAATATAGAACCTGAACACACTCCTATCCGTAGGTCTGATGGGGTGCGACAGGCACCTGAGAGGTATGGGTTCATAATTAAAATAATGAAGCCCAAATCATTCAAAATGATGAGCCTCTAACCTATACGGAAGCAGTCATGAGTAGAGACTCAGACAGATGGCTTGAAGCCATGAGATCCGAGATGGACTCCATGTATGTCAACCAAGTATGGTCTTTGGTTGATGCACCAGAGGGTATTAACCCTATTGGGTGTAAATGGGTCTATAAAAGGAAGATTGGGGCAGATGGCCAAGTTGAAACTTATAAAGCCAGATTGGTGGCTAAGGGTTTCAGACAAAAGCAGGGAATAGATTATGATGAAACATTTTCCCCTGTTGCCATGCTCAAATCTATTCGGATTATGCTTGCTATAGCAGCATATCATGATTATGAGATCTGGCAAATGGATGTAAAAACTGCATTCCTCAATGGTTTCCTTGAGGAAGAGGTTTATATGTCACAGCCAGAAGGTTTTGTCTTGGAGACTAAACCTAATCAGGTATGTAGGCTAAAGAAATCCATTTATGGATTAAAGCAAGCATCCAGGAGTTGGAACATCCGATTTGATAAAACAGTCAAAGAATTTGATTTTTTCAAAAATGAGGATGAACCTTGTGTGTACAAGAAAACTAGTGGGAGTGCCATAGTTTTCTTAGTTCTATATGTTGATGATATACTTCTTATTGGGAATGATATCCCAATGCTACAATCAGTCAAAGTGTGGTTATCGAAACAGTTTTCCATGAAAGACTTGGGAGAAGCATCCTATATACTGGGTATAAAGATCTATAGAGAAAGATCAAGAAGGATGCTAGGCTTGTCCCAGTCTAGGTACATTGACCAGGTGCTAAAGAGATTTAGCATGGAGGAAAGTAAAAGAGGTTACTTACCTATTGGTCATGGCATACGTCTTTCTAAGAGGATGTCTCCTAAGACACCTGAAGAAAGAAATAGAATGAATTCTATACCTTATGCTTCGGCTATAGGGTCGATTATGTATGCTATGTTATATATCAGGCCTGATGTGGCATATGCCTTGGGTGTAACCAGTAGATTTCAGGCTGATCCAGGAGAGGATCACTGTAAGGCTGTGAAAAATATTCTTAAGTACCTGAGAAGGACTAAGGATATTTTTCTTATATACGGAGGATCTGATCTTAAACTAGAAGCCTATTCAGACTCTAGTTTTCAATCAGACCCAGATGATAGTAAATCCATTTCAGGGTATGTCTTTACCTTGAATGGTGGAGCAGTAAGTTGGAAGAGCACTAAACAGCAGACTGTAGCTGACTCAACTACCGAGGCAGAGTACATAGCTGTCAGTGAAGCCGCCAAGGAAGCTGTCTGGATGAAGAAATTCATCACAGAGTTGGGAGTAGTTCCTGAGATTGAGAACCCGGTGCCACTCTATTGTGATAACACTGGAGCAGTTGCTCAAGCTAAGGAACCGAGAGCCCATCACAAGTCCAAGCACATTCTGAGACGCTTCCATCTTGTCCGAGAGATAATCGAAAGACAAGAAGTCTGCATCAATAGAGTGGATACAAAGAACAACATAGCAGACCCATTCACTAAGGCTCTACCACAGCGGGATTTTGATCGCCACCTCGATTGTATGG
Organism: Areca catechu; assembly: GCA_021397845.1. NCBI lineage: Eukaryota > Viridiplantae > Streptophyta > Magnoliopsida > Arecales > Arecaceae > Areca > Areca catechu. Next base: position 13,862,370 of record CM038041.1, read on the forward strand.
GGTTAAAGAATAAGAGCGATTGGCTTTAGTGCAAGTGGGAGATTGAAAGGATTATGCCCTATAAGCCAATATCTGTATCTCCCAGACCATTGTAAATTGACAAATTAATAAAGGCAATAATTTTTCATCATTCGCTGTGTCATTATATGATGAACCCCATAGATTAGGGCTATGGTTGTAGGGCTATGATGAGATCATACCAGTGAGATCTAAAGGCCTTAAAACCCTAATCTAGAATATTCCTAGTCATAGGAACCCTGAGTTGGGGATCAGGGTTTCCGGTAAGACTGGCACATCCTATGTATGCTAAAAGGGTGACTGCTCTCACAGTCACTTGTGTAGGACACTAATACAAGGATGTGGGTGCTCATTAGCGAATGAGTTCACTGAATAGATCCAGTTTGAGAACATCTAATGGAGCCTTAGCTACTTGTCAATAGATATTTCTCATAGTGGGAGTTGTACAAGTAGTCCTATGACCTGAGACTGCCATAATACCTTATGTACATGAACCCATGCTTTGGTTCAATCTCATTCATGACACTGGGTCATGCACAAGGTTGACGCTGGGTGTGGTGAATTGTATATGAAGGAAATGAGTAGGTCAACAAGGAATTGATCACTCCTAGTAGGAGGAGATTGCATCCAGCCAAATTAGGTCAGATGATGATTCAGGAAATCTTTGATCAAAGTACAGATATTAGAAATGATTTATAATATCGAATTAATTGAATCATTAGTGTATGACTGAGCTGGGAATGAGTATAAACTGGATTTGACATGATTCCATATCCATAATTATATTCGGGATGCAAGATGATTGAAGGATCGAATTGTACGAGAACTTTCCACTGAAGGGTAGTTTTGGAATTACACCAGAATTTCCATATCTTCCGGGTAGACATGACACGTTGCTAGACGTCAATCTTGTCTTGTGGGTTGATCAAATTAAATGGTTTAATTGGATCACTAATTAGGAGGAGTCCTAATTGACTGACTCGAGTTAGCTCGATTTGACCTAAATCGATTAGAATGAGTTCTGATCAGATTAGGTCAACTTGCACTCGGACCCACTGCTGGCTAAGTATGGAACCCAATGGGTCACACACTTAGGATAGATAATCAAGGTTTTAATTTGAAATTAAATCTCGTTTGCAGATGAACACACTAGCATGTGTTGCAAACCATGGCTTCTACTTGAATCGGATTCGAGTTAGGGTTCCGATTTGGTCTTTTTTAGATCCAAATTCATTCTGGTTTGAATCTAATTGAAGATTCAACACATTGGGCTAATAATAGGCTAGCAATTGGGCTAACCTAAGAGGCTAAACCCCTTTCCCACATCGCCTAAGTCCCTCCCCTTTTTTTTTCCCACGCGCGCGCGCAAGGAGAAGAGTCCACGCGCGCGTGGACTCTTTCCAAGTCGCGTCTTTGCGTGAAAAGAAAGAAAAAAGGGCCGGTGTTTTTTGAAGAGGCGTGGAAGAGAGTCCACCTAGGCGTGGACTCTCCAAAAAAAGGGGAAAATACCGTGAAAAGAAAAGGAAAAACACCGAAGGGGCGCGACTCTTCTTTCTGCGCGCGCCCTTCTGTGTTTTTCGCGATCCTTCTTCGCGTCTTCCCATCCCAAAGGCCGTGAGATTAATCCCAAGGGCCGTGAGATAAAGAGAGAAGACGTGAGAAGGGAGAGAGGGACGTGAGAGGATGATTAAAAGGTGAGAAGGCGCCTCTCTGTCGCCTATTTAAGGAGAAGACTTCACCGTGAAAATTAATTCCAGATTTTCTACGGCGAAGCCTTACTTCTTTTTCCCTCTCCCTCTCCAGAAGACTGTTTCCCCCTCCTCTCTTTCCTCTTTGATTCCTTTACAGAGCCTAGGCTCTGTCGAATCTCAGAACGGAAGGAGAGTCAGAGAGAGAAACTCTCCGACGGTAAAGGAAGAAGGCGCCCCTCCTTCCTTTCTTTCTTACATTAAGACAATCTTGTCTTAATTCTCTTCTCCCTCCAAGACAAGCCTTGTCTCATTTTAGGACAAGGGCTTATTCTTAAGACAAGAGTGTCTTAAGGGGCCAAAGTTGCTAGAAGACGAGGAGAAGGGTAAGAGAGAATGTTTAGTCCCAGTTTGGCTAGAGGAGTCCTAGCCAATAGCCCATATATCAAGTTCTTAGGGTAGAGCTTGATTGGAAGGAACCCAATTAAGGAGTCAGTATCTTGATCATCTGCCCGTGTGGATCACCATCGGAGGGCGGACAAGTGGACGCCTGGTGTGTTCAAAAGGTTACTCAATTTGGAGATTATTTCTACATCAGACTGGAAATAGCAATCTGAGGTTAGTATCTAAACTATGTTTAAATTTGGACATGCATGTAGTTACAGTTTTAATTGCTAATAAGGAGATTTTGGGATTAGGGTTCGGACCTGATTTCATAAAATTTTGAAATCCACGCTTCCGCACTGGTTCTCGAACCCAACATCCACCCAGGACGGGTCCACCTCGACCGAAGCTGGCAGCCCCCTGCTCCCTCGCCAGGTGGCACCCTAATACGGGTCCACCTCTGCCGAGGTCGAGCCTGGTGCTCCTGCTTCTTCGCCAGATGGCACCCGAAGATGAGATGGCACCCCAAGATGGGTCCACCTCTGCCGACATCGAGCATGGCGCTCTTGCTCCTTCGCCAGGTGGCACCCCAAGACGGGTCCACCTCGGTCGAAGTCGAGCCTTCCTCTGCCACTTCGCCAGGTGTCCACCCAGGAGGGGTCCACCTCGGTCGAAGTAGGCGGCCCCCTGCTCACTCGCCAGGTGGCACCCCAAGATGGGTCCACCTCTGTCGAGGTCAAGCCTGACACTCCTGCACCTTCGCCATGTGGCACCGCAAGACGGGTCTACCTCGGTCGAAGTCGAGCCTTCCTTTGCCACTTCGCCAGGTGTCCACCCAGGAAGATCCACCTCGATCAAAGCTAGCGGCCCCCTGCTCCCTCGCCAGGTGGCACCCCAAGACGGGTCCACCTCTGCCGAGGTCAAGCCTGGCGCTCCTGCTCCTTCGCCAGGTGGCACCCCAAGATGGGTCCACCTCGGCCGAAGTCTAGCCTTCCTTTGCCACTTCGCCAGGTGTCCACCCAGGAGGGGTCCACCTCGGTCGAAGCTAGCGGCCCCCTGCTCCCTCGCCAGGTGGCACCCCAAGACGGGTCCACCTCTGTCGTGATCGAGCCTGGGCTCCTGCTCCTTCGCCAGGTGGCACCCCAAGACGGGTCCACCTCGACCGAAGTCGAGCCTTCCTCTGCCACTTCGCCAGGTGACCACCCAGGAGGGGTCCACCTCGACCGAAGCTGGTGACCCCCTGCTCCCTCGTCAGGTGTCACCCCAAGACGGGTCCACCTCTGCCGAGGTCGAGCCTGGCGCTCCTGCTCCTTCGCTAGGTGGCACCCGGAGACGGGTCCACCTCGGTCGAAGTCGAGCCTTCCTCTGCTACTTCGCCAGGTGTCCACCCATGAGGGGTCCACCTCGATCGAAGCTGGCAGCCCCCTGCTCCCTCGCCAGGTGGCACCCCAAGACGGGTCCACCTCTGCCGAGGTCGAGCCTGGTCCTTCTGCTCCATCACCAGGTGCACCCCCTGATGGGTTCACCTCGGTCGAAGTCAGCTTTACTCTGCAAAGCCTCGGGGAGGCAGAGGCATGGGTCATGAGGTCTCCACCAGAATCGGTGTGCACTGCATCCCGTAAGGGCGCCGGTACGGTCTGCAACGGTGCACGGAACCTTGTTTACATCAATTAAGCAGGGCCTCATGATCGAGGAATAAAATTCTTGCGGGCAGGGGCCTGGAATACTGGAAACCCACCGTCAACACCCCGAAAGGAGGGCTCCCGTGCTTGGCTCGAGGTCTTGCTAGATTCTCCCTTTCGTGACAACACGACGGACGAGATGTGCCGGCCACTTAACTCCCGGACTCGAAGGAGAAGGGGGAAGGATCTAGAGATCTCCGGGAGCCTCCGGGGTGGAGACGGAGGCCAAAGATGATCCGATGGTATAAAAGGGACAATAAAAGTGGACGGAAAGGTAAGCCAAAAATAGGGAAGGATACCGAGAGAACGATCCTAGGAACTTGAAAGTCCTCAGGCGTAAGCTCAGTAGACCCAGCGCAGGAGGCTAGGCTTCAACCCCTCTCTTCCTCATACTTCTTTCATCAAAACTTCCTCTAAGCACGGGAATCCACGGGAAACTCGCCTTAGTGGACCTGTTCCATCTTGCCGCTCTATGACTTGACCGTCGGAGTGCTCTCGCCGGAATTTTCGGCCCGGGTCTCTGACCTTGTTTTGCAGGACCGAAGGCTTGGAGATCTCGAGGTGGGAGAGTCCAAGAAGCGGTGCCAGCTCGTATGCTACAGGCCATTGCGGTAAGATCGGCAACAGGTACGAACTATTAAGAGATACTGGCTAACTCAACAGGAGGAAAACTGGCCTGTCAGCCATGATTCATGAGAATGCGATTAATAGCCAAGATGAAATCCCCAAATGATGCCAGATGGACAGGATGATGCCACATTACCCATCCGGGCCAAAGACGAAGAGTCAGTCGAAATACCATAATTAAAAGAGGTGACATGACTCTCCAGCCTGTGCCATTTCTCCAAGGACCAACAAGAGTTCTACACTTATCAAGAGCACGACGCTCGAAACAGAAAGCAGTTATTACGATCAGCCAAATCAGAGATTCGTCATCATTGACTATCCTTTTTTCATCGAGAAACGACAAAGTAATCATACTCCCATCTTTCAGAGCAATAAATTATCTTGAAATTGGGAGTGGGGGCAACTGTTGTGATAAACCGGCTCAAAAGGGTAGTTGCCGGTCCAAAGATTCAATTGATCCTATTTGGACCAGTTGACCAAACAGATTGATACAAGGATACCATCAAAACTAGACAGGAGAATGAATCGACGCTATGCTTTGGCCGGCGACAACACTGCTTGAGATTGGCCTTCAGCCTATCCTGAAGTGGACAGATTTAAAGTAAATGGCCGATCCACAATGTATATTCTGAAGCAAATGGCTTCGAAGTAAATTACTGATCTATAGTCGGCTCGCTCCGAGGTAAATAGCCAATCCACAATGTGTGCTCTAAAGTAAATGACTCCAAAGTAAATGACCAATCTACAGTCGGCCTACTCCAAAGAAAGTAGCCGACCTACTTCGATCTAAAGCCGTCAAGAACAGACTTGGTTATTATAACCAACCAATCACGTAACTATCAGCCATGGCTTCAGTAAGGCCAAGATAATTAATCTCCAACAGTAACTACAATCAGCTAAAGGGAAGTTATATTGATTAACTTTCCTAACAGAAATCAAGAAGGTCTTAACTACTTTCAGTTATAGCCATATCTATAAAAAATGGTTAGAGGGGACTTCCAAGATAAGCAATACCAGGCAATTGTGAGCCAGTCTAGACTAGCTTATGCCAAGCTGACTCTTCTCTTTCATGATCTCTCTTTCTTTGAGCTCTCTGTTCTGTGGCCTGATCTTTACCGACTTAAGCATCGGAGTGTCCCCCACTGAAAAAATTCCGGCCAGGAGTTTGTTTTGCAGGAGCCTAAGGAGGTGAAGCGACGAACCAAACAATCCATCCGGTCCATAGGGATCAGCATCAATAATATATATATATATTCAAGCTATCTTAGAATGTAAATATAGTTAAATAGCCTCCAATTTAAATCTTCAGCAAGCACATATATTTTTTATTAGTCTATATAAAAGTTTTTTCATTTCTTAAATTTTCAATTCAAGCAATGACCCAGATTAGTTTTCTTTCTTAAAAGGATTGAACATTTTAGATCTTGATGCAAAAGAGATTCTAAAGTTGCAGCAGCCTGGGAATAATAAAAGGAGTAGAGAGGACATGTAAGAAGATAGCTACTTATTCTAATTTCCAAACCAAGATGAGAATATCCAATTTAGTAAGAAAGAAAATTAAAAAGGTATCTAAAAATTAGTTAGTAAATATTGACTCTAACGAAATTTCAACGGAAGAGGAAAAAACTTGTAACTAAGAGATGAAGGTAAGATATGATGCATTAGAAAGTTAATTATGAGTTAATTATTTTAACTCCCTAATTAGATTTTTCTCTTAAAACAAAGGCTTAAAACATACTAAACTTCTGCAAAGAAGCAATTCTAATGTTATTAAACTTTGAGAACAAGGAAAGGGGTAGATTCAATATATAGGAACGAACCCACTCATGATAACTTAGACTTCTGCACTAATAGGTGAAAGAAAATCCAATTAAGCAAGAAAGCAAGAACTTTAAATTTTTTAAAAATGATATTATTATATACACGGACTCCAAGAACTTTTAAGGGATGAGGGAGAAATTCTTGAGATGATATACCACACATTAGAAAAGTTAATTATTTTCAAACCTTTTAAAAAATTATATATTAATTAAATTATTCCAAGTTTAAAAGTTTTTAGTAGCCATGCGCATCTTTCACGCATCATGACTAGTGAACCGTAGAAAGCCCTTTACTCATTTTGAGCTCCACGAAGGTTATAATAATATTAGTTTAAAAAAATGTATGTTCCTGCTTATAGTTTTATGGAAACGTAGAAAATAAATTAAAAGTTGCTATATTTCCCGCACCCCTTCTCTTAAAGAAGGGGAGCTCCCAGTATAAGTCTCCAGTGGTGCATCTTTAAGAATTTGAACTGGGATAATTTACACTGGGTAGATTTTCCTCTTGATATCAAAAGGCAAGAAAAATAATTGTAGGTCATTTAAGAAATTATTTTTTTTTTTTTGGATCTAGTAAAATATCCCTAGTGTCAAAATTAAAATTATTTTTGATTTGATTGAGTAGTCCGGTTTAGAATTTATAAAATTTAAATTAAATATTTCTAACTCGAAATTGTTGAACCGTCTAAAATTATTCAAAATAATGAATTTCACGAGATTTTTTATTTTAACAATCAAGTTATGGATTAGCGTTGAATAAGGTTGCAAATGGTTGGGTTGGATCGTGACCTGATCCGACCTACTTAGATTCGATTCAATCCATTTTTAAGCATCCATGAATTTAGACCGGATCCTAAAATTAAACTCATTCTATTTTTCGGGTCGGAATAGGTTAATTAAATTCGAATCCGACCTGATTTGATCCGATCATAACTTACTAATATTGTTAGGATCCAAACCTATTTAAATTTCTAAGATATAATTTAAATTTTATACGGAACTGATTTTTAACTTAAAGATAAATTTATAATTATTTTTATATTCTAATTTATTTTAAAAGTAATATTATTTGTTATATATTTTATAATGAATAATAATTGGTTTTGTAATAATTAAATATAATTATCTATATTTAATTTTAATTTGATTTAAATTTAAATTTTTTAGATTAAGATCAAATTATTCATGGATCTTAACTAATCCGAATAATTTTTTAGATCAAAAATTTCAATTATGAATCTGATTCAACTTAATTTAATTTTTATTAGATTGTATCTAAATCTATTATTAGAATGGAATCGGATCAGGGCCACCAAGATCCGGTCCGACCTGACCCATCTTTTAACCCTAGTTTTGTCGCTATGAGTTTAGGTTTGGCCCCTAAACTTCAGACTTTTCGGTCATTCGGGGTCCATCCATGCCGGCATCTTCGAATCCAGTATTGCCGGAACTCCGAAGCTATCGATCCCGTCCCCCGTATGAACCGGGAAACCCCAGGGTTCTCCCTCACTCTCTCCATCTCTTCTGCCCGCCAGCGAAGGTGGCGCATGGCGGGGAGGCCAAACCCTACCAGAACCACATGCCCCCCTGGGGCCTGCCTCTCGTTAGCCTCCCGGATCTCTTCCCTGGTCCTCAAGAACCACCTCGCCGGCGTCCGGCTCTTCCTCGCCGCGGTCGTTCTCCCTGCCTGTCCCTCGTCTCGAGGAGCTCCAGCTGTCCGAAATTTGGGATTATTATGGATGGGGGGAGTACCGGGACTAGGATCCATGTCTTCGGGTATACCATCGGGCGAGGGGCGATGCCGGAACTCGATGTTGATGTGATGGCGTCGATGAAGGTGAGGCCCCGGGCTTTCGGCTTACTTGGGGGATCCTGAGGGCCCGGGGAGCTCGCCGGTGGAGCTGTAGTTTGGGAAGGGGAGTGCGCCGAGGGATCCTGGGGTGCTGAAATTAGGCTCATGGCGACGGCAGGCTTTGCGATTGCTTGACGTCGGAGTTGTGGAGAGGATACTGGAGTCTTGCAGGAAGGTTCTGAGGCCTTCCGGTTTACAGTTCCAGAATGATAGCGCCACTGTGATCTCAGGCAGGTGATTGATATCTCCGTTCCTTTTCAACTTTGTTTTAGATCAGCTGGAAGTTCTTAAAAAAACTGGGATTTTGAATTCATGTTACCGGTCCTGAATGTTGGTATCAGAGTTTTCTACTTTTTGGGTGCATTGATATAAGTTCTTTGGATGCTTGTGTCAGTATCGTACATGGGCTGTCTGATGGAGGTTTTCTGTGATTACTAGGGCCAATTATGTGCTTTGGAGTTTTATGGTGCTTATAAGTTGTAGCAGTTAGTGATACGAGTGTAAATTCATCTTCAATTAGTTTTATGACACCAGAAAGATACCAAATCATTCCCATTATCTCATTTGCTGGAGATGTTTCAAATTTCAACCATTGTTGATGGTTTCCTTTTTGAGCTATCATATATCTGAGCTTATCTGTTGCATCCTTAGGTATTTGGAAGTGTAAGCAACCCATGTTCCTTTACTTGTTTGGATCTTCAAAAGACCATCATACCAAAGTTGGAACTCAGTTTCAATTTTGGCAGAAGCACGCTATGATTTTCAGTTTTGGCAGCTTGACTTTAGTTTCAGCAGTTTCAGCCAAAAACAATTAAAAAATCAAAAATAGTAAACTATCAAGGAAACATTAGAAATATTTAATAAAAAGTAGTCAAGTAACTAGGCGCTTTAAAATTTATTGAATTGTTTGTGATTAATAGGCATACAGCTTAAGTGATCTCTTGCTGAAATAACCAAAAAAAACTTTTTTAAAAAAAAGTTAAACTGCATTTCACATAACCTGGTTGTTATATATTGATGCATAATCTAATTACTCTCTAATGCATAAGATTTTTTTTTAAAAATGAGATTTAGGATTTCTTTGTGAATCTAATATGACAACACTTCAAAATATCAAAACTTGCATATTCGGTTTAAAATTTAAGAAAAAGCATCTGAGAACATTGAAGAAATGAAGATATGACCAAAGAGGCATAGATCGCTCAGATACAGTAGATTTGACCTTTTAAGTCAAATTTGGGCTAGACAATATCAGTTGACACACAAAGACCAACCACTATTTCAAGTTAGCTCTGGGAAAACCAAAATGTTTAAGTACTGGTTTCAAAGTTTAGCTGAAACTTCATGATCCTAACCTTTGATGTAGCCTTAAGCGAAACTCAATAACTCCAACGTTCCATATATTGAATTTGCTGCCTCGATCACCTTCATAAGTTCAGTGTCCTTCATTCACATGTATTTGAGTTGCTCTTTAGCATTAATCTGCTATCTACCTTTTTGTTGCTCAATTTGTACCAATGATTGATACTTCTATGGCTCTGTGGATAGAAAGTCAACATTTTATTAGAAGGTGAACCTAACAGTGCATGAGAGTATTGTTACAGGCTCTGATGAAGGCATCTATGCATAGGTTGCTGCAAAATATTTCTTAGGTACTTTAGAAAGTGATCTGGAAACGTCTGGAATGGTTGAACTTGGCGGGGCTACAGCTCAGGTTTCATTTTGTCCTTCTATAATTTATCCATCTATATAAGATCTCACCTTTTATTATTATTATTATGTTAAAAAGTAATAGTCATCAACCGATGTTGACATGACTCAGTTTGTTTATCTTGGAATGATCTTTGAAGGTCTCAACACAACTAAATACCATTTTCTTTTTTATAAATGAATAATTGCTGCAAAAAATAGGCACTGGGTTCTATGAATTTTTCAAATTAAAGAAGATGACATTAAATTGTTTGTATGTAAGTACCCTTTTAACAGAAAGTAGGCATGAAGGATTTTTTTAAACAAAAAACCAGGTAGATTTTTTGCAACTGATTTTCCATCCTCCTTCAAGTAGCTGGAGTGCCATGCTGTTTTCAATATTTTTGGGCTATATATGACTTCTAGGTTACCATATTCAACTATGCTGAAGCCAAAATGCATCATATCTTGCTGCAGGAGATGAAATTTATGAAACATTTTCGTTTTTCTAAGCCTACTGTTTTTTTTTGAAGCTGAACTTGCATCATATCTTGGTGTGGCTATATACATATATATATATATATATATATATATATATATATAGTGACTAGGCCTTTTACTAGCTCAAATCTGTTGATTCTATTATGTCTTTTTTTTTGAAATTCCATTATAGTCTGAAACTATTTATAAAAGAAATATCAGTGGAAAATTGGGGATCACATTCCATTTCTTCCTTTTGTTTTATAAGTTGGATGTTAGAGAGAATTGCAAGCCCCTTGTCTTTTTTCCTTTTGCATAGACTTGTTCCAAGTTGGAGGATTGCTACTTGATTACATGAGCATGAACTGGATAATCAAGCAGAGAGGTGTAGCCATCTAGGTTTAATCTCAAGCCACAAAGCCCCTTTCTTGTCCGGAGATGTCTTCTGTATGACTTAGTACCAATTCTAAAGGATTGACATTAGGTAAAAAAAATTGATTATATTGCATGTTCAAATTTTAATGGATTATTCCCAAGTTTACTCCTGCAAGGGACAAGGCTTAATGGCTAATATGCAAGAATACTACTACTTCTTCTTTGCTTCTAAAACTATTAAGTTGCTGTCATGTTATGTAATTTAAAATAGATGAGAAGAAAGCTGAGTAATTGTGGCAGCAACTATCTCATTAAGAATTTAAGATATCTATGAAATGAACCTACTGCACAGAATCTGGTCAATGGGGATTTATATTTTGAAGGGGTAGAACAAATATTAACTTAGAACAGGGTGGTTCTTATTTGGGAGAAGGTAGGGATGCTTCCTTGTGGCTCATATTGCTTCATTTTATGGTACTGATTCTTCAGAACAAGGATTTAGTTAATTTCTCATCATAAAGGGTTCTTGGGTGTTCAGGGTTCTTTAGGTATGCGGTTGTACACAGCTTGACATGATAAGTAATCATAGGTTCATATTAGGTTTCATGTTTGACATGGAGTCTTTCTTTTACGGTTTATTTAGCTTTGCTCATTTAAGTGTCTTTTAAATGGTTTACATTTTGCTTTCTAATAGTCTCTAGAAGATTGGTCTAGCACTCATTTTTGTTAAGAAATAATTAAAGATTAGAAGAGTTTCTTTGCCTTTTCTCTAGACTAAAGTGGAGGAGGTTTAATATGAAAATTCTGTCTTTAAAAGTGCTCATGTTAGTAGTGGATGGGTTCTTTTTTTATTTCCTTGGTGCTCTTTCTCTTTGGCCTAGACCAAAATGATGGTCATTCTAGGAATCTTTTTACCTCTCATAAGTGTTATCTGTGTTACAATGTTGTATTAGTTGGTTTTTGTGCTTATTTGGGCCTCTGTTAACATATCCTAGCTGGCCTATACCTTCAATTTGTTCACATTACAATAGTTGAATTGCTTTCTCACACCCCGCCTCTCCCTCCCTGTTTTTTTGATGGTGAAGATTCTTTGGTGGATTGGCCCTTTGACCATTGTTGCTGCATACAATATCATTAATGGATGTGCAAAATATTGAGATTAATGAGATAGTATGGTTGATGTAATTGTTTACCAACAACCTGGATGCATCTAATAACTGTTCTAATAGGGTCCACTTTCACGATTATGTGTTGAAAATGCTATCGTGCAGCGATGCTATTATCTCACTGTATCAATGTTGTTGTGGTTTGAAAGCTCAGATTTGGTTTTCAGTCAGACCAAATATGTATCGGTTTAGGTTCAAACTTATAAAGACATAACCATGGCTATCAATCCTTGTCCCAACTAAAAAATGGTCAAAAAAAATCAAATCATTCAAGAATACTAATAACATAGATGACATTTCAATATATATTATGTTATGTAGGATCTTACATGAATCATTTTGGTAGTTTTACATTCAAACAATTAAAAGATTGTTTTTTAAAAATATATATGTTTAGAAGTTCATGTTTATAGTGTTTTATATTATTGCTGCATTAATATGTGATGATAGAAGTGTCCAAAATTGAGTTCTAGAATAGCTAGACCTATGTCGGCATGTTTGCTTTTCCACTGAATCTCTATAGGGTCTGATATCATATTGATTTAGGAACGCTTCTGAAGACTTGGAAAGTCTACATCTTGCTTGGCACCTCATCCCCTTTTCCTCTCTTCTTGGAACATGGTGCTAGATAATGTCACTATCTTCTCAGAAGAGGAACTCTTTTCTTTGTAGAAGGATTAGAATCTTCTAGTGGAATGGCTTTGGTTGCTTGGAGAAGAAAACCACAGATTATGCTATTTTTAAACAACAGGACATTTTCTTGCCATCTAAGTGCTCAGAAGTCAGAATATATCTAAGCCTGTTAAGGTGGAGTGTGCTAATTATTTACTGAGTATAGGTCAGTTATGGCAGATTCTTTTTGAAACTGCACTGCAATACCAGTACTTCAACACTTTGTCCATTGTTTATAGAAAGGATGAGTGAACTAGCTGTCTTCTTACGCATGTTGGACTAGCTTCATATCATTTTGGGCATTTGTGTATACCTTAGCAGATTCTTGGATTTTAGTTGCTGGATGGCATTGTAATTGTATCCTAATTGCAAGGATCTGTTGGAGCTCATTTTGGGGGCAATTTCTGGGGACATCTGCTGGGAAAATGATCTTGAAAACAAAATCTATTTTCAGTGGTTACAGTAAATAAAATAGTTGAGACTGATATAAGTTTGGCTAGCTTTGAGTTTCAAATTTTTTGGTAAAAATTTTCTGAAAATTGTTGCTAGCCTATTTTCAAGTTGTAATGAGATTTAGGGGAATGTATAAAATATAACTCGTGATCATTGAGATAAGGTGGTGGCCTAAAATAGGGATGCAATATTGGAGAACATAGCATAACATGATAACCAAATATAAACTAAAACAGAAAAACCATAAACGGAGAAGCATGTGGTAGACAAAACAACATACAGAGCTCCTAGCATGCACAGCAATAGGAGAACTCTCATCTTAAACTCTCTCTGAAAAATTATTGTTTTACTCAAACAGTTAGGCATCTCATTGTATTTCGAATGCCTACTACATATGTTTGTATAGATGACAAGGTGACTGTTCACATGGTCAGTGCAGTGATAACATTTAAAGAACATGAGTGAAATACCAAAGGAGATGTAATATTCTTATGACACACTAAATAAGATGGAACACCAAAGACATCAAACTTATGCATCAAATATGCAAGGGATATTTTTATGACCTTATGCAAAAATCTTTTAGATAACAGGAAATTACATAGAGTTCGCTAGCAAGATAGAGTTGTTATTGATATTCCATCTCGGATTAGTGAGTGCCTTAGAGCATCGAGCAGGCAAGAATCTAATGTTCTGTGATGGCTTTGTGGCCACCAAGCAAAAAATATTCAACAGTCTGTGCAAAATCGAACCTTCTCTTCTATATATTTTAGATTGTTCTTGCTGATAAAGAAGCTGAGAAGGAAACTTAAAAAGGGTCTGATCCTGACAAAATTGATTATTGAAGAAGTGTGATTCTCGACCTAATAAGAAAGTACTCTTTGAGGGTTCTTCTTGAACAAGGATGCCAAATTGACGATAAAAGGAAAAGAGGAAGGATTCTGTTTCTTTCTAGAGGAAGCATCTTGAGAGAGATGTAGATTTCCTTCCCACCATCTGCTTGCAGTAGGTAGTGGCCTTGTTGAGCTTGATGTGACACTAATCTAATTAGGAGTGCTACTGTGCTGTTTTGGAAACTCTTTACAGTCAAGTTTTTTTTATCAGGAATTGATTAAGGGAATGTTAGGTGTCTGATTTACCTCATTGTATCAGGATTATGAATATAAAGAGTATATATAGCATTTAATTCACTTTCGATGGTTCTATAAGTTTATAAATGGTAAGAGCCCTATGGATAATGATACAACTAGACTCAACAAAGCCTTAATCCCAAACTAGCTGAGTTGGCTACATGAATCCCTTTTCTCCACTATGTTTAGGGCCCTATAGATTAAAGGATAACTGCTTGAGCTTTCTCTTTATTTTGAAGCCCTATCCCTTTGATTCTCTAGCACTGTATCAAGTAGTATCAAATCCACTGGCCACAATATTAGGCTTCAAGAGATTGCAATGAGCCTACAGACTGCAAAAGATGGAGGAGAGCAGTGAGAGACAATGGCAGATATCAAAAATGAGATGAGGCATTTGAATGAGCTGATGGAGGCAAATTTGTATGAACTTTAGGATTGGCACAGTTTAATCATCATTGATCTCAAGTACGGCCTATCCTAAAAATCTACTATTAGTGGAGGAGGCCTCCTTGGGGAAGGTAACTGTCAATCAGTTTTCTTGTTTCCTGCCTCCAAAGGGGAGGGATCAACTTCCTAATGCACATTGTGGTTGAGGTAGATTTTCAATTTTGACTTGCATACTTGGAATGTTCTCATTTTAATAGAGAAGATTCTGATGGATGGGTATTCAATTTTTGAAATTTATTCTGACGCTGCACCTGAAATCTCCTGTTAGCTTCTATGCATATGGATAAGGGAGCTTCCTAATAGGTTTCAGTGGTCAGGGAAAAAATCATGGACCTAGGACATGGACAGAATTTGCATGTTGAGGTTCTCTACATGCAATTCAAGCTGGGCATGCATGAGGATTGCTTGGTGGAGTTGAACAAATTTCAACAAGCCCCGTCTCCATATACCAATCGCACTCTGAGCAGCTGACCATTCACACGGTGGGGCTGCTGTTTTTTTTTTTAATTTCTTCTTTCTTTTCTTCTTCTTCTTCCTCTTTTTTTTTTGGGGGGGGGGGGGGGGGGGGTGCTTTATAAGCTACTTCACTAGAAGCCTCAAGGGGGATATGAACTGCGATGTTCCTTTAGACCTTCTGACTACCATGGCAGCTGATATTGGGTTATCTTTAGAGAAGGAAGAGTACTAGTTTGTTCTATACCAGGTGCCTGAGATGATGTTTGTCTGCCTGACCTTTACTTTATTGCTAGAACTCTAGTAGATAAGTCTCCCATCAAATGATTGGCACATACTGAAGAAAATGCAACATTTATTTTCGGGTAATTACTTGTATAAGGAGCCAGTTGAGAGTCAAGAGACATGACCAATTATTTGGTTAAAGATTTCTTTACATGTCATAATTGCAAGGCTATTCCTGATTTGATACTGATGAAGGCGCCGATCAGGGTGGGCCAGTTACATTTCTTGTTGATTTGAGATGCACTCATAATTGACCCATTTGTGGCTGAGAGTATACCTGTGAAGCCCTTTGAGGCATCTGGGGCATAAGCTGTTTACATGCCCTAATTTACCCCTTATCGTGCAAAAATTGTAATTTAAAGACAACTTTATATTTTCACCCTTAAGCAGGTGCTATGTAATATTCAAAGCTCATCTTGTTTGCACCTCATGACAATCTTTTGGGTTCCATCCAAGTTGCTGCAATTCTTTTATTAAGGACAACAATGTTCGATAAAGGAGAAAGACTATAACAAACTGTTAGAAACTTTGCTAAGTCATGATGATCGCGATATACTCTTGGAGATGCCTCATGGTAAGTCTAGCACAAAAAGTCCAGGAGTGGTATTCCTGTATCCCAATCTTGAGGTCATGGTTGGTTTTTAAGAAGGGTTGAGTGATATGATTTTTGCTGATCAGATTAGGTGTCCTAACTCTTTTGGAAAGTCTTCTAATATCAAGTCCTTGCGGTAATAATTTGTTAGGGATGATTGTTGTTTTCTTATCCAGTAATTTTGAGACTATAACTTACAAGGGCCTTATGGCTAATGAGATTGATGAAAGTTGTTTGAGGTCTTCTCTATACTGATCAACTTGAAGTGGCCAAATCCACTTTTCTTTGGCACCACCAGATCAAAGCTTCTCGTTGTGATCCCTTAAAGACGGATGGTTGTGAAACATAGCCCAGAGACTGGTCTTCAGACGTGTAGGCTTCACCTGGTAGACCCCTAACACTTTGTTAGGGCCTTGAGCTTTCTGATGAGTCATCAAACAGCAATTAAGGATCGATGCTTATATTGTCGATTGAGATTGGCGCTGTTGAGCAACAGCAGTGTTTTGTCTTGGTCATGTTTAGATGAGCCATGAGAACATTGAATTATGGGTCCTTTTGGAATAATCCGAAAAGAACATGCACCATAATTTATTCTGGTCAAAAGGCTCTTGGAACAACTAGTGGGCTAAAGTGAAGAGATAATCCTCTGAATAAATATGGTTCAGATTTTTTTTTTTGAGGGTGTCTCCATCCTCCAGGTGTAACTCCATCTCTTGGTCACTTCAATTTTTTACCTGATGTTGTACTATAATCCAATGTCCATACATCACTGGGCACACAATAGGAGAGAGAGGGAGCTAGACATAAGAAACTGGAGTCCAGCGAATGAAATAAAAAACTCTTCATCCTTGCACAACCACCTCACCAATTCCTAGTAACACACATGAAGAAGAGAGTGTGGGAACTGGGATCTTTTGAAGCTTCTCTTTCTTCTTTTCGCCCAAGAGGCTTGCAGCTGGCAATCAAATACTTCTCTGCCTTATTTTGTTATGTGTTGAATGTCACACATGCCAGTCTAAATGAATGCATGTGAGCCACATATGATTTATGCTATTCTAAATGGTGCTATTCTTCTCTTCAGGGCAATTTCAATTATTCATCATAGCGAATGTCTATTATTTTAGTTGGATACAACTATAGAAAGATACAAGGGAGCTATAATAGGAAAAGAAGTATTTCTTTCTTATTATATTGTCAAATCATATGATGCAACTTGAGCTTATGCCATGATTGCTCATTAAACTATATACACTATCATCAACAATTTATTAAATCCAATTCAAAGCTTGTTCAAGAGCCTTAGTCTCCTACTCTTCTATTCTATAAAAGATCCCAGGAGCATGGGAAGAAATATCCAATTTTAATTCATCTTGTGTGTTATAGGTGTAGCCTCTTGTAGCTTCTCTCATCGTAGTCTTTTACTGCATTAAAAATCTGTTCAAGTTTAGATCACTTATATTTAGATGTCAATAGTTTAAACAGTGATCAAAGTTTGAAGTTTGGGTTGCTAATTAATGCTTCTTAAATTTTTAGGATCTAATTGTAATAGTCCAAACTTGAAGGAGTCCCTTTATATATATATATATATATATTAAAAAAAAAAATGACAGCCGCCCATAAGAAAGTCAGACTGTCCTATAGACAATGGTTAGTTGTTTGTTATTCAGCCAAGCTATTATTATCTAGCTTAGCTAGGCATGACCAGAGAAGGTACCAACTCCTGTCATATGTTCAGCATACTTATTCTCCATTCTACTTTTTAATCAAGGATAAGCTGTTTATATATAAGCTGATGCGTAAATCCAACAGTCTAAAAAATAAAAAAGCTGATGCAATTTGTTTTCTCTCCCAATCTTTACAACAACAATTTTGACTTACGAGATGATACACGACAGCCACTCCATAAACATTAATTCTTTGGTTGTCCATGGGACTTCAAGCCTTGGAATCTTATTATTGTACCACTGAAATGAGGTAATGTTTTATGCACCTACATCATCAACGTCCTGGTCATTGTTTGATATTTCACCTTAACCTCACCAACCTGCAATTCAATAAAAGCAAATTGAAAAAGCTTTAATTGAACCTAGATTATTCAATTGCTCATTGGATCATGTAGTGTATGAATGAATATTTTGTTGGGATTCTGTCTTAAGCTAAAGCCCCATCAAGAGCAATCTTTTTTAACTTTGCCTCTATAATACAAACATTATCGTTGTTCATCACAAAGTTAATTCCTTTTAAAAAACACATAACATGATGGGGATGCAATTGAGCCGAGCCGAGTCAAGTAGATAGAAGATCGAGCTCGACTCAATTCAAGATATTCGAGCTGAAAACTTAGTTCAAGATCAATAGAGTTTCAAACTTAGTTTAATGAAAAATAAACAAAATTCAAGATTGGCTTGGCTAGACTTGAATATCAATCTCGACATGCTCAAGTTCGAGTCCAAGCTCAAAATTAAGTCTTAATCTATTAATTATATATATATATATATTTGAATAGATTTGTGAGCTTTCGAATAGAGTATTTGGTTATTCAAGCTTGATAATAATCGAGTCAAGTTACAAGAATAGTCAATTCATGATATATCGACTTATGTATATCTAGTTCAATAAAAATATCATTTTCATTCATTTTTATTGTGCCATGGGGACAATGTTTAATTCCAAAAATTAATGGGCCATCAATCAAATATATCTAAGATAATGGCCAAAAATATTAGTCCGACATGACATTCGGTAGGGCCATAAGAAGCTACGTATAGGTACTTTCTTGCTGGAATTAACTTTCTAAAGAAAGTTATTGCTGGAACAATCTGCAACCATCAAGAAGGGAGTTATCATGATAAAGAACCAGCAAAAGAAGGATAGTTATTGCTGGAAATGATAATCAACCTCTATGATAAGGACTGAAAGAGGTTTTATTCGGGATATCTCTAATAATTTCCACAACAACATTTCTGTGGACTTACAATCATCCTTTTACCTTGATCCTGCCATTCCATGGAGTAAACAATATTCCCTGCTCTTAGGATCTTAGGATTTAAACCTTTCTTCAACATGGGATGGGTCACCCATCATCAAGGAAGCGGCTATGTTCTCACCTACAAGCAAACAAGCGAAGTTACTCCTCCTAAGTGGGGTTCGAGTAACTTTGCTGTGTATGTGTTAAATCATGACAGGACTAGCACGGCTTTTATTTTTGTAACTTTCTTATGAATTAATCGTCCAACTCTCAAGTTATCTCACTTGAGGTGCAAAAAAGAATCCGAGAATTTCTTTCATCCATCGTAACCAAGGTCAATCATGAGAAAAAACATTAAAATATGAAAGCTGGTATCTAGCATTCTAAAACTATTTTGATGACATGATAAAGGGGGGTAATTTTGCTGTGTCATGTATCGCATCTATTTGTTTGGCACCATACCATCCAGTTACTAGAGTCGTACTTAACAAGGTTGGGTCAGATTCAAGAATAAATGTTGGAACATTCTGAAGTTCCCAAACCATAAAATCGAATTTAGATTTATCAGGTCACTTGCATCCATAGATGAATCTGGGTGGATCAACCTGCCACCAGTTCCAGGTTCTCATAACCATAAATAAATTAGATCCTCTTTTCAACTGCTACTTTTCCTTTTTAAGGAAACTTCAATATTGATGGAGGAAGCCTCCCTGCTCAAGTGTTACCAAACAAGCTTCTTAGTTATAGTTTAAAAAGAAAATAAACAAAAATATTTCTTACCAAAACCTTTCTCCCCAGGAAATCAACAAACTAGCAAGCCTTGATGATCTAATTTGACTGATTTCTGTATCCTAGTTTTCCTATTGTTATATATATATATATATATATATATAAGACTTGGAAAAATGGAAGCACCTTCGAGTCATCTGGTTATCTTTATAATATCCAACAAAGTGGTCAGCTCCTTTTATTTGTAAACACTGAAGTCATCTGAATATTTATTGTGTTTTAAAACTGAAATGATATCAAAGAACCAATTAATCTAAACATTCCAAGAAGAAACAAACATGAATGCCTTTAAACAAAGACAAAAACACCAAGGAGGCTGCTCATTTGTCAATCATGATAAGATTTACAGATAAGAGTATGAGATCATTTCATGCCGACAGGCGAAGAAACAACCTTACCATCCTTGTTCAGCATTAGCAGCTAGTGGACCAAATCAACATTATTGGCCACCTAAAGCTCGTAGCCTTCACTCTCATTGAAGGGTAGCGGTTGTAGTTTTGTGCACCCTTCTCTCTTCTTTAATCGCAAGTGGATTAAGACATCTTTCAGAAGGCACTAATGAGGATTGGATTCCTAAAGGTATAAGATCCAAGCAGTCTACATCCAGGAAGAGCAGAGCATATATAATTATTTGCTTATTAATTTCGAACAGCCTATATTCCAGAGGCATGGAATCCATTTAAAGTTAATAAAACTTTGGTGACAGCATTGGACGAACTCTCTTACCACCTAATCCCTTCCTTCTCTCTCAGTTCCTGCAAAAGCTCAAGAATGCTGCGGTCCCTTTACCAAAAGGATATTCGTTAGAAAGCTACCGTGCGACTGCCAGTACTTATTCCATTGTCACATTGTATTGTAGAATATTTTTTTCCACAAACACATTGGCTCTCAATTCTTATGCATGCATGAGAGGCTCAATGACATAACGGATAGAAAGGAGGGAGAGTTAAAGAAATTAAGGGTATTGTTTGGTATATATATTATAAGTTTTGCATAGATTTTTATTTTTGATGGAACATAGTGACCATGCAGCCCACAAGGTACAAGCCAACGAATCTCTCCCCATGTCAGCGTTTGGGTTACGTTGCTGCCATTTCAATCAAAAAAACGTGTTATAAGGCCATAAGGGAGACAAATCTAAGCCCATCAAGCCCAGCCCATTATATCGACAAACACCTTCCTGAGTCCAAATGTAGCACAGTAGAGCGCTCATCATAACCAAATGATGCAGTGTGAGAAAATCCATGGGTGCAGGATGTGGACATCTTCGTCTACTCCTCTGTTGATTGTCCATGCCGGAGAATAAACTTTAAACAGAAGACAGAATCATGACTTCAACGGATTAAAAGGGTCGGTGGGTATCAAGTTTCCCATTGGCCAGTTATTAGATTAAGAGGTATAAAGAAGCTCTAATAATTGGCCCGTGAGGCGTGCTTTGTCCCTTGCGTTAGGCTTGACCTTCGGACCGTTATATATATATATATATATATATATATATATTACATTATAGATAACACGAACAGAATATGTAACGCATGCTTCATCTACTAGTGGCTAGCACCTTACGTAGAGACACATCATGCATCTAACCGATTGCTAATAAAATTATCCTGAATATAACTGGCGCAAATAAAATCTGTCAAATCTTACTTGCTCTTATAAAATTAATTATAAATTAATTATAGATTATTCTTGTTACGGTAGTTGTTGGATCCATTAACAAATTACTACGAATGATCTACCGATAGGATAAAATACTTTGGTTGCGTTTGATAGATGGTAATCTATCCAAATTATCGATAATTTTTAACTGGGCCTATCAGATAACCATGTTTGGTATTTTTTTTAAACCGGTAATTTATGTTATAGTAGTAATCTGGATTATCTCTCATATGGCAATCCAGATTATCTTAGAGAGAAGTGGCTATCCAGATTACTGGAGATGTGGTAATCTGATATTTTTTATTTTTACAAAATTATCCCGTCCATTTCACTTCGGTAAGATTAAACATTTCCCTCCTCCCTTTCATCTAGGTCCTCTACGATATGCATAACCCTTTTCCTTTCTCCTCATCGTCGCCTCCCAGGCACACCCATCTCACTCGCGCTCCAGTTCCTCCGCCCAAGGTAGGTGTGGCCGCTCTCTCACCCACTCTCTATATTTCTCCCTCCCTCCAACTCCCTTTCTCTCCCCCCTTTCCTCACCTAGCGGTATCCTTTCAATCAGGTATTTTTTTTAAGCTCTCATGTTAAAGATCCTTTCGTAATATGTATGAAAGGATGAGGAAGGATTGATTTTTGACTATGCAATTACTTGTTCGAGCACTTTGTTAGTGATCATTTTATTTATTTATTTATTTTGTTTTGGTTTAGGGTTTGGGTGAGGGAGGAGCACTAAGCAGATTATCTTATAATGGACATGAAGCGTTGAATAATATATAGAAGGTGAATAATATAGAAATATTATATGAGTATTAAAAAGAGTTAATTAAATAAGCATTCATATAGAATTCCTGAGTTTCTTAATACACTAAATTCCGTTGAAATCACTACGAATTTTACCAATTCATAATTCACTTCTGATTTAATAAATTTAACTTAGGGATATTTTGAAAATTTGAGCTTAGATTACTGGCAATCTATTTGTCATACCAAATACAGTAATCAATCTTACTGATAGATTATCTTTGTATACCAAACATAGTAATCAGCATTACTGACAATTTATCCAGTGATAATCTATCTTGCAGGTAATCCAGAATATCATTTAGGATTTCCTGGCGATCTACCAAACGCAACCTTAAAAACATGCGGTTTGATTGAGCTAGGAGACAATTTTTTTGTATGGAATGAACAATTTTTTTATATAGAATGGAAGTGCATACAACTTAGATTACGTTTGATAGCAGACAATCTATCCAGATTATTAGTAATTTAATAGGATCCCACCACATTACTATGTTTGCTAATTTTTTCTGGATAGCAATCTATCATGTCGGATAATCTGGGTTACTTCTCAAGAGGTAATTTGTATTATCTCCGGAAGGGTGGTAATCTAGATTATCACTTATCAGGTAATCTTTCAGACAATATTATCCTTCCCTTCTCCTTCCTCTTATGATATAATATAATATTATAAAATTATAATATTATATAATAATATTATCTAATATATATTATAAAGTATATAATATTATAACTATAATATTATTATACTATATAATATAATACTATATTGTATTTATATATTTTATTTTGTAATATTATAAATATAATATTATAATATTGATATAATATAAAATAATATAAACTGTATAATATATTTTAAATATAAAATATATTATATTATATTTATATAATATAATGTATTTAATATAATGTAGTATATTTATATTAAATTTATTTATATTTATATATAATAATATTTATTTATATTATATATATATAAATATATTATATTAAATTTAATAATATAATATTTAAATTTAATATATTATTTAATATATTTAAATAATCTATCGAATATATTATCTATTTAATATATAATTTTTTTATATTAAATTTTATTTAGTATAAAATAATTTTTATTTTTTTTCAAATTTTAATATAAAAATATAAAATATATTATATAAAAAATATTTTGTAATATAAAATATTAAAAAATATATTTTTAATAAATAGATAAAACATAAAAATATATATTTTTATAAATAAAATATAGATTTAATTAAGAGATATTTTGAAATTTTGATTTTATATTATGCAACGTTACTTGCATGTACTAAATACAATAATTCACATTACTTGTAATCTATATTGCTAGCAATTCATATTATTGATAATCTACATTATCTTTCAAGATTGTCTGGTAAGTGGCAATGCATCAAATACAATCTTAAAATAATCTTACATGCTACCCACAAGATTAAATTGCTTTAATGGTGTGCAATTCGATCATCATAGAAATGAATCTCCATATATACATTGAAATGCAGACATCTCGAGATATCTTTTTATACGTTCAAATTAACATCTCTATTTTGTGTGCGTGTGTGTGTGTGAGAGAGAGAGAGAGAGAGAGAGAGAGAGAGAGAAGTCATATATACTTATGCATGCCACTGTCAAAAGGGACTTGTGCAGTATCTTTTGAACTTTAAGAGGTCATACTAACGCATCATTCGCTTATGCCAATTTTCCAGCAATTGACATCACCCTGTAAGCTAGGATGATATTGCACCATTTCTTCCATTCTATATATATTATCCAGAAATAGATCATGTCCAAAGACACAGCTACAGTATGGAATAAAAACAAATGCAACCACGGAGCACTAGGCGAGAATTTTTTTTTCTTTTCAGATCCCTATCTTGCCAATGAAACGCCTTTCAGATGGAGCCCGTTATCTAATAAAATTAAAATGCATGTGTTAGGGACAGTGCACGTCAGTCTTAGATAATAAGTGAATAGATCACTTATGCTCGATCACGGATTATTTTCTTTTAGACAATGACAATTTTTTTAATTTTATACAATAATATATAGTGTGATATAATTATGAGAAAAACCACGAGTTGACTTTGAAAGGTTAATAGTACTTCTAGGTCGAAGAAAGTACCAAAGATGGCGAGAGTGGATTTATTTTTTTTAAAAAAAAATGGAGCTGACATATGATTAACACTACTACTATGGCCGGCTAGGGCAACCCCCACCATCTTTCTTTCTTTCTTTCCTTTTTTTTAAAAAAAAATAAAATAAAATTTGGTAGAACGACCATCTTTAATTCTTTTTCAGTAATCAGCTTTGGAATGTGCAGCACATAAAACAAATTTATAGTTGACCATAAAAAGTTATGGATCTAAAGTATTCCAAACTGCATGCCTTCATCAGCCTTAGCTTAGTTTTATCATCTCGGTTCATAATTAATGAAAGCATGAGGTTTTGGACGAGCAGCCTAGCTAGTTTAGTAGAAACACAGGCAATTAATATTATTAGTTTGAGATCAAATTATCATTGCCTGCTGGTTCATAATTAAGAAACGTAATAAGCTAGTTACTCAGGCTGTACTGATATTCCTTTTTCTTTTGTCTTATGGTGTTGTTACATAAAATGAAATTACCACAAAGATATAAGAATGCAGCATATGAATAACCTCATTGCTGCATATTCCTAATGTCACCGAGATTGGGGGGGGTGGTGGTTGGTGGCCCCTCTCCTCTTTTTCAACTGATAATAATATACAGCAGAGCCATCTTCTAACCATATTTCTCCAGCCATGCATGGTCCTCGTTTCTCTCTTCGATCAAGTTAAACAGTGATACATGCATTCATTCACTTGTATAGATGAGAAAGCTGATCGCTGCAAACTGAGAGAAGGAAAAAAAAAGAAGAAGAAGAGAAAAAGAAAAAGAATGAAACGATATAAGATGTCAAATTTTGTAAGGTTTGCTCATCGTAGAAGAAGATCACTGCATGCAGTGGTCTTTGGAGGTTGGCTACTAGCCAAGCGATCAAACAGGGAGAAAAAGTTCAATAGCAATGCTTCATGCGGCATGCTTTTCCTCACATCCATGGCATGCGAAGATTGACCAAAACATAGTA
Organism: Areca catechu; assembly: GCA_021397845.1. NCBI lineage: Eukaryota > Viridiplantae > Streptophyta > Magnoliopsida > Arecales > Arecaceae > Areca > Areca catechu. Next base: position 13,887,538 of record CM038041.1, read on the forward strand.
AAAGGAAGATCCTCATGAGCCTTCGCCTCTCGTTCTCCAACTTATAAATTGGCACCATTTATGGTGGGGGTTGGATGGTGTCTATCATTATTATTATTATTCCATGGGACTTGCTCGGGTGGCATCGTGAAAAGGTCGCATGGACTCGCATTCCACGTTCCACCTGGCACCTCTCCATTCCCCACATTTCTTGTCGTTGATGCATGTATAGGAGAAAGATTGGCATCTCTTCCTCCCATCCATGGTGCCGGCTGTCCCTCTCCCTCTCGGGTTATCGTGAAATAAAGGAAAATATTCTTATTCTATTCCTGGTTATTCCGTCCAACAATTAATCTTTTTACAATCCACTTTAATATATAGGAACTAATAAAGGAACATGAAAAGAAGACGAAAAGTATCGTTCTATCATTAATGCAGGATATGTTTATTCTGTACTTTCTTGGATTGGAACCAAGTTATTTTGAGTTTATCCAAGCTTTGTGTTCTTACAGCCAAACAAATTAGAACTTCAAGGAATAATCAAGGATTTTCTTCGTTACGTGTGCTGCCTGCTCGGGAAAGCAACGATGATGAATCAGGCTACCAACCAAACTATACCCCTGATCTAAGATAGGAATCTAATTAATTGGAAAATGGAGATAAAGGTTTTATTATATCTTATTGTCTGGAATCAAAGAGGACCGTTAATTACTATATGTTGGTACAACCTGATACAATCTGTAGGCTAAGATTGAGTCGGTCTGCGGACCAGGAACCTTGCAGGATGTCCTTTCTAAGGGTACATGCTCCTCGGGCTATACTTGGTGACCTTCGTAGGTCTACTATTTGTTCGATCTACCACAGTTCATGAACCAAAGTCATTAGTTTGGATGCGGTGCAAAAAGTAGTTGTTGTTAATATATGAAACTTTTTAGCCATATCCAAAATATAAAATCATATATTATATGGGTTTTTCAGCTGGAGAACGATGAATGCATGACAAAATTAATTCATCCAGTATTAGATTATGAATCTAAAGATAAATCGAACTATATTGTTCACAAAAAAATCTGAACTCGGATCCGGAACTAGCAGGTCTTGCTTCGATTCACATCCTTCATTAAAAGAGAGATAATTTGCACCTGACCAGCGGCTTTCTAGGTGTTATATAGACTATTAGAATGAAATCCATCTCTCTGATAAAATAGTCGATACCTAGCTACCATATATATTTGAAGCATCAATCATAGGTCTTCGATCATATATTATATTATCGTGCCAGCTTCACCTTTTAGCTCGGGCATTGCCGTATTGAAGTCATATTTCATCCAAGTTGGCATCACGTAATGCCTCGGATCCTTCTTTCGGCCAAAGTAGTGGGAAGGACTGCAAACGATAGCAACAACTCTCTCCCTTGGTCTGCAGGTAAGGCCTTCCCCAACTATATCCGCTGCAGAAGTTGACCAAAGCTGGGGTACATGGTGGTCAATGGAGGTATGATACTATTCCCACCCAAAACATTACCATCACACGATAATTTTGCCCGACCCACTCGAAAAACAAGTGCATGGACGTTAGTGATGCACTTAAAAACAATCCAAGCACTTGCAGTCATCTGATTTCGATCCCTTTCAACCATCTTCGAGAATTTGGTGGTCCCGGATCATGCTCTGTTTGCTTCTGTTCCACCGTTCTCGATCACCAATCAATCATAATTAATTTACCTGCATCATCGGGCATTGCCAAGGCCGAAAACAACCGAAGCTAGCTCGGCTTTGGAGTGTTTTAATTTAATTTTGCTGGATTTTAACATCGAGCAAGCTTGTCGTCTTGCTGAATTCATTCTTTCACTTCTCTTTTCAAGCCTAGAGCGAGACCGAGCCTTTGCATGACACTCGATCTTGACTTGTTTCCTACTAAATTAAATGTGGTTTGAGTTCATGCGTGATCGAATCAAGCCTCGATCATTCATGAGCGGTACGTTCGTGTCATTCGTAGCACTACATATGTAGCCAACCTATAACAAACAAAATATTTGAACAGGGCAAGATCGAGGATGATATTGATTTACATTTACCAAACATTGATCGATCATAGGCCCTGCGAAACACATAAGCAGACAATAGAAGTTAGAAGAGGGCATGGTTCCAAACACCAAGTGAATTGGATGTCACTATCTAAAAGGATTGCAATGTTTCTGAGCGTGCTCGTGCCTCGTAGAAGCTACATTTTTTATTATTCGAGAAGGACTTGTCAGGACAAGAAATTGTTCATCAGACTTAATAATGGTGGACCTGTCCAACCATGAAATCATGCGCACGGATGCGGATGAAAAAGAAATACGAGAAAAATGGTGCAGTGCAAACATATTGCTTCATGATTGGACCGATCTGCTGCCGAGTTGGCGGGACTGGTCTAACTCATATTTTTTTTTTTTTATATATATAAAAATGGATGGTAGATCCTGTCAGATAATATTCGATCCAAGATATTCAGATTTTCGTAATCTCATCTCCTCATCTAATGATGAGTATGTAATTAACTTGACATTTCTAGTTAAGATACCGGTTAGTAGAATAAAGACGAAGAAGAAGATCCTTATCAACCGATCTGATTTATAATTATGGAATTGGTCTGATCCAAAATTTCTCCGGCATAAATAGAAAATCATCAAATTATATATATCAAGGATGTGACACATGTAGCCTGTCCACCACGGTAGGGTTGTTGCAGCCTACTGCACACCCCTCCGGGGGGGGGGGTCACCTAACCCCCCTAAGAGGTCACATGTGGAGGGTAATGTGATGAACAGGCCCCATCTTACGTGCGTGGAGCCAAAAGGTGTGGGGGGGGGGGGGGGGGGGAGATGCATTGTACCCTTTGGAGGTCTTGGAGAGAATTCCCCTCGGTGAAAGTTTACTCCTATATATGCTTCCCTAAGCTAGGATGGGAAAAAATTGGAAGAAAAATGTTTGTTAATTTACCTTGGCCAGAAGAAAATAAGGACCAAGTAAATGCAACAATCTAAAGTCTAATATTTCATGGAGAGCACAACTCGCTTCCCATTAACGATGGGACATGGACACGGTGAAGCGAGGTAGAAGCTTAGGTGTAAGTAATTGGCACTGCGTTAAATGGGGAAAAAAAAGATAAGTTTGTCTTGTATTTGTGTTTTAGCTGTCCTCCGGCGTGACTCGGTCTTGGCTTTTTTTTATAATTTCATTAGCATTTCTCTCAAATTTTTAAAAGCATTATGGAAAAAAAAAAAACACGGGAAAGGTACCGGGATCGACAAGACTAAAGAGCAGAATCTCGGATATCTTTGGTTTTATAATTAATGAGGTGTACCTGTCACCTCGCGTCTTGGCAAACTCCTAGCAATTTCCGTTAACGGTTCGCTTTCTTTTGTGTTATTTAAAGGGCGAAATTCGACATCCTCCCGGTTCCAGGATCCTCCCAATCATCCTCCCTGGCCATCCATATTCGAATATTAGAATTTAGCATAATTCAACATCCCGGTTTCAAATTTTACTGGACACCTCTTCACGGAACCTGATATATTTTAGAGCTATCATTGGATTTGAAGTTTACCGGTTTATTCTAGGATCACTCTTTTTATTTGAAAACTCGCTTGATATCGGCTCCCTTCTTGCAAGTTTTTTATATATAGAGATATTCACATTACTTCTGACTGTCCTTTTTGTCTGGTATCGAGTGAGTCGCAGCTGCATGCTATTTTTCTGTGTACTCGAGCGATGACAATCTGGAGATTGGCGGGTTTTCATGACCAATCCTCCCAGGCAGATTACAGAGTCAACTTGTTTTATTCTCTCATCAAGGGGACTTCCTCTATTCAGGTTTCATTTACTGCTTACCTGACTTATCATATCTGGATTTCCAGAAATGAGCGGATCTTTGTCTCCGCAAGGACCTCCTAAGATGGTGGTTGAGAGAGCTAGGAGTGCTGCCATTGAATTCTGGAGGTCGATGGTGAAATCTTCAGAGACCTGGAATTCTCCTTTCGCTCGTCGAGCATCCCGGAGGGTTTTTATAATCTGGAAACCCCCTCCTCCGCTGGTCGTCACTATTAGCTTCGATGAGAGCTTTCGGCGCAGGCTGGGAGAAGCGGGCTTTGTTATCGGGACTCCCGTCTTGGATTCCTGACTACCGGTGGTGTTTCCATTCTGGATTCCTCGGTTTTCGCAGCCGAGTTATACGTGGCATGGGCTGGGATTAGGTATGCCCGGCAGGTTCTCCACCTTGTTCGATTGATCATTGAGGGTGACTCTGTGGTGCAGGATGGTTGTCAAACGCCTGCAGCGACCAAAACCCCGACTCAGCGAGAACGGGTTCTTAGAATTCTTGGATGCTAGGATTGAGCAAGATGGGGAAGATCCTTTGAAACCTGCAACGATCAAGCGCTGGAAGGGCCGCGTGATTCCTCACGTTGTCAGCCCTCTACCGAATTTCAATCCTGGTCTTCACGAATGGAAGGAACGAACGATGGGTTTCTCACCGTGAGTCCCTGTTTCTTTTTTTTTTTTTTCCAAAACAAGAACTAGGAACGGAAGGAAGAGATTCCTCACGGAATCGTCTTCTCCCAACCAGGCTTTCCACCTGGTGTGCGCGAGGGGGGAAAAGAGAGGCCGGCGGCCTTCCATGGAAACAAAACAACAGCACCGTCCAAAGGAAAAAAATTTCCAAAACAAAACGCTCTCTTTCATTCCTTGGGTTCCGGGTTTTTTTAAAGCATCAATACATGATGTAAAGTCCTCCACGTGACTAATAGGGAGGAAAAACAACAATTGTAACACAACTCCACGCTGACTCTTGCGTGAAACACTTTAAACGAATTTAAAAAAAAAAAAAAAAAATCAAGAGATCACGCCACTAATAAAATTATAATAATAATAATAAGATTAAAGACTCCGATATTTTTTTCCGGATCCGAAACTCCACGGACGCTAATAGTGTTTAATTGTTTTCATTCCAAAAACGGGTCAGATTTGAAACTTGCTTCCCTTGAAAGCGTTTGGACCTGCGCACGTTTCCTGCTGGCGAGGCTGGCGACCCCAAATCGTCATGGACCGGAAGTTGAACCGAAACGTCTGGGTTGGGCTTCGCCGAACTATCACCGGGCTGTCCTGATATATGAGTCAACTGATCATGTTCAATATTCATCTCGATGTCCGCATCACTCTGCCACGGTTATATCCTGGATTTCGCACTCTTCCTCAGCCCCAGCTTCTCATCCTTTAGTCTGTGACATCAGGCTCATGCTACAGGATTGCTCTTCTGTCCTTATTAGGCATATCTATCGGGAAGCCAACTCAGCTGCTGACTGGATGGCATCCTATGTGGCTCAGTATTCGGGTTTTGTACTATAGTCGGATTGGCATTCTGCCCCTGTACAGCTTAGGGATCTCATTTTGGCTGACTACTTAGGTTGTATTCATACTCGTTCAGTGCAATGAATACACCAGTTCATCAAAAAAAAAAGGGCGAAAAAAAATTGGAGATACTGCTGGGTAACCCGGTTAGTAGAAGCTTTATCTCACTTGACATCTTAGTGATAATTATCCAATACTTATAAATAATTATTTTTTTATTAATCAGATCTAGGTCTAGAATGCATGATATTTTGATATCATTATCAAGGCATACTATCATATCTCTAATCAGTGCATCGACTTAAAAAAACTCTCGATCATTTTCAATTCCACGATTAAGATCCAAGTAAAATATGCTATCCAAAATAGACCGCAAATCTGGTAGCAGACCGGCAACTTGATTTACTTGAAAGTTTTTATTTCGGATGGGCGACTTCAATGGACAAAGTATAGGTCTTTAGAGCAGCAAATCCAGGATCATCTCGAGAGTTGGCATGCTAGTGTTCTTTTCATCATGGTCAAAATTATTCTGGTCAAATCAGTCCTCATCTCCATCCCGTGTACATTTTGATGAATACGATTATGCCGATCTCTTGCTTAAGGAAGATTAAGTGATGATTTCGAGACTTCTTATGGGTTTTGGGTAGGATGGTCATTGGTTCCACCTATTATCTTGGAAGATGGTTTGCTTGCCTATCAAGGAAGGCAACCTCGGGATCCCAATCCCTTCCAGCTAAGAGAGAGATAATGATTGTCAGGCATGCTGCTCGATTCCTTTTTCAACCTGATTATTTGTAAAGCAAGATATTAAGGGCTTGGTAATGGGTATATAGTTCAAATTACTCATAGGTGCTCCTTCTGGAAGGAGGTTTGCAATCAAGCTCCAGTAATTTTATCTAGGATTAGATAATTGATTGGGAATGGGATCTCGATGGATGTGTTTCATGATATTTAGATTTCCAGTTTGCCGCTATCTATATGGCCTACCTTTATTAGTAGTGATATGTATTGTCATCTGCATGTCAACGATCGACTTGATCACTGTTGATGGTGGGGACTAGAGAGCTCCTGTTGTCATCTGTCTTTGTGGTCTTTGCTTGCTAATCGAATCCTTACTATTTCTATTCTAATCCATCAGAGTCGGGACATGAGGATATGGAGGCACTCTCATCCCAATGCTCCCATAGGAGACTTTATCGAGATATATAGGTCCTTGCAGGATTGGAGGACGGACGACGTTGCCTAGATTTGTAGGGTAGCTATCCATCCTAGGATGAGATTATTTATCTTAAAGTTGGCCTGGGATCGACTTCCGATGCATAGTCTTCACAGAGGTAAAGGCATGGAGATTTCAACTTCATGTACAATTTACAGTTTGGAAGACGAGACAATAGAGCATTCTATTATGAATTGCCTTGGAGGTCCTTGGTAAGAGTCTTTCCTAGATATTATCTATTAGAGTAATATGAAGGGGAGAGTCGACACTTAGGTGCCACTCTGGCTTACATCATCTACCAGATCTGGTTTTCTAGGAGCAGTCTCGTTTTTTATATTGAGATGGTGCCTATTGATTGTGTATTAAGAAGAGTCAATTTTTTACTATGGAGTATAGTCATTTCGATATTATCGATCGATCTCTTAATGACCCCAACTACTGGGACTCCCTACTACTTTGGCAGCGACCTGCAGGATAACCTTTATTTCTTAGGAGCCCCTTTTTTTAGGATTTATTAAAGTCAACTTTGATGACAATGTCAGGGTTGCTAGGAATGGTGCTGGATTTATGATCCGGGATCCTGATGCCAGATTGCTTGCGGCAGGCGAATCGAGCCTTATTGAAACTTCTATTCCATACACCGAGTTCGGGCTGCTTGGATGGGTATCTTTTGTACTTCGCAGGTTCTAGGAGCTTAAAGGATCATTATTGAGGATGACTGCGATCATGATTGACTGGATACAGGGAATACCACATCAGCTCCAGTTAACTATATGTTCTATGATATTTGGTTCACTCTTTATCTTGTAACTGTGATTTATGTCTAATATATCTATCAGGAAGCGAATAGCATAACTGATTGGATTATTTTTTTGATTGCCTAGCATTTGGACAAATAATCTTAAATGCGAGATATTTTTTACTTTAATATTATGAGCTAGGCTCGTATTAGGATAATGCGATCATCCAACTATTCAAAATTGAAGCAAAAAAAAAAAAAAAAATGGAGCCTCTGCACAACCCCAACCTGTCCCCGCCCCCCACCCCAACCAAAAAAAAAAAAAAAAAAATCTATCAAATGTTTAATTAATGGGCCTACCTCAATTTTCTTTTTCTCTAATGTCACTTTCAGTCCTTCTCCCACTTTAAATTTTTATGCTCCTTGTGAAGCACTGACTGATGTGTTTATTTAATTATAAAATAATAATATTTAATATTATTATTAATTAGAAAACTTATTGTATAATATAAATTATGTTGTTGATGTATATATATGTTCTTTATGAAAGATTTATTTAAATAAAATATTTTACTTTAATTGTTTGAATGAAGATTTTTGTATATATATATCCAACAATATCCGATTTTGCATATTAGACCTTCCCACATCTCTATATGCAAATTGACTCGGATAATATTTTATCTATTTATAAAATAGCTGTTCTTTTAGGCTTCTACCTCCTATACTAACTACATACCAGATTAGACTGCTCAAGGATAAGAAATGCCCATCTTATCTATAAGTACTCTAAACCAACATCCCCAATTTTTCCACCTACCATGGCTTTGTCATTATGGCACTTATCTAGCTAGTGCCCTTTGTTCATTATTGTCTGATCTAATCTTGGCTTCATCCAATTCCCTTCTTCTACCTCAATGTGCATACTCCCATGGACCACTCTTGCTAGTTTTTTTTCCGTGGTCTGCCCTCCATTGGAACCCTTCTCCTCCCCTTTATCATTTCCTGATATCGACTCCACTTGCACAAGCCTGGTCCTATCCTCCTCGTATTCAAGGTTGTTTTGGGTCGTTTTGTAAATAAATATTATATTATCTGAATTGATTTACAGATAAAAATAAGGCAGCTTTAATATGTAATATTAACAAAATGTTGGATAGAATATGTAAAAAACTCGTAAACAAAACATCTGATGGATAACGAGGAACATGTTAGGATTTTTAAATATAATTAGAATATTTACTATTTAGAGAAAAATGTAATGTGTGTGTATATATTTTAAATTAAATTCTTATAACAAATTATTGTAATTTAAATTCAAAGTACTTATTTACTATTTTTTGAATTAAAATCCATGAAATGAATATATAATAGATGTGTTGTTGTTTTTTGCATAATGTATTTTCATTTTACTATCCTAAAACATGATCCATGGAAATTTAGGATAGTATTTACTATTGTAATGGCATGTTCATAAATTAAGGAAGCTTATTTAATATCTAAAGTCTCGATTATACCTATAATAAATAAAATATCTGCAAGTAATTAATGTTGTGCTAGTTTGTGGATTTTACGGATAACAAAACTTGGTAAAGAAATTTCACATATCGTTACTAAATTATAATCGATATCTTACAAAAATATGTATAATGCATCATCATAGATTCCTTATTAGATTGTAAATGGGAAGAATTTTTTTCTCACTTCTTTCAAAAGTCAAAGCTCAAAAATTAATGGTAAATAACATCAAGAAATTATTAAAAGTTTTTAATTGGTTACAAATATTTAATTTCAAAAGTCATTAATTTTAACAATTTTGTAATTTCTTTTTCTTTTATATAGTCAGTTTAATATTAATTAGTTCGTCGTATTAGCTTTTGAACTTTCTATAACGTTTGCGGAATCAATTTCTTACATGGTTTCTAGTAATTTCTAGCACTTTTTTTTTTTTTTTTTATGATTGTATTTAATGAAAAAAGCTCATCAATACATCTTTCTCGAGAAAACAAAAAGCTTTATATATCATGAATTTAAATTCTCAAATTATCTTTGCAAAAATTATAATTGATAGATATTTTAGCAAACTCTCCCCTATATGCAAGATATGGTTGCAACTAGTTTTTCCACTTAACATTTCTTTAAAATGAGTGAACACTAATAGTCCTCAATCTTTAGGGGGGAAAAATCATTACAACCCAAAAGTTTAACTGTGGACGAGTCTGCCTTACTCTATGAAAATGACAAAAGCTCAAAAATGTAAATGACACGAGAAAATAATAAAATTCGATTTCGATCATCATGCAAACGTAATTGCATGTCATAAAGTTGTATATTTATCATTTAGCAGCACGAATAACTTCAACACTAATCAATACCATCTAAATTCTCGATAACAGTGAATCTGTGGAGGAATCTCCATTTTTCATTACCTAGAATTTTCTATCAGAAAACGTTATGATGGATGTTATTGTTGAAGACTGTGGCACGCTCATCTAAAAGCACATGGAACCTGTCAATCGGGTACCAAACCTCAAAGTTGGGTCACAAAGTGCAAGCATATATATGATGGCTCTTTTGTGCCCAATCTTGCAAAGCTCATTATCATGGACTCTAGGCTTTGTATGCACCAAAACTTGATTAAAGTAGTTGGAAAAAAAAGGTTTGAAAGAAAGTTAACCATGTTTAATTGCTGGTGAAATGTCACGTGAATGAGAAGAAAGCTTTCCTCTCCACTAGAGTGCTTGAGATGGTTATAATTTAGCAGTGTCGAACCAACCTAGCTTAGTATTTTGGTTACCTATCTTTCTTTATAAAAAAAAAAAGATGCCATGGAAACCACTGGAAAAGAACTATATTATGAGATTCCCAAGCGTTACACTTGCCCATTCAGTGATAGCTCCCTCCACTACCATGCATCAATAACATACATAAATTTTGCTACCTTTCCGGTCACAGAATGTCACCGTAGAGGACTGCACCTTTTCTGCCAACAGAGCTAACATGTTTCACCCCCAAAAAAAAAAGAAAAAAAAAAAAAAAAGAAAAGGAAGAAGATTTGGATTATCGGCCAACGCGGTTGGGGGATTTGGATGACCGGCCAAATCACCCTAAATCCAGAGGCGTCAGCCTGCCCAAAACCCAACCCCAAATCCAACCCCGGCCGCGTTGCTGCCAAACAAAGAGCCACTGATTGGCCCCCCTCGGCTATTGGCTTAAGCATCCCAACCCCATCTCATTTTTTTCAGGCGCCTTATTTTTAAACTAAAGGCCTCGTCGATCCCGGGGATCCCATCCTTGGATATCGCTAAAAGGTAAGATAAGATGTGGAAGATCCTTAGAAGGCCACCGTCTGCTACGATGTTAACCATCCTGTTAATAATATCTCGTATATATATATTTAGTAAAAAACGATGAAGGGACAACCTCACTTCCTCTGCGTATCTTTCATCTCACGCGCAACAAAAAGAAGAGAGGATGCGGAAGATCTATCCAAAAGATCACAAAAAAAAAACTCATCCAACTTGGAGCACCTTCAAGATAAATGGCTAGGATTTACTGGATTTGATCGAAGGAAACGGACATGTGGTGGTCCCTACTCTTTGGTAACACAGAAAGAAAGCTGACCGGATGTCTAGGCTTCCTTGTCTACATGGCACAGTATCCTCCAGTGCCTTTCCCTTCTATAAATAGAGCCCTGGAGAACATAAAGAAAGAACAAGCTAATTGAGCCCAGAGAGTGCTTTAGATTTTAGAGCTTCAGAGAGAGAGAGAGATGGCTTCCATTCCAAGGGCTAACCGTTCTAATGAAATCCATGATATGGCCACGCCTCAAAACCCCATTACTTCGAGACCTCCTCAGTACAAATCGCTTGTAGATCTCCTCCCACCCTTTCTCCTTCAAAAGGTACGGTCCAGTCTTTCCTATTATTGCATGATGCGTCCTGGATTCTACTACTCCATAAATACATACTCAGGCTCTTGCGTAAATTTTTTTCTTTTCTTTTCCTGATCGAGAGGACTCTTCTGGTGATGTTTATAAATTATATATGTTCATCTTTGTTCTTTTGTTAATTTGGAAGAAGGATTTAGTGAATAAGACCTGACGTTTCTGAAGAAATATATATAGGTTCGATTCCTTCTTTTAATTTCCCTTTTTTTTTTTTTTTTTTTTTGATGGAATCGCAGGTGGTTTCCGAGATGATAGCAACATTTCTACTAGTATTCGTGACCTGCGGCTCCGCGGCGTTGTACGGCAGCAACCACGACCGGATTTCACAGCTGGGGCAATCGGTGGCCGGAGGACTCATCGTGACGGTGATGATATATGCTGTTGGTCATATCTCGGGTGCCCACATGAACCCATCCGTCACCTTGGCCTTCGCTGTCTACAGGCATTTCCCTTGGATTCAGGTTATCATTCTTGTACCCTTTATTATAATCTACGAGTATATGTATGCATGTTTTCTTTTTAGTGAATTTAAAGCTATAGCAGTAGCCGATTCCTGGTTAGTAGTTTCCATGCCATGGAAAGTACTGCATTCTTTCTCTCTATTTTCTGCGCGAGGTTATCTTCACAATACCAAGCAATTAATAAGGCTCGTCATGGCCACCAACTACCGATTCCTCTTAGTTAACGTTATTTAATGAATTTATTTTTATGTTTTTTCATTGGATGAGTGTTCATGTTTTCCCCCGAACTCCATTTTTTTTTTTTTTTTTTTTTTTGTCCTTCTTGCAACTAGATATGATTCAAAACCGAGATGGGAGGCAATAAAATAGAGAGCTTGATTATCAGGGAAAAAGAAAGGCATATGTTTGGGTGGCGAGTTATTGCACCACAAGCATGCTGCCATGCTTTAATTAAATAATATTTTCTCTTTCACATCTGTGCTTAAAAGTACCATCTTTTTGTCGAGCCTTTCTGATGCGTTGTGGTGGCACGATCTTGAGCAAATCAAACCGTGCAATTTGGAGCCGTACTCTTTTTTTCTTTTCTTTTTTTTTTTGGCCTCTCTTTTGGGTAGGAGTTCTGCCATGTTTAAGAGCTGCCACACGCCTGTGCAGGCTTGTACCATGTGTTCTTAGAAGAGGAGATTCGTGTATGGCCTTTACTTACCATGCTAATCTATATCAACGCAGGTGCACCTTCTTTCCGGTGCCACGCTATAACATGAAGGTGTTTATCTCTTCCAATTCATAAGTCATAACACACTCAGACATCCTTTTTTTTTTTTAATATAACCATCTTCATTACTCGTTTCAAAAGGAAAATAACAAATGATAAGCTTATAATAATTTTATTTATATATAATATTATCCCCATGCACTGTCATGATTTATTTGTTTATTTTGTTGCTTATGCCTCGGTTAGTTTAAGCTCCAATGGCAGAGCAGAATCCATAAACCTAACCCCAATTAGAGTTGCTGAGATAAGGCCGGCCTTATCATACATAAAACATTATACACAACATGAGGGTTGAAACTAAATTATATATGTCATGTTATGATTTTTTATTTATTTGAAAGGGAGAGAGAAAGAAATGTTCTTTTATCACCATTAATTATTTCTCCATGAAGCTAGCCATTTCGAAACTATAGAGTATAAAACAGTCTCTATCCAATTCAATCATCCAACAGTACAGCATATGACCTGGTCTCTTATAGGCCAATTGATTGGTAACCGACAAGAGCAAGGACAATACAAGTGTCCTCTCGGTCATGTATGGCTAAACGAACCTTATCATCTAGGAAGATGCTCATCATATTTATTACAGAACCTATGGCATGCAATTATTCTAGCAATTGGATGGTGCATCGATAAGGATGGGTTGGTGCCCTAAATGCCTTCTGTCGCAGTGATGCATGTGCCATGCATGCATGCTGGGAGCAGGAGGGCCCGCATCCTGAGGCCTTGATCTCCTATGAACGTAGCTAGGATTTCCTTTTGGTGCTTCAAATAGATTGTTGATTTGACCCAGAAATTAAAGACAAAAAACTATACTTGGCTTCACGTATGAAAAAAAATAGATAGTGACAAGGCTTTGAAGAATTAGCGCTAGACTAGCTCGAAAGAGGCTAAAGTTGAAAGATATGGATGTTTTCTTGATCAGTTCTAATTCCTGCAAATCTAATAAGATGTTGAACAATCTTTCAGGCCTTGTTATCTAAAAAAATTCAAATAGAGAATATATACCCATGCATTTACTTCTATGAAAGATGGTAAACTCGAAAGAGCTGTCGCACAAAATAAATAACTTATTATTATTATTATTATTCAAGGAAAAATTTTGGAGATGGCCTATGACCGATTGAAGTATTTTAGAGGCAGTATTTGTCGACACCAGTAGCAACAGCCTTGATGCTAACAAGGAGACTATCCATACCGAAATAAGCTAAACACGACTGACTTAATTTCAAAGCAAACAGTCAAAGTAGTTCCAAGGAGGGCGAGTCGGAACTCAGAAGGCAGAACGAACTGTAGTTAGCCCAATCCACCACTCTATTCGATCAGGCATGGGACCAGCTTGGATATGAGCCTCCTGAGAGTGCTTTAACAGGGACCCAAATCTAACCAGTTCGCATGCGGATCTGAAAGCTTTGATCCATCCCACCAAGCATGCATGCATTTCTCTGACATGGTCAGACAAGTCACGTCACGGCTAACCTTTGCCAGTGGGTGACTTGTGATGCCTTTAGACCAAAAAGGAACCTCTGGACCCAACCATTATCTAGATTCTTTCGACCTTTACTTTGTAGGTACATAGCATGGATACAATAAGACGTAAGAGTGTCATGCTGCCAGTCTTTTCTGTTCAGAAAAGACCTGCCAACCCACAGTATTTATGCATCCTCCTTTACATGCCAACAGGGGAACCTAATATGATATTCTGGATGACCCGGTTAAATTTTAAAACTTTTGGATGCAACGTAAAATACTTCAGTACCATAATGAAATTAGATTGATATACTCATCGATCGATAAAAAAGGTACATGATCTGCACCGAACAAAGATCTAGCAAACTGAAAATCAGAACGAGAAGTTACATCGGGATAGACCACCTACCATTTTTTTTTTAATAAAAAAAAGAAAAAAAAATAAAATTATTTTGAATTTTGAGAAACTGCTTCCAATCAATCATGTACTGCTGTATCATCTTGCTTGAAAACAGTGCATTAATTTGTGCGCGATATTACCCTTTCACGTTCATCAGTTCTCGCCGTGGACATGTTTACATGCATGCTGGAGTATATCGTAGAGTAGTAAAAATTTGGTACTAACGTGCATCAATTACACTTGCAGGTCCCCTTCTACTGGTCGGCTCAGATCTCGGGGGCCGTGATCGCCTCATTCATCCTCCGCCAATTGCTCCATCCGATCACCGATCTTGGTACGACGACACCATCGGGGACGGTATGGCAAGCATTGGTGATGGAGATCATTGTTACATTCGACATGATATTTGTTACATTCGCGGTAGCAACCGACACAAAAGCTGTAAAGTCTTTCAAAGCTTTTCTTCTGCTTCTGGTTATGTATTTATCTACAAATCTTCTCTCTGGTTAATTTGCTGGCTTCTTGATTCATATGTGCAGGTAGGGGAGTTGGCAGGCTTGGCAGTTGGATCATCAGTTTGCATTACTTCTATTCTAGCGGGGTAAAAAAATATAAATATCCCACTTTAATCGAATGGTAGAATGAAGGAGTTTAGAAAAAAAAAATCAGGATTATAAGTCAAGACTCGAGCCCAGACTCAGTCCAAAATCGAACCATGTATATATATAAATGCACCCAATATAACTAGGGATGAAAATAGATCGGATCGATCGCTGATGACCCGATCCAATCCGGTTGTTTGATCGGGTTCTAATATCAGACCTAGACCCAACCCACTAAAAAATCAGGTTGGATCGGGTCGGATCCACTATCAAAATTTTCAACCCGGTAGATCATTCGGATTGGATCGGGTCTATGAATAACCCAATTCTAATCTAAAAATCTTGGATCTAGATATAATCCGGATAAACATAGACAACTATATTTTAATTATTACATAGCCAATTATTATTAATCATAAAATAGATAATAGATAATATTATTTTTAAAATAAATTAAGATATAAAAATAATTATAATTCTATCTTTATATTAAAATAAGTTTCATACGAGCTTTAAATTATAATTTAAAGATCTAAGTAGATATTATCTTAAAAATATTAGTAAGTTCGAGTCGGGTCGGGCCGGGTTCAAATCCGGTAAACCCAGATCCGACTCGAAAAAAAAATGGATCTAAACCCGGATCCACGGGTCTCTAAACATGGACCGGATCAGATCTAAACGGGTCGGGTTACGGGTCAACCCAATCCATTCATGGCCTTGATCAGATTGCTTTATTCGATCCATTTCATTTTTTGTAGTTCATATGAATAGGGCAAGTCTTGGGCACGCATTAGTAAACAGTGATGCATGTTATTATTGATTCGGGCGAAGAAACCTCTTCCAGGCTAATTAATGAAACTCGAAATGGGTATGTTGCAGCCCTTGCTTCGCTTCCACATGGAATCATACCAAAGACATTGGCATTTCACCATTGTCGACTCGAACATACCCATCTTGAGATCAGCTCATTATCATTCAGAAAAAGGACACCTCATCTCCAACATATTTACCGTCCAGCCCAGCCCAGCCCAGCCCAACCCAACCCAACCCATGGCCTTGTCAGACAGCAGCAGGGGCTTCTTTGGATTGATAATGCCAAATGGGGTGCATCGATAATGCATATGCCAACAATACACCCCATTTAGAAGCACAAATGGGTGTATGGATAATACCACTCATGAAGACAATCCAGGATTTAATCAGGATTCGACGTTTCCCTGACAACATACATACTTATCATAGACATATATATATATCTGCCTAAAACTCGAACCCAATCAATACTTGTTGGCTATAAGTTTTAGACCATGGAAATGCTTGGAGATCAAATTCTTAATGCAAGAAATGTTAGCATGATGATATAAATAGGGAGTAGCCTAGGTTCACATGTTTTAAGATGGAAATCGAGTTGTGCAGGCCGGTGTCAGGAGGATCGATGACCCCGCAAGGACATTAGGACCCGCGCTCGCGAGCAAGATATATTCTGGGCTTTGGGTATACTTCCTGGGCCCACCTTTGGGTACGCTATCAGGGGGTGCGGCCTACACTTTCATACGTTTAACCGCCGTAGCCCCCAAGCTGGCAGTCAGAACCCCATCTTCGATCAAGCTTCGCCGTTTGCAGAGCCAAGTTCGCCCAATTTCAATGAAGAGGTTGCTTTGGAAATGTATGACGGATGGATGGAGGCCAGTTTCCAATGGGGCTTGGTTAGTCCAAGAATAACATGATGCGTTGCCAGCCAGCTTATATGACTGCTATTCCAACCATCTTCCTATATGGCTGTCTCTCCTGGATTGGAGCTAGCATCTTCTTCCTGACAAACTATTGTAAATGTCAGGTTTTTTTTTTTTTTTTTTTTTTTGGGTGTAATTAGCTTTGTAGGCAATAAGATCTATCGATCATTTGGTTTTCATAAGCGAAATTCTATTATTTATTCTGAACAAAAATCTTTGGATCGCAAAAAAAAAAAAAGGAGGAGTGAAGGACCAGGCAAGAATTGAATGAATTAAGAAGAAAGAGAACAAAAATAAAAATCCAAGACTTCATCCATATATATATATATATAAATGATGTTTTTAAAAGAATCATGTTAAAGAAAAACAAATAATCCAAATAGATATGAACATATAAAACAAACTCATGAGAAACTTGCATTCGATTAATTAATTAGGCTCGAGCATGAATGTAGTGTGCTGAAACAAAATATAGTTACACTATGTCCGATGTAATCCTCTTTTATATGAATTTAGGTTCGGATGCTAATATAAAAATATCGAAATATTATAGTTAGTATCCTATTATTTTACATACATAGGTCATCGATCATCTTTTCATTGTAATGACGTAATTATCAAATCATATAATCTTTCATTAAAAAGAATTATATACCCATAGAATTACATAATTTACGTATCGCGATTACAAAAATTCTCGAATCAATATTAAGTTTTGCATCGGTCTTACTTTAATTTAATTAGGTGGATAGCATTGCTAGAAGCATGGGAAGTAAGTTTGGTGGCTCCTCGCCTATTCAACCGGATCCTTTTCCAACTCCGATAAATGGCACCAATAGTTAACACTAATCCCGCCACTGGGAAACAAAATATTATATCTTCCAATTAAAAAATAAAAAAATGAAATATAACTATAATATATTGAACGTACAATGAACTTATGATAAAAGAAAAAACAAATAATCCAAAATAGATATGAACATATAAAACAAACTCATGAGAAACTTGCATTCGATTAATTAATTAGGCTCGAGCATGAATGTAGTGGCTGAAACAAAAATAGAGTTACAATATGTCCGATGTAATCCTCTTTTATATGAATTTAGGTTCGGATGCTAATATAAAAATATCGAAATATTATAGTTAGTATCCTATTATTTTACATACATAGGTCATCGATCATCTTTTCATTGTAATGACGTAATTATCAAATCATATAATCTTTCATTAAAAAGAAAATAATACCCATAGAATTACATAATAATTATTTATCGCCATATATCAAATATAATTTTGCATCGGATTAATTATTAGAGTGTTAAGATTTGAATAGTACTTTAATTTAATTAGGGGATGCATTGCTAGAAGCATGGGAAGTGGAGTTCCTGATTCAACCGGATCCTATTCAACCGGACCTTTTTCCCTCGATAGATGGCACAATAGTTACACTAATCCCGCCACTGGAAACAAAATATTATATCTTCCAATTAAAAAATAAAAAGAAGAAATATAACTATAATATATTGAACGTACAATGAACTTATGATAAAAGAAAAAAATATTAAGAAAAGTACTCGGTACAAAACTCTCCATCTATTGAAATTAAATTTTTAAAATTATAATATTTTTTCAGTTTTCATCTAATATTTTAAAATTTTATAATTTCTATATAATATTTTCAATATGTCCAAACTGTTTCGTCCATTTTCTATCTTTGTGACTCGATACTGTCATCCAAAATATTATGGTTCTAGCCTGTGACTTCTTACCATCTTTTTTTTTTTTTATTAAACTTTGGTATGATTCTTTTAAATGACTGGCATATAAATTAGGAAAATGCTTTCGATTACTCTTAGTTTCAATAACTTTGGTACGATTATTTTCAATAACTTTAGGTTACTCTAGTTTCATGCTCTTAGGGTGATCAGATTAAAGGGAATCATAATATTTTATGCTAGCAAAATTGCTTTATACCTCGGTTATTGTTTATCACTATGATAGTTTTTGGGTACCAAAAAAAAAAATTCCTGGAATAGAAATATCAATTATCAGATAATAGCTATTCACTCTTGTTATTTTATATTTTGTTTGATTGGTAATTTGGAATTACCACTTTATTCTAATATAATTAATGCAGTAGGGCTCATCACATAGAATAAAATAATAAAATAATCTATTCCATGATCCACCATGAACTAGCTATTCGATAATACCAAGGATTGATTGAAATAGTTTATTTTGGATGGCCTACCTCGATTTTCATAGATATTTAGAAGAATAAACTGGAATAAGGACTTATTCTAGATAGAATTAAGGCAACCAAACACCATCTATTAGGGATGGCAATTGGTCGGGTTTGGATCGAGTCATCACAGACTGGCAATGACAAGCCAGGACATCCCAAAGTCCCGCAATCAGCCAGTCGGGCTCACGGTCCAACGATGGCGAGCTGAGCTGCCTCCAGAGCTACAGTTTGATAAACCAAGAAACAAAAGCAAGGTTCATAACTTCAGGTATGGGAGCGAAACCTTCATGATTCTCGACGTGCTCCCTTCGAAGCAAGTCAAGCAAAAAATAAAGAAGAGAGAAAATGAAAAGAAGAGAGGGGGAGAACAGCAGTTATAAAAAAAATGGAAGTTTTCATTGCTAAGTCTTCTGATACATCCTCTGGAGATCCCCGACAGGCTGGGAGGCCTCCCTAAGATTCTAAATTACAAGATAAAAGAGAATAGGCTCAGGCCTTCCTTGCCGTCCCTCGCACAACCAACAGGCTAGTACTCCAGCTCTAGACTTCGCCCTCAGGACCGAGCAGAGCATTCCAGTCCCTTCTACACCAGGAGGCTGGTGCCCTTCTTCAAGCAAACTTGCTGGGAAGGAGAACAACAATACATCCACCTCTATCGTGCCGTCCTCCTTGGAGTTCATCAATCTCGTGATTCCAAGGGTGGCTGCTGCAGCTCCACGTTAGGATACCTCCATCAATGCCATGGGGGTCGTGGCCATCTCTACAGTGACCCTGGCCGCTGCCACTCCCTCCTCCGGTGGCACATCCAACCGCACTTGGAGGCCTCGTGGATGAGCCACCTCCGTCTTTGAGGCAGCCTCTTTCTGTGTCCCAGTTGCGCGATCGGAGGCTCTCCCCCTTCTCATCCTTGGGGGAAGCTTTGAGCTCGACAGATTTCTTTTCCAAGATGGATACCTTTGCCTTAGCACCGGTCGCTTGCTCCCGAAGGGCCACTACTTGGCCCCCCAGTCTTTGGGACGAAGACCTAAAGTTTATTAGAATCCCTCCCTCAATACGGGCTAAAGGAGACGGATGGAAGGAAAGAAACATGGGAAGAAAGGCTTCAAAACCTGTGGAACAAGAGGGAGTTAAGGAAGAGAGAATGGACTCTATGAAGCCTCAGTCGGAATGCGGTTGGAGCCCCTCTTTGAAGGAGTAGAAGGGAGAAAATTAACCCTCCCAGTAAAGCTCGCTGCCCACTACCTCCTCGGCCAACGAAGGCGTACATCTCTTCGAATCCTGGCCAACCAAGAACTGCCACGTACCGGCATCCGACGGCCCCGATGCATTGGGATAAGGGCATTGCTTCGATTCTGAGAAAGTATTGATGATCTCTTCAATGAAAAACCAGTGTGGCACCGCCTCGATAGAAGAAGAGCGCGACTCCTAGAGTAGCAGCATGCAAAACATTAATGGCATAGAGAACGCCACTCCATGTCAGCATGGTCGTTACCCTCCTTGCCCTGAGCACCGCATGTTCTCTAGGCTTGAGAGTGAAGGGCAACTAATATGGCAATTGTTGGGAATTGTGTCCCAAAGCCAATTGTCTAGACTGTAGACGGTTGTGCTATCTTGTATTTTGTATATGAATTCCTTGATAAATAAAAGTTATTTTTGGATGTCCATCAAATTTACATTTTCTTGTAAAGAACTCTTGTGTGATGGAGTCCTTAGAACTACATTGTTTGATATAGAGAGGATATATCAAGTAGTTATTAAACTGGTTCACAACCAAATGATACATTGTTATAGGACGATGATATATCAAGTGTAGGTTGTTGTATGTCACATTTGTTGGTTGTCCTCTTAACCAAGGAGTGTGGAAACACTGGTGTGACATGCAAGTGAAATATGTGACATTTCACTGAACATGACAATCTGCAGAGCTCCCTTCTGTCAAAGGGTTGCTCGTGAAGGGATGGGTATATATATCCCTCATACCTGAGGTCACCATGGTAGTTTGCAAGCAGCTCACTATACTTTGGTACCAGGGACCTGGATTTCTAATCCAGTGATGGAAGGTTTCTGGGTGCAGTCAAATACTTATGGAGCGATGGTGGATCAAGATGGAATTGACCTCTCCAAAAATTTGGAGTGAATGACTCACTATGTCTCAATTTAGCAAAACCTTGGCCAGGATAGTTCTTGTGAGGAGTCACAGAACTTGCGAGGAGTCACAGAACTATGAGGTTGAGACATGATCTGGATAAACCAAATTAGGGTTGGCAGTCAAACCCTAGGTCATTATGAGCATTATGATGTCAAAGGGATGAATTATACAGCAAACATATGCCAGAGGTTCCTGTGAGGTGCTTTGCATCTTCAACCTATCAGGACATCGGGTATCATTGCTAGATGAGGACTTTGACTGGTACTGAAAATGTTCCAGTGCTACTGGCTTAGTGTTCGAACCTATGGGGTCACACACCATAGAGGATTTCTATCTGATCTTGTGGCTAATCGATGATTGAGCATTATTTGCTATCACTGGCGATCAATGTGATTGACGATGTGTCGACACTTGAGGGGTCAACACTTGGCAGTGACAAGAAGTATTTCTAAAAGACTATTACGGATGAGCTGACTCGACCCTGCTCGAGCCAACTCATTCTGTGTTCTGGTCGAGCCAACTCAACCCTGCTCGAGCCGACTCGATTGAACAGTGACTGTCTGTTCTGTGTCCTGGACGAGCTGACTCGAATCTGTTCGAGTCGACTCATCTCTGCTCGACCAGAAATTCCTGGACTGTTTTCTGTGAAGATTTTTTGGAAGGATTTTGGGTAAGTTTTGACCTGGTTTGAATTTTGAATTCAAACCAGTTTTGGCTCCAAGGCTTTATGGTATGAAAACATACTTACCTTAATGGATTGGACCCATTTGGTATAGCCTTGGTCCTCTCCCCATTCTCTCCCTCATCTCTCCTCCTTTCTTCTTCTCCTCTCATGGCTGCACCTATAAATGATGGTCATTCTATAGGCCGCAAATGATTACAACAACAGCAAGAGAAAACTTTGAGAGGAAATAGAGAAGGGTTGTGAGAGGTTTTGGGATTGGGTGTGAGGAACCTAGCACTCTAGCTAGGTCTTGGGAAGAGATGTTTTGGGAAGGGGTTCCTGCTCTCCTCCTAGTCTTCCTGGAAGAAGAAGATCGGCCAAGGATCCCGAAGAGCTAGCACTCTGAGGGAGTTGATCTGATTTGAGCCCAGGTGTGGATTTCCTGTAGAGGCCAGACACTTGTGTGGCTCAAGCACCCTCCTTATCCTCACAGCTTCTCTCTAACATTCTCAGAGGTATAAAGGTATGGTACTTTTATATTTCTTGCTTTTGTTATTATATGCATGCTAGATCTTTATGCTAGTTCCTATTGCGAGCAAATCGGTAGATTGTTTAGATCTATCTACCGAGCCTTTCGCTGTGCATATTTTAAATTAGTTTAAAATGCATATCTTTCTGTCATATTTCTTGCATATTGTATGCTTGGTGTATGTGTTTTTCACCTTCAATGGTATCAGAGTCAGGTTCTTTTTTGTAGTATAATGATGCTATCATGCTAATAACATCTCCTTCTTTCTTAAGTACTTGGATTGAGTGCTTCACCATGGCCATCCGTCATAGGAGAGAAATAGGGCTGCAAGACCCTCTCTTCCCATTCAATGGGATCTCCTATGGCGTGTAGGGGTGCCGTTGTGATTGACTCTTGAAAAGAAAATTAAGAAGAAAGAAATTTATCGATTAAAAATGTTTTAATCTAACGTTATGATCATAAAACAAATTTAGATTAGATCTAAAAGTTTTGTTTTGATCATGTATAATCTCTAAATTTGAATTGTTCAAATTAGTTACATGTATTTTGAAGTCACTGTTTTCTATCCCAACATACAAGCTGACTCGAATCCTGCTCGAACCGACTTGTCTTTGTTAACAGATAAATATGTTTGTTCTAGTTCTGCTCGAGCCGACTCAACCCTTGCTTGAACTGACTCGACCAGGAATTTCTGAAACAGTAAATTCAAAATATGCTTGTAAAATGTTTTACATTCTTAATTGAAATTGTTTCGATTAATTTAAGGCTATTGAACTTAATTGAGAATTAAGAATGACTAAGAACTCTAGGAATTTGATTCAAAGATTTTAAGTCATTTCAATAAACCTTAAGGATCATGGGTTAGCTTCTATTAGGTCCTTAATTGGGTTAGACCTAAGTTTAGATGCATTGGACTAATAAAAGAACTAATCTAATCAAATATTGAGTTAGGATTTCTTCTCTTTAGATCTATCTAATAGTTAGATTGATTAGTCCATAATCTAAATGGACCTAATTTGTAGCTCAGTGGAAAGCCCGAGTCTTTAGGCTAGTCTAATCAGTTTGATGAATCGATTGGTGTCGAGGTAAGTTTGGCATTATGATCATGGTTCTTTGGGGCTACCTCTTACCTGGCCAACTCTGTTGGTGTCTAAGGTAAGACGGTTAATGACGGAATCCAATCCATGATCTCACTTACTGGTCAATGTGGTCGATCAGGATTGATTAGATAGCTCATTGACTCGTATTAACCCTATCACCCAAGGTTAATCAGTCTTGACTATTTTAGGTGCCCATGGATCATTGTTATGTGTAACCCTTAGAATACTGTGTGGTCAGTGGGAGGTTGATCCATATCTTTTTCTCTCTTCATCTATCACATTAAATTAAAAACCCTTTAAATTATTAGGTCCTTAAAAGGACAAAGTTATAGGAATAACCTAGTCCTAGCCTCCCATTAAGTGGGATAGTAATGTGTCCAGTAGTTCGGTGTTCATTGACAGATCCAAAGATCGGGTGTTCATCGGGCTATTGGAATTGTTGTTCCTAATATGATGGCTTAGTGTGACTCTCTTAACGGTGGTCAGGTGGGCCGGCCAAAGTCGGGCTTGACCATTCATTAGTTAGAAGCATTGAATTTGTCATGTTAATGGTTGGACCTAACTAGGACCTTCAATAGGAGGCCCAAAGGTCGATTGAAGTGTTCCTTGGGGCAAAACCCAATTACTAGAGGTTGCTTGAAGATGTAATCGGTTAAAGACCTACCTTTAGACACACATGGGTGGGCGGGCCAAAGTCGAGCTCATGTGTTGTCTATTGGACTCTAGTACCCGCTAAGTAATTAAAGTAATTCCTCGGATTAGAGGTAGAGGCTACCAATATGTGCAAAATAGTGGGAGGGACCTTTAGACTAAAGTCCATATCTTTAGGTTAATAATTCATATACACTAATTAGTTTTGGTTTTCCTTTCAGATGTCTTCCAACCTGTCATTCCGGTCTCTTCTCGACAACGAGAAGCTCAATGGACCCAACTTCGATAGCTTGTATTGAAGGTTCAAGATTGTCCTGGAGCACGAACGGATCCTGTATGTGATATCGGATCCGGCACCTGAGATCCCTGCTACCAATGCTTGAGGTTCGGTCAGAGACACTTATCAAAAGTGGCTATCTGAAAGGACCACTGTTCGATGTATCATGTTGGCTGCGATGAACGATGAGTTCAGTTGCAAGTTCGAGGAAGCCCAGTCGGAAGAAATCCTTCAAAGGTTGAAGGAGTCTTTCGGAACACTAGACGACGTTGAGAGGTATAGGGTATCCTATGCTATCAATAACGCATGGATGCGTGATGAAGCCTCGGTCACTGATCATGTATTGTATATGATCGAGATGATTGAGCGCCTGGGCAAGATTGGATGTTCCTTGCATGAACAGCTTGGGAAAGATACGATTTTGAATTCTCTCCCTTCTTCCTATCTAGACTTTCTCAATCATTACAGAATGAATAAGCCTGCAGTCAACTACCATGGTCTATGGGATTGTTGCAGACTTATGAGAAAGACCAGCAGTTGAATAAACGGGTGGTGAATCTAGTGGGAGGTTCTTCGGGAGGGCGTCATCCCTTTAAGAAAGGGAAGAAGAAAAATAATAAAGGAAAAAAGGTGCTTAGTGCTTCTGGGCTCAATCAGGCCAAGAAAGTGAAGGCTGATCAAAGTTGTGCAGAATGCTTCTTCTGTAAGAAGCAAGGACACTGAAAGAGGAACTGTCCTCTTTACATTGCGTCCCTTGACCCGAACAGGTCCAAGAAGAGAAAGCTACAGGATGGTCCAAGACAAGGTATTTATATGATAACACATTATAGTTTCTCTGTTTGCGATACTACTAACTGGGTATTGGATACAGGAAGTTCAATTCATATTTGTAATTCTTTGCAGGGACTTCAAGTAGTAGAAGATTCGAGGACGGTGAGAGGTTCTTGAACGTGAAAATGGAAGCCGAGTTCCAGTCCTAGCGTTGGGAGTCCTTAAACTGTTTTCGAGTCATGTACTGTTATTTTGAACGAGTGTCATTTTTGTCCGTCATTTATTTGAATATCATTTCTGTAGGCCAATTGGCCATGTATGGTTATGAACTATAATAAAAAAATGATATTTGCAAAATCATTTTGAATGTTCTGTAATTTGAATGGACAAATGCGTGATGGCATTTATGTACTGTCGCGACCTGTTAGTATAATGTACACGTTTAGCAAACGCCCTAGGATAGATAATTTCAGCAAAGCATAACTATGGCATTGTAGGCGAGGTCATATTAATAGGAACATGATAAATAGGTTGAAAATTGATGTCCTTGATTTTAGTGAAGATAGTTCACTTCCAACCTGTGAGTCCTGTCTTCTTGGATAAATGACAAAGTCATCTTTTGCTGGGAAAGGTGAACGAGCCAATGAGATTCTGAGTCTGATACATACTGATGTATGCGAACCCATGAATGTTAGTGCCAAGGGAGGGTACGGTTATTTCATAACTTTTATTGATGACCTTTCGAGGTATGGTTATGTCTTCTTGATGAGACATAAATCTAAGTCGTTTGAAATATTCAAACGATATCATAATGAAGTAAAAAATAAACTAGAAAGTGTATCAAAACCCTTCAATCTGATCGAGACGGTGAATACCTTTTGGATGAGTTTTTGACATATCTTGAGGAGAATGAGATTCTCTCTCAGTGGACACCTCCAGGGGCACCCCAGTTAAATGGAGTGTTTAAGAGGAGGAATTGAATCCTGTTAGACATGGTTCGGTCCATGATGGGCTTTGCTTCTCTGCCGATATCCTTTTGTGGATTTGCTCTAGAATCGGCCTGTTACCTTCTGAATAGGGCTCCAAGTAAGTCCGTTAGTAAAACACCATATGAGATGTGGACTGGACGTAAGCTGATACTTTCACACTTTCGGGTCTGGGGGTGCCCGGCTTACGTAAAACGTTTGAAAACGGACAAACTTGGACCTAGGTCTGACCGATGCCTATTTGTTAGGTATCCAAAGGAGTCTAAGGGTATTATTTCTATAGTTGAGGAACAAAAGTTGTTCGCCATTCTTAGGGCTATCTTTTTGGAAAAGAAGTTCGTTGGTGAAGGAACTGTAGCCATTAAGATTGAACTTAGTGAAGTTCAACAAGTAGAATAACCGACATACTTAAGGAACAACATAGAACCGGCTGTAATTAGATCACACCCAGAGCCCACACAGGAACCATTAAGGAGATTCGGTAGAGTACCGAGCCGATCGGACAGATATTACGGTTTCTTGGTCCGGGACGGTGATCCCATTGAACTCGATGAGAACAATTGAGGATCCGATCACCTATATGGATGCGTTGTAGAGGTCCGACTCTGAGAAATAGCTTGGAGCCATGAAATCCGAAATGGAGTCCATGGAAATCAACAATGTATGGATATTGGTTGATGCACCTGAAGGGATAAAACCCATTGGGTGCAAATGGGTTTCAAAAGGAAAAAAGGGCACAGACGGGCAGGTAGAGACCTATAAAGCCCATCTGGTTGCCAAGGGGTATCGTCAACGTTATGGTATTGACTATGACAAGACATTTTCTCCTGTGACAATGCTCAAATCCATTCAGATCATGCTTGCTTTGGCAGCGCACCTTGACTATGAAATTTGGCAAATGGATGTCCGAACTGCTTTCCTAAATGGTGAGCTGGAAGATGAGGTGTATATGATACAACCTAAAGGATTCATATCCACAGACAAGTCAAAGGTGTGCAGGCTTCAAAAGTCCATCTATGGATTGAAGCAGCATCAAGGAGTTGAAACATGCGATTTGATAAGTGTATCAAGTCGTATGGCTTCGTTAGGAATGGAGAAGAACCTTGCATTTACAAATGGGCTAATGGTTTTGTGATAGTATTCCTTGTGCTGTATGTGGATGACATTCTTTAAATCGAGAATGACATCCAGCACTACAAGGAATAAAGGTCTGGTTATCATCTTAGTTCTCTATGAAGGACTTGGATGAAGCCTCTTAAATACTGGGTATGAAGATCTATAGAGATAGTTCTAAGAGGCTTCTGAGACTGTCTCAATCTACGTACATCGACACCGTGCTGAAACGATTCAGCATGGAGAATTCCAAGCAGGGCTATTGTTGAACTTGGTGTGGTTCCACTGAGAGGGGGGGGGGTGAATCAGTGGATAAATAATATTCTTCTATTTCTTTTGGGAATAATCACAAAACACTTGATGGAGAAATATTATAGAGCAATAGAAAACTAACACCAATCAAACCAAACACACAGAGGATTGTTCACCCGGTTCGTCTTGATTCCCAATCAAGACTACATCCAGTTAGGGTACTCAATCGATGTACCCCAATACATTCAACTTCAAGATTTGCCAATTATATTGGTCTTACATCCACGTAACCCTCTAGGCTATGACCTGAGTACCTCTAGAATTTGATCACGACAACTGCAAACACAGTATCACCCTCTGCTCAAATAAAAGAAGATCAAAAAGAATAGACCCTCTACTCAAACAAGAGTAGATCAACAGAGCAATAGTCCCACTATTTCAGGATACATAGAAATCACAATTATAAAGATAGGAGTAGATATCACCAGAAAGATGCTGCAGCAGCAGAAAGACCGCTGCAATCCGTCCGTCTGGGGTTTTTCCATAGCGACTGCAACATCCGTTTTGATTTCTCCACAGCGGCAGCAATTTTCTTTCCGATATTTCCATGCCAAGCAGCAACTTTTTTTTTTTAGTTTTCACATCCGCCACAACGTTCCGTCCACCAAGTTTCTCCACCGCATATCTCACCAAATTTTTTTTTTTTTTTTTATCCTTTTCTTTTTTGTTTTTGGTATCCACCTCATTCACGTATCACCCAAAAACCAAATCCTTGATCCGTTCAAACTCCTCTTCCACTTTTCCGAATCAGCAAGTTCTGTTTTGTTGCATAGACCACTGTCACGATTTTGGCCATAACTTTCTTGACCGAACACCAAATCTAGAAATTAGGCTTGTTTTAAAGCTAAGACATAGGGCTACAACTTTTGTATTCACTACAAGACCCAATTCTTAACACATTGGAACCAGATTTAATTGAAAGGACTTTTTCCGGTTCAGCCAGTTCTGTCACGTTGCATAGACTACTGTCACGATTTTGGCCATAACTTTCTTGTCCGAACTCCAAATATAGAGAACTTAGGTGTTTTAAAGATAAGACATAGGGCTACAACTTTGTATTCACTACAAGACCCATTCTTAACACATTGAAACCAGATTTAATTGGAAAGGAGAAGATTGAATTCTGAAAATCTGGACAGAATTTTGCATCGATAGGCTTTAATAAAACACTTCTTAATCATCTCTGTTGTAGTCACCCGACCTTAACCCCCTCTATGCTGGTTACTTTCTTCGGGGCAGCAATAGTCTCAATCATGTCTAAGCACACAGACTACTCATGTTGCCAACAAGCTCAATCAAACTCAACTTAGCACAACAATCTCCCCCTTTGAGATTGTTTGGCAACATCCATACACAGAGTAAAATTCTTCCCCTTTGCTAACAAAATCAAAGTAGTCTGAAGAAGCCGTTCATCTCTGCAATGCACCTGTAACTTACTGCATCAAGATCTAATAGTAGTGTACAACAACACAAGCATAGCTGCAGTGTTCAATGTACGACGGTCCCCTGGATCATGTCCGGTTAAAAGTGTACACAAACATTAACAACATGCAATTTAGATTGTACAACTCCACTGCTAACCATGTGTCTGTGCTCCCCCTCACATGAAACACAGAAACATGAAGTATATCGACTTGTCAGTCCCTAGGTAGTTTAGGGTCATTTCGGACCGAAGCTAGTTTAGGGATTAGGCTTCAGCAATTACTTCTCCCCTGTCCCTTGGACATCTTGTAGAGTAGCCAACTTTTTAGCCCCAACTTGGCACATAGATGATCGAATTGCTCTTTTGGTAGAGGTTTTGTGACTGCAACTTGATTACTTGTAGGCACATACTCTAATTTTATCTCTTCTCTGGCAACTTTGTCTTTCAAGAAGTGATACCTTAGCTCTATATGCTTCGTTCTAGAGTGCTGCACTGGGTTCTTGGAAATGTTGATTGCACTAGAGTTATCACACAGAATCACTAACTGGCTTTGGACTGTCAACACCAAAATTCTTCAATAGCTCTACCATGTATAAAAACTGTGTACAACTAGATGTGGCCGCCACATATTCAGCTTCTGCTGTGGATAGAGATATTGATTATTGCTTTTTAGAATGCCATGACACTAGATTATCTCCCAAGTAGAAAGCTCCACCACTTGTGCTCTTTCTATCATCAACACAACCACCCCAATCTGCATCAGAATAAGCATATAATGTTGAAGAAGAATCTCTTTTGTAATACAACCCATGCTCTTCTGTGCCCTTCAAATATCTGAATATGCGCTTTACTGCTTGCAAGTGAGCCTCTCTAGGAATGCTTGATATTGTGCTGCTAGGCAAACTGCATAAAGAATATCTGGTCGAGTGGTTGTCAAGTAGAGTAGACTACCAATCATTGATCTATATAGCTTTGATTACACAAGGTGAATTCTCCTCTTTGGATATCTTGCAACTTGTAGAAGTAGGCGTTCCCACAGGCTTGCAATCATCCATTTGAAACTTCTTCAACATGTCTCTGGTGTACCTTGCTTGAGAAAAGAAAATGCCATCTGTTAACTGCTTCACCTGAAGACCCAAAAAAATATGATAGTTCACCAAGCATAGATATTTCAACTCAGATTTCATCAATTCAGCAAATGCATGCATAATACTTTAAATTTGGAGCAAAGATAATGTCATCTACATAGATAATCACAAATATTTTCTGATGATCCTGTGATTTGACATATAGATTACTATCAACTGTACCTTTGTAAAATCCACTGTCTATCAAAAATCTGTCCAAACGACAATACCATGCCCTAGGAGCTTGTTTCAACCATATAGAGCTTTCTTTAGTCTATAAACATAAGTGGGATCATCACCATACTGAAATCCCTCTGGCTGCTCCATGTAAACTTCTTCCTCTAGCTCACCATTCAAGAATGCAGATTTCACATCCATCTGATAGATCTTGAAATTCATGTGTGCCATTAAAGATAGAAAAATACGAATAGCCTCAAGTCGTGCCACTGGAGCAAATGTCTCATCAAAGTCAATACCCTCCACTTGAGTGTATCCTTTGCATACCAATCTGGCTTTGTTTCTAATTATCTTACCATCCTCATCAAGTTTGTTTGAATACCCATTTGTACCAATGATGTTCTTTCCAATGGGTCTTGGGATAAGTTCCCATGTATCATTCTTTTCAATTTGGTCCAATTCCTCTTCCATAGCTTTTAGCCAAAATTTATCTTCTGTAGCTTCAGCGACAGATCTAGGTTCAATTAGGACAATAGAGAAAAAAGATTTGTGGCCACCATTCTTCTAGTTTGCACACCTTTGCCAACATTGGTGGGACACACAAAGGCACCAGAATAAGGCAGAGGCTTCTCAACCCTCTGTGAATTGATCAATAATTTATGAGTCCATCTGTAATAAGGTCTTGGCCCATCTGAGTCCTTTTTTTAGTTGTTGTTTGAGTCTTTTGAGCTGTTATTTCAGTTCTGTACTAGTCAGCTTATGTTGAGCTAGTTCAGTCCAATGCTAGTCAGCTCATGTTGAGCTTATTTTATTTTTTTGAGTCCTGTCCAAGCATACTGAAGACTCAGACTATATCATACAAGTGAAGACCAAGTCCAACTAGATTGAAGACATGGAAGTATAGCACAAGTCCAACCAGCTTGAAGATTTGAAGACCCAGGAGGAAAATTCAGAAAACATGATTTCTTGCAGATGCCCTCCAGATGCCCAGATTCCCTTCCAGATGCCAAAGTATATTCATAGATAAGGGCATCCATGATTCCAGAGGTCTATCTGCATCCTAGCCAAAAGAAATCAAGCCAGGTGCCAAGCCCAAGCCCCTAAGAAGCAAGATACCAGGGAATATTCCGCTACCTGGCTACCAAGCCATCCCCAGCTTCCAGAGGCCCAAACCCATGCACCCAAGCCCCTTGGGGCGGCCTTTGCTGCTCCTAGAAGCCCAACACGCCCCCCTAGGCGTCCTTGGAGTCTTGACCAAGTCAAGAAAATTTTTAGGGATTTTTCTACCTAATATTTCCTTATTTTCTAGCTAGGGTTTGAGAGGGAAAAAGGTTCTT
Organism: Areca catechu; assembly: GCA_021397845.1. NCBI lineage: Eukaryota > Viridiplantae > Streptophyta > Magnoliopsida > Arecales > Arecaceae > Areca > Areca catechu. The sequence continues at coordinate 13,919,113 of CM038041.1, forward strand.
ATGTAAAGACTTATGTACCCTTACTTGGAGCCCAAGGTTAAGGGTCTATTTAAGGGACCCTAGCCTCTTGTATGAAGGAGAATTTTTGATATAAATTAACATTGAGTCTTCTATTGAGTTGTGTGATACCCTGCTGTGTGCATAAAGGGGTTGTGAGAGTTTTCTTTCCAGTGTTGCAATCATCTTCCTGCTGCCAACAAGCCTCTCAGATCCCTGGACGCCCACTCCAAAAGAAGCCTTCCTTGCTGTTTTTTTTATTTTTGTTCCTTTGTGAGTTTTCTAACCCCTGACAGGTCGTTTGCAGGTCCCCGAGTTCCTACGAATCCAACGACTCCAGCCAAGCCTCAATCGGATCACCGAGCAGAAAGCCGGGTATCAGGGGTCTTTGGCTTGGTTTTCCAGGCCGCATCCATCGAGGAACGAGAGAGAGATCCTTTTGCTACGATCTTCACAGACATTGTCAGGTACACCCCCTCTACCTCCAGTTGTTTTATTGTAGGAGAACTTGCCCTAACCGAGGCTTCTCAGCCCCGGCGATCCTTCTTTTCTACTTTTTAGGTCCTAATCTGCATGCTGATCTTCTAAAATTCATATAAAATTTCCTACAATTTTTTAATCTGAAGTTCGGGAATTAATCACTCAAACCCACATATAAAACATAAAAAAAAATTGCATGCATATTAGTCCCCATCATTGGTATCAGAGCTTAGATTATGATTGAGCATCTAGTTTGGACTCTAGGTCTAGTCATCTATAGTCGGTCTGATCGAGTCTTGCATGAGCACTAGATCAGGAGTTTCATATCACCCCCCTCCTTCACAAATGTCTGAACCCATGAAAAATTTACAAGCTCAAATAAAAGCCCTAGCTGATCAAATAGCCCAGATGGATACCCAGATAACTACCCAGATGACCCAGTTAACTCAGTCTCGTATTCAAACCAATGATAGAATTGACCATCTTGCCAATAGGTTTGATCAGTTAAAAGTCCGGGTAGGGACCCCAGAAAAAAAACCATGGATCACAATCTGAGCCAGATCCTAATTCCCCTCAACTTAGGAGGACCCCCAAACCCTGATCCATACCTTGAGGCTGAACCTAGGAGAGCCCATCGTCATGACCCAATCCTAAGATAGTCCTAGAGACCCAATCCCTAAGATTAGTCCTAGAAGACCCAATCAGGATTTATAGACCAGGAAGATAGATCCTATTTACCCTCTCCCTATAAGCCTAGTATACCTACAACCTATAGATCTTATGACTTCAAATCCTATGAACCTAGAACCTATGAATCCATAACCTATGAACCTAGATCCTATGACTCTAGATCCCATGATCATAGATCCTATGCACCCACACCCTATGAGCCTAGTAGACCCAACACCCAATATTCTGACCCATATAGGGAGTCCAATCCTAGGAGAACCCAATATTCTGACCCATATAGGGAGTCCAACCCTAGGAGACCCAGTATTCTGATCCATATAGGGAGTCCAACCCTAGGAGGACTCAATATCCTGACCCATATAGAGAGCCCAACCTTAGGAGGATCCCATACCATGATCCATCCTTAGAACCTGACCATAGAGCTGACCCAAAATCCTATGACCCAGATCCTATAATCCCATGACCCATAGATCTGCACCTTGTGTCCTATGAGCCCAGAGAACCCATAACCCCAAGTATCAATCTAGTACTAGTCAGGTTTCCCTTAGTCAACTTGAACCCCAAAGGATTAGCTCTCCTAAATATGAGCCCAGTAGTGAGCCACTATCCCTTAGGCAACCTAAACCTACTAGGATTAGTGTCCATAATCCATAATCAGAAACCAGGACCTAGCCAATTTTTCCCTAGCCGACCTTCTCCAACCATTCCTGAGATTGACAAGGCTTACATTAACGCGGAAGTGTATGAAGCTAATGCAAACTTAGTGGATGAGTATAAGGGAGAGAGGAGATACCTTTAGATGACCTAGAATTAGCTGACCCAATAGATACCCAGGTAGAAGCCAACCTAGAGGTAGTTGACCTTGACCACATCCAACCTAAAGCTATAGTGGAAGAACAAATAGAGAAGAGAACCTAGGTACTGCTACTAGAGCCTTACCTGAACCATAGAGGAGAGCCAAATTATAGAGTCTAGTCCTAAAATACAAGAACTAGAAAAATTTATTAAGGACTTGATCTCTTTGAATCAGTACCCTCAGGATGAGCCTCCTCCTATAGTTCCCATTAAGGACCTCTTCCCTGAGATTAGTAACCCATCCTTCCATTATGCAAACCCATAGATATACCGCAACCTCGTAAGGTTAGCCTCATTAGTCTAGGATTAGTCCCTGACATGCCTTCTTTTTCGAACTTTATCCAACTAACCTTGAACCTTTTTCCCTACCCTACCAAACTACTTCTGAATCCACTTCCTATTTTCTGCCCTTTTCTGACACCTCTAGCATTTCTGGGATCATTAGATTGCATTTAGCTGAGATTAGCATACTGCATGCATTCATCATGCATGTTAGGTTTGCATCTTACTTCTGGCATACTCTTTGGAATTTGCTAGGAGTACACTATAAATTTTCATGTGCATGTCAAGCTAGGATCAACCTAGAGAACCTATAATCTATTAGGTTTAGATCCAAAGAGTTCAATAAAATTTTCTTTGATAGGAATGCATAGTTGAGTCTGTTAGGTATCAGTATGAGTCCTTTGCATCATTTGTTAGGAGTCTGCATGTGCCTAGCATGTTCACCACCCGCACAAATCTTAAAACAACTGGCTAATTCCCGAAGAAGGGTCAAAGAATTTGATGTAGTGGATTCTATCTTGGTTAGGCTTAGGCCTAAAAGAAGCTTCATGCTCGCAGAGCCGGACCTTTTAAAGTGATAAAGAAGGATTGGATCAAATGCCTATGTGTTAGACATGCCTTCGGATTTGGGCATTAGTTCTACCTTCAATATTACAGACCTGGTTGAGTATAGGAAACCGGCAGCGATACCTAGTAAGGCCTTTGGACCTATTCCTTTTCATTGTGAGTGACCCTAACCCAGAGTGTCCACTAATAAATTGGCCTGAGAGAGGAGAACGGATCGAGCGTATCCTGGATGATCAAGCCATCACGACCAGGGGCCGTGACTATCAATGCTTCCTGATCCGATGGCAAGGCCAGTCAGAGTCGGACGATTCGTGGATTTCTCGAGAGGACTTGTAGCACCTCAACCCAGACCTCCTCGAGAGATATGTGAGCCAGCTTGATCTTCACTCGACAGGATCGAGTTCCTCCCACCCCGGGAGAATTGGTGGGGACACCAAAGGCACCAGAATAAGGCAGAGGCTTCTCAACCCTCTGTGAATTGATCAATAATTTATGAGTCCATCTGTAATAAGGTCTTAGCCCATCTGAGTCCTTTTTTTAGTTGTTGTTTGAGTCTTTTGAGTTGTTATTTCAGTTCTGTACTAGTTAGCTTATGTTGAGCTAGTTCAGTCCAATGCTAGTCAGCTCATGTTGAGCTTATTTTATTTTTTGAGTCCTGTCCAAGCATACTGAAGACTCAAGACTATATCATACAAGTGAAGACCAAGTCCAACTAGATTGAAGACATGGAAGTATAGCACAAGTCCACCCAGCTTGAAGATTTGAAGACCCCAGGAGGAAAATTCAGAAAACCCTGATTTCTTGCAGATGCCTCCAGATGCCCAGATTCCCTTTTAGATGCCAAAGTATATTCATAGATAAGGGCATCCATGATTCCAGAGGTCCATATGCATCCTAGCCCAAAGAAATCAAGCCCAGGTGCCAAGCCCAAGCCCCTAAGAAGCAAGATACCAGGGAATATTCCTGCTACCTAACTACCAGGCCACCCCAGCTTCCAGAGGCCCAAACCCATGCACCCGAGTCCCTTGGGCCGGCCTTTTGCTGCTCCTAGAAGCCCAACATGCCTCCCTAGGCGTCCTTGGAGTCTTGACCACCATCAAGAAAATTTTTAGGGATTTTTTACCTAATATTTCCTTATTTTCTAGCTAGGGTTTGAGAGGGAAAAGGATTCTTATGTAAAGACTTATGTACCCTTACTTGGAGCCCAAGGTTAAGGGTCTATTTAGGGACCCTAGCCTCTTGTATGAAGGAGAATTTTTGATATGAATTAAAACCTTGAGTTCTTCTATTGAGTTGTGTGATACCGCTGTGTGCATAAAGGGGTTTGTGAGAGTTTTTCTTCCCAGTGTTGCAATCATCTTCCTACTGCCAACAAGCCTCTCAGATCCCTGGATGCCCACTCCAAAAGAAGCCTTCCCTTGCTGTTTTCCCTTTATTTTCTTGTTCCCTTGTGAGTTTTCTAACCCCTGACAGGTCGTTTGCAGGTCCCCGAGTTCCTACGAATCCAACGACTCCAGTCAAGCCTCAATCGGATCACCGAGCAGAAAGCCAGGTATCAGCGGGTCTTTGGCTTGGTTTTCCAGGCCGCATCCGTCGAGGAACGAGAGACCCTTTTGCTACGATCTTCACAGACATTGTCAGGTACACCCCCTCTACCTCCAGTTGTTTTATTGTATGAGAACTTGCCCTAACCGAGACTTCTCAACCCCGGCGATCCTTCTTTTTACTTTTCTAGGTCCTAATCTGCATGCTGATCTTCTAAAATTCATATAAAATTCCTTACAACTTATTTTCTGAAATTCGGGAATTAATCACTCAACCCCACATATAAAACATACAAAAAAAATTGCATGCATATTAGTCCCCCATCAAACATCACCAATCACCAAACCTTCAGGATGATCCTTAGAGTACCTCATCTCATCACCATCATTATGAGAATCATTATTGGATTCTGGGACATCTTCAATCTCATTTTTAGATTCAGATATATTTCTTCAGCACCGCTATGCACAGGTGAAGCTGGAACACTAGGAGTGAGCGATGTAGGTTTTTCTTCTACTTTCACATCATGACTCTCCATGATTTTATCAGTCCTCCTATTGTAACATTTGTAAGCTTTTGAATATGAGGAATAACCCAAAAACATACCTTCATCACTTCTATCTTCAAACTTGCCCAGATTGGTACCTTTTCTTAGAATCCAACATTTTGACCCAAAAATTCGGAAGTAATCAACATTTGGTTTCTTGCCAAAAATAAGTTAATATGGAGTTTGGATTCATGAGGACGAAGAAGATATGTTCATCACATGAACAGCAGTATGCACAGCAAATGGCCAAAATCTTTCAGATACCTTCCCTTCAGTAAGCATTGCTCTAGCCATCTCTTGAATTATTCTATTTTTCCTCTCAGCAACCCCATTCTGTTGTGGAGTGTGAGGTGCTGTAAGTTGCCTTCGGATACCATGCTTCATGCAATAATAAGTCATCTCATCAGAAGTAAACTCACCTCCTCTATCAGTCCTGATGGATTTTATTCTTCTACTCATTGCATTCTCTATCATCTCTTTGAATGCCACAAAATGCTTGAAAGCTTCATTTTTCTTTCTCAACAACGCAATCCAAGTCATTCTAGAGTAGTCATCCACCATTACCATAAAATATCTTTCACCATTGAAGCCATTATTTCGAGTAGGACCACAAAGATCAAGATGAAGAATATCTAGTGGCCTTCTAGTGTTGTGCTCCATCTCACTGTATCTTGATCTAGTCTGCTTCCCCTTCTGGCATGCTTCACAAATATATTTCTTGGCTTCTTGATGCTTGGTAAGTTTCTTACTGCATTCTTCCTTGAGAGTTTTGCCAGGTTTTCAAAACCAATGTATCCCATCCTCTTATGCCATAGCCAATCTTGCTCTTCTGCCATAGCCAATCTTGCTCTTCATTCACATGCATACATTGATTTGAAGATAATTCAATAAGAGTGTAAAGATTTCCCAAGGTTCTGGAACCTCCTGCAACTAGCTTCCCTTTGCATGTTTCTCGAATCTCTACACCATCCTTCTTGAAAATCACAGTGTGACCCATGTCACAGATTTGACTAACACTGAGAAGACTATGCCTGAGACCTTTCACATATAGAACATTATGAATTCTGCCTGCACCTGCATTCACATTGCCTTTTCCAACTATAGCAGCATTTTCATTATTCCCAAACTTCACAGTTCCACCATCATAAGATACCAATTCTGAAAATAGAGATTTATCACCTGACATATGACTTGAGCATCCACTGTCAAGTATCCAAACTTCAGCCCCTTTCTGTGCTTTCATAGCGGTTTGCACAACTAGAGAGTCTTGTACTTTCTCTTTACCTTTGGCAATCCATCGCAATTTTTCCTCACTAATTTCAAATTTTGAGGATGATTCATCTGAAACTTTCTTATTGTCAGATACCTCCTTACTTGCTATTCTCTGAGCTTGAGGATGATAGATCTTCTTCTTCTTGCTCTGCTCATTTTGCTTATACGCTTTCAGATTTTCAAAATGTCTTTGCAAAGCTTTGAGGATAACAAAATTTAAATTGTTGCTTCTACAATTTCTTGCTAAGTGACCCGGTTGACCACAATTATAGCATGAGAAAGCACCTTGATTTTGAGCATATTTCACAGGAGGAGGAACAACAGCATATTTTTATGACAATTAGCAAAGATATGCCCTAGTTCACCACAAGTATAGCATTCTTTCATATAAGATAACACTTCAAACGAATTAGAAAGTTTTACCTTGGGTGGAGAGATGGCCACCAAGAACTTGCAAGTTGAGATCAGATGTCCATAAAGGTTACAATGAAAGCAATGACCTGGAAAGAAATTATTTGAATTTGTATAAGAGAAACCCGATCTTCTAGGAAGCTTAGATGCACTTTCAGGCCTCATATATTCTTCTTAAGGATTTCTGGTTCTTTAAAGATTGTTGAACTGATAGGAGACACAAAACTTCCTTCACAATTTGAGAAGTAGAATTAGATGGAAATATAGACCTCGAAGAGGAATCTTTCTTTCCTTTATAACCAAGGCCGAGTTTCACATGTATGGGCCTGTGTGAACTAATCATTTCGTCTAATTTCCTAGAGGAGATATTCTGCACTTCAGCACATTCCAACTCACAATGAGAATCCTTTTCACTAACAAATTGAGAAAGCTTGCCCTCAAGTTCTTCAAGTCTGACATGCATCTGAGCAATCATTTCATTTGCTTCCCTTAATTTTTTCTGTGCCTCTTCCTTCTCTTGCCTTTCTTCATCAAAGCGACTGGACAAATAATTATATTCCTCTAACAAATCAACTTCAATTTCTGGCACCTCTTCTTCTTTCTCTTCAGATGAATTTTGAGCTACCATGAAAAGAAAAATTCCTTTGGAATTATCATGAATAGAGACTTGCTCTCTATCGGATTCATCACATGAGTCATCTTCGAGTTCCTCAATCATGAAACTTCTCCCTTTTGTCTATCCTCTGAAGTTCTTTGTCACTTTGGTAGTAGTCTCCCCCTCATTCATTGCCTTCATAGGGCAATTTTTGGCCATATGCCCAATTCTTCCACAATCAAAGCATTTGAAGGGTAATTTGCCTTTGTACTTTCCTTTGCCTCTTGAAAGCTTTCTCACAAAGTTCACCTCATCTTCATCAAGATCATCACTATTCTCGTTGATTTGCACTTTGCTTTTAAAAGAAGCCTGAATATCTGGATTCTTGCCTTTGTCTGCTCTCATCTCATATGCAGTGAGAGACCCATGCAGTTCATCCCATGTGAGAGTATTTAGATCTTTTGCCTCCTCAATAGCAGACACTTTAGACTCATATTTGGAGGTTAATGTCCTAAGCACTTTCTTGATCACAACAGAGATATCCATCTTCTCATCTAGACCTTGAATAGAAAGAACTACATTATTCACCCGTTCCAAGTATTCACTAACAGTCTCATCATCATTCATGTGAAGTAATTCAAACTGAGCCCTGTAGATTTGTAACTTGACCTCCTTGATCTTTGCATCTCCCTCATGCATACTCTGTAGCCTATCCCATACCTCCTTAGCAGATTTGCAGTCAATAACTTTTGACATCTTAGAATTTTTAGTGCTGACAACAATGCATTATGAGCTTTGGCATTCATATCAGCACGCTTCTTCTCTGATGGATCAACAATAGAGCCCTCTGTAACTGTATAGCCTTGCTTGATTGATTCCCTGACTTCACTGCCTAATGACTTTAAGAAATAGCATATTTGAACTTTCCAGAAAGAATAATCCTTGCCATTGAAAGCAGGTGCCCTATTGGACAGATTTTCTTCTGATGCCATGAAGATCACACACTAACTCTCCAATCGATTAGATTGCACAATGAGAGCCCTTGCTCTGATACCAATTGCTGAACTTGGTGTGGTTCCACTGGGGGGAGGGTGAATTAGTGGATAAATAATCTTCTTCTTTTTCTTTTGGGAATAATCACAAAACACTTGATGGAGAAATATTATAGAGCAATAGAAAAATAACACCAATCAAACCAAACACACAGAGGATTGTTCACCCGGTTCGTCTTGATTCCTAATCAAGACTACATCCAATTAGGGTACTCAATCGATGTACCCCCAATACATTCAACTTCAAGGTTTGCAAATTATGTTGGTCTTACATCCACATAACCCTCTAGGCTATGACATGAGTACCTCCAGGATTTGATCACGACAACTGCAAACACAGTATCACCCTCTGCTCAAACAAAAGCAGATCAAAAAGAATCGATCCCTCTACTCAAACAAGAGTAGATCAACAGAGCAATAGTCCCATTATTTCAGGATACATAGAAATCACAATTATAAAGACAGGAGTAGATATCACCAGAAAGATGCTGCAGCAGAAGAAGGATCGCTACAATCCGTCCGTCTGGGGTTTTTCCATAGCGGCTGCAACGTCCGTTTTCGATTTCTCTACAGCGGCAGCAATTTTTTTTCTGATTTTTCCACGCCCAGTAGCAACTTTTTTTTATAGTTTTCACATCCGCCACAACGTTCCGTCCACCAAGTTTCTCCACGGCATATCTCACCAAAAAAAACCTTTTTTTTTATCCTTTTCTTTTTTGTTTTTGGTATCCACCTCATTCACGTATCGCCCCAAAACCAAATCCCTGACCCGTTCAAACTCCTCTTCCACTTTTTCTGGATCAGCCAGTTCTCTTTTGTTGCATAGACCACTGTCACGATTTTGGCCATAACTTTCTTGACCGAACACCAAATCTAGATAACTTAGGCTTGTTTTAAAGCTAAGACATAGGGCTACAACTTTTGTATTCACTACAAGACCCAATTCTTAACACATTAGAACCAGATTTAATTGAAAGGACTTTTTCCGGTTCAGCCAGTTTTGTCACGTTGCATAGACCACTGTCACGATTTTGGCCATAACTTTCTTGTCTGAACTCCAAATATAGAGAACTTAGGCTTGTCTTAAAGCTAAGACATAGGGCTACAACTTTTGTATTCACTATAAGACCCAATTCTTAACACATTGGAACCAGATTTAATTGGAAGGCAGAAGATTGAATTCTGAAAATCTGGACAGAATTTTGCATCGATAGGCCTTTAATAAAACACTTCTTAATCATCTCTGTTGTAGTCACCCGACCTTAACCCCTTCTATACTGGTTACTTTCTCTGGGGCAGCAATAATCTCAATCATGTCTAAGCACACAAACTACTCATGTTGCCAACAAGCTCAATCAAACTCAACTTAGCACAACAGCTATCTCCCGATAGGCACTGGAATTGATCTCTCCAAAAGAAATTGTGTGACAACTCCTGAGAAAAGAGAGCGTATGAGTAGAATCCCTTATGCTTCGATAGTAGGTTCTATCATGTATGCCATGACATATACTAGACCAGATGTGGCATGCTCACTAGGTGTATTAAGCATATACCAGTCTGACCCGGGTGAAGCTCATTGGAAAGTAGTAAAACCATCCTTAAGTATTTACGAAATACTAATGACCAATGGCTCATTTATGGAGAATCTGACTTGAAACTTGTAGGGTATACCGATTCCAATTTCCAATCAGATAAAGATGATAGCAAGAGTGTGTCAGGTTTTGTCTTTACCTTGAATGGAGGAGCTATCTGCTAGAAAAGTTTCAAGCAGCCTACTGTGGCGGACTTAGTATGCGAAGGAGAGTAGATTGTAGCATCAAATGCAGCCAAGAAAGCTGTATGGTTGCCGAAGTTCCTTGGCGAGCTAGGAGTGGCACCTTCCCTTGATGGTCCTATTCTGGTGTACTGTGACAACACTGGAGCCATTGCTCAAGCCAAAGAGCCAAAGTCTCATCACCGCACAAAGCATATTCTGCTATGCTATCACCTTGTGCGAGAGATCGTAGAATGAGGTGACATCGACCTTTAGAAGATCGATAGAAAGGAGAACCTGGCTGACCCCTTCACTAAAGCCATTGAAGTTCAAGAGTTCGACTGTTATAAATGGAAAATAGGAATGAGATTCTGTACGATTGGCTTTAGTCTAAGTGGAAGTTGTTGGAAGTTGTGTTCCAAAGCCAATCATCTAGGCTGTAGACGGTTGTGCTATCTTGTATTTTATATATGAATTCCTTAATAAATAAAAGTTATTTTTGGTTATCCATCAAATTTACATTTTCCTATAAAGAACTCTTGTATGATGAAGTCCTTTGAATAATATTGTTTGATATAGAGAGGATATATCAAGTAGTTCTTAAACTGGTTCACAACCAAAGGATACATTGTTATAGGATGATGATGTATCAAGTGTACGTTATTGTATGTCATATTTGTTGGTTGTCCTCTTAACTAAGGAGTGTGCAGACACTGGTGTGACATGCAAGTGAAATGTGTGACATTTCACTGAACGTGACCATTTGCGAAGCTCCCTTCTGCTAAAGGGTTGCTCGCGAAGGGATATGGATATATGTGTCCCTCAAACCTGAGGTCACCATGGTAGCTTACAAGCAACTCACTGTACTTTGGTGCCGGACTACCTGGATTTTTAATCCAGTGATGGAAGGTTTCTAGGTGCAGTCAAGTACCTGTGGAGCGGTGGTAGATCAAGATGGAATTGACCTCTCCAAATAGTTTGGAGTGAATGACTCACTATATCTCAATTTAGCAAAATCTTAGCTAGGGTAGTTCTTGTGAGGAGTCACAAAACTTGTGAGGTTGAGAGATGATATGGACAAACCAAATTAGGGTTGGCAGTTAAACCCTAGGTCATCCTGAGCATTATGAGGTCAAAGGGATGAATTATACGGCAACCATATGCCAGAGGTTCTTGTGAGGTGCTTTGCATCTTTGACCTATCTGGACATCGGGTATCATTGCTAGATGAGGACTTTGACTGGTACTGAAAATGTTATAGTGCTACCGGCTTAGTGTTTGAACCTATGGGGTTACACATCATAAAGGATTCTATCTGATCTTGTTGCTAATCGATGATTGAGAATCGTTTGCTGTCACTGGCGATCAATGTGATTGACGATGTGTCGATACTTGAGGAGTCAATACTTGGTAGTGACAAGAAGTATTTCTGGAAGACTTTTCTGGATGAGCCAACTCGATCCTTGCTCGAGCCGACTCGTTCTGTGTTCTGGTCGAGCCGACTCGATCCCTGCTCAAGCTGACTCGATTGAACAGTATGACTGTTCTATGTCTTGGAGGAGCTGACTCGAATATGTTTGAGTCGACTCGTCTTTGCTCGACCAGAAATTCCTGGACTATTTTTTGGGAAGATTTTTGGAAGGATTTTGGGCAAGTTTTGACCTGGTTTGAATTTCGAATTCAAACCAGTTTTGGCTCCAAGGCTTTATGGTATGAAAGTCATACTTACCTTAATGGATTGGACCCATTTGGTATAGCCTTGATCCTTTCCCCCATTCTCTCCCCTCATCTCTCCTCCTTCCTTTTTCTCCCTCTCATGGCTGTACCTATAAATGAGGGTCATTCTATAGGCTGCAAATGGTTACAACAATGGCAAGAGAAATCTTTGAGAGAAAATAGAGAAGGGCTGTGAGAGATTTTGGGATTGGGTGTGAGGAACCTAGCACTCTAGCTAGGTCTTGGGAAGAGAGGTTTCGGGAAGGGTTCCTGCTCTCCTCCTAGTCTTCCTGGAAGAAGAAGATCGGCTAAGGATCCCGAAGAGCTAGCATTCCGAGGGAGTTGATCAGAGTCGAGCCTAGGTATGAATTTCCTATAGAGGCCAGACACTTGTGTGGCTCGAGCACCCTCCTCCTCCTCACAGCATTCTTAGAGGTATAAAGGTATGGTACTTTTGTATTTCTTGCTTTTCTTGTTATATGCATATTAGATCTTTATGCTAGTTCCTGTTGCGGGCAGATCGGTAGATCGTTTAGATTTATCTACCGAGCCTTCCACTGTGCATGTTTTAAAATTATTTTAAAATTCATATCTTTCTGTCCTATTTTCTTGCATATTGTATGCTTGGTGTAGGTATTTTTCACCTTTAGCAATATCCACTGACGTGGAGCCTACATAGATGCCAACCGGCTACCGCATAGGTGGAGATTGCCACCTAGACATGGTACCCGAACAAAAGACCGAGGCGAGCCCTCCTGCCGAGGTCAGCTCCCAGCCAGGGTCATGCTCATAAGACGAGCCCTCCATCTGAGGTTAGCACCCGGTCGGGGTCGTGCTCATGCGACCGAGGCGAGCCCTCCTTATGAAACCCGGGCTTGGGCCAAAGTCAGCAAGCCCAGCCGAATTCGGCCCAAGTCACAAAAAAAAAGGAACGGACGGGAGTTTGGGACGAAGACGGAAAATAGGGGAACCATTGTTCTCCCTTATCCGATTGAGGAAGTCGTCGGTGAAGTCGCTGGGGGTGCCGTGGAGGAGCAAGAGTCGACCGGAGGATGTGTTTGGGTAGGACGGGATTTTCAACCGATTGTTTTTCTTCCCCATATGGTGAGAAGATCCCTCGGTTCCTTCTCCTTTAAAACCCCTTGCCTTCCGTCTCGTCCCCGCCTCCTGGCTCTCTACCCTCTCGTCGACCTCTCCTCTGCTCCGTTCATGGGGTCGCATGGCGTTGATGGCGAATCGAGAAAAAAAAAATAGAGAAGGGGGTTTTCGCTGGTTATGGATGAGCAGGAAAGAAGTGGAAGATGAAGAACCCTTACCTTGGTTCTCCATCGCTGCCGCCGCTTATGGACGATCGATCAGAATCTGAGGCTGTTACAAAATACCGTAGCTCGGCCAACTATCACCGGCGAGCTCCTTGGGATTTTGGGAGGAGGGATTGTCGTTGCAGTCCCCGACCGTCGGTGATTTGTGAATCATGGATGAGGATGGTTCGGTGAAGAAGAAGAGAGGATGGAGAGGAGACAAAGAGAAGAAGAAATAAAGAAAGAAAAAAAAAGAGGGGGAGATTTTGGGTTCGGCGGAGACAATGGGAGGAGAAGGGAGTGTGAAAGAAGAAAAAAAAAGAGAAAAAGAAAGAAGGAAAAAAAAAAGGAAAAGAAAAATAATAAGGAGAGAGAAGATGAAGAGAGAGAAAGAGAGGAGGAAAAAAATATATGAATGTTGAAAGGGGATCGAAAAGTTTTACTCTGGAAATTCGTGAGATTAGGATTTACAGGTGAATCATAGAAGGAATTTTGGTAAAAGGTTTGGGTTACAATTATCCTAGGATTATTGATTAAAAAAACTGTTATTATACCTGTAGGGAGATAGCCTTTTGAGCAGAAGGGCTTTATGCAGGTTATGGGTATGGACCAGTATCAGTTGTTTCTAGTGAGGTAAGGATTCTGGACATGATCACCAGTTTTATACATTATTTTACATGGTATGATTTGATCCGTGCATATGAGCATTGGCCTTCATGTTTGTTTTGCATCGTATGTTTGATTTCTCGAGATGGATAGCATATTTGAGATTGTTAATTATGTTTCTATATATCATATTTTACCAAAAAAGTTATATTTTGATGGTTTGAACCGTGATACCGGTCATCGAAAGATTTGAGATTTCATGATTTGACATCATGATGTGGTGAGACATCATGATATGATTTGACAGGATGATGTGAAAAGATTAAATGATAACGGTATTTGGACTAGCTATGCCACGGGATTGTGGTTACACAACCAGAGCGGGCTTAGTACGTGGCCTGGCCATGGACAGGTTGTACATGGTCGATTATGAGATTGCTAGTCACAGACTGAAGTGTGACAATAAGATTGCCAGTCACAGGCTGAAGTGTGACACTGAGATTGTCAGTCGTGGGCTGAAGCATAACCATGGCTAGTCCAGAACCCTGAAGAAGAAGGATGATTAAATTGAAAACTTGAAATTAAACATGATTTTGCAAAAGGTTTTATCGTATATGACATTTGAGTTGTTTCGTTGCATGGCATGATGTGTACTCTTATATCCTTGATATTTTCAAATAATTATTATGATGGTGACTGTTTAAAGACCTTATTAGGCTGTAAATCTCACCACCCTACTTTCTTCTTTCACAGAGTTGTGCAGATATTTGGGCTTGGTGAAGATATGAGATTTTTTTGAAGTGACTCTTGTGTACCTAGGCCTTACATGATCTATAGGATAAAACCTAGGATTTGTGCGGCCGGTTGCGTAGCCGATTTCGGTGCTGGATTCGGGGCATGACAAAGTGGTATCAGAGCTTAGGTTAGGATCATTTGGAATGGTGATACAAGTGGTTAAAATAATAATAACATGATGGTTATTAGGATATGACAAGAATAGTGTCAGAGCTTAGGTTATGATGACTTGGGACTATGGCATAAGTGATTATGATTGATATGAGTGACATCGAAATTTAGATCATGATTGTTTGAGACTAGGACATAGGTGATTTGGAAATCACATAGTGATGATTAGGACATGGCAGAATCGTATCAAAACTTCGTTTATGATTACTTGGAACTACGACACAAATAATCGGGACATAACTTAAGGAATATTGAAGCTTAGCTCATGTTTATTAAGGATTGTAACATAAGTGATTAAGACATGATATGAATGATGTTAAGCTTAAGCAGTTTGACATGATATGAATCATATCGAAGCTAGAGTATGATTCATAGGATTATGACATAAGTGATTGGAATATGACGTGAATGATGTCAAGATTTAAGTTATGATCACTTGGAAATTGTGATATAAGTTCTTGAGATACAATTTAAATAATATTGAAATCTGAGTTATGATTATTATGGACTGTAATTTAAGAGGTATTTAAATTTGGTGTCATGTCCGGTCAAGATATGAAGTTGGAAAGAAAATGGATTCGAAGGTTGGATTTCTAATCTTTAGATATTATACAAGATCTAGCATATGATTAGTATCAAAGAGGATCATGATTTTAGCTATAACATAAGTAATGGGATTGATCTAGGATGAATGTAAGAGCTGGATGATTTGTACTCTTTAATTATGATAAGTAAATATAATTTGAATATTCGGAGCTAGATAAGATGCGAGAAATGGATTTGATCTATCTTTAGAAATGTTGGCCTGAAAAATATGGCGTGCTAAATATGGATAATCAATTACTAATTGAATGATGTGGGATTTTCCTAAACATGATATAAATGGAGAATCATGATAAGAAATCATTTGATGGATATTGTAGAGTTGGATAAGATGCATCTTTGCCTTTGATAAGTGAGTAGACCCAACCATCAAGAGTGTTGGAAATATAGTATATTAATGAGTTATGTCGAATATATATGTTCAATTCTCAATTGGATGATTTTAAAATATTGAACTGATGTAGATGTGGATTATGATAATATGCTGTTCTGTTGTTAATTATCAGATTATAAACTTTGGAACTGTTGTATGAAGATGTTTAGAGTATAGGTTATGCAAGAGTTAAGAATATAAGAGAGGATATGTTTTTGATGAATCTGTATGATTGAATATATATAAGGAGAAATATGTTTAGGATGATGTATAGCTTTGTAACTCTTTATTGGTGGATTAGGTTATATCATGTCGGCATGGCATGCATATTTTGATGGAATCTTGATAGTCTAAATTTGCAGTTTTGATTGGATTACTGAATCTGTATGTAGATTATTAATGAAATTATGTAATAGAAAATGAATTTGGCATAATATATAGATTTGCACTTAGTGGAGTAAATGATATTATGCCATGCACATCTTGGTAGAATTCTTGATGGTGTAGGTTAGTGGTTTGTAATTGAATTACTGGATCTATTTTATAACTATTAAAGATTATTGGGTATGAAGAATTAAGTTACCCTGCTACTGATGTTATATTTGAGCAAAGAGATTGGTGTTAAGAAATTTATATGGGTTTAGTCTATAAGATGACATTTTTGATGGTTTGATAATTGAAGTTAAGAGTTATGGTAAGATAGTTCTATGAGCGATAAGATGATTGATTCTATTCATAAGAGCATTGATTGGAAGTCTTGTTAATCTTTTCAAGAGAAAGGTTGATCTAGATTACCTGATAGAATTGTCAAGGAAAGTATGAATAATTTAGACTTGGATTAGAGTTATTGAAGTCATAAAAGGATGGTGCAATTTATGAAGGCTTTCAATATGAAAACTAGGTCAGGATAAACCTTGATATGATATGCCTGAGGTGTGAATTGAGATAAAGGTACTCAGTAGCTTTATTTCAATAACTTGAGATTGCCCTGGTACTGAAATAAGATAATTTTTGGTTGGATTCATTTAATGAACCTAGATGATTTAGTAAATTTTATCAGAGTGCACAGTAGAAGCATGGTGGATTGAGTTATCCTGAAATTAATTAGGAATGTTAACTCTAACTTTAGAAGTGTTATGATGCGAGTGCTGATTTGAATTTCAATAACAAGATGAAAATATAATATTGCTGATCTTGGGCTAATCTATCGATATTGTCGAGCAATTTTCATCGATAGGTTCCCTAGTATAGAGGACTCTAGTAAAAATTTTGGACATCTTTAAATCTGGATTAAGGAAGTATTGATCTTTACCCCGCTAGGATTGAAAATATCTGTGATACCAAGCTCCTTTAGTTATGATATTATGACCTCTCTATTTAAGGAGTGCTGGAGGTTTTCCTAAAGATAAAAGATAAAAGATTGATTGTAAAGTCATGGAGAGGTGTAAGAGAAGAAAGAATGTATAGACCATGGCAAGTGTCTGGTTGTTGATTAAAAATAGATTGGATCGATTATGATTTTCAGTAGAGTTAATCAAGAGAAATAAATTAAGAGGCAAAGAATTATGTATTAAATTCGAGGTTGAGGCGCTAATATTTATCTAAAAGAAATTGAAGGAATTTGCAATGTAGATAGATGGTGGTGATCAAGATAAATTGTTATATCATATTGCTATGAAAAGGGTCGTATGAGGAAAGCATTCTAAGAGAGAAATTATCTGAAAGCTCGAGGATGACGTTAAGGTTTGATATTTCTAATCATGATGTTCTTGTGAAGTTAATTAAGGATAATAATCATATCAAAATACTTGGTGTTCTTTTGAAGAGCTCGAGGAAATTCGATATGGATTGTAGATGAAAAGATCAAGTTTTGATGTTATATAATGTTGTTATGTTAAGACTTGAGAAACAAGTATCCTAAGACATAGGCTGATTGGAAGTTTGAGAATGAAATAAGGGCTGGATACTTTCGAAGTACAAAATCTCAATCAAGCTAATTTCGATGATGAAATTATTTTAACTGGGGGAGAATGTGAAACCCGGGCTTGGGCCAAAGTCGGCAAGCCAGCCAAATTCAGCCCAAGTCACAAAAAAAAAAGGGAACGGATGGGAGTTTTGGACGGAGATGGAGAACAGGGGAACCATTGTTCTCCCTTATCCGACCGAGGAAGTCACCGGTGAAGTCACTGGGGGCACCGTGGAGGAGCGAGAGTCGACCAGAGGTGTGTTTGAGTGGGACGGGATTTTCAACCGGTTGTTTTTCTTCCCCGTACGGTGAGAAGATCCCTCGATTCCTTCTCCTTAAAACCCCTTGCCTTCCGTCTCGTCCCCGCCTCCTGGTCCTCTACCCTCTCGTCGACCTCTCCTCTGCTCCGTTCATGGGGTCGCATGGCGTTGATGGCAAATCGAGAAAAAAAAAAATAGAAAAGGGGGTTTCCGCTAGTTGTGGTCGAGCGGGAAAGAAGTGGAAGATGAAGAACCCTTACCTTGGTTCTCCACCGCTGCCGCAGCTTATGGATGATCGACCAGGATCCGAGGCTGTTACAAAATACCATAGCCCGGCCAACTGTCACCAGCGAGCTCCTTGGGATTTTGGGAGGAGGGATTGTCGTTGCAGTCCCCGACCGTCGATGATTTGTGAATCATGGATAAGGATGGTTCGGTGAAGAAGAAGAGAGGATGGAGAGGAGAAAAAGAGAAGAAAGAAAGAAAGAAAAAAAAGAGGGGGAGATTTTGATTTGGCGGAAACAATGGGAGGAGAATGGAGCGTGAAAGAAGAAAAAAAAGAAAGAAGAAAAAAAAAGGAAAAGAAAAAAAAATAAGGAGAGAGAAGATAAAGAGAGAGAAAGAGAGGAGGAAAAAAATATATAAATGTTGAAAGGGAGATCGAAAAGTTTTACTCTGAAAATTCGTGAGATTAGGATTTATGGGTGAATTGTAGAAGGAATTTGGGTAAAAGGTTTGGGTTACAATTATCCTAGGATTATTATTAAAAAAAACTGTTATTGTACCTGTAGGGAGATAGCCTTCTGAGCAGAAGGGCTTTATGCAGGTTCCGGGTATGGACCAGTATCAGTTGTTTCTAGTGAAGTAAGGATTCTGGACATGATCACCAGTTTTATATATTATTTTACATGGCATGATTTGATTCGTGCATATGAGCATTGGCGGGCATGTTTGTTTTGCATCGTATGTTTGATTTCTCGAGATGGATAGCATGTTTGAGATTGTTAATTATGTTTCTATATATCATGTTTTACCAAAAAAGTTATATGTTGATGGTTTGGACCGTGATACCGATCATCGAAAGATTTGAGATTTCATGGTTTGACATCATGATGTGGTGAGACATCATGATATAATTTGACAGGATGATGTAAAAGATTAAGTGATAATGATATTTGGACTAGCCATGCCACGGGATCGTGGTTACACAGCCAAGTGGGCTTAGTACGTGGGCCTGGCCATGGACAGGTTGTACATGGTCGATTATGAGATTGCCAGTCACAGGTTGAAGTGTGACAATGAGATTGCCAGTCACAGGCTAAAGTGTGACACTGAGATTGCCAGTCGTGGGCTGAAGCATGACCGTGGCTAGTCTAGAACCCTGAAGAAGAATGATGATTAATTTGAAAACTTGAAAATGAAACATGATTTTGCAAAAGATTTTGTCGTATATGACATTTGAGTTGTTTCGTTGCATGGCATGATGTGTACTCTTATATCCTTGATATTTTCAAATAATTACTATTGATGGTGACTATTTGGAGATCTTACTAGGCTGTAAAGCTCACCACCCTACTTTCTTCTTTCATAGAGTTATGCAAATATTCGGGCTTAGTGAAGATATGAGATTTTTGAGGTAAGTGACTCTTGTGTACCTAGGCTTTGCATGATCTCTAGGATAAAACCTAGGATTTGTGCGGCCGGTCGCGTAGCCGATTCCGATGCTGAATTCGGGGCGTGACACTCCTTCCGAGGTCAGCTCCCAACTGGGGTCACGCTCATGAGATGAGCTCTCCGTCTGAGGTTAGCACCCAGCCAGGGTCGTGCTCATGCGACCAAGGTGAGCCCTCCTGCCAAGGTCAGCTCCCAACCAAGGTCGTGCTCATGAGGTGAGCCCTCATTCTGAGGTTAGCACCCGACCGAGGTCGTGCTCATACGACCAAGGCGAGCCCTCCTGCCGAGGTCAACTCCTAACTGGGTCGCGCTCATGAGATGAGCCCTCCATCTGAGGTAGCACCCAGTCGGGGTCGTGCTCATGCGACCAAGATGAGCCCTCCTTCCAAGGTCAGCTCCCAGTCGGGGTCGTGCTCATGAGGTGAGCCCTCCGTCTGAGGTTAGCACATGGCCAGGGTCGTGCTCTTGCGACCAAGGCGAGCCCTCCTACTGAGGTTAGCTCCCAGTCATGGAGGTGAGCCCTCCATCTGAGGTCGGTACCCGGCCGGGGTCACATTGTTAAGGCGAGTTCTGGGACGGAGTTCTCCCAAGACGGGACTCACCCCCGCATCAGAAAAGCCAACAGAAACTCAAATCATGGTAGGACGAAGCCTGACCACCCGCAACTTCCGAGAGGGGTCGGACATCCGGCCATGAATTCTGACTCTACGATGCGCCACCTGCAAACTTTGCACAGAGCATGCTTCGCCAGGCTTCTAGTCCCATAACAAGCTACCACCCTGACAACCGTGCAACTAGGGAGGTCAACCCTTGCAATGCGAACGAGAAGCCCTCCGACGCTCTGACAGTCCCCCGGCAATGAAAATATCCCACCATGGCACAGGGCTCAGTGACACGGCGCCTGCCCCTCCCACGGAAGACTACACCATAAGAAGGACAAACCTATCCCACACAACCCCAACAAAAAGATCTCCTCCTAAGGACCGGTCCGAGAGGGGGAAGCGGCAGGCAATGGTAAGCCCCTATTAGAGAGGGCACGCAAAAAAGGACATCGGGACAAAGTCCCAGATTTGGTCTGGGCCATCTCACATATATAAGGTCAAAAAGAAAGAAAGCAAAAGGTAAGCGAGCAAGTGACCGAAAAAGAGGAGACGAGGAGCTAACGGGCAGGCTAAAGGATCCTCCCAAGCTTGCCCATCCCATTTCGGACTTGCCTTCGCATTTCAACTGCACCTTTCACCCTCCAGGCGGAGAGCCTCCCAAAATTCTCCATCGTGGAGGCTCTATTTTCCTTGATCGTCCTACTGATTGAGCATCGGAGCGTCCCCGCCGGAATCCCCGACCCGGGTCTCCTTTTTTTTACATGACCGGCGCGACAGGAAAGGACTGGCGGGGAGGGACATGATCGCGCCGCACCATAACTACAGGCCATGATGATCTATGCAGCAATAAATTGATTTGGAGTTTAACTTTTAAGATTTATTTTGAAATTTAGCTTTTCTAATTTTATTTTAAACACGACAAGATTTTCCTAAGATACTCGATCTTACAAATAGAAGGTAAGTCTGACATTTCCTACATCTTGGCCTTATTCTATTTCAAGCTATGGTACAGGACATGTTAATAGAAATGAAAAACATATATGGAGATTCTTCCGAGAGAAGATGATATTTGAAGTTTGTAAGCAATAGTAATAATCATTATATATATCGCTTGTTGATTAGTAAAGATATTCAAAATTTATTATTTTTAGATTATTATTATTATTAGCGCTGATTATTAGCACTGTACACAAAAGTTGGCAATATTTTACTTGGTCGGTAGGTAGACAAATAATTAATATCTTTTAATCCTTAAAAATTTATAAGGCAAGTATTTGATAAGAGCTTTTAAATTTTTTTTAAAAAAAATATCCATGGAAAAGATCCGGGCTCCATGGTGCGGTACCATCAGAGACATGGTCAAACAATCACCTTTCCGCGTTGGTCTCGATATTTTGCCACGGTCTTCCAAAACGCACCCACCCACCTGAGGTCCCTACACGATCCAACGGGCGCAAATGGGGCCCACCCGAGCCTGCCCTGTCTTTATGCCTGACACATGCCTCCGTTATCCACCAACCTGGTGGTCCTCAAGCCGGCTGCCATGGTGCAGGGCTGATGGGAGATGGGCTCGCGTCGATATGTCCTGCGATGGAGACGGAGGGGTCAACCTCCCCTCAATTGGATGACCAATTTAGATATACATTGTAGTAAAATTTATATCAATAGCATTTTTTAATTGGACATATGCAACTATAGTTGCGTTTTTTTTTTTTTTTTTTTTTTTTTTTTTTTTTTTTTTTTTTTTTTTGAAAAGTGCAATTGGAAATTACGAGTACAAAAAGGGATTAACCATAAACGGTATTATGATCTAAGTATACCATCATTTATCAAGATAATATATATATATATATATATATGTCAAGTATTGGAATTTTAATAAACCTCGGCGGTTCCATACTTGACCAGCACTAGCTTGTTTGATGTGATGCCATCATTCTTAATTATCTGATTAAGGAACTTGTTAACGGCCAAGATATCTGTTGGCGTAGAGTCTTCGTTGGACATACTGAGTCACTGGACTGCTGGTCTGTTTCTCTTGGCATCTGTAAACTAGATTTGTTGATCGAATTTTTTTGGTAGGGACACTCCGATGCTT
The DNA here is from genome assembly GCA_021397845.1 of Areca catechu. Classification (NCBI taxonomy): domain Eukaryota; kingdom Viridiplantae; phylum Streptophyta; class Magnoliopsida; order Arecales; family Arecaceae; genus Areca; species Areca catechu. The sequence goes on from CM038041.1 coordinate 13,941,323, forward strand.
AAATCAGGAAGAGATTCCAGTAACAGAATGAATAGAAAGTTTTCTAAGAAGGCAGGAAGATAACATGCGGTCGGGTAACTTCGCCCTACGTACAATGAGGGATGGTTGCCGTTTGTCCAAGGATGGTTGTCGCTCCATCATGATCAGTCCGAATTATCGGAGAGTGGGGTTGTTGAACGCATGGGGTTGTTGAATGCATGTTAACCAGAGGCAAGTTAAGCTCAACCCAGGCCGGTGCCCAACTATTATAAATACTGGTAAGAGGGGACACTCAAGATGGGTGGGACACGACGACACTTTTGCTATCTTCCTGCGTTCTCAGAAAACTTTTCATTCATTTTGTTGCTGGAACCTCTCCCTGACTTAGCATCGGAGTATTCCTATTGGAGAAAATCCAGTCAATGAATCTATTTTGCAGGTGCCAAGAGGAGCAGACCAACGATTCAGCTACTCAGCCCGTCTAGTGAAGGTTCTACACCAACAGTATCCATTAGCACGGTCTTCCAAAGGGCAATAGTTCAAATATGATAACTTATTACCGCCATGCTCATGGAGCCCAATGTTTAAGGTTATTGCATCTTTGTTAGAGATTTTTTTTATCAAAAACATCCTGTACATGTGATCTGGCCGAGGATGTTGAAGTAAAGGCACAATTTAGGGGCATGGACATGGATCTGTTAACCAATAGTGGACCTTGGAGATGGATCTACCAACCAGGAGTGGACCTCGGAGAACATGTAGACTGAGGTAGTTTTGATATTAATCCAGCCACCATATTATCATGCTTCACCATGTAAGTATGTGCCCACTCATCGTGTTTGAGGATACCCACCCATGCACGTAGGAGCATGCTTGCCATGGCGACCTCGTAGAGCCAGCCACTGCTATGCTAGAACATTTGAAATACATTCAGAACTCCAAGTTCTCTTGTTATGTTCAAATGCTTGTCATGCAAATTTTGGAGCCATGGATCGAGAGTCATGGACTGTAAAACCATCCAGGCATGATACCAAGTGCCACGATGAAATCGCTGTTTCTACCAGAGGAAAACTAATGTCAAAATAATGCACCGAGAAAACAGAAATGAAGGTTAAAAAGATTCTAGTAAAAAGAGTGGGTTCTTTGGTGGGTGGACCACTGATTATTTCTTTTGAAAATAAATCCTGATTATTCTTTATATGGATTCAGATTTATGAATTATCATATATAACTCATAGGAATTAAGAATGGAACATCAAAATCAAAAAAAAAATAGTGGACCCTCCCAACCTTTTTTTTTTTTTTTTTTTGAGAAGTTAGAGGAATTAAGTAATTAAGGTGCTTCCTTTGTATATATTATATATTAATATACATAGAAAATCTATACAATACATTAAAGGGAAGTATAAATCTTCAGATCTTTCTAATAGATAACAAGTGTTATGCGATACAAGTGTCATATCTTTTTATCCTACGATATCTCTCTAATATCGCAGGTACTGTGTATATTCTTGATATAACACATGATAGTTTACACCAGTAGAGGGATTTAGATGGTTTTTAAATATGATATGGCTTGTTGGATGTATTGGTTGGAGGAGATCTGGATTTAATCATTGGCTCGGCTTGGAGGAAAGAAAAAAACATGCATGTTAGATAATGGTTATTTATTGAAGCCGAGGTAGAAGTAGGAAAAGAGAGATTTAGGTTATCTTTGCTACGCACATGATTTGTATCCAAGTACATTTATGAGGCATTTCGAAGCCTAGGTTTAGTTTTATTCTTTTAAATATATATATATATAAATATGTATATTGACATAGAATTCATAAGATGTGTGGGATGGTACAGGATCTGTAACGAATTTTTTTGAGATCCGGAGGGATGATTAATACCATCACCTTAGATGATCTTGGACTAATCATCTACGTGTAGTACATGTACTATGTTCTTATTTCTCTTTATTGATGAGCAACTTCTCGACACACGGTCCTCAGCCTTTCAGTTTCCATGACTTCTGTATAGAGAGTTGTTTCCAGTAACCTTTCACCTTTCTTAGAAGAGATAAGGGAGCGGCTATTTTTTGAAATGGCCTTTCACTTATTTTAATATATAGAACGAACAAAGTAATTAAGATCAGAAAAATAATATAAAGCAATATATAGGAAGAGGTGTGTTTATATATTCTACACTTTTTAAAATATTTTTTTTAATATTGAAAAAAATATGGTATGATTGGAAAAAAATATAGAGCAATGAGAAGAAATGTATGTGCCAATATTATTTCTTTTTTTATAATTTTTTTCAATATTGGAAGAAAATATAGAATAATACAAAGAAAGAGACATACTAATATCGCTTTCCTTTTCTTACAATATTTTTCCAATATCAGGAGAATACATGGATGTTTTTTTTTTTTTCCGGGTGCCAGCGCATGAGAGAGATAAATGCGTAGTTTATTTTGGATGGTACATAGGATTGATTTGATGATTGAGGGGCAGGTGGCTGCTTTAAGTTGGAAAAAAAAAAAAACACGAGAGCACTGGTAACAGACAGAACACGTGGGCAATTGCCACAAGTTTTCTAATTTTAAGGAAAAATGGAAGGAGCTCGCAAAGGACAATTGTTTGCCATAGCTTCAAGATTCAATTTTTTTTCAGTTTATTTTTGGGAAAAAAATGATGGATGGACAATAGATTAATTAAGACAGTAGAGAAAAAAAAGAACGGTACATAAGGGGAAGGAAAATATTGGACAAACTTTTAAAAAAATAAACAAAGAATGGCCATAGCGTTTGGCATTTTATTTCATGGATTTTAGTCTGTTTTTTGGCAAAAAAAAAATTGGATAAGCATGCAGGGGCGAATTGGGGTTGGAAAGCATGAAACAAAAAAAATATATATATATATAGAGAAAAATATCAAAGAAAGAAAAAAAACTTGAAGAACATCCATGGAGGGTTTTTTTTTGGGAGGATCTTTAAGTTTTTTCTAAGACAAACATTGGACAAAAAATGATGCTGTTTAAGGAAAAGAAAATATCAGAGAAACTGCAAAAAAAAAAAATAACTTGCCAAATATCTTTAGAAAAAAATACTAGACGAGTGAAAAAAATATTTAAGAACAAAATAAATGAGAAGACTAAAGAACATTAATAGAATTATTGTTAATATGATTTGATTCTCTCTCTTCCTTCTACATTTTTTTTAAAAAGAAAAAAATATAGGATGAAAGATGGAGTGAAGATTGAAATTGGAAGCATGCACTAAAAAAATATTTTGAAAGGAAAAATAAAAAAATAAACAAATGATGCCGGCCCAAATAATATGGAGCTCCACTCGGGGATAGAAAGCTCAAACAAAGGAGAATTCTGGCAATCAATAACCCGATGTCAAGATCCTGAATTACATAGCCCGCATAATCTCTGGCATTTCTCATACTGCTGTCAAATTTGAGCTTGATAAATCTCAATGGCGGGAGCTTCCAGGAAATGAAAAGAATCCTTCAGGTCGCTGTAGGAGTAGCCAAAGAGTCCTAGGAACTAGGGATGACAACCAACCAGATAGCAGTATTAATATAGTCAAAGCGACTACACTCCTTAGCTAAAGAATAAGCTCTCTCCAGCATGCGATGCGCAGACATAACCTCGACTTCAAAGGTTAGGCTATTCTTGAAAATCCAATATGATAGGCCATGTATGCCAACCTATCACCTCCAGTTGTATCGTCGGTCGACATTCACCAAATCACCTCAAGGAAGGAGGAAGGCCAATAAGTACTATTTCTTCCATGGTTGCCTCCCGGCCATCTCCTAAATCAGCACCCTCAGGCAATGAAGCAATGCATGCTCAGTCAACTCACCCTCCATCCCATAAATCAAACAGTCTGACGGAATCTCCATACCTCCATTTTTGAGAAAAGAGAGAGTAGGTAGTCCATCCCACGCAACCTTCCAAAGGAAGAGTCTTATCCTGGGATCGATGACCAATCTCCAAATCTAAGTAGCCTCGATTCTACTGGTCGACAATGGCCTACACATCTCAATAGGATTCCTAGTAGGAACCTTAGGGCAGTGAGAATGATCCCACACCCTCAAGTCAAGGCCCGATGGGTGAGAATCAAGATCGCAAGAATTCTATCATTGAGCTAACTACCAAAGAGATAGTGATCTTCAGACTCCTCCAACCCCTGCTGTTGTTGTGACGGGAGATGGTGCTGACTCAGGCTCAACTCGTGAATGCTGGAGCTGTGGTGGTTGCTGGTGTCGAGCCGGGTTTCGTAGTGGCCTATCGCTGGAAGTCGATCGATGACCTCTTCCTTGGCTTTCTTTTCCTGGAAGGTCCTTGGGGACAAATTATAGATATGTACTTGATGCCTAAAGGTAGAAAAAAATATGGTGTAAGCTACAGGGAAGTGGCATTTGGTATTTCTCGATGGTTACAGGCATGCTCGTGGCAAGGGGCCATACTGTAGTTGGTGAGATAGGAAGTGATGACCGGCACGGCACATCTCTATGACCAGACATTTCTTAGGTAGCAAGCATTTATGGCGGCTACTCCTAAAGCATGCATAACTAGAGTAGGTGAAGATGAGTCTAGAAATAGTCAATGTCTCGCAGTTGGTAGCTGAGCGCATGATTTGATATCTAAGTGGCGAGGTATGAAGAGGTAGCCTTGTCATCTAAGTTGGCTGACACATATTGGGTATAGATTAGAGCTTCTACTGGACTAGTCAGATCCTTACGTATCACCTACCCTCAATAGTGATCAAATCTGCCCCAATGATAGTTGTCCATGTCCATGTTGACGAAGGTCGGCCAGCATGACAAGAAAAGTTTAGAGATCCAAGCATCATGGAACACATCCATTAAGGTCCCATACTAATTAGACATCTAACTCTATCCAAAATTATAGAAGCATGGGTGCAGATCTTCTTCCAGATGAAAGAGTAACCATGAGCAGTCTAGACAAGGGATACCTAACTTCAGGCTCCATATCGAGCCCTCATAAATCTGCTCTATAAGCAATCAGGTTAGCTAATGAATCTAGCAGCATATCTAGCAATCATAGCCTCCCTCCTGATTAGCAAAGGCTGAATCCCTAGACTCCCATCTTGCACCAGCTGATAGATCACCTCCTAGGATAGTAGATGAAGCCCATGGCTACCTTGAGTTGAGCTCCAAAAAAAATTATGAATTTGCTACTCTAGGCCTCTAAGAAAAGCACATGGCATGATAGTATTTGCCAAGAGATAAACCAACATAGAAGTCAATACAGATCTCACAAGGATGGTTGTCCCCATCATGGACAAGGTGTTTTCTTGCTAGCCCTTGAGTCGATCCTGAATATGCTACTTTAAGAGTCTGCAGTCAGCTCTTTTGAAGCCTCTGCCTAGTAATGCGAACACCAAAATAAGTGAGGGTCCTAGAGTGCTCAGGGATCTCCAACCTATTCCAAATCGTCTATTCACTCGGACCTTGATCATAGGGCTAAAGGTAATAGTAGACTTTTGGAGGTTTATGAGTTAGCTAAAAGTCTGACAATAAGCCTTAATAATAAAAGCGAAGCAAGCCATATTATGATTCGAAGCCTTTCTAATGAATAAGTAGTCATCTCTGAAAAGGATGCCGAGAGTAACTAAGCCCTAAGGGCTCGCCTGTAAGCCTCCTATTCTGCCCCCTGAACAATCGCTCGAAGAGCAAGACAAAGCATCAGAACATAAAAAAAGGTAAGAAAAGAGAGGGCACCCTTGTTGAAGCCCACCTATCGATCAAAAGAAATCCATCAAAGTTTCATTGATCAGAATGGCATAGCTCGAACCGTTCACACAATTCATGATCTAGCTAATTCATCTATCCTGAAATCTGAAATCATGAAGTGTCTGACAAAAAAATTACCAGCTCATCCGGTCGTAAGCCTGTTCCATGTCTAGCTTAATTGCTATTAAACTCTAGCTAATAGAGATATGCTATAGATCATGCATGAACTCTTGAGCAAACAAGATATTATTAATGATACACCACCAACAAAAGCTCCATCTATGCTAACCAGGTGGGGGATGATAGGTTTCAAGCAACCTAACAGTATCTTTGCACATAGTTTGTAAATGATGGTGCACAAATTGATCAACCTAAATTGACCAGGGGCAGATGCATCAAGCTTTGTCAAGATAAGGGCAATAAAAGTTTCCCTCCAATCATGTGGAATGCCTCTAGACTCAAAAACTACCTGAGCTGCCTCCACCACCTCTCCTCTAATAATGGGCCAGTATCAATAGAAAAAAGAGGGGTGGAAAACTATCCAATCTCGATACTTTGTCCTTTCCGAGAGACCAAAGGGCTCCCTGCATCTCATCAGCAGATACCAGATGAGTAAGAATCTAATTCTCCTCATTAGATATCTTGTAGGTAGGCTAGGACCCTTGGAAAGGAACCTCCTCATCCAAAAGTGTGGTATAGAAAGATCTAAAGAATTGGAAAATCTGGTCTCTGATCCCATCATTATCCTTTATGACTCTACCGTCACTCCGATTAGCTATCCAATGCAATTGGTGGATCTCCAAATCATCGTCGATTGAGAGAATTAAGAACCTGGTATTCCAATTACCTTCCATGATCCATTGCACCCTAGACTTTTGCCTCCACATCATCTCCTGTTGTCTCAACAAGGAGTGATACACAGAGCTTATGGCGAAGCTCCCACAGATCATACTCTTAGAGACCCCCTCCAAATCCTCTCTCCTTTGGAGATCCATAATGTTCACCTCCATTCCCTCAATCCGCATAACAATATCACCAACGTCCAGCTAGTTCTATCAGATGAGTCTGCGCCTAGCAAGGTCAAGCCTTTTGGTCACCCGTTATCTTGCATCTCCATGCATAGGTAGCCTTCAAACCTCTTTAATTTGATCCCATGATCTTGGATAGAAAGTGCAAAACTTTTTAAATATGAACAGTGCCATGGAGAGACGCATGCCATTGATGGTAATAAGAAAAGGAGAGTGGTCCGAAGCAATCCTCAGCAAGTGCTGAATTTGATGACCAAGGAAGCATTGGGACTAGTCAGCAGTGGTAAGTACTCGATCAATCTTCTCCCAGACCCCGGCTACCCCTCGCTGATTATTGCACTATGTGAACTTGGATCCAATGTAGCTATGATCAATCAGGCCCAAGTCACTGATAAACTCCCTGGAGTCAATACTGTCAATAAACTGCTTCCCATCTATTTTCTCATGAGCTCCTATAATATAATTAAAATTTTCAGTGATAAGAGAAGGCAGGCCTTGTGCAACAATCCTGGAGAACTCAGACCAAAGAACCCTTCTTTTCTTATACTCCATGCTTGCAACACACTTGACAAAATATCCAAGGGCCTCCAATTTGCTCCTGTTGATCACAACAATGAAACACATCCACCCTAACCTTGTTGCATCGCCAGAACACCATGATTCCCCTAGAAAGACCACTCGATTCTATTGCATAGGAGCTCCAAGCCCACGATATACATCCCCTAGCTTGGGCAAAGCTAGACCTTGAAAGGCAGGCTCAAGCAGCATGCAGATTTCAAGGCAATGTCATTGAACAATTCTATCAAATATCATTCAAAATTAGGGCTTTTCTACTCCTCAGGTATTCCAAATGAGCAACCTCATTAGAAAATCTGACTGAGAAGGGGATTTGCACTAGTACCACCCTTAGCTTGCATGCCCACCACTATTTCAACTACCATCACTTTCTAACAAATCAACCCGCTCTCCCTTAATGGCCTACCTAACCCTAACCAAAGCCATCTCATGATCAATGGCAAGGAGATGCAGGATGGGCGAGCTATCCTAGATCTAATGATGAGGGACGAGATTCTAACATGATGTAGAAGATATGCAAGGGATAAACATGAAGAAAATCAGATTAAATCAAATAAATATTTTTACATTTTTTTTATGGTTTGGTTCTCAAAACTAGGCAAGACTAGGTTAGGGTTATCTTGTATCAGTTAGTATCCTACATACATGCTGGAACTATCAAAGAGACAAAGCAAATAAAGGATCCTAGCACTAAGAAGGCCTATTAGGTGCATGTTCAATCTTCAAGATCAGACAAAGAGAGATGTGAAGGGTTAGTATTACCTAGCAATGGCGATCTTGAAGCTGTAGAAGGGTTCGCTCTGCTCGGATCGGTGCCTGGATGATCCGGTCACTTTCTCGTGGATCCGTCGCTTTTTATTAGATTGATTCGAGAGCAAGGAGGACTCCATCCAAGGTCTGTTTCTCGTGAGGGATCCTGCAAACGTCAAAGATTAGTGTCAAGGATGATGGAAAAAATATGAGATGGAAGATTGGAAGAGAAAAGAGAGATGGAGGGGCGGGGCTGATTTGCAGCCTAGAGGAGATGGAGATGCCTGATGCTACAGGGGCGGCCTGGAAGGGAGATGAAGGAGGACGGCCAGGGCTAGGGTTTGGGGGAAAAGAACTAGCTAATTGGATAACTAGGGCCTCACACCCCTCGATGTTCTGAAGAACAAAGGCAAATAGGTCTCACACCCACTCCTCACGGAGGCAACAAAACAATGTAGAAAATCTCAAATTGTATTCATGAAAAGATTATTCCTTACAAGAGGGGGAGGGGGTGGGTATTTATAGAGTTACCCAGGGCCCTTTCCCTGTCAAAGTTGGAGTACAAGTTTGTATCAAAGTGGGAGTACAAAAGTGAATAAAATTAAAAAAATTGATCTCCTTGTAGAATTGTACTAGCTGACTCCTTGTTGGACTTAGAAACTTTGACTTTTTTCCATAGGCTTGGGCTGGTAAGAAATCCTCTTGGACTGAGTCAAGGCCTAGGCATCTTGGACTGGGTCAAAACATGGGGTGCCAAATCATAAAGAGGCCTGGGAGGGTGCTAATGTAGATGGGCCAAGTACTGGGGCGCCAAGGCCTGGGATGCTATGGGCCTGGGGGGCTACTGGAATCTTATGGACCTGGGGTGCCCCTCTTGGAGGCCTAGGGCGCCATTCCTTCAAGGGTCTGGGCAGCATGAGGGGAGTCCAAATACTGGGCTGGTGACTTGAGTGTGGGTCTAAAGGTCCTCCTCTTGAACATGATTTGAATGAAAGATATTACAGGACTCAAAGGACCTAATTGACAAGACTCGAAATAGGCCAAATAATACAAATGGACTCAATTGAACTCACTAAACATGACTCAAAGGATTTAATGAATCCAATTGACTTACTTTATTACAGGACTCAATGTACTCATTGAAAAATTATGACTAACTTCCTAACACATGAAATAGAGAACAAAATTGATTTCTTGAAATTCTGGTCTGTTCCTGATGTCCTCATCAATTTTGGTATCAGAGCATCTTTTAGGGCTAATTTTTGCATCCCGTCATTCCTGCATATGGTCTATTCTTTTAATTGTTTCTGTATGTAGATAACTCAAAAACTCCTGATTTTTATTTTGCATGATTTTTTATAATTGATAATATTTATCAGAATTTTCTCATAATTTAATTTGATTTCTACGTCTTCTGAACATCTGATTTACTGCCTGAGAACAGTCCTGCATGTTTAGGATTCTTTTTGCATAATCTCTGCATACTTTATTTTTCTGCATATTTCCTGCATATTAGGTACTTTCCTGCAAATTATATTTCTGCAAAAAGAAAATACAAAATATATACATAAAACATAAAAAAATTAGAAACCCTAGTTTTCATATGTGTGCCATCATATGCATAAGCTACATTAAGGGCAATTCTACTATGCCTGATGGGGGGAGGATTTGATCACCTCTCCTTAGCCCCAAACAATAACCCTTGCATTTGAGCCCAACCTAATTAAAATCAATTAGACCTAATTTACTTTGCTCTAGTGAGCTAGAGATACCAACAGGTCGGGTCCAACCTTTGTGGGGAGACTAGTGCACCCAATACCTCTCCTAGTACTGGAAGCTGGTGTCTAGGCTAGAGGTCCAGTGGCAAACATCCTAAGTAGATCGGTGGTTCCTTAATTGGGTCTCTATGAAAGTAGGGGGGCCTGCCACCTTCCCACCTCTTACCTGGCCAGTGGAAGGACTAGGGGTTGTGTTGTATGTAAGTTGAGTCGACCCATTCTGTTTGGGCTTTAGGTCTAGGAAGACATAGTTGATTCATCTTTGAGTCTTGCATGTGCACTAGGTCAGGAGTCTCATATCATCCACCACACCATAGTCGGCTGAACCCATGAAAAATCCAAATCTTGAAGCCTAGATTAGAGCCCTCATTGATTAGATGGCCCAATCATTTACCCAGATGGCCCATTCATTCACCCAAATTAACCATAGGTTTGACCGAGTAGGAGACCGGTTAGGAACCCTAGAGAAAACCCGTAGGACCCAAACTAGATCCAAACCTGAGCCACATTTGCCCACACCTCCCAACCCTAGGAGAACCCAATACCCTGACCCATACTTGGAGCCCAACCCTAGGAGAACCCCATACCCTGTACCAATCTTGGATCTTAGTGTAGAGAAAACCAATTATAGATTCACAGGAGCACCTAAATTTGGTGGTGATCCTGGGTTTGAGGATTATCTTAATTGGAAAAGGAATATGGACCTGTATTTTTAAAAAAATATGGGTTTCTGTTCTGAAAGAGATAAGTTCAAGTTTACTAAAGCTAAGTTAGTTCGCCAGGCTAAGGTAGACTGGGAAAGTTTGAAAGAATAGCTAGACTAGAAGGAGAAGCACCCATAACTACCTGGAGGGCCATGAAAAGCAAACTTAGAGAAAAGTACCTACCCAGGTCCTGTGAACCCAGAACCTATGCACCTAGCCCCTATGCACCCAGATCCAATAAATCCATAATCCATAGGTCTGAGCCCATGTCCTATGAGCCTAAGGAACCCATAATCTCTAGGTATCAGCCTAGTACCAGTTAAGTTTTCTCTAGCCAACCTGAATCCCATAGAATCAGTACCCCTAGATATGAGCCTAGTATTAGTCTACCACCTCTTAGTCGACCCACCCTTACCACCCCTAAATGCAAGCCAAATATTAGTCAAGTACCCCTTAGTCGACCCACCCCTGCTACCACTGACACTAGTCAACTTTTCCTTAGCCAACCCCCTCCTGCCACCCTATTGGTCCACAAGGATGACATTGAAGAGGACAAATCAGAACCCATTATAGAAGTGTATGAGGCTGACAGGAGTTTAGTATACAAATACGAAGGAGAAGACTCTGAGGAGGATAACTGTAGTACCTTACTTAAGGAAAGACTAGAAGAAGATAAAATTGTAGAGCCTAGTCCTGAAGTATCAGAACAACGAAAAATTAGTGAGGACTTAGTTCCTATAAGTCAATACCCTCAGGAAGAGCCCACTCCTTTAGTCCCAGCCCAAGATCTCATTCAGTATTCTCATCAAGAATTCATTCCTCTAATCCCATTCGATGACCTTTTTCTTGAACTGATTAAGTCATCTTTTCTTAAAGACCCTGCACTTGCAATGACTAAATTCTTCATCCTTCAAGTGGACCTTATGTCACCCACAAATCGATGTTCAAATCTTAAGGTCATCCCTAGTAATCAAGGTCTTTTCATGCTTCCAATGAATTGTCCCAAGGCTCCGATTCTTATTTCCTGCCATACCCTAAGGTTGCCAATGTTCCTCAAACTTTCCAATTACACTTTGTTAAGGTCATTCGGTTACACCAGTACTTCGAGTATGTTAGGTTTGCGACATACTTTTGAAAGACTTTATGGCATTTGCTAGGAGTCCATTGTAAATTTTCATGTTCATGCCAAACCAGAATCAAACCTAGAAAGTTTATAGTTTGTTAGGTTTAGGCCCAAAGAGTCTAATAAAATTTCTCTCAATAGGAATGCATAGTTGAGTCTGCACTTTGTTAGGTGTCAGTACGAGTCACAGGTGCATCATGTTAGAGATCTACATTAAGCACTAATTTTGAAATATATAAGAAACTGGCTAATTCCTTAAAGAGAGCCAAAGAGTTTGATATAGGGGATTCTGTAATGATTAAGCTTAGGCCTGAGCGGTTCCCACCAAGGACCGTTAAGAAGCTTTATGCTTGTGGAGCTGGACCCTTTAGAGTGATAGAGAAGGTCAGACCCAATGCCTATGTGCTAGATCTGTCCCCGGATTTTGGCATTAGCTCTACCTTTAATATCGCGGACTTGGTTGAGTATAAGGAACTGGTAACAATTCATAGTGAGGCCTTTGGACCTACCCCATCCTTTGAGAGCGAACCTAATCCAGAGTGTCCACCTATAAATTGACCTGAGAGAGGAGAACGGATCGAGCATATCCTGGATGATCAAGCTATCATGACCCGAGGTCGCTACTATCAATGCTACCTGGTCCGATGGCAAGGTCGACCAGAATCCGACGATTCATGGATTACTTGAGAGGACTTTCAGTGCCTCGACCCACACCTCCTTGAGCGATACCAGAGCTAGAGCGACCCGTACTCGACGGGGTCGAGTTCTTCCCATCTCGAGAGAATTGGTGCGGACACCAGAGGCACCAGACTTAGGCAAAGGCTTCTCAACCCTTTGTGGTTATCTGATTAGTATTTTCAGTGTTTGAGTCCAATTTTGTAATAAGGGCTTAGCCCACTTGAGTCCTTACTTTGGTCCTTGAGTCATGTTTTGGGCCTTTCAATTTTTGAGTCCTGTATTTAGAGTCACTCGTATCATTAGAGTATTGAGTCAAGTTTTGGGATGCTCATTATAAGTTTTGTCACTTTGAGTCTTATGAGTCCTGTAAGTCTTGTATTGATTCCAGTCCAATTTTGTAAGAAGAAGACTCAAGTCACTTATGGATTCAGCCAGCATGACACTCCAACCATTGCTTGAAATCCGGTCATCTACACAATTGCGCCACCATGAAAAGCATGAAGAGGGCCAAGTTCCATGGAAGACCCATCTTACCATTTCACCTTTGCCACTTCATCTCCACATCAATTTTGCCAAGAAGGGAGATCAAAAAGACAAGTTTGAGGCCTTAAAGCAAGCACGCACCTTTGGAGCAACTTGGGCCGCCTAAAGCCCATGAGAAGCATCAAGTGGCATCCTTGCTTATGGTCACCCCTTTGGTTGGCTTCCCCTCTTATGGTCACCTCTCTTGGCCGCCCAATGTATTTGAGAAGGAGAGGGAGTTGTAGTTGTTTTCATATGAGGACTTTTCATGTATTTCAATTAGGATATGAGAGGGTTTAGAATTCCTATGAGTTTTCATGTATACTCTTACTTGGGACTCAAGTCTTGTAAGCCTATATAAGAAGCCCCCCTCTCATGTATTTTGATATTTTTTAATGAAATTTTCTTGAGTTTCTTCAACATTGCTATGTGCTTTGTCCAACATTGCTGTATGCTTTGTCCTCCTGCGCCTTGCCTCCTAGTCCTCAACGAAACCCTAGCTGCCAACCCTGCTTCAACCTTGGATGCCCCCACCACTTGGCCGCCCACATCCAACCCTCTTCTTCCCTTTCTTCCTTCAATCTTCTACCTTATTTCTCATTTGTTTTCTAATCCTTGATAGGTATTTTGGAAGTCCCTCAGAGTCCATGAATCTAGGATTCCATTCGACCAGCTTTCGGGTCAGCGGGCCGAAAGCCACGAACCCACGGGATCTCTGGTTTGATTTTCCAGGACACATCCGGGAGCGTAAAGCGACCCCTTCATGGATTCATCTTCAAATCACTGTTAGGTACACCGTCTTGACTCACAAGTTGCGGTATTACAGAAGAGCTAGCCTTACCATGGTTTCTTAGCAGTGGCGATCCTTTCTTTTCACTATTTAGGATCTGTTTCTGCACGCATGTGCTTCTAGTTTTTCTGTAGAATTCCCTGCTTAAAATCTTAGCTCAAATTTTGGGATATAAACTCTTAATTCATTGCTTAATAACAAAAAAATAGTTTGCTTGCATAAGTAATCCCGCATCATCTAAAAACCTCTAATGAGATCAGTAGACAAAATTAGTCAAGTAATTAAAATAAATAAAAGTAGATAATCAAAGCAAGCAAGAATTAAACTTATTTAGATCTAGTTAAGATTAAGGTCTAATCTAGGAAGTGACCCGATTGGCATGCATAGTCAAAAGGTTTTAAATGTTGAACCATTGATCATTAAGAAATGATCGCTAGGCTAGGATTATTCAATTTAATTAATTCAGATATAATTGACTTTAAAGATGGAAAACTAACAAAACAAATAAAATTTTAGCATAGATTTAAAATTCTAGTCTAAATCATGAAGAGGTTTCACTGTGCATGGAACGTCATAGAGTCCTAGACAAGGGAAATCAACTAGAGGTGGTCAAGATGTTTGGATAATGGTTCATGCACGAAATAGGCTGAAATCTTTAGATCTAGGTCACCTAAAGATAAAAGGGATTAACCAACAAGCTGTTAGTTATGATGCATGAAATATATATATATTATTTATATATTTAAAATATTTGAAAATTATTTTTTATGGTGTGTGGCAGAATAAATTTAGTGAGTAATAAAATAATTTCAAATATAATGAAATAAAGTTAGGAAGTCTGGCCTGAGAGGTGGATATATCCATTGTCCTAAAGGAGATTTTGCCCCTTTCTCGTGTGAAGACTGATGGGCCACACGCTTTCCTCCAAGGTATAACCTGGAAGTCAAAAACTTCAATGTTCATCGGTGGCACGGTCTCGAACGGATCGATCAGCCCATCTTCAGTCCAAAAATTTCAAAGCAGGAAAAGATAGAAGAAAAGAAAATTTTAGAAATTTTTAGAGTACAAAAATAGATGAGAGGGAGAGCTTGGAGTTTTTTTTGGATACCTTGAAGGTCTATGGTAGAGGCCTATTTATAGGCTTAATATTTTAGAAAAAATTTTAAAATATCCTCAAACTAGCTATTATGACTGTTATAAAATTAATTACAAGTTTTATTAAATAATTAAAAAAATGATAAAATAAAGAAAAATGGTAAATGCACGTGACCCACGTGCGGCGTACATGCGCGGATGTGCAAGTTGCGAGCGGGGCAGGGGGGAGCTTTTTATTTTATTTTTAACACACAAAAATGTCAACAAACCCCCTCAAAAATAAAATAAAAAAATTTAATATTATTAAACTCAAAAAACAATATAAAGCTTTTGAACTTTTACCGTGCTTAGTACAAGTACCTTCTAGGTTTGAACTTGTATTTAGTATAAAATACACATAGTATGAAGATGAGTTGATCATAATATAGGATAGCGCTATCTAGGCCATGCGCTTACCTTGATTTTCATGAGAGTTACTAGGAATTCGCCTAGTCTTATAGTCACGGTCTCACGACTACTCTCACTAAGGTAGATCTTCCAAGGGTACGTACGACAGAATCATACCTTGTTGAACTCACAGCTTTGGATCTATTAAGAGCTATGCTCAACCTAACTGTTATAATAGAGCACCACACCATAGGGATGGGGTGGAGATAGACTTCTAAAAATGGTGCTCCTAAACGTCACCTCAGAGATTGTTTCCCTTTGAACCTTAACCATGGGATTGGCATGACGAAAGTGGTTCACTCTGATGACAAATATATGGGCTTAAACCTATCTTCCTCGATGTATCAGATATCACCAACCTTCGAAAGGCATTTGGTCAAAAAATTTGCCAGATTTTTTTTGGATCTTTTTAATAATAGTAGTTCAACTCATAAAGGTCACCATCAAATTTGTATTATGCATCACATTGACGAATAGAATGGCATAAAATTTTCAAGGCATATAAAATAGCCAATTTTTGGTATAAACATCATTAATGAATTTCAAAGTAACATATAACTTGCATGCTTTCAACTTGAGTCATTACAAAAAAAAAAAATATTGGTCCATAAATAGATGCTTTTAAATTTGGTAAGTAAAACTCAATTTGAATGCGGTAAAACAACATCAATATTAAACTCTATATTAAAAATCTGGAACCAGTTGTTAATTTGATAATCATCAAGACATTTTTATTATTTAAAGAAGAGTTGTGTAACATCAATGTCACATTCCATTTTTCATCCTTACTAATAAATCTACACGTAAATTTAAAATAGCCTCTATAGATTCAATTAAAAAAGGAATCTAGCAAGAGCTGAACCAAAAGGACTGAAACTATAAAAGATGAAAGTATTTGTTGAATGCATAAGGTCGGTCATCCAGGATAAGGAGTACAACATAATAGAAGACAATGTGTGTTATAATAGAAGACCTGGTTACTAAAATGATTGCATGAATATGAAACTGAAAATAGAAATAAGATAAATGGAGATGTGAAAGCCTTGCAAAAGGACATAGAGCAGCAAGAAAAATCTACAGGAATAATTACTTTGGTGGGAAAAGAAACTCTATGCAATATACTTATCAATTTTGCTGATATTTCAAGTGCTAAAAGCATGCATGGAAAAGTTTTCTGAAGGGACTAAAAAATAAAATAATCAATTACAGACTACCATTTGCACCATAGCTCTCCCCATCACCCGAAGCTTTTCTCTTTTTCATCCCCTTCCTTTCCAGAATTCCTCGTCCATACAGTTATCCATGTAATCAAAGAACAAACCCAATTAATGTTAACTCTTAAAGCTCTGCTTTATTTCTTATTTGTTTGACTTTTCTATTTTTATTGCCTATGATCGAACACTCCTATATTACCGAACATAAGCCTGATAGGGTGCCAGGTCAAAAATAGATAGGAAATTGAGCACATTGTAGAAATAAGAATAAGGTAGCGCTTAGAAGAAGAAAGCCATGGAAATACGAGCAAGCAAGCAAGCGCATGAGATAGATAGATAGATAGATAAAGAGAGAGAGAGGCAAGAGAAAAAGCATGCTTCTAACACATACCATGAAGCTAGTTTTAAATCAAAATCCAGACTTTAGATCTTTAAGTCAAGAAGATGAAAGACAAAAAAGAGGTTTCACAGGATTTATCCAAACATAAAAAAGATAAGGAGTCTTTAGCAACATCATTCCCATCGTAAAAGTATTTAGGAGATAAAAACACAATACAAAGCCCTTCATTATCTTAGCTACATAAGATGATGCCCCTTATGTTACAATTTGAGTTCTTAGATGACCTGATCAACTGAGTTCATCTATCATATGAAATGTGTGCCTATTATTTATTTTTACTTATTCATAGGTTAAAAAAAAATAACTTCACAAGAGGATATGATGACCATCAAAGTTTATTGAGAACAATGATTTTTCTATAAAGCTACATTGAACTCAATGTTTTAATTATAAACATAAACCTCAGTTTAATATACTGGAGATTATAACAATAAACGTTGAATAAGAATTCCATGCCATCAAGCATTGTAAAAGATTGCCACTTCAGCATACACAATGAGAATTTACAAATTGCACATAATTTTTTAATGATAAAATGGCCAAGGTCAAGACCTGTAGAACTAGTACTTATATTGTCACATATCATAGACTAGATGCCTCTCCACAATTTCTACATGACCATTACCCTGGTTACCATCTATAGAGAGAACTTGGTAGAAATATTGACTTCAAATAAATAATATGTTAGGGGATGTGGAACTTAGTTAAGAAAAATGAAAGGTATACATAATCTGAATAAAAATATTCATGATAGATTAAAATAGGATTATTGAAGTAGAAATGTTAGCAAATCTCCTTTAAACTATTAATATTTAATGCATGAAAATATATGTATGTGTATATTTATGTATTTGAAATATTTGAAAATTATTTTTTGTGATGTGCGTGGCAGAACAAATCTGGTGAGTAACAAAATAATTTCAAATACAATGGAATAAAGTTAAGAAGTTTAGCTTGGGAGGTGGATAGATCCACTGCCCTAAAAAAAATTTGGCTTCCTTCTTGTATGAAGACTGATGGATTACACGCTCTCCTCCAAGGTACAACCTGGAAGTCAAAATCTTCAACGCTCGCTAGTGGCACGATCTCAAATGGACGCCGATCAGCCCATCTTCAGCCCAACAATTTTAAAATAGAAAAAGATAGGAGAAAAAAAATTTTAAAAATTTTTAGGATAGAAAAATAGAGGAAAGGAGAGCTTGGAATTTTTTTTGAATACCTTGAAGGTCTAGGATAGAGGCCTATTTATAGGCTCAAAACCCCAGAGAAAATCTCTAAAATACACTCAAACTAGCCATTATGACCATTATAAAATTAATTATAAGATTTATTAAATAATTAAAAAGAAAAAATGTAAAATAAAGAAAAAATGGCAAATGCATGCGACCCGTGCACAGCGTGCGTGTGGATCGCACATGTTGCGAGTGGGGTAGGGGGAAGCTTTTTATTTTGTTTTTTAACGTACGGAAACATCAACAGAAGCAACCATAGACTAGCCTATATTAGCTAAATCTTCCAAAGATAGAAAAAATAAATACATTCCTCGACTTATAGCTAAAATGGAATGATTACACTTGCTTGTTGGCTAATCCTTTTATCTTTAATTGATCCAAATCCAAGGACTTCTAGCCTATTTCGCACATGAATCATTAGCTGGACGTTTTGACCACTTCTAATTGATCTCCCTTGTCCTGTGACATTCTATACTTGGTGAGACCTCTTCATGGTTTGACTAGAATTTTAAATCTATGCTGAAATTATATTTGTTTTGTTAGTTTCCATCTTTAAATTCAGTTAGATTTGAATTAATTGAATTGAATAATCCTAGCCTAGTAGTCGTTCCTTAACAACCAATAGTCTAACTTTTAAAACCTCTTGACTGTGCATGCCGATCAAGTCACTTCCTAAATTGGACCTTAATCTTGATTGGATTTAAAAGTTATTATTGCTTGCTTTGATTATCCACTTTTATTTATTTTAATTACTTGAGTAATTTTGTCTACTGATCTCATTAGAGGGTCTTTAGATCTAGAATAGCTCACCTATCTTTCATCAAACTTGTGTTGACCTCACGAGGAGATCCTGACCTACTTTGGTGCAGCAATCTATCAGACTGACAACCTAGCTAACAGTCCTTTTTAATTATTATTTAAATATTATTAAATTCATTAAATAAAGATTGATTATGATTTAACTTTTTAATTAATATTAGCTTTTGGCTAACTATGTTGGGGTTCCCACCATATCTCAGTCGTAGGCACCAAGTCAATCTTAGATTATCCCACTTCCACTAGACGACCCAATTCAGCCCCTTCCATATCCATCCGAAGAATGGCCATCTCCACCTCCCCTGGGGCCCAAGCTGAGAATGGAAGACTCCTGGGCCTCCTGTAGTTCCTGGTAGGTCTATCCTAACTTCCGTGTGAACAGTAGCCTTGCCCTTAGCCTTCCTAGTCTTGGAAGATCCTTTTTTGGATACACCAAGCCCAAAAATACCCTCCAAAACCTTTTTCACCTTTTTAATGGGCTGATCCAATGTTTGGCCCGCTCCTCCTTGCCGGGTCAAGAGCACTTAAGATGACTAGGGCCTGCCCACCCCGTATCTAGTCACTGCCCACTGGGCTTTGCACAATTGTGGCCTGCTGCCCCCTCCAGCAAGTCGAACAGGTTGCCAAGCCAACCCGCGCCCAAGGGCGAGCCCGCATTTGCCACATAGATCCCCATGCCAACCCCCTCCTCCAATCTAGCTGTTGATCCATGGAGAGATCTCCTCCATGTAATCTTGGTTGGATAATGCTAGATGTTGGATCCTAGCCTAGTTCAACTTCACCCGAGTCAATCATGTCACCTTGCTTTCCAAGTCCACTTGGTCTGGGTTCCAACTCGGCCAACTGAGTCGACTTAGCTTTCATCTTTCCCTTTTAGCCTGATACCTTCGACCCATGCAACCATTGCCAAATTGCCACCAGCCAAGGCCCTAAGTACTGTCCACCAGCATCACCGACCCCCTCCTCGCCTTTAGCTCAGACCACATTGTCTGCTCGAAGCCCGTCAGAGTTCTCCCATCATCCTTCCCTTCCAGACACAGCTCCCTCGAGGTGTGGAATTGCATGCACCAGAAATAGACACCTCCAAGGTTCTTATAAACGAACCTCCATCAATAGCTGCCCTTTGGACCATTGATCAACACTCTGGTCTTAGTGGCCAGGAGAGGTCTATCTTCAAACAAATATAGGTGAAGCCGATCCATTTGCGCTCCGCCGTGTAGTCGTTCACCACCACTAGCCCACCAGCTAGCCTGGCAATGCTCTAAAGTATCGCTAACCTACAAAGCTCCACCAAAAGCCATGAAAATTGCATCCACACCAAGGCCAACTAGATGGCTTCGGTCATGGGTAGAAGTGTGGCTGCTATGGTTCCAATACTGGTGCCTAACCAGCGACCACCCAAGGCCGATCCAAAATCAACTCCTACTCCCCTGCCTCCTAGAACTAGAACATAAGGTGTCCTTACCATAGATTGAAGGCCACTACCGCCCCCTTCAATTTGACATGTTGCCGAAACTCACGTGCCACTGCCTCCATGGAAACCTTTCGACCCAGGTTTCTAGCAATCATCACCTTGACCACCTAGCCTTGGAACTCCAACATGATCTCCTCCTCTGGGAGCTCCACCATCTCTGAAAATCGACAAACCAGCTCCGCTACATCTTTCGATGATAGCTCTGGTGAAATGCGTATCGAGCATCCCAAAATAGCCCTCTTCCAATTCGAGATCGGCCACTCTATCTTCTGCAAGGTCCCTGCCTAAGTCCCGATGGAACTCACCATCCCCATTAGCATGGTTGACTGCAGCAACTTGAAATCACCGGTGATCATGCAAAGAAGACATATAGCACTAATCTCAAAGCATCTCAATGGAAAAGCTCAAATAATTACTATTTAAAACTTCTCATTCTTTGAAACCTAATTGTGGGTGTTAATACAAATTTTCTGGATTTTTTTAAAAAAATTATTAATTTTCTAATTCCATTTCCCAGAAAAAAATTCTTCTAAAGTAGATAGGGTTGTTTGGAACCAGACAGGTAAACTTTAGCATCATTCTTTTTTTTTTGTGGTAAACACTTTAGCATCATTCTTTGATTAATGGTCTGGATTTGTATTTGTATGTTGGTCTATCATCTATCATGACATGCGATATCCGAGTTGATGTCCAATCGTAACTGAACCTTCTGTAAGGTAATGAATGCAGGGATGTTACCACCAGCGCAATGCTCTTTATAGGCATTCATTTTGGGCCGAACCAGCTCATATCTTGCTCAACCTAGCCCATATCATATATAGGCTCGGCTAGTGTTTCTATGGGGTAGGTAGATTTGGGTAGACATTTGTAGCCCAATTATAAATTAGCTTGAGCTTCGGCCGATAACTGCGTTAGCAATCGGATTGGATGAGGTATATATGGATTGGATCAAAAAAACCTTAACTCGAATCCAATCTATTTTTTAAATAATTTATAATTTTAAATATGAACATGATATATTTAATAAGTTAACCTTATCTTACTGGTTTAACCCATTTATTAAACTAGCAACTTGCTAACCCAACCCTCCAAACTTATTTAATTTATTTAATAAATAAATAACTTGCTTATTAAGCTTAATCTGATCTAACCTGTTTAATAAATAAATAAATCAGGTTAAATAGGTTACCTAACCCGATTTGATCCAACTTGATCTAAAAATTAAACGAATTAAACAGGCCAGATATAAAAAAAATTGAACATGACCTATATATTAAATATATTAATTGGGTCAATATGTTTATAATGCAAACTCATTTATCTTAAATCTAAATATGTTTATGACGGTTTGAACACGGGTCAAATTGATGGATCGGATCATATTTTGGTATCTCTAGATAATGATCATGGTTCAGCTCAGCTCCATTTAAACTCTATGGTTGTATTTGGTGTATTACCAAGTAATTTTGAAAGGTAATATAGATTGCCACTAATATGGATTGTTAGCAATATAGATTACAGGTAATTCGGATTATTATGTTTGGTATATATAGGTAATGTTGCATAAGATAAAATTAAAATTTTAAAATTTTCTTAAATTAAATTTATATTTTATTTATAAAAATATAATTTTTAATATTGTATATCATAAAATATATTATATATATTATATTTTATATTAAAATTAAAAAAATAAAAATTTATTTTTTATACTAAATAAATTTAATATAAAAAATTTGTAGATTAAATAGTAATATATTTTATATATTATTTAAATATATTTAATAATATATTAAATTTATATATCACATTATTAAATTTAATATAATATATTTATATTACATATAAATATATTTAATATAAATATACTACATTATATTTAATATTTTATAATATTACACCAAATATAATATAATATATTCTATAATTTAATATTTTATAATATTACAAAATAAAATATACTAATATAATATAGTATAATATTATATTATATACTATAATAATATTATTGTATTATATTATTATTATATTATTATAATAATATAATATAATATAATATAAGAGGATTAGAGAATCGGAGGATAATATTATTTAAAAGATTATATGAAAGGTGATAATATGGATTACCATCCCTTTCAAAGGTAATCCAGATTATCTCTTGAAAGGTAAACCAAATTAAATTACTTGACAAGATAGATTGCTATCCATAAAAATATATCAAACACAGTAATATAGTGAGCCATATTAAATTATCAATAATTTAGATAGATTACCGGCTACCAAATACAATCTATACCGTATGTAACATATATATTATATATATATATTGTTTACAATTATAAAAAATATATTAATAAATATTGCCCGTGAAGTATAGCTTCGATTAAGTTTTGTATATAAATTAGTGATTCGTATCTAGAAATATAAATTAATTGAACGGGCGATATGAGAAGTTTTTTTTTTTTTTTTGAAATTTTGATTTTTTTTTTTTTTTTTGCTGGAAGAAATTTTGATTTGTTACCAAAAATAGAAGCCTTAGTTGTTGAATTTCATTTTATAAATTTAAAATTAATTTGAACTGCCTCCATAGGTGACCCGAGTAGCCTAATCGAGCCAACATCGGCCAGTCCTATTTCAACTTGAGAGGTTGCCCACGGCTTCTTGGGTGAACCTGGGACCACAAATGTTGGGTAAAGTACGGGCTGGGCTAACTGGGCCTGGAATTTTAGTAGTTCGGGCTAAGATCGACCGACACCATCTATAGGCCGGACCAACCTTCTGATCACACCGCTGGAACCGGGAACCGGATTTATCCATGTCCCATAAATACAGTTAAGATCCGTGAGCAGTTACAGTAGACTCCGACCGGAATCCAATCAGCAGATCCGGGGGACCCCGCAGAACCCTCCCCACTGCCGTCCCATGGAAATTCCCGCACGCTTGCGGTATCAACACCGGTGGATACAAACCATTCAACGGTCATGATGTCTTTAAACTTCTGAGGAGATGAACGTTCCTGGAAGTGCATAGTTCTCCAGCTAGCTTTACCGGATTACTTTTCCGCGTCCCGACGTGTACGCTTATCTTTCCATGGTCCAAAGTGCACTTTCTATATAGAAAAAATAACCAGGCATACCATTAAATATTATTAAATTCGATCCAGACAAGATACCGGATCAACCACCGGGTTAATAATTGAACCGGCAGATCAATACATAAAAAATAATAATAATATTCATTGATTTTTTTATATTAAGTAATACAATGATAACCTGATATTACAAATAATTAAACATAGATCAATTTTTCAATTATTATTTAATTATTATAAATTAATATAATAAAAAATTATAAATATGGTATATGAATCATATTTTTATTATTATTTATTTATTATAAATTATTTTTTTATTTTCTTCTATTCGGCGACTATTTTCTTTCTCACTTCTCATCCAGTACCCAATTCCCTACCTAACTGGTTTCGAACTTCTCAAATCTGGGATCTTAGTTGCTCCGGTCATCCGTTGATAGTCGGTACTTGGCAGTCGGGGTTCGTTCTAGGATCAGGAGCTCAAATGGCCAAGCCCCAAGGTATGGTTCTAATTTCTCTGAAATTTTTTTTTTTTTGATCAAAAATAGGGGAAGGTCAGAAGGGGGCGAGCCGCGAGAGGGAGGCCGAGAGGGAATGGGGGAGGTGGGAGAGGATGGGATAGAGGAGCCGAGTCTGCCGACGGAAACAAACAAAAAAACTTACCTAAACGACGAACCAGAGGAAACGAGGAAGAAGAACGGTGAAGCTGTGGAGTTGCCGTTGCTGCCGCCTGCCACCACTGTTAGCATCGTGCCTGTCAGCTGCCGCCTGATCATCGGTCCGACTCCGAGAGAAAGAGACAACCGAAAGGGGATTAGGGCCAGGGAAGCTAGAAACCTAGAACGGCGGGAGGAAATTCAAGAAGGAAAGATCAGGACTTTGGGTTGGTTTGGATTTTGGACTCTTTGAAGAGTTTTTGATTTTCCGGTCATCTTCCCTTCATCGGGTTTTTGTTGGATTTTGTCCGGGTGCACCGGTCCGCGATTGAATCGGCCAAGTCATCTATTTTTTACTGATTTATAGGTATAGATAGGTTAATTCTGTACCCGAACTAGTTTCTTATCCAGGTCACCAGGTTCCTGATCTGATTGATTGGGCAGGATTGGGCCGGGCCGAGCTGGATTTGATAACACATTTTTACACTCAAACCTATCATCGTGATCTTGGTGATCTTCTCGTTATTTTTAAAATAATGTGAGGGTAATTCGGTAATAGAATAAGAGCGCACATTGGTTGACGCCGGGCATTAGGGACGACTCACCACGGCTGTTGTTTACAACTGTCCAAACGTCCATCTAGAAGGATGTTAACCGGACGTTATCGAAGCTAGAGGCTCGGACGCTCCGAGCCTGGGAAGGACGTTGCCCGAGCTTAGATAAGACGGAGCACTGCTTTCTTCCTCCCTTCTTCCGGACTGCGAAGGCGAAGACGCGGCTTTGAGACTTCCATTCCAAGGTACGTCGATTCTCGTTTCCCCTCTTTTATCCTTCTAAAGATTGTATTTTTCTCAGGCGATCGCATGGATTCTAGAGAAGAAGCCCTTCGATTTGGTCGTGGTTTTGTTACCGATCGACCATTTTAGGGTCTGATTTGTGCCATTAGATTTTTCTAGGGTTTTATCACGTTTACATGAAAACGTTTTCGCGTTTTTTTCTCTGTTTATTTGAATTTTTAGAAATTTGATTCGAAGTTGGATTTTTTTTTCCCCCTTGGAAGAGCTTGCGGTTAAGTGTTTTTCATTAGGTTTTTTTTTTTTTTTTTACCTGCTTTTGTTTGACGCCGATGATTTTTTTTCTCTTCTGTTTCCTCTGGAAAAAAGGATTTTAGCTTTCTCTGGAAGTCGAATACTTTACCTAAGTTGTGGCCTTTTCCGCATGCAGGAAGGTGAATATTAGGTTATTGATACCTAGGTTGGTGATTTCGAGCTCCAAGAAGGAATCTTCGGGGTGAAGCAATAGAAAAGAGGGAGTTTTATTGTGAGTTTCTCTGGGCTTGCATAACACAAGGTTTATTTTGGTAATGGAGGACCATCTCGTGTTGTATGTTGACCGTCTCGTAACGTCACAACCCATTGAAACAAAAAATGAAAAGGAGGATTCGAGTTCCTCAGAAGATGCTGCACATGGTCCCTCCATTCCTTCGCCTTTGCGGGTTGATTCTATGAAGGTTAAGGGGGAGGAGGAGGAGGAACGAATAGATGATGACGAGGAGGAGCCTCTTATTCGGATGGTGGAGTGTCGTATTTGCCAAGAGGAGGATCACATTAAAAATCTGGAGACCCCTTGTGCATGCAATGGCAGTGTGAAGGTCTTTATCCATGAAACCATTTCATCTTGTTAGTTTAGGTTACCAAGTTCTTGTGGATAAAGGTAGATGATGGCAAATGATTATGTGTTTTCACTGAAAAATCATGTTTTTCTTAGATAAACGATATGCATGTTATGCTTGGTGTTGATGGTCATATGCAGATTATTGTGATACAAATATTTTAAGTGTGTGTTGCATTCTTCTGTTTAGTCTGGTGATGGTAGGTGAATTACTATAGCAGCATTAAATTAATGGGGCCAAGGATCACCCTTACAATGTGCTTCTTTTTGTTTAAGATTTGCTGCTGAATTCCCACTTATAATGTACGAGTTCCTTTCTCTTCTTCACCCTCGTTGTTTCTTGTGTGGAGAAGTTGGATTAAGGCCTTTGATTGAGGGAGGATGTTTTGCCATTTCTAGGTCTTGTCATGACATGTTATATATTTAGATTTGCCATGCTTTTTTCTTGGTGTTGGATTTTCTAGAATGTACTTGCACATTTTCCACTCTATAGCATGACCTTCAACATTTTTGGTCGTCAAGAATGTCCAGTCAATTACTATTGTTGTTTAAGTATATGGTACTCTTCTTATGACCTATTAGTTGTTTTAATTTATTTGTATGATGAATATTGTAATTCAATATCCACTGCAGCATTTGAATAGTGTGTTCACTGTGTTGCTTTTGAATTAAATGTTCTTAGGTTGTCCTTGATAGGTTCCTCTTGTTTCCTATGTTTTGTATAAATGCTCACTAGTTTTCCCTTGGTTATCAAAGATGACCATGCATGGTGTCGCAATAACATCAGTGGTGCCATATAGTGTACTTTATCCCTATATATGACTTTTGCTGATGTTTGCCTGCTCTACATCCTTTGTCCTGTTTTAATGTATGATTAGAATGTTGTGCATTGTGAAGGATTCATGAAGGAAATTTGATACGACAGATGTTAGAAATCAAGGAACTAAGAAAACTTGGCACCTTCATCTTGGCTGAGATGTTGGTTTATTTGCTATCACTAACCCACTGGTGATATATGTTTAGATTCTTGCCTTTTTATTTTATTCAATGCAAACTGATATATCCTGAGATATCAGCCAATAAGATATCAATATGTCATGCGAGATTTTTATCTCTATTTTATTACCTTTAATAGATTTTTAATAATTAACATCTAAATAAAGGGTGCTGTTTACATCTGCTGCAAGATGGAAACATGGTTTCCGCTAGGGGCCCATCTCTCAAGAGTGTCATTTTGGTCTTCTGCAAAGTGGAACTTAGTTTCTGCTAGAGGCCTGCCTGAAATAACATGGCTGACTTTCAGATTCATGTTTGCATGTTCTCAGAAGAGCTGAAATTTACCTGCTTGCCATGTGATTCTCAAAAGATTCCATGTATTTCTGGTGGTCCCCTAGCAGAAACTGAATTTGCTTCACAGCAGATCCAAACCAAACCCCTAAATTAATATCTTGAAGTTTTAGCTAATCTTGATTTCACTAAGTTGGCTAAATGTTATATTTTGGTCCTTCAATATAACTAAGATTTCACAAATATCTCATGTCTTCCCATGTTTTCCACATGTACCATATTGGCTGAGATAAATTGAGATCCTGGTTCTTCCCAATGTGGATCACTCTCCAAGATGACCTAAACCTAATGTTTTAAAGCTCGTGTCTGATTTTGGTTTCAGTCTTCCTGAGCAGTTCTGTTGTGTGTGTAGTTTTGCTGTGAGTGTCGATCAAAGATTTAAAAAAAAGAAAATTAAGGAAAAAAGAAAGAAACCATGGCAACTTATTTCACATCATTGTGTTAGTGCTATGAGTTATTTTAGATCATAAATTATGTAGTTTGGATAGTTTGAAGCAGAAATTTAACCATATGCATTAACTAAAAGATATCTTATTTCTCCAAATAGTTGCATTGCTATCTTTACAAGTTGCAATATTCTTCAAATTTAATATGCACATGCATCTTTGTAGTTGACATCTTACAATGCTGTTTCACTAAACAGACTACTTCCGAACAATCCTAACTTATACAAATCTGACATAAACATGCTGATAGCTGATGCCTTAAGGAGGTATGGCTGCTCATATAAACATGCTGATAGCTGATGCCTTAAGGAGGTATGGCTGCTCACATAAACATGCTGATAGCTGATGCCTTAAGAAGGTATGCCTTAAGGATGTATTTCCTTAGTGCCATATTAACGTCTAGGAAGACTTGTTACCCACTGAGCCGAAAATTCTCGCTACTTGAAATTGAGTTGAGCAATGACTTCTGCTTGTGATTTCAGAATTAAAATAATCTTTGGCTTAAGTTATTTGAATTGTAAATATTTGAAAAAATGATTTCATGATCATTTGTTTTATACTTTTGGCTATCTCTTTGTTGGACCAAATACCGGACTTGGAATTTCTTCCATGTATAGTGTATTTTTCTGTAGAATTTTGCTTTTCTGTAGTAGATATCTTTTATGTTCTGGAAATTTTGCTTTTGCTAGGATTCCCGTGGACTTAAAATCTACTGCTCACCATCTCTTATCTTTTTTAAGTCTCATTTTTTTTTTCAGTTGTGTAGAATTTGAACTGTATTTATGATTTCCCTCCAATGTCATTGATGGACTTGGCAAGACAACTTTTTTCAGATGTTCTTTTCTTTATGGTATATATGACGTGGATGTTGAATCTTACTTTTACGATTTTGTCATATACAGTATGCTCATAGGGCATGTGTGCAGCGCTGGTGCAATGAGAAAGGAGATGTTACCTGTGAGATCTGCCATGAGGTATCTGACTGTAGTTTCTGAACATCCAACTCTAATTTGTGTGCTATGATTATATCTATGAATGTTAAAAGAACATGAGTGTGTGTCTCGCTCGCTCAACCAGTTATTTGATGCCTGAATTATTAATTTGGCTTACTCACATGATTGATAGATAGATATTGCATGTCCTCATGCCTAATTACTTTTAAGGAATGCTCAACCAGTTATTTGATGCCTGAATTATTAATTTGGTGTCTCCATAGCATCTCTCTTTATCACACAATTTGAATGCATTATGCAGTAACATTTTCTGTACGACAATATTCATTCATATTATATTTGACTGCATATTTCAAATGACATGGTATTTACTATTTTGACTTTTGACTTGTATAAGCTCGTGTACATACCATGATAAAATTCGTGATATGAATTATTAAATAATTGCTGATCATGGATTATTCTTTTGATGCAGCAATACAAGCCTGGATACACCGCACCTCCCCTGGTTGACCCTGATGAGACTGCTATTGACATTAGGCAAGCTAACTCCATGTGTATCATTGACCCCTCAAATGTCGACTGTGAATTATTTAACATTTTTAAATCAAGCATGTCTTCTCTTGCTGTATCATGTTGATTATAGATCAGTACCATATGTATCTAAATTTCAATTATCATGTGCGAAATGTTTTATTCTGATGATACTTTTTGCTGGAATTGTAGTGGAGATTGGACCATCACTGGTGCCCCATTGGATTTGCATGACCATCGGGTCCTTGCGATGGCAGCAGCACAGCGCCACTTCCTTGAAGCCGAGTATGATGACTATGCTGATACAAATGCTAGTGGTGCTGCATTTTGCCGCTCTGCTGCTCTAATTGTATGCCCTTAACAACAGTCCACAAGATGCTTTTCTTTTGTTTCAAGATACGGATTTTAGGTTTTGATTCATCCATACTCATTAATTTGTTATTTCTAAATGTAAAGGTTTTTAGGTTTTGATTCGTCCATACTCATTAATTTGTTATTTCTTAATGTAAACACAAATTATATGGAAATATGAACTTGCTTCTTTAAAGAAGCTCTTTCAAATTTAAAAGCTTGGTTGGAAACTAGTCCTCGGATTCTATTAATTTGTACTTTCGCTTGTCTCTATTTTATGAATTAAAGGCAAACAGAACTTTTTCTCATGGTTATAATGAAGATTTTGTTTTTTAATTGACCATGCAGCTTTTTGTCTTGTTCTGAATTTTATGTCTGTTTTTTCCTTGGTTGGGGAGGTGGGGGTGAGGGGCGGAGTTGGATCCATGGATCCATGTTACTGGCTTCCAACAAAACCGCAAGTATTTATTGTTTTTTACTTTTTTTTGCTTTCATGTTAAATTCAATACTCCCTTTTGTTTTAAATTCAAAACTCCCTTTTGTTCAAATTTATTGTCCCAGCTGGAACTTGTTATTCCAGATTCTTCTCTTTTACTTTATTTTTAATTAGTAAAGAATGAAGCCCCAGAAAACAAAAGAATGGAGAGCATTTACTAAGTTCAAACTGTGAGAAGAACTACGCATTTCGAAGCTAGACATCTGATTTTATCAGTGGATATTTGCAATGTATGCATATACACATTACACATTTTGTTAGGTGGCTTGCCCCATACTTGTCTTATTGTTTCTTCTGGGTATCTTCTTTTAAGAAATATCATTCTTGTGAAACATATTGAATATCATTTATGTCTTTCAGACTAATCATTGTTTTTTTTTTTTTTTTGCAGTTAATGGCTCTTCTGCTGTTGAGGCATGCACTGACCATTACCAATGGTGATGAAGATGATGATGGTTCCGCAATTTTTTCAGTAAGTTAAAATTTGAAGTGCACTTGTTTGTGATCTTGGTTTTGCAATTTCCTTCTCTCCAGGTATTATAATATTTTACTCAAATATTTAACAGCTTTTTCTACTGCGGGCTGCTGGATTTCTATTACCATGTTACATCATGGCTTGGGCCATAAGTATCTTACAGCGTAGGAGGCAAAGACAGGTTAGTGTAATCCCAGAGACAACAAAATTGTCATCTTGATTATAGCTCACCATTTCTCCCTCTTTTGTCTATATGTTGAAACTTCTTTGTAATAGCCTGTTTGGATGTCAGTAACCAAAGTTTGATTTTGTTTGCAATATATCCTCCTTTGACTTTCCCTCTTTTTTGTTGTTTCATCGTTCATTTTATCTTTTTCTCTTGCTGCTGCCTTAGTTTAATGAAATATATCAGTACTTGCATATATGTGCCGAGGATGAGTTATGTGTTGTTTTTGAAGGTTCTTGAAGAATTAAAACGTATAATGTGTGGAGGAAAAAGTGGGTCTCTGCTATTGTATCTTTAGTTAAGGTGCTTTTGTGTAGATCCTCTCTCTCTCTCTCTCTCTCTCTCTCTATTCTCTATTGCGTGAGTGTGTTCCCCCACCTTCTCTTGGGTTCTTTGCATAACTTAGACTTGAAATGACCATCATGAGAATTACCCAGACTTCCCATTAATCCTTTCTTACAGTTCGCTACTATTTGATAGCTGTAGCTTTAATCATGGCCATAAATTGTTCCTCTCCTGTTGGTTGTGAGTCAAATTCTTTTCAAGCCTTGAACACAAGAACTTGAAAGGAAGTACAACAAAATCTATCACCTTTACTGCTTTGCTTCTGGTGGTCGGTCACCTTTTTACTGGTGGCATTATGAACTGCTGGCAGTGTATATGTATTGGCCCAATATCCTAGAGGAACAGCGGACGATATCATAACTCATTTTCTATAAATTATGCAAGGAATTGTAACTCTGAGCTCAGCAGGAAAACAAAACTGAAGTTCTTGTATTTGATTTTCCTCTTTCTACCATAAAAGTGATGACACATTATTATGTGAATGATGCATGTCTTAGAGAAAGCATATTTTATTGCATCTCCACCTGGACCATGCTAGACCTTGTTGCATATAATTTGGGTTGTCTTTGAGGCCTAGGATTGACTCAAAATGAAAAGGTTTAGACTTGAGACCATGGACTTTAAACAGTTTTGTTATTATCAGATCCAAACTTTTGCGCGGCAATGCACCTAAACACATGCACACACAAAACAAAACAAAAAAAGTATCAGGGAGCAAATTGGGCAAAGGTCTGTTTGGGCCCTTATTGCATCTGTACTGGGTCATTAAGTTATCACATGGGTTTTTTCCCTCGTATGTTCATTAGAAAACATTGTTCAGCAGCTTGAGTTTTATATCATCTGCTGAAGGTTTGTTTGAATTCTCTTTCAATGGGTCTTGTGATTGTGTGATAGTTCGCATGGTTAAATACCACTGATGACCAATTCGGATTCATAGTTTGTCAGAAAGATTTTCTTTGCAACGACAGTCGACCCATTTAAAAATGATGTTTGTAACGACAGTCAACTGTCATGCTCACCCCGTTGTCTTTCAAGATGGAGATTATTATCTGCTACTTTAATATAATATCCATACTTGAAAAATGATGTTCGGGGAAGAGGCTTGTAGCTGTCTGAGTTGGTAAAATCTCTTGTTTTGATACATGAGACCTGGTTCAATCACACCCGCCCATGGTTTTCAGCCAGGCTTTCACTATCCTAGTTCTCGAAAGAGAGACAATGTCAGGGGAGGACCCGATGATACTTTCTTTTATATTCATACATTTAAATCTTATGATATGCTGTAAACTGATTTTATACATTAATTATGAGGAAATTTGTTTTGTTTTAATTGGGTGAATATTGTTTTAATTGTTATTCACAAATACGAGTCTGTCCTCTTTTCTTACTGTTTGGAAGTTGAATCCGACTTAAGTTGCCATCTTCAATTTATCAGGAAGAAGCTGCCTTAGCAGCAACTGAGGTGGCATTCATACTGCGGTCAGGGCAAGCTAGGGGTGTGCAGTTCACCATATCACCTGACTCACCAACCACTCCCCAACAGGAGCCACGCCAATAAGGGTTGCCAACTTTCCTTGCCATACGAGCTGGGGTAAAGCTTCGAGACGGGTTGCAGCGGCAGTGAATGCTCACCCCCAGTGTTCTGAAAAGAAACAAATATCTTTTTCCTCTGTTATTTATGAATCTCAATTTTCACCTCTTAGATTTTGATGCTTTAAAAAATTTTCTGTAAATATTTCAAATATCATGAGTTTGTTTTGAGATTTCAGATGTTAATAAAGACTAAAAAAGAGGGAAAGGGCATGTAGATGTTTAGATTTCTCTTGAAGATTAAACAATACATCAAATTATGTTGTCAGACGAAACTTGGATTGTAAAATTTGTATTGCAGGTTTGGTTCTTCCATATGACTAATTACCAAGAGCTCTTATGTGGTATGGGAGTGAAACATGCTCAAATATTTTAATCTACTCTACAGCATCAAATGCTGGTCATGGGAAATGCCAGGTGTGGAAATACAATTCATTCTGAACATGGCCAGAATTTTTATTTAATTCCAGGTGTCCAATTTCTTAAACTTTTCGCCTGTCCAGCTGATACAAGCAGTAAGAGCAGGTTCATGTGCGAAAAGGTGGCAACGGCCATGCTTCCACCTCTTCTCCCTGGTGTCAATCATTTCCTATTCACTGACCAGGAGATAAAAGCCATCAGGGGTCATCTATTGGATTGGAAACCGAACAGGATATATGACTACATCATTCAATTAACTTAGTCGACTATCTGGTAGTTCGTATTAATTAAGAATAATCAAATTCTATTCAAAAAATAAGTTAACAAGAATCTAACGTCTTCTTATCCGACTTTATAAGAGTTATTCACCAGTGAACTCTAAACAGGAGTCATAAGTGAAGCATTTAAAGAAAGTGATTCTGTAACTAAGCAATCGTGATGATCATGCCTGACCAATATGTCAAGAACTGAAATACGAGCAAATATGCTGTATTCTTATGACTATCATTTGTAACCGAAATATTTGAGTAATCTCAGTTCAAGATAATCTACTGAGAGTCACTGTTCCCCAAGAAAAGCCACTGTCATCATTCTGCCTCCCATGGCAGCCAAAAAAATGTTTGTGCACCTGGCGTACATTTTTGATGGTCGAGCTGAATATGAGATATTTCTTTCACTTTTATTTCTCAACAAGAGTCTGTGCTTTTAAAGAAAATCTAAAGCATCTGTACTGGGGTTTCAAGTAATTTGCAAACATTGTCAAAGTCAAAACTTTGTTTTTGTCCACCATCTAGAGCCTCTACAAACCTAAAAATACAAACAAGGACCTAGATCGTTGCCCAGGTTTGACAATGTATTCAGTTTGCATACACTAGTTGAATTCCTTGTCTGGACTGAGTGGTGCTTCAGTTATAATCAATGGACAACTCTGGATCTTCTCCTTCATGGCCTTGCCAAGAACCCCCATCCCTCAGTCTACCACTCTTAAGATGGCGTAGCTCACTGTCATCATGCTGCACCCTTCCACTTATTTCTAGGCATAAGCCATTGGCTAATCTCTTACTTTCTTTTCCTTTAACAGTTTTTTTAGCCGGTCCTGTCTCAACAAACATGGGCTGTACTCTAACAGTAGGATTAGGCTTTATGCGATTTATGTCTCTTTCTTCAGGTGGTCTTAATATCCTGTACTCTGATTCCAGCTCTGAGGCATCATCCTTGTTCATTATTACCTGCAATAATAAATGGTTCCTCCATTACAAATATGGAATTACAGACAAGAAAGTACTCAATAATGCTCAATGATGCATATATTCATGCAAATACTACAATATTACATCCGGCATATGTAGCAATTGAATGAAAAAAACGAGTGAGATCTAAGGGAAGCATATGATTGTGAACAAGTGTACACATGCATTAAACTCCAATCAGAGATTCTTGCATAAACGCTCCTAAACATTTTCTTTTTTTACATATTTATACTTAAGAATGAATGTTGACAATCCATATATACCCCTCAAAAAAAATCAAATTTTAACATGTAGACCCTTTATGTCATGTTGCATTAGCTTTTACCACTCCAGACTTAATATGGTTAGGTTGAAAAGTAATCAACTCAGCGATTGACCATCTTGCCCTTTATTACATCTCACTTTCAAAAGTTTTGAGCAAAATACTTGAAGTTTCACGCCAATGATACTCATATATTTTACATTAACAGATAAACAAAGCAATTATGCACCATCTAAAAAGTTAATATGCAAAAGCTTATCAGAGGGATGAAAAAGTACCATATGTTGCCTAATAGTAAAGTATGCAAATTTCAGAATTTTTGAAGGGATATATTACACACATACACACGCGAGCACAGTTATAATACACAAGTTCTAAAAACAGGACTTTACACCCACTGAAAAATCCAATGTTGGATGCTAAAAGATGCAAATCTCAACCATTGGACATGATCTGCAAGGCCTAAAATGCCTATGTACAAAAAATCACTGGGATGGAGCTTCTTGCCAATGCATCAATACTCACTAAATATAGTTTTAGTGGTACTAGATACGTTTTGTTGATTTTGAAGTGACTTGATGCACAGGCGAGAAGCCTCTATAACCTGTGATTTTTTATTTTTTATTTTTATACATTAGCATTTTAGGCTTTATGAATGAAATCAAAGGTTTAAATTTGCATCTTTCAACATGCAATATTGAATTTTTTTTCACTGGATGTATTATTCTCTCCTTACAACCAATGTATTACAACCACACCCTTCAAACACAAAATTCACTTTTGGAGGGGTGAACAAGCAAATAAGAACTTTTTGAAAGGTAACCAAGAAAAACCTTTAATACTTATACAAGGAATGACTCCTATAAAAAGCCATTCTACGCCCTAAAATGGCATAAGGATTTTTTGGTGAATAGTCTCATCTTTCCCCCCCACCCCCCACAAAGTGCCATTATAAGCACACATTCTTCTGCAGGCCCATAGCCTAGTACCAACCTGACGCATTTCCATTTTCATACTTACACTAGCCCTCCTTCACTTGATAAAAATCTATATGAGTAATGAATCTACAGGGTCTACACAACCACAGGAAAAAATGTTAGAAGCTTTCTAGCTACAGATGATACGTTTCCTGTTTCCTGATCCACAGCTTATGTATTTTGATTTGGCCTATTGTTTACCAGAAGACATATTTCTAGTTATTAAAGGGAATTCATCAGGACAAGCAGAACCGATGAAGAAAACAGGTAACACTTAAGCATTAAGAGCATGAAGACCTACAAATTCAAAAGCATGCCAAGGACCTAACAAAAAGATACTCATGATTGATCACAGTTTTGACATTTGGAAGATTAGAAATATTGACTGAATATGGGCCTTAAATTCTAACCTTGCGGCCAACCAAATCAAACATGACAATCACTTTTCCTCTCCTAGCTTCAGCAGCTTCTTCAATTTCCTTTTGTTTCTTCTTTAAAAGCTCCTTCTCCTGAAAGGCAAACAATTTCATGAAGATCAAACCATTTACGAATAATCAAGGCATCTTGCAAGAAATAGTCACTGATGCAAAAAGAATAAAACAATATGTGCTACTGCTGAATTTTCAGGAATCGACGAGAAGATAGGGTTTGTACTGTTTTTAGAATTTCGTGTGCTAATGGTTTACTAAAGACTATGGCACTTCCTTACAAGCAAGCAATGTGCACAGACATAAATAAATGAAGTGCATCTAACCCAACTGCTTCAAGCTAGCAAGCATCATGCAGAAAAACGTATATGACATGCACAAGGGGACGCATATACTTGTTCTCCTTGAGAAAAGCTCACAAAAGAAGAATACAAAAGAATAGGCAGGATAATGTTTAATATTGTTAGAATTTTAATGAAAGGAAATCATTTTGACCAAACCAGCCACTTCAGGACCATTTGAGAAATTCTGACCAAGGACACATGGTTTGCTGCAACAGGGAAGAAGTAGAAGGAATTCAGATCATGCAACTTCCACGTGTTTGGTTTGGCAGTAGGAGTCCCGACAGCATCCGGTTCATGCCTTTAAGTTCCCAAAAAATTGCTGAAGCAACTTGGGCTGTGGCAGTCTGAAGTCTATCCAGGCAACTTACATCCTTCACTTCTGACCACTTATGGTGAACCCCAAATGCACCCTTATCTAATCCAGCTTTTAGCATTTATCTCATATATGATGCAATTTTAGAGCAGTTACAAGTGAGTCCTAATAGAAAAGTAAGATAGCATAAAGAAATTATTGTTCTGTAAATCTATATTATTAACAGCATAACTTTATCATGCACCGGAAGTGAATACTCGCATGATGTAAATCTTTTCTTCCCAGCTGGAAGGATATCACCTATGACTTAGGACTCGTTTGGTTGATGGGAATAGGAGGGGTGAAGCCATGGTCAACAGGAAAATAAAGGGACCTGTCTTGTTTGGTTGGAGTTTTCAAAAAAGAGAGATTTGAAAGTAGCATTCCCATAGAAATAAACATCCCATGTTTCATGGAAAAGAAAAACCCAAATTGGACATGGGTTTTTGGCTTTTCTATTGAAAGGGAATTGGGTTCCCTTTTTTTTCTCCAAGGGTACCCTCAAAGCAATGAATAGAATGGGATAAGGTTTTTTTTCTTTTATTAAAGATATAATAGGTATTTTACATAGCTTTCCTAGAAAAGTAGATGCCCAACCAAACATAAGGCACTCTAGAATGTGTCACTTTCCTATGATCAATCAAACATACCAAAACTACCTTTCCAGGCATCATATTCCCAAGAATCAACTTTCTAGGAAAAACATGTGAATAAGAAAATTTTCTTCCCGCAAACCGAACGAGTCAATGGGCAAAGGCTTAAAGTGATTGTGAAGAAAAACTAATTAAAATCCTAGGAGTTGCATGGGCTGTTTGGCCTAAGCTGGGTAGCTATGGAACAACCTAAGCCTAGGCAGCCAATAATGGAAAAGAGTTTCCATTCGATGGTTGTGAAAGCAGCCATTTTATGTAGGCAGCCAAGATAATGCATACTGTATATGCAGTATGTGTGTTTCAATAGTTGCACATGTAGATAGAGTTTCAGAGATATTTAAAAATGAATTAACATTCATAAAAGTGGATAAACATGAGTAAAATTTTAGCAAAATAAAAATTAACCACATGCTCATATTTATTCAAGAGCTATATTAGTATAGTATGTCTAATGCCTTGGTGTCCAATTTCTAATTCCTTGACACAAGGCAACAATCAAATTACATTTGACTTCAAACTTGGATATAAATCTATCATACTTCAGCCAGTTTATGGGATACTCCTACAACAACCGTAAATGATAGCTATAACTAATAAGCTGCAATTAATTTGGATTACCTTTTTGAGTCCTCCACAGCCTGAAAAGACTATTTACTAGACCAAGCAAAGCCTACCCATATCCTTAAGTCAACCTCCATATGCATTTCCAGCATTTCCTCACATTTGATCTACCAAACCAGTGCAGTCACACCAATTACTAAGGCTCCCAATTTTCCAAATGTGCATGGTGACAATATCACAACAGATTCCTCCGTCAGTATTGATCTTTTATTGATACTCATCTTCTTCTGGTAAACAATTAAACTTTTATTTGGAAGAGGTGCAATCATTTATAGCTTAAACACCTTTAGTTTAACGGATTCAAATAAACATTTTTTTAAAATGAACCTTCTATCACAGTTCATAACGAAGTCCATGCACTGTGCACATGCTAGCAGAAGTGTTAGTTAAATGGTAGAGTTAAGCCAGATGATGTCACCCATTATGCCAGTATGAATCTCAAAGATCAAATATGAAGTATAAGCATCAGTCCGTATTCCAAACAAGGGACAAAGGGACACATGGTCCAAAAAATGAGTACCTCTGCAGAAAGCCAGCTATTTCCTTCAATCTCGTAATAGTCACTCTGGTCATCGATAACTTTAGTCCGTGCAGCAGAGTTTCGATCATATTCTACAAGCCTCTTTGCATATGCTTCAGCTGCAGCTTCCGCTTCAGAAAGAGGAACTGCTAGGTCACTTAGACCAGCATATGTACTGCCTTCTCTCAACACCAGTGCACCACAAAAACTGCATGGACCCTCGCCTTCTTGTTCACATATTATTTTGCCACAAGACAAACAGTTGCTCACAAGCTTGTGACGGCGAGCTTGGCATGAACATGGCTTTCCCTGCTGGAAAACAACAGATCCTTTAGCTGCCTCAGCAAGAGAGATGACCTTTCCACCTTTTTTCTTTTTGGGGATACCTTGGCTTCCCCTGGGAAGGCTTCTTGACTCAGTAGCCTCTTTTTGACTCTTCGTATCCTGGGTAATTGGTGCAGTTGTCTCTTTTGGCATTCTTGCTTGTTTCTTTGGTGCAACAATCATTCCTTCATCTGCAGGTGGTTTCATGTAGGCTTCAAATTTTGACATTTGTACATCTGGATTGCTAACAGAGGAATCCACATAACCTCTTCTCTGCAAGTATTCCTGAATCACATCCTGACCAGCTTCTAGGCCTACAATATTCTGCAGCATAAACATGTCATTTGATCAGCATTGACTAAGATTCAAAGGCCATATTTAAGTACAAATATTGTGTTCTAAGAGTAGGTAAAGAAAAGCAGATCTACCAGGGTCTGAAAAACAAGACACAGAATAAGGGCCAAAAAGAGAGAAACCTAAAGATTTAAACCTTAAAAGAAAGATCCTATTCATATTTGCACAGAAATAATGCATTAAACCATCAAGGACTATCTAATTTCTATCATATGGCTAATCTACAGCTTCCTACAAGACAAGTCAAAGTCTCTTTTTGTGTTTGTGTATGTCTTTGTAGCAACAGCATATTTTCCTTTCTTAAGTACTCTCTGAAAGGAACTTCCATCTTGTCATTGGCAGTTAGGAAGCTCTCATCTGAAGAACCAAGCTTTTCTCTGAAGTCTAAAACACTTGTAACACGTAGACAGGTGATGGGCAAACCGAGTAAATATTGTTCCATAAGTACGATACTCAAAATGCCATTCACAAACTTTTTGTTCCTAGTCACTACAAAGTATCTAATCTCATCACTCCCACTCTCTATTAAAATATAAATAACTTGCTCCTACCATATAAAACTTCCATAAAAGCTCACTCTCATGGACAACTTATCGATACAAGAATCGTAATAAAAAAAGATGCAGGCAAATGCATAATGGGAGACAAGGAACAAGGTCAGCAAGTCGGTCAATTAAGAAGGAAGGAAAAGGAGCAACCAAATATCGAAGAAGCATACTAAGTGATTCATCGCCATTGCCCCTGCTCAACAAAGAGGGAAACAAACCTTCATGTGGGAGATGAAAACATAATTGCATTTATGATATCCATACCCTTTCAAGACACTTGATATGCAAGACTACAGAGAATGTCTGCATAAGGTAGATACATGTGCAAAGCAGAGGGCCTATGGCCCTATAGTGCTACTTTTAAACAAAAAGTAGTAGCTATGGGAAAAGACATGAAGGTATCTTGCTAGATCTTACAATCTATCGGACTTATGAATCTGAAAAGTCTCATTTTAAAGTAGCATAAGTGATACTCTAGATCCACTACCAGTGGAAATTCTACAGCAGCATCCGATTTTCATCTAGGGATGAGTGAAACACATAGGCTTACGACAGTATTAGTCTGCTATACAATCCACAGAGAATAGTTAATCTCCTACCAACCTGAGCAAACTCTAGCTTATGCGAACATACACTGATTTACTGATGTTGCAACTTGGGAGATGCATCCTCAAAACTCTAAGGTTGCGTTTGGTAGATGGTAATCTATCCAGATTACCGGTTATTTTAAACTGGGCTCACCAGATAACCTTGTTTGGTAATTTTTTAAACCGGTAATTTATGTTGCAGTGGTAATCTGGATTACCTCTCATGTGGCAATCTAGATTACCTCAGGAAGAGGTGGCTATCTAGATTACCGAAGATGTGGTAATCTGGTATTTTTTATTTTTACAAAATTGTCCCGTCCCTTTCGCTTCAGTGAGAACGAAACATTTCCCTTCTCCCTCTCATCTAGGTCCTCTAGGTGTTGGTTGGGATCTCTTCTTAAATCTATATTTTATTTATATAAAAATAATTTTTATATTTTAGCTATTTATTAAAAATATAATTTTTAAATATTTTATATTATTAAATATAAAATATTTAATATGTTTATATTAAAATTGAAAAATTGAAAAATATTTTTTATGCTAAATAAATGTAAAAAAATTATATATAATATTTTAAATATACTAAGTAATATATTAAATTTATATATATTATATTATTGAATTTAAAATAATATATAATATTTTATTTTATTTTATTTGTAATATTAGAAAATAGAATATTTTAAAATATATATTATATAACAATAAAGTGTAATATAATATAATTTAAATTATATATTACATTTTATAACATAACATAACATATATTATATTATATTAAATATAGTATAATATATTAAATATAATAATATAATATATAACAATATTATATAATACATTATTAACTATATAATTTTATAAATAGTTACATTATAAAATATCAAATAATATATTATATTAATGCAATATTATATTACATTACTATATTATTATAATATATTTTAATAAATTTGACTTAGGGATTTTTGAAAATTTGAGCTTAGATTACTGGTAATCTATTTATCATACCCAACACAGTAATCAATCTTACTGATAGATTACCTGTGTATACCAAATACAGTAATCAGCATTACTGGCAATCTATCTAGTGGTAATCTACCTTACAAGTAATCCAGATTATCATTCAGGATTCCCTGGCGATCTACTAAACACAACCTAAAGAAAACAGTTCAAACAATTTTCTATGGTAATATTAAAGCTTGCCATTTGGGAATCCATCTCTTATCTCAGAAGCTTGTATCCCTTGGAAAGTATTTTCAGAGTTCAACATCCAGCCATCTGTGGTTGACCAATTCGAGGATAAACAAACATAGTGGTTTATCTCAATTGAAATAAAAGGCCAAAAAAAACCATGAAACCACCAACAAAGTATAGAGATATCTGAGTGTTGGAATGGGAAAGGATGGCAAACAAATTCAGAACAACCCTGTTCAGGCTGAACCAGCGTACATGGAGAAAGAAATTGGTGCATACAAATACAGATATCAGTGCATATAAACCCAAAAGCAGTGCACATACACCTGGAACAGCAACAGTGGAAATCTTTCTCTTTCCTCTTTAATATGTGAACAATAGGGATGAAAATAATGCCAAAAAACCAATCATAAACCACAAGCAACAAGAGACCAAGGCTTTTATGTGGAAAACCCCAAGTCAGAAAAACAATGAGACCAAGACCAGATCAACCTTCCACTATCTCCAAAAAATGAGATTATAAAGTTCTTCTTCTTGATCAAGCCAAGGATAACAACTTCAAGAAAACATCTCTCTTGGATTATAAGCCCCTAGGGCATACCTGGAAGCTAACCAGTATTAAGAGACAATATCTCTTAATACTTGTGGTTTATGATTGGTTTTTTTATTCCATCAAATACAAAAAAAAAGAGACAATTCCTCATCGAATACAAATCATCTCACCAGATATAAAGTAGATTTCAACATCCAAGAGACCACATCCACTAAAATAAAGCAGACAAACCACAATAATCTCCCTCATCAAGAAAACAAACCTTGGTACCACCTGTCTGGTCCTCTAGAAATACCACATCTCTACTTCTGACGGGGTTCCTAGTTACTTGATCATACAATCTGCAGCCAAACTCCTCGTGTGCATAACACAAGAAAATGCACTGCTTGGATTTAGCATCAAGCTTTGACCTCTCAGTTCTCGGAATCTGCACAAATACCCTGC
Organism: Areca catechu; assembly: GCA_021397845.1. NCBI lineage: Eukaryota > Viridiplantae > Streptophyta > Magnoliopsida > Arecales > Arecaceae > Areca > Areca catechu. The sequence continues at coordinate 13,983,700 of CM038041.1, forward strand.
AATCAAATATTCTCAAGTGCTCATAGCTGACATCCTCCCCTGTCCAAGCTCTTTCTAGAAGTTCATCAACAAGAGGTATGATCAAGAGGTACCGACTTCAAAACATTCAGCTGAAACATAACGACATCCTTCTCATAAGGAGAGATAAACCACCCAACACTCAGCTAACACATAATGACCAAAGATTTCAAGACATTGGACAGTCTAGCAAAAGCGGGACAAACTACGGCACCAAACATTGAGTTTTTTAATTGACTGAAGACAGGTGACAGAGATTATAAATTTCTTGATCGATGAATTAAAACACCGCAGTCTATATAAACACTACGGTCTCGAATTATTTATTTATCACATATAACATCACAAAATTTAGATGTTATGAAACTACTTCCAGAGTTAAATTTATAAAAAGTTGGAACTTTGATATTCCGGAACATCCCAAACTGTACAAATTCCGCATTGGAATAGCACATCATCAAAACCCTAACAAAAATTACCAAAAGAAAAACAAAAATGAACAAGAAACCACGTATACCTGACAATCGAGAGAAAAAACAAAAATCTTGGATTTGGTTAATAAGATGGGATGGTAGGCATCGAACGATCGATAGAATACATACTGCGAGGTAATCGGCAGCATCTTGGGGTGGGGCGAGCTCGCAGAAGGAGACGAGACCGCTGATGAGATCGGCGTCCAGCTCCATGCCTTGTATCTTCCCGCATAGCTCCAGAAGCGCCTTCTCTAACCAGTCCCCTGATCCCATCCCCTCCCTTGCTCGCTTTTTCGACTCCGGAGGCAAATTAGTTGGGACGCTGTGGGGGTTTGGTAGTTCACCCTAGGGGTCGTTATCGATTTTGATCGGAGTGCGGAGGTAACCCGTCAAGAATTCATCAACAGGAGAGTGGCAGATCGAGAGGTGTTCCACGCGAAGGATTTTGTTGCTTTAGATCTCTGGTCGTATATCCGGCATACCGACACTCAAATTGTAAGTTATCTACTAAGCTACCGCCAGCTAAAAATCGGCATACATGAATAGAAGAATAGCTGGATAATATGAATATACGAACAATTTCAGATTGTGTTATTGATTAGATTGTATTGGAGTTATTTTGTTTATAATGCAATGAAAAATAAGAATAGAGCGACCGAAGAGAGAGAAAGAGAGAGAAAAAATTCATGCTCTGCATCCTAATTGGAGTTCTAAGGTTTCCTCTCTGTGGATTAAAGGTGGCAATTGGTTAGGTTGGGTTGGGCTCAAGTCAGTATGAGATGGATAAGGTCAAGAAAACCTCTTAACCTATACTACCCCATATAGACATAGATTAATGTGTCTAAACATATGTCCAACTCATTTATTTTATATAAATCCAGATTTATTGTTGTCGGTACCTGAGCTAATGTTGAGATTGGTTTAAATATCCCCGGAATGACAAGGTGAAGATGCCTCTAGCCATTGGAGGTCGAAACATGCAAAAAAACAAAAAAAAAAAAAAGAACTTCTGTCCAAGGCTTTCAAGCAGAGATCCTTGAACGTTCAAATCAACCAAGAATCGAAGAATGATGAGAACAGCAACAGAGAGATTCGAGACTTGAAACTTAGAACTTATTTAGAACCTTACTTCTTTTTTATTTATAAAGAGAGTGTCATGGATGTATATGCTAAAAGCGCTAGCCATTATCGGAAGGTATGCATGGATTGTACTAGTAAAGATTATGCTTTATGTTTAGGATGTGGAATGGCCTGAGTATGATCTAATCGCTATCTCAATCATATCAAGATAATTATGATTGCTTTGTCTAGTCTTTTCATAATCGTCGAGAAAATAGTTCCCAAAATTAGCTACTTATCGAATTAGGACTAACTTCATTACTTGTCTATAGACAAAATTTAGCCGGCCATATCTAACCACAACCAACTTAGGCTATGGTCAAGGTCAATATTGGTCGAGATCGGGCAGAGACCCACAATAGAACTATTAACTTATTCTAGTGTTTGTGTGTGTGTGCAAATATAAACCAAAGCAAAAGACAAAACACAGCAAATATTACAAAACAATAAAATCAAATTTAATTTGAATATATCATCATAATCAAAAAAGTTCAAAATATTGCATCTATCATAAAGATAATACTAGCTAAAATGTGACCTCATATCCTAAAAACTCATGTTCCCCTTATTCATCATTCTCTATAATCCCCTCTTTTTTAAGTGATATATAAAATAATAATAATAATAATAATAAAGAACTATCTAGCATATTGGATCCGATAGTCAACTTCTTCTAAATTTATCTATCATTGACCATCCATAAGGTATAGGGTCTAAATCAAAACCCATCCATTTATAATCTAGTCTTGAGTTGACTGTGATGGGCCGATTGAACTAATCGACCAAAGGCTGTGTGGCAAATCCAAAGACTGACAAGCTGATAATATGGGATCCGGTGGACTCATCTTCAGAGCTCATTAATCCAACCAACTTATAAAGGCCAACCAACTCTTAAAATCTGACTGACTTTAATAAGAATGAAGATAGTAAGAAAAGATGTAGTTATCCTACCAAAATAACAATCAGTTATTATAACAGGCTCGAGTTAGTTCTCAACAAAATAATGTTGAAATTAATTGCAAGAAGTCCCTTCTAACTAAATTTTGTTAAGGTAAATATCTATAAATACCGGTAAGAAGGGCTCCGGAGATAAGTAAGAAAAACTAGTTGAAGTCTTCACATTCTTATCAATTTTTTCTGAGATTTTATATCTGTTATCTGAATCCTTACTGACTTAAATATCGGAGTGTCTCCTACCGAAAATTCTCCAATGAGTGGGTCTATTTTGCAGGACTTCAAAAGAAGCACTTCTAGCGAGTCTTGACGGTGCGAAGGGACCACTCGGGTTCGGCAACAACAGATTGGCATACTAGGAAGGGAACTATTGAAATCGAAATCTTGAAAGAGAAGATGGTGAAAAGAAGAGTGCAAAATACTTCGGCTGGAAGAGGTTGTTCGCCATCCAAGAAGAATGATTCACTCTTAGAAGGTGATAACACTGCCTCCACGATGAGTATAGGATGATACCAGATCGGTATTCTCTTGGATAAAATAGAGGTTTTTACTGCTGCTGTTCAAAATCTTTAAGAAGTCATGATTAGTGGGCAACAGTGATCGATCACGTCAAGATGCAGCTGACGGTCTCCTTTGGAAGAGGCTTGGAGATGAGAGCCAAGTCAATGTTCTCAGCATCATCATTCCTTGAATCGACATTCTCTTGTACGACAAGACTCCCAACTTCATGAATATGGAGAGAGCCGACTTAGGAAGAAATGCCAAAGGTCTTTTTTTATCCTTTAATGATTTTATCCCAGGAAGTTTCTACCAGAGCAAGGGAACCCGATGACATGATGACTTCAAAAGGAAATTCTGGAAGTTAGAACTATAAATTGCTTAGCTCGACGATCAACGGGGGAACGATGAGCGGCTGATAGCCTATGATTAATGACCTCCATTTTTCAGGAGAATTATGGAAGAAATGATCTCATCCCACTTCAAGATCCTACAGTTGAAACCTTATGACAGAACCACCTATCATCTCGATCATTTGGACAGCTGCAAAGCCCATATAATGATTCAGAGGGCAATTGATGCCCTCCATTGTCTTGCTTTCTCGGTGATTTTCAAGAAGGCTGCATGGATATGGTATTCGAGCATTCGACCAGGTACCATTCATTTTTTTGATCAATTAAAAAATTATTTGTGGCTCATTTCAGGACCAGCAGAATAATGCTGTGCAATTTGGATAGTCTCTTCTTCATTTAGCAACAAGAAGGCGAAACTCTGAGAGAGTATGTGGCCTGCTTTAACTCTACTATACTATGAAGAAGGGTCTCCGGTCTTCTAGATTCACCTTCTCTCTAAATAAGAAGCTCCCTGCCAATTACTCTGAGTTGTTGGCGCACGCACAAAAATATACGCTAGCGAGGAGCAAACAACAAGTCGACACCAAGTGGAAGGATGGTCCCGAAGAAAAAGAACCAAAAGAACAATGAGCTATAACCTCCCAACCAGGACGATACTGTGACTTGACGATGATGCCCTAAGCCAAAAAATCTAGTCGACAAGTTTGATACCTATACTTCTTTTTCTCTCTCAAGAGAGAAGATGTTAATGAAAATAGAAAAGAAAAGTTTTCTATAAAGATCCCAGCCAATGCGAGCGCCCCTAGCATCATGTAATAAGGCCAAATACTATCGACTGTGACCACGGACATACTACTGAAGATTGCATCCAGCTAAAATATGAAATAGAAAGCCTGATTAAGCATGGATACTTGGAAAAGTATATCCACGACCACGAACGTCAAGCTGAGGTTGCTGCCCAAAAGTATACTACAAACGATGCGGAGCTTCCTAATCAGCAACCCACAGATGTAATGGTCAGCATGTTGCACTGTTGATCAAGTTTCAGAAAAGAAGGTGCTCCAAAGAAACCTCGGAATAACAATGTCATCAGCTTCTCTGATGACGACCTACAGGGAGTCCAAGTATCTTATATGATCCCTAGTTATTTTTGCTATCATTGCAAACTATGATGTAAGAAAAATCTTGGTGGATAGTGAAAGTTCAACCAAGATCTTGCTCTATGATGCTTTTCTTAAGATGAATTTATCAAGAGATTAACTGTAAAAAAATCTCAATACCCTTAACCGGGTTTGGAGGGAATCCGGTAGGAGTAGAGGGGGAGATAACACTTCCTTTAACCATTGGAATGGAACCTTGACAAAAAATACTTCCAATTAATTTTATGGTCGTCCAAACGTCTTCTGCATATAATGCTATATTAGGACAATCAGCCTTAAATAAGTTTCAGGCAATTGTCTCGACTTATCACTTGTTGGTACGATTCCTGACCAGGAATGGGATTAGACAAATAAAAGGAGATCAAAGAGTGGCCTAGCAATATGTGATGATTCAAGATAAACAGTCGGTTAGCAAAATGACTCTAGAACAACTAGACCAGAGGGACCAGACAAATGAATGTGGTGAACCAGTGGAAAGGACTGTCTCTGTGCTGCTTAAAAAGGAAGATCTGACAAAAGTTGTACAAGTCGAGAGTCTACTAGATGAAGATTTGAAGGTGAAGTTGACTGACTTCCTACAAAGGAATGTTGACATTTTTGCTTGGTCGGCAAATGACATGCTTAAAATTTCGTCAGAGGTAATTATCCATGAACTGAAAGTTAATCGCGAATATAGGCTTGTCCATTAGAAAAAAGAAAATTTTGCTCTTGAGAGATAGAGAGTTATTGACAAAGAAGTAAGCTCCTTGATGCTGGATTCATAAGAGAAGTTCATTATCCAGATTGACTCACCAATGTAGTAATGGTAAAAAAGGCAAATGGTAAATGAAGAATTTGCATTGATTATACTAATCTCAATAAGACCTGCCCGAAAGATAGTTTCTCTTTGCCAAATATAGATCAATTGGTTGATGACACTGCTGGAAATAGGCTCTTAAGCTTCAGGTGCCTTTTCAAGCTATAATCAAATCTGAATGGATCCCGAGGATGAAGAAAAGATAGCCTTCATAACCAAGAAAGGACTGTATTATTATAAAGTGATGCCATTTGGATTGAAGAATGCGGGAGAGACATACCAACGATTAGTCAATAAGATCTTTGAAAAGCAGTTTGAAAAAAATATGGAGGCATATGTTGATGATATGATAGTGAAAAGCATCCAATTGACTGATCATATCAGAGATTTGGAGGAAGCCTTCGGCATATTATGAAGTCATCGGATGAAATTGAATCCGACCAAGTGTGCCTTTGGAGTGGCTTCAAGGAAGTTCCTCGATTTTCTTGTCACCAATGGAGAAATAGACACCAACTCTGAAAAAATCTAAGCTATTCTTGATATGAGACATCCCTCTAATAAGAAGGAGATACAATAGTTGACTAGCCGCATCGCCTCCTTAAGCCGATTCATTTCTCGGTCGGTAGAAAGATGCTTATCTTTCTTCAAAGCCTTACGACAAGCACAGAACTTTGAATGGTCAGAAGGTTGTCAATGGGCTTTCAAAGATTTAAAGAAATATCTAATTAATCCTCCATTGCTATCAAAGCCCCAAGAAGGAGAAGATTTATATCTCTATCTCTCAGCTTTAGATGAAGCCATCATGGTGCGGGCACCAGACTTAGAAGAAGACTTCAGGGCTCCATCTGGATCTCTGATTGACATTGCCCGAAGAATTAGGATTTTCTGGTTTTGTAATAAGGGTTGACTTGGTCAACTCAATTTTAGTTTGAGTCTGTATTTCCCTGCAATTTAAATTTTGTTGAGTCATGTTGACTCAATACAAGTCCTAGTAGTGGTCTAGGTCTTCTCCAAGGTGCCACATTTTCTCCCAGGACCAAGCAAGTGGGCGCCACACTCCCAGCCACACGCCAGAGTCCAGGAGGTGCCACATCTCCATCCAGTGTGCCTTGGTCCCCACACCACAAGAAAGCAGGTCCCTTCTTTCATGCGCCACTTGGGGAGAAATCCATCAAGATACCTCAATCCAAGGAGGAGCCAACTTCTTTCCAGATAAACCCAAGCCAGGATGGCAAGAATTTTTCTTGAAGAGAGGATCAAGGAGGTGCCCCACAATGTTTCATAAAACCCAAGTTATAAAAGGGAAGAGAGCATGTCTTGGGGAGAAAATCAAGGAGGCACCCAAAAGTTTCCTAAAGTGCCAAAGCCATGAAAGGAAGAAGCCTAAACTTATGGAGCAAGACTAGGAGGTGTCCAAAAGAGCCAAACCATGAAGGAAAAATCCTTGATTCATGGAGAGATACTAGGAGACACCCCCATAACCTGCCATTTGGAGCTGATTTTCAAGTTTTCTTGGAGTTTTTGGGCTGCCCACTCATGGAAGGAGTCTTGGGAAGAGAATTTGATGCCTAAAGTGTGGGTTAGTCCTATTAGTCCCACATGGGAAGTGTATGAAATTTTATTTCTTTGTTATGTCTATATATTCAACTCTATGTAACTCTTGAAAAAATCAGATGAATGAAACCAAATTTTTTTGTGAGGAAACTTTGTGTTTTCTCTCTTCCGCACTTGCATCCAGGTGTTGAGCTCCGTGAGGGAGTAAATCCGGGTTCCCCAGGAACCTTGAGGAGGTGTGAGATCTCCAAAACCCAAACCCTAGGTTAGCCACTTCTACTCCAAACCCTAGCCGCCCACCATCCACTTCAATCCACCAAACCCTAGCCTATCCCACCTCCCACGGCCTCTCTCTCCAAGTCCAGGCCGACCACCAGCATCCAGCTACAGTCCGGATACTTCAGATCCAAAGCTCTTTCCAGAGGGAGTCGAATCAGCCTTCAAGAGAATCCGGATCTCAGTGACATCAGCCTTCAAGTTCTTCGAACTGGTAAATCCTTCCCTGAGTCTCTGAATCCATCACTTGTTTTTCTTCTTCCCAGATCTTGAGTCCAGGAGAAGCCAACCAAGCCACGAGACCAGTATTGGAGGATCCATTGCGAAGATAGCCGAATCCGAGGATCCAATAATCTGCCCGAGAGAGTTCTTCCACCCAAATTTTGTGAAGATCACTGTCTGGTTGGTAAACCATCTCTCCTCTTTATTTCTGTCCTGTTGAAAGTTCAGAGCGAAACCCTAGGTCTGGGAGTTTCTCAACCCCCAGCGATCCGTTACTTCTGAACTACTCTGATAACTTAGCTTCTTCTAAATTGTGCTTTCAATCCTTACCTAGTTGCCTTCAACTTAGTTTAACTTTACTTTGAGTCAAAGCCAATTTCTGAAATATAAAAAAATAAAAAAATAAAAAAAGGATTAATCTTAATTTTACTTTCGCATACGCTTCTTGTTCTTTGTTCTGCATCATTTTTGGTATCAGAGCTTTCGTTCTGCATCATTTTTGGTATCAGAGCCCTGTCTAGGGTTTCTGTTTTGATTGCTTATTTGAGTCTCTCTCTTTTTACTTTGTCTGCTCGAAGTAGACTCCCCAGGACGTCCGGTCCTAGGAACGAAGCGAGGTGCAAACCTCCTCTTCCCATTCCACGGGGTGTTCCTAGGGCATGTAGGGGATCCGTTGGGTTATAACTTCGTAGCAGGAATTGTAAACGGGGAAGTGCTTTGTTTTTAGCCCGTAATTGCCCTGTTGCAAGAATTATTTCTCACTGCAGGTAACTCCAAATTCAGTGATTTTTATTTTGATGAAACCAGTATAATTGAAACTATTTTACATAATTTTCCTGTGATTTATTGGTTTCTGTGGGATTTCTGAAAATTAAATTACTGCAACTTTATTTTTGTATTCTGTAATCCAATTATTTTTGAGTGTTCATCTCTTAATTCATCTTAAGGGCATTTGAGCATCTAAGATAAGGGGAGGAGTTGATAACCTCTCCTTAGCCCAAAACCACCACCCACTTATTCGAACCTAAGCCTTTAATCTAAAAAATTGATTAGACCTAATTTGCCCTAGTGGGTTAGGGACATCAACAAGTCGGGTCAAGGCTAGTGTTGAGTCAGTTTGTCTAGTTACTCTGTGTGTGCTTTGTACTCAGTGTCTAGAATGGTGGTTCTGGGACTACGTCCCGAAGGGCTTGTGTGCTGGTCCGCCTACCTGGCCAATCACTGATTGGTGTCTAGGATTGGCATCTAGGGACCTAACACTCCCCTTACACCTGCCTGGCTGAGTTCTGAGTTACTACAGGCTAGCTTGCCACTTTGATTGGGCATCTAGTTTGGGCTCTAGGTCTAGTTAGCCCGTAGTCGATTCAGTTGAGTCTCATTTTGTGTACTTGCTTGCATCGTCATGTCCATCCGGAACGGAGTACTCTACCAACCTGGTCAAACCCAACCTGATTTAGAGGCCATGGTTAGAGCTCTAACTGAGAGTATGAACAAACTGAGTCAGGATGTGACTACCACTGTTGCCCAGTTTAAAGAACAAGTCCATGAGAATTTTGCCCAGTTTAGGGATCGAGTCCAAGTACTTGAGAAACGTAGACATCAAAATTGGACCCCTGATCCAAAATTTAATAGGCCCCAACCTCACCCATGCCAGGAACCTAGGAGGACCTTATACCGTGATCCCGAGCATAACCTTAGGAAGCCTAACCATGATATCTATAGTGTGGATCGTGTCTATGAGAGGTCCTTATAATATTCTAGACCAGTCACTCAACGACCCAAGTCTTCTAGATCAAACCATTTAGATCCACACCCATGCCCAAGTAAGGTCTCTACTAGCTTGAAACCCAGTGTGACCCAAGTTCCTATATCTCAAGAATGTTTGTTTTGTGGAGAAAGAGGCCATAAATCTAGTCAGTGCCCATGCATAGAACTGGCTTGTGCACAGCTAAGTGGTAAGAATCCCAAGGATGACATTAATGAGGGAGAACCCAAGCCTACCAATGAGGAAGAACGGTTAGGTATGACAAGCCTAGAATCAGTTGACCCGATTACCACTGACCCGAAACCCATTGAAGATGGCATCGAGGAAGTATATGATGCTGGCTTGAGTCTAGTTGATGAATATGAGGGGGAAGAACTTGAAGAATGTGACATTGATACTATTGGTTCCTTACCTGAGGAGACCTTGGAAAACAACCAACTGGTAGGACCTAGTTCAGAAATTCAAGAGATTTGTGAGAACCAGGTTCCTTTAGTCAAATACCCCCAGGAAGAACTCATAGTGTTAGCCCGAGCTATTAGTTCGTACCCTCTAATGACAGTCATTCTCCAAGTACCAATTGAAGATCTTTGCACTGAACTGTTTAAGTTTGCCCACCCTATGGTAGATCCTCTCCTTAGGATGACTGAATCAAGCCTCTTACAATTGGACCTTGTCCCATGCTCAGCCACTAAGGTCTCTCCCGTAATCTCAGTTGGACATCCTTTTCTTGAGCGAATTGATTCACCCAGTCTTGTAGAAGTCCTCCTTATGACCCCAGACCCCTTCCTTCGCAAGACTGACCTACCCTTCTATAGAGTATACCTTTCCTCACCCATAGGTCAAATTTCAAGTCTTGAGGTCATCATCCATAGGCCCTTCCATGAATCATTCTCTAATCCAGTTCTTGAGAAAGTGGATCATTATTTGCTTAGAGAACAAACCTTAACTATTGCAATCACATGTCCTAGGCTACTTCCCGAACCATCTCTTGATCCATTCCAGGGAGTAGCAAATTCTTACTTTCGTAAGGATGACCAGTTGACACTCATAGATCACCATTCAAACCTTCAGGTCACCACCTTTAGTCAACAGGTAATTCGAGACCCTACCTCATATCTCCTCCCTTTCTCTAGGACTTCCAATGCTTCTTACACCATCCAAGTATACTTTGTCGAAGTCTTTAGAGTGAACCACGTGTCAGAACCTATTAGGTTTGCCACCTACTTCTGGAAGACCTTATGGCACCTACTAGGCACCCATGATAAGTTTTCATGCTCTGCATGCCATCCTCCGACCCAAGGTCAAACCTAGAGAGCCATAGTTTGTTAGGATTAGACCTAGGGTTCCTTTGGAATAAAGTCCATTCTTTAGGAATGCGTCGTCAGTCTAGTTTAGTTTTTCTTGACCCTTTACTAGGCTTTGGCTCAGATTTTGGTTTGATTGAGAGCACCAGGAATTGGGATTTGTATTTTGTCCAGGACTAAATTTGCATATAATGTTTCGATCAATAGGTCTATAGGCTAGAGTTCCTTTGAAATTGTTCATGGATACAAGCCTCACACACCACTTGATCTGATTTCACTATTAGTCCACACACACAAGTCTCTTGATGCACTTGCATAGCATGTAAAGGACTTGCATAAAGAAATTCATGCCAAAATAAATTTAAGTAATGAAACTTATAAGAAGTTGGCTGATTCTCAAAGGCGAGTCAAAACTTTTATTGTGGGAGACTATGTAATGATTAGGTTAAGGCCTGAACGGTTTCCTCCTGGAACTGTTAGAAAGTTACATGCTAGAGGAGCTGGACCATTTAGAGTGGTGAAGAGAGTAGGGTCCAATGTCTATGTGCTCGAGTTGCCTTCAGAACTAGGCATTAGCTCCACTTTCAACATTACAGACCTAGTAGAGTATAGAGAGCCAGCTGTGATTCCCAGTGAGCCTTTTTGAGCCTAATCCTGCTCTTGAGAGTGAACCCAACCCTGTGTGTCCACCAACAAACTGGCCTGTGAGGAAAGAGCAGATTGAAAAGATCCTGGATGATCAGGTTATCTCTACTCGTAATCGAGGATACCAAAAATACCTGGTCTGCTGGCAAGGAAGGCCAGATTCTGATAACTCTTGGATCTCCCGAGAAGAATTACAAGAATTGGACCCAGATCTCTTGGAGAGATACCAGAGCCAGCTTGATCTATACTCGACAGGGTCGAGTTCCTCCCACCCCGGGAGAATTGGTGCGGGCACCAGACTCAGAAGAAGACTTCAGGGCTCCATCTGGATCTCTGATTGACATTGCCCGAAGAATTAGGGTTTTCTGGTTTTGTAATAAGGGTTGACTTGGTCAACTCAATTTTAGTTTGAGTCTGTATTTCCCTGCAATTTAAATTTTGTTGAGTCATGTTGACTCAATACAAGTCCTAGTAGTGGTCTAGGTCTTCTCCAAGGTGCCACATTTTCTTCCAGGACCAAGCAAGTGGGCGCCAAACTCCCAACCACACGCCAGAGTCCAGGAGGCGCCACATCTCCATCCAGTGTGCCTTGGTCCCCACACCACAAGAAAGCATGTCCCTTCTTTCATGCGCCACTTGGGAGAGAAATCCATCAAGATACCTCAATCCAAGGAGGAGCCAACTTCTTTCCAGATAAACCCAAGCCAGGATGGCAAGAATTTTTCTTGAAGAGAGGATCAAGGAGGTGCCCCACAATGTTCCATAAAAACCCAAGTTATAAAAGGGAAGAGAGCATGTCTTGGGGAGAAAATCAAGGAGGCACCCAAAAGTTTCCTAAAGTGCCAAAGCCATGAAAGGAAGAAGCCTAAACTTGTGGAGCAAGACTAGGAGGTGTCCAAAAGAGCCAAACCATGAAGGAAAATCCTTGATTCATGGAGAGATACTAGGAGACACCCCCATAACCTGCCATTTGGAGCTGATTTTCAAGTTTTCTTGGAGTTTTTGGGCTGCCCACTCATGGAAGGAGTCTTGGGAAGAGAATTTGATGCCTAAAGTCTGGGTTAGTCCTATTAGTCCCACATGGGAAGTGTATGAAATTTTATTTTTTTGTTATGTCTATATATTCAACTCTATGTAACTCTTGAAAAAATCAGATGAATGAAACCAATTTTTTTTTGTGAGGAAACTTTGTGTTTTCTCTCTTCCGCACTTGCATCCAGGTGTTGAGCTCCGTGAGGGAGTAAATCCGAGTTCCCCAGGAACCTTGAGGAGGTGTGAGATCTCCAAAACCCAAACCCTAGGTTAGCCACTTCTACTCCAAACCCTAGCTGCCCACCATCCACTTCAATCCACCAAACCCTAGCCTATCCCACCTCCCACGGCCTCTCTCTCCAAGTCCAGGCCGACCACCAGCATCCAGCTACAGTCCGGATACTTCAGATCCAAAGCTCTTTCCAGAGGGAGTCGAATCAGCCTTCAAGAGAATCCGGATCTCAGCGACATCAGCCTTCAAGTTCTTCGAACTGGTAAATCCTTCCCTGAGTCTCTGAATCCATCACTTATTTTTCTTCTTCCCAAATCTTGAGTCCAGGAGAAGCCGACCAAGCCACGAGACCAGTATTGGAGGATCCATTGCGAAGATAGCCGAATCCGAGGATCCAACAATCTGTCCGAGAGAGTTCTTCCACCCAAATTCTGTGAAGATCACTGTCTGGTTGGTAAACCATCTCTCCTCTTTATTTCTGTCCTGTTGAAAGTTCAGAGCGAAACCCTAGGTCTGGGAGTTTCTCAACCCCCAGCGATCCGTTACTTCTGAACTACTCTGATAACTTAGCTTCTTCTAAATTGTGCTTTCAATCCTTACCTAGTTGCCTTCAACTTAGTTTAACTTTACTTTGAGTCAAAGCCAATTTCTGAAATATAAAAAAATAAAAAAATATAAAAAAAGGATTAATCTTAATTTTACTTCCGCATACGCTTCTTGTTCTTTGTTCTGCATCATTTTTGGTATCAGAGCTTTCGTTCTGCATCACATTAGCTCGGTACTTGTTAGGAAGGAACCTGAAGGCATCCACAAGCCAATTTATTATACTAGCAAGGTGCTACATGATGTTGATGTAAGATATCTGAAAGCACAAAAATTGATATATGCTTTGGTGATAGCGGTGAAGTGTCTGAAACCATATTTCTAGACTCACCGATCATTGTGCTGATGGATCAGCCATTGAGAACCATCTTGCAATGCCCCGACATCTTAGATAGGATAGCTAAATGGGCTATCAAGCTAGTTGAATTTGATATTACATATCAACCCCGACCAGTGATGAAGGTCTAGTATTGGTTGACTTTATTACCGAGTACACCTGGAATAATGAAAAAGAGATAGACTGCACAAACATCAAAATAGTTGAAAGAAACTCCGATCCTATATGGATACTTCACGTGAATGGAGCATCTAACTCCTCTTATTGTGGAGCGGGGCTGATCATAGCCGACCTTGATGGAGATATCGTGGAGTACGCTTTTCGCTTCTCTTTTTTAGCATTAAATAACTAGGCGGAATATGAGACCCTATTGGCAGGACTCAGGATTGCCAGGAAATTAGGTATTTGGAGATTAGGATTTTTTTAGACTCCCAGTTGGTTGTGAATCAAGTTAAAAGAGAGTTTGAAGCCTGAGATGCCGCTATGATAAAGTATTTGGAAAAGGTACGAGATCTTGTTATCAAATTTGAATTCTTTGATATTTTTCATATTCCACGAACTGAGAACTCTCAGGCTGATGCACTATCTTGATTAGCTACTACGACTCCTGACTCACTGGATCGAACTTTTATTGAATACCTAGAAGTTCCTAGTATAATGGAAGAGAGTATAGAAATACACCAAGTGGAACAAGAGCCTAGTTGGATGGATCAGATTATCAGATATCTAAGCGAGGGATATTACCAAAGGATGTTACTGAAGCCAAATGAATTCGATAGACGACTTCACAATACATTGTCTTAGAAGGTATTCTTTATAAGAGGTCCTTCAGACAACCTCTGTTGAAATATTTGGGACCCTCAGATGCTGACTATGCTCTGAGAGAAGTTCACGAAGGTATATGCGGTGATCATCTGGGGGGTAGATCCCTAGCTTATAAAATTATACGTTATGGATACTATTGGCCAACCATCCAGAAAGATACTGCCGATTTTGTGAAAAGGTGTAACCAATGTTAGAGGTATTCCAATATCCAAAGGATCCCAACAAGTCAACTGACTTAGTTAATCGTCCCTTGGCCATTCACCCATGGGGAATGGATATCCTTGGCCCTTTTCTCCAGCCTTCGGTCAGAGAAAATTTATAATAATAATCATCAATTACTTTACAAAATGAATTGAAGTTGAACCTTTAGCCCACATCACTAAAGAAAAAGTTGAGAGTTTCATCAAAAACTTTATATTCTACCAATTCGGAATCTCTTATGCCATCATTATCGATAATAGAAGATAGTTTGATAACCAAAAGTTCAAAGATTTTTATGTCCAATACCACATTCTTAATAAGCTGACCTCTATCGGATATCCTTAGTCGAATGGCAAAGTTGAGATGACGAATCGGATGATTCTGTATGACCTTAAAACTAAGCTAAATGAGGTAAAAGGATTCTAGGCTGAAAAACTAAGTTCAGTTCTTTGGATGTATCGGACAACTTCCCGATCTACTACTGAAGAGTTACCCTTCAACCTAACGTTCGAGAGTGAAGCAATGATACTAGTAGAAGTTACTCTCCGGTCCAAGAGGATAGACCACTTCAAGGAGTTGGATAATTTATTATTGAGAAGAGCCGACTTAGACTTACTTGAAGGCATAAGACTCCAGGCATAATTAAGAATGGCCACATGTCGATAGAAGGTCTCCCGATACTACAATTCATGAGTTAAAGCCATAACCTTTCGGCCCATAAATTTGGTACTACGAAGAGTCGAAGTATCCCGACCTATAGAGCAGGGAAAGCTTGCCTCAAATTAGGAAGGTCCTTACCGGATCATTGAAGTGATATGACCCGGAACCTATCGGATCGAAAGCCTAGATGGTTACCGGATGGCCCGACCATGGAATGTAGAAAATTTGTGCAAGTATTATCAATAAAGAACACTTTTATCTTCCATATAGAAGAAGTATTCTATCATGAGCAATCGAATTAACTCACCAACTCACATCCAACATCTGACAAGGCAAAGGGTTGGTCTAAACAACTGATCCAATCGGTGTGATCCATGGAGTTGGTCTAATCCACTAACTCGAACTCGACGAAATAAGGGCTAGCCTAAATGACTGGCACAATCGATGTAAGTCATGAAGTTGGTTTAACCCACCGACTCAATTAAAAACTCTGACAGACAATGAGTTAGCCTAACCCATTGATTTGCAGTCAACAAAACATGGGCTGGCCTGATCGACCAACCCAATTGGTATCATTCCACAAGATGGTGACCTCATCAGGATATCATTGCTAAGCTACAAAAGAGCTAGGGCTTAGAAAAAATTTCTTTCACACACACATAAGAGCAAAAAGGCATCCAAGAAGTTCGAATCCATAGAGAACACACATGAAAAAGAGGCCTTCATTCATATTCCAAAAAGTTGGTACATTTACAAGAAAAAGATAATGATTACAATTGTTCTTCGCCTTCGATGACATTTTCTTTTGAATGATCTTCAGGTTGATCAACTATTGTGGGGGAAACGATGGCTTCTGGCTCCAGGTCGCTTGCTAGTCATCGTTACCTTCTTCTTCCTCTTCAACCATAACGATGCCCGACAAATCTAAGTCAGGATAAAGTTTAAAGACTTTATCATGATAACCTTTGAAGCCCATTTGGTAACTCACCACTCTGGCTTCAATCATCTCATCATCGAAGTCTTCAAACTTTTTGTAATCTTTAACGGCCTGATGAGTAGCTTGAAGGAGCTTCTCTTCTGCCAACATTGTCCTCTTTTCAGCTACCAATTTCTGGGCCAAGGCCTCCTTGGATTTTTGAAGACCTTCTTTTATTAAAACTTTTGTCGAGCGGAGCTTCTTCTTCTTCTTGAGCTTAGCTTCCAGCTCGGCCACCTTCGCTTGGACCGCATTCAACTCTTTCTCCAGTGAAAGATTGGTGGCGACACTACATTCTAGCTTACCTTCCAGAACTTATTTAAGCTCCTCGGCTACCTCTTTCTTGGCCTTCGTCGAGTCCAACTTGTTGCCGTCCTCGTCGCCGCGCCCGTGCCGAGGATCAACCGATCCTCCCTGACCGCCTGGCAAGGGAGCCTCCCTTCCTGCGAGAAACCTGCAACAAAGGGGTTAGAGGACCCTGGCCGGGGATTCCGGCGAGGGGGCTCCGACGGTCAAGTCAGTAGACGACGTGGGGGAACAGACTCTCGCTCCCAGGCCCTCTAAAGGGTCCCAGGTTTGGAGAGTTAACTCGTGAAGGGGAAGCGCCGGGGACCGGAATCTCGGCTGGGCCTGCCTGCCGAGCTCGCGTCCAGTATTCCCCTCTCGGGATCTCTGGCTTCTTTCTCGGAGCGAGGCCTTGTGCCGGTGCTTCCTTCTTGTCCCCAGGCTAGTTGGCTTACCTTGCAGTCTCCGGATCCCTCCTCCTTTATCTCCCTCCGTTGTGTGCTTTCCGTCGTGTGCTTGTCCTTTTCCTCCTCGAAAACTCCTCTCCCCTGTCTTCCTTTCTTTTCCCTTTTTGGTGAAGGAGGCCAGGCGGCTTTCCGACCTCGTCCACCGGGCCCAGCAGGGAGAAGGCAAGGACAGAAGAGAAAAGGAGGAGGGGGGGCGGCGCTGGCAGAGCGGCCAGTCGTCAGGCTTCGGGCTCCGTGAGAGTGCTCTTTTCCCCGAGGGTGGGCACCATCCGTTTACGGGGCCCGTTCCGTCAGGATCGGGTCTCTCGACTGCGGGACCTTTCGGGCCAATGTAAGTGACGTTCCGCGTGCCGCCGCCCTCCGTACGGGACGCCGTCTGGGGTCGGTACGGCCCGAGGGATGGCCTCGGGACCTGTCGCCGAGGGATGGCCTCGGGACCCGTCGCTTTCCCCGGGGGCCTCTCCGTACGAGCGGTCTGACCTCGGCTGAGTTGGACCTGTCTCCGGGGGCCAACTGGCGAGAGGCGAGGGATCGGCCGACCTCGGCTTAGGTGGACCCCTACTGGGTGGACACCTGGCGAGGTGGTAGGAGGTCGCCTGGCTTCGGCCGAGGTGGACTCGTCTCCGGGTGGCCACCTGGCGCAAGGCGGGGGGTCAGCCGACCTCGGCCTAGGTGGACCCCTCCTGGGTGGACACCTGGCGAGGTGGCAGAAGATCGCCTGGCTTCGGCCGAGGTGGACCCGTCCCCGGGTGGCCACCTGGCGCAAGGCGGAGGGTCAGCCGACCTCGGCCTAGGTGGACCCCTCCTGGGTGGACACCTGGCGAGGTGGCAGAAGATCGCCTGGCTTCGGCCGAGGTGGACCCGTCTCCGGGTGGCCACCTGGCGCAAGGCGGAGGGTCAGCCGACCTCGGCCTAGGTGGACCCCTCCTGGGTGGACACCTGGCGAGGTGGCAGAAGATCGCCTGGCTTCGGCCGAGGTGGACCCGTCTCCGGGTGGCCACCTGGCGCAAGGCGGAGGGTCAGCCGACCTCGGCCGACCTTACTCGGGGCGGACTCCTCCGAGCCCGGGCACAGATGAGTCGGTGGGGGAACTCCGCGCCGAACTCGACCTCGGCGGGAGCTGTTTGCTTCAGATAGTCGTCGGGCGGTGCGGTCTTGCCGACCC
This sequence comes from Areca catechu, assembly GCA_021397845.1. Lineage (NCBI taxonomy): Eukaryota > Viridiplantae > Streptophyta > Magnoliopsida > Arecales > Arecaceae > Areca > Areca catechu. The sequence continues at coordinate 14,001,620 of CM038041.1, forward strand.
TAGCTTTGAGGACGTGGCGCTGATTCTGGCAGGGAAACTCGCACGTGGCTCGCTCGCATTCGGCGATACCTGAGCCTGGCCACGTCACTGTCACGGCTGTAACAGTTGCCCCCCAGCCCGCCGTTCCGTCGGGGCATCGTAAAACGGAACGTCGGGATTAATTGCAGACATGACGTGGGGAGGCGAAGATCTTGCATCATAATTGGCACGATCTCCATTCGTCGTGGCTCGATGTGGCTGAAGACCTATGGGGGGTCGCCACGCGTCGTCCACTTGCCCGTAATCAATGCGTCGCTTCGGGGCAGAGGCCGTTACTCTGCTAACGAGGCGACGGTGTCGGGCGTGCGCCCACGTGGCGACCATCCAGTGGTCCGAGGCGGAATGATGGGTACGGCTGCTGCCGGCTGAGTTTGAAAGGGAGGGGACTTTCCAGAACGAGGCCTTTTCCCTTGCTTCGTGGGCGGTTTGCTGCAGGCTAACAACTTCTGCCGCTCGCGCCCGTCTGTGCATTTTTGGGTGAGTGTCTTCTTCTCCTTCTCTAGCCCCCTTCCTCTCTCATTTCTTATTCAGTTTCTTTGTCCTTTCCTTCCCCATGGCGCGCCGTCGCCATGTCTCTTCTAACCCGGACGAGGCCGGTCCATCCCGGCCGAGGACTCCATCTTCTTCCTCCTCGGATGAGGAGGTAATTCCAGAGGAGGTCCGCCGGCGCTTGCAACCCGGGGGTGTCACTATTGGCATCCCCAGGGGGGTCCGGTCCCCTCCGGTTGCGCCTGCCGTGCCCCTCCGTTCACTCCCCGCCTTGGCTTCTCTTCCTGCTCCGCCACTTCTTCCCGCCGGTCCCTCCGGTCATGCCTCTACCATGACCGAAGGTGATCTTTCTCTGCTCCGGGATGCCTATGGCATCCCGGGATCTGTTCGTCTGTTTGCTCCGCGGTCCGGGGAGCGTGTCACCATGAGCGGCCCCGGCCGCATTGCCTTCTACGAAGACTTCCTCCTCGGGGGTCTTCGTTTTCCTCTGCACCCTTTTTTCCTTTCCTTTCTCAGCCATTTCCGGCTCGTCCCGGCTCAGCTGGCTCCTAATGCCATCCGGGTCATCTTCTCCTTCATTGTCTTCTGCCATTTCCACTGGTTCGTTGCCCGTTTTTCACTCTTCAGGGCCCTGTTCACCCTGAAGAAGTGCTCCACCGATGATGGCTGGTGGTACATTTCGCCCCGGCCTAGGTGTCTCCGGTTCGACCTCCCTTCTTCGGTCAAGGGATGGAAGAGCCGGTTTTTCTTTGCTTCGGTCGACGACGTCGACTGGGCTTGGAGCGAACCGGACCGGTCGCCGAACCGGAGTTCTCGAGTCGAGCCCGCGGACCAGGAGTCTTACAGCCAGCTCCTGAGTGACGTGGTCCCGCCGCTCGAGGTTCTGCTTTCTGAGCAGAATCTTTTTGAGGCCGGCATCAGTCCCATCCGGGAGACCGGTGAGATTTGGCCCCGCATTAACTCCTGCCCTTCCCCCCTCTCTTTTTAAGATTGAACTGTCTGACCTTCTGATTTCTCCACTTTGCAGGGATGAAGTTTTCCTTAGAGAATCTTCTGGAGGGAGCGGCCCAGAGGGAGGTCGTCGACGTGGACGAGCCCGTGGCGAAGAGGGCTCGCACAGAGACGAGCCGGGAGGTCGCAGCGGCGACCGCGCCCGGCCTAGCTGCCGCTGTTTCTCCGCCCAGACCTCCTCAGGGCGGCGCCCCTGGCGCCTCGGCCCCATGACCTGGCAACGCCGCCGAGAGAGCTCCGGCGCCCGCCGCTCTGCCCATCGCCGGGCCCACTCCTGTCAGCAGCCCCACGGCACCGCCAGTGGCGACCGTCGGTCCGTCGGCTGTAGCTCCAGCAGAGGGGGCAGCTGCCACGGGGATCGGCCCGAAGGGCCCGGCGCCGGTGATCTCGCACCGAGACTCGGTCATCCTCGACCGAGGACTGGCGGAGAAGTTGATGGAGTATGCTTCCACCGCCCGGGACCGCCGAGCTCGGGGCGGCCGAGATTACGCGGATGCGCTGCTCGGCATCCTGCCCCAACTCTTCACGGTAAGTCAGAGCTTTCCCTTCTTCTTTACTTCCAATCCGAGGGCTTCTGCCTTGATACTGACATGCGCTGTTTTTGCCTCTGCAGATCGGGAACGACGTCCTCCTACTGAGGAACTACCTCGTAGGGAACGCCAAGCGGGACTCCGATCGGGAGCTAAAGCTTGGCAAACTCGCGGCCGATGTGAAGGACCTGATGGACAAGGGGGCCGAGCTGCGAGCTGAGAAGCAGGCCCTCCAGTCCGACCTGACACGTTCCGAGGAGCGGAACAAAGAATTGGAGGCCTCCTTGGCGGAGGAGCGGACCTCCAACCAGCGCCGGACTGAGGAGGATGCGGCGGAGAAGGCCCGCCTGCAGGCCCATTCCCTGTTTTTGGAGCGCCAACGGGATGAGGCCCGGCGAGAGGTGGCCGCGGCGAAGGACCGGAGCTCCTACATCAACGGGCTCCTGGAGGCGGCGAAGCGGGAAGCGCAGGAGGCCGTCCCCAAGTTCCGGGCCTCCGACGAGTTCACGTCGGAAGTCCGGGAGGCCGCCGTGGACTCCTTCCTGAAGGGGTTCCGGATGTGCCGGGAGAAGGTGGGGGCCTTCTTCCCCCAGCTGGACTTGAGTGGGGTCGTCGTCGGCGGCAGGAAGCCGGGGAGCGAGAGCAGGGTCCCCGGCGCGACCCAGGCGACACCTCAGGCGACACCTGTGGCACCTCCGGCCGGCGATGCCGCGGTCCCGGCACAGCCCCAGGAGCCGGTCGTCGTGGAGGTTGAAGAGGTGGCGCCCGCACCTCCGGCGGACGGCGCCGACCCTGCGCCCCAGTGACCTTTACTTTGTATTCTTGCTGTCTTCGTCCTCTTCTTTTTTCTTGGGGGGTTCCGGCCTGTCGGAACTCCCAGTTTGTACTGAACACTTTGTAATGAAGACTCCTTTTTCATAAAAACTTGTCTATCATCTTTGCTTCTTTTTCTTCTTCTTTGTTTGTTTGTGAGATGTCGGTCTGGGACACCTGAGATAACTGCAGGCCTGGTCCTTCTATACTAAATCGAAGGACGGGGTCTGCAGAGCCGTGTTGCGGCAAGGCAAGAATCCTGAGCAGGTCCGACTTTGGGCTGCCTTCATGCTTGCGCGGACAGCACAGTTCCTGCACCATCTTCTGGGCCGAAACCCGGGTCCTCCGGACTGAGCTCGATGCCGCAGGCTTTCTCAAACCTTGCGCGGCTTGCTGAGCCGTGCTCCGGGCTTGCGTGGGCGAAGCGGATTCGGCGCCACCTTCCAGGCCGGAGCCCAGGATCTTCCGGACTGAGCTCGATGCCGCAGGCTTTCTCAAACCTTGCGCGGCTTGCTGAGCTGTGCTCCGGGCTTGCGTGGTCGAACTGGGTTCGACGCCACCTTCCAGGCCGAAGCCCAGGATCTTCCGGACTGAGCTCGATGCCGCAGGCTTTCTCAAACCTTGCGCGGCTTGCCGAGCTGTGCTCCGGGCTTGCGTGGGCGAAGCGGATTCGGCGCCACCTTCCAGGCCGAAGCCCAGGATCTTCCGGACTGAGCTCGATGCCGCAGGCTTTCTCAAACCTTGCACGGCTTGCTGAGCTGTGCTCCGGGCTTGCGTGGTCGAACTGGGTTCGACGCCACCTTCCAGGCCGAAGCCCAGGATCTTCCGGACTGAGCTCGATGCCGCAGGCTTTCTCAAACCTTGCGCGGCTTGCTGAGCTGTGCTCCGGGCTTGCGTGGTCGAACTGGGTTCGACGCCACCTTCCAGGCCGAAGCCCAGGATCTTCGCAGGCCTCCTCGCTGAAGTTTAGAGAAGAATGTTTAAAGTGAAGAAGCTTTGTTCAAGGAGCCGGGAGCCTTACATCACTGGTAGTACATTCTCAGGTTCGAGGGGTTCCATGTCCGGGGGAACCTGGCACCTCCCAATTCTTCCAAGTAACATGCCCCGTGGGGGAGGGCTTCTGCTACCCGATAAGGGCCTTCCCAGTTGGGTGAAAGCTTGCCGCACTCTCGTGGCTGGGAGGCTTCTGTACGCCGGAGGACCAAGTCCCCGGGACGAAAAACCTTCGGCCGTACTCGGGAGTTGTAATATCTGGCTACACGTTGCCGGTATGCCGCCATTCGAATTCGGGCCTTGTCCCTTGTTTCTTCGAGGAGGTCTAGGTTGAGCATCATCCTGACCGGGTTTTCTGTCTCGTCGTATTGTTCTACGCGCAGCGTGGGTATGCTGAGCTCGATCGGGATGACTGCCTCGGCCCCGAAGACGAGGTTGAATGGGGTTTCGTCGGTAGCCGTCCTTGGAGTGGTGTGGTATGCCCAAAGAACGCTGGGAAGCTCGTCGGCCTACCTGCCCTTGGCTTGGTCTAGCCGCGTGCGGAGGCCCTGAAGAATGGTCCTGTTCGTGACCTCAGCCTCCCCGTTGGTCTGGGGGTGCGCCACCGAGGTGAAGCGATGCTTGATGCCGAGGTCGTTGCAGAAATCCTCGAACTCTCGACAGTCGAACTGGCGTCCGTTGTCGGTAACCACGGTGTGGGGGAGGCCGAAGCGGCAGACGATGGACTTCCAGAAGAATTTGGCGACGTTTGCTTCGGTGATTCTTGCCAAGGGTTCGGCTTCGACCCACTTTGTGAAGTAGTCGATGGCCACTATCAGGAACTTCCGCTGGCCGGATGCCGGCGGGAATGGGCCCAGAAGGTCCATTCCCCACTGGGCGAATGGCCAGGGGGCTGAGAGTTGAGAGATCGGGTTGGAGGGTTGCCGCTGTACCGTGGCGTGGCGCTGGCACCGGTCGCATCTCTTCACGAAGTCAGCGGCGTCCTCCTTCATCGTCTCCCAGAAGTAGCCTTGACGAAGGGCCTTGTATGCCAATGCCCTGCCCCCCACGTGGTTCCCACAGATGCCTTCGTGAATCTCCTGGAGCACAAGCTTGGCTTCTGCGGGTCCAATGCACTTGAGGAGGGGATAAGAGTAGGACCTTCGATACAGCTGCCCGTCCATCAGGACAAACCGCACGGCCTTCTTCCTGATGAGGCGAGCCGCGTCTCGGTCTTCCGGCAGAATGCCGTCGGTGATGTACGCGGCGTACTTGTCCATCCAGCCGGGCTCTTGGCTGACCTGATGGACCCCCGCCGGTGCTTCGAGGCTTGGGACTTCGAGTCGCTCCACATGAGCGCGTCCCAGCATTGTGTCTGGCAGAGTCGCCAATCGAGAGAGAGCATCCGCGCGGGCGTTCTCCCCGCGGGGGATATGAAAGATGTTGAAGCGCCGAAACTTGGATGCGCCCGCCTTGACGAGCTCCAGATACTTCGCCATCTGGGGGTCGTGAGCGACGTACTCCCCGGACACCTGCCCCGCCACGAGCTGGGAGTCAGTGAAAGCTCTGAGGTTGGTCACGCCCAGCTCGCGGGAGACCCTGAGTCCGGCGAGAAGCGCCTCGTACTCCGCTTGATTGTTTGTCGCGGGGAACTGGAAACGGAGCGCACATTCTGCGACGACCCCGTCGCCGTTGGCAAGGATGAGCCCAGCTCCGCTCCCTCCGGAGTTTGAGGCTCCGTCTACATGGAGGATCCAGGCATCCTCTCCGGGCTCGTTGGCGCCGACCTCCATCGGCTGGGCCGAAGAGTCCTCCTCGGGCTCCTTGCCCAAACCTGCGCATTCGACCAAAAATCGGCCAGCACCTGTGCCTTCATTGCCGACCTCGGTCGGTATGTAATGTCGAACTCGCTGAGTTTCAGTGCCCATTTGGCCAATCGCCCCGAGGTGTCGGGTCGGCTGAGCACCGCTTTCAGCGGTTGGTCCGTCAAGACGGCGATGGGATGCGCTTGGAAATAGGGCCTGAGACGCTGGGCAGATACTATCAGCGCAAAAACGAGTTTCTCGGGCCGGGAATACCTGAGCTCCGCGTCCCGGAGGAGTTTGCTGGTATAGTACACCGGTCGCTGGATCCCGTGGTCGTCGGTTCGGACCAGGACAGAGCTGACGGCCTCCGGGGTAACGGCCAAGTAGAGGGTAAGCTCCTCCCCTTCCTCGGGCCTGGACAGCAAAGGTGGTGATGCGAGCGTCTTCTTCAACTCCTCGAAGGCCTGCTGGCATTCCTCGGTCCAGGCGAAACCATTCATCTTCCTCAGCACCTTGAAGAAGGGACGGCAGCGGTCCGCCGACCTGGAAATGAAACGGCTAAGGGCCGCAACCCGGCCGGTCAGCTGCTGCACTTGTTTCTTGGAGGCTGGCTGCTCCATGTCCAGGATAGCCTGGACCTTCTCCGGGTTGGCCTCGATTCCTCTCTGGGTCACCATGAACCCTAGGAGCTTTCCGGCGGAGACCCCGAAGGCGCACTTCGCCGGATTCAGCTTCATCTGGTGGCGCCGGAGGTTGCCGAACATCTCTGCCAGGTCGGCTACGTGGTCCGAGTCAAGTTTGCTCATTACCAGCATGTCGTCCACGTACACCTGCATGTTGCGGCCTATCTGGTCTTTGAAGACTTTATTGACCAGACGTTGGTACGTCGCCCCCGCGTTCTTGAGGCCGAAGGGCATCATCCTGTAACAGAAAGTCCCGCGATCAGTTATGAAGGCGGTACGCTCTTCGTCCTCCGGATTCATCCGGATCTGGTTGTATCCGGAGAAAGCGTCCATGAATGACAGGAGACGGTGTCCCGAGGTGGTGTCGACCAGCTGGTCGATCTTTGGCAGAGGGAAGCTGTCCTTCGGGCAAGCTCGATTGAGGTCGGTGTAGTCCACGCAGATCCTCCACTTACCGCTGCTCTTCTTTACCATGACCACATTTGCTAACCAGCTGGGGTATTGGACTTCTCGGACGAAACCGGCGGCGAGAAGTTTCTCTACCTCCTCGTCGATCGCCTTCTGCCTCTCCATGGCAAAGCTTCTCTTCTTCTGGCGGACCGGGCGGCTGCCTGGGTCCACGTTCAGGCTATGCATGATAATCTCGGGCGGAATACCCGGCATGTCGACCGCCGACCAGGCGAACACGTCGGCGTTGGCACGGAGGAACTCCAGCAGGCGGGTTCGTTCCTCTTCGGGGAGCTGGGCCCCAACTTGCACCGTCTTCAGAGGGTCTGAACCAAGGGGAAAGGAGAGCAGGCGCTCTACGGGCCCTCCCCTGGGTTCCTTTTCTCTTAGGTCGAGGTCCTCGACCTCGCGGGCGAGCTCTGCGCCCTTGATGCCCGGGATTGTCTGCAGGCAGAGCGGGACTGGCTGGATCGTCCCCTTCATTTCCCCGAACCCGAAAGGCGTGGGGAACTGCACCAGCAATCTCCTTGTGGAGATAGTGGCGTCTAGTCGGTTGAGCCCCGGTCGCCCAAGGATGGCGTTGTAAGGGGAAGGGATCTTGACTACAGTGAAAGTTACCATGATGGTCGCCTGCCGAGGTGGGGATCCGGCGGTAACTGGGAGAGTGATCTCCCCTTCGACTCCCACGGAGTCCCCTGTAAAACCTACCAGTGGGGTGTGCACTGGCTTTAGCTGGTCGAGAGACAAGTTCATCCGAGAGAAAGCGTCATAAAAAAGTACATCGGCCGAGCTTCCACTATCCACCATGATTCGATGTACAGGGTGTTTCGCGATGGTCATTTCGACCACCACGGCATCATTGTTTACATTGTCATTAGACTCCCCTCCCTTGGGAGGGGTTACATTCTCCGGGACTTCCCGGGCTCTCTTCTCTGCTCGGCCAGATCCGTGTGAGATCATGCCCACGGGCCTCTCTGTTGGCCGGTTGTCGATCGCAGGGACAGGTGGCAAGGCCGCGAGCGGCTGCTTTTCGGAGGGAGCCTCGTTCTTGACGAACTTCCGGAGGTATCCCCTCCCGATCAGCTCCTCGATCTCCCGCTTCAGGTGGCGGCACTCCTCCGTGTCATGCCCGTGCTCGCGGTGGAATTGGCAGTACTTTGATTTGTCTCGGGCTGCCCTCGGGTTCTGAGGTGGAGGTCGGCGGAGATAACGCTCGCCCTCGATTTCCATAAGGATTTTGGCTCGAGGTGCGAGGAGAGGGGTGTACCTCCGCTCGGGGGCAGATTCGGCCCTCGGCCTTGGGTTCGGGCGAGGGTCGACTGGTGGCCCGGGCCTCCGAGCTCCCGGGGTGTCTCTCGGGGTCGACTTCTTCAAAATCTTCCCGTCCAGCTCTCGACGGGTGCGGTCGGCCTCCTCCGCTCGGATGTACTTGTGGGCGCGGAGGAGGAGCTCGGAATACGTCCTGGGCGGCTTCTTGTCCAGGGAATAGGTCAGGCGGGACGTCTTGAGCCCGCGCTTTAGAGCCAGCATAGCGACGGGCTCGTCTAAGCTGTAGATCTCCAGGGCCGCGGTCTTAAACCGGGCGATGTAGTCACGGAGCAGCTCCTGGTCCTGCTGGCGGACGGAGAAGAGGCTGTCCACCTCCCTTGGCACCTTTCGACAAGCGTCGAAATGCGCCACAAACTTTCCTTCCAGCTGCTGGAAGGAGCGAATGGATCCGGGCTCGAGACGGGCGAACCAGACTCGGGCGGCCTTCCGAAGGGTTGCAGGGAAGGCGATGCACAGAAGGGCGTTGGTGGCGCCCTGGACCCTCATGAGAGCTTTATAACTCTCCAAATGGTCCAGGGGGTCGGTGGTCCCGTCGTAAGGGTCCACCTGTGGCATGCGGAACCGTTTCGGGATCGGTTCCGCCTGAATTTCTTCGGAGAAAGGGGGGCGGGAGTCGTAGCCCGCCGGGTCAGCTGACGAGTTCTGCAGGTCGGCAAACCGTCGGGCGAACTCCGCCAACTTGCGCTCGTGCTCTTCTAGGCGCCTCTCTGCCTGGCGCCTGATGGCTTCATCGGTGGAGTCTTCCACCGAGACTGCGTGTGAGGGAGGCACCGATTGGTCTCGGCGCGGGGTCCGGACCCGGCGTCGCTTGCTGCGATGCGCCGTCTCGGCCCCATCGGCCGGGGATCGACTCTCGTGATCCTCCGAGCCGGAATAGTCTTTCTTCGGGGGAGCTTGGCGGCTCTCTCGGGGGTTGGAGATGGCTTGCGGATGGGACGGCCTGCCCTGGATTGAGCGCAGGCTCCCACGCTGTCCCGCGACCCGAGCCGCGGGGGTCCCTGGCTGCGGCTGAGTGGCCAGGGACCGTTGCTGATGCTGGAGCTGTCGGACCGCTGAGGTCAAGGTCTGCAGCTGCTGGACGATGGCCGCAAGGGATCCGTCCGCCGGGGTAGGCTGCTGCATAAGAGGAGGGGGAGCCGGAAGCTCCCGTTCGGGGGTGTGGCCCCCCGGTGGGGAGTGGGCTTCTCCCACATGGCTGGTGGACGCCTCGCGACCACGAGTGACCACCATTGCTAGAGAGCGTGACACCTGCAAAAAGCTAGTTCCCACTAGGGGTTAGTGTCCTGCCCCCCTACCTGGTGCGCCAATCTGTTGCCGTCCTCGTCGCCGCGCCCGTGCCGAGGATCAACCGATCCTCCCTGACCGCCTGGCAAGGGAGCCTCCCTTCCTGCGAGAAACCTGCAACAAAGGGGTTAGAGGACCCTGGCCGGGGATTCCGGCGAGGGGGCTCCGACGGTCAAGTCAGTAGACGACGTGGGGGAACAGACTCTCGCTCCCAGGCCCTCTAAAGGGTCCCAGGTTTGGAGAGTTAACTCGTGAAGGGGAAGCGCCGGGGACCGGAATCTCGGCTGGGCCTGCCTGCCGAGCTCGCGTCCAGTATTCCCCTCTCGGGATCTCTGGCTTCTTTCTCGGAGCGAGGCCTTGTGCCGGTGCTTCCTTCTTGTCCCCAGGCTAGTTGGCTTACCTTGCAGTCTCCGGATCCCTCCTCCTTTATCTCCCTCCGTTGTGTGCTTTCCGTCGTGTGCTTGTCCTTTTCCTCCTCGAAAACTCCTCTCCCCTGTCTTCCTTTCTTTTCCCTTTTTGGTGAAGGAGGCCAGGCGGCTTTCCGACCTCATCCACCGGGCCCAGCAGGGAGAAGGCAAGGACAGAAGAGAAAAGGAGGAGGGGGGGCGGCGCTGGCAGAGCGGCCAGTCGTCAGGCTTCGGGCTCCGTGAGAGTGCTCTTTTCCCCGAGGGTGGGCGCCATCCGTTTACGGGGCCCGTTCCGTCAGGATCGGGTCTCTCGACTGCGGGACCTTTCGGGCCAATGTAAGTGACGTTCCGCGTGCCGCCGCCCTCCGTACGGGACGCCGTCTGGGGTCGGTACGGCCCGAGGGATGGCCTCGGGACCTGTCGCCGAGGGATGGCCTCGGGACCCGTCGCTTTCCCCGGGGGCCTCTCCGTACGAGCGGTCTGACCTCGGCTGAGTTGGACCTGTCTCCGGGGGCCAACTGGCGAGAGGCGAGGGATCGGCCGACCTCGGCTTAGGTGGACCCCTACTGGGTGGACACCTGGCGAGGTGGCAGGAGGTCGCCTGGCTTCGGCCGAGGTGGACTCGTCTCCGGGTGGCCACCTGGCGCAAGGCGGGGGGTCAGCCGACCTCGGCCTAGGTGGACCCCTCCTGGGTGGACACCTGGCGAGGTGGCAGAAGATCGCCTGGCTTCGGCCGAGGTGGACCCGTCCCCGGGTGGCCACCTGGCGCAAGGCGGAGGGTCAGCCGACCTCGGCCTAGGTGGACCCCTCCTGGGTGGACACCTGGCGAGGTGGCAGAAGATCGCCTGGCTTCGGTCGAGGTGGACCCGTCTCCGGGTGGCCACCTGGCGCAAGGCGGAGGGTCAGCCGACCTCGGCCTAGGTGGACCCCTCCTGGGTGGACACCTGGCGAGGTGGCAGAAGATCGCCTGGCTTCGGCCGAGGTGGACCCGTCTCCGGGTGGCCACCTGGCGCAAGGCGGAGGGTCAGCCGACCTCGGCCGACCTTACTCGGGGCGGACTCCTCCGAGCCCGGGCGCAGATGAGTCGGTGGGGGAACTCCGCGCCGAACTCGACCTCGGCGGGAGCTGTTTGCTTCAGATAGTCGTCGGGCGGTGCGGTCTTGCCGACCCTAGCTTTGAGGACGTGGCGCTGATTCTGGCAGGGAAACTCGCACGTGGCTCGCTCGCATTCGGCGATACCTGAGCCTGGCCATGTCACTGTCACGGCTGTAACACAACTGATCATGGAGATTCTGGCTTAGGTTGGCAAATCCAGAGATGCTCTCCTCAATCAAAGAGATCTCATGGATAAATTGCAACACAAAGAACGTTCATTATGTTATTACGAAAGAACAAAAAGCATATTACCTTAAGAAAACTCGGGTATATGGAAGGAACGATATCCTCCAGTCACTGAGCCTTAGTTACCTCCCAATCTTTTGGAAGGATGATAGCCTTCAATAGCCGTTGGGCCAATTCAGGGTTGTCCAACCCCGTTTCGTCAACATAGACATTGAAGTCTACGACTTGATCTTCTTCAGCTGGTTGAACCTTTTCTTCTGCCTCCACCTGGGGAGCTTTGCCTTTTCTAATCAGCAAGGTTAGGATGTAAAAGTGCTAGTGATCGAAGGTACCGTCGGCTGCTCTAAGGATGGTATGACTGGAGCTACTCTCAGACGGAGTTCCATGAGTGGGATGTCATCGTCATCGAAAATTGATCGCCCATTGATGGGAGTACATCCCCTAATTGAAACCTCCGGGGGTGCAGCAGTTCTCTTGACTCTCTTTGCACCCTCCACTTCGACAAGAGGAGGCCCAGCCTATCTCTTCTTCACCGCTTACCTAAGCTTCCAAGCGTTGGGTTCATCTTTGCGTTTGCAAAAAGACCAGATATTATTCAGTCAAAAGAAAACAAAGAAAAAAGAGAAAACACAGTAGGGTGATGGTTCAACGACAAATACCTAAGGAAGGAGACATGCTAATCTAAGCGTAGTAGAGACCCTGCTCATTTAGCAGCTCCTTCATCAGAGGGACTTCGACTCCTAAAAGCTTCTCGTAATCCTCCTTGTTGGTTAATAAGACTTTCTTCCCACCGTTCGGAGTTAGACGGGGCTCCCTCCACTCGGTACTGAAGTCCCATGGGTGGACAGAAGTAAGGAAAAATAAATAAGGCTTCTATCCGTGAATGACCGATGGAAGCCTGAAGATAAATCTTTGACCGGGACGGGAGCCGATGGCCCACCACCCTCGACCATGGAAGTCTTTCTTCAAGGCGAAGAAAGAGCATAATAAAGAAGTCCTTGGCTCTATGTAAAGGTCATGACAAAGAACCAGGAAAGCACAGATAATTCGAATACTATTCGGAATTAACTATGCAGGCGCTATATGGTATAAATTAAAAATCCGAACAAAAAAAGATAAAGTGAAAAGCGAAGACCTGCCTTCAGGTGGTCTTCGTAAACAGCTATGCTTCTAGCGGGAGACCTATCCAATCTCTCGCCGTAACGAGAGACTACGGTAATAAAATCCTGTGGAATTTTGTAATAACTTTGCAGGATAATAACTTTCGACTCGCTAAGGCTATTTTTAATGGACTCGGGCTCAAGTTCTTCCCTATAGGGACCCCTTCCCCTCGAAGGATTGGAACTACTGGAGGATTCATCTCCTCCCTACTAATTGAGAACCTACCGGCGATGATAACTTCTAAGGTCCTAAGTATGGTTAGCAAGAGAAGAAGATTTGACTAACTTGAGAAGAAGGGGGACTTGGAAAAAAGGAGGAAGGACGAAGACCTTCCTAAGGGCACTGGAACCTAATAATGGTGTAAAGATTCAGCCCTAAAGAGAAGGAACCCTATATATAGGTGGCCGCAATGGTCATGATTTCTTTTTCAAATAGTGTGAGGGGCTCTGATCGTGCCATGTATGAATATCTTAACTAAAGATATGACACCGATGAGAAAGAAGTCGATATGATGGGAAGAAAACCAATATGCGTCCGTCTCGATCTATGAAAGTTTGGCTGGCAGGAATGAGAAGGTAACAATGGCTGCGATTATGTCTTCGAACAACTTCAACGATTCTGATCAGAATCCCATCCAAGCACCAACTGAAAAAAATTGACATGTCCCCTCAATCCGAGGGAATGCTCCAGTTGCTTATCGAAGTTTGACACGTGACATAGACGTAACGTCCAAAAAGGAGCAAATCACTGCTGCCAACTGATTCCGAGATTTACCATCATTGAAGGATGTCTTCTCTCCTCCTGGTAAGGAACATGAATAACGAGGCAAAAAAAAAAGAAGAATAAAATTATACACGTAACTCCCATTTTTTAAGGCAATTAATATCCCTTGAAATTGGAAGTGGAGGGCAAATATTATAATGGGCTGGTCAGACTAATCGACCAAAGGCTGTGTGGCAAATCCAAAGACTAACAAGCTGATAATATCGGATCCGTCCGACTCATCTCTAGAGCTCATTAATCCGACTAACTTATAAAGGTTGACCAACTTTTAAAGTTTGCCCGATTTTAATAAGAATGAAGATAGCAAGAAAAGAGATAGTTATCCTACCAGAATAACAACCAGCCACTATAACAGGCTCGAGTTAGTTTTCAATAAAATAACATCGAAATTAATTACAAGAAACCCCTTTTAATTAAATTCTGTTAAGGCAAATACCTATAAATACTGATAAGAGAGAATCTCCAGGGGTAAGTAAAAAAAACTAGTTGAAGCCTTATCATTCTTACCAATATTTTATGAGATTCTATATCTATTATCTGAATCCTTGCTGACTTAAGCATCGGAGCATCTCTTATCAGAAATTATCCGATGAGTGGGTCTGTTTTGTAGGACAATGAAGGAAGCACTTCTAGCAAGTCTTGACAGTACGAAGGGACAGCTTGGGTTCGGTGATAACACCTATTTTTTTTAAAAAAAAATCATTCAAACTTATTTATTTGTTTTGGTAGAAATTCAAACCTATTTATTGATTATGCATTCAGGCGGATGGTAGGCTTGGATCACATTTCGAAGGTGAGTAGAGCACGATAATTTAGGGGGAATGTCTTTAACATGTGCACCCTTCTTGTATGAGAGTATCATATTAACATACATTACATCTACTATGATAATAATTGATCAATGGCTAGTTGGCTAATTATGTAATGATGACAGGGGAGATGTAATTTTTTTTTTTTGGTAGACTAACTTATTGGAGAAAAGTATGAGCCTTAGCGCAATACTAGTGTTGTTTCATTGTGATTTAGATGTGACGAATCCTATCTTTGCCTCCTGGGATAAGATTATATTCATTCAACCCTTTTATAAATCTTGTAATAATGGAACCTCATGTATTAGGCCATCCATTAGAGATTGCTTGCATCAAAGAAAAGTGTAAGCTATTCTTAGTAATTTTTTTTTTAAAAAAAAATTTTGTTGTCCATTAGAATCAATATTTAATGATATTTCTCCGATCCAATTACGGACCACCGAATATCCCATCTCTTTGACATTATTATCATTGTTTTCATTTTCATGGTGTTACAGCCGTGACAGTGACGTGGCCAGGCTCAGGTATCACCGAATACGAGTGAGCCACGTGTATGTTTCACCGGCCAAGTCAGCGCCACATCCTCAAAGCCAGGATCGGCAAGACTACACCGCCCGACGACTGTCTAAGGCAAACCGCCCTCGCCGAGGTCGAGCTCGGCTCGGAGTTCCTCTACCACCTCATTGGCGCCCGGGCCCGGAGGGGTCCGCCTAAGTGAGGTCGGCCGAGGTCGGGCGACCTCCTGCCACCTCGCCAGGTGTCCACCCAGGAGGGGTCCACCTAAGCCGAGGTCGGCCGGTCCTTCGCCCTTCGCCAGGTGGCCACCCGGAGACGGGTCCACCTCGGCCGGAGCCAGGCGACCTCCTGCCACCTCGCCAGGTGTCCACCCAGGAGGGGTCCACCTAAGCCGAGGTCGGCTGATCCTTCGCCCTTCGCCAGGTGGCCACCCGGAGACGGGCCCACCTCGGCCGAAGCCAGGCGACCTCCTGCCACCTCGCCAGGTGTCCACCCAGGAGGGGTCCACCTAAGCCGAGGTCGGCTGATCCTTCGCCCTTCGCCCTTCGCCAGGTGGCCACCCAGAGACGGGCCCACCTCGGCCGAAGCCAGGCGACCTCCTGCCACCTCGCCAGGTGTCCACCCAGGAGGGGTCCACCTAAGCCGAGGTCGACTGATCCTTCGCCCTTCACCAGGTGGCCACCAGGAGACGGGCCCACCTCGGCCGAAGCCAGGCGACCTCCTGCCACCTCGCCAGGTGTCCACCCAGGAGGGGTCCACCTAAGCCGAGGTCGGCTGATCCTTCGCCCTTCGCCAGGTGGCCACCCGGAGACGGGCCCACCTCGGCCGAAGCCAGGCGACCTCCTGCCACCTCGCCAGGTGTCCACCCAGGAGGGGTCCACCTAAGCCAAGGTCGGCTGATCCTTCGCCCTTCGCCAGGTGGCCACCCAGAGACGGGCCCACCTCGGCCGAAGCCAGGCGACCTCCTGCCACCTCGCCAGGTGTCCACCCAGGAGGGGTCCACCTAAGCCGAGGTCGGCCGATCCCTCGCCCCTCGCTAGTTGGCCCCCGGAGACGGGTCCAACTCAGCCGAGGTCAGACCGCTCGTACGGAGAGGGCCCCGGGGAGAGAGAGACAGGCCCCGAGGCCATCCCTCGGGCCGTACGAATCCCAGACGGCGTCCCGTACGGAGGGCGGCGGCACGCGGAACATCACTTGCATCGGCCCGATAGGTCCCGCGGCCGAGGGACCCGATCCTGACGGGACAGGCCCCATAGATGGGTGGCGCCCATGCTTGGGGAAAAGAGCGCTCTCACTAAGCCCGAGGCCTGACCTGCCACCCTGCCAGCGCTGCCCTCCCCTCTTTCTCTTCTGTCTTTGCCTTTTCCCTGCTGGGCCCGGCGGACGAGGTCGGAAAGCCGCCTGGCCTCCTTCACCGAAAAGGGAAAAGAGAAGAGGACGGGGGAGGGGAGTTTCCGAGGAGAAAAGAGGACAAGCACACGACGAAAGGAGATAAAGAGGAAGGAATCTGGGGACGACGAGGTAAGCCAATTAGCTTGGGGACAGGGAGGAAGCACCGGCGAAAGGCCTTGCTCCGAGAGAGAAACCAGAGATCCCGAGAGGGGAACACTGAGTGTGAGCTCGGCAAGGAGGCCCAGCCGAGATTCTGGTCCCCAGAGCGTTTCCTTCACCAGTTAACTCTCTAAGTCTGGAATCCTTTCGAGGGTCCGACTGGAGAGTCTGTTCCTTCTCGTCGTCTACTGACTTGACCGTCGGAGCTCCCTCGCCGGGATCCCCGGCCAGGGTCCTCTAACCCCTTTGTTGCAGGTTCTCCGCGGGAAGGGAGGCTCCCTCGCCAGGCGGTCAGGAAGGATCGGCTGATCCGTAGCACGGGCGCGACGACGAGAGCGGCAACAGATTGGCGCACCAGGTAGGGGGGGCAGGACACTAACCCCTAGCGGGAACCAGCTTTCTGCAGGTATCACGCTCTCCAGCAATGGTGGTCACTCGTGGTCGCGAGGCGTCCACCAGCCATGTGGGGGAAGTCCACTCCCCTCCAGGGGGCCACAGCCCCGAAGGGGAGCTTCCGGCTCCCCCTCCTCTTCCACAACAGCCTACGCCGGTGGACGGATCCCTTGTAGCCATCGTCCAGCAGCTGTAGACTTTGGCCTCAGCGGTCCGGCAGCTTCAGCATCAGCAACGGTCCCTGGCCACCCAGCCGCAGCCAGGGACCCCCGCGGCCCGAGCCGCGGGGCAGCGCGGGAGCCTACGCTCAATTCAGGTAGGCCATCCCATCCGAGGGCCATCTCCAACCCCCGGGGGAGCCACCAAGCTCCCGCAAAGAGAAACTATTCCGGTTCGGAGGATCACGAGAGTCGATCCCCGGCCGACGGGGCCGAAACGGTGCATCGCAGCAAGCGACGCCGAGGCCAGACATCGCGCCGGGACCGATCGGCGCCCCCTTCACCCGCAGCCTCGGTGGAAGACTCCACCGACGAAGCCATCAGGCGCCAGGCCGAGAGGCGCCTGGAGGAGCATGAGCGTAAGCTGGCGGAGTTCGCCCGCCGATTCGCCGACCTGCAGAACTCGTCGGCAGACCCGGCGGGCTACGACTCCCGCCCCCCTTTCTCTGAAGAAATCCAGGCGGAACCAATCCCGAAACGGTTCCGCATGCCGCAGGTGGATCCCTACGACGGGACCACCGACCCCCTGGATCATTTGGAGAGCTATAAGGCTCTCATGAGGGTCCAGGGGGCCACCGACGTCCTTCTATGCATCGCCTTCCCGGCAACCCTTCGGAAGGCCGCTCGAGTCTGGTTCACCCGCCTCGAGCCCGGATCCATTTGCTCCTTCCATCAGTTGGAAGGAAAGTTCGTGGCGCACTTCGACGCTTGCCGAAAGGTGCCAAGAGAGGTGGACAGCCTCTTCTCCATCCGCCAGCAGGACCAGGAGCTGCTCCGGGACTACATCACCCGGTTCAAGACCGCAGCCCTGGAGATCTACAGCTTGGACGAGCCCGTCGCCATGCTGGCTTTGAAGCGCGGGCTTAAGACGTCCCGCTTAACCTATTCCCTGAACAAGAAGCCGCCCAGGACGTACTCCGAGCTCCTCCTCCGCGCCCACAAGTACATCCGAGCGGAGGAGGCTGACCGCACCCGTCGAGAAATGGACGGGAAGACTTTAAAGAAGCCGCTCCCGAGGGACACCCCAGGAGCTCGGAGGCCCGGGCCGTCTGCCGACCCTCGCCCAAATCCAAGGCCGAGGGGCGAAGCCACTCCCGAGCAGAGGTACACCCCCCTCCTCGCACCTCGAACGAAGATCCTCATGGAAATCGAGGGCGAGCGCTACCTCCGCCGACCTCCTCCTCAGAACCCGAGAGCCGTCCGAGATAAATCGAGGTACTGCCAGTTCCACCGCGAGCACGGGCATGACACGGAGGAGTGTCGCCATCTGAAGCGGGAGATTGAGGAGCTGATCAGGAGGGGTTACCTCAGGAAGTTCGTCAAGAACGAGGCTCCCTCTGAAGGGCAGCCGCTCGCGGCCCTACCACCTGTCCCTGCGATCGACAACCGCCCAACGGAGAAGCCCGTGGGCATGATCTCACGCGGGTCCGGCCGAGCAATGAAGAGGGCCCGGGAAGTCCCAGAGAATGTAATCCCTCCCAAGGGAGGGGAAATTAATGATAATGTAAACAACGATGCCGTGGTGGTCGAGATGACCATCGCGAAGCATCCTGTACATCGAATCATGGTGGATAGTGGAAGCTCGGCTGACGTACTTTTTTACGATGCTTTCTCTCGGATGAATTTGTCCCCCGATCAGCTGAAGCCAGTGCACACCCCCCTGGTAGGTTTTACAGGGGACTCCGTGGGGGTCGAGGGGGAGATCACTCTCCCGGTCACTGCCGGATCCCCGTCCCGGCAGGCGACCGTCCTAATAACATTCACCGTCGTCAGGCTCCCTTCGCCTTACAACGCCATTCTCGGGCATCCCGGGCTCAACCAACTGGACGCCACCATCTCCACGAGGAGGCTGTTGGTACAGTTCCCCACGCCTTCCGGGCTCGGGGAGATGAAGGGGACGATCCAGCCAGTCCCGCTCTGCCTCCAGGCGGTCCCAGGCGCTAGGGGCACGGAGCTCGCCCATGATATTGACGACCTCGACCTGAGAGAGAAGGAACCCAGGGGAGGGCCCGTAGAGCGCCTGCTGACTTTTCCCCTCGGTTCGGATCCCCTGAAGACGGTGCAAGTCGGGGCCCAGCTCCCCGAGGAAGAGCGAACCCGCCTGCTGGAGTTCCTCCGTGCCAACGCTGACGTGTTCGCCTGGTCAGCAGCCGACATGCCGGGCATCCCGCCCGAGGTTATCATGCACAAACTGAACGTGGACCCAAGTTGCCGCCCGGTCCGCCAGAAGAAGAGAAGCTTCGCCATGGAGAGGCAGAAGGCGATCAACGAGGAAGTAGAGAAGCTCCTCGCCGCCGGTTTTGTCCGAGAGGTCCAATACCCTAGTTGGCTGGCAAACGTGGTCATGGTGAAGAAGAATAGTGGTAAGTGGAGGATCTGTGTGGACTACACCGACCTCAACCGAGCTTGCCCAAAGGACAGCTTCCCTCTTCCAAAGATCGACCAGCTGGTCGACACCACCTCGGGGCATCGCCTCCTATCGTTCATGGACACCTTCTCCGGATACAACCAGATCCGGATAAATCCGGAGGACGAAGAGCACACTGCCTTCATAACTGACCGCGGGACTTTTTGCTACAGGATGATGCCTTTCGGCCTCAAGAACGCGGGGGCGACGTACCAACGTCTGGTCAATAAAACCTTCAAAGACCAGATAGGCCGCAACATGCAGGTGTACGTGGACGACATGCTGGTGATGAGCAAACTCGATTCGGACCACGTGGCTGACTTGACGGAGACGTTCGGCAACCTCCGACGCCATCAGATGAAGCTCAACCCGGCGAAGTGCGCCTTCGACGTCTCCGCCGGGAAGTTCCTAGGGTTTATGGTGACTCAAAGAGGAATCGAGGCCAACCCGGAGAAGGTCCAGGCCATCCTGGACATGGAGCAGCCCACCTCCAAGAAGCAAGTGCAGCAACTGACCGGCCGAGTAGCGGCCCTTAGCCATTTTATTTCCAGGTCGGCGGATCGCTGCCGTCCCTTCTTCAAGGTGCTGAGGAAGATGAATGGCTTTGCTTGGACCGAGGAGTGTCAGCAGGCCTTCGAGGAGCTGAAGAAGATGCTCGCATCGCCACCTTTACTGTCCAGGCCCGAGGAGGGAGAGGAGCTTACCCTCTACCTGGCGGTTACCCCGGAGGCCGTCAGCTCTGTCTTGGTCCGAACCGACGACCAGGGGCTCCAGCGGCCGGTGTACTATACCAGCAAACTTCTCCGAGACGCGGAGCTCAGGTATTCCCGGCCCGAGAAACTTGTTTTTGCGCTAATAGTGTCTGCCCAGCGTCTTAGGCCCTATTTCCAAGCGCACCCCATCGCCGTCTTGACGGACCAACCGCTGAAAGCGGTGCTCAGCCGACCCGATACTTCGGGACGATTGGCCAAGTGGGCACTGAAACTCAGCGAGTTCGACATTACATACAGGCCAAGGTCGGCCATGAAGGCGCAGGTGCTGGCCGATTTCTTGGTCGAATGTGCAGGCTTGGGCAAGGAGCCCGAGGGAGACCCCCCGGCCCAGCCAATGGAGGCTGGCACCGATGAGCCCGGAGAGGACGCCTGGATCCTCCATGTAGACGGAGCCTCAAACTCCGGCGGGAGCGGAGCTGGGCTCATCCTTGCCAACGGCGACGGGGTCGTCGCCGAGTGCGCACTCCGTTTCCAATTCCCCGCAACAAATAACCAGGCGGAGTACGAGGCACTTCTTGCCGGACTGAGAGTCTCCCGCGAGCTGGGCGTGACCAACCTCAGAGCTTTCACTGACTCCCAGCTCATGGCGGGGCAGGTATCCGGGGAGTACGTCGCACACGACCCCCAAATGGTGAAGTACTTGGAGCTCGTCAAGGCGGGCGCGTCCAAGTTCCGGCGCTTTAACATCTTCCATATCCCCCGCGGGGAGAACGCCCGCATGGATGCCCTCTCTCGGCTGGCGACCTTGCCGGACACGATGCTGGGACGCGCTCATGTGGAGCGCCTTGAGGTCCCAAGCCTCGAAGCACCGGTGGAGGTCCATCAGGTCAGCCAGGAGCCCAGCTGGATGGACAAGTACGCTGCGTACATCACCAGCGGCACCCTGCCGGAGGACCGAGAGGCGGCTCGGCTCATCAGGAAGAAGGCCGTGCGGTTCGTCCTGATGGACGGGCAGCTGTATCGAAGATCCTACTCCTACCCCCTCCTCAAGTGCGTAGGACCCACAGAAGCCAGGCTTGTGCTCCGGGAGATTCACGAAGGCATCTGCGGGAACCACGTGGGGGGCAGGGCATTGGCGTACAAGGCCCTCCGTCAGGGCTACTTCTGGGAGACAATGAAGGAAGACGCCGCCGACTTCGTGAAGAAGTGCGACCGGTGCCAGCGTCACGCCACGGTGCAGCGGCAACCCTCCAACCCAATCTCTCAGCTCTCAGCCCCCTGGCCGTTCACCCAGTGGGGGATGGACCTCCTGGGCCCATTCCCGCCGGCGTCTGGCCAGCGAAAGTTCTTGATAGTGGCTATCGACTACTTCACGAAGTGGGTCGAGGCCGAACCCTTGGCGAGGATCACCGAAGCAAACGTCGCCAAGTTCTTCTGGAAGTCCATCATCTGCCGCTTCGGCCTCCCCCACACCGTGGTCACCGACAACGGACGCCAGTTCGACTGCCGGGAATTCGAAGAATTCTGCAGCGACCTCGGCATCAGGCATCGCTTTACCTCGGTGGCGCACCCTCAGACCAACGGGGAGGCCGAAGTCACGAACAGGACCATTCTTCAGGGCCTCCGCACGCAGCTGGACCAGGCCAAGGGCAGGTGGGCCGACGAGCTTCCCAGCGTCCTTTGGGCATACCACACCACCCCAAGGACGGCTACCGACGAAACCCCGTTCAACCTCGTCTTCGGAGCCGAGGCATCATCCCGATCGAGCTCAGCCTACCCACGCTGCGCGTGGAGCAATACGACGAGACAGAAAACCCGGCCAGGATGATGCTCAACCTAGACCTTCTCGAGGAAACGAGGGACAAGGCCCGAATCCGAATGGCGGCGTACCGGCAACGTGTAGCCAGACATTACAACTCCCGAGTGCGGCCGAAGGTTTTTCGTCCCGGAGACTTGGTCCTCCGGCGCGCTGAAGCCTCCCAGCCACGGGAATGCGGCAAGCTATCACCCAACTGGGAAGGCCCATATCGGGTGGCCGAAGCCCTCCCTCATGGAGCATATTACTTGGAAGAATTGGGAGGTGCCAGGTTCCCCCGGACGTGGAACTCCTCGAACCTGAGGATGTACTATCAGTGATGTAAGGCTCCCAGTTCCTGTAACAAAGTTTCCCCACTTCAAACACTCCTTTCTAACTTCGACAAGAAGGCCTACGGCATCGAGCTCAGTCCGGAGACCCTGGGCTTCGGCCTGGAAGGTGGCGCCGAACCCAGTTCGCCCACGCAAGCCCGGAGCACAGCTCAGCAAGCCGCACAAGGCTTGAGAAAGCCTGCGGCATTGAGCTCAGTCCGGAGATCCTGGGCTTCGGCCTGGAAGGTGGCGCCGAATCCAGTTCGCCCATGCAAGCCCGGAGCACAGCTCAGCAAGCCGCGCAAGGCTTGAGAAAGCCTGCGGCATCGAGCTCAGTCCGGAGATCCTGGGCTTCGGCCTGGAAGTTGGCGCCGAATCCAGTTCGCCCACGCAAGCCCGGAGCACAGCTCAGCAAGCCGTGCAAGGCTTGAGAAAGCCTGCGGCATCGAGCTCAGTCCGGAGATCCTGGGCTTCGGCCTGGAAGGTGGCGCCGAACCCAGTTCGCCCACGCAAGCCCGGAGAACAGCTCAGCAAGCCGCACAAGGCTTGAGAAAGCCTGCGGCATCGAGCTCAGTCCGGAGATCCTGGGCTTCGACGTGGAAGGTGGCGCCGAACCCAGTTCGCCCATGCAAGCCCGGAGCACAGCTCAGCAAGCCGCGCAAGGCTTGAGAAAGCCTGCGGCATCGAGCTCAGTCCGGAGATCCCGGGCTTCGGCCTGGAAGGTGGCGCCGAACCCAGTTCGCCCACGCAAGCCCGGAGCACAGCCAGCAAGCCGCGTAAGGCTTGAGAAAGCCTACGGTACCGAGCTCAGTCCGGAGATCCTGGGGTTCGGCCCGGAAGGCGATGCAAAAACCGTGTTGCCTGCGCAAGCATGAAGGCGACCCAAAGTCGGGCCCGCTTAAAGCTTGCTCTACTGCGACGCGACCCAGCAGGCCCCATCCTTCGATTTGAGCAATGGGAGGACCAGGCCTGCAACTGTTTCAAGTGTTCCAAACCGACATCTCAGAAAGAAAGGAAAAGAAAGGCGAGATGAAATGAAAAAGAAAACTCAAGGTTTTGATAAACTTAGATTTCCATTGATGTGAGTAGTCGGTACAAGCTGGGGGTCCCGACAGGCCGGGACTCCCCCAAAAACAAAAACAACAAACATAAGCAAAAAAGAGAAGGAGACATCAGGGAGAAGACGCCGGGTTCACTGAGGTGCGGGGTCGGAACCCTCTGCCGGAGGCGCGGGTGCTGCGTCCTCGATTTCTACAACGGCCGGCTCCTGGGGCTGCTCCGGGGCCGAGGCATCGCTGGTCGACGGCGCCACAGGAGTCGCTTTGGCCGTGCCGGAGGCCCTGCTCTCGCCCCCTGGCCTCCTGCCACCGATCATAACCCCGCTCAGATCCAGCTGGGGGAAGAAGGCCCCCACCTTCTCCCGGCACATCCGGAACCCCTTCAGGAAGGAGTCCACGGCGGCCTCCCGAACCTCCGACGTGTACTCGTCGGAAGCCCGGAATTTGGGGACGGCCTCTTGCGCCTCCCGCTTGGCTGCCTCCAGGAGCCCGTTGACGTACGCGCTCCGGTCCTTCGCCGCGGCCGCGTCTCGCCGGGCCTTCTCCAGCTGGCGCTCCAGCCATTGGGAGTGGGCCTGCAGGCGGGCCTTCTCCGCCGCCTCCTCCTCTGTTCGGCGCTGGTTGGAGGTCCGCTCCTCCAACAAGGAGGCCTCCAACTCCTTGTTCCGCTCCTCGGAACGCGCCAGGTCGGACTGGAGGGCTTGTTTATCGGCTCGCAGCTCGGCCCCCTTCTCCATCAAGTCCTTGACATCGGCCGCGAGCTTGCCGAGTCTCAGCTCCCGCTCGGAGTCCCTTTTGGCGTTCCCTACGAGGAAATTCCTCAATAGGAGAACGTCGTTCCCGATCTGCAATGACAAAAGCAACACAGGTCAGAATGAAGGAAGCTAAGTCTCGAAAGAAAGAGAAAGGAGAAGGAAGAAGCTCGGACTTACCGTGAAGAGCTGCGGGAGGATCCCGAGCAGCGCGTCTGCGTAATCCCGGCCGCCCCGAGCTCGGCGGTCCCGGGCGGTGGAGGCGTACTCCATGATCTTCTCCGCCAGCCCTTTGTCGAGGATGACAGAGTCCCGGTTGGTGATCACCGGCGCCGAAGCCTTCGGGCCAGCTCCTGCGGCGGCCGCCCCCTCAGCCGAGGCCGCAACCGACGGGCCGGCGGTTGCCACAGGCGGCGCTGTCGAGCTGGCAGCAACGACGGGCCCGGCGATGGGCGGAGCAGCAGGCGGTGGAGTCCTCTCGGCGGCGGCGCCGCCAGGTCGCGCGGCCGGGGTATCAGTAGCCCCGCCCTGAGGTAGCCTGGGCGGGGAAATGGCAGCAACCGGGCTGGGCACGGTCGCCGCCACGACCTCCCGGCTCGTCTCCGTGCGAGCCCTCTTCGCTGCGGGCTCGTCCACCTCCATGACATCCCGCTGGGCTGCCCCCTCCAAGAGATTCTCCAGTGAGAACTTCATCCCTGCAAAACAAAAGAAACAGGAAGTCAGCCGGCTCGGTTATGAAGAGAAAGGGGGGTAGAGGTCAGAGTGGGGCCGAATCTCACCGGTCTCACGGATGGGATGATACCGGCCTCAAAAAGATTCTGCTCAGAGAGCAGAACCTCGAGCGCCGGGACCACGTCGCTCAGGAGTGGGTATAGGACTCCTGGTCCGCCGACTCGACCCGGGAATTTCGGTTCGGGGTCCGGTCCGGTTCACTCCAGGCCCAGTCGACGTCGTCGACCGAGGCAAAGAAAAATCGGCTCTTCCAGCCCTTGACCGAGGAAGGGAGGTCGAACCGGAGACACCTGGGCCGGGGCGAAATGTACCACCAGCCGTCATCGGTGGAGCACTTCTTCAGGGTGAACAAGGCCCTGAAGAGAGAAAAACGGGCAACGAACCCGTGAAAGTGACAGAAAACAATAAAGGAGAAGATGACCCGGATGGCATTAGGAGCCAGCTGGGCCGGGACAAGCCGGAAGTGGCTGAGGAAGGAAAGAAAGAAAGGATGCAGAGGAAACCGAAGACCCCCAAGGAGGAAGTCTTCGTAGAAGGCAATGCGACCGGGGCCACTCATGGTGACGCGCTCCCCGGACCGCGGAACAAACAAGCGGATGGACTCCGGGATGCAGTAAGCATCCCGGAGCAGAGAAAGATCACCTTCGGTCATGGTGGAGGCATGACCGGAGGGACCGGCGGGAAGAGAAGGCGGAGCAGGAAGAGAAGGCGGAGCAAGAAGAGAAGGCAGAGCAGGAAGAGAACGGAGGGGCACGGCAGGTGCAACCGGAGGGACCGGATCCCCCTGGGGATACCAATGGTGATACCCCCGGGTTGCAGACGCCGGCGGACCTCCTCCGGGATTGTCTCCTCATCTGAGGAGGAAGAAGATGGAGTCCTCGGCCGGGATGGACCGGCCTCGTCCGGATTGGAAGAGACATGGCGACGGCGCGCCATAGAAAGGGAAAGGACAAAAGATCAGAAAAGAAACGAGAGAGAAGGAGGGGGGCTAGAGGAGAAGAAGGGGGCACTCACCGAAAATACGCCAGACGAGCGCGAGCAACAGGAGTTGTTAGCCTGCAGCAAACTGCCCACGAAGCAAGGGAAAATGCCTCGTTCTGGAAAGTCCCCTCCCTTTCAAACTCAACCGACAGCGGCCGTACCCGTCATTCCGTCTCAGGCCACTGGATGATCGCCACGTGGGCGCACGCCCGACACCGACGCCTCGATAGCGGAGTAACGGCCTCTGCCTCGAAGCGACGCATTAATTACGGGCAAGTGGGCGACGCGTGACGGCCCCCCATAGGTCTTCAGCCGCATCGAGCCACGGCGCCGAGGATCGTGGCAATTATGATGCAAGATCTTCGCCTCTCCACGTCATGTCCGCATTTAATCCCGACGTTCCGTTCTACAACGCCCCGATGGAATGGCGGGCTGGGGGGCAACTGTTACAGTCGTGACAGTGACGTGGCCAGGCTCAGGTATCACCGAATACGAGCGAGCCACGTGTATGTTTCCCCGGCCAAGTCAGCGCCACATCCTCAAAGCCTGGATCGGCAAGACTACACCGCCCGACGACTGTCTAAGGCAAACCGCCCTCGCCGAGGTCGAGCTCGGCTCGGAGTTCCTCTACCACCTCATTGGCGCCCGGGCCCGGAGGGGTCCGCCTAAGTGAGGTCGGCCGAGGTCGGGCGACCTCCTGCCACCTCGCCAGGTGTCCACCCAGGAGGGGTCCACCTAAGCCGAGGTCGGCCGGTCCTTCGCCCTTCGCCAGGTGGCCACCCGGAGACGGGTCCACCTCGGCCGGAGCCAGGCGACCTCCTGCCACCTCGCCAGGTGTCCACCCAGGAGGGGTCCACCTAAGCCGAGGTCGGCTGATCCTTCGCCCTTCGCCAGGTGGCCACCCGGAGACGGGCCCACCTCGGCCGAAGCCAGGCGACCTCCTGCCACCTCGCCAGGTGTCCACCCAGGAGGGGTCCACCTAAGCCGAGGTCGGCTGATCCTTCGCCCTTTGTCAGGTGGCCACCCGGAGACGGGCCCACCTCGGCCGAAGCCAGGCGACCTCCTGCCACCTCGCCAGGTGTCCACCCAGGAGGGGTCCACCTAAGCCGAGGTCGGCTGATCCTTCGCCCTTCGCCAGGTGGCCACCCGGAGACGGGCCCACCTCGGCCGAAGCCAGGCGACCTCCTGCCACCTCGCCAGGTGTCCACCCAGGAGGGGTCCACCTAAGCCGAGGTCGGCCGATCCCTCGCCCCTCGCCAGTTGGCCCCCGGAGATGGGTCCAACTCAGCCGAGGTCAGACCGCTCGTACGGAGAGGGCCCCGGGGAGAGAGAGTCGGGCCCCGAGGCCATCCCTCGGGCCGTACGAATCCCAGACGGCGTCCCGTACGGAGGGCGGCGGCACGCGGAACATCACTTGCATCGGCCCGACAGGTCCCGCGGCCGAGGGACCCGATCCTGACGGGACAGGCCCCATAGATGGGTGGCGCCCACGCTTGGGGAAAAGAGCGCTCTCACTAAGCCCGAGGCCTGACCTGCCGCCCTGCCAGCGCCGCCCTCCCCTCTTTCTCTTCTGTCTTTGCCTTTTCCCTGCTGGGCCCGGCGGACGAGGTCGGAAAGCCGCCTGGCCTCCTTCACCGAAAAGGGAAAAGAGAAGAGGACGGGGGAGGGGAGTTTCCGAGGAGAAAAGAGGACAAGCACACGACGAAAGGAGATAAAGAGGAAGGAATCTGGGGACGACGAGGTAAGCCAATTAGCCTGGGGACAGGGAGGAAGCACCGGCGAAAGGCCTTGCTCCGAGAGAGAAACCAGAGATCCCGAGAGGGGAACACTGAGTGTGAGCTCGGCAAGGAGGCCCAGCCGAGATTCTGGTCCCCAGAGCGTTTCCTTCACCAGTTAACTCTCTAAGTCTGGAATCCTTTCGAGGGTCCGGCTGGAGAGTCTGTTCCTTCTCGTCGTCTACTGACTTGACCGTCGGAGCTCCCTCGCCGGGATCCCCGGCCAGGGTCCTCTAACCCCTTTGTTGCAGGTTCTCCGCGGGAAGGGAGGCTCCCTCGCCAGGCGGTCAGGAAGGATCGGCTGATCCGTAGCACGGGCGCGGCGGCGAGAGCGGCAACACATGGTAAGGGAATTTTAAGGATGCATACAAATTATTTTTTTCTATTTTAAGAATGGATATAAATTATTTTTTTATTGATGATAAAAACTTAAAATATTTGAAAAATAGATACAAGTTTAATTTTGTCTATTTAAATGAGAAGATTTGCGATCCAACTCGTTAGAACCAGTTGGCTGTCAATCCTTTACTGTTGGGAAAGCAATGGTGATTAACGGATTACATATGAAGAACCAAAGCAGAACGACACACCTAGCGCAGATTGTTCGATTTTTGATCGGACGGTCGAGGTTATCCATCTGTGTTCAGCGATCGGACGGTGCATGATCGAGCGGCGCTGCAACTCCGGTTAGATTGGTTCGTTAAACCCCAAAGGGGACATCAGGCAACCAGAGGTCCGGGGTGGCGCGATGGAGAACCATTGAGAGCTCCGTTGACAGAGGTAGTCTTCTACCCGGCCAAAAGAATCAAAACTAAGAATGCCTCCTCTCCTCCTGTTCCTCTTTCTGTGGATTCATTCTTCTAGAGATGGAGGGATTGGTCTTTTCTTGTTCTTTTTTTGTTGCTTTTATTTTTCTTGTTCGGGGAAGTGCGGGAATTGATGAAAACCATCTCCGTAGTCCGAGAAGGTAGAAAAGGCGGTGTCTTTTTGCCGTTGCCCATCAAAATCCATTAATTAGACGCAAGATGGCGCCTTTCTTCTATTTTCGCATCAAAAACTGAATTTTTGTTTATTGATTAGTTTCAAGGTAGCATCTTTCTTTTGTTTCCCGAATTAAAAAATCTATTTTTTGATTTTTTTAATTAGATAAACATTAGAATGTGCTTGTTGTCGTGGAATAGGATGGTTATTACAGTTTCCAAGGCCTGTGAATTTTGAGCATGTTATTTCTGCTTATTTGATCAATGGGTTTTGCTGTGGATTGTATTTCATTGAAGGTGCAATCATTATTTTCTCCCCCCCTCCCCTCTCTCTCTCTCTCTCTATTATGTGCTTTCTTGAGTGAGTTAGTTAAATTGTCTTTGTTCTTCACTTTTCATGAAGATCAATCATAAGATGGGCTGGGTTCTTTGTGAGCAGTTTCTTTAGTGGAACAGGAAAAGCCCTTCACTCTTTTGGTCTTTCTATTCATTGGAATGCTTAACTTCGGATTAATATATTGATTTGAACTTTCAAATGGTTATCTGATTACTTTCATGAATTTTTTGCCTGTATTTTTATTGATTATAATTCAGCAACGTTACCGTTCCTTGTTTAATTCCCCCCCCTCTCTCCAGTTTGGCAGCTTTGGAGTCTGAATCTGCTTTCGATGTAATGAAGGATCGCAATATTTTGGTTCCTCGGCTTCTCGTTCAGTTTAAATGGGTTTCGAGAGGACTCAGTAGCTTGTGGTTGGAATGAGCCGCACTTTGCTCCCAAAACATGTAGCCAGTGTCATAAAATACCAGAAGGACCCACTTAGGGCTCTTGAGATGTTCAACTCAGCCTCAAAGGAAGATGGGTTTAAGCATACTCTCTTCACTTACAGATGTATGATAGAGAAACTTGGACTTCATGGGGAGTTTAAGGCCATGGAGGATGTTATTCAAGAAATGAGAATGAATGTCGACAATTCTTTACTTGAAGGGGTATATATTGGTGCAATGAGGTGTTATGGAAGAAGTGGGAAAATACAAGGGGCTGTGGATACATTTGAGAGAATGGATTTTTATGATTGTGAGCCAACTGTTAAATCTTATAATGCAATTATGAATATTTTGGTCGAGTTCAAATACTATGATCAAGCCCATAAAGTATATCTAAGAATGCTGGACAAGGGAATTGTACCTGATGTTTACACCTTTACAGTCAGGATCAAATCATTTTGTAGAACAAGAAGACCACATGTAGCACTGAGGCTTTTCAGAAACATGCCAGAGAGAGGGTATGATCTCAATGCAGTTGCATACTGCACAGTGATTTGTGGTCTTTACGAAGAGAACTTTCTTATTGAGGCTGGCAGTCTGTTTGATGAAATGCTTGGGAGCGAGATCTTACCTGATATAGTTACATTTAATAAGCTCATACATGTGATCTGTAAGAAAGGAGATGTTTCAGAAAGCAGCAAGCTTCTTGCCAAGGTTATGAAGAAAGGCATTTCACTAAATTTGTTCACATACAATATACTAATCCAAGGGCTTTGCAAGGAAAACAAGTTGATGGAGGCTGTTTCTTTGTTAGAACGTATGGGGAAGGGTCTGGCTCCTGATGTGATAACCTATAATACACTTATCAGTGGTTTATGCAAGAACTCTAAGGTTGTTGAAGCTGAGAACTATTTGCATAAAATGGCAAATGAAGGCTGCATTCCTGATGATTTTACATATAATACCGTCATAGATGGGTATTGCAAAATGGGGAAGGTACAAGATGCTTCTAGACTTTTAAAGGATGCAGTTTTCAAGGGGTTTGTGCCTGATCGAGTAACATATTGCTCCCTGATTAATGGATTATGTGAGGAAGGTGACATTGACAGCGCATTGAATATATTTCATGAGGCTCAGAACAATGGGCTGAAGCCTGATATCATTATCTACAATTCACTAGTCAAGGGGCTCTCTCGACAAGGCCTAATCTTGCAGGCTTTGGAGGTGATGAATGAAATGATGGAAAATGGCTGCAGCCCAGATATTTGGACATACAACATCATAATAAATGGGTTATGCAAGATGGGAAATGTTTCTGACGCCAATATTGTCATGAATGATGCCATAGCAAAAGGTTATCTTCCTGACATTTTTACCTTCAATACATTGATTGATGGCTACTGCAAGAGATTGCAGTTGCACAATGCTTTGGAAATTGTCGATAGGATGTGGACTCATGGTGTCATACCTGATGCTATAACTTTCAACTCCATGTTAAATGGGCTATGCAAAGCTGGAAAGACTACTGATGTCATGGAGACATTCAAAGAGATGGTTACAAAGGGGTGTTGTCCTAATGTTATCACATATAACATACTGATAGAGAACCTCTGTAAGGCCCGCAGAGTAAAAGAGGCTTCTGATTTGCTTATGAAGATGATGAATGAAGGCTTCACTCCAGATGTTGTCAGTTTTAATACATTGATACATGGATTCTTCAGGAATGGTGATCAAAATGGAGCCTATGAAATTTTCAGAAAAATGGAGCAAGACAAGTTCTCTGCTACAACTGATACATATAATATAATGATCTCTGCATTTTCTGAGAAGTTAAATATTCATATGGCAGAGAAGATTTTCAATGAGATGGTCAGCAAGGGCTGTACACCCGATGCATATACTTACCGTGTTTTAGTTAGTGGCTTTTGCAAGACTGGAAATGTTGATCGTGCATATGAATTTCTGATAGGCATGATTAGTAAGGGATTTATTCCGGCAATGGCAACATTTGGACAGGTAATAAACTGCCTCTCAGTAAAAGAAAGAGTTGATAAAGCTGTTGGTATTATTCACATTATGGTAAGTAATGGTGTTGTCCCTGAGATTGTGGATACCATATTTAGTGCTGATAAGAGGGAAATAGCAGCACCGAAGATCCTTGTAGAGGAGTTGCGGAAGATGGGTCATATTACCTATTATGCCTATGAACTTCTTTACGTTGGAATCAGAGACAAGAAGCTATTAAAAAAATTGCACCGCCTGAAAAAAATTGCACCGCCTGAAATGTTTCTGAGGACATGATAGGTGGTCTCTTCTACTGATTTTAGTTATCTAAATAGCTAAAGGGAAATTCTGCTTCCCTGAATGTGGAACCTTGCACATTCTTGTGCCAGTTACAGCGGGACGGTCATCTGTTGTAAGCTTTATCCTGCAACATTAGTAACCAGGAATCACTTTGAATTTGACAATGCTCTAATTGTATGGGTTATTCTTGGACCATAATCCTTTTTTGATTGTATGCTTAGAGATGCAGCCCTCACAGGTTTGTCTAGATATTTCTTCTGCTATAAATTGTACATTTCATATGCTTTTTGATTGTACCATTTACTTTTCAAGAGCTTTTCCCCTCCCTTTCCAAAAGAAGTTCCTATATATCTCATGTCATCACCCTTCTTGCCTTTCATTAAGAAAAAACCAATTCGAAGATATCCTGCAAATCATTACATATTGCTTTTATTATGTTTTCAAAACCTAATTAAATAAAGAATATTAATATACTGGAACACATTTTGAAGCGTCTTGTATTCTTGGAAAAAAAGGAGCATGTGAAAACTTCATATTTCTTTCCCAGCTTGATCTAATTAGCTAAAACCAAGCTCCACTTCAATAAACATGTTTTGAACTGAGTTCATGCATTACCCACTTCTGCTTTACCTTTTCCTAATTCACAATAGCTCCTAAGGAGTTTGATAAGTCTATATGCTACATAATTGTATTGTTTTCTCGAGAGGTACTTAATATAATTTATGCAACATTTTATTTTGTGCAGGTCTGGTTTTGCCTTTGCTGACCAAATTATGGTCACCTGTGATATTGAGAGTAATTACTTAAAGAAAAGTGGCTTATTCTAAAACTGAACTGTTTGGTTTTCTCCCTTTGAAGATTACTGCTGGAAAATGAAGCGAAGATGACCAAGTCTCTCTCAAATGTGTTTCTACTTCAATTTTTGAAGTTGAATTATGGAAAGTTAGAGGTCATGAACTTCCCTCGTGATATTAATTGGGTATATGGATCCAATTAGAAGGATGAAGATGGTAACCATAAACACATCTAGCATCAAGGTGAATCATCTATTGCACTGGCTATAAAGATCTTAGCATACAGATTTTGTTTTTTTATACTGCCGTATTTGTTGATTGTAGCCTAAGCAGCTACTGCTCTTTAATTCTCAATGGACTGCATTTTGTGGCAATGAGGGCTTGACAAAACCAATGCATAGAGAAGAGTCGGTATGTATTTTTAACAAGTTTTGATAGAATTTTTTTTTTAATTATATTTACAATTTGGTGCATCACAACCTCGAAGTTTTAAAAGTTTTACAAAGATGGCCTCTGTTAAGTTGAACAATCATTGGGCTTCAAGAACTGATGAATGCATAGCAATGTACTTTATGAAGCATTTGTGGGGAGTGAATTATGATAAAGGAATCGATGCATGGCAAGATACTTTATGAAGCAGTAGTGGGGAGTGAATAATGACGAAGGAACTTACATGAGCTTTGTTTTTCCTTTCTTAGATACTCGGTGGACATGGAAGTCCTCAGAAATTCATGATATCATCACCCCCAACAGACAGCTATCAAAGCTGCAAAATGATATGATGATAGCTAGGTATTAAGCTACCACCAACTTCAAGGCATGTTAACCAAGTCAAGCTCTTACAAGTTTACAATCATTCATCAATTTATCGATGCCCATTCAAACTTCTCATTACGTTACAGTTTTTTTTTCTTCTCTTGGACATGCATCTCCATGATTTGCCTCCATATTCTGTAGGGCCTCTGACATTACCAAAGTTCCTGTGAATGTGAATGCAATTGAAGTCTGCCTGTTGGCACCCCTCTTTCTGCACATCCGTGGAGAGGTCACATGTTTGAACATGGATGGTGGCACCCCTTTCCATTATTCACAACCAAGATAGTAGCAGTAGGGTTTTTCTCATGCCAAGAGCCAATGGTTGTTGGTGTTGTTTGTGTCAAACTTGATTGGGGAAGCAACCTGATACTAGCAAAATAAACTAGCATAGAAGATTTTTCTGAGTTGACTCTGTTAGCATATTTACCTGGTGATATAAGCTAAATGTACTTGGTATGGAATCAGATACTTGCTGTAATTGCAAATAGGAATTTGGTGCTCTTATCACCTGCAGGGCTGAACTGGCCAGATATAATTCGCTCCTGACTGTCTTCTTTTTGATATATGATATTTACTGGGCATGGGTATTTCTATGCATATCGGTCCCAAATATTTGAATATTTTTGGATCTGGGTTGGATATGGATATTGGTGCTATTTGTATATCACAGTACATAGATTGGTACATATATTGGCATATCATAAAGATAGTTCATGTCCTCTTCACGATATATATGGGCTCTAATTTCTTCTTTCTTTTTTTTTAAATTTTGGTTGGTAGATGATGGCTGTAAGAAATTTTGGTTGTATAATTATATTAGTTGTTTACAGAATAAGTTTGAGTTCTGTTGATTTATGTCATCATATTTATCATATTCTGTTAATTTTACATACCTCATGTATTGAAAATATCCGAGTATGTATTTATTTTTGTCTAATGGAAATATGGAAATTGCTAATCTTTGTTTAAAATACGGAAATAACAGCAGTTTTTTGTGTAGTTCATTCTGAGATTAGTTTATTGAATTAAACAGTGGCTGTTATAACAGCAATTAAAATGATCAATCACCAAAAAAAACATTATTTACTGAAGACACTGTTAATAAAAATGGCCATTATTGTAGACCTACAGTTAATAACGACTATTATTTTAGCACGGTTACAAACTTTAGTGATCATTATTAAACCTTGTCAATTTTGTGTGCTTATTTGTCCAAAATATAGATAACCATTAGTACTCCAATCGGTATTCGTATTTAAAATTTTGAATCTATGTTTTAAATTATTAAATAAAAGTGTATATGTCTATGGATATATGATACCTGCTCATATGCAGACCATTCTCAGCCCCCTTTTCTACTGTTTTGCTCTCATGGATGTTAATATTTCACTCAATTCTAATCAAAATCGATCTACCATTTCACACCTAGTGATACTTTTGTGCTCACCGGGGTTACAGAGTTTGATCGAGTCTGGTTCAACTCATCTGCAGCTGACGCATGATTAAAATTTTATAGGTTCTTGTACCAAGTGTAGGCTTCAAATGTTGAGTTATTTCCCTTTGAGGATGAATATATGACAGAACTGACAAGATTTAATTACACTTGTTCAAATGGCTTTAGCCATGTCTGGCCTCTAAAACACATCCTAGCTTGATTTAAGATTGATTTAATGGGCTGTAATCGAAGCTGACTTCGTCTAGATTTTGCTTCCACCATGTTTGACACCCCTATTGCTTGTGGCAGTAGTGAGCACTATGATCCGTTTGATCTGGATCATAAAACAACCTTTTATAGGGATGCAAGGGGCTGGGTAGGCTAATATTTGTATCTATCTTGTAATTAAAAACTTCATGTCTGTCTTGGATTTTAGATTAAAATTATATCAAATTAAGCTTGAGATAGGATATATCATTATCTATATCCGATTCAAATTTGTTGTGGATATTTTTTTAGAACGTCCGATTGGATAAAATCTGGATCGACTACCCAATGATCGGTTACAATTATCAACCCTAATTATTTGTGTTAAATTGTTAGATATTCATATACTCCAATTTCAGATTTTGCAATCCAAGTTCACTTACCAGGAACGATTACTGCGTTTTGGAAAGAAATGTTCTGGGCTCGGCAAAAGTCGCAGATTCCGCAGCTCCAGTTGCCTGCATAAAAAATCGTAGAGGATCCTAATAAAGTCGCCGCAAGTTTGCCGACTTCATATGGGATTGGGAGGGTCAAATGCCACGTTGCAGGCATCCATTTGTGTTGCTGCGCTTACCCCTGGACCGGGCTTGCCTTGCCATGCTGGAGAGCTCCTTAGCCGGCCAACCTGCAAAAGGTTCCCTAGGCACCGGAGGTGTTCCGGCGGGGACACTTCGATGCTTAAGTTAGTGGGGGGTTTGGAGCAACAGAATGGAGAGAACCAGAGAAGAAAGAGCATCTTATTCCTGCGGAGGCCTCCTGGACATCTTTTATGGATATGTGATACTGCCAAAATTTGTTAGAGGACAGAAACAAAGTTCCTGAATTGTCCTTGGGAGGATCGAAGTGATGGTCCGATGGCATAAAGTCGTGACCATATCGTGGAGTCTATTGTAACAGAATTCTAGTACTAGCTAGAAAGAATCTTCCAGAGCTCTCGGACGGTTCCTCGGATGCGAATCAAGTTGGTCGGCCTTCATTAGGTCGGCCTCCAGTAGGTCGACTTCTCGTTGGTCAGCCGGTCTTCGAATGGGCCGGCCCCTAGAACAATAAACCTAATGGCCAATCGGCTCGTTGGATTTTCAATGGGGATCATGTCAGGATTTCGAGAAAAGTCGATCCATGGGAGCTTCACTCGAAAGTCGATCCATGGGAGCTTCAATCCGTATCAATCGGTTGAATATTTTAGCCCAACACAGGCCGGCCGGATGAATATAACAATTTACTTGTCTAGACTGCAGTCGGACCGGATTAATGTCCGACGGATAGAGGATCTAATCGAATCTTAATAATTCTGAAGCCCCTCTTCGTCCCCTCTTTGTCCCACCTTATCTCCTCCCCGAGCTTCCTCCTCTGGTTGTTTTTGAAATAAAAGAGCCCAATGGTCCCCTCCCTCTTCCTCCTCCGGCCACCGCCAACGGATCTACTGGCGCTTCACAAGATCGCTTCCTCAAGAGGCCATGGTTTGCTTTCGAGAAGGAGCGGTTTCCCCGTCCGCATCTCTCTCTTCCCAGAACCCAGAGGGCTGCCATTGGTCGGGAGCGAGAAGAGAAGGCAACTCGCCTTTGCCTGCTTCTGTGACGCGAAGGAGAAGTTGGAACCCACTTCTCCCGAAAAGGTCTCGCCTTTTGAGTTAGGACCTCTGAAAACTGTGTTGCTTTAGATTGGTTGTTTGCCTAGGAGTGGAGTTGTTAAAGTTAATCTGTAATACCTGGCATAAAATTAAAATTTTAAAAAAAAATCTGAGAAGGGAGTCTTCTCCTTCTCTTTCTCCGAGAGGAACTCTAGTCGAGCCGGACTCCATCCGTTCCGGCTATAGGGATCACATCCCTTTTACGAAACCCCATCGCCGGAGAGATTCCTTCCCCGTTTTCCCCCATCGGAGATCAAGGCCGTGGAAGCGTCGATCGTGTTCACCGATATCGGAGCAGTGGGCATCACCGGAGGCCGAGGTATGCGCTGCCCTCCTCCCTCTCATTATTCTCTTCCTTCCCATGGCCTCACGCCTCGTCTCCGGCGGGCAACCGCCGGAATAATCCGTGGAAGGAAAACAAAACAAAGAAAGAAAACTGTTACCTTAGTTCTCCGATGCCGCCGTCGCTGATGGATGCCGGACCGGGACCGGAAGCGACGCCGCCGTGGAGCACGGTCGCGGCCACCCTCCTCCAGGCGAGAAACCCAAGCTTTGGAGAAGCGAGCAGAGGGGGGCATGGGTGCTCTGTCCGGCCAAGCGGGAGAAGGTGGAAGGAGAAAGGAAAAGAAAAAGAAGAGGAGAAGAAAAGAAGAGAAAAAGAAAAATAAAAAGCGGAAAAGAAGGGAAAAGAAAAAAAAAATGAGAGAAAAAAAAAAAAAAAAAAAAAAGAGAAAGAGGAGAGGGAAGAAGAGAGAGAAAGAAGAAGGAGAAAGAGGAGAGAGAAGAAGAGAGAGAAAGAGACGAAAAGAGGACAAGAGGAAGAGAAGAGAGGAAGAGGAGAAAGAGAAGAGGAGAGAGAGAGGAGGAGGAGAGAGAAAGAGGAAAGAGAGAGAAAAGAAAGGGTAAGATAAAAAAAAATATTTTAAAGAAAGAGATTTAAAAGTTTATTTCTTAGGAAAGTTGTG
Organism: Areca catechu; assembly: GCA_021397845.1. Classification (NCBI taxonomy): domain Eukaryota; kingdom Viridiplantae; phylum Streptophyta; class Magnoliopsida; order Arecales; family Arecaceae; genus Areca; species Areca catechu. The sequence goes on from CM038041.1 coordinate 14,038,702, forward strand.
AAGTTAGGATATCAATTTGTTGATAGAATTCGGTAGAAGATTCTCGATTTATAATTTTTACGCTATAAAATTATTTATATTAAAAATAAAATTATTATTGTAGAAGAATAATTTTTCAGATAAGAGAGTGTTGAGCGAGTTTCGTAGTATTTAGATCGAGGATTTGGATGTAAATTGATATTGGGCATGTTAAATCTGTCCATAGTAAAAATAAGAATTTTTGTACATAATCATCAGTTTATAAATATGGTTTATATTGTATGATCCTTATATATGAGCATTGGCATGCATAATTATTTATGCATTATATATTTCGATTTTGCATGATGGATATTTATGATTGCTGGTATTATTATTTTCTGTATGATATGTTTCTGATTATTTTGGATGATTTGAATTGTGATACCGGTTATTAAAAATTTTGAAAGAACATGATTTGAAAACATGTTTGAGATTTGATAAAGTGATAATCAAGAAGAAGGGTGTTTGGACTAGCTACACCATGGACAGAATCGTGATTACATAGATTGCCAGTCACAGGCTGAAGTGCGACAATGATATTACCTGTCACAAGCTGAAGTGCGATAATGAGATTACCTGTCACAGGCTGAAGTGCGACAATGAGATTGTTAGTTATAGACTGAAGATGATTGTGATTAGTCCAAAATTTTTTCCCGGATGACTAAATTGTAATATAAAAATATGGTATGGTTTTATCAAATGTGATGGTTGGATTGCTTCGGTTGCATGACATGATATTTTATGATTTCGTGTGTTGACTCCTGTCTTGATTTTGATGAATAACAAAATATTTAATAACAAAATATTTAAATATATTTGAGTATTAACCGTGTGTTGAAAGTGTGTTTATCAAAACAAGGTATTTATTAAAGTTGTACTGTGTTGAAAATTCAAAATGCTTGTCATCTTGTTGAAGAAGTCACTTATGTTGATGGATTTTCAAGTTATATGGATCTTGGCACGTAAGAATGATTTTCAGGGACTCAAAATTTGAATTTGGATAAGTTTCAGCAATGTTTCAGCCAAGTGTCGACTCACAGAATCTTGAGCTGATACGTAGAAAATGTTTCAGCCGGCATGCTGAAGTGTCGACTCCTGAATTATCAAGTATCGACTCATGGTTAGCAAAGTGTCGACTCAAAACCTGAAACAAAAAAGAAGACAGAACTTGCTGATTTTGGAAATTTGCTCGAGTGTCGACTTATGAAGATGAAGTGTCAACTCAAGTATCGACTCATCAAAAGAAGTGTCGGCATAACAATGCATTCCAGAGAGCTTCAAAAGATTTTTTTGAACTAGTGTCGATTCAAGTGTCGACTCATGGACTGAAGTGTTGACACTTGCAGGTCTGACTAAACAGTAACGGCTAGTTTTTTGAAGCGCAGAACTTCTCCAATTTGTCTAACGGCTATTTTCTCCTCTTCAATGGCTATAAATGGTCTTTTAAGGTTTGGAAAGGTATTTAAAGTTCACCAAACATAAGTTGGAAGGAATGAACAGTGATTTATTGAAGAACTAAATAAGCATTTAATAGTTTTGAGTGAGTTGAGCCTTCAAGCATTCAAGTTTACATTCTCAAGTATTGATTGAGGTTTCAACAACTTGGAGACAAGCTTCTTAATAATATTGAAGAGCTTTATAGAGTTTATTTGTTTTTTGAGAAAGCTTATTATACTTCTTACATTGTACTTGAATTATTCTTGTTGTTACTTGTTTCAAGAGGATTGAAACTAGTATTGAGGTTTGTTGGTGAGCCTTAAGTGAAAACCGACTTGGTTTGTTGGTAAGCCTCGAGTGAAAACCAACTTAGATTGTTTGTAAGCCTTGTATGAAAATCAACTAGATTTTTGGTTAGCCTTGTGAAAACCAAGGGGTTTTAATTAGTGAGCCCGGAAAACTAATCTACTGTAATCAAGGTTGGATTATAGTGAAATATTCAAGAGGACCTTGGGGAGTGGACGTAGGTATTTTGGGATACACCGAACCACTATAAATTTCTGTGTTTATGATTGCTTTTATTCTTTCTACATTTACTTTTGCTACATACTTTCATTGAGCACACAAACATCTTGCAAATACATTAGCACCTGACTTTAAATTCTTGCAAAAAATTTTGAAACCCAATGCACCCCCTCTTTTGGGTTGCTTTAGCTGGGCAACACCGTGTTTTACTATTGTTTCCTTGCTATTTTCAAACCATATTATTATTGGTGTGATTGTATGGAATCATTATTGGACTGTAAAGCTTATACACTCTACATTTCTTTTCAGAGTTGTGCAGGATATGTGAACTTGACGGTGGATTGAATTCATGAGTGAAAGGATAAAAATATAGAGTTTTGATATCGATCAGATGATTGTAGAATGATTAAATTTATAATTATATGAGTGATATTATTTCCTTTACATTAGGTGTTCTTTTATAAAATGTGAACAATAGTATTTTTGGAAATTGAAATTGTAGTAGATTTTTAAAGGTTTTTTATGATCTCTAGGGCGTATTCTAGAGTTTATGTGGCCGGTCGCGTGGCCGACCCAGGTGCTGGGTTTGGGATTAATCATTGCCAATGATTTGAAAGAAATCTCACTTTTATAAGAGAAAATTACGATCAACATGGGCTTATGCAAACAGTTGTAGTGATACATCGGAGGGAATGCAAGTTTCAGACAAGGTTTTCTGGTGCAACTTTCTTGAACTTTGACTATGAGACTATGGTACATTTGAAACGTAATTTGAATGGTTGGTGATTATTTATACTCTCGAGCTTCATGTTACTTGACAGATTTTTGCCCGTGCTGGCTAATATTGGATTTTGGTTTCTAACTTTCAATTTTTGTTTGACATTTGATCTTGGTAAATTTATGCTAATTATTTACATTGTAATTACTTGTTTTATCGATATTGGTTCTTTCATAAATAATTTCTCTCTAGCTGCGGGGATATTGCCCCTGATACCTTACTCATGAAGTTTGATGGTCCATCATGCAAATTTCATAAATTTTTGTTCCTCGAGGACCATGATATACAGGGGTTCAGTATTTTCCCAACAAAGTAAATTGCAATGAAGCTCCGGGTAAATCAGTTGATACGTTTAAATTTACTATGTACAATATAAAGCACTAGTTTATATAGTAACTGTCAATGACATTGCAGAATTTTGGAGAATTTAGTGAGGAAAGTTTTAAGCAAATCGAACTGTAGAGTTTGTCAGGTTTATGATTTTTTTCTAATGTGAAAGGAACAGCGAATTTTGTGATACAAGTAATTCTTTGATATATTCATGTGTTCTGTGCAGGCCTTGAACGTTGACTCACCCATTCTTCAGCAATGGGATGTGCCTTGGGGTTGGCAAACTGCTACACTCACTATGATTGCATGTGGAGTAAGGTAATTTGCCAATACACACTACCCTACCATCTAGAAAAATGAGAAGTTTCTCATTAGTAATTTCAACCTTGCATTCTGTTTATTTCATGGTATTTCATTTAATATGATAAATTCATGTATTATTTGTGCATCCTGTATCAAAGTGCAACATTCTCTTTTGTTTTTATAAAGATTTATGTATGAATGTTTAGATGTTTCAATTTCATTTTCTAGTCTTCTATTAGCTCATTAGGTTTTTCTTTTTTCCACTCCCTTACTGAGTTAGTGAAAATTGTAGTCACAGTCATGACTATTAATTGTGTTGCTACATAGTAATAGATCTTATTCTTGATTTTTTAAATCAGAGAAAGGAAAATCTATAGAGTTTTTGAGGATTTTGGCATTTCTTGGGCTTTATACGAGGAGTTATTTGAATCAAAATTATATAGCTGATACCATTAGAACTAAGCATGTCATTATAAGAAAGTCAATAAGCATTTAAGAGATTGTATATGTTAGTAATTGTTTGTCATAATATCATAAATTCATAAGTTACATATGTTTTATTACAAAAGAAAAAAGGTTACATATGTTAATGTTTTTTTCATAATAATATCATGATAATATTCGGAAATTATTAGATTAATATGTCATGATACATTTATTTATATGTATACAGAAGACTATTTGTTGTATATACAAAAATATTGTCTAATTATTTCAGCTTTTAATGCTTTTGCAAAATCATGGAGATTTCAGGGTTCAGGATAATTTAAAAAAACTTAACAAAAAAATTGTTGCTTTGTCCTAGTGCTCTAAAATTTTCTTCTATCTATCTTGCCACTGTATTTACATTGCCTCTTTTTTTTAAGTCATGAGAAAAACCTACCTTTGAAATGAAATTAAAAGTTGTTTAGACAGCTTTGTTCTGACAGGATTGGTGGAGGCATCGGTTTTGCCATATCTTGGTTTTCAGGGTGAAGTAAGTTCAGAGGAGAAAGCAGAGATACTGTTTGTTGGTCAATTGTAAGTGCTAATCTCCATCATATATGAAATCTGGCTAGTGCTTTTTATGCTGTTTATGAGGTTCTTTAGAAAGAAAAGGCGAGTATGGCTACTTAAATAACTACATGTATTATATTTTAATCATGCAGTGCCGTGACAGCAGTTGTACTAGGAGTCATCCATGGCATCACCAACTCCTTTCGACCACTCCCAGATGATATTTTTTGCTATGGTTGGTGCTTGCAGATTTCTCAATTACCTTAGGCAAATACATCAAATTTTGTCATATTTTCATATTTTCTGTTTGATCATGTTCCTGAAACCATTTCGTGCTGCGAGTGAACATCATGTTCCCAACAAGCCCAAAGGGTGGGAATACCAAAATAGTTGCTGAGGACCCGTACTTATTTGAGGGAAAACAAAAATGCTGCTTTGGGAAAACAAAAATAGTTGCTGAATGCCTGTATTGATTTAAGGATGTGTTGACGGATATATTATACGAGATCCTAACCATGTTTTGTTCTCCTTCTCTTCTCTTTTCCTTCTTTCACTATGGGAACACATCTTTCTTTCTTTCTTTTTAGCACTGGAAGGATGATTTATAATTCATGATAGATGAACAAAGTTTTGCTAAATGATTGCGAAAGACAGTAACTTATGCCATATATTTTATACCTCAGATTGGAAGGATCCATTCAGTCTGCGAAATGGTTGGCTTCTGTGGGCAGGAATTGGCCTTGTGGGTGCATTAATTGCTATTGCATTAGCAGGAGTTGCGTTGTCCACATTTAGTGGTGAAAATCCACAACGAGAGGTTAGATGCATCATTTGTTTCATATCAAAGACTAACTTTTGTATAGCTGTATCATCATTAGTTGAACTAGGCTATTGTATTCATATATGGTTCCCAAATTTCCATCTCTGCATTCAATGCAGTTTTATTATAGAGCTTCTTATTGATAAATGCATATTATAGAGATTTAATGCTCCTTTTGGTCATGGTTAGGTGGTTTTGTTGATAGTAATGAAGATATGTTTTAATTTAAATGTTTGAGCAAATATGTCACTCATGCATCTGTAAATTTCCTGAACTACTTATCGCACGTTCAAATTAGATGGTGTTGTTTTGCTTGTTTTCATAACAGAAAAATGCCTTTTGTACCATACAGTTTGGGTGTACTAGCCATCAGGTGATTAATGTTTCAGTTTTGTCAATTTGATCAATAAAATGACCAAATCAATCAAATTCAGGAAAACGGTCAGATGGAGCTCAACGCCATTTGCCCTACTCTATCACGTGACCCCACGTGCACACTAATCACCCTAACATGACGAAATAAAGGTTAAAAGCTTGCTAACAGATAGATTACCTGTAGCAAATATATTAACAGTAACAAAAAATTTAACTTACTTTGGAGTGGTGATGATAACCACTCCATTCCATTAGCATCAGCAATCTTTGACACCACAAAGAACCTTGGCACGATGAATAGATACCCTCCCTTCACTTTGGTTTCTAGTACATGCTTGCCAACGACGCCGAACCTTGGCACGATGAATAGATACCCTCCCTTCACTTTGGTTTCTAGTACATGCTTGCCAACGATGCCGATTATCTGAACCCGGCTGCTCCCCCTGATGATATAGGTAACCTGGAATGCAGAGTCACAGGAGAAGCCCAGTGGGCACATGGAATGGCCATCTATCCTCACAAGGTCAGCCCCTAGCCCAACCTCGCCGACTAGGAGAAGGTTCTGGGTGTTCATCATGATGACCCGGCCACCGCCCTTGATGTCGATGTCCAGTGGAGCCTCCAAGTAGTTGAGAATCATCCCTTTCTTATTTTTAGGAGAGGGCTCGGGCATTTTCTGGTCATCTTTCAGGTTGGCAATGCCGGGCATTGGTTTGGTTGTGGACCAGCTTTTGGACCTCATCTTTGGTGAGGTCCCATGCACGGCTGACAAACTCGGGGGTGAAGCTAGTGAAGATGCCATTGGCGCCGGTGAGCTGGAAGTTGGTGAAATTTTCAACCTTATGGGCATTGGAGATGTCGCCCAAGAAGAGGACGACAAGCTCGGTGTCATTTGGGTTGAACCACCATGTTACGACGTCGAAAGGGAGAGCAAGAGCGTCCCCCTCTTTGATGGGAAGCACCTTTTCTTTCTTGGCCTCTGGCAACATGATTCCATCGGTGCCTCAGGTGATTCCAGTACACAGGTCCACTTGATTCCTACAGCTCAGCCAGCATAATGTTTTTTTAAATATTTAATTAAACATCTCCATCAGCCCGATGAAAGGAGAGCAATCCATCAAGCACACATGTCCTTAGGGGGCACGATTAATTAAAAATTTAAAATAGATATATAAGCCTAGATCGCAATTAATAATCATAAAGGAGGGGGGGAAGGGGAAACAACAAAGGAAACATTAGGTTGCAATAAAAAAAAATCGACAACAAAGATCAAAACAATCGAAGCTTTTTCTTTACAAGGAGATAAGCAACCTTGGCTGAGTCAAATCTTGGCCTCACGGAGAATCGGCAGCTTCTCGCTGCACCACTTGTGGTAGGAGTCCCCATCCCCACCGTATGTTTTCTTTGATAGGCTCTATCCATCACCACCAAACTAAACTATGCAAACTCTCTTAATCGAAGCAGAACAGGAGAAGAAGAGGAGATGAGAAGCGGAGAGAAGTGGCGGTGGCAATTTATATAGAAAGGAATAAGGTGATGCTATCGATTAGGGATAAAGATAGGGTGATTAGAGTGCACGTGGGGCCACGTGCAGACATGGGCAAATGGCATTGAGATGCCTATCTGCCTGTTTTCTTGAATTTGATCGATTTGACCATTTTATTGACCAAATTGACAAAACCGAAACGTTAGTCACTCGATTGCTAGTATATTCAAACTTTATGGTACAAAAAGGCATATTTCCCTTTTCATAATTATGTGGATTGCTGATGAAAGGAAACAAAATGAAAAATTTTATAACTTAAGACACACCATTTGAAAAAGCCAGTTATTGTACCACCTAACTTGTAGTAAATATCCTACCATGTACTGTGGCATAGTTTATTCCAGAGTAAAGTGTCTCACGAGTAAATTAAACCCATTTACTCTGGTTAACTTATTCTGCTACCAAATGTGGCCTATGTGAACTTTTCTCTACATCTGAACAGGCAGTGAGGAAGAGTTTAAGATCTAAGATTGTAAGTTCAGATAGGTTTATGTATTATAAAGTCTTGCCTTCACAAAGGTGAGGGTGATTTCCCCCTCTCCTAGCATATATTGAAGGAGACGAAATAAATAAGCTCATTCAGGAGTTACAACCTGAAGTTACCATTAACAATATCATATACAAAGATATATGTGAAATTTATTTTCCTAATTGTTGGAATGGTTAACAGAATGTTGATAATGTGGATTAAATTATTATAAAATCATTTATGAGGTGCTCAAGGGCTCATGATAATGTCCATTTGCACTAATCTTTGGTTTATAAATATAAATTTATTCAAAAAGAATGATACTATGAGCCAGCTTGTGCCTTAACTTTTGGTTTGTCTTGACATTTTTCATGAGAGAAATCTGTTATGAAGAGTAGACTATATGACATGCTAGATTTATATCTCCACTTTCATTCTACCTGAGTTTTATAATGTCTTTGCCTGAGTTAGATTGCCAAGTAGGGAAAAAAGTCCAAGAACATTATATGAGCATGACGAAAATGACCGAAGTATGCATGTGACAGAATTTGGAAAGACTGGTCTGCAAAATGGTACACTAGGCGAAGCCTAAAAGGTTGAACCAATTGATGATAAATGTTTGAGAACATTTTGAAGACATATGGAATGACAATGCAAGATGGCCCTAGTAAGATGGGCAAAGGATTGAAGTATCATTTGCCATTTCTTTGCTGGCTTGACATTGGCATTATATATGTCATGTTTTGGATTGTGTTTAGTGGAATTCAAAGGCCTGTGACAAAATCCCATTCTAGATTTGGAATATAATAGAAGAAGAAGAAGAAGAAGAGAGAGAGAGAGAGAGAGAGAGACTAGGGTTGGGGATAGATCCTTAATTTTCTTTGAGAAGGAGAGTCTTCCTCTTGGGGGAGACATTTTGGAGGAAAACCCAGCAGCACCATTTGGGAAGAACCTTTTTCTGAACAAGGCAAGAATAACGTGTGCTACTGAGCCTGTGAAATTCATCCATGAGTCCATCTGTGTGTTTCTCAACTTCGCCAAATTAGTGTTCTTGAAAGGATTTTGAGATCTTGATCATGATGGGTCTGTTTCGTACCTTGCATGTTGAAATCCATCTATTTTTGGTGAGAAGATTTCTATGTTGCATGCCAAGAGGTGCAGTCTCTTGATTTTTGATGGTCTTTATTCTTTAGTTTGCCCTGGAGGGGGTTCTGATCCAAGAGGAGAGCTCTCATAAGTTGGATCATCTAGCTATCTAGAGAGTAGAAAAACAAACAGTATAGGCCTATTATGGTGCCCTGGTTCTTTCCTTGGGGGGTTTTCTATGTGAAAAGTCCTTGGTCTCTTGTAGTTTTGCAGCTTTGCAGTGTGTGTTTCTGTATTATTTTGTATTTCTATTTCCTCACACAGAGGGGAAGATGATATTTCTGCGGCTGCAGTTTCAGGTTGCTTGTGAACTGGTTTCAGACTAATGCGCACTAAAATTCTCTTTTGTGTGCACTTGTTTGACCTTCCATGTGCACTATTGTTAACATTAAACAGAGTTGCCCCTTTTGTGCGTCCTTTCCCAACACCATGCTGTGCCAATTCTTGCCGTCACTGGTTCCATGAAGCTCAAAGAATCGCAACATATGACCAAGGATTTATGTACCTGACTGTACCAATCCATACTAGGTGTACTGTACTGTTCCAGTAAGGAGCATTGGTAGTAAGGGATGTACAATATCGACATTAGATAGGGGATGTACAGCCTGGGCACTGGTATGTGTCTTGAAACCAGCACTTAAAACCTTGGTTAGGACTTTGCTAATTCTGCATGTTGCAAGGCAATGACATGATACAAGCTGCTCCATGCTGACCAGCATGGATTGCAATTCAAACTATGAGATGAACTCGCTTTTTTGTTGAAGGCCCATGAAAGAGGACAGGTATACCTACAGGAACATGGAAGGAAATTGTGGAAGAAGATTACAGAATGGTTGACAGTGAGAGTAGATGTCACCTTGAATGTTAGTGAGTGACAAATAAATCTTGGTAATGTTGAAACTTGGTGCTTTTTTTTCCTGTTTGTTGGCATTAAATGTCATTGTGTACTGGGTATTAATTTGTTTGTCAGTAGTCCATTATGCTAGTCCTGTACCTGTTTTGCGTTTGGCACAAAAAAGATACTGATAGAATTCTTTCACTAGCACTAAAATTGAAATATTTACTATTTTTTTGTCTTTCTTTTTGTAATCCCTTTCATCAGCTCTTTTCTTCTTTTTTATATTTCAGTTACTGTAAGGTTGATGTAATTAGTGTATAAAATATGGGCTGTACAAACTAATGATACTTTGAGCTATCTTTGATGTGATTCTAACCTTTTTCAGTTGTAACTCTGTTTCAGACTGATGCCCTAATTCATCTGTTGCCATTGATTGGTTCTTCAAGTATCAGGTATTTCATATTTAGCTCTGTTTTGCATACAAAAAACTTTAATGAGTCTTTATGTAAGGATCAGATATCTGTTCTTTTAAAAGAAGTCTATTCTGTTGGTGGTAGCACTGCCTGCCTAGTGGGTGTTACAGGTGTTTTGGCCCCCATTCTTGAGGAGACTGTGTTTCGGGGATTTCTAATGGTCTCCTTAACTAAGTGGTAATATTCTTCTTCCAAACTTGCCAGATTACTATTTTTTTCTATTTCTTGTAATTTATATATACTGTGGTTTTTGTACTTTGTTGACTGAACACTTATTTATCAGGAACAGATGCTTTTGTGGTTCCATTTCATGTACTTTGTTTCTGGGTAATAATCTGGTGATGATATTTGTAGGAACTTGGTATTCTTTGGAACACTTTTCATAAGTGTATTTGTGTTTAGTAACTGTGTACTAGTATTTTGAATGGTCGGTTTGATTGTTTTGATGCAAAAAGACATACTTTGAGGACTGGATAAAGTAGAATCTAAAATTCTGAATTAAGGCAGTGTACCAAAATTGAGTCCATACTGCTTAGAACTGTCAGAATGCTCTATAAGACTTGCTTCTATAGCAGCTTCTTTAATTACCCAGCCCATTGACTCCAGAAGTTTGGTTGGGGATGACCATATTTGGTGCAACTTAGTGATGTTGCAGAAGCTTTTAATCCTAAAAGGCTCTGAAACTATACAAGGTGTACTTTGATCAGGAACTTATTTTTTATAGCTGCTGACAATGTCGAATGTTTGGGTGCTCTGGTAATTTGGGCCGCACTTTGGGGCCTAAGTTTGGAAGGTGGTTGGTCTCTTTATCAGGTGGGTAGGTCAACAAATAAGTATGCATTCTTTTACCTAAGGAGATGTGAACATATAATGTGGATATCTTGGGGACAACCCAAGGATTGCTGAACTGGTACCGCAATCCATATCGGTTAGCAGCCGGTACGGTATGGTACCATACCATACTCTACTGATAGACGTACCGAGCTTGATGAATTGAGAAAAACTATCTTCTTCCCCCCCCCCCCACTCAAGCAAGGATCGCTGAACCGGATCTGAACTGGTTTGAACCGAGCCCGAACCGGACCGTACCGGTCTGAACCGAGCCCGAACCGGACCGTACCGGTCTGAACCGACCCGTACCATATCGAACCGATTCGTACCAGTCCGGTTCAGGTCAATTTTTATGGTTCGGGTTCCGAACCATTTTTAGGGCTGAACCGTACGGTTATTAGCTGATATAGTATGGTACGTCCTGAATCGGATGGTACTGAAAACCTTGGGACAACCTTTTCCTTTGGTAAAGGAAAACACTAGTAAAGAATAGAGCATCAATGTGAGCTAATTGGTGTAGTTGGGGATGGAAATTATTGAGCCAAAAAATAGTGCTCATCTACTTTAACCCTTCTCTAGCAAGGAGGTCAGCACCTTGGTTCTCCTCACAAATAAAAGTGAGATTTTTGGACTATCTAAAGTGCTCCAATATGTGTCACGCCCCGAATCCAATACCGGAAACGGCTACGTGACCGGCCGCACAAACCCTAGGTTTTATCCTAGAGATTATGCAAGGTCTAGGTACACAACAATTCAAATGTATCCAAAGTAAATGAATATTGTATAAACAAATCATTAACAATGTATAGTTCATAATTAACTCGAGATCATAAAATGGTCCACTGACTCAAACGTCAGTAACCGGACAAACTATATATCTCAACAAACATGATGCTCTGTCTCACGCCCAGCCCAGATCCTCCTTAAGTTTCCTGAGTCTCTGGAAGAAAACAGATGGTAGGGAGTGAGCTACATAGCCCAGTAAGGGTTCCAAAATAATCACCAATAATAATTTACATGTATATGAAAGCAGTAAACATTACCATGACGAAATCAACAATTCCGATTTCATGTTTAACAAAACTTTGGAAACTTTATTTTTTTCTTCTTATAGAATTTCCAATTATTTAACCATTATCTTTAGGGTTCTGGACTAGCCACGGTCACACTCCAGCCTGTGACTGGCACACTATTGTCACACTCCAGCCTGTGACGGGCACACTGTTGTCACACTCCAGCCTGTGACGGGCACACTATTGTCACACTCCAGCCTGTGACGGGCACACAAATTGTCACGCTCCAGCCTGTGACGAGCACACTGAGAAACCACGGTACTGCCGTGGCATGGCTAGTCCAAACACCAGTTCACTTAACACTTTATCATTTCTTCTCACATAGTCACTTTCCAACGATCGATATCACGATCAAACACATTTCACGATCACTTGGCAAATGCAAACAACATTAACAACAAACTCGTTCCGTAACCCGGAAATCAAATCATGTAATCCGAAAACTATCATGCATGAAAAATATTTAATTTATGCTCGGATCAAATTAGGTCATGTAAAATATATTAATATTACGGGTGATCAAGTCCAGAAGTCCTTACCTCTTAAAACCAACTATCCACACCTGAACTACTCCGTACCCGAAATCGGCGCGACGCCTCCCCGCTCAGGAGATTGATTCTCTACATAAATAAATAATTTTAATTAAAACTAAATTCTCAATTTTTCACGAATCTTGAAAAAATCCTTGATTTTCTCTCTCTTCCTTCTCTCCCTTCCTTCTCTCTCCTCTTTCTCTATCCTCCTCTCTCCTCCTCTCTCCTCTTTCTCTCTCCTCCTTCTCTCTCCTCTTTCTCTCTCCTCCTTCTCTCTCCTCTTTCTCTCTCCTCCTATCATATATTTATATATATATATTTTTTTTCCTGGCCGTACAGAACCCTCCCCTTTTTTTATTTTCTTTTCTTTCTTTTCTTTCTTTTTTTTTTCTTTTTTTGATCCTTCTTTCTTTCTCTTTTCTTTTCTTCTCCCGAACCACCCTTGTGTTTTTTTTTTCTTCAGCCGTTTCCTTCTTCGACCGACCCGACCTCTCACCCCCCCACCTGCCGGCAACCATCCCGTGGTTGTCGCAGGGCCCTCACGGACCAATGGCAGGCGGCGACGACGGCGGCGGCGGCGACAACGGCGAACAAATCCAGAACGAACCGGAAAAATCCAAACAACCAAAATTTCCCAAAAAAAAACTGAAAATAATTGGAAGAGACTCACCGGGCAACGTAGGAGAGCTTCCAGTCGTTCGTCGGAGAGGGAGAGAGAGCGTGAGGGTGGCTCGAGAGGCGGCGGTGAGGGATTTTTTTAAAAAAAACTACGAGTCCCTCGTCGTGTAAAACTCTACCACCGAGTCCCAATCCATCCAAAACCCATCACCGATCCACTCCCACTCCCCTCACGATTCTCCCACCGAGTTTTCCGGCGAAAACTCCGGCCGGTGAGGGCAAACTCGGCTCCCCTGTTCCGGTTTCTTCATCCCGTCCGACTCTTTTTTTTTCTCAGTCTGGGTTGAAGTCGGCTGGGTCTGCCGACTTCAGCCCAGGCCCAGAGTTTACATTCTCCCCCCGTTAAAATAAATTTCGTCCTCGAAATTTACGTACCTGGTATTTCGAAAAGCTATGGATATTTTGTTCGCATCTCTGCTTCAAGTTCCCATATAGCTTCTCTTTCACTGTGATTGCTCCATTGCACCTTCACATAGGGTATGATTCGGTGTCTCAATTCTTGTTCCTTACTGTCAACAATTTGTAAAGGCACCTCCTCATAGGTCAAATCCTCTTGAAGTTGCAATGGCTCATAATCTATTGCATGATTAGGATCAGGAATGTATTTTCGTAACATAGATACATGAAACACGTTATGCACTCCAGATATAACTGGTGGCAGAGCCAATCGGTAGGCCACCTCACCAACCTTATCCAAAATCTCAAATGGTCCCACAAATCTCGGGCTCAACTTCCCTCGTACACCAAATCTCATCACACCCTTTGTGGGAGACACTTTCAAAAAGACATGTTCACCAACATTGAATTCCAGCTCTCTTCGTCTCTTATCCGCATAACTTTTCTGTCGGCTCTGAGCAGTACGCAAACGTTCTCTGATCATTTGTACCTTTTCCACTGTTTGTTGCACTATTTCTGGACCCAACAATTTTCTTTCTCCCACATCATCCCAGTAAATAGGCGATCTACACTTCCTACCATATAAGGCCTCAAAAGGCGCCATTTGAATGCTAGCTTGAAAACTATTATTGTAGGCAAATTCTATCAACGATAGATGACAGTCCCAAGCACCACCCAAGTCCATAACACAAGCTCTCAACATGTCTTCCAGAATCTGGATGGTTCGCTCAGACTGTCCATCAGTTTGGGGATGAAAAGCTGTACTAAAACTTAATTTGGTCCCCAATGCTTTATGAAGACTCTTCCAAAATTGTGAAACAAACCTACTGTCTCGATCCGATACTATAGAAATTGGAATCCCATGTAGTCTCACAATTTGTTCTATATACAAATTTGCTAATTTTTCCAGAGAGAGTCCGATACGAAAAGATAAGAAATGAGCAGACTTCGTTAGTCGATCCACAATCACCCATATCGCATTATTTCCCTTAGGAGTTTTGGGTAACCCTGTCACAAAGTCCATGGTAATGTGCTCCCATTTCCACTGAGGAATCGCAAGAGACTGCAATGGTCCAGCAGGTCTTTGATGCTCAGCTTTTACCTGTTGACACACCAAACATTGAGCCACATACTGAGCTATATCTCTCTTCATACCAGACCACCAAAAGTTTCCACGTAGATCTCGATACATTTTTGTACTACCCGGATGCATCGTATATACTGAACTATGTGCTTCTTCCATAATTTCATTATTTAATTCTGAAAGTTTAGGAACACATAATCTGTTACCAAATCTCAAGGTACCATCTTTATATATAGTAAATTCTGATTGTACACCAGACTCAACTGTCTCTTTAATTTTCTGAAGCTCTAAATCTTCCTTCTGAGCTGATTTAATTTTGTCAATCAAGATAGGTTGTACCATAATATTTGCTAATTGCATCCCAGAATTATGAATTCGTAATTCGATCTCTGATCTTTCCAAATCCATTAAGATGTGCTTTTGATTAGTAATTAAAGTTACCAACTTACTCGAGGTTTTCCTACTCAGGGCATCTGCTACAACATTTGCCTTTCCTGGATGGTAGCTGATAGTCAGATCATAATCCTTTAATAGTTCCAGCCATCTTCTCTGTCTCAAATTCAATTCCTTCTGAGTAAATATATATTTTAAACTTTTATGATCTGTAAAGATTTCACAACGACTACCATACAGGTAATGTCTCCATATCTTTAAAGCAAATACTACAGCTGCTAACTCTAAGTCATGAGTGGGATAATTTGACTCATATGATTTCAGCTGTCTAGAAGCATAGGCTATTACTTTTCCATTTTGCATTAGCACACAACCGAGATCCTTTCGGGATGCATCACTATATATACAAAACTCCCCTGTCTCCGCAGGAACAGTCAATACTGGGGCAGTGATTAACCGTTTCTTCAATTCTTGAAAACTATGCTCACAATCATCTGTCCATTCAAATTTTGTTCGTTTCTGGGTCAGGCGAGTTAAGGGTATGGCAATAAGAGAAAATCCTTCTACAAACCTTCGATAATATCCTGCCATTCCTAGAAAACTACGAACTTCGGATACATTAGTGGGTCTCTCCCACTCTACCACTGCTTCCACTTTCTTTGGATCCACAGAAATACCATCCTTTGATATAACATGGCCAAGGAAAGAAATTCTGTCCAACCAAAAGTCACATTTTTTTAGCTTGGCAAATAATTTCTTCTCCTTGAGTATTTGTAATACTATCTTTAAGTGCTCCTCATGTGCTTGTAGACTTTTTGAATATATCAGTATATCATCAATGAATACTACTACAAATTGATCCAGATATGGTCTAAACACTCGGTTCATGAGATCCATGAAAACTGCAGGTGCATTTGTCAGACCAAAAGGTAAAACCAAAAATTCATAGTGTCCATATCTAGTTCTAAAAGCTGTCTTTGGTACATCATCTGTCTTTATCTTCAATTGATGATAACCAGAACGAAGATCAATTTTTGAGAATACCTGTGCCCCCTGTAATTGATCAAATAGATCAACAATCCTTGGTAAGGGATATTTGTTCCTTATAGTCACTTTGTTCAATTCTCGATAATCAATGCAAAGCCGAAAACTTCATTCTTTCTTCTTTACAAATAAGACTGGAGCACCCCAGGGAGACACGCTAGGTCTCATAAATCCTTTATCCAACAGTTCTTGCAATTGCTCCTTAAGTTCTTTTAATTCTGCTGGAGCCATTCTATAAGGAGCTTTGGAGATGGCACCTGTACCTGGTATAAGATCGATAGAGAACTCAATCTCTCTATCAGGAGGTAATCCTGGCAGATCATCGGGAAAGACCTCCGGAAATTCTTTCACAACGGGAATGTCTTCCAGCTTAAGCTCCTGCTGTTGAGTATCTATCACCGTTGCCAGAAATCCTTCACAACCTTGTCTGAGGCGTCGCTTGGCAATAAAAGCCGAAATTACCCTCCTCATAAGGGTTAACTTGTTACCCTTAAAACAGAACTCTGACTGATCAGGAATTTGAAATTTCACAATTTTCTCAAAACAGTTGATGGAAGCATGGTTTGCTGTCAGCCAATCCATTCCAAGGATTTTATCGAAGTCTTTCATATCCATGACTATCAAATCGGCTTCCATTGTTCTACCTTCGATATTCAATCTACATTTCTTGCAGATTTGATTAACCACAAAAACATTCCCACTAGGAGTGGAAATACAGAGTTCAAATTTTAAAGATGTCGGGGTTAACTCATTATTCTCCCTAACCAATCTAACAGATACGAAAGAGTGTGTAGCGCCAGTATCAAAAAGAACATAAACATTACTGGAAAATAATTTGATCATACCTGTCACTACAGAATTTGATGCATTAGCATCCTGCTGGGTGAGTGAACAAACCCGTCCCTGAGTTACTGTTTTCTGTTGTCCTTCAAGTTGCTGTTTCCCACGAGGTAATTGATGCTGTGACCCCTGACCAGATGGACATACAACTGCCTTATGTCCCGGTTTACCACAGTAATGGCACTTCCACTCATCTGGCCACGTACAATCCCGCTTATAATGGGAACCACCACACTTAAAGCACTTGACATCATTCTTTGGTTGAGTCTTGTCATCTGAAATAACATTGTCAAGCTTCCTTATTTTTGCATTGGTACCTTTATAGAATTGGCCTTGATTCCCTCCTGTTCCAGATCTCTTCTTTAATGCTTTTTCCCTTTCAGCTTGAGCCACATCCAATCCCCTTTCTATAATTAATGCTTTATTAACAACCTCTTTATAAGTTGGTAGCTCAAAAGCAATCACTTGATGCTGGATCCGACTTCTAAGTCCATTTTCAAATTTTCTGGCCCGAATTCCTTCATCAGCTAAGAGTGATGGAGCATATCTCAACAATTCCTCAAACTTTGAGGCATACTGAGAAACAGTTAAAGTACCTTGCTCCAAGCGATCAAATTCTCGAAATTTTTGTACCCGAACACTTTGAGGAAAATATCTCTCATAGAAAACCTTTCTAAAATCTGTCCAGGTAAAAGGTGTATCATTTGGTCCTTATTTTCCGAGCTCCAGTTCCCACCAAGCAGCTGCCTCATCTTGCAATAAAAAGGTAGCGAATGTAACTTTCTCCTCTTCTGGACACCGCAAGGCTTGGAAAACTTTCTCAACAGCTTTAAGCCATCCCTCTGCCTCCATGGGATCAGAAGTCCCCTTGAATGCCGGTGGCGCATACTTCTTGAAATCTATTAATATAATTGGCCGTTCTTGAGGAATTCTGACTTCTGGCTGTTGTCGTTGTAATAATAACTGTTGCATAAATTGCTGCTGTTGCTGTTGGGCTTCCATAAATCTTAGTGTATCAGCTCTTGCAGTAGCTTGCTGCTGTACTAAAATTTGTAATAGCTGAGGAAGACCCATCTGGTCCCCAGGCTGAACTCCAGATCCACCCGGTGTTCCTGTTTCAGCAGTTCCAGTCTCCGGGGTGTTATCCAAAGGATTGGGCACTGGCTCATGATGATGCTCCTCATTACCAGTGTTGTCCACCAGATTCGGCATTGGGTCCTGTGGACGTTCCTCATTATCAGATAAGGCTCCAGCATTCTCATGCTGCTCAATAGGATCCCAAGCATTTGCTCCATCTGCAAATCTTGTGGGCCTCCTAACACGTCCACGTCCACTACCACGCGCCATGGAAAACCTACACCAATGTTGTTAGTAAACAACTAACACTCAGATGGTCAAAACAATCATGACATAATATCTACCCCACCTATGGATCAACCCACACTCTCTCTCATTGAGCTTTTATCCTAAGATCCTAGAACCTGGTTTGCTCTGATACCACTCTGTCACGCCCCGAATCCAATACCGGAAACGGCTACGTGGCCGGCCGCACAAACCCTAGGTTTTACCCTAGAGATTATGCAAGGCCTAGGTACACAACAATTCAAATGTATCCAAAGTAAATGAATATTGTATAAACAAATCATTAACAATGTATAGTTCATAATTAACTCGAGATCATAAAATGGTCCACTGACTCAAACGTCAGTAACCGGACAAACTAACTATATATCTCAACAAACATGATGCTCCGTCTCACGCCCAGCCCAGATCCTCCTTAAGTTTCCTGAGTCTCTGGAAGAAAACAGATGGTAGGGAGTGAGCTACATAGCCCAGTAAGGGTTCCAAAATAATCACCAATAATAATTTACATGTATATGAAAGCAGTAAACATTACCATGACGAAATCAACAATTCCGATTTCATGTTTAACAAAACTTTGGAAACTTTATTTTTTTCTTCATATAGAATTTTCAATTATTTAACCATTATCTTTAGGGTTCTGGACTAGCCACGGTCACACTCCAGCCTGTGACTGGCACACTATTGTCACACTCCAGCGTGACGGGCACACTGTTGTCACACTCCAGCCTGTGACGGGCACACTATTGTCACACTCCAGCCTGTGACGGGCATACAAATTGTCACACTCCAGCCTGTGACGAGCACACTGAGAAACCACGGTACTGCCGTGGCATGGCTAGTCCAAACACCAGTTCACTTAACACTTTATCATTTCTTCTCACATAGTCACTTTCCAACGATCGATATCACGATCAAACACATTTCACGATCACTTGGCAAATGCAAACAACATTAACAACAAACTCGTTCCGTAACCCGGAAATCAAATCATGTAATCCGAAAACTATCATGCATGAAAAATATTTAATTTATGCTCGGATCAAATTAGGTCATGTAAAATATATTAATATTACGGGTGATCAAGTCCAGAAGTCCTTACCTCTCAAAACCAACTATCCACACCTGAACTACTCCGTACCCGAAATCGGCGCGACGCCTCCCCGCTCAGGAGATTGATTCTCTACATAAATAAATAATTTTAATTAAAACTAAATTCTCAATTTTTCACGAATCTTGAAAAAATCCTTGATTTTCTCTCTCTTCCTTCTCTCCCTTCCTTCTCTCTCCTCTTTCTCTATCCTCCTCTCTCCTCCTCCTCTCTCCTCCTTCTCTCTCCTCTTTCTCTCTCCTCCTTCTCTCTCCTCTTTCTCTCTCCTCCTATCATATATTTATATATATATATATATTTTTTCTGGCCGTACAGAACCCTCTCCTTTTTTTTATTTTCTTTTCTTTTCTTTTCTTTCTTTTTTTTTTTCTTTTTTTTTTTTCCTTCTTTCTTTCTCTTTTCTTTTCTTCTCCCGAACCACCCCTGTGTTTTTTTTTTTCTTCAGCCGTTTCCTTCTTCGACCGACCCGACCTCTCACCCCCCACCTGCCGGCAACCATCCCGTGGTTGTCGCAGGGCCCTCACGGACCAATGGCAGGCGGCGACGACGGCGGCGGCGGCGACAACGGCGAACAAATCCAGAACGAACCGGAAAAATCCAAACAACCAAAATTTCCCAAAAAAAAAACTGAAAATAATTGGAAGAGACTCACCGGGCAACGTAGGAGAGCTTCCAGTCGTTCGTCGGAGAGGGAGAGAGAGCGTGAGGGTGGCTCGAGAGGCGGCGGTGAGGGATTTTTTTAAAAAAAACTACGAGTCCCTCGTCGTGTAAAACTCTACCACCGAGTCCCAATCCATCCAAAACCCATCACCGATCCACTCCCACTCCCCTCACGATTCTCCCACCGAGTTTTCCGGCGAAAACTCCGGCCGGTGAGGGCAAACTCGGCTCCCCTGTTCCGGTTTCTTCATCCCGTCCGACTCTTTTTTTTTCTCAGTCTGGGTTGAAGTCGGTTGGGTCTGCCGACTTCAGCCCAGGCCCAGAGTTTACAATATGTCCCCTAATATCTTATACTCAGCAATGCTTGAGGTCCACTCTTTCCTGATCTATACTGCAAGCAGATAATGGCTGTTATAAACTTGTCTAAAATCCATGTGGACTACTTTTCGGGCAACATCACTATCACAGGCCAAATAATTTCAGCCATTGGAATGGAAGGAATGGGTAATGACTAGGATTTTCTGAACTATCCCGAACTACCTAGTTTGGGATGTACCGAATCATACCGGCCAAGAACCGGTACAATTTGGTCATGGAAAACAGTTTGAATGGTCCAAAGTCCCAAACCGTTTATGCAATAATTAGACGGACGCTATGATATGCACCCATAACGGTAAGAGAAGCCATTTCTGATGCAAGCACACCAGCACACATTGGATGGACCTGTGAACTAGGAGAACTTCCTATGGAACCACATCTCATTATGAATTTTCTATACAGAAATAGCAAATTAAGCAATTAATGCAAATAACCTCCTTTATGCAATAATTAGATGAAGGCATGATATGATGAGGAGCTCAAGAGTTTCATCCATACGAATACATCTAGTGTGAGAAGAGGAAATTTCAAGACTTTTGATGGAGAAAATTGTAGAAAATATTTTTTGAAGCACATGTTTCTGTAGAAAGAGCTGGATGTAGGAATACAGGCCATTTTTTCCAAACCCAAGCTAGAGAGGGGATTTTGAAGAGTGCAGTCACTAAGGATTGATATACTCATCTATCAGTTGTCTTAGGTGGCAAATTCGGTCCCCATAAAAGGGTGACCACGAAGCTTTCGTCCGATGGAAGTGATATATAGAGAATATCCTGATAGATCTATAGTGGGAAGACTGTTAAAATAAGAGATCTGTTCCACATAAGAGCGGGATTCAAAAGAACAGGATCATAACCTGGGCCTTTCCCTATTTGAATTCATTTTAAGTGGTGTAGGAGATGGATGTGGAGCATTAGAAGGCAACCAGAGATCAAAGAACATGGAGATCCAGACTCCCTTAATAACTATCCACTGGAAAAAATAATAGTTATAAGCAAGGACTCAAGTCTTGGCGGGACATCCCATAGGATATTAGGATGGGGTACCATCTTGAGTGTCAAGATAAGACCATCCCATTATTGTCCTAGTATCCTGTTCAGCACAACTTGGAACATCCCCTGTCCTAAAAGTATTGGGATGAGGTAGGACGGTAGCACATCCCGTTCTATGGGAAAACTGAGATAGGCCGCCCATCCCACAGGATTTAAAACCTTGGTTATAAGAAACATCGCTTCACCGATAGCTCACCAAGCCTAGGATCAAAATTTCTTTGTTTCTTGTAATCAGCCCAACCTCCATTAAAGGATTATTTATATCATATATGAAGTCTCAACAAAGTCTGGGTACAAGATGTGCTATGACCTATCTTGGCGTGAAGAGACATACCAAAGAGCTTGAAAATAGGAATGCCAAGTCCTATACAAGACTTTCATTCCCACTCCCACTGAATGAGATGGATTTCATGCTTCTTATTAGAGTGAGTCAAGAGAAAATCTTTGAAATAATTGTCCATGTGATAGGCACCTATTTTTGAAGTTTACAATTTCAATTAAGATAACTGGTAGTGAAGCAAGCAATGACTTTCTAAGAGTAAGTCTTTTGGCTATGGATAAGTTTCTTTGTTTCCTAGAGGCAGACAAGTTTCTTCTTCACTAAGAGGCTAGTGAAATTATCCTTGCATGGTCTAGCTCTACCAAGAAGAGAAATACCTGAGTAAGTTAACGAAGCCATCCAATCTGGCCATCCCAGCTATGATTGAAGACTTATTCAGATTGACTTATGGACCAAAAGTCAAGTAATAATCTAGAACAATCTCCTTTAAATTGTAAAATAGTGTCCTTGATGAAAAGAAATTTTTTGGCATATAAACGATGAAAGAGAGAAGGGCCTCTATAGCTAAATCTTATTTTCAAAATCGATCCTTAAATAATAGTCTTGTGTAGAAATTTGGAAAGAATATCATCTCATAACCATAAGACAGCCTTTTGGTTCATAATAGTTTACCTCATAATTTATAATTGCTATCATTTCTCTTTTACCTCATTATAATCTTTGAAGCTAACTGTAATAATTGTCCTTTCCCTCTTACTTGTCATGGACAAGGAGATGTGGTTGATGCATAACAAGTAATCAACGTTCACCAAATCATTTCAAATTGACCGGTTCGAGATGTGCCAAACTGTAATGACAGTGGATCAGAACAGTTCTGGCCTTCAAAATGAGATACTGGCCAGGAATCAGGGGAGAGAGAAGGAAAGAGCGGAAAAGAGAGAGGGAAGGGGATGGAAGAAAAGGGAGAGGGGGAAATGGCCTTAGGATGCTGTTGGAAGGCTAACAGGACCATCGCTGCCACTACCAAGGCGGTGGGCCTTGTCCTGATCCGATGAGTAGAGAGGGGAAGTGTAAACTCTGGGCCTGGGCTGAAGTCGGCAGACCCAGTCGACTTCAACCTAGACCGAGAAAAAAAAAGAGTCGGACGGGATGAAGAAACCGGAACAGAAGAGCCGAGTTTGCCCTCGCCGGTCGGAGTTTTCGCCGGAAAACTCGGTGGGAGAATCGTGAGGGGAGTGGGAGTGGATCGGTGATGGGTTTTGGATGGATTGGGACACGGTGGTAGAGTTTTACACGACGAGGGACTCTCGTAGTTTTTTTTTAAAAAATCTCTCACCTCCGCCTCTCGAGCCGCCCTCACGCTCTCTCTCCCTCTCCGACGAACGACTGGAAGCTCTCCTACGTTGCCCGGTGAGTCTCTTCCAATTATTTTTAGTTTTTTTTTGGAAAATTTTGGTTGTTTGGATTTTTCCGGTTCGTTCTGGATTTGTTCGTCGCTGTCGTCGCCGCCGCCGTCGTCGCCGCCTGCCATTGGTCCGTGAGGGCCCTGCGACAACCACGGATGGTTGCCGGTAGGTGGGGGGGTGAGAGGTCGGGTCGGTCGAAGAAGGAAACGGCTGAAGAAAAAAAAAACACAGGGTGTTCGGGAGAAGAAAAGAAAAGAGAAAGAAAGAAGGAAAAAAAAAGAAAAAAAAAAAAAGAAAAGAAAAGAAAAGAAAAGAAAAGAAAAGAAAAAAAAGGGGAGGGTTCTGTACGGCCAGAAAAAAAATAAAAATAAAAAAAAATAAAATATATAAATATATGATAGGAGAGAGAAAGAGGAGAGAGGAGGAGAGAGAAGGAGGAGAGAGGAGGAGAGAGGAGGAGAGAGGAGAGAGAGAAGGAGGAGAGAGGAGAGAAAATCAAGGATTTTTTCAAGATTCGTGAAAAATTGAGAATTTAGTTTTAATTAAAATTATTTATTTATGTAGAGAATCAGTCTCCTGAGCGGGGAGGCGTCGCGCCGATTTCGGGTACGAAGTAGTTCAGGTGTGGATAGTTGGTTTTGAGAGGTAAGGACTTCTGGACTTGATCATCCGTAATATTAATATATTTTACATGACCTAATTTGATCCGAGCATAAATTAAATATTTTTCATGCATGATAGTTTTCGGATTACATGATTTGATTTCCGGGTTACGGAACGAGTTTGTTGTTAATGTTGTTTGCATTTGCCAAGTGATCGTGAAATGTGTTTGATCGTGATATCGATCGTTGGAAAGTGACTATGTGAGAAGAAATGATAAAGTGTTAAGTGAACTGGTGTTTGGACTAGCCATGCCACGGCAGTACCGTGGTTTCTCAGTGTGCTCGTCACAGGCTGGAGTGTGACAATTTGTGTGCCCGTCACAGGCTGGAGTGTGACAATAGTGTGCCCGTCACAGGCTGGAGTGTGACAACAGTGTGCCCGTCACAGGCTGGAGTGTGACAATAGTGTGCCAGTCACAGGCTGGAGTGTGACCGTGGCTAGTCCAGAACCCTAAAGATAAGGTTAAATAATTGGAAATTCTAAAAGAAAAAAAAATATAAAATTCCAAAGTTTTTGGTTAAACATGAAATCTGAATTGTTGATTTCGTCATATGTTATGCTAATGTTTTGCTGTTTTCATATACATGTAAATTATTATTGGTGATTATTTGGAATCCTTACTGGGCTATGTAGCTCACTCCCTATCATTTGTTTTCTTTCAGAGAACCAGGATACTTAAAGAAGATCTGGGCTGGGCGTGAGATGGAGCTTCTTAATTGTTGAGCTAGTTAGTTAGTTTCGGTTACTGATGTTGTGATTCAGTAGACCATTTAATGACATCGATTTAAATACTGAATTGTACATTTGTTATTGGATTGTTTATATAATATTAATTTAACTTGGATAATTTGAATTGTTGTGTACCTAGGCCTTGCATAATCTCTAGGATAAAATCTAGGGTTTGTGCGGTCGGTCACGTAGCCGATTCCGGTACTGGATTCGGGGCGTGACACAGTGGTATCAGAGCAAACCAGGTTCTAGGATCTTAGGATATAAGCTCAATGAGAGAGAGTGTGGGTTGATCCATATGTAGGGTAGATATTATGTCATGATTGTTTTGACCATCTAAGTGTTAGTTGTATACTAATAACAATTGGTGTAGGTTTTCCGTGGCGCGTGGTAGTGGACGTGGACGTGTTAGGAGGCCCACAAGATTTGCAGATGGAGCAAATGCTTGGGATCTTATTGAGCAGCATGAGAATGCTGGAGCCTTATCTGATAATGAGGAACGTCCACAGGACTCAATGCCGAATCTGGTGGACAACACTGGTAATGAGGAGCATCACCATGAGCCAGTGCCTAATCTTTTGGATAACACCCCGGAGACTGGAACTGCTGAAACAGGAACACCGGGTAGATCTGGAGTTCAGCCTGGGGACCAGATGGTCTTCCTCAGCTATTACAAATTTTAGTGCAGCAGCAAGCTACTGCAAGAGCTGATACGCTAAGATTTATGGAAGCCCAACAGCAACAGCAGCAATTTATGCAACAGTTATTACAACGACAACAGCCAGAAGTCAGAATTCCTCAAGAACGGCCAATTACATTAATAGATTTCAAGAAGTATGCGCCGCCGGTATTCAAGGGAACTTCTGATCCCATGGAGGCAGAGGGATGGCTTAAAGCTATTGAGAAAGTTTTCCAAGCCTTGCGGTGTCCAGAAGAGGAGAAAGTTACATTCGCTACCTTTTTATTGCAAGATGAGGCAGCTGCTTGGTGGGAACTGGAGCTCGGAAAACAAGGACCAAATGATACACCTTTTACCTGGACAGATTTTAGAAAGGTTTTCTATGAGAGATATTTTCCTCAAAGTGTTCGGGTACAAAAATTTCGAGAATTTGATCGCTTGGAGCAAGGTACTTTAACTGTTTCTCAGTATGCCTCAAAGTTTGAGGAATTGTTGAGATATGCTCCATCACTCTTAGCTGATGAAGGAATTCGGGCCAGGAAATTTGAAAATGGACTTAGAAGTCGGATCCAGCATCAAGTGATTGCTTTTGAGCTACCAACTTATAAAGAGGTTGTTAATAAAGCATTAATTATAGAAAGGGGATTGGATGTGGCTCAAGCTGAAAGGGAAAAAGCATTAAAGAAGAGATCTGGAACAAGAGGAATCAAGGCCAATTCTATAAAGGTACCAATGCAAAAACAAGGAAGCTTGACAATGTTATTTCAGATGACAAGACTCAACCAAAGAATGATGTCAAGTGCTTTAAGTGTGGTGGTTCCCATTATAAGCGGGATTGTACGTGGCCAGATGAGTGGAAGTGCCATTACTGTGGTAAACCGGGACATAAGGCAGTTGTATGTCCATCTGGTCAGGGGTCACAGCATCAATTACATCGTGGGAAACAGCAACTTGAAGGACAACAGAAAACAGTAACTCAGGGACGGGTTTGTTCACTCACCCAGCAGGATGCTAATGCATCAAATTCTGTAGTGACAGGTATGATCAAATTATTTTCCAGTAATGTTTATGTTCTTTTTGATACTGGCGCTACACACTCTTTCGTATCTGTTAGATTGGTTAGGGAGAATAATGAGTTAACCCCGACATCTTTAGAATTTGAACTCTGTATTTCCACTCCTAGTGGGAATGTTTTTGTGGTTAATCAAATCTGCAAGAAATGTAGATTGAATATCGAAGGTAGAACAATGGAAGCCGATTTGATAGTCATGGATATGAAAGACTTCGATAAAATCCTTGGAATGGATTGGCTGACAGCAAACCATGCTTCCATCAACTGTTTTGAGAAAATTGTGAAATTTCAAATTCCTGATCAGTCAGAGTTCTGTTTTAAGGGTAACAAGTTAACCCTTATGAGGAGGGTAATTTCGGCTTTTATTGCCAAGCGACGCCTCAGACAAGGTTGTGAAGGATTTCTGGCAACGGTGATAGATACTCAACAGCAGGAGCTTAAGCTGGAAGACATTCCCGTTGTGAAAGAATTTCCGGAGGTCTTTCCCGATGATCTGCCAGGATTACCTCCTGATAGAGAGATTGAGTTCTCTATCGATCTTATACCAGGTACAGGTGCCATCTCCAAAGCTCCTTATAGAATGGCTCCAGCAGAATTAAAAGAACTTAAGGAGCAATTGCAAGAACTGTTGGATAAAGGATTTATGAGACCTAGCGTGTCTCCCTGGGGTGCTCCAGTCTTATTTGTAAAGAAGAAAGAATGAAGTTTTCGGCTTTGCATTGATTATCGAGAATTGAACAAAGTGACTATAAGGAACAAATATCCCTTACCAAGGATTGTTGATCTATTTGATCAATTACAGGGGGCACAGGTATTCTCAAAAATTGATCTTCGTTCTGGTTATCATCAATTGAAGATAAAGACAGATGATGTACCAAAGACAGCTTTTAGAACCAGATATGGACACTATGAATTTTTGGTTCTACCTTTTGGTCTGACAAATGTACCTGCAGTTTTCATGGATCTCATGAACCGAGTGTTTAGACCATATCTGGATCAATTTGTAGTAGTATTCATTGATGATATACTGATATATTCAAAAAGTCTACAGGCACATGAGGAGCACTTAAAGATAGTATTACAAATACTCAAAGAGGAGAAATTATTTGCCAAGCTAAAAAAATGTGACTTTTGGTTGGACAGAATTTCCTTTCTTGGCCATGTTATTTCTAAGGATGGTATTTCTGTGGATCCAAAGAAAGTAGAAGCAGTGGTAGAGTGGGAGAGACCCACCAATGTGTCCGAAGTTCGTAGTTTCCCGGGAATGGCAGAATATTATCGAAGGTTTGTAGAAGGATTTTCTCTTATTGTTATACCCTTAACTCGCCTGACCCAGAAATGAACAAAATTTGAATGGACAAATGATTGTGAGCAGAGTTTTCAAGAATTGAAGAAACGGTTAATCACTGCCCCAGTATTACTGCTCCTGCGGAGACATGAGAGTTTTGCATATATAGTGATGCATCCCGAAAGGGTCTCGGTTGTGTGCTAATGCAAAATGGAAAGGTGATAGCCTATGCTTCTAGACAGCTGAAATCATATGAGTCAAATTACCCCACTCATGACTTGGAGTTAGCAGCCGTAGTTTTTGCTTTAAAGATATGGAGACATTACCTGTATGGTAGTCGTTGTGAAATCTTTACAGATCATAAAAGTTTAAAATATATATTTACTCAGAAGGAATTGAACTTGAGACAGAGAAGATGGTTGGAACTATTAAAGGTTATGATCTGACTATCAACTACCATCCAGGAAAGGCAAATGTTGTAGCAGATGCCCTGAGTAGGAAAACCCCGAGTAAGTTGGCAACTTTAATTACTAATCAAAAGCACATCTTAATGGATCTGGAAAGATCAGAGATCGAGGTACGAATTCATAATTCTGGGATGCAATTAGCAAATATTATGGTACAACCTATCCTGATTGACAAAATTAAATCAGCTCAGAAGGAAGATTTAGAGCTTCAGAAAATTAGAGAGACAGTTGAGTCTGGTGTACAATCTGAATTTACTATATATGAAGATGGTACCTTGAGATTTGGTAACAGATTATGTGTTCCTAAACTTCCAGAATTAAAGAATGAAATTATGGAAGAAGCACATAGTTCAGTATATACGATGCATCCGGGAAGTACAAAAATGTATCGAGATCTACGTGAAAATTTTTGGTGGTCTGGTATGAAGAAAGATATAGCTCAGTATGTGGCTCAATGTTTGGTGTGTCAACAGGTAAAAGCTGAGCATCAAAGACCTGCTGGACCATTGCAGTCTCTTGCGATTCCTCATGGAAATGGGAGCACATTACCATGGACTTTGTGACAGGGTTACCCAAAACTCCTAAGGGAAATAATGCGATGTGGGTAATTGTGGATCGACTAACGAAGTCAGCTCATTTCTTATCTTTTCGTATCGGACTCTCTCTGGAAAAATTAGCAAATTTGTACATAGAACAAATTGTGAGACTACATGGGATTCCAATTTCTATAGTATCGGATCGAGACAGTAGGTTTGTTTCACAATTTTGGAAGAGTCTTTATAAAGCATTGGGGACCAAATTAAGTTTTAGTACAGCTTTTCATCCCCAAACTGATGGACAGTCTGAGCGAACCATCCAGATTCTGGAAGACATGTTGAGAGCTTGTGTTATGGACTTGGGTGGTGCTTGGGACTGTCATCTATCGTTAATAGAATTTGCCTACAATAATAGTTATCAAGCCAGTATTCAAATGACGCCTTTTGAGGCTTTATATGGTAGGAAGTGTAGATCTCCTATCTGTTGGGATGATGTGGGAGAAAGAAAATTGTTGGGTCCAGAAATAGTGCAACAAACAGTGGAGAATGTACAAATGATCAGAGAACGTTTGCGTACTGCTCAGAGCCGACAGAAAAGTTATGCTGATAAGAAACGAAGAGAGCTGGAATTCAATGTTGGTGATCATGTCTTTTTGAAAGTGTCTCCCACAAAGGGTGTGATGAGATTTGGTGTACGAGGGAAGTTGAGCCCGAAATTTGTGGGACCATTTGAGATTTTGGATAAGGTTGGTGAGGTGGCATACCGATTGGCTCTGCCACCAGTTATATCTGGAGTGCACAACGTGTTTCATGTATCTATGTTACGAAAATACATTCCTGATCCTAATCATGCAATAGATTATGAGCCATTGCAACTTCAAGAGGATTTGACCTATGAGGAGGTGCCTTTACGAATTGTTGACAGTAAGGAACAAGAATTGAGACACCGAATCATACCCTATGTGAAGGTGCAATGGAGCAATCACAGTGAAAGAGAAGCTACATGGGAACTTGAAGCAGAGATGCGAACAAAATATCCACAGCTTTTCGAAATACCAGGTACGTAAATTTCGAGGACGAAATTTATTTTAACGGGGGAGAATGTAAACTCTGGGCCTGGGCTGAAGTCGGCAAACCCAGCCGACTTCAACCCAGACTGAGAAAAAAAAAGAGTCAGACGGGATGAAGAAACCGGAACAGGGGAGTCGAGTTTGCCCTCACCGGCCGGAGTTTTCGCCGGAAAACTCGGTGGGAGAATCGTGAGGGGAGTGGGAGTGGATCGGTGATGGGTTTTGGATGGATTGGGACTCGGTGGTAGAGTTTTACACGACGAGGGACTCGTAGTTTTTTTTAAAAAAATCCCTCACCGCCGCCTCTCGAGCCACCCTCACGCTCTCTCTCCCTCTCCGACGAACGACTGGAAGCTCTCCTACGTTGCCCGGTGAGTCTCTTCCAATTATTTTCAATTTTTTTTTGGGAAATTTTGGTTGTTTGGATTTTTCCGGTTCGTTCTGGATTTGTTCGCCGTTGTCGCCGCCGCCGCCGTCGTCGCCGCCTGCCATTGGTCCGTGAGGGCCCTGCGACAACCACGGGATGGTTGCCGGCAGGTGGGGGGTGAGAGGTCGGGTCGGTCGAAGAAGGAAACGGCTGAAGAAAAAAAAACACACAGGGGTGGTTCGGGAGAAGAAAAGAAAAGAGAAAGAAAGAAGAAGGAAAAAAAAAGGAAAAAAAAGAAAGAAAGAAAAGAAAAGAAAATAAAAAAAAGGGGAGGGTTCTGTACGGCCAGAAAAAAAAAAATATAAATATATGATAAGGAGGAGAGAGAAAGAGGAGAGAGAAGGAGAGAGAGAAGGAGAGAGAGAGGAGGAGAGAGGAGGATAGAGAAAGAGGAGAAGAAGGAAGGGAGAGAAGGAAGAGAGAGAAGATCAAGGATTTTTTCAAGATTCGTGAAAAATTGAGAATTTAGTTTTAATTAAATTATTTATTTATGTAGAGAATCAATCTCCCGAGCGGGGAGGCGTCGCACCGATTTCGGGTACGGAGTAGTTCAGGTGTGGATAGTTGGTTTTGAGAGGTAAGGACTTCTGGACTTGATCACCCGTAATATTAATATATTTTACATGACCTAATTTGATCCGAGCATAAATTAAATATTTTCATGCATGATAGTTTTCGGATTACATGATTTGATTTCCGGGTTACGGAACGAGTTTGTTGTTAATGTTGTTTGCATTTGCCAAGTGATCGTGAAATGTGTTTGATCGTGATATCGATCGTTGGAAAGTGACTATGTGAGAAGAAATGATAAAGTGTTAAATGAACTGGTGTTTGGACTAGCCATGCCACGGCGGTACCGTGGTTTCTCAGTGTGCCCTTCACAGGCTGGAGTGTGACAATTTGTGTGCCCGTCACAGGCTGGAGTGTGACAACAGTATGCCCGTCATAGGCTGGAGTGTGACAACAGTGTGCCCGTCACAGGCTGGAGTGTGACAATAGTGTGCCAGTCACAGGCTGGAGTGTGACCGTGGCTAGTCCAGAACCCTAAAGATAATGGTTAAATAATTGAAAATTCTAAAAAAAAAAAAATGTAAAATTCCAAAGTTTTTGGTTAAACATGAAATCTGAATTGTTGATTTCGTCATATGTTATGCTAATGTTTTGCTGTTTTCATATACATGTAAATTATTATTGGTGATCATTTGGAACCCTTACTGGGCTATATAGCTCACTCCCTATCATTTGTTTTCTTTCAGAGAACCAGGATACTTAAAGAAGATCTGGGCTGGGCGTGAGACGGAGCTTCTTAATTGTTGAGCTAGTTAGTTAGTTTCGGTTACTGATGTTGTGATTCAATAGACCATTTAATGACATCGATTTAAATACTGAATTGTACATTTGTTATTGGATTGTTTATATAATATTAATTTAACTTGGATAATTTGAATTGTGTGTACCTTGGCCTTGTATAATCTCTAGGATAAAACCTAGGATTTGTGCGGCCGGTCACGTAGCCGATTCCGGTACTGGATTCGGGGCGTGACAAGAAGAGAAGAAAAAGAGGGAGAGAGAGAGGGAAGGAAAGGAGAGGGAGAAACAGCCTTCGAAGGCCGAGGTGATGGACTTCCCCTTCTCTCTCTCTTTTCTTTTTAATTCTCTCCCCGTCTCTACTTGTTGGATTGGACGAGGCCCATTGCCTTGGTAGCAGCAGCGATGGCCTCGCTAGCCCTCCAGAGGCCGTTCCTATGCTCCCTTTCCTTCCCTCCTCTTCTCTCTCTCTCTCTTCTCTTCTCTTTCTTTCTTCCTTTCCTTCTCTCTTAGTCATGTTGGTTCAGATCCAGTATGGTTAGGTATGGGGCATACTAAACCATGCCACCAGCTGGCCAGCAGGAGGTCCAGTTCTGAGTCAGCGGCCCTTGCAAGTAATGATGATTCAAACCATTGATTTTTGATTTTTTTCATTAACAATGATGACCAGCCGAACTTGTTCTTAAGGAGTTACAAAAGTAGTGCACTTAGCTAAACTTATGTAACTGACAGAACTAACATTCCTAAACAATAAAGAAGCTCAAAACTGGTTTGCTATTTCTTTGCATACCTGTTGAGATTACCTTGGTAAGACGGGCACTCAATAGTTATTAGCATTAAAATGTTTGAGAATGCCATCATGTTGTTTGATATTTTTTGAAACAATTGCATTGATTTTAATATAATTTCTGCATACTAGCATGTATCTGATTTTTTAGGTCCCCAAATAAAACATCTTCCCCTTTTGTATGCAGGGTTCCAACACCAGTTTCTGTGCTTATCAGTGCTGCTGTGTTTGCTATTGCTCATCTCACCCCTGGTGAATTTCCCCAGCTGTTCCTGCTAGGTAATGCCCTGATTAAATTATATCAATAAGTTGAAATCCTTCTTATTGCCTTCAGGCTACAAACAATTGATCAACCTGCCATCTGCTCAAGGAACTTTGTTGACCCTTATGGGACATGTCATGACTAACAGTTCCAGAACTTTTTTGATAGCTGTTTGGTGTAGTCATTGTTGAATCCTCTATTTCTGGTTGACAATATACTTGCTCATATGAGCTTAGTTAGAATGACTTATTTCTTCAAGTTGTCAGGAGTAAACTCTGACATTCCTGAAACTCAGGGATATTGGGAATTGACAAAATGTTGTCCACATTGACATTCAAGTTCTTATTGACTCAGCCTTTCTAAATATTATTTGCATAACTGAATCTACTTTTGTAAGTTGTCTTCAAAATTTTATCTTAACCGTAACTATCCTTTGTTCAACATTCCAATGACATTGACAAGAATTTGTACAAGGACTGTTTAGTTATGATAGATTTCTTGACTCAGGTCTACCATGTCTATTTGAAGGACCTGTTGGGTTTTGATGCCTCGAATTCAGTTCCACAGGTGTGCGAGGCCCATAGATGAAAAATCCATAAAGAACGGCCTGCAGAGGAGTGGCTGAAGGCGCGCATAGGCCCATGTGGCCACAGGCACGACCCAAGCGAGCATGAGCGCGCGGTGTACTGTGCACTCCATGCACCGAGGTTTGCACGGTACAGATGGTTTCTAGGCTGTTTTGTGTGGTCCATGCGTGCAAACGAGCATGGGCGCACATGGCGTGCAGGGACAGGGTGGTCCACATGCCGGCTCACACAGCACAGCCCATGGCGGTCTAAGCACGGTTCATGCACGGTTTAGGATCTATTTTGGCTGGTTCGGGTAGACACGGGGTAAACGCATCCTAGACACGGCGGACACAGTTCTAATGGATTTAGGAGTCTATTTTTTGATCCAAATTCAGTTTCTAGGATTTATAAAATAGGCCAAACGGGCCAGGGATCTTTTATGACAGTGGAGAGCCTCCTTTGATATTTTTTGAGAGCTTTTTGGATGGAATTTAGATTTCTAGTTGAAGGGTTGATGTATAGAGGTTGAGAGTGTGTGTTCTCATCTTGTACTGTGGATTTCTTTCATAATGAAGCTATGTGCCCCATGAAGGTAGGCCTTTCAGGTGTTTCACGTAATCTTAATTATATCTTAATTTTATTATTTTATTATTTCTCCTTTTCTCTTTTCTTTGATATCAATATCGGCATCGATGTTACGGTCTTGGATGGGGATTCGTATTCCGCATTTTAAGGGATCTCCCAACAAGTGGTCTCAGAGTCTCGGGTTGTTCCAGTTGCAGTGGTGTTGATTGAGAATAAAGAAAATAGAGAAGACAAGTCCGATTAAGATGGAGATCAATCTTTTTGATAGGAAGAACAATCTTCCTGTAGCAAGCGAGAAGGATGTGCTCATCCAACAAGAGTTGATTGACACTCATATGCGAGGACAAGCCATCTGTTATGGAGGAAAAAAGTTAGAATCGGCTCCAAATGTAGGCGGTGAGCACGATTCGCTTGTACCTAGCGGATGATGTGGTAATCCATATGCTTAGCGAGACTTTTCTAACGGCAATGTAGATGAAACTCGAAGAGATATACATGGTAAAGTCGCTCATCATTGCTCTTTCTCTAGAAGCAGTTCTACCAGTTGTGGATGAGCGAGGGACAGCGTGCAGAAGCATTTGAACAACTTTTAGAAGATTTTCATCAATCTCCTTAGTATTGGCTAGAAAGTTGAGAAGACCAGGATGCTGGTCTCGTTGTTGTCGCTTTCCCTATCCTTTGAATCCTTGG
Organism: Areca catechu; assembly: GCA_021397845.1. NCBI lineage: Eukaryota > Viridiplantae > Streptophyta > Magnoliopsida > Arecales > Arecaceae > Areca > Areca catechu. The sequence continues at coordinate 14,073,009 of CM038041.1, forward strand.
TGATTGCTTTCTAGTGGGAAAGAGCATCATTAAGATGGAAGATGTTACGTAATACTACTCTAAAGCGAGATTCTCAGGAAAAAGAATCTGACTTCGAGTTCAAGTGGCAACTCAGTCTTGGCGCTGACTAGAAGTGCAGGTGGCAAATGATGGAGAGATAGAGGATCGCGAGGTAGGCGTCCAGGTCCAAGTCAAGGGATGCTGGCAAAATCAAATGCTACTAGTGCGACAAGTTGGGGCATCGTGTCAGAGATTGCCTGCAACTTAAAGATTGGATGAATGCTACTGCGGCAGTGGTTTATGATAGCAACTCGGAAGAGTATGGTGGGCCCTTTTGGTCTCAGACAAGGTATCCATTTCTTTTTTTCAGTAGATTTTAGATTTCGCATGTTCTATCATGTTTGTTGTAGAGAGAAGCTATTTGGCTCTCTAGAGAGCAGTGAGGGTACTGTTTATCTACTAGATGGATTAAGCTATACGATCAAGTACATTGGGATAGTTAGCTTGCAGGCACATTATTGAGTAGTGAGGAAATTGGGTAAGGTCCGATATATATCTAGTTTCAAGAAGAATTTGATTTTACTGAGCAAACTGAATTCAAACAGCTATAGATGGAGAGCTGGTAATAGAGTCCTAAGATTATGTTTGGTAGTTAGCAATTTGGAAGTAGTTTAAAGGGCCCCACCACATTACTGCATTTAGTAAGATTTTTTTGATGACAATCCAGATTACCAAATAATTTGGATTGCCTTCCAAAAGGCAATCTGGATTGTCTTTGGAAAGGGTGGTAATCCAGATTATCATCTTCCACAATCTTTTGGTGGATAATATTACCTTCCTCTTCTCCCTTCATCTTTCCTTCTATGCCACCCCCTGACAATCCCTTTATTGCCCGTCGATGGTGCCCCAATCGTTGCCCGTCCTCTAGTTTCCTTGTCACCCATCGATTGGTGGAGAGGGACTGTGTCAGAGGTGCAGGAGGCTTGCGAGGAGGAGGTCGCCATTGTCGGGGTTCACGAGGGAGGGGGTCGCCCTCACCGGAGCTTGTGGGGGAGGAAGCTGTTGCTAGGGCTTGCGGGAGGGGTTGTCATTGCTAGAGCTTGCAAGGGAGGGTAAGCCATTGCCATGTCTTGCCGAAGGAGAAAAGGGGAGGATGCCGGTGGGGGATGGGGGTGGTGAATCAAAGGAGAGGGGGGCGAAGGAGAAGGGGAGGGGGGCATGGTGAATCGAAGAAGGGGGCGAAGAAGATAAGGGGAAGGGGGGGGGGGGGGGGGGCGTGGAGGGGGCATGGTGAACCAATGAAGGAGAGGGGAGAGGGTTGGTGCTGGTGCAGGGTGGTGGGGTGGGGGGACCGAAAGAAAAAAAAAAGAAAAAAAAAGAAAAAAAAATGAGAGAAAAAAAAAAAAAAAAAATAATAAAATATAAATATATAATATTTTATAATATAAATAGATTTAATTTAGGGATAGTTTAAAAACTTGATTTTATATTATGCAACATTACCTGCATGTACCAAACACAATAATCCATATTAACTGTAATCTATATTGCTGACAATTTACATTATTGGTAATCCACATTACTTTTTAATATTGCCTGGCAATCACCAAACGCAACCTAAAGGTTATGCATGGTAATAGGATTGTCTTACAGAGAAAGAAGTGTAGAGGACGCTATCTCTTGACAGGAAGCTCTGCACGAGATGGAGTTTCGGGAAGAGGTAGATTGGGCCTGAGACGGGAGACTTGGAAGGATGATAGATGCATGAGACTTTTTCGAGTAGTCTCAAGTCAGATAGAGCATAGCACACGATGGAGATGGAATCGAGCGGCCTAGCTCGACTCCCATGTTTGCCCACCTATGAGCAGTCGGGTATTTGCCCCAGGGCATGGGGAATTAGTCAAAAGCTCTCAAAAATTATGTGGAGGTTGAACATCGAGTCGAGGTGAAGATTGTTAGATTTTAACGTCTCGAATTCGGCTCCGAATTCGGCTCCACAAGTATGCAAGGCCCACAGATGGAAAACTCATGAAAAGCGGCCTGCATAGGAGCAGCCCGAAGGTGTGCATTGGCTTGCGTTGCATTGGCTTGCGTGGCCACAGGCCTGGGTTCACATGCATGCATGCAGCCTAGCTGCATGGGGGCGCGTAGTGCTGGCAGTTCCCTTGCTGTTTCGCGTGGTCCATGCGCGTGGATGCGAGCAGGCATATGTGTGGTGCATGGGGATAGGGTGGTCCACGTGCCAGCTCATGCAGCACGGCCCACGGCGGTCTAGGCACATTCTGCCCGTTTAGAGTTTGTTTTGGCCGGTTCGGATGGCAGACGCAGGGCAAACGCATCCTGGATGCGGCAGACAGTTTTGATGGGTTTAGGAGTTTGTTTGTGATCCAAATTCAGTCTCTGGGATCTATAAAATAGGCCAGACAGGTTAGGAACTTTGTTTGCCGGCAGAGAGCCTCCTTAGGTATTTTTTGAGAGCTCTTTGGATATGATTTAGGCTTCTAGTTAAGAGATTGATGTAAGGGGTTGAGAGTGCATGTTCTCATCTTGTACTATGGATTTCTCTCGTAGTAAAGCTGCATGCTCCGTGGAGGTAGGCCTTTCAGGCATTCCATGTAATCTTGATTGTGTCTTTATTTATTATTTTATTTTTTCTTTTTCTCTCTTTCTCTTTCTTCCAGCGATATCAACATCGGCATCGATGTTGCGGTCTTGAGCAAGGATCCATATTCCTCGTCTCGAGAAATCCCCTAATAGAATCAATAAGTATCTAGCCACCACATTCTTACTTGATTTTTTCTCTTTCAAATCAACAGTTTGGATATGGGCAGAAAATGAGTAAAATGAGTGGTGGTTTAGTGCTTATCAATTTCTACTGTCAATTGAGAACAGATATATCCAGCAGGAAGTTTGAATTCTACTGCAGATGACTGTTTCACTTAACTGGTGAATTGGATCTCCTGCCATTACTAAGTGCACAATCATAATATGGCTAAGTCAAAACTTGCTTAAGGGTTACTCCATTCTTGAACTTCAAATGTAGTGGGATGCTGAGCACATTTCAAATACTTCATTTCTTGTCAATAAGAAAATCAAGTAATTTAATCATGCACTTCCTACCCATTAGCAGTCATGATTCTTCATTTGGATTATCCATTCTACCTGCTACACATAAGTAGACTTCACTGATAAAACATACTGCCTGTCTGATGAGTTAATGAGTTGAAGGGCAAGCAGTTGATCTGTTATGTGAGGATTGCAAGATGACAAGGCATAGGATTTGGAGACAGGAGACTGAAATTGAAGTGCAAGTGGTTGAATTATATGTGCTTAAAGCATCTGATAAATTACAGTGCCTGTTTGATGAGTTGACAGACTGAGGAACAACTGGAGTTGGACTGGGTTTAGGATTTGTAGACTGGAATGTGCTGAAGGTGACTGTCTGAACATGGCTTGTCTGCACATTGCGTCATGTTGCTGTTGCAACCTAAAGAATATTTCTTTTCTGCCTGACCCTTGATATAAGAAATAGGCAACTTTCAAGCATATTTGGTGACAGCAATTACTTTTGCATATATAGCAAACCTGGCTTGCCCATGTGAATCATTTTATTGGGCTTGCGCAATTGTATCTGCTAGAAAGCAAAGATTCTGGGTATTTCAGTTGGCATCGGACTGCATTTGATGGAAGAAATGAATGTTGGCTTATGTTCCCTTTATAGAAAGCAAAAATAGCTTTGATTTGATGTATTTTGTAGCAATCTGGTGTTATCATGTATTTTTCACAGGATTGAATGATCTTGTTTTCTTGTTTGTTGGGTGCAACTCAAACAGGGGCTGCTTTAGGATTTTCATATGCTCAAACTCGTAATCTCCTCACACCCATCACCATACACTCTATTTGGAACTCGGGGGTGATTTTATTGCTCACATTTCTTCAGGTACATCCAGATTCCTTTGCTTCTAGCTTATGTCTATTCTAATGATCTTTGCTACAGTTAAAACCCTGATGTTATGGTAGACGTACTTTTGAATTATTTATTTTTAAAAATCTTAGTATTATTATGTGGGATGTGTCTTTGGGCTTCATGATCACTAGGCTTGAAGACTTTATCTTACTCTGCCAGCGGGATTATTTGATTAGTTCTGTATGTTGGTTTCTTTTGTAATAAATTTGTTTATAAGTGATTTCTGGTTGGTCCTCTTTGCAGCTCCAAGGGTATGATATAAGAGAGCTACTGCAGGCATCTTAAAAAAAGATGTCTCTCAACCTTAGGTCATAGAGCTTTGGCCTCCATCAGCTGCCTTTCCATGTTTTCGGTGCTGCACTCGGGAAAACACAAGAAGCAAATGAAAAGAAGTGACACAATGATATCAAGATGCGTACATTGGCCACCCACTGAAATTTCCATCTGCTGAAACCTGGACATCTGGATTCATGCCAAGTTCCAGATTATTTTCATGCTTGTAATTTAAAGTGTATAGAAATGAGAAAGAAATATCTACAGTCTAAACTTGAGTTCATAATTTCTGAATCAGCATGTGCAAAAAAAATTGATTAGAAGTGCTAGTGTAATCAAAATTTACAAGAAAATCAAAGATTTAAAGTCAATTTAATTTTAAACTTTGATTTTATTATATAAAATTTCATATTACATTGACAGTGAAGCAATTATAAAATCTTCCCCACATTGATTCTTTTGTGAATTAGAAGCATGCAGAAGCAAAAGGAGTACACACAACCACCATGATGAACTTCCTTGAGGAATGTAATCTGTTTTGATGCACGTTTTACAATTTATTGTCATATAAAATAAAAATACAGCTTTTCTCTTTAGGTATTTCTGGAGTATAAAGCCTCAACATGGATACATCATCGTTACATTTTGTTCCCCAAGTTTCAGATGATCATTATAATTGGTCTTTTACAACTTGAACAAATTCAACCCTCAAGACTATTTTAAGAACTCTTTCACTGTTCTAACATTATATGGTTTTGTCATGATCTCTGCCTTCTTTCGTTCATTTTTTTTTTTTCCTGCTAGTGACATACCTGCTGTTATTCAAGCATAGATATTTCTTTGATAATGACAATGGGAGCAATCAGTTTTCAGAATAGCAAGGCATAAATTTATCGTTTAAATAAATTATTAGCAGGTAGCTTGTGCTACCTGTCATTTCAGCTTGATGATGGTTTTCAAATATCACAAGTTATAGTCTTGGCCATCCACATCTCCTTGCCGGCAAGCTAAATACAAATTGGCAACTTTTCAACCTCAAGAATGTTACATCTTTCTCTATGTTCTCATTATTTGGTCATATTGATCATGTGTGTTCTATGAGAACTTTCTGCCCAGATAAAGGATGTGTTACATTTGGCCTTATGGTCTTTTCACTACCCATGAAAGTTTTTTAATGGTTTTCATTCCTGCTGAAAACTGCTGAGAAAACTGCCAAATCTGAAGGGAGACCTGCATTGTTATTATAAATTAAAGTGGTTGTTGTGGTCTTCATTCTTTTAGTTTCATTTATAAAATGCTATCAGAAGGGGAAAAGCTTAACATCTAGCCAAGCCATTGCGTGTACCGACACGGTAAGTATGAAGGTGAGAGGTGCCAAGCCATTACAATCATCTGTTTCCAGCCTTATCATTTTATGTGGAGCATGGTTATTTAACCTGACTGTGAAATATTCTTCCTATATGTAAGATTTTTCAATTCCTTGAGGTGTTATCATCGATCATTTCCGAAAACTGACAAGTGATCTGGATGGCTTGGAAGTTAACGTATACTTTAATCTTTTTATTTTTCCTTCTGAGTGTACAAGGTCTTTGAAGTGTGCATTATTGCACTCTTCTTGTCATGCTATGTAATAAGTTAAACTCTATACGAGTGTCCTTCCCTCTGGGATCAACACCACCTACAACCATCCTTCTTTTATCTGGTGGCTTTTCGAAGCTGTATCTTCCTGTTCAGGTACATTATTTGAAACTCAAAACATTAATACGAAGACTGGTTATTGAAAGAAAGTTATTAATGAGAGACTAAATTTTCTGCATTGGAGATTTGCGGTGGATTTGTATTGAATCATGTAATTACAGGGTTAGATTAGACAAATATTGAATGTGAAGGGTCTACAATTCAATGATGTACAAGCAATGAGACCCCTTTGAGGGTGTGTTTTTAAATTGTTTCTTCTTCTTGTGGTTCTTGTATCCAAAGGAGCCAAAATGAACCATATTACTGAAAAAGAGAAAGGAAGGAGCCAACAAACCTATAGGCTAGCTAGCTAACAAGGTGTAGAAGAGTCTTTGTGCACCGCGTGTGGTGCAGGAAATCAATAGCCTGCACTGTTATGTTTTATTGGTCCACATTGATCTTACATGGCTTGAGGAACGGGACGGGAGTCCAATCATTGGATACATTGGGATTACGTAATCTGAGCATTGTTGTGTCTGCGGTTATTTCAAACATGAAAAATGATTTTTTTGTTCTCATATCTTCTGACGATACGTGCTTCTACGAAGGAACCATTTTTTTTATGCAAACAGAAAAAAATCTCGGACCAAAAATAATTTCTTCTTCTGCAAACAGAAAAAAATTCTCGGACCAAAATGATATCCCAAAATTCTTTCCATTGTTTTTGCCTACCTATCAATATTAGAGCGAAACCCTCAGTTTTTTCTCCATTTTTTTGTTTTTTCTCTTCTTTTTAGTGGTTGAGTAGCCACTGGTAAGCTGGAAGCATTTCTTTTCTTACAAATGGAAAAAAAAGAAAGGGGTAGTGACACCCTCAGAGTATTCTTCATTTTTGTATTTCTCTTTTCTTTGGTGGTTGAGTAGCTGTTAGTGAATTGAAGTTCTCGAGTATACCACGAAAGATACGCATTCAAATTTTGAATCAATGGAGAAAAGTGGTTTCGTATTTCAACGCAGACTGCGAACACGAAAATACTGTATGAAGGAAATACAGATGGAGGAAGAAAGCATTGCACTTGTTTATTCGGGAGAGGATGACACCCCTTTAAGTTCCCTCCCAAAAGAAGTTACAGAACCATAAATAATAAGAAAATTATATATTTTAATACAAATATTAAAATTAGTCTATAGAGGGATGTCATGATTATTTTGAAAAATATTAAGTCTTCATGGTAAAATTATGATACTATGCACAATTTCATGACACTGTAGTTCAAAATTATGATATCCAAGTTCAAAACTACGAAACCCTAGTTAAATACAATGATATCCATGCAGAAAATATAAAATAAAAGTTTCTAACCCTTTTCACCTGTAATACATATCATCCATGGCTTGGTTTATGACTTCCAGAGTGTCAAAAATTATCCAGATGCTATAAGATTAATCAAATAGCCAGAAATAGTATTACGACATCCCAGTTTAAAAACTATGATATCCTAGTTAAAAAACTACGATATTCATGCATAAAAATAAAATAAGACTTTCTAACTCCTTCTACTGTAATACATGTCATCCGTAGCTTTGGTTTATGACTTTCAAAGTATCATAAAATGTCATGGATGATAGAAGAAGATTACTTAAATAGACCGAAATAGTATTATAACATTCCAGTTTAAAAGCTACGATACCTTAGTCAAAAAACTATGATACCATGCATAAAATGTAAAATAAAAACTTTCTAACCCTTCTACCTTGTAATACATGTTATCCGTGGCTTGGTTTATGACTCTTAGAGTATCAAAAATTATCACAGATACTATAAGATTAATCAAATGCTCGAAACAGTATTACGACATCCTAGTTTAAAAGCAAAATCTTCTAACCCCTTCTACCTGTAATATATGTCATTCGTGGTTTGGTTTGACTTCTAGAGGTCATAAAATGCCATGGATGCTAGAAAGATTACTCAAATAAGCCAAAACAGTATTACAACATCCCAGTTTAAAAGCTACGATATCCTAGTAAAAAATTATGACACTCATGCATAAATATAAAATAAAACTTTCTAACCCCTTCTATTTGTAATACATGTCATCCATGGCTTGGTTTATAACTTCCAGAGTATCAAAAATTACCACGGATGCTATAAGATTAATCAAATAGCCGAACAGTATTAGACATCCCAGTTTAAAAGCTACGATATTCTAGTTAAAAAACTATGATATCTATATAAAATATAAAATAAAACTTTCTACCCTTTCTACCTGTAAAGCATATCATCCATGACTTGGTTTATGACTCTCAGAGTGTCATAAATTACCATGGATGCTATAAGATTAATCAAATAGTCCAAAACAGTATTACGATAACCCAGTTTAAAAGCTACAACATCATAGTTAAAAAACTACAATACCCATATACAAAATATAAAATAAGATTTTCTAATCCCTTATACTTATAATACATTCATTCATGACTTGGTTATGACTCCTAGGATGTTAAAAATTACCACGGATAATAAGATTAATCAAATAGCCCGAAACAGTATTACGACATTCCAATTTAAAAGCTATGATATCCTAGTTAAAAACTATGACACCCACGTACAAAGTATAAAACAAAACTTTCTAACCTCTTCTACCTGTAATACATGTCATCCGTGGCTTAGTTAATGACTCCTAGAATGTCATAAAATGCCACGGATTACGATACTCCAGTTAAAAACTATGATACCCTAGTTAAAAAACTATGATACCCATGCAAAAAAATATAAATAAAAGTTTTTTAATCCCTTCTACCTATAATACATGTCATCCGTGGCTTAGTTTATGACTCTCAAAGTATCAAAAATTATCACGGATGTTATAAGATTAATCAAATAGCCCGAAATAGTATTACAACATTCCAGTTAAAAATTATGATATCCTAATTAAAAAACTACGACACCTATGCACAAAATAAAAAATAAAACTTTCTAACCCCTTTCTACCTGTAATACATGTAAAACTACGACATCCTAGTTAACAAACTACGACACCCCAGTTTAAAAACTACGACATCTTAGTTAAAAAACTACGATATCCTTGCAAAAGTATAAAATAAAAGTTCTAACATCTTCTGCCTGTAATACGTGTCATCTGTGATCCGAATTAAAACTCTTAGAATCTCGTGTGACACCCTCCATGTCATAACAAGCCAGTATGAAAGAATCAAAGTAATTAAGTCTGGAACAGGATTATGATATCCTAGTTCAGGATTCATGATATCCTACTTCAAATATTATGACACCCTGTACATATTTAAGCTGGGATGGCTTATATTTTTTATAATAGTTAGATAGAATTTATGTTTCATAACTTATATTTATTTTTTACTTATATTTTAGGTGATCTTGTAATTATTCGCTGCCTAGTATGAAGGCTTCGTAACTGTTTAAAAACTGTTGCAAGCCATAGTGTACATTGAAAAAATATGAAAGATGAGTTTTTCTAGTCTTCATTTAGAAATCATCCAGAAGACTCCATTCGGTGCCTTCGTCGACATGTAATCATTCATAGTCGATGGACGACTCCTAGCTGATATTATTAGATGTTACAAGAGAGGTGATGAGTTTATTTTTATTGGTAGGGTACTTACATTCAGCATTGAAGACGTGGCCCTGATTTTGGATCTGCCATGCCATGGAAATAAGATTGCAATGGAAGGCCAAGATAAAAGGGCAGGTTATTCCGAAGATTTAGTAGGGATTAATTCTTCAGAATAAGGAGCTGGAGAAGTTGATTGCGCAACTTCATTCATCAAACATATAAGAGGATGTTGAGGACACCGTAAGACTTTAGATCGCATATATGTTTGGACTATTTTTATCTACAAAATCAAATCAAGCTTGTCCAAGATAAATCATCCCTTGGATGATTTATCTTAGCTGGGATAAATTGATTAGGCTTCCACAATAAAGAAGTTGACTGTTATGGCTCTCCCAGATGTTGCTGCTTGCTTGAGATTTGAGGAGCCAGTCCAATCTAAGAGAAGTGACAAGGATATGAGGCAGCCAACCCTATTTGGATGTTCAACTACTCTGATGGTAAGGATCATTAATATGCAACAAAAGTATAATTACATTTATTTTAAAACTTTCATATCTTTAAAGTACATGATTATTATGTACATGTTTGATTCTTTGAGCATAGCACATTAAGAGCCCCAAAACATACAAATAAGCTATATAGGCTATTAAAGTGGTATGACGTCAATTGAAGACACAGAATGTTCAGCTTGTCAATATGCAGCTTCATGAGTTGGTAAGATAATCCATTATATCATAAACGTAATGACAAAAAATTATTATCATTAATATAAAGTTAATTTGTTATTGTTCTTGACTTGCAGTTGGAGGGAGCTATTGAGCCTATGATAACGGAACGGTGACTTATCACTAAAGAAATAGTAGCATCCTCGGAATCCAAAACTAGTTGTGCAAGATATGCACAGTTGAAGAATGAAGTAGAAGATATAAAGAAGAGGCTTGCCATAATTGAAACCCTCCTCGGTTCATTGCTAAAAAAAATATCAATGCCAATAAAGAAGAAACAAAGGGATAGAGGGAGATGGTATAGAGGATGAGGTAGAAGTAATGGGACAAGATCAACCTAGGATGGTGAAAAAAGTTTATGACACCTCTGTGACTGAGATTGAACATAGGATAGAGAAAAAATTGAAGGACACTCCTGTGACTAAGAATGTTGAGGGGGACAAAGGAAAATCTCCGGTTCCTTCACTTATCAAGAGAGTGAAAAACCAATCTAAGCTGTGAAGGTTTCACAAATGATAATAGATTTTACTTTTAAAATAGGCCAACCCAAAAAAAAGATAGATAGTGGGCACATCTCAATCTGATGAATTAAATTTGAATCTGCAATTTGAAGATGATGAAATTTGATTAAAACTTTTTTGAAAGAAAGGATCAACTCGTAAGTGATATCTATTTTTTCTATTATGTATGCTACTTTATGGTCCAAAATGTACAATATCCTTTATATTTATTAATTTGAGAGAGGTCATCTATACCAACAAATTTGGAGGCACTATCATAAGGAGAAATATTTCGATCTCCTTAATAATGACATGATAGTTGATGATGTAATGGAGTATTACTTTATTTTGTTATTATTCTTTTATGATATATGATATATTTTAATAATTTTTAAATTGATTTTCAGAATTGTTTGAAATCATGTTACTTTTAATTAATCAGTTTATATTGCATCGCTAGATAATTGATGCCGTACAGGACTTTATTAGAAATAACTGGATAGAGCATCTAGATAGATATCATAAGTACATCATTGCATCTATATGACCTCCGGCATGTGTCTGACATCAGCATCACCATTTCAAGAATTTGGTGGAATGGTCGAGACTATGATATTTGATGGAGTTAGTGATCAAGATAAGAAGGAATTTTGTTTCTATTCATCATCATCAACTCAGATAATTTGCACTGGCACCTGGTGCAGTTGACATGCAAAGAAAGGTATTGATGTATTTGAATTTCATAAAATGCAATTCCAGGTACAAAACGAATGCAAGGAAGTGGCATAATATACTCGGGCTAATGTTTCATATATTCTATGATAATGGAGATGTAAAGAATTGGTCCATGCTAGAGATGCTGAATATCCTTCCCAACCTACAGGATCACTAGACTTATAGATTATATTGCTTGAAATACATGGAATTCCTGCTCACAAGGATAAGCCTGATCATTGGGATTTCACAAAAAAAGATATCAGTGTCTATCGGTGCCAGTTAGCAACAAGATTATTGAGAGAGAGCCTCAATCAGAAGATTGATAATGCTGTTAAAATTTAGTATATAAAAGCAAAACTTTTTAATATACTTATTCTCTTCAATTCATGCACTTCTGTAGTATGTTATAGAAATTTATAAGTCAATTGATTATATTTTAAGCATCATTCCAAAAAAAATTATATAATTAATTCAAACAGTAATGTTATAATTATCGTTTTTCTTACATTAAGTTAGTTTTTGTATTTTAGATGTTATGTTTACTTCCAGAATATCAAATTTCTTTATTGATGTGATGATTTATAAAGAAATATTATATTTTTTGACAGGGTGCCATAGTCTTTCAATTGAAATGTCATAACTATAGATCTAGGGTGTTGTAATCATGTTTCAACATTTACTTAAATTTTGTTTCTTTAGAGATCTATCATGATATTGTAAGAATTTTAATTCATATCATAGGTAACATGTATTACAGGCAAAAGAAGTTAGAAACTTTGATTTTATATTTTTGCAAGGTTATTGTAGTTTTTTAACTAGGGTATCGTAGTTTTTAAATTGGAGTGTGTTAATACTGTTTCGGCCAATTTTAGTAATCTTCTAGCATCTAAGATAATTTTTGATACTCTGGAAGTCATAAACCAAGCAATGGATAACATGTATTATAGGTACTAAGGGTTAGAAACTTTGATTTTATATTTTCTGTATGTGTAACATAGTTATTTAACTAGGATGTCGTAGTTTTTGAACTTGGATGTCATAATATTGTTTCAAGTTATTTGATTAATCTTATAGCATCCGTGGCATTTTTTATACTTTGGAAGTCATAAACCAATCCACGGATGATATGTATTACAAGTAGAAGGGGTTACAAAGTTTTATTTTTATTTTATACATGAGTATCATAGTTTTTAACTAGAATGTCGTAGTTTTAAACTAGGATGTCATATTACTGTTTTAGTTAATTTGATAATCTTCTAACATCCGTGATAATTTTGACACTCTGAAAGTAATTATTCAAGTAATGGATGACATGTATTATAGGTACAAGATGTTAGAAACTTTGATTTTATATTTTCTACATGGGTGTCATAGTTTTTTAACCAGGATATCATAGTTTTTGAACTTGGATGTCATAATACTATTTCGGACTATTTGATTAATCTTATAGTATCTATGACATTTTTAATACTCTAGAAATCATAAACTAAGTCACAGATGATATGTATATAGGTAGAAGGGGTTAGAAAATTTTTATTTATATTTTGTGCATGGGTGTTGTAGTTTTTAACTATGATGTCATAGTTTTTGAACTTGGATATCGTAATACTGTTTCGGACTATTTGATTAATCATATAGCATCCGTGGTATTTTTTTTAGTTTTTTAACTAGGATGTCATAGTTTTTGAACTTGGATATCGTATACTGTTTCGGACTATTTGATTAATCAATAGCATCCATGGTATTTTTTTTATACTCTGAGAGTCAAACTAATCTACGGATGATATGTATTGCAGGTAAAAGGGGTTAGAAAGTTTTATTTTATATTTTATGTATAGTATCGTAGTTTTTTTACTAGGATATCCTAGTTTTTTAACTAGGAGAATTTGGATGTCATAATACTATTTCGAGCTATTTGATTAATTTATAACATCTATGGCATTTTTTTATATACTGGAAGTCATAAACCAAGTCACAGATGACATATTACGGTAAAAGGGGTTAAAAAGTTTTATTTTATATTTTGTGCATGGGGGTTGTAATTTTTTAACTAAGGTATTGTAATTTTTAAATTGGAATGTCGTATTATTATTTTGGCCAATTTGAATAATTTTCTAGCATCCGTGATAATTTTTGATACTTTGGGAGTTATTATTCAGAATATGAATAATGGGAAGTCCTGTTAAGAGCAGTTATTTCCTTCACTTTCTTATTTCATGCTGGGTTATCTAATTTTATAATTCGATATCATCTATTATATCAAGGGTGTCACAATTCTGTTATCCCTGTTTTAATCTTTGGACACATAAAGTAGTTCTAAAATTCATATTTAAAATAAACATATTCAATCACATGCCCAATAAATCATGTTTTAAATTTTTTCGGATAATATAAATATATACAAGACTATACGAAAATTCAGTATTTCATCTCTCCTTTGTTAGTCGACTGCATACATAAACATAAAATTCATTTAAAAAAGAATCAAAAGATGGTATAGTGGGTTCAATTACTTGTCGGGTACTTTCACTACATTGTGACAAGTCTGCCTCTTATTTGTACTAGCTTTCTTTCATTTTGTACAGGAGTGTTAACAGAAGTCTTATCCATATTTTTCTTGATCTCTTTAACTTCTTCTTGACTCCACTCTTAATTCTATTTTCTTTTGGATGACCTTTCGTAGTAACTTAGTTAGAATCTTGGATTATAAATAGTGTACTTAGCTTAGTTGCATAGTTAGCATTTATAGCTTTTCTGAATAATTGTGTAATATTTTTCATCATTAAATTAAATGCATCTTCAGACATGGAGGCTATCTTGCAAGCTTCATCATCCAATGACTCATCAAAGCATATCTACGATCAATAAAATATAACATTTGTATTAGAATTTCATGATATATGATAGATTTCTGTAAACATAAAATAAGATATCTGAATTTAAATAATTCCTTGACTGCATACCATGATTTTTTGTACTTTTATCACAAAATTGAGTATTGCATTTGAAATCGTCGAATTGAATTTCATGTCCATGCACCATCTATTCAAAAAATACTTATCTAGAATACGAATACATTACTTTGATAAAGAACCAATAAGGCATGCCTACACAGGTAACCCTTGTACTGAAAGGATCCACACTAGCATTGAATATCCTCCAAAATTTTGTCATATGAAATCAAATAATTTTTATAATCTCCTTCTTCATTCCATCAACTTCAATTCTTTCAAATAATTTAACAGAATACATCACAGTTGTCAACTTCTTTAACTAATTTAATATTTGATACAGCCATTTCAAGGACCTCATTCTAAAATTTCTTGAATATGCATCTTGTATATTTTCCTGTTGCTTGCCTCTCAAAAGGAGAGGATATCTTTAGGAAAATATTTATTTGCAACGTTTTATTATCTTTTTCATTTTTTGCTTCATATATTTCTCCAAGGCATCTTTGTTCTTATCGATGAATTCATTGAGTGCAGTCTTCGAGTTTATAAACCCATCAAAAAGAAGTGATTGATGCTCTTGCTCTTTTGTGAAGTTGACATCCCTATTTATAATTATTAAAAAAAGAAGCATTAAATATACAAATTTGCTGAAAGTTTACAAACATGAATATTAATCAATCATAATGACTTACAAACTTACAAAGAATGATCCTGAAGGTAAACTGGAATCTATTTATCTCGATATGAATAAATATTATTTAACCAATCTATAGCTTTGCATTCTTCATACTTCTCCATTAAATATGCCCACATTTCCTCGAAAAGACACTATGGTAATACTGAATCATATGTCGTCTCTTCAAACTCAACCATAAATTTAGGATTTGTAGTGCAAACATGGCCAATCTTTTTAGAAATCTTCTTCAATATATGTCAAAGATAAAATCTGTCTTGCATTAAAAAAAAATATCCCTAACAGCAGTCTTGATTGCCTTATCTTGGTCAATTATGATGGCATTAAGGTAGTTGACCACCATTTGCATCTAGCCATGGTTGGAATATCCATTTAAATGTCTCAGTCCTCTCATCCGATAACAATGCGCAACCAAGCAATGTGGACTGTCCATGATAGTGACTCTGATAAATAGACAAAAAGGTATTTGATATGTATTTGTCAAATAGATTAAGTCAAATGTTAGTATATCACTAAAGTAAGTGCTTGCCAATCTTGACCTAGGATGGATCCAAAAGATAGACACGAGCTGTCCATTATCATTCAGATCCAAAGTATAAAAGATAGTTAGATTTTTACTTATATTTGTGTGAAATAGATTACCATCAACTGCGCATCTCCTTCTTTAGCTGACTCTAACGTTCTTGATAAATGAAATTATGAGCATCTTTCTCTGTGAAATTTAATTATCTTCTACCTCCTTTTCTTCTAGCCATGGCAGAGTATATTTAAGTTATGAAAATATTCATGGTATGTAAATTACTGATCTCTGCCTTTTCTGGTATACTAATCTTTTTATGGAATCATAGATAACCAATGATGATATGGACAGCTCATGATTATGTTCTAGAAAAATATCATCTGATATCCACTTACAATTTTTAGAATTTAGTATTGCTTTTATCGAAGCCTTACAATCAATTTTGCCAGTATCCCTATGATTCATGGAGTTATTGGTTTTTCTAGATTTTCATTGCCTCCAACATGCCAGGTGCTTGAAGCATATTTCTTTATTGTTGTTCGACCTACTACACACTATTCAATTCCAAAATCTACTCTCCTTGCATATCCATATCCATTATAGAAATTATATATTATTTGCATAATTGAACTCCATTCCAATTTGAGGATTAACAGACTCATACTCTGCATTCGGGGTGATAGGACAAGGTGCATTCTTGTGAATAACATCAGTAACCTCATCCAAGTGATCATGTTCGATTTTTTCTAGATCTATAATTTTAATGCCATATATAAAAATATCTATAAAAAGTTCAAAAACGTTGATATCTATAGTTTTAGATGACATTTTATGTAGAGCATAATAATATTATGTTATGCATTGATAGAATATGACATGATAGTGTGATAATACAGGCATAGAACCAAATATTTTAAAAAAAAAATATTTGAACTTACAATACCCTAGTTAAAAGATTATGATACTCGATCATAAAATATAAAATTAAATATATTAACCCCTCATATCAAGAAAACCTATCATTTGTGAACTGAGCTATGATTTTTAGGATGTCATAACATGCTACGGATGTTAAAGGATCACAAATATATACTGAAACAGGATTATGACATCCTAGTTTAAAGATTACGACATCCTAGTTAAAAAACTACAACATTCATATACAAAATTTTAAAGCGGATGTTTTGATCCTGATTAACAGAAATATTTAAGTATGCATTGCTGATATATGACACCTACATTGTAATAAAATGCTTATGAGAAAAATTCAGCATCATACATTTTGAAATATGAATATCTCGGTACAAAATAGAAAATGAAGGCTTTTGTCCTCCGTCATAGGACTTTCAACCATGCATTGGCTTGAATAAGATTATTAGATTGTGATAAAAAAACCAGGAAAAAATAAAATCTTGAAAAATGATATTTGAACTTACGACATCTTAGTTAAAAGATTTCGATATCTTAGTTAAAAGATTATAACAACCCTATAGAAATGCAAAACTTAAGGTATTGACCCCTCCTAAGAGGAATACCTATCACTTGTGGACTGAATTATGACTCCCATAATATCATAACATGTCACAGATGTTAAAGAATTACAACCGTATGCAAAAACTGGATAATGATATCCTAGTTCAGAAATTATGACATCGTAGTTAAAAAATTATGACATCCTTGCAAAAAATATAAAACTATATTTACTATCACCTTCTACTAGAAATACCTATCACCTGTGGACTGAGTTATAACTCCCAGAGTATCATAAAATCCTATGGATGCTAAAGGAGTATTATATGATTTCCTAATGTATTTCTTTAATTACCAAAATAGTTGTGTGTAATAAAGGAACTATAAAAAAAAATTAAACAATTTTATAATGGATTTTTACTTCATGTTAGAGATGACATTTTGTCTTAAAATTATAAAAAAAGTTTTCGATGGCTTTTCCAACCTCGGACCAAAAGTTTTTCCTTATACCCATAACTCAGAATACCTTTCGAACCCAGGAAAAATCTTCTTCATCCTTGAACACTATTTGATACCTTCAACTAGAAAAACATAGCACTTTTCCAGAACAGGAAGAAGCTTGTATAAACATTCGAAAGTTGATTTCCTACTCTCAGAACAGATTTCAGAGCGAAAGAGATTCTTCCTTCAACGTTGACTATTCCTTGAACCCTAAAATCAGAGCATGTTTCAGAAAACTGAATTATTTAGCTAGAAGTATTAGAAACCATGTTTTAGAATTACCAAAATCAAAACAAGATGGCAGAAAAATTAGGCTGAAGGAAAAGGATATTTTAGTCTGCATAAAAAATCAAAAACAAATGAATGGGAATTAATGAACGTCGCGCTCAATATTTAACTTGTTATTCCTGCCAGTGATACGAACTCCCGTCCCGTCCTGTCAAGCCAGTTAGAAACGATGTGGACCAATAAAAAATAACGGTATGGGTCAGATAGAATTTCCTGCACCGTATGTGGTGCACAAAAACTTATTTGACATAGGAACATAGAAGCACAAGTATCATGCAGCTAACTTCATGTATAACAACGCATCACTTCTAAATTAAATTTTTGGAACCATTAGTTCCAATGAAGTTAACCCCTTGTCATGATGATAATATACGCTGAAAGGCTAGTTTCCAAACAAATGTCAAGAGATAAAAAGTGCAGACCACAAAATGGCGGCTGCGTGGCTGTTCATCATCTCCAGTATCTTTTATTATATTCGGCGGCATATAAATCCATAAATCCAATCAAGCTTAGAGTTTTGTTTTGTTTTGTTTTATTTTTTGTTGAGTGCAGGCCCCTTCTTTGTCATGGCTGTCATTCAATAGAAATAGTGCTCTGGTTTGTAGCTTATCATGGAAGTGATTAGATGGCAACTGGGTATCATATAGAACTAAGTATCATAAACTATTACGTGGTGATGATTTTTAAATTTAAGGGTTTTCAGGTATAAAATAGACCCAAGGGATGTTTGAGTGAATTGGAAGCATTCATGCATTAACTCCTGGCGTTTAGGGGAGTTAATGAGACATGAAATGAACTAAAAAAAAAAAGGTGATGGATAGTTTTTTTTTTTCCCAATACAATTGCTAGAAGATAGTGTAATTGGGTTCGTACATAGAAACGTGTATGGTTTTTCTCACATTAACTACTATAAAATTGTAGACTTCACCATCAAATTCACAACTCCAAGCAGATGGAAAGTACGGAAGAAATTAAAGACTGAAGACTTCCATGCACATAGTGTAGTACCCCAATGCTCATATTGCAGAACCATATGCATACAGTCTTCTAAGTCATATGCCATCCACTTCTCGAATATCTCATTCACTGCATGATAACATCATTTTCTCATGCAAAGCTTCTTCGAATCAACGACTTAACAAACAAATAATTTCCCCCTAATAAACTACAAACATGATGTTTAGCAGCAAGCTTTTCTTTAGAAAAAATGGCTTGTTCTGAGTTACATATCTATAAACAAGCCAATCAGGTAGCTCATTCCACATCAAATAGAGATAGGGGTAGGCTGATGGATATGTGATGACCAATGGCCTTCAAGTGTAAATTGAATTTGTTAATCATGACTCAAAAACCTTAAGCATTGCAAACTATTCTAATGATGACATAGGTACATGGAGGAATATTTTAATCTTGACATGGGTACATGTATGATATCCTCAAGTATAGCAAAGATCCAGCTCATGTAAGGGTACCTAATCTAATCAACTAAAGAATGATACTTATAGAAGTATCATTAGCCACTTATCAAGATTGCATCGCATAATTTGAAGTAATGCTGCCATTAGCCACTTACTTTTTATGTATTAAAAAAACTCTACAAAATGGATTCCTTTGATGGATTAAAAAACATCTACAAGGTTTACTAAAGAAAGGAACAAACTAGAGCATGATTAAATATATGACTCCTTTATTACATTATTAGAAGGTGATCATATGAAGACCTACAACCTTCCCTGGAAGCCTAAAATTTAGTGTCTCATTCCCCAGATAGTTCCTAACCCTTCAGTTGCAAGCTTCCTATCTACTAAACTATACATCGAGTTCAATTATCCAAAATGTTCAATCTCATCAGATCATGACCAAGTGAAGTCTCCTGTACTGAGTAGTGATAAAATAACACATGTTTCGCCTTAAAAATAATGGATTTGTAAAGATTTTATCTCCTCTTGGAATTAACAATAGGTCAGCCAAAATTATTTGTTAATTTTGTTGAGCTCCGATTAAAGTGTTGGCGAGTTAGGTGTAGCTAGACTAAGCAACCATCTAAACTGCAATATCCATGCAAGCAATAGCTTGTTTCATTTAAGTTAAGCAGGAAGGTAGACTTTAAACACATGGCAAACTCTTCTTAATTTCCACAAAAAAAAGATAAAATAAATCTTATTTTCCCAACTCCAACAACAAAAATATTATGTTTCAAGATGGAAAAAAAAAAAAAAAAGAGTCATTACTACTATGTATTTCATGCAGACCCAAATGAAATTCGGGTACGTGTCATCTACTAAGGTACCACTAACATTTCATCAGTCAATGCACCCAACCATGTCTCAATCATGTCTACGTCTCAAATCGAATGTGCTACGTATGCCATTTGAATTCTAATGTCGGCTTAAAACAATTCATTTATGAGCCAATTAGATTAGAACTCGCTCATGATAAATTACTCAATCGAGCAATCGCAAAATATATATAAAAAAAAAAAAAAAGAAAAAGAAGAAAGGAATTAAATGTAGAGTTGTTCCATCGGAAACATGGCATCTTTGGGCACATACCAAGAGAGGAGAAGCTTGGTTTTGAAGGGTTTGACCCATTTTTTAACTTGGTTGCACGCTTGGGGTGGGTGCAACCCAAGGTCAAGGAACAGACAAGAGGGGTTCAAACCGAGGGGCCAGATTTGGGAAATTTCAATGGAATTTGGGCTCCCAAAGCAGAGATTTGACCCCGACTATCCTCCCCACATTAATTAGAAGGTTCTTCACTTGTTCGCAGTTTGGCAGACATGGTTAGGAAACTTTGGTCATAGAAATTTGTTTAAATAATGGGACGTGGTTCCTTCACACCCTCCTCTTTCTGCTGAATTTTGCTCGCACGGCCAAAACTTTGTCTTAAAGTGAATAAAAAACACACCATCACCCAAGCTTTATCTTCCTACCGATACTTTATATTTTGTTAATGACCAAAGTGCACCCCGTCCAACTTTTATGGCCACGAGATGCCCCCTTTGTTGTCCAATGTGGGCATTGTGAGTCTGTTGGACTAGACCGGTAGCATGGCATAAGCAAATATTCTTAAGAGTTAGTAGTGGGACAAGAGTGGTGATTGGGCTATCAATAAGCTAGATGATAGCAAAGCGGATCATCAATCAAATTAAAAGTATCCACTATATTGTGACAAGCAATTATAACTCTGATGTCAAATTCTTTAAGGACTTTCTCTACAGCATCTTAGCTAGAAATGGTTCAGGCAAGAAAAGGCCTATTCATGAAACCCCGGCAAGCAAATCTAGCTGCAAGTAGGTTCGCCCATTGGCATTTTCCAAATCTCAGAAGCTTGCTCGTAAGTTCGATGGAGTGCTACCTAATGCTTAAATTTACCTATTGGCTTAACCTTCTGAAAAGCCTGATGATGTTTACTAAAAATATATGGTTCCAATGATCTGAGCAACATTTGATTAAATTCTATATCAAGCTCAAAGCAAGGCCTTGTGGGATATATAGATGAATGACATGAATCGATGGCTCCATGCTATGGTGTTGTTGCTATAGATACGATATCATTCATCCAAGGCATGATTTGGGTCATTTGGTCATTCTAATGATTGTTTTGACCATCTTCGGACCCAACAATATGCGTTGCAGTCATTCTAGAATTCTTTTTTACGAAGAAACTGTGGACCAAGTTGAATAAAGGTTACCATTTTTTTTTTTTTGGTTTTTCCCCTTAAAAAAAAAAAAAAAAAAAAAAATACTGTCTTTGATTGTTAAGGTCACTGAGCAGCAGTCACCAAAGGCCTTTCAAACAAAATGGTCACCAAAGGGCTGCACCTGGCCGTTCACACACATATAGACCAAGACTTATTAGTGAATCCAAATATATCACTTTCAAAAGGCTATTAGTTAAAGAACAGAAGTTTCTAAGACTACTGGCAGTAAATTGCACGCCAGGATGATGCTACAGGGGAAATCACTATCCCCTCAAACCTCACCAATCAAGTTCAGCCAGCTGGGCAGTCACTATTCTGAAACTATTCTAGATATTGGCAAATTACTCCTCTGTACATCAACCCATTGCCTCCCAAGGGATCCTAATCATGGTAAAGTTATTCTCCAAATTATTAAATATTCCTATTTAATTCATGAATTTTGAGGACACTCTGTCCTCAAACCATCTTTTCATCGATTTCCATCCCTTGTTGCTGATTATTATACTACATTGCTCTTCGAAAAAACTTGAAATCTAACTACTCAGGCTTCCACCTTTCAAATCCAAGAAAGGAAAAAGTAATCTAGAGTTACATG
Organism: Areca catechu; assembly: GCA_021397845.1. NCBI lineage: Eukaryota > Viridiplantae > Streptophyta > Magnoliopsida > Arecales > Arecaceae > Areca > Areca catechu. Next base: position 14,095,180 of record CM038041.1, read on the forward strand.
ATGATCATAAACTTTACAAATTACTCGAAAATTATCCACCGCTCACACAAGAAGTACCATATTATATAAATTAGTGATGTTAATTTTTTCTAGAATCTTACTATTCTTGCTTCTTCTAATTGTTGTTATTATGTAAATTAATGCATAATATTAATCACTCATAGTTTTTATTTTTTTCTATTTAATCATCTTTCTTTTTGAACTTTCTAAGAATTATTTGATTTTTTTTTTTTTTTGAGAGAGAGAGAGAGAGAGAGAGAGAGAGAGAGAGAGAGAGAGAGAGAGAGAGAGAATTGTTGAGTTCTGAGAGATTGCCAGCCAAATTCTTCCCAAACTGGACTTGTGACCATGCCGTGGTAGGCGTCCACAGGCGATCAAAATCCGGCGGGCAAAGAAGTCATTATACATTAATTTCACTTTCTTCAGGTCTCAAAGGTGTGATAGTGAAACAGTAGCAAAGGATGCCCCATGGATTTGTCCAGCACAAATATTAATTTAGTCATGAGACCCACTAATTTATAAGCATTTTGTTGTTTCTTGTTTAAAATTTGATAGTAAAGGAATCTCCATAAGATCCCAAAATATACACTGACAATAAGGCATGTATCTGAAAGTGTATGAGGATTGATATTGGATGGGATTTTTGGATCAGGAGAGGCAGAGGAATATATATATAGAAATCCATATAGAAAAGGGGATATCAGAAGAATTTTTCAGACTCTTGGGATTGAATATACAAAACCATTTAAAGTTTCTTGATGTGTTGGGAAGTGTTCAGCTCTCTCGCACACAAAAATAATTTAACAAAGACTATAAAATGGACTTGCCTGGGAGCTAGCCTTCTCTTGATTTGCTTAAAAGATTCATATGAACTCCATGAATTTAATATTGTAAGTGTGAAAAGAAAAGGATTGGTTATCTCCATAAGCTGCTAATTTGTCTTTTCGAGATTCCCTACGTCCGGATTAAACTAATGGATTCAAGAAGGGAGGGAGTGAAAGAGTCTTTTATTCAAAATTATAAAATTATTGTTCTGACTCAGGCTTCTTGGTGATTGTTATAAGAAGCTAGATTATGTTTATAAAAAGCATTGCTTAAGCTTCTTCCTCGACCAACACCGAAGGCCCGAAAGATAAGCCGGACATTCGGAGGAGGAACCCTTCAGAGGAAGCACAAGAGAGCATTGAACTAAATGAACTAAGAGCTGGGTTTCTTGAGCTTTTCACATAGTTCATGCCATAGGTCTTCTTAGACGGCTTTTCTTATTGTTTTTTAGTTCTTGAGGTTTTCATTAGGGGTTCTTGTTTAGATCTATAGAATCTCATTCTAATCATGCTTGCTATCATGATGGATGGGCAGAAAGTGTTGTAGATCTTTTATGGGTAAGTCATTCCATTGTCAGCATCCTTCCGAAGATTAAGGACTTGCGAGTCTTGTTTAGGTTTTAACGGCTTTGCCTGAAAAGAACTAGTGACTGTTATTGTGAAGAAGAAAGATTTTTTTGTGATTTTCAGATTCCAGAACTACTAGATTTATGCTGTATTTAGCTCTTTATTGTGGTGCTGTTTTTGAGTCTATTTGAGTCAATCTTAAGTTCATACTGCATACTTTTTTTTAGCTAAGGTGGTTCCATTTATAGGTTACTGTAGTGGGTCTAAACCTGGCAATTTAGATCCATAGAACCCTAGAGTGCTTTGTTTGAAGGGATAAGAAAACATCTGCAGCATCTCTCTTCATCTCTAGGTGTTTGCTAACATTGTTCTGTGATAAAAGAAGCAGCTAAAGATTATGGATGAGAGAAATGATTGGACAAGGGAGATGAAGTGATATTGCCAGGTTTTCGATTTCATCCTACTGATGAAGAGCTAGTGGGGTTCTATTTGAAGAGAAAAATTCAGCAAAGACCTCTCGCCATCGAGCTTATCAGGCAACTAGATATCTACAAGTATGACCCATGGGATCTTCCAAGTAAGTTACTATCTATCTGAACCATTCCTCATTGCTTTTATAGTAGAAGGAAAGCTTCCCCAACTTTTCAATATCTTCTTGTGTATTTGTCCTCTTTCTCATCACAATCTGGTTTCCCCACCGCCTTCAGCCGTTTTTCTGATTGCTAGAAACTAAATGAACTTCGTTTGATATGATATGCCTTTTTCCTCTCTCTCTCTCTCTCTCTTTCTATCTTTTCTTTTTTCTTTTTATATTTTTTTTGAGGTGTAAGTATTATATCTCTCTTCTTCATGCCTTACTCCGGAACCACCAAGCAGTAAATGATTTTTCTTTTCGGTCTTCTTGTGAGTAGCAGTCTTCAACTTCAGTTTCTATGGTTTCTTAAAATTTTGCAGATATTTTGTCTTTAGCAAGTTCTGTTCTCAGGTTCCAACGTTTAAGTTTTCTATCATCTCATTTGTTTGGTCCTTCAAATTTCTCAAGTTCCTCAGAAATATGTTCACTTCAGTTTAGAACTCAGCTATAGCAAAATAGATACTTGCACGTCATCTTTTTATCCAGGGTTGTTTTCAGTCAATATAATGAAAAGGCTACCTCTTGAGAAGCATGTCATAAGTCAGGTTTCGCACCAGAGTAATAGTACTAGTTGTCTCTTATCCTCAGACAGGTTTAAAGAACTTTGCCCTCTAACTGTCTTTCTAGACTTTAAGATAACACAAAATAACTTGTTTTTTAATTTAGGTTTCACCAATAACCTGCAGCAAAGAGAAACTCCTCTTCCATATTCTCTTCTGTTGTCAGTTTCACATAGTTTTGTTTCTGTCCCGTCATAGTTGTTTTCTTCTTATTGAAGTGTGGAGTCTGACAATTCATTAAATGGAGTGTCTTTGCTGATAAAATAAATCATAAATGACTGCTGCTTCTTTGCTTACTAAAACACATTTAATTTTATGCCTTCTTACCGAGAAGAGATGGCAACCACCGGGGAGAAGGAATGGTACTTCTACTGCCCGAGGGACAGGAAATATAGGAACAGCACCCGGCCAAACAGAGTCACAGGAGCTGGATTTTGGAAGGCCACAGGAACGGACAGGCCCATCTACTCCTCGGAGGGAACCAAATGCATAGGCCTGAAGAAGTCGCTAGTCTTCTACAGGGGAAGAGCTGCCAAAGGAATCAAGACTGACTGGATGATGCATGAGTTCAGGTTGCCTTCCCTTTCAGATTCATCACTGCCTAAAAGGCCCCTGGACAAAAATATTCCAGCCAATGTGAGGAGTTCATTAACTATTCTATTAATTTTTTTTCCACAAAAAAAAAAAAAAAAAAAAAAAAAAAAAAAAAAACTCTGAAATAAACTTACCCTTCTTGGTGTCATAAACAGGACTCATGGGCGATCTGTAGGATCTTTAAGAAGATTAATTCTATGGCACAGAGAGCACTATCTCATTCTTGGGTATCTCCATTACCTGAGACCAATGAACAAGACTTGTTCTCTGTTTCACAGACTGCACATGGAACTCAGTTTAGTTCAGAGAATATTTCACGCATGACCGAAGCTGGGTCTGCCATCCAGTTTGCCTGTAACAATAGCATTCAGCAGCAGGCCTGTACTATCAGTTACTCTCCTTTGGATGTTACCTCCTTTAAGCCCATGGACCTGATGAGCTGCAAACCATCACAGTTCCTTCCTGTTTCAAGTGCAGAGATACCCACCAGCTTCACGTTCTCACCGGATGAAATGTCGATGCCATCCAAGTGCACGGTGGACATGGCTGCAATGCTTCTCAACATATCCCCCACGATACTTGGTGATGTTGAGAAAGCCTCTGAAAGCATAGATTTTGGACAGCCGCAGCAGTTTAGTGGATTCGCGGTTGGCTTACCATTAGAGATGAGCACTTGCTTGGGAAGTGGCCCAAGAAGAAACGTCAGCAAATAAGACTGCCAATATATGTAATATTAACAACAATCAGTGGGGAGCTGTGAAGACCGTCGGCTTTCCCTTCAGTCTGCCATCAAATCTAGCTGATGAGTGGAAACCGAACTTGCCATGGGATTCTCCACCGTGCCCCAGTGAGATGCCAAAGAGTTACTCTACAAACAAATGCTATAACTAATTAGATGGAGCATAAAGTGAGTCACCTTCATCTGTTAGCATTACTGTTAGCATGAAAAAAAATCGAGTTATTAAGTGATAATGTACATCTTCAAAGACATCTGCTAACAGCAAAGCTAACAGAATGACAAGAAAACTTTGGTTAGATTTAGTCTTCAAACAATTATATTAATGTTTGTATCTTTGAAGTTGATATTATATTCATAATCATTTTGAGTTTCAATAAACCACGGCCAATACCACCAGATAACAGAGCAACTCATCAGTAGACTACAAAAAGTGTTTAATTCCTCTTTAGTTTCTTCTTCTTTTTTTTCAAAAAAAACCTTATAATCCATTGACATGTAGAATAATGACTTGGTACAACTTTTAATTCAAGAAGAATTCGAAGCCCGTGCCACTTGAGGTATGTATTCAAAGCTTGAAAGATGTCAAAGAAGTACAAAAATTAAATGCCTCGGGCCAGCATGAAGTGCAAATTCCACATGATGAGTCCTTTGGATGCAATGCTGCCATTATTTCTTTGCTTCAATCTCACCTCACAATTTAAAATTATCAGTCCGCACTTCCTGAGAAGTAAATTATCAAGAACTTTATGTATAAAATCCCTGTCATATTGTTAGCTCAGCAGCAAGGAACCTCTCTTTTTGAATCGTAATCATAATCAGGTTCTGTAGAATCCTGTCAATGAAATCTGTGGCCTCTTTAAGTCTTTCAGATTGACCAAGTAAATCAACCATGATTGCATAGTGATCAGCTTCCAGTACAATCCCATAATCAGGGCTCATGGAATTAAAATAGCAAAAGTCTTCTTCCAGTAAACCATCATGGCTACAGGCTGATACAACACTATCCAGTGTCATGGAGTCGGGTTTTATTCCTTGCTTCTTAATCATCTCAAAGATTTTCAGAGATTCTAAACCACCTACATGCTGGGCTTATCCATCCATTTGACTAAAGCAGGGTTTTCCATTTCATCCAATATTCTGCAAGAATCATAAATGTTGCCATAGGTTAAGCAGTGAAAGATAAGAAGTTATGGCTGATTTGATTGCATGGGCATGTAATTGCCTATCCAAAACCATCCTTGATATGTTAGCACATACCCAAAGAATTGAAGGGCACATAAAGTGGTCTATTTTCAATACTGGCAAGCACCACACACTGGAATTGTGACAGTGCCTCATCACTATAACCATTTGCGACATACCTGAGACCAAGGATGACCACATGACCTCATCCTTCATTAAAAATCCATCAAAGACTCTTTATGCAGACACTAGAGTTTTGCATTTAAAATACAGTGACATGAGAGCACCACCAATAAGAGTACCAGCCCCAAGTCTGATATGAATAGCATGCGCATTAACTCCTTTCCCTTTCATCAAGTCACAGTGACCATTGCAAGCTGTAAGAACAGCAGCTAAAGTTATTTCATCAGGTTTGATAGCTTCGATATCTTGGAATAACTGAAAAACCTTATCTCTGTATGACCATATCCAGCAAATCCCAAAATCATCGATGACCATGAAACTCTATCTCTTTCTTTCATTTGTTCAAAGAACTAATTCTATGCTGCCACAATTGGAGGACATGGTGAAGAGCACACAATCCAGAAGCACATCAACCACTGAGCCAGCTTTTGTGACATAAGAATGTATGTCTCCCACAATCTATCCAGTCAACAATGCTAAGAGCAGCAGAGCTGCATTTTTATCAGCTTTTGTGGACATTCCTGGACCATCCTCCAAAAGAGTTCAATTGGTCTTATCAAATTCTGTTTTTGGGCAAGGCCAGAGATGTAGCCGATCAAGTACCTGGGCTTTTCACTGTACCAGTCTCTTCAAACAGATTTTCCAACAATTGAATATACCCAATTTTTGCATATATACCGATCAAAGCATCTTTGAGCACAGAATCCATATACAACCCAGCCCTCAGAATTAAGAAATGGATCTGTATTTTCTCTTTTGTCATCAGAGATTTAGCACAGGCAAGGAGAACAATGGTATGAGTAAACTAGTTTATTTCCACGCCAGTTTGTAAAATTTCTTCAAATGGTATCACGGCATCAATAGCCTCCTCCTTCTGAACAACAAGAAACTGCATTGCAAACCGGCATACAAGAGAATTCCTTCTCGACAGCATCAATATCACCACACTTTGCATAAAGATCAATGATAGCAGTTCCAACAAAGATGTCATCTCCATCATCACATTGAATGACCATGCATGCCTACCTCTAATTCTGCAGCCGTAGCACTAGAGCATAAAACGCTCGAGAAGCAAAACAATTTGGCATTAAAAAATAAATAATAATAATTATAAAAAAAAAAAAAAAAAAAACCATCCACCATCTGACCGAAAAGTCCAGAGCGATCAAACTCCTCATTTTCAACTGCCCCACGGCATTCCAACAAACCACTTTCGCTTTCCAATAGAACACTCTTAGATTGCTTTTGGTGGATCGCCAGGAATCTTGAATGGTAATCTGGATTACTTGCAAGATAGATTATCACTAGATAGATTGCCAGTAATGCTGATTACTGTATTTGGTATATACAGGTAATCTATCAGTAAGATTGATTACTGTATTTCATATGATAAATAGATTACTAGTAATTAAGCTTAAAATTTCAAAATATCCCTAAGTCAAATTTATTAAATATATTATAATATTGTTGGGATGTGCGCAGCGGATTAAACCAGTTTAGGCCTGCAAATAATTCATATTTACTCACTTAGGCAATTAACCAATCACAACACCGGTAGATCAAATCAAAAGAAGACGAGATTTACGTGGTTTGGCAAAATATTGTCTACGTCCACCAAGAGGAAAGGAGTAATCCACTATAATCTGACCCAAATCTGGGTACAAAAAGAATACAAATATCTAGATAACAAATGCCGGATTAAAAACAAAGAGACATAATAAATAAACAAAAGAGGATGAAAGAAGCACGAGAAAAAATCCCAAATCCCAGGCCTCTAGCTTTTCCTGGTGCCTGGATCGAAGAAGAAATCTCTCTGAAATTTCTTGGATTTTTTTCTCTCTCTCTGTCTCTCTGTGTGTATCAAAGACTGCAGGCTCTTTGTGGTTAAATAACCATATGAAACGACGTCCAAAACAGACCTAAAATGAGTCCAGAAAGTCTAAAACACTCCCAAGCCGTCAGATCAAAGAACAAAGGCTCAGATCGTACCAAAATCCATGCAAGATACTCTCAGATCAAGCTTAATCAAGCTTGGATTAATCTTAGCCATCCGATTGCGCCATCGGAAGGTCAGGATCAAAAGAAATCCCGTGGACCACTCAACACCGCGCGAAACGCATGGGAAATTGCGTGGGAAACATGGGGAAATGCCTCAAGGAGGGCACCGCAAGCGGCTAGGCCGAGCCCACGCACTCGCCTGTGCGCTGCACGTGGGCCTGGGCCGCGCGCGCGCGCCTACGCGTTGGGCCGAGCGCCCGCCCGCGTCGCACGTCACGCGTGGGTCGGGGCTTCGTGGGAGCGGTCTTCGCTGGGTTATCTCACGGGAGCAAACGTAACAATCCTCCTCCTTGCGACCAAAAAACAAATACCTCTATCAAATATGGATTATAAAGCCTCCTCCTCATCAAAAGACTCCGAAGGGGATCACCAAGTGCTCAAACCAATCAAGTTCTGGAATGTCCTGAATTTGACTATTGGAATTGATTTAGTGAGCATATCAGCCGGATTATTAGCAGTGCCAATTTTTTGAAGTTGAATATCACCATCCTCTACCAAATCTCTGATAAAGTGATACCTAACATCAACATGCTTAGTGCACTCATGATACATTGATCTCTGACGACATGTAACGCACTCTGACTGTCACAGTGAATAACCAAAGAATTCTGCTTGATATCCAAATCTTGTGCTAACCCTCTTAGCCAGATTGCTTCCTTTGCTGCCTCTGTCAAAGCCATATACTCTGTCTCTGTAGTAAACAAAGCAACTGTAGACTGCAAAGTAGCCTTTCAGCTAATTGCATAACCAGAGAGAGTAAATACATATGAGGTCAATGACCTCCTCCTATCCAAGTCACAAGCATAATCTAAATCACAGAATCCTGTAACAGTGCAACCACTCTGTCCGGAGAATACCAATCCCAAATCAGAAGTACCTTTCAAATATCGAAGAATCCATTTCACAGCTGACTAGTGAGCTTTTTCAGGCTTGTCCATATATCTGCTCACTACACTAATTGCCTGTGAAATATCAGGGCGAGTGCAGACCATTGCATACATGATACTGCCAACTGCACTTGCATAAGGTACTTTAGACATATTCTTCTCCTCATTATCAATCTGAGAAGAATCCTTGGCAGATAAACGAAAGTGACTGGCAAAAGGAGGAGTAGTGACTGGCTTAGCTGTAGACATACAAAATCTTTCCAAGACTTTCATAATATAATTGTGCTGAGTAACAAATAGTCTACATAATTGCCTGTCACGAATGATCTCCATCCCAAGTATCTTCTTTGCCGGTCCAAAGTCCTTCATCTCAAATGCAGTACTAAGTTCAGCTTTCAGCTTCTGGATGACTGACATATCCCTAGCTGCAATCATCATGTCATCAACATATAATAACAAATAACAAAAGGACCCATCTGAAAGCTGCTGATGATACACGCAACTATCATATAAAGATCTATCAAATTCATGGTCAACCATAAACTTATCAAATTTGCGGTACCATTGTCTTGGAGACTCCTTTAAACCATACAAAGACCTTTTGAGCAAGCATATATGATCTTCTTTATTTGGAGCCTCAAAACCAGGTGGCTGTTGCATATAAATATGCTCCTCCAAGTCACCATGTAGAAAAGCTGTCTTGACATCCAGCTATTCCAACTTCAAATTCTGAGAAGTAACTAAAGTAAGGAACACACAAATAGAAGAGTGTTTAACTACAGGAAAAAATACCTCCTTGTAATCAATACCCTCTCGTTGACTGTAACCCTTAGCCACCAACCTTGCCTTATATTTCAAATCTTGAGGGGTAGCTCCTTCCTTTTTCTTGAAGATCCATTTGCAACCAATTTTCTTCTTGTCCTTAGGTAATCTGACTAATTTCCAAGTCTGATTCTTTTCCAAAGACTGAAGCTCTTCTACCATAGTCATGATCCATTGCTTAGCCTGTGAACTACCAATTGCTTCTTGAAATGTGGTCGGCTCATCACCTATAGTGTTTGCAATATTCAGAGCATAATATACTAACTCAGCACAAGCATAATTCTCAAAATCATACCTTTGAGGTGCTCTGATATGTCGCCTGGTTCTTTGAGTAGCAATACTATCATCTAGACCTTGTCCAATAACCTCCTCCTGAGTCTGTATCTCTGGATCTATCTGCTGATGCTGTTCATTCTGAATATCACTAGTAGGCTGCAACTGTTGTAAACTAAATGTCTGATTAATATCAACAACAGTCCTATCTTGCTGATCCTGAACCTGATTTCCCGGTGAAGAACTTGGCTGTAACTGCCTTGAAGGAGTGGATGACTCATCAAAAGTCACATCCCTACTGACTATAAAACCTTGGGATCCGGGCTCGGTGCACCATAATCTATAGCCCTTCATCCCATATGCATATCCAAGAAATATGCATTTCTTAGCCCTGGGATTCAGCTTTTCATCTTTGGCATATGTATATGCTGAACACCCAAATACTTTAAGAACTGAATAGTCTGCAGGTCTACCTGTCCACATTTCTTCCGGAGTCTTCATATTCAATGCAGATGCTGGAGATCGATTTATAATAAAGCAGGCTATATGTACAGCCTCTGCCCAGAAGTCTCTACTCAATCCAGAACTTGACAGTATAGATCTGACTCTTTCCAATAATGTACGATTCATGCGTTCTGCAACACCATTTTGCTGAGAAGTATATACTGTGGTCATATGCCTAACAATGCCCTCTGACTTGCAAAAGTCATTAAACTCTGTAGAATAGAATTCTAATCCATTATTAGTCCGGAAGGTTTTCACCTTCATCTCAGTTTGCCTCTCGACCATAGCCTTCTACCCTTTAAAAGTGTGAAACACATCACTTTTATTTTTAATAGTATAAATCCAGACTTTACGGAAATAGTCATCAATCAAAGAGAAGCAAATACCTAGATCCATCCTTGGATGTAACTGGGGCAGGTCCCCATAGGTCAGAATGTATGTAATCCAATATACCTGCTGTCCTGTGCACGCCTGTAGTAAAGCTGACTCTGTGTTGTTTTCCAAATATGCAATGCTCACAGAATTCAAGTGCACCAACTTTCTGACCTCCTAGCAGACCACGTCTGCTCAGCTCCTGTAAACCTTTATCTGACATGTGGCCCAATCGTTGATGCCATAGTTGTGTCAATTGAACAATAGAGGAATGTGCTGAAGAAGCCTCCCCAACCACTATAGTGCCATTTAAATAGTAAAGAGTGCCACTCAATTTATCTCTTGACAAAGTCAATGCATATTTACTAATTGTAATAGATCTTCTATCCCATCTGCCCTCAAAAACGGCAATATCAAGAGTATGTACCGAGAGAAGATTTCTTTTCAATAGAGAAACATATCTGACATCATCCAAAGTCACCACAGTATTAGCATGAGATTTGATCTGAACTATACCAATTCCTTCCACTTTATAGATGCCGTCATCCCCAAGAAGAACAGAGCCTCCATCATAGGATCTAAAAGAAGTGAACTATTCTTTATGGGGTGTCATGTGAAAAGATGCTCCAGAGTCCATGATCCAGGTATCAGGCTGATTGATACTGCGTGCAGCTGTAAATACTACATTATCTGCAATACTGCTATGATCTGCAGAAGAAACTGCTACTGATGCTGAATTTGAGATTGTTCCTTTATTTTTCTATTCCTTCTCTTTCTTGGACTGTAGAAGTCTACACTCATTTTTTCAGTGGCCTGGCTTCTTGCAGTAATGACAAACACCAGGTCTTTTAGACCTAGACTTTGATCTAGTCTTGGACTTGTTTCTACCTTGTCCAACTGTTCTTTGCTCATCTCTATCTCTGACAGTAAGTCCTTGTGCCGGATTTGGAACCTGGTGCTCCAACTATACTTTCAACCTAAGCTCATTGGATAACAAAGTGGCTTCAACCTCATTGAAACTTATAGTCTCTCTTCCATAGAGCATGGTAGTAGTAATGTTTCATAGGACTTAGGCAAAGAATAAATCAGGATCAGAGCCTTGTCTTCCTCATCAACATTAATACCAATATTTGCCAAATCAAGTAGGAGCTTATTATAATCATCCAAGTGATCCTTGAGTGAGATCCCTTTCGCCATAAGAAATGTGTGAAGCTTGCCCCTCAAATACAGTGTATTAGTGAGAGATTTTACCATATACAAAGTATCCAATTTTTCCATACATCTCTAGCTGTATCAAGTTCCACTACATTACGGAGGACTTTATCACTCAATCCCGAAAACAGAGTCCCAAGTGCTTTCTCATTCATCTCCTCTTTTTCAGCCTCTGTATTACATGGAATTGCATCAATTTCTTTAAGAGCTGTTGCAATGCCCTCCTTTACCAACAGATATCTCATTCTCACCTTCCATAGTGCAAAATCACCTATGCCATCAAATATCGCTACCTCATGCATAGAGGTAGTTGAATGAAAAATAATCGCCTCAGGAGCTGGAGAAGAACTTGGTTGCCTGTCAGATGCCATCCCAGTGCTCTGATACCAATTGTTGGGATGTGCACAGCGAATTAAACCAGTTTAGGCCTCCAAATAATTCCTATTTACTCACTTAGGCAATTAACCAATCACAACACAGGCAAATATCAAATAAAAGAAGACGAGATTTACGTGGTTCGGTAAAATATTGCCTATGTCCACCAAGAGAAAAGGAGTAATCTACTATAATCTGACCCAAATCTGGGTACAGAAGGAATGCAAATATCCAGATAATAAATGCCAGATTAAAAACAAAGAGACATAATAAATAAACAAAAGAGGATGAAAGAAGCATGAGAAAAATTCCAAATACCAGGCCTCTAGCTTTTCCTGGTACTTGGATCGAAGAAGAAATCTCTCTGAAATTTCTTTGGATTTTTTTCTCTCAGTCTCTCTCTATCTCTCTGTATGTATCAAAGACCGCAGGCTCTCTGTGGTTAAATAACCATCTGAAACGGCGTTCAAAATAGATTTAAAATGAGTCCAAAAAGTCCAAAACACTCTCAAGCCATCAGATCAAAGAACAAAGGCTCAGATCGCGCCAAAATCCATGCAAGATACCCTCAGGTCAAGCCTAATCAAGCTCGGATTAATCTCAGCCATCCGATCGCGCCATCGGAAGGTCAGGATCAAAAGAAATCCCGATGACCACTCAAACACCATGCGAAATGCATGGAAAACCGCATGGAAAACGCAGGGAAACGTCCCAAGGGGGGCACCGCAAGCGGCTGGGCCGAGCCCACGCGCGCGCCTGCGCGCTGGGCCGACGCGGGCGACGCGTGCAGGGCCGCGCGCCCGCCCGCGTCGCACGTCGCGCGTGGGTCGGGGTTTCGTGGGAGCGGTCTTCGCTGGGTTATCTCACGGGAGCAAACATAACAAATATAATATAGTAATGTAATATAATATTACATTAATATAATATATTATTGATATTTTGTAATGTAATATAGTATTATATTATTTGATATTTTATAATGTAACTATTTATAAAATTATATAGTTAATAATGTATTATATAATATTATTATATATTAAATATATATACTATATTTAATATAATATAATATATGTTATTTTTAAAATGTAATATATAATTTAAATTATATTATATTACACTCTTGTTATAATATATATTTTAAAATATTTTATTTTCTAATATTACAAATAAAATATAATAAAAGATTATATATTATTTTAAATTTAATATATAATATATATAAATTTAATATATTACTTAGTTTAAGATTATATATAATTTTTACATTTATTTAGTATAAAAAACAATTTTCAATTTTCAATTTAATATAAACATATTAAATATTTATATTTAATAATATAAAATATTTAAAAATTATATTTTTAATAAATAGTTAAAATATAAAAATATATATTTTTATAAATAAAATATAGATTTAAGAAAAAATTCCAACCAACATATCTAGATGAGAGGGAGGAAAGAAATGTTTCGTTCTCACAGAAGGAAAAGGGACGGGTTAATTTTGTAAAAATAGAAAAGGGACGAGTTAATTTTATAAAAATAAAAAATATCAGATTATCACATCTTCGATAATCTGGATATCCACCTCTCCCTGAGATAATCTGTATTGTCATAGGTAATCCAGATTACCACTCTCTCTAAGATAATCTGTATTGCCACAGGTAATCCAGATTACTATTGTAATATAAATTATCATTTAAAAAAATATCCAATATGGTTATCTGTTGGATCGAATTTAAAATTACTTGTCATCTACCAAACAACGCAACCTTAAGGAATCACCGAAACCATTACTTTTCAGCAATTACTTTTCGCAATTACTTTTCGCAAACGAATATAACATCGTACAAAACATAGCAATTGGAAAAGAACCCATTTTTCAGGACAAGGGAGTATATCTGCACGCCAAATTCAAGGTTTTGTGACGCAGGGCAAGCATAGATCACACCTCCGTAAGCGAACTGCTTCGTCTTGAATCCATACGAACGCATGTCCCTGAAAGTTCTAAGAGATTCTTCAAACAGAGAAATCTGATAGCAGGATGACATCAAGAGGTTCCATGAGATGAGGTTTAGGTTCGAGATTTTGACGAGCACTTGAAGTGCATGGAAAACAGAACCAGCCTTGTGGTGGACCTCGGCGAGGGGGGTGGTGGCCGGAGGTGTTTGATCGGGAAGGCGGTGCATTTTTGATATGGGCAGTCGTTAATTTTGGCATTTTGGATGGCCATTGATGCAATGAAGGCAGATGAAAGCCATCTTTCTTGTCATCTCGTGCAACAAAGGTAAGGATTTGGTAAGTTTTCGGCCGGGGAAGAAAAGATGGTGTGCTCGGAAGGTGTTAAGATTTTGACCTGTTATGATATGTCTTAGACTCTGGTCTCAATGTCAAGATGGCCGAGTTGGTCTAAGGCGCCAGTTTCAGGTACTGGTCCGAAAGGGCATGGGTTCGAATCCCATTCTTGACAAAAAGATTTTTTTATTTTTATTTAAAGAGTTTGTTTTTGTCAATAAAAGTTTTGTTTTTTTATAAAAAATTGTAAATTCCCATCTTGACAACGATTTTTTTTTTTTGATTTATTATTATTTAAACAGTTTGTTTTTGTCGATAAAAGTTTTATTTTTTTATAAAAAATTGTAAATTTCCATTATTGACACATATTTTTATTTGAAGACTATCATCTTTATTTTGTCTTATTTTTATTTTTAAAAATTTTTAAATTTTATTAGTGTTTATTTTTAGTTTTGACCCTTCTTAGTAAGATAAATTGCATGGGTAAACAAAGATAAATGATTTTTTTAATAAGTAATTGAAATAATTTATAAAAAAATTGATGATTTACATTCTTCAACCAATTATATCTCTTTTTTTTTAAAAAAAAATTCTAGCAAGTTGATGATAATTTAATATTGAAAAAATACGAGAAAATATAGTAAATGCATGTCATTTAGCAAATTAGTAAACAATTTAAAAAGTGTCGGGCGAAAGGATTTAGGAATATAGGGTTGCATAACCTAGAGTTCTGTAAAGAGGCTAGGGGGAAGACGGAGTAAACCAAATTGAGGCAGATTAGGAAGGGGTCCTAAGAAGAAAGGAAAATAAGGCTGAAGAGTTGAAGGGTATCTTGGATTGGGGGTTATTCCCTAGTTTCTTGTAAGGGGAAGGTGTGAAAAAGAAAGAAGCTAGGTTAAAGAAAGAGCAAAGGTCAAGTGATCCACAAAGAGGGAATGTTGGGAGGATGAAGAGTGCAATGGTGAAGGCCGATTTGGCTGGAAATATAGTGACAAAGTGGAGAAGCATTGATATTCGTGGAGATCAAGGACAACACCCATCACCACCTCGGTAGCCAATGGACCAAAGTGGTGGGAGGGGTATGGCTCCAGGTCATTCATGGGTACAAGTACTACAATGGGCTAGGAGGTTCAGTGGGAGAGTTCTAAGGTATCTAAGGAGGATATAGCTATACTGGCATGTGGTGATTGTTGACGATGAAGAAATGGATCATATCAATTCGAAGTGAAAAATAGCCATTGTGAGAAGATTCTTGGGCAAAGGATTTTTAGTAGATTTTATCTAGAAGGAAATGATTTTTTGATTTGTTTTTATTAAATAGTTTATTTTTGTGAATAAAAATTTTATTTTTTTATAAAATTTGTAATATCCCATTCTTGACACATATTTTTATTTGAGAAATTTTCTTTATTTTTGTCTTATTTTTATTTTTTAAAAAAAATAAATTTATTAAGTATTTATTTTTAGTTTTGACCATTCTTAGTAGGATAAATTGCATGTGTATAGATAAATTAACTTTCCTAATAAGTAATTAAAATAATTTATAAAAGATTATTGATTTACATTCTTCAACCAATTATATCCTCTCTTTTTAAAAAAAAATTCTAGCAAGCTGATGATAATTTGACATCAGAAAAATGCAAGAAAATATAGTAAATGCATGCCATCTAGCAAATTAGTAAACAATTAAAAAGTGAGTCGGGCGAAAGGGTTTTGGAACATAGGGTTGCATAACCTAGGGTTCTGTAGAGAGGCTAGGGGGACGACGGAGTAAACCAAATTGAGACAGATCAGGAAGGGGTCTAAAGAAGGAAGGAAAAGGAGGCGAAGAGTTAAAGGGTGTCTTGGATTGGGGGGTATTCCCTAGTTTCCTTCAAGGGGAAGGTATGAAAAAGAAGGAAGCTAGGTTAGAGATAGAGCAAAGGTCAAGTGATCCATAAAGAGGGAATGCTGGGAGGATGAAGAGTGCAACAGTGGAGGTCGATTTGGCTGAAAATGTAGTGACGAATGGAAGAAGCATGGATATTCATGGAGATCAAGGTTAACACCCATCACCACCTCGATAGCCAATGGACCAAAGTGGTGGGAGGGGTATAGCTCCAGGTCATTCATGGGCATAAGTAGTACAAAGGGCTAGGAGGTTTCAGTGGGAGACTTCTAAGGCATCTGAGAAGGATATAGTTATACTAGCAGGTGGTAATTATTGACGAAGAAGACATAGATTGTATCAATTCGAAGTAGAAAGTAGCCATTGTGAGAAGATTCTTGGGCAAAGGATTTCTGGTAGATTTCATCTAGAAGGAAATGAAAATGATGAAATATTAAGAGAGAGTTCCAAGTCCTTCCCTTGTTTGAAGGGGTGCTGATATTCACACTACATCTAAGGAGGACAAGCAGAGGATTCTAGATAAGGGCCGTGGTCTTTGGCTGGGCAACTCTTGGCCATGGAAGCTTGAAAGCCAAAGTTCAAACCAAGCAGAGACTAGCTTAGACATGCCTCTATATAGCTCAGATTCCTGGATCTTCCTCTTAAGATATGGGGAGGAGGCATCATTATGAAAATTGATGCGATGGCGGGAAAATCTTTGTTCTTGGATGAATGGATAGCTAAGAATATTAGAATAGGTTTTGCCAGAGTTTGTGTTCGGATTGATCTATTAAAGTATATCTATCCTGGTACAAAGGTAGTCTTAAAGGGTGATACTATTTGGCAGTAGTTTATCAATGAGAATTTACCTAATATTTGTTATTAATGTGAGAAAATCTTGTTGGAGGAGTGTGGGTGTGACAGAGATGCTACAAAGCAATATGATAAACAAATATCGGGGCCATGAATAAGAGCTATGAGAGTACCTTTCTTAACAAAGGCAGGTCAAAGTAGTCCCATTACTCAGTCTCAATAACATCATAGGGAGTGACTACGTAGACACAGGTTACAAAGCTAAGCAAAAAGTTCCAAGTTAAAAATAATCAGGAGCAAGAGCCCCGCACATCCTTTGTCATGCCATCGAAGTTTGATCCATTAAGGGAGCATAGTCAACATGATGAAGAGGTGCAGCTGATGAAAATAGTTCTATCAATGGGGAGAAGGGATGCATACTCAGCCTATGGTGCAGAAGGAGAAGCGTAAGCGATCGCCACCGAAGATAGAAGCTAATAACTCTCCAAGTTCCAAATCTCCACCTCAATCTAAACTAGTTGTTCTTGCAGGAAATGGAACCAATGATGAGCACCATTGAGCATCAAAAGAAATCATACTATTTGGTGCAATAGATACCAAAAAAACAAGGAAGACAACGGTGATTAATTTAAATAATACACCAACCAACTGGCAAAAAGGAGCTCTGATGGAGGAGGCTGGTAGTAAGGTAGATGATGAATATCACATGCACTACGGACAAAGATAATATATTAAATACTTATTCTCAACATGTTAAACATCTATACCATGTTTTAGAGAAATTTCACAGTGATAAGTTACAGGGTACACATCATTTAATACAAGATCTTGTAGGATTAAATATTGATGTTAAAGGAGGGAGTCCATCTAATGAATTTGATCCTAAAGGAAAAAGGGTAGTGCATCACCAAGCCAACTCATTATCAGAAAGATTATAGTATGGAATTATAGGGAGGCATCAAAGCCCTTGTTTATAAAATATGTTCATAGTATGATGAATGATCTTAAGCTAGACATGTGGTGTTTTCTGGAGATTAGGCTATCTTATGAACATGAAAGTGGGATCAAAAGAACCATGGGGCCAACATGAAATATATATATATGGTGCCAGCTATGGGATTATCTGGAGGGTTAGTGGTGGCTTATAGGAAAGATAGTGACTCCATAAGCTTTATGCATGTTGATAGGTAAATTGTCTATGGAGTTATCTCCTCCCAAGATGGCAAAGAGTAGCTTCTAGTAATAACTTATGCTAGCACCAATGGCATAGAAAGAAGAAGTATATGGGAGTGTAATAATCAAGTACAGCAATGACGGTTACCTATACTCCTTATTGGAGATTTTAATTATATTCTCAATGTAGATGATAAGAAAGAAGGCAAGGCCTTTAAGATGGATAGAGATATCATGGAGTTTAGAACTTGCATGTGGAATAATGGACTCATTAATATGGGATTTTAAGGATCAAGTTTACTTAGTGTAATAACAGAATTGGACTAGAAAGAGTTTGGGAAAGGCTAGATTGAGCTTTTGCTATAGGTGAATTGGTGGATTTATATCCTGAAACTAAGATTAGGTACTTGATGAGATATGCTTTTGATCATTGTCTTATCCTTATTCCCTTGGAGAACTGGTGTAGTAGAGGAAGAGCTCCTCTCAAATTTGAAGAATTTGGTTAAGGTGCCCAGGAGTTTATGATGTTGTGAAAAATGCTTGGTCTATCCAAGGACATTACTCCCCAGGGATTTAGACTCACCATGATGCTATGTAAAACCAAACTAGCTATCAAAAAGTGTGTAAGGGGGGTGGAGAATTTAGTTGCTAGAGAGAAGGAACTTCATTACTCTATCATGAGGTTGCAGCTCAACGAGTCTAAGGTAAGGAGTTTGACTTTAGAGGAACATTTGGATTTGTTAAAGCTAATCAGGGACTATCATAGAGCTCTTCATATATAGGACACCTTATGGAGGCAAAAGTCCAAAATTTTGTGGTTGAAGGAGGGAGACCTTAATACTAAATTCTATCATAGATCAACTGTATTAAGAAGAAGAAAGAATATAATCTAGATATATATCATGATAATCGTAGCAGAATTAAAGAGGAGGAGATTAAGAAGTTATTGATAGAACATTTCAAAAATCAGTGGGATCACTTTTCACATCCTTGCCGAGATGGGAGCCCAATGTTCATACTATAGCTAGTTTACTTCAAAATAAGAATCTGATTTAAGGGGTTATTGAAAAAGAGATTAAGAGGGACATCCTTAGTATAAATCTAGAAAAGGCTTCTAGACCTGATGGGTTTCAAGACTTTCTTCAAAGTTTTGATCTATTATTATACATGATGTTATCAAAGCTATTAAACATTTCTTTTCTTCTGCATATATGCCTTATAGTTAGAATCAAACTTGTATTACCTATAACTTAAAAGTGGCTAACCCTTTTAGACCTTCTGACTATCACCTTATGAGTTTGTAATATTATTTATAAGATCATACCAAAGGTTTTAGCCCATAGGATCCAACCATTATTACCTTTCCTCATCTCTCTTGCCTAAGGAGCTTTTATTCAAGGAGAAGCATCACTCATAATATTCTTATGGCCCAAGAACTTATGCATCTTTATCCATTGCCCCAACAGTTAAATATATGATGATTATTAAACTTGATATGGAAAAGGTTTATGATAAATTTAGTGATAATTTTTATTTCAGGTGCTCTCTTATTTAATTTCCATGCCACTTTATTCAACTATATTCGGCATGTGTTGTGGGTCCTCACCTTGCTTTGCTCATTAATGGAGCTCCTACTAAATGGTTTATGGCAAGGTGTGGATTATGACAGGGGTATTTGCTATCTCCATATTTGTTCATTATTTGTAGCCAAGTTCTTTCTTGCTTTCTCCATGATGTTGTTGTCACTAGAATGCTTAAAGCTTATTATCCTTCTTCTTCTGGACCAATCATTTATTACTTGCTATTTGCAGATAATTATCTATTAGTTGTTGAAGCCACTGTCAAGAATGCTATTTACTTGAAAGCTCCAATTGAAGCCTACTGTGATGTTTCTGGACAAGCAATCAATATGAAAAAAATTTGCATCACTTTTAGCCTATCAACAAGGACAATAATCAAGGCCCAGTTCAGATCTCTATTTTGGATGCATTCTAAACATGGAACCTAGACTTATTTGGAGGTGCCAATGTTAGGTATGCCTTCGAAGAAGACTAATTTTACTTTTATTTTGGATTAAAAAAAAAATTGTTAGTTGGAAGTGGAAGGCATTTAAAAAAAAATTGCAGAGCAATGCTTCTAGCTTTTATCCTTTTCTTGATTCCTATCTCTATTATATCTTTGGTTCCGTGTCAAGTGCAATCATTAAATTAATAGAGAAGGAATTATAAAACTTTTATGGGGGCATCAATCTCATCATCATGAGTTTCATTTGGTGGCTTGGAAGGTTATTTGTCAACCAAGAAAGGATGGGGGTTTGGGCTTCTACACTCTGAGATCTAAATAGATGGCTATGATGTGCAAACCGTAGCTTAGATAGCTTTAAATCTCCATTTGTTATCGGCTCAGCTAGTGAGTGCTAAGTATAAATTTAAAGATAAGCAGTTTAGGTATAACAAACCATGTAGGGCTTTTGCTATATGGCAGAAAATTTGTCATTATAGGGCGAGGATCTAACCTCATATGCAGTGGGTCATCGGAGATGGTAGAAATATGAATAACGTTATGGGAGCCTTGGATCTCATCCATTCCTCTGCAACTATATGTTGGAAAAAAATTCCAGGCACTGATCCCACTTGTTGGAAGATCTGAACAAGCGCCTATATGCAGCGAGCAGCGAAAGCAACATGAAAGGATACAGTCCAACAACTTGTTCTTTGGATTCAATGTCATGCAATAATAGAGATATAAATGTAGGAGAAAAAGAAAAATTGCTTTATTCCTTTGAAGAAGAATCTTATTACAACAAACAAGATAACACTCCATAGTACCCCTTTTAAACCCCAGAAGCTTCTCGTTGTCTCGCATGTCTTCTCTCTTGCAGGCCTCATGCCCCAAGAACCCACGTACGCCATGAACGAAGAATACCTCAACGTGCTCCATTCTCCAAAGCCCCGTTAAACATCATCACGGCATAAGCCCTCCACGTGATATCTCCCTCATATGCACCTCTCTGCAGCCCATCACCATGGCCTCCTTGAAACCCAGGAGGTCTCCCCATAGTCCCCGCCCTAAGGGCGTCCTTAAGCCCTCCCCCTCACTATCTCCTCATAACCATGATAAATCATTGCGTGCTCTTTTTGGACCGTGAGCCAAGCCTCACGATCACAAGTCTCAAACCGTGGATGCCCCCCACGACCTTTTTTCTTCATACAAACTGGAGTTCGCCTTTCCCATCTCACACCCCACTTCTCATATATAGGCACATGGGGTGGTCTCCTTCTTGGATTGGGTCATGATCTTGGACTTCTTGTTGGACTGCAACAACTTCTTGAATCTTGTTAGGACTCAATCACATGGACGGTTAGGACTTGGATTCTTGGATTAATAATAAACTGGTTAGAACTTCCTAGGTAGTTAGGCTTCCAATTGTTACAACCAACCAATTCGGTTAGGATCCTGGATGGTTGGGCTAACCAACCAACCAACTAACCATCTAACCAACTAAGCTAACCTCCTAACCAATTTAACAAACCTAGACTCAACCCCATAACTCAATTAGGCTATGTTACAATCTCTCAAAAAAAACTTCATCCTAAGTCACATGAGAAAATACTCAAATTTAAAGCATCCTTGGAACACCTCTAGGAATCTGCTTGGGACACGCCCCTAAGCTTCAGGGATTGCCTCCAGCATCCCTGCCATAACCTTCCAAGTCTCTCCAAGGCTTGGGAGCACCACGCAAAACCCTACAATCTTCATCTTGGTGCTCCAAGCCTTGGCAAACCTAGCAATGTCCTCCTACACAACCCTGCTATGACTGCGTATCCTGACAGCCTCTTGTGCGGACCTCCTTGCTTCTGCCAACACCCTTCAGCTACTGCATCCCCTTGGAGCCCTTTTGGGATGACCGTCTTCATAACTAAAGATCTTTGCTTGCATTCTTGCACCACGTTTGTAGCCTTCCTTCTGCCTGGCAGTTGCATCAGACTTTTTCTCGGACTTTCCTAGAGAAACCACAGCGAACCTGAACCGGCATTCACTGTAACTGGAGCTCTACCTGACACCAACTCCACAGAGCCATGCCAATCTCTGTACACTCTGCTCCACCTGGCTAAATGCACCCTTGGTGCTTGTGCTAGAACCTGGCCAGTTTCCTTGCACCTCCCGTTCTGAACTCGTGTCGAATCCTACTCCACCCGTGAAGCCACCTCTTACCGGTGCTCTACCTAAGACTGAAATCCTATTGATGTCATAGAAAGAAATCCCAAGGCCAGCCACTCAATGCTGCCATGCTGAGCCTAACGCTACACCTCGAACACAATCACTACCTCCTCAAACCATCCATATCACGCGGATCCCTTCGAGACCATTTCGGATACACAACATTCCGCAAGCTCCTCCGAAACCAAGAGCTCATCCCAACTCTTCTGCTAACCTAGTGATTAAACCCAGCAACCATCTCTACCTAGCTGCTCCATCATGTCCCAGCCTATCTCCCGACTGCATGATGATACGGAGCAATATGCAAAAATTAATCTACTAATTATTAAGCTAATTATCTAATATTAACAGCAATTAATTTTTTCTAGATTTTTAGATTAAAAGACTCGAAGAGATCAATAAAGCAAACTAGTCACTAGTTATCTACCCGCAAAGTGATTCTAACAAAATAAACTAGAAAAACCAGGAATTGGTGATTAAGAAATCACCTTAAACTAGGAATCTACTTATCAAGGAATCAAAAATTAAAAAATTAATGAAGGGTTTTTATTTTACCAATGATGATGATATCCCTTTGATGTGGATCTGACTGGACTCTCAAGGATCTTGCGGCATGGCTTTAAGATGGTCGATCTCGGGCTCCGATCTTCAGCTTAATTGGTTCCAAGGCAAGAATGCCTTTACTTCAGATCCTGATCACCTGCAACACTCAAGAAACACTCAAGTTAAATCATGGAAGGAAGAATAAAAGTAGAAAGAAAAAAATCGAAAGGAGAAGAAGATGGAAGTGGTGGCTAGGGTTTCTGAAGGTTGGATAACTAGGGCCCCACATCCCGCGATGCTTAGAAGAACAAAGAAATAGGGACTCACACCCCTCGATGTTCCAAAGAATAAAGGAAGGGCCTCACACCCCATGATGTACACAGCAAAGAAAATTTGATAGAATGTCAGCTTTATTTGATGAATAATGATTGTGTTTACAAGAGGGATTAATGGTGGTATTTATAGACCACCAACATGAGTTGTAAGGGATACAAAGAGTAGAGTTAATTCTTCTTGGGCAACAACTCCTTGAATTCCTTCTTCTGGTGTCATGACTCTTGAGTTTGATCTCCCTGGGACTTCATCCATGCTTGGGTGCCAAAATGAGATGGACTTCATTCTTGATGAGTAATCTTGATGGATGATGGTGTGTGGCCAAGATTGTTCATTGGTTGGCCATGAATGGTGGTTTCTAGAGTTTGGATAATGAGGGATCCTGTATGATAGTGGACTTTCCAATTTGGATAGAAAAAAACTCAAGAGTTCTTGTTGGATTCTTGAGTTTGGAACTTGAGTAGCTTGAACTCTGAAGTAAGAAATTTTCTTGTTCCTCTCCTTGATTGGTGTCCCCTTGAGACAAAATTATATTGAGATGGGCGATGAGAAGCTAAGTGGCGTCTCCCTCTTGGAATTGGCAACAACATGAGAAAGAGTGGGCACTAGCTTGGCTAGGATTCCTTCTGCTTTACTCCTTTTAAAGTGGCATCAACTTTCCTTTCCATGTGACCGACCAAGATAGGTGAGATGGCATGTGGTGTTGCCTGATGAGGTGGCAAGTGATATCCAAACATGTCATGTGATGATGTCCAAACTTGTGGCATATGACATAGGCTGATGATGTGGCATGACATGGTAGCAAGATGATATGTGGCGAGTGACTTAGACGTCCAAGATGAAGTGGCACATGGCTTGACTTGGGTTGCACTAGAGTCACATGACTTGATTTGAGCTAGCACATGGGATCACATGGGTCTTGACTTGGGTCCTCTCTTGTATTACAGGACTCAACTAATAATTACAAGACTCAACCAACTAATTAATTAAAGCCCAACTTGATCAAATTGATCAAAAGGCATAACCAACTAAATAAACTTGGTAAATAGGATTTGGCCCAAAAGGGTTTAAATAGATTTTGACACAACCTAATAAATAGGGTTTATATACACAATCCTAATTGATAAAAAGGGCTAATTAACACTGGACCGTTATAACAGAATTTATGATCTAATTGAAATTGGGATTTTTTTACAAACTCAACTTTGGATCCAGGAATTTTTACAGGAACTCAATTTTGGAGTTTAGGGCTAAACCCAACTAAGCTAAAATAACAAAATTTAAGATAACTATTTATAAGTGATCTGGGATTTGGGCTTAAAGCTTCATTCACAGGTGATCCACAGGGATGTGGGTTCGACCTATCATTTTTTTCTGGCCTTGGTGTCCGCACCAATTCTTCCCAGGTGGAAAGAACTTGATCCTATCGAGTATGGGTCAATCTTGCTGTGATAGTGCTCTAGTAAGTTTGGGTCAATTCTTTGCAAGTTCTCTCTAGTGATCCAAGAATCGTCAGTCTCGGTTGTCCTTGCCAACAAACCAGATATCGCTGATAGTCTTTGCCTCGAGTAGCGATAATCTTGTCATCCAAGATTCGCTCGATCCTATCTCTCCAGGCTAGTAGTATGACAAGTGGACACACATGGGTTGGCTCACTCTTAAGTATTGGATTAGGCCCAAAAGGCTTACTAGGAATCAACGTTGGCTCCCTATACTCTATAAGGTCTGAAATGTTGAAAGTAGAACTAATGCCTAGTTCAGGTGGTAACTCAAGCACGTAAGTATTAGGTCCAATTTTTCTAATTACTTTGTATGGTCCACTACTACGGGCATGTAACTTTTTCATGGTTCTAGGTAGGAACCGTTCAGGTCGTAGCTTAACCATGACAAAGTTTCCTTCATTGAATTTCTTTCAGTCTTTTCTTGGATCAGCCATATGATTCTTATGCAATTCTTTAATGTGTTGTGCATATGACTCTACAAATATCTAATATACTCATTATGCATTACTAGTGAAGAAAATTTACTTATTTATTTATTTATTTATTTTATCTTTTTAAGTCCTTAATTTTAATCTTGTGATTGACCCTTGGTCAGTGGGTGACATGTAGATGAAAACTTAACATGAACTCTTAATAGATGCCATAAGATTTTCAGAAATAAGTAACAAATTTAACAGGATCAAAGGATTGATGAAACATGCTAACCTCAACAAAGTGTAACCTAATGGTTCTAAAAACATTGGAAATCTCAGGGAAGGGTAGGAAATAAGAAGTGGATTCGGGGGTGACTTGGTAGGGTAGGAAATAAGAAAAGAGCTCATGGATTAGTCCTAGACTAACAGGGTTGACCTTAAAGTTTAGACACTGAATTACATCTATAGGCACTAAAAGGTCCCCTTGATGGAAGAATGGGTTAGTAATTTCAGGAAAGAGATCTTCAATTGGAGTCAAAGGGGTGAATTCAACCTAAGGGTGCTGGAATGAAAAGATCAAGTCCTTACTAATTACTTCAAGTTCTAGAATTTCAGGACTAGGCTCTATGACTTGAGTCTCTTTTAGTGTTTTCTCAGGTAAAGTCTCAGCAGTAGGGTTAGGTTCCTCATGGATATCTTTTTTCACTTATACTTCCAATATGGCTTCAGTCTGGGTATGGTCAGGGTCAACTAATTTGAGTCTGCCTTAGGTATTTCCTCTTTAACGTCATCTTTATGAATCAATGGGATAGTCGAAGTGGGTTGGCTAATGGGAAATTGACTAGTATCTGGGATAACAGGGGTGGGTCAGCTCGGAATAGGGTTGAGTCAGCTCGGGTGAGAATTGGATTGACTCTGCTGAGGAATGGGTCGACTCGGGTGGACTTGGCTAAATCCTGATTTTTGATAAGGGGCACTAATCCTAATGGGTTCTGGCTGACTAAGAAAAACCTGACTAACATTTGGCTGATACCTAGGGGTTATGGGTTCCTTAGGTTCATAGGATATGGGCTCAGATCTATGGGTCATGGATCTAGGTTCATAGAAGCTGGGCTCATAGGATCTGGGTGCATAGGAACTAGGTTCATATGATCTAGATACGTACTATTCCCTAAGTTTAAGTTTCATGTCGCTTCAGGTAGTTATGGGCATGTCTCTTCTTCGTCTGATCATTCTTTCAACATCATCCTAGTAAATTCTAGCCTGGCATACTAACTTGGGTTTAGCAATCTTAAACTTTCTTTCATCGGACACTAGTTCCCTCTCAAATATAGATCCATACCTTCTTCCCAATCAATATAATTTTCAAGATCAAGATCACCACCAGATTTAGGTGCTTCTATCCTAAAATTCCTAATGGCTCCCTGGTCTATAAAATCATAGTTGGGTCTCCTATGGCTAGTCTCCTAGATTTGGTCCTGGTGTGGGGCTCTCCTAGGGTTGGGCTCCAGGAATGGGTCAGGGTGTGTTTCAAATTTAGGTTTAGGATGGGTCTTACGGGTTTTCTTTAGATTTTTGAATCGCTTATCTA
Source organism: Areca catechu (assembly GCA_021397845.1). Lineage (NCBI taxonomy): Eukaryota > Viridiplantae > Streptophyta > Magnoliopsida > Arecales > Arecaceae > Areca > Areca catechu. The sequence continues at coordinate 14,121,717 of CM038041.1, forward strand.
GTCGGTCACACTTATTATTCATCAGGGCAAACTGATCATTCATGAATCTCATAAAGGTTTCAAAGTTGTACTCCATGGTCAGACTGGGTTGGGTTGGCCTGATGGTAAGGGCTCCTAATCTAGAGGTCATGCAATGCATACACACAAAATTAAAAACATTGGAAATCTCAGGGAAGGGTAGGAAATAAGAAGTGGATTCGGGGGTGACTTGGTAGGGTAGGAAATAAGAAAAGAGCTCATGGATTAGTCCTAGACTAACAGGGTTGACCTTAAAGTTTAGACACTGAATTACATCTATAGGCACTAAAAGGTCCCCTTGATGGAAGAATGGGTTAGTAATTTCAGGAAAGAGATATTCAATTGGAGTCAAAGGGGTGAATTCAACCTAAGGGTGCTGGAATGAAAAGATCAAGTCCTCACTAATTACTTCAAGTTCTAGAATTTTAGGACTAGGCTCTATGACTTGAGTCTCTTTTAGTGTTTTCTCAGGTAAAGTCTCAGCAGTAGGGCTAGGTTCCTCATGGATATCTTTTTTCACTTATACTTCCAATATGGCTTCAGTCTGGGTATGGTCAGGGTCAACTAATTTGAGTCTGCCTTAGGTATTTCCTCTTTAACGTCATCTTTATGAATCAATGGGATAGTCGAAGTGGGTTGGCTAATGGGAAATTGACTAGTATCTGGGATAACAGGGGTGGGTCAGCTCGGAATAGGGTTGAGTCAGCTCGGGTGAGAATTGGATTGACTCTACTGAGGAATGGGTCGACTCGGGTGGACTTGGCTAAATCCTGATTTTTGATAAGGGGCACTAATCCTAATGGGTTCTGGCTGACTAAGAAAAACCTGACTAACATTTGGCTGATACCTAGGGATTATGGGTTCCTTAGGTTCATAGGATATGGGCTCAGATCTATGGGTCATGGATCTAGGTTCATAGAAGCTGGGCTCATAGGATCTGGGTGCATAGGAACTAGGTTCATATGATCTAGATACGTACTATTCCCTAAGTTTAAGTTTCATGTCGCTTCAGGTAGTTATGGGCATGTCTCTTCTTCGTCTGATCATTCTTTCAACATCATCCTAGTAAATTCTAGCCTGGCGTACTAACTTGGGTTTAGCAATCTTAAACTTTCTTTCATCGGACACTAGTTCCCTCTCAAAATATAGATCCATACCTTCTTCCCAATCAATATAATTTTCAAGATCAAGATCACCACCAGATTTAGGTGCTTCTATCCTAAAATTCATAATGGCTCCTGGTCTATAAAATCATAGTTGGGTCTCCTATGGCTAGTCTCCTAGATTTGGTCCTGATGTGGGGCTCTCCTAGGGTTGGGCTCCAGGAATGGGTCAGGGTGTGTTTCAAATTTAGGTTTAGGATGGGTCTTACGGGTTTTCTTTAGGTTTTTGAATCGCTTATCTAGTCGGTCACACTTATTATTCATCAGGGCAAACTGATCATTCATGAATCTCATAAAGGTTTCAAAGTTGTACTCCATGGTCAGACTGGGTTGGGTTGGCCTGATGGTAAGGGCTCCTAATCTAGAGGTCATGCAATGCATACACACAAAATTAAACTAGGGTCTTCTAAACCTAGAGCTCAAGTAGAATGGGTCAGCTTAATTTACAACCAATTCAACAATTACACTGTCCACTGGCCAGGTAAGAGGTGGGGTCATGAGAGGCTCCCCGGATTTCACAAGGTCCTAGTTAAAAATCACAAGACCGCTTAGGGCATTTCCCTCTGGACTTTTAGCCTTAGACACCAGATTCAAGTGATAATCAAAGGATTAGGTGCACTAGCTTTCACACAATACTTGAAACCAGACCTTGTTGGTGTCCCTAATTAAACTGCTTTAGGTTTCTAATTGATTTTAATTAGGGTTAGGTTCGATGCAAAGGTGGTGGTTGTGGGCCCAGGATAGGTGATGAAATCTTGCCCTGATTTGAAATAGTCAAGTGCCCTTAAGATTAGGTTATAGAATGATGCAATCACACAATATGAAACTCTAATATGCAATGAAGCTAAAATAATTAAAAATAGCAAAAATAATTTTTTTTTTCAATTTTAGATCTGACTAATTTCAAATTTTCGATCTTGGAATATCATGTCCGGTCGTAGCTCATTACTCCCATGGGTCGTGCAGTATACTTATATATACTCGCACAGGAGGCGTGATTTCCTTCCACCAGAAAATAGTAAATAATTTTTTTTTCTAAGATTAGTAGTAGATTAATAGAGGATTAACAGAAAATTTATTAAAATTTTTTTTTTTGGATTTTTAAAGGATGATTTTTATGAAGTTTAATTTCAGCCTAAACCTAGATGTGCAGAAATTTCAGAACTAGTAGATAAAACCTACTTTTAACCTGTTCTGATACCAAAAATGATGCGGGACAATATGCAAAAATTAATCTACTAATTATTAAGCTAATTATCTGATATTAACAGCAATTAATTTTTTTTGGATTTTTAGATTAAAAGACTCGAAGAGATCAATAAAGCAAACTAGTCACTAGTTATCTACCTGTAAAGTGGTTCTAACAAAATAAACTAGAAAAACCAGGAATTGGTGATTAAGAAATCATCTTAAACTAAGGTTCTACTTATCAAAGAATCATAAATTAAAGAGTTAGAGAAGGGTTTTTAATTTTACAAAGATGATGATATCCCTCTGATGTGAATCTGATTGGACTCGCAAGGATCTAGCGGCAGGGCTTCAAGATGGTCAATCTTGGGCTCCGATCTTCAACTTAACTGGTTCCAAGGCAAGAATGCCTTTATTTTAGATCCTGATCACCTGCAACACTCAAGAAACACTCAAGTTAGAGCATGGAAGGAAGAATAAAAGTAGAAAGAAAAAAATCGGAAGGGGAAGAAGATGGAAGTGGTGGCTAGGGTTTCTGAAGGTTAGATAACTAGGGCCTCATACCCCGCAATGCTCGGAAGAACAAAGGAATAGGGCCTCACACCTCTCGATGTTTCGAAGAACAAAGGAAGGGCCTCACACACCACGATGCACACAGCAAAGGAAATTTGACAAAATGTCAACTTTATTTGATGAATAATAATTGTGTTTACAAGAGGGATTAATGATGGTATTTATAGACCACCAACATGAGTTGTAAGGGATACAAAGAGTAGAGTTAATTCTTCTTGGACAGCAACTACTTGAATTCCTTCTTCTGGTGTCATGACTCTTAAGTTTGATCTCCCTCGGACTTCATCCATGCTTGGGCACCAAAATGAGATGGACTTCATTCTTGATGGGCGATCTTGATGGATGATGGTGCGTGGCCAAGATTGGTGCATTGGTTGGCCATGAATGGTGGTCTCTGGAGTCTGGATGATGAGTGCTCCTGTATGATAGTGGACTCTCCAATTTGGATAGAAAAAAACTCAAGAGTTCTTGCTAGATTCTTGAGTTTGGAACTTAAGTAGCTTTAACTCTGAAGTAAGAAATTTCCTTGGTCCTCTCCTTGATTGGTGTATTACATTGAGTTGGGCGATGAGAAGCTAAGTGGCGTCTCCCTCTTGGAATTGGTGACAACATGAGAAAGAGTGGGCGCTAACTTGACGAGGATTCTTTCTGCTTTACTCCTCTTAAAGTGGCATCAACTTCCCTCTCCATGTGGCCAACCAAGGTAGGTGAGATAGCATGTAGTGTTGTCCCGATAAGGTAGCAAGTGATGTCCAAACATGTCATGTAATGATGTCCAAACTTGTGGCATGTGACATAGGCTGATGATATGGCATGACATGGTAGCAAGATGACATGTGGTGAGTGACTTGGGCATCCAAGATGAAGTGGGATATGGCTTGACTTGGGTTGCACATGGAGTCACATGACTTGATTTGAGCTAGCACATGAAGTCATATAGGTCTTGACTTGGGTCCCCTCTTGTATTACAGGAATGAACTAACAATTACAAGGCTCAACCAACTAATTAATTAAAGCCCAACTTGATCAAATTGATCAAAAGGCATAACCAACTAAATAAACTTGGTAAATAGGGTTTGGTCCAAAAGGGTTTAAATAGGTTTTGACACAACCTGATAAATAGGGTTTATATACAAAATCCTAATTGGTAAAAAGGGCTAATTAACACTGGACCATTATAACAAAATTTATGACCTAATTGAAATTGGGGTTTTTTTTACAAACTCAATTTTGGGTCTAGGGATTTTTACAGGAACTCAATTTTGGGGTTTAAGGCTAAACACAACTAAGCTAAAATAACAAAATTTAAGATAACTATTTACAAGTGGTTTAGGATTTAGGCTTAAGGCTTCATTCACAGGTGATCCACAGGAATGTGGGTTCGACCTATCATTTTCTTTTGGCCTTGATGTCCGCACCACATGATGTCCCTGGCGCTCCTGAGACCTGTCCCCAGTCTCCCTGAGCTACCATCTCCATCAGCTCCAGTCTCCGTTCCTAGGCCAATGCCACCATACCGAGACACTCCTGACTGCTCGATACCCTCAGTGCTTACTGAAGCTGTCTCCTATCTCCCTGAGCTGCCTCTGGCATCGTCTCTGTTGATGTACTCCGGTGAACTTGAAAAATACGAGCTTTTCTTTTCTCCATCCACTTGGGATACCATACCCACGTACAACTCCACCTGCCTCGATGCACTCCTTGAATCCTCCTCTTCCACCTTCAAACCAGCAGCTCTGAAATCGCTCCACTTCCGCTCGAACAATGGCTCAAACCAAGTTTTCATACCAGTTATTGAAAAAAAATTCTAGGCACTATTCCCACTTGTTGGGAGATCCGGACCAGCGCCTATATGCAGTGGATGTAGCGAAAGCAACGTGGAAGGATACAGTCCAATAACCTATTCTTTGGTTTCAATATCATGCAACAGTGGAGATATAAATGTAGGAGAAAAAGAGAGATTGCTTTATTCCTTTGGAGAAGAACATTGTTACAACAAACAAGACAACACTCGACAGTACCCCTTCTAAAATCCCAGAAGCTTCTCGCTGTCCCGCACGTCTTCTCTCTTGCAGGCCTCATGCTCCAAGAATCCACGTACACCATGCACGGAGAATACCTCAACGTGCATCCCTTCTCCAAAGCCCCGTGAAACACCATCATGGCACAAGCCCTCCACATGATATCTCCATCACGTGCGCCTCTTTGCAGCCCATCACCGTGGCCTCCTTGAAACCCAGGAGGTCTCCTCACGGTCCCCGCTCCAAGGGGCATCCTCAAGCCCTCCCCCTCACAGTCTTCCTCATGACCGTGAGGAATCCTTGCATGCTCCTCTTGGACTATGAGCCAAGCCTCATGGTCACAAGCCTCAAACCATGGATGCCCCCCACGGCCTTCTTTCATCACGCAAATTGGAGTTCGCCTTTCCCATCGCACGCCCCACTTCTCATATATAGGCACATGGGGCGGTCTCCTTCTTGGATTGGGCGTCATGATCTTAGACTTCTTGTTGGACTGCAACAACTTCTTGAATCTTATTAGGACTCAATCACATGGACAGTTAGGACTTAGATTCTTGGGCCAATAACAAACTGGTTAGAACTCCTTAGGTAGTTAGGCTTCCAGTTAGTTACAACCAACTAACTTGGTTAGGATCCTGGGTGGTTGGACTAACCAACCAACCAAATAACCATCTAACCAACTAAGCTAACCTCCTAACCAATTTAATAAACCTGGACCCAACCCCATAACCCAATTGAGTTATGTAACAATCTCTTAAAAAAAGCTCCCCTCTAAGTCACATGAGAAAATACTCAAACTTCGAGCATCCTTGGAACACCTCCAGGAATCCGCTTGAGACACCCCCCAAGCTCTAGGGATTGCCTCCAGCATTTCTGCCATGGCCTTCCAAGTCTCTCCAAGGCTTGGGAGCACCATGCAAAACCCTACACTATGGTCTACTTATTTCAATGTTAATGCTAATATTGAAAATCTTATGGTGGCAAATCTATTAATTTAACCCTGATAGGAGATGGGATTTGCATATGTTGGCCTCCTTTGTTAATACTGAGATGATGAATCATATTTCTCATATCCCATTATCAAAAGGGGTTTGGTCTGATCGATTATACTGGAATTCCACCAAAATGCTGGATGTTTCCATCAAAGATATGTAAAGGCTAGTTCAAAATGAACATAGTGGAAGATATCCAGGCCAGTTCATGTGGATCTGGAAACTGAATGTTCTACCACAGGTTGGATTTTTCTGATGGAAACTAGCTTGGGGAAGGCTTCCTTGTAAATCCTTGTTACATGACAGGGGTATTCTCCCTTCTCAACAAGCTAATTGTGAGCTATGCACTCATTCATATGAAGATGCACACCATGTTATAATTCAATATACTTTTGCACATCATTGCTAACTTGCCTTGAGTAGTGGGTTTGAGGTTGGGTTTATATCTGATTCTTTGCCGGGCCTAGTTAATTTTTTGACCAAAGCTGAGGTAAAGGAGGGTATAAAATCTGACCATGCTTTTAAGGCTTCTCAAATCTAGTTTGCTAGAAACCAAAGATTATTCCAACAACATGTGTTCTCGCCAAGAGATGTTTTCTGGATGGTTTCGTAGACATCACATTGATTGATAGATTATAAAATCTGATACCTTGAGTACTCAATCAAGGAACTGGGCAAATCCTCTTTTGCAATAGCAGCTGGGTGGTTCTAATTATATTTCTTGGATTGCCCCTTCTCTTTGAGTCTTAAAGGTAAACTTTGATGGAGCGAGGAGAGAGGACAATGCTATATAGCTGGGATCATGTAGGAAATATGGTATTTACTGATAGGAAACAGCTACTTGCTGCTACTTTGTTTTGTTTGTAGAATTTTTAGAAGCTTGTTTGGGGATGTTTCATGCTCTGTTTACTTGTAATCCTACTAAATTATGGCTTGAGGGGGGATTCTAGCACTCTTGTAACAAGGATTCAATGCACTAAACCTTGTAGGCTTAATGATGACCCTCTCTTCAGAGATCTGAGAGCTTGGTTTTCCAATGTGCATACTATACATATTTCTCACATCAGAAGGGAGGGGAATAAAATGATGGATTGGTTGGTAGGTGCTGCTTTGTTCAATGGTTTTACCATGTCCAGTGGGCAATCACTTCTTTGGAAGCTAAAATATCTTTTAGAAGATGATGCTCATGGAACTGTTTATACTAGATTTTGCTTGGATGTTTAGCTTCTTTCCCTGTTTTCTATCTTTGTACCCTGTATTCCATCGATAAAACAATTTAAAGAATCATAGGATAGTAAATGATTTAAAAAGAAATCATATAAAACTCATAATAAATAGAATAATAAATAATGATAATAACATATTTTATTAATAGTGAAGAGGTCAATGCATGTCTTAGAGGTGCCATCCGGGAGTCTATTTCTTCTAAACCAATACTAATCGGAGATATTTTGTTCTTGGACTCCACTAGATGTACCAGTATAAGAGTTATATAATACATTTGCTCCAACAAAAAAATATGAATGCATAATAATTTCTTTTTAATAATCTACAAAATTACACAAATGCTGAATATTTTAAAGCTAGATCAATTATGAACAACATGATCTTTTTAGCCAATTCTCCGAAGAAAATGAAATACAAATATTGCTTTAATGCTCCATCCTCTTAGCTTAAGAAATTGAAGGTGCAGATGACCCTTGAGTGTTGAATATGGATATTATACTTTTAGATGCTGCTCGGTAGGGATGATATTTTGCATCATCCTAATGATGTTAGTTAGGTAATGTAATCACTTTGTTTGGTGTTACAAAATCCTATCCAGTGATGCCGGATCCGGTGATAAATTCGGTGATAGTATTATTGCATATACAATGATGCTATCATCTCGTATATCTTAGATGATAGTATATTACAGGGTATTGATAATGTGCTAAAATTATTTTAGATCAAAAATATTTCTAGTTGATAAAACTTCAAATAAATGCTCTTGATAATTAGGAAGAAAAGAAAAATCTTCGTCATCAGTTTAATAGCTTAATCACAATAGATATGTATAACAATGATGATGATGATAAAATGTCACGCCCCGACCCCAAGACCTGGGCCGGATGTGCGATAGACGGCCGTATGTCCTTGGGTTCAACCTTTCCTGGGACATACAAGGCCTGTACCAACCATTCTCAAATAAAATGAATAACCAGGCAATCACAAGATTTTTATTAGGAAGGCAATTAAACCATAAGATTTACACCTATGCAAGTAAATTCAAATGTTCATAAAACCAACAGTCACAAATTTAACATTATTTATATATCAAGCATAAAAGTCACAATGTCCACTAGATCCTAAAGCCTCACTGACTGAATCCCTGGCCCACATGTTTCTCTGGTTCTGAAAAAAATGCAAGAGAAAGGAATGAGTTCTCTAAACTCAGTAAGTCATCATATGTCATGAATATAAATTTACTATGAATCAAGAGTAAATCAATGCATATAAGTAACCATAAAATAGAAGCCGTTTCAGTTATGTTCCCATTATTAACCTTCTTTATTATTTTTCTGACATTACACAAACTTTAGGATGGCCATCCATACTCACTCACCTAGTCCCTCGGACTATGGCCACGATCGACCCGTGGCTCGCCCCAAAAGAGTCTAGATCCTATGTCACATACCGTACATCGGTCATGTACCGGCGATAGCCCCATTGGAGGCTCAAAAGGAAAACTAATTCTGAGTATCACACGAGAAACATGCATCCCAGCATGTGCTAAAATAAGGCAACTAGCTCCTGTGTCACATATCGCTCATCGATCATGTGCCAGCGATAGCCCCGCTGGAGGCCTGAAAGAAGTCTAGATCCTCGTGTGATCATAGTCGGACTAGAGAGCAGCTAAAATCAACTCAACCTATGACTTATTACATCTTAGTCTATGTTTAAATTTCATAACACATCGAGATATATGTATGCAGTATGAACATAAACAGTTAAATTCAATAACAAGTTAAATAATAAGTTCACATCATGCATGACAAAATTATATCGGTGAGTGATAACTTGTAGTTTTACCAACTAAGCACTAAACCCGATTTTCCAAGGACAATGATGATCCTGTATCACAAATTATTTTATTTATTAATTATATATTTAATTTCTATAAAAAGAAATTAAATAGAAATTAAATTTCTTGGAACATCCCCGGACAGTTCCTTTCCTCCCTTCCTCCACCTTTTTTTTAATATTATTATTTATTATTTTCCTAATTGTGCCTTTACTGGGCCGGTCCATCCAGGAAACAGGCCCGGCCAAACAGAACCTGGCCCAACCGAGCCCGGCCCAACCACGTCCAGGCCACAGTGTCCAGACGAGGCTCCACAAGAAGAACCAAGGAGGATCGACGGCGATCCTCCCGATCGACCGCCAGGGAGGGTCGCCGGAAGGGAGGGAAGGGACCGACGGTCCTTACGACGACTGTCCGATCGCCTGCCGGAGAGCACAGGGATTAAATCCCCTCCCCTGTTAACAGAGATATCACTCTCTGTTAACAGGCCGATCAACATCCTCCCCAAGAGAGCGGAGGAACGGTGGCGATCCCCGTGATCGACTGCCCGGAAAGGATCGCCGGAAGGGAAGAAGGAACCGGCGGCGACCAACGATCGCCTGACCCCTCTTAACATCCCAGAGAAGGAAAAAAAAAGCAAAAACGGGACGGATTCTCCTCTCCTCTCCGTCAATCACCCCAACACAAAACATGCCCCAAAGAAAAACGAGAAAGAAGGACTTACCAGTTATGCGGGTTCGGGTCGCAGCGGCCACCGGAGGAGAAGACGCTCCGGAGAGGGCTGAGACGAACGAGAGAAGCATCGACGTCCACTGAAAGGAAGGGTAATCTGAATCAACTGAGGCACACGAGGTCTCCTATAAACCCGAGGAAGACCCTTATCCCCCCCTCCGGCGGCGTCGACCGGCTTCTCCGAAATCTCTGCCGGAAAATTCGAGCTTCGGTGCCAATTTGAATTTGAACTGAAGTTGGCAAGGACCGCTGACTTCGGCCCAAAAAATAGCCCAATAAAAACTGAGCCTCACATAAAAGTAATAATAATAATTACTACTACTATTACATGTTTTTATAAGTTGTAAATAAAAAATGCTTAATCAAATTATAAAATAATTATTACATGCTAATATATAATATTATTTATGATATTTTATATATTATCATTATCATTATTTGATGATATACTAAATATAATAAAATATTATTTTTAATAATATTTTAATAATATTTCAAATACAGTGATCATATATCATCCTAGTATTTATATATTATTCTAGTATTTATATCATCTAATAATCATATCATTGATGATATATCAAATAGTACCTAAAAAATTATCATGCTTTCTCTCGAAAAGAAAAATAGTGAACCGCTCATATTATATATATATATATATATATTTTGAAGGGCGGTATCTTGGTGGCTTTGAGTTATGACTAGAGTTTGGTGGTGACCGGTGAGTCGGTTGATTTTTCTAATTGATGACAATCGTAATGCAGCATGAAGGAGAGGTGGGATTGGGGAATACATCTACGCTTATCAACATATAAAATATAATACCAACTTGAAAACAACAAAATATATTAATAAAAGTTAATTATATCGTCCTGCACCCACCACGTTCACCCATTTGACGTGGACACGCCGGTCTTAGTTTTCGTTTGAAGTATTCCACAACGGTGTCCCGTCCGCAGCTGCCAGCTAGAAAGCTAATTTAAGATTACCAAATTTGTGAAAAATTCTTGGACAGACCGATAATTAATGCTGTCGAATTTTGACCAATGAAATAGCTGAAGACATTTCGAATCTTGCAAATACACGTTGCAAGTAGTTAATTAATTTACATGTTATCTCCTGATTTCTATACTCGCAAATAGATTGGATTACAAACAAACAAAAGTCCCTACATCTTAATAATAATAATAATAATAATAATAATAATGGAGATATGTAAATTTATCTCCTTCCTATCACTACTTCATAGGATCAGTCCGAACAAACTCCATCACAAAAAAAGAAAAAAAAAAAAGAAAAAAATGATCAACGACTTCTTTTTAACCATCGGTCGGTTGCTAACTTATTTTAAATTGTTAGTCATAATTTTTAATTCGAATTTATTAAATCGGGCAACCGAATGCCCGCTAAAGTCTATCCAAGAATATTTCTAATTTTTTTATTTCCACGCTTCGCCATACTTTTCAAAGGAGAAGGAGGGCTTCCTTGTACTTTTCAAATGAGAAGTCTAGTCCGCATGATTGGCAATTAGGATCAGGACAGGTAATGCAAACTTCCATCACTTCCCATTAGATGTTCTTTGCTTCAAGCTTCCTAATAAATAGTAGTAGGTTTGGAGATTGGGCTGAGAGAAGCCATGGCAATGGGGGTGGTGAAGGAGGTGAAGTTGTATGGTTCTGTGTTCAGTGGCTACTGCACCATGGTCCACCATGCTCTGAAGCTCAAGGGCGTGGCCTACGAGTACGTGGAAGAGAACCTCCAGAACAAGAGCCAGGCGCTTCTTGAGCTTAACCCCGTTTACAAGAAAGTGCCAGTTCTGGTGGTGGATGGAAAGCCAATAGCCGAGTCAAGAGTCATTCTGGAGTATGTTGATGAAATATGGAAGGACCCTCCTTTGCTCCCGGAGGATCCTTATGAGAGATCTAAAGTCCGTTTTTGGGTTGATTTTGTCTACCAAAAGGTACTACCATTGCAAATCTTGCTAATTCTTCCATCTTTTTTCCCTTTTCTTCTGCATGGAGTTCTGTGTATATGCATGCATCTAGAATCACTGTTATTTTATCCCATGAATCGCTGCTCCATCCACCATGCAGACATCATGGCAATTGGGGATCGGTTTGATGCTCGAGGATAGATTATTTCTGACCGTGTCTTGGTGCAATTTAACCTTTCTATGAACTCAAAATCGACATTGGTCGACTCCGCCATGGGTCTTGATTGATGGAGCAGTGATGTGAAGCATTCTTCATATCGAACAACAGGTTCATAGAACATGTGGATCGATCGGATCCACAAGCCATGACCAGCCCTGACGTTGTGACAGAATCCACAAGCCAACTCGCTTGGGAGTTGTGGTATTGTACAGGGGTGGTAATCCTAAAACCAAACCGAGTTGGTGAATCTGAACCTAGTTGAGTTTGATTTCCAATTGATAAGAATAAATAAGTTCAGTTTTTTTTTAGCTAGAGGAGATTAACAGCCCAAATTAAACCTTATTATTTTTCTAGTTCAAGGAAACAGATGTTTCTTCTAGATCGGTTTCGGTCCCCATATATGTTCCATTTCCCATATATATGCTTTTTATGCGACTCTGAAACTTCTAGGTTACCATAGGGACATTTATAAACAAAAGAATTAATTAAACTTGTCTTTTTTGACACTGATCATTACAATCACCCGTGGTGGATATCCACCCCTAGAAAAACAGATGAATTATAGTAAAGTTCCTGTGGGAATTTTATTTTTGATTTTTTGTTTTGTTTGCCTGCACAAAACTTTTATATAATAATGGACAAGAGGGATGCAAGAAATTTAGTTTTTTTTTTAAAAAAATATATATATATATATATATTGATGGAACAACTAATCATTATCTTAACAGAGATGTTGTTGCTGCAGCTGGTGCCTGGAACCTATGCTATTCAAAACACCAAAGGAGAGGAACAACAGAAGGCAATCCAGGACCTTATCGAGAACTTGAGCACACTGGATAATGGAATCAAGAGAGATTTGTTTACCGGAGGCCCATTTATCAATGGTGAGAGGCCCGGTCTTCTCGATGTCCTCTTGGGCCCATTTGGTGATGGACTCAAATACCTGGAAGGTCTAACTGATGTGAAAATTATAGAGAAGGAGAGGACACCACTCCTGTGCTCTGTCATGGATGCTTATGCAGACCTTGATGTGGTCAAAGAAACAGCAATTCCTGATGCCATGTTGCAGGAGCGCATTCAAGCTATGAGAGAGAAGGCTTCAGCATCATCAGGAGCATGATGGTTCCTCTGAATTGTTTGTGGCCTAATGTAATAATGTTTGAGCTTGTAAGGGAACGTTGTTTTGCTTTGGTGTTGGATGAATTGATATATTATTGGTCTAATGATAAGAGGTCTATGTTCTTGGAGAAGTGATTGTTATTATTATTGTTGCTGCGCCTCCACCCGATCGGGCTCGGTTTGCTGTGCTGGAGAGCTTCTCCGCCGGTCAACCTGCACAAAGTCTCCTGGGCGCCGGAGGTGCTCCGGCGGGGGACACCCCGATGCTTAAGTTAGCAAGGGTTTTGGAGCAACAGAATGGAGAAGACTGAGAGAGGGTAGCACGGAGAAGGAAGAGAGCACTTACTTCTGAACGGAGGTCCCCGGGGCGCTATTAATAGGCACGAATACTACCAAATTTCGTTAGGGGACAGGCTGAAAAGCCCCGATTTGCTCCTAAGAGAATCAGAGTGATGGCCAGGTGGCGCGGGGGCGTGGCCACGACCTGGAATCCGTTACAACAGAATTCTGGTACTGGCTGGGGAGGAGCTTCTGGAGCTTTCGAGCAGTTCCGAGGAGAGCCACGGGTCGGTCGGACTCAGGTGGGCCTGTGTCTGGCCGACAGGGAGTACCCGCCGAAGAGGTTTGAAGAAGTCGTCTGGTAGATGATGAAAGAATCTTCTGGAGCTTCCAAGACTATGACAGGCCAGTCGGACCTAGCGAGGGTGAGTCGTCTGGCCGACCGCGAGTCCGCCAGGAGTTCCGAAGAAGCCAAATGACCCGCCGAAGGGGAGGGGCCTCCGACAACTCCAAGAAGTCCTCCCTCAGAGGGGGGCAGCCGTACCTTGGCGGGAGAGGATTACCTTCAAGTTGGTCGGCCCTATGGGTCTCTCAGTGGGGGAATCAGTCAGGATCCCTGCGAGAGCCGATCGGTAGGACCTCGAGGGAGGTGGGTCGTTCGAACCACTCCTCCCAAGAGCCAGCCGATCAGACTCCTTAGCCAGCCCAACCCAGGATTGGCTAGATGGGTACAACAATTATTATTATTATTATTTGATAAGCTCCCATTCTACCTAAAAATGTTGATACAAGGTTTTAGATTTTTGCAGTCTCTTTCTGCACTGAGAAGGATACGTCAACCCGATACCATGACCAAAATGCTAGCTGGATCAAACGGGGAATAAGAAAGATCCTAACTTTTCATTTGCGAGTCTCAAGATTTTATTCCGAATTTAATCAAATTATCCACGGAATCATGTCTTGAACTTGCACCAGGTTGAAAGTGAGGCAAGGTTTAATCTAACTGGGCTATTGCCTTGGCGGTCATTATACTATTATTTCAGCCTTTAAGATTAGTTGTGTTACCCTATGTGTTGATGAGCTGCCTTGTTAGCCACCATCTTGGACCAAAGATGGGCTGATATAGGAAGTTTTGCGTTACACAATATATACAAGGGGTAGCCTTTTCTACTTCTGGCATGGTAATTATTCGGCAAAAATTCCTATAATTTGGAAAGTTGAGGATTTGTGTCCAACTTCTCGAGGAGGGCAAATTTGGAGAGTGTTAAGAATAATGGAAGGAGACCAAAAACATTTCAATTTCATGGAATAAGAACAAATCCTATCTAATTTGTGGTAATCACATTAGTTTAAGTTTTGTGTGTCTATCTACATGTGTATATACAAACATGTCTATATAGTTTGGTTAAGAGTAGATGTGCAAATAAGTTGAGTAGCTCAAGAGTTACTCGAGTTTAATATAAATTCAAGCTCAACTTGATTTGGCTAGTATTGAGCTCAAAAGGTTTGAACAGTTTTTTTAGTTGAACTAGAGAAGCAAAATCCTCGAATCAAAAGCTTACAAGCCTAGTTAAGTATATATATTTATAATGATACTATATTTTATTTATAATATATATTTTTTAATTTAATATATTTAAAGTATAATATTATGCTATATTTTATTTTAATTATATTTTTTAATTATGAACAACATTCGAACTCAACTTCAACCATCGCTTAGCTGATATTTGAGTCAAGTTAATATCAAATACCATCTTTTTTTCCTTTTGTTTTTGTTTTTATTGAGTCAAGTTTGAACTTAGATATATTTTGGTGGGAAGTTCAAGCTTATATATTAAGACATGATCAATCTTGAGTCAAGTTTCGATCTTGAATATTTTAAATTGAATTGAACTTAAGTCATGAACTATTTGACTTGACTCGACTCAATTGCACCAGTGGTCAAGAGTTTAACCAATAAGTCTCGGATAAGGTCTAGACCCTTTTTAGTACAGCATTTACTACTGTTAGTTATAATATATTGAATATATATATATATATATTCTAAAAGCATTTGAAAATTAATTTTTGTGATATATGTGGTAAAATGTTTTGGTATGATAAATAATTTAAAAATATTAAAAATAGAACAAGATTTGGAAGCTTGGCCTGAAGGTGGATAAAATAACTATCCTAAAAAAGATTTGGCCCCTTCTCTCCTACGAAGAATGATTGGATCTCTCACTCTCCTTTAAGATACAACCTGGAAGTCAATGTTCGTCGACAGTACAATCTTGAATGGATACTAATCAGACTCGTCTTCAGCCCAAAATATAAAAATTATGGAAGAGAATGAGAGAATTTTTTAAAATTTTTTAGAGAGAGAAATGTAAGAAAGGGAGAACTTAGAATTTTTGGATATATTATAGGGCTGGGATAGAGGCCTAGTTATAGACTCAAAATCTCCTTAAAATCCAAAAAAGACCCTCGAAGAGCCGTTAAAGCATTAAAACAAAATAAATGAGAAATAAAAAACTCAAACATATAAATTTGAATTTTAAAAAAGGAGTAATGTGCAGAACGCATGCGGAATGGATGATCGCGCGTTCTGCACATGCTCGCATGCCAAGGGGGCCATTTCAGGGAGTTTTGAAACTCCCTAACATACGACAATCTGCCATGAGTTCCAAAAATCATGATAAAATATTTAAATTCAGAAAATAATTTTAACAATAAAATTTTTGAATTTTTACTATGCTTAGTATAAGTACCTTTTAGGTTTGAACATGTATTTAGTATAAAATATATACAGTATGAGGACAAACTAATCATAATATGGGGTAGCACTATCTAGGCCATGCGCTTCCTTAATTTTCATGAGAGTTATTAGGAATTCATCCTGGTCCCATAGTCATGGCTTCACGACTACTCTTTCTAAGATAGATCCTATAAAGGTACGTGCAACATAATCGTACCTCACTGAACTCATAGCTTTGGATTTGTCAAGAGTTATGCTTAACATAACCGTCACAATAAAGTACTATACCATTGAGATAGGATGAAGATAGACTCTAAATCGATGCTCCTAGGTGTCACCTCAGAGATTGTTTTCCTTTGAACCTTACTCATAGGATTGCCATGATGGTAGGGATTTACTCTAGTGACTAATATATGGACTTAAGTCCTATCCCCCTTGATATCTCAGATATCATACTCTTTGAAAAGTCTTTGATCAAAAGATCTACCAAATTATTTTTGATCTTATAAATTATAGTGATATCACTTCTTTCATTTTATTTCTTATAGCTTTATACCTGATCAGGATATGATTGTTCATCTTTTTATTAGTTGTCTTTGATTTAACAGATCAATTAGAGCTTTACAATCATAATTCAAAGAGATTTTTAAAATTTTTGATAAAAAAATTTATATTATTTATTAAATCTTTTAGCCACTGTGCTTCAGTATATACAGTATCAAAAGTAGTTAATTTAGATTCTAGTATACTTCTGGTAATTATTATTTATTTACAAGAGCCCCAAGATACTACAGCTCCTCCTAGCAAAAAAAGATATATAATAGTGGACTTAACATCTAGGTTATCTGTTATCCAATTAGCATCACTATAATCCTCAAGTACTTCTGGATAACCTGAGTATACTAAAGAGTAATTTGAAGTTCTCTTAAGATGCTTAAAGATTCTTCCTAAAATTTTTTAATAATCTTTACTAGGTTACTAGTGTACCTACTCAGTCTACCTACTATGTAAGCTATATCTGGATAGGTTCTATTTCAAATATATAATAGGGTCCTATCCTTTGGAAATATTATAATTGATTAACAGGTTCTCCTAAATTTTTAATTAAGAACTATGATCATAAAGGATAGAGATAAGATTTAAATTAAAATATTTAAATTTTTTAAGTATTTTTTTTATTGAATGTGCTAGGTTTATTGTTTATTTCACTATCTGCTCTTTTAAGCTTTTTTTATAAAATTATATCAACTTTTTCTAAATCTTTTATATCAAAATTATAAGTAGCTTTTAGTTTCTTGAATTACTTTTATTAATGTTCTAAATAATAATATATCATCTACATATAAGCATAGTATTATGAAATTCGTATCCTATCTTTTTAGTATACATATTTATCGTATTTATTTATTTTAAAATTATTTTTTAAGATATTTTTATTAAACTTAATATGTCATTATCTAGAAGCTTATTTTAAATAATAAAGTGATTTAATTAGTTTACATACTTTACTTTCTTGTTCTTTTACTTCAAAGTGATTTAATTAGTTTATTATTTTAAATAATTAAGTGATTTAATTAGTTTACATACTTTACGTTCTTGTTCTTTTACTTCAAATCCTTGAGATTGGTTCATATTTTTTTCTTCTAATTCTTCATTTAAGAATGTAGTTTTTATATTCATTTGATGGATTGTTAATTTATGAATTGAGGCTAAAGCTATTAAAATTCTTAGGATAGTTATCCTAGCTATGTTTTTCTTTTGGTTAAACCCTTTTACTACTAACCTAACTTTATATCTTTCTATTATTTCATCTGGTCCTTTTAAAAATTTATTTTTATTCCTATAGGTTTGTTTCCTGGAGATAAATTAATTAAAACATAAATTTTATTTTCTAGGATTGATTAAAATTCACTATCTATGGCTTCCTTCTAATATAATGATTCTGATGATGACATCACCTTATCATACGTAAAATGTTCACCCTCTATTAAGAATGTGAAGAAGTCTTCTTCAAAATCTTTTTCAACTCTTTTTTTTTTACTTCTTAATTCAGGCTCAATTTTTAGTTCTGATTCTATAACTCTAGGAAAAGATGGTTTACATTTTAGGGATCTAAAAATTTTTTAATCTTAAAAGAAAATGTATCCTCAAACAAAAAATATTTCTAACTTCTAAGATTGAGTTGTCTGTTATATCATTAACCTCTGGTTTTATTACTAAGAATCTATATGCATTGCTATTTTGGATGTAGCATATAAATACAGCATCTACAGTCTTAGGTCTTAATTTTTTCTTTTTGGATTTAGGGATATTAATTTTGGCTAGGCACCCCTACACTTTGTAAAAATCTAGATTAGAAGTCCTCCCTTTCTAAAGTTTATAAGGAGTCTTGCCACTATCCTTGATAGGTATCCTATTTATGATGAAACAAGAAGATATAAGAGCTTCCCTTTATAAGTTCTCGGGTAAGCCAAACCTGATAAGCATAGTATTTACCATATCTATAAGAGTATGATTTTTATGTTCAGCTATACTATTGAACTATGGAAAGTAAGGAGTAGTTACTTGATAAATTATATTATGTTCTTTACAGAACTCGAAGAATTATAAAAATATAGGAACTTTTCTATAAAATATATTTTCAAAAAATAACATGAGCTAAATATAAAATTTTGAGGACCAATTTATAATTTTTAAAATATCAGGGCCTCTCTATAATTCTATATGGACCCTTATATAGTTATTAATATTATAGGGGCTTAATTGTAAAATTTTTCTTAATCCAAATTAAAACTGATCCAATGTGATTGGGTTCAGTTAATTCTTCAATTGAGCTAAAGCTAATTTACTTAATGGATCGATTTTAATGGGTCAAGGCTAATACCTAAACCCATTAACCCATTAAGCTTCATCTCCTTCTTCCCTTTCTCTTCTCACGTTCCTTTCCAAAAACTTCATTAATGGAGTTTTGAAGGTTGGGATCTCCATCGCAGAGAGCCGCCGCCGAATCCAACCACCGATCACCATCTCTCCATGTTGCTGGCAGCCAAAAGACTCATCTCGTCATGATTTCCGGTCCCCTTCTTCCCTTCTAAAACCTTATCTCAAAGAACTTAAAAGATGCCAAACCGAGTGCCGCCCCAAGCCCAAACCACCCTGTAGCGCGAAGATGGGCAAGATAGCCACCAAGATTGGCTGGAGATGGTCGGTCGCCACCTACGGCAGTGTCGTCGACGACCAAAATGCGCTCGATGGCAGGTTTCTCATTCAATTTTTTTTGTTTGTGATCTCAACCCAAAACCTTCCAATCATCGCCTCCCCATCGCCGGTCGAGGTCATCACTGCCACGGGAAGGAAGATGGTGGTGTCGTCGATGGAAAAAAGAGGAGAAACATGGTCGGTTGGGTGTTCAAAAGGCCGAGAATAGCACAACCATGCTGCCAGCTATCCACGACTTTATTCATGCCACCGCCGGCCGCCAAGTCCATCTCCACACCATCGCCGGACTCCCCTCAACGTCGACATGGGCGGGCACGAGCATATCATGGCAGGTAAAGATCGTTGTGTTGGAAGGAAAAATGGATGTTTAATAAGTTAGAAGATCGGTTACCATTAAAAAACAAAGATATTATATATATATATATAAAACATATCTAATTGTAATGAGAAAATATATCAGATTGTCCGGCTTTCCAAACTAATTATCTGATGATTGATAGAAAACAAAATGATGATTCCATTCTCCTGCAAAATACCAGTGCTCTGATGCTAAATATAGAAAAACTTTTTATTAATTCCATGAACCAAATATAAAAGATTAGAATACAAGACATCTTAGATCTAATTGATTAATGAACAAATCTCATAATATTTATCACATAATCAAGAAACGGATTTTAGATCTGGGATACAAACCTGTATTTGCCATTAATCCCAAATCTTTAATCCCGATGCTCATGCGAATACTGAAAAGCAGAGTCCTCTTCAGCATCCTCTCTCAACAAGCAGCTCTTCAATGAGACAATCCATGAGAACAGATCTCGTATAGATAATAATAATATATTAAAAATGAAGAAGGGACTTAGTCTATTATTTATATGCAAATCCTAACAGGCCCTTCGATCATGGACCAGTTGGATAAAGATTTACATTGTGCTACCTCAGCCGCATCAACTTACATAAGGTATCTAAAACCTAACCTAAAGTAGGAACCAGCGAATTTATCCTAGGACCACCATCCTTGGATCATAAGTAATGATAAAACACCAGTATATATAAGCGAAAAATCCTAGCTCCGGCTAGGCTCCAATCGCAAGTGGAGACATAATACCAGCTCAGAATAAAAAAATTCTAACTCCGGCTAGGCTCGGATCATAAGTAGTACCGCCCAACCTGGCCAGCCGGGAAAAGAAATCTTAGCTTCAACTAGATCCGATCAAAATGACACGCCTAGCCTAATCAGCCATGAGCAAAGCTAGCTAAGGAAATCCTGGCCTAAACTAGGTTGGATCGAAAATGGCATGCAAAAGGACCAAAAGCTCGATCGGGCCATAATGGCTCTTAAGCTGGCCTCAAGGAAATCCTATAGCAAGCCAACCTCCAAGCTTAAGACCTCCTCCTAAGCCTGGACCGAGAGGCAAAAATGGCTCTCAGGTCATGGAATCAATCTTAATATAAGAAGTCGTCCCCGATAGCCCTAAAAATAAGAAACCTTAATGGCACAAATCGACAGGGGAATCCATGCATCCGATCGCATTTCCAACCTAATAAGATGCCAGATGTCTCGTCATACAAACTGTCAATCTTTTTGGATTCCAAATAGCCCATCTAAAATTCACCGTTGCCACCTAAAAAGCCTTGACGGTCTAATTAGGTGAGCTAGAAGTTGAAAAATAAATGGAATGAAATGGATCGCACTTGATCCGATTTATTTTATTAATTCCTTAGCCCAAGCCGATAAGAATGGCTCGAACATTAAAAAAAAAAAAAAAAAAAAGACATCTGATGTGGCTATATAAATATCCTCCACCAATTATAAGTCAATACGTGGTATGATAACAGACCAATTTCAAATGAATAGAGCTTCGTCACCAAAGTTTAAAAAAATTGCACCTTCTTGGTACCCAAGTTTGCCATTTATTTTCGACAAGAGAACTTTTTTATCTCATCATAAGAAGCATCCTGAAACGTTCCCCGACTCGTTGGCCACCCAAATTGATGATAAACTCCACTCGAGTCCCTCATAGCTTCCTTGCCATTCAAGATGTGCGCCACGTTAGAGAGCCACGTGCGGGCATGTACTCGGTTGTCTTGTGCTTTATTATTATTATTATTATTATTATTGTTATTTGTACAAGTTAACTACGTATTTTAATACCTTCCAACAAAAGCTGACAAAATTTTTGGATAGTAGAAAATTGTATTTTTTTTAAAAAAAAAATAAAATAAAATCTGATCGGCTAGCATGATGTCGAGTTGACAAACTTATTTTTGAATAAAAAAAATTATAAAAATTTTGTATCTCGAATCTAAGAGGTTTTCTGATAGGATGGGAACCTGCAAAAAGGGAGCTGCATCGAATTTATTTCCCTATCGAGGAAAAAAACAAAAAAAAACTGATAGCAAGAAGGGCACCAGCTAGCGCAGAGAAATTCTATAAATAACGGGGGGTTAGAAACGCTTTTACTTGCAAGAGAATTTTGGGGGATCTTTGGGTGGAGAGAGAGAGAGAGAGAGCAGGAAAGATGGCAGGAGCGAAGGAGGTGAAGCTGTAACACCCGGAAAAAAAAAAAAAAAAAAAAAAAAAAAAAAAAAAAACCGACGCGCGCGAGCTGGTTCTGCGCGAGGAGCGCGGGGAGCGAGCGCGCGACGCGCGGGCGGGCGACACGCGAGCGCGCGACGCGCGGGCGGGCGACGCGCGAGCGCGTGGGCACGCGGTGCGCGGCCCGGCCCATCGCGGCGGGCGTGCGTTGCGTGGCCCAGGCCCGCGCGCGCGGCACGCGCGGGCGCGTGGGCTCGGCCCAGCCCGAGCCGGCTGTCGCGTGGGCGTTTCCCACGCATTTCCCAACCGTTTCTCGCGGTGTATGGCGGTCCATGGGTTTTTTGGGCGATCTGGACCGTCCGATCGTCCGATCGAACGACTGAGATTGGTTCGAAGGAGTTTAGGCTTGATTAAGTGCTTTTGGATTCGGATTTGGACGTACGTCGATCTCAGATCTGACGGCTGGGAAGATATTTTAATGATTTTGAACTTCCTAGGTTACGTTTGAGATGATTTTGGATGTGTTTTTCTCCTCTTTTTAAACAGGACGTCAATAGGAAGCAGGGAAGAGCCTGCTGAGAGCCATAAAAGAGAGGAGAAGAGAGAGAGAAAGAGAAGGGAAAAGAGAAGAGAAGAAGGAAGAAAGAGAAAAAGGAGAAGAGAGAGAGAAAGGGAGAGGAAAGGGATTTTGGTTTGGAAGACGAGGGAAGAGAAAATCGGGGGGGGACCGATTTGATGAATTTATTTATTATTGTAGGAGATCAATCTTTTGAGCAGGAAGGATTTGGACGAATCGGGTATAGATTGATACCGGATATTTTGGATTAGCGGTTGAAGGTAAGGATTCTGGACGTGATCATCAATTTATATATTATTTTATATGCATGGTTTTGATCCGAGTGCATGATCATTGGCATGCATGAATTATTGTTGTATGGTGTAGTTGAGTTTTATGAAGAACAATATGATTATGGTTGTTATTATTTTATATTCCGGATATCGTGTTTATCGGATAAAAATTCTATTTTGATAATTTGGACCGTGATGTCGGTCAGTGAAAGAGTTGAGATTTCATGTTTGATATTGTGGTTTTATCATTATTATTGTCGATATCTCATGCGTGATGTTATAAAGAAAATTGATATCCGGATGGGTTGGACCATGATACCGGAATGCTAAATAGGTTGAACCATGAAACTGGATATCGAGTGGGTTGGACCACGATATCAGTTATTAAAATGGGTTGGACCATGATATCGGTTATCGAGTGGGTTGGACCACGATACCGGTTATCGAGAGATCATAAAAAATATGTTTTGACAAGTGTTAATGAAGTAAATACGGTATTTGGTCTAGCCATGCTACGGTTGCACCGTGGTTATACAGCCTGAGCCACGGGCTTTGTACGTGGGAGCCAGCCACGGGCGGATAGTACGTGGGACAGCCGAGCCACGGGCTTAGTACGTGAGCAGGACCGACCATAGTATGCATGGTCGCTTTGAGATTGCCAGTCGTGGGCTGGTACATGACCGTGGCTAGACCAGAACCCTAAAGATAAAAGGTGCAATAATGAGAATATTAAAAGAAAAATGCAAAGTTATCAAAGTTTTATAATACATTAGGCTTAGATCATTTAATTGAATGACATAATATACTGGTATTTTGCTATTTTAAAAATGTATATTATTACTGGTGTGATCATATGAAAACCTTGCTGGGCTGTAGAGCTCACAACCTACTTTCTTCTTTTACAGAGTCGTACAGATACTTGGCTTGGTGATGAGTGAGATTTTCTTGAAGTAAGTGACTTTTGTGTACCCAGGCCTTGCATGATCTCTAGGATAAAATCTAGGATTTATGCGGCCGGTCGCGTGCCGATTTCGGTGCTGAATTCGGGACGTGACAGAAGCTGTATGGGTTTTGGTCGAGCCCTTACGCTGTCATGGTCCGCCATGCCCTCAAGCTCAAGGGCGTGGTCTACGATTACGTGGAGGAAGACCTCCAGAACAAGAGCGAGGCGCTCCTCAAGCTTAATCCTCCGGTCCACAAGAAGGTGCCGGTCCTCGTGGTGGATGGCAAGCCAATAGCGGAGTCGCTCGTCATCTTGGAGTTCATCGAGGAGACGTGGAAGGAACCACCGCTCCTTCCAGAGGATCCCTACAAGAAGGCTAAGGTCCGAATTTGGGCTGATTTCTTCTACAAGAAGGTACGGCACTCCTTTCTTTTAATTATATTAACCTGTATCTTAAAAATATAAAATTGGAGGAGGCGTGTTTTGTTTTATTAAAAAAAAAAATTATGCTCCAAAATTGAGTCAAAATAAATAAAATTTTAATATTTTTTTATTTTGATAAATCAGATTTGTGAAATCAATCTAGAATAAATATATCCATGACAATTAAAATAAAATGTCTAACAACTCAGGAAAAAAAAAAAAAAAAGCGATGTAGCTGTTAATTACAAAGCAGGATCTGCAACATGTGATACCATTCAGTTTGTTACATCATTGCTTCTTTAGAAACATCTTTAATCAGGGAGGAAGTAATGGAAAACTATATATATCAAGCTTGACTGCATCGAAGATTTCGAATTACTACATTGAACAGGAGCTTGCTTTTCTTTATTACAAACTGTCAAGAAAGGCTTCTCTCAAATGCCAAGGTATTTTTATCTCACTTGCGATCACTTGCGATTCCACCGTCTGCGAGTCCGCTTACGTGCTGCCATCAAGATCCTTTCAGTCAAGTTGTCCACATAACCATCCAGTATGCTGCGAATGTGCTGCCCGGTGCGATGACATGACAAAAATGCAATACAACCCCAGAAGCCAGCCACGAATGAAGCAGCAACTATTGCAAACAAAATGGCATCATCCACACTGCTCTTATCTTGGTTTTCTTCTACTTCGACAGTTGGACTTGAGTCAGTGGTGCAAGTCTTCTCCATTGGCGGCCCATGTAATCCAGTATTACCCTCGTAGCTACTGACATTAAATGTGCCAAATTGATATTTGAAATCCGGTGTACATCCAGATAAGTTATTGTAAGCAACCGAAAAGACCTCCAAGAAATTTAGTTGAGTCATTTGCCAAGGTATCGCACCGCTCAACTGATTGTGCGATATATCCAAGCTCTCGATCTGACTGAGATTTGAGAAAGCTTTTGGAATTGGACCTGTTAGCTGATTGTATGACAGATTCAATAGTATAAGCTCAGATAGATTTCCAATTTCTGGTGGAATGTTTCCTACCAACTTGTTTGCGGACAAATCAATTGCAGACATTAGAACTAAATGATCTATTTTG
This sequence comes from Areca catechu, assembly GCA_021397845.1. Classification (NCBI taxonomy): domain Eukaryota; kingdom Viridiplantae; phylum Streptophyta; class Magnoliopsida; order Arecales; family Arecaceae; genus Areca; species Areca catechu. The sequence continues at coordinate 14,146,824 of CM038041.1, forward strand.
TAGGCATATAAGTTGCCTTTGCTAATGAGGTCTATCGTCATTATTATGATGAGGTCTATAGTCATTATCTCATTCATGTAAGCGTTCACACCCGTATCGGCTGACCGATATGGACTATAAAACCCCAATCCGAATTCGTAAAAGAAATATTGATGTGGTGAATCAGATTTCCTGAAGTGCATGTTGCCAAAGCAAGAGGGTATTGATCCTGAAAGAATGTTCCGTGAAAGGTCTAGAACATGCAAGGACTGTAGCTTGCATAACTCAATTGGAATACGGCCTTCAAGTGAATTTCCACCAAGAATAAGGATCTCCAAAGACATATTTTCTTGTATCTGTCCTGGCAATTTTCCCGAAAGCTGATTATTGCTAGCATCCAATGCTGTAAGGGATGAAATATTGAAATAATTCCTTGGAATTGTGCCTGTTAAAGCATTCCCAGCAAATTTGAGAAGCACCAGTTGAGATGATTGGAAGCAAGGAGGTAATGATCCGGAGAGGCTATTATCGGATAATTCTAACATCAAAAGCCGTGTTAGATTACATATCTGATGCGGTATTTGACCATGAAAATGATTTCCTGCGAGGTTAAGGCCTTCCAGATCATAAGCAAGTCCTATACTCTCTGGAATTATACCCGATAATTGATTATCATGGACATCCAATATATACAATCGTTGTGATAGAATGCTCTGCAGTGTTCCGGTAAAATTGTTCCCATCCAAATAAATACATAAACCAAAAACTCGACTATTATTTGTACCAGGCAACTTCCCATGCAAGTGGTTGTTGGAAAGTTGCAAGATAAACAAAGAAGGGCAGTCGATCATCAGGCGAGTTGGTAGTTCACCGGATAAATTATTGTCGGACAAATCCAAGGATTCCAAATAACTCAAGTTACCCAACGATGAAGGGATGTTTCCGGTTAGATGATTCGAGGATAAATTCAGGGCCCTCATATATGGAAATATCCTACCGATGTCCGTAGGAATCGATCCACCGAGAAAATTCATAGAGATATCAACCATAGACATGCTTGTATTCAGATGCTCTGGGAATTGAAACTCGCCCTTGATTTTGTTATTTCTCAAGTTGAGAAATATTAGTCTGGTTAGATTTTTGAACAACCAATTGGGAAAATTTCCTTTCAAGTTATTGTGGGAAAGATCAAGAAATTTTAACATGTATTGAGAAGCAAGAAAAGATGAGGAAGTAAGGAGGTTCGCATCAAGGTTGCAATGTGACAAGATGAGGTATCGTAGCTGCAAGGATGGAACAAACTTTCCACCATCAAGATGTACAAATAATTCCCTATTATTTGACAAGTCTATATATTCTAACCTTGAAAGATTACTGAAGGAGGAAAATGAGAAATGCCCATCAAATTGATTGTAAGAAAGATCTAGATATTGAAGTGAAACTAGTTTCTTTAGGGATAAAGGAAGATTTCCACTGAGTTTGTTATTAGAGAGATCCAACACACGTAAGTTCTGCGGTCTACCGAGCGCTGCAAAAAAAAGAAGAAAAATTAAAAAATAAAACTTTTTGCTCCATAATTTTTTGACCTCAATGAATCAACTTGGTAACTCAAGTCGGTCATGCATGCTAAATACATACTATAAATGAAATACAAAAGTGGAATAAATTAAAAAAAGGTTAAAGCTGCGCGGTATTCAAGCGAAGTAACATTTAAAAGTTATGATAAAACAATATCCACTTAATAGAGTATTTGTCAGAAATAATGTTTAAAATTCCAACAAATTAAATAAAACAAGGAAGAAGCCTTGATGCTTGATATGATGAAGCCAACATACAAATGACATTTTATTAAAATTGGGGAACACAAGTTTGGTGAGTTTTCTAATTAATTTATCCAAGTTAACTAACTCAAGATAGACTTTGGCTAAACTTGTCTTAGTCATAATTCTACTTTAAAGCTTTGCAACTAATATTAATTTTGACTCTCTAGACTCAAAAAATAATCCAGCTTGTTCAAGCCATCTATCAACATGCATAGGCTTTTTATCTTTGAATATGGAGATATTTGTAAGATCAATATATATATATATATATATATATATATATGCTAAAGTCTTGTTCAAAGGAGTAAAACATTAGATTATTTTGATCAAATATAAGGAATTAAGGAATGATAAATTTACCAAAACTATGGATATCCGTCCTGCGAGCTGATTAAGTTCAACATTAAGCACCCTAAGCTTCTTATTCCTAAAAAGCATGCAATATAAAGCCATAGATATAAACAAAGAAAAAAATTGCAAGTCGTTACACTCAACATGTTAATGGTCTCGGGATAGAGAAATAATTACAACTAACTTTGTAAGTATTTACATTCCACATTAAGTATGCCATTTAGGATATTCTGTCTTTGATTCTAGAAAATAAGTAAAGAAAGATTTTTGACAGATAACAAAATTGTTCTAGTGAGGCTGTTATAGCTAAGATCAAAGATTTCTATCTTATTGAATACTGATATCTCTATCAAATATAAAGTTCTCAAAGAAAATAAATTTAAATAAAAAACTATTTATAATAAGAGGATGGAAAATATGAAAAGATTGAAAAAACAAATGAAGAAGCAGGATGGATGAGGGAGAGGCTTACATAAACAAAAAGGACAACATATGACCCATTTTACTCAATGTATTAATGGTCTAGAAATAGAGAAATAATTATACATGAGCCTTAAAGTTATTACCTTGTACATCAAGTATACCATTTAACATGTTGTTTCCTAGATATAATTCACGGAGTGAAGATGGACTTTTAAAAAATAATGGAATAGTTCCAGTGAGTTGATTGTCACGGAGATCAAGAATTTCCAACTTTTTGAATCCTGATTTATCTGTCAAATACATAGTTTCCAAAAAAATGAAAGTATAATAAGATGATAGAAAATATGAACATACAAAAGTATAATAAGATGATAGAAAATATGAACAAACAAAAAAATGGAGAAACAAGTTGGATAATGGAGAGGCTAATATAAACCAATTAAAGAACATATAATTCATTATACTTAATATGTTAATTATCTCATAATAGAAAAAATAATTGTACATGAGTATTTAAGTTATTACCTTGAACATCATGTGTGCCATTTAGCATGTTGCCTTGTAGATATAGGGCATTGAGTGAAGATAGATTTTTAAAAGATAATGGAATAGTTCCGGTGAAGCTATTATAGCTGAGATCAAGTATTTCCAAATTTTTGAGTCCTACAAAAATTTCCAAAGGGAATAAATCAAAATAAAAAAAAAATTACAACAAGAGGATAGAAAATATGAATAGACTAAAAAATTGGACAAGTAAGTTGAATGAGAATAAGATTAAGATAAATTAAGAAGATAATATATAACACATCATATCCAATATATTAATGGTCTCGTGGTAGAGAAATAATTACACAAGAGCTTTTAAGTTTTTACCTTGCATATCAAGTTCACCCTTTAACATGTTGTCCCATAGATATAGGGCATTGAGTGAAGATAGATTTTTGAGATATAATGAAATAGTTCCGGTGAGGCTATTTTGGCCGAGATTAAGGATTTTCAACTTTTTGAATCCTGATTTATCTGTCAAATACATAGTTTCCAAAGAAAATGAATTTAAATAAAAGTATAATAAGATGATTAAATATATGAACATACAAAAAAAAATGGAGAAACAAGTTGGATAATGGAGAGGCTAATATAAACCAATTAAAGAACATATAATCCATTATACTTAATATGTTAATTGTCTCATAACAGAAAAATAATTGTACATGAGCGTTTAAGTTATTACCTTGTACATCATGTGTGCCATTTAGCATGTTGCCTTGCAGATATAGGGCATTGAGTGAAGATAGATTTTTAAAAGATAATGGAATAGTTCCGGTGAAGCTATTATAGCTGAGATCTAGTATTTCCAAATTTTTGAGTCTTGATATATCTGTCAAATACAAAAATTTCCAAAGAGAATAAAAAATTAGATAAATAAGTTGAATAAGGATGAGATTGATATAAATTAAGAAGATAACATATAACCTATCATACCCAATAAATTAATGGTCTCATAGTAGAAAAATAATTACATAGGAGCCTTTAAGTTATTACCTTGTACATCAAGTGTACCATTTAACATGTTGTTCCATAGATATAGGGCACTGAGTAAAGATAGATTTTTGATATATAATGGAATAGTTCTGGTGAAGCTATTACCGCTGAGATTAAAGATTTTTAACTTTTTGAATCCTAATTTATCTATCAAATACAAACTTTTCAAAGAAAATGAATCTAAATAAAAGTATTTACAATAAGAGGATAGAAAATATGAGCATACTAAAAAAATGGAGAAACAAGTTGGATGAGGGAGAGGTTGATATAAACCAATAAAATAATATATAATCCGTTATACTTAAAATGTTAATGGTCTCATGACAGAAAATTAATTGCATATGAGCATTTAAGTTATTATCTTGTATATCATGTGTGCCATTTATCATGTTGCCTTGCGGATATAGGGCATTGGGTGAAGATAAATTTTTAAAAGATAATGGAATAGTTCCAGTGAAGCTATTATGCTGAGATCAGGTATTTTTAAATTTTCGAATCCTGATATATCTATCAAATACAAAATTCTCCGAGAGAATAAATCTAAATAAAAAAAGTAATTGCAACAAGATGATGGAAAATATGAATAGACTAAAAAAAGTTGGACAAACAAGTTGGATGAGGATGAGATTGATATAAATTAAAAAGATAATATATAACATATCATATCCAATATGTTAATGGTCTCATGGTAGAGAAATATTTATATAGGAGAGTTTAAGTTATTACCTTGCACATCAAGTGTACCATTTAGCATGTTGTCTCCCAGATATAAGGTACGGAGTGAAGATAGATTTTTAAAAGATAATAGAATAGTTCCAGTAAACCTGTTATAGCTGAGATCAAGGATTTCCAGCTTTATGAATCCAGATATGCCTGTCAAATATAAAGTTTCCAAAAATAATGAATCTAAATAAAAAATATTTACAATAAGAGGATGAAAATTATTAATAGATTAAAAAATCTAGATGAACAAGTTTGATGAGGGTGAGACTAATATAAATTAATTGGACAATATATAACATATCATATCCAATATGTTAATGGTCTCATGGTAAAGAAATAATTATACACGAGTCTTTAAGTTATTACCTTGCGCATCAAGTGTGCCATTTAGCATATTGCCACGCAGATATAAGGCACCGAGTAAAGATAGATTTTTAAAAGATAATGGAATAGTTACAGTAAACCTGTTATAGTTGAGATCAAGGATTTTCAGCTTTTTGAATCCATATATGCCTGTCAAATATAAAGTTTCCAAAAATAATGAATCTAAATAAAAAATATTTACATCAAGATGATGGAAATTATGAATAGATTAAAAAACCTAGAAAAATAAGTTAGATGAGGGTGAGACTAATATAAATTCATTAGACAATATATAACTTATCATATCCAATATGTTAATGGTCTCATGATAGAGAAATAATTATATAGGAGTCTTTAAGTTATTACCTTGCACATCAAGTGTGCCATTTAGTATGTTGCTTCTCAGATATAAGGCACTGAGTAAAGATAGATTTTTAAAAGATAATAGAATAATTCCAGTGATCCAGTTATTGCTGAGATCAAGGATTTCTAGCTTTCTGAATCCAGATATGCTTGTCAAATATAAAGTTTCCAAAAAAAATGAATCTAAATAAAAAATATTTATAACAAGAGGATGGAAATTATGAATAGATTAAAAAACCAGGACAAACAAGTTCGATGAGGATGAGACTAATATAAATTAATAAGATGGTATATAACTTATCATATGCAATATGTTAATGGTCTCGTAGTAGAGAAATAATTATATAAGAGCCTTTAAGTTATTCCATTGCACATCAAGTATGGCATTTAGCATGTTATCTCCTAGATATAGGGTATTAAGTAAAAATAGATAAGAGGATGCAAAATATGAATAAACTAAAAAAATTGGATAAACAAGTTGGATGAGGATGAGACTGTCATAAATTTAGAAGATAATATATAATCCATCATACCCAATATATTAATGATCTTGTGGTAGAGAATAATTATACAAGAGGCTATAAGTTATTATCTTGTGAATCAAGTATGCCATTTAGCATGTTATCTCCTAGTTATAAGGTACTGAGTGAAGATAGATTTTTAAAAGATAATTGAATAGTTATAGTAAACCTGTTATAGCTGAGATCAGAGATTTTCAGCTTTCTAAATCTAGATATGTCTGTCAAATACAAAGTTCTCAAAGAAAATGAATCTAAATAAAAATATTTACAAGAGGATAAAAAATACGCATATACTAAAGAAAATTAGACAAACAAGTTGGATGAGGGTGAGATTGATATAAATTAATTTGATAATATATAACCTATCATATCCAATATGGTAGTAGTCTTATGGAAAAGAAATAATTACACAAGAATCTTTAAGTTATTATCTTGTGCATCAAGTGTGCCGTTTAGCATATTACCTTCTATATTTAGGGTATTGAGAGAAGATGGATTTTTAAAAGATAATGGAATAGTTCCAGTGAACCTGTTATAACTAAGATCAAAGATTTCCATCTTTTTAAAATCAAGATATATCTATCAAATACAAAGTTCCAAAAAAAATAAATTTAAATAAAAAAGTTACAATAACAGGATGGAAAATATAAATAGACTAAAAAAATTGAACAAACAAGTTGGATAAGGATGAGTTCAACAAATTAAGAAGATAATATAGAACCTATCATACCCAGTGTGCTAACAGTCTTGTGGTAGAGAAATATTTACACAAGAGCATTTAAGTTATTACCTTGTGCATCAAGTGTACCATTTAACATGTTACCTCCCAGATATAGTGCACTGAGTGAAGATGGCTTTTTGAGATATAATTGAATATTACCATTAAGCAAATTGTTGCTTAGATCAAGGATTTCCAACTTTCTCAATCCTGATATATCTGTCAAATAAAGAATTTCTAAAAAAAGTGAATTTAAATCAAAAATATTTATAAAAGATAATAGAAAATATAAATAAAAGAAATTGCATAAACAAGTTGGATGAGGGAGAGCCTAACCTATCTGTGAAAGCAATCCTCCGATATTATTGTTAGACAAGTTAAGCAATCGGAGCTCGTGAAAGGAGGAAAAAATACTAAAATTCAATTGCCAAGGCACGAAGTCATCATATTCTTTTTGGCTCGATAGCTTGAGCTTCATCACTCGATGTATTTTGTTGTTGCAGGTGACTCCCTCCCAAAGGCAGCAATCTCTCTCTTCCCCATGTAGGTGGTGAAGAGAGGTTGTTCCGAATGAGAGAAGATCTAAGCTCTAATAGAGCTTCATACTCCTCCAAAGGACACTTGAAGATGGTGCTACAAGTGCATAGGACTAAAGTCAGTGAAGTCCATAGCAAAATTACTTGCCTTGTGTAGGCGACAAGGTAGTAGCAATTTTTCATAGTGGAGTGAATATTGTAAGGCATTGTTTGATGCACATTTGTTTCTCATCTCATCCTTGCATAATTTATATAAGAGCATAGAAGCATGGAAATTTGAGTCTATAGTAAAGTCAATGCACTAGTAGGTAGATTGCATGGTTTTCAAAAATGTCATGCTCAATTCTTTAATGCCAAAACTTCTTTTTGGAAAGAGAGATGTGCATGGACTTCAAACCAAAAATATTTATTAAAATTAAAAGAAAGTGAACGGTGATACAAAATATGAGAGAAAAAGTGGGAAAAAAAATCAGAGACAAGCAAGCAACTCATAGAAGTTAAAGGAAGAGAAGCAGCAATAGGAAAACATGGGTGAAAATTTGTTAAGAGATCTAAACACCACTTATTGAGGATAAGAAGGTTTTGTGGTAGAAACTTATCTACAAGCATGGAATTCTAAATAGTCTTCAATCTTTCCACATGCCCCGACAAAAAGCACAGACTAGCAAGTCCAGGTCTACATGAAAGAAAAGTACTCATGATCTGTGTAGGACCTCTCTTTTGTAGGAGAGCTATCAAGAGCTTTTCTACTAACTCTTGACCAAAATTTTTCCACAAAGCAATTGACTCTAGAAGTCTATAGACCAACCAATCCATCTTTAACTACTATTCAAGAGAAGTAATATTTGAATGTACCATATGAGGATTAGTGAAGAGATAGAAATCTGTTGGTAAATCTATTATTTGTTACACTTGATTTCATGTATGTTAATTAGGCATGTATCAAGCATACACTCTTCATTAGCTTATCAAGCTAACTTAACTTTTTTTAAAGGTCTATTAGTTAGTTTTAACATCAATATGAGAGACCTTACCCTTTTCGCTTAGCCTATCTAAGATGGACATCCAAAGAAGACCAGCTCCCTCCTCTACCTACCTCCCAAATGGACCTAGAAATCAGAAAAAGCTTCATGGAGGCGATCTACTTCAGGACCATTAATTTGAGTGAACTTGGTTAGGGGCTGTCAAATTTCAAGCCTGCAACTCATCTTTGGGCTAAAGAAGCTACACCCTGATATGTCCAGGAACCCATGTACATAGGCCCCAACACATTTCTAGTCTCCCTCCCAAGCTACTGTGATGTCCTTGGTTCCTACGTGATATTTAGCAAATAATCATATTTTTCATCCCGGGGTTATATATATATATATATATATATATATTAATAAACTAAATAATCATTACAACATGATATATAGTATTATGAAGGTTCATTATGCCATGAAGATGACAGCCATCCCTATTTTTAGAAATATTTCTCATACTGCATTGAAGACCAAGTCAAGGCAGTACCTCTGGACCTTAACCAAAAATGCTATCTAATTACTAGCCTTCCATGATAAGCTATGGAAGATATACTAATGTTACCCTACATTAAAATGTCACAATATTGGCCAACAATAATAGTGTAGTTAGACATATTTTATTTATTAATTATTTTCTTCTTTTATCCATGGCTAGGGAAAAAATTAGGTGACAAAATTGGATTCTTAGAAGGGATACCTAATCATGATTAATGGCTCTGGGCTCTAGGTTAGCTGAAAAGAATGGCCATTCAATCTAATATTTCATTTGATATTAATGAATTGTACTCTACCTCTCTCTATTTATTTTTTTAAATACTATGTTAGGTTCGAAATCTCTTAAACACTTGAAAAAAACCACATGGAAAAAATTATCACGAGATCGTTTGGACGGCCACCACATGAGCATTCATTTGTGATCTTACACTACCGTAAATTTGATCATTATTTAAAATGATAGAAGTTGTTCAACGATAAGCATTGACGGTTCTAATTGAATAAATATGGTCATATGCAACCAGAAGCTTCCTATTGGAATTTTATTTAGCCAAAGTGGTCCACCGTCCAAACTTCTTCTGGACCCTACGCGTCTTTCAATAAATTATGATTGAGTCTTGTTCAATGGCGTGTTCAAAGCTCGTGCTAACTTGTTTTTTACTCCATGCATTTGACCACTTCAAGATTTTAATAAAGCTTTCAGCTAAAGCATTAGCGGCCCTTAACATGGTCTCGGTCCTTTGGTTTTTCAGGATTCCAAGACTGATGACCAGCTTGGAGTCACCAATGACCTTGAGAGTGCTGTTATATTTAGTTGTTGGGTTACTGTTAATAGCCCATGATGGACACTTTGCACTGCCACGTTGTTGGTTGCTAGAAAAATTAATAGGCTTGATTTGAGTACACACATAAAACTTGCCACTCGAATTGACAAGCGACATCTATGCAAGGATCTATATATGGATATGTATATAGTTTTATGTCAACCGTATCCTAGATAGATCTTACATATTTATTGAGGGCTAGCAAACTTAAATAATATCCACTAATTAATTTTTTAAAATTAAGATCTTAAATTATTGCAAATAATATCAAGTAGCCTGTTTGGATGAAGGGATGATCATTTACCAATCATGATATTTTTTGATTGAATTTGCAATACTCATGATTGAATTTGAATGGATTTGAATCCATATCCTGAGTGGAACCCATTTGCAAACTGGGCATGAGTTTCATGATTGCACCCCTTTATGTTAAAGAGAGGGGTTAAATACTTGGTCCCGAGTAATAATATTTTTTAAGATACTCAACCTTTTAAAAATATTTTAAATTAAAAAAAATCTAGATTTTGGGTACCTTTCTCTTTCTATATTAATACTTATTTTCCAAATAAAGTAGAACTGTCAACAGGTCAGGTCCGGACCCGAGACCTGCGGGTCTGGACCCAACGGGTCCGGATCTGGATCTCAATCTGGATCGTTTATCCAGACCCGGATCCGATTAGTCATAGTTAAATGGATCCGGGTCTCGATATGTAATATCCAAACCTGATAGATCCGAGATCCGATTAAATAAAATAATATTATATAATTTATATATATTTATATAAATATGGAACGTTGGATCATAATCGAACGGTTAAAAAAAAAAGAATAGAATCCTCCACTCTTACAAGCCAATGGGCCATGGTGGTATTTGGATCCGGGTTCGGGTCTGGATATCCGGGATCCATTTGGGTCCGAGTCTGATATTTTAAAATTGGACCCGTCGGGTATTTGGGTCCGGATCCGGGTATGAATATCTGGGTTCCGACCCGAACCCGATCCGTTGACAGTTCTAGCATAGCTTCCAACAACATCATGCTTAATTCTCCATCAATGACAAGAATTTTATTGCAAAAAGAGATTGGACTTGGCCCCAGCCTAAGAATAATAATGAAAACTAAAAATGAGTGGAGTGTAATACACCGAATGGAAGAATTAGTGAAAAAAAAAAAAAATCAAAGACAAACAAGCAACTCATCAGAGGTAAAAGAGAGCACAAGGACAACATGGAAAATAATTGCTCGTAAGATCTAGAATCCACTCATTGAAGATAAAATCTTAAAAAGATTTTATGGCAGAAATTTTATCTACGAGCTTGGATTTTTGAATAAAATATTCAATCTTTTCACAAGCATCGATAGAATATATATATATATATAAAAGCTATCATAAGCTTTCCCACTCTTGATCAAATTTTTTTTCAAAGAAAATTGATTCTAGTTATCCGTAGACCAAATAGTCTCTCTTTAACTACTATTCAAGAAGAATGATATTTGAATATACCATATGAAGATCGGTGAAGAGATAGAAATTTATTGGTAAATTCATTCTTTGTTGCACTTGTTTTTACGGATGCTAATTAGGCATCGTATGCCTTCGTTACTTCAATACCTCTTTAAATTGTGATGAACGTTTTAAGGGCCAAATAGTTAGTCCTAGTATTGATATGGAAGACCTTACCCCTCTACTTAGCCTCTCAAAAGATGGACATATGAGGAAGACATGCCCTGCCTACCTCTTGATAGAGCTAGAAATCTGGGAAATGGGTAGGCCAGAGGTAGTGTCATTGAATGTGCATTGTAGCTCATTAGCTTTTTAATCGAAACGGATGGAATTTCTCTAGAGTTTCGACCACATTAGAAGGAAAGAGAAACTCTTTGGGAGAAAAAAAAAATACCATATAACCTAATTAGGCAATGTAAATCCCACTATTCAACGCACATCCAATGCATGCATAACAAAAAATATTACATCCCATAGTTTGATATCAAATCATGTTCACAGGATGTCATAAAGCTGAGTATTTTTATCTTTGAAAAATATTTTAAAATTTTTCAACGATGAAAATACCTTTTAATCTTATGATATCCTGTGAACAGGCTTATGACACTGTTCACAACTTGACCGCAAGATATCTAAAAAGAAGAAATATTTTCATCATTCAAAAGTACATTTAATACATGTGGTTTGTCTTTTCGTTGAAAATTTTGAACAACGAAGAACAATGAAAATATCTCTTTATGACATCCCGTGATCAAGTTTGCAAACTTTTATCATAATCCTGTTTAAAAAATGTTATAAAACCAAGAATTATTTTTATCATTGAAAAATTTTTAAAATTTTTATTAATAACAAAAATATCTCTCAGTCTTATAATATCCAGAGAATATGATCATAATATCATGTTCACAACTTAATTAGAAAGTGCCGTGACCTGAATAGCAAGATATCATAATTTTTTTATAAAAAATATTTTTTTATTTAAAATTTTCAATGAAAAAATAAAATTATAGTATTAAATACATGTTAAAAAATAAATTCTTATATGATCCAATCCTATTTGACGGTATATTTTTTATACACCGTCTTGATATACAAAGACTTTCTCGGGAAGGAAAAATAAAGCAACAGTCAAAGGCATCAGAGAGAATCCTGTTCAAAAAAATCCAGGATCCATTGACCGGCCATCAGCAGCGAGAATGAGCACGAATCTGCAAGATGACCGACACGCACACGCGAAAAGCAAAAAATGAGTACATTTTCATATTGAAAGGCCTGCTAAATCCTCTTCCTCTTTGAAGTACAACGTATGCAAAAGTTCTAAGATTCTAAAAGATCAACATGAAGAGAAGCCCCCGCTAAGCCCACTTGCATCACAATTCCTTTATCAAGGAAACCAAAGGAGAAGGGCGATCTCCTCCTCCACTCAATCAAATTCCATGCCTTTGTCCAATTCCTTTCTTTCCCGGAGTGTTTCCAATGGATCTCCACCATCGGTGGTCTCATTTTTTTCAACCTGGTTAAAAGTTTCTCTAGAATGATATCAAAGAACCAACATAATAATTGAGTTTTCTTTTGGAACAACAAAGAATAGTCAGAGTTGATCCCCCATCTTTGTTGAAGAAATTGCATCCTACTTTAGTCACTGCAAATATTGCATAATAAACCAATAGAAGATTGATGACAATATCGGTTATATATTCGTTCTAAAGAACCTACGTAGATACGGGTAATGGTCATTCTCAACCAGAGAAAGACAGACCACATATGCACCGCATGCATACACCCGCTCGCACGTACTCATGCATACACAGCGAATAACTGATATACATTTAAAATAAAAGTATAGCCAATAAATAAAAGAAGTATAAAACACACAAAATTTGATATTAAAGAGCCCCAACTAGCAAATCGCATCAGCAAATATATTCTTCCTGCACATTTTGATCCATCAATATACCATGAAATACTGAATCTTTCCTTTCCATATGGCAATAAAATTATCCGCACCCTAGCTTTCTGCTAACAGTGGTGGAATGAATCCGTGATCCTGAAGCGTCTGCTCAAAGATATGGCCCACCCTCAGCAACTTCCCCTGTGCAAACAACAAGGATATAAACAATAATTATAAAATTAGAAAACTAAGCTGATACAGAGCTAATCATCAATGAATTATTCCAGAAAATACACTATCATGGGTCTGAATTCCTGACCGAGCATAATTCAAGCTCCAACTTGACTCTGGAGCAAGATTTGCGGCAATATACAAAACCAACATTCAGAACCTTGCTCATTAATCTCAAGTCTGCTTCACCAGTGTTTTTTTGCCCAAAGTCAAGCAAATGGCAAAGCAAATATTAAAGGCTCGATCATTAAATTCCAGCAAGCTCTCTTTCCCGACTCAGCTCAAAGGTATTTGGCCAACTTCAAAGGTCGAGAATAAGTCAAACTTTGGATAAAAAGCAAGGGTATGTTAGTTTTGATTAATACCTATTTATTTGTAAGTTTTGCTTAGACTAAGGTACCGATGTTAACAGTGTCATCCTAAGGAACACGTTCTCAGGTAGTAGAGCCTCCATCAAGGCATTTTAGTCAAAGGCATGAATGAATATTGGAGAATAGCATGATACAAGTAAAGCATGATGAGTTTTAGTATTACATAACATTTCATCGGCTTTACATTGCGATTCAAGGTGCAGGCTTGATTATGACTCACCTCATGAAAGACCACACCGATCATCTGAAGGCCAACTGGTAGGCCAGCAGGTCCACCTTCAACAAACCCACAAGGTACAACCATTGCAGGGAGCCCAGCTAAGTTTACATTTACCTGCATAAAGAAAAGTAAAATCATAACATTTACTTGCATGTTGTTAACTGCAAGCAAGGGCTTCTAAATAAAGTCTTCCATCTTTCCACATGCCCTGACAAAAAGAACATACTAGCTAGTCCAAGTCTACACGGAAGAAAAGTACTCATCATGATCTATGTAGGACCTCTCTTTTGTAAGAAAGCTATCAAGAGCTTTTCCACTAATTCTTGACCAAAGTACTTCCACAAAGCAATTGACTCTAGAAGTCTATAGACCAACTAGTCCATCTTTAACTACTATTCAAAAGGAGTAATATTTGAATGTACCGTATAAGGATCAATGAAAAGATAGAAATCTGTTGATAAATCTATTATTTATTGCACTTGATTTCATGGATATTAATTACATATGTTTCAAGCATACACTCTTCATTAGCTTATCAAGCTATGCTTAACTCTTTTAAAGGTCCATTAGTTAGTTTTAACATCAATATAGGAGATCTTACCCTTTTCGCTTAGCCTATCCAAGATGGACATTCGAGGAAGATGAGCTCCCTCCTTTACCTACCTCCAAATGGACCTAGAAATTAGGCGAAGCTTCATGGAGGTGATCTGCTTCGAGACCATTCAAGTGATTTTGGTTAGAGGCTATCAAATCTTAAGCTTGCAACTCATCTTTGGGTTGAAGAAGCTACATCGTGAATATGGCCAGGAACCCATATACATAGGCCCCAACACATTTCTAGTCTTCCTCCCAAGCTACTGCATGTGAAGTCCTTGGTGCCTATGTGATATTTAGTAAATAATCATATTTTTCATCCCAGGCTTATATATATATATATATATATATATATAGAGCAAATAATCATTACAACAAGATATATAGTATTATAAAGGTTTATTATGCCATGAAGATAACAGCCATCCCTATTTTTAGAAATATTTCTCATACTGCATTGAAGACCAAGTCAAGGCAGTACCTCTGGACCTTAACCAAAAATGCTATCTAATTACTAGCCTTCCATGATAAGCTATGGAAGATATACTAATGTGACCCTATATTAAATTGTCACATTGGCCAACTATAATAGTGTAGTTAGACATATTTTATTTATTAATTATTTTCTTCTTTTATCCATAGCTATGGAAAAAATTAGGTGACAAAATTGGATTCTAAGAAGGAATACTTAATCATGATTAATGGCTCTGAGCTGTAGGTTAGCTGAAAAGAATGGACATTCAATCTAATATTTCATTTGATATTCATGAATTGTATCGCCACTGAACTTTACCCCTCTCTATTTGTTTTTGTAAATAAAACCATATAGAAAACATTATCATGAGATTGTTTGGATGGCCACCACATAAGCATTCATTTGTGATCTGACACCACCATAAATTTGAGCTTTATTTAGAATGATGGAAGTTTTTCAACAATAAGCATTGACAGTTCTGATTGGATAAATTATGGTTTAGACTTTCTCAATGGCGTGGTGAAAGCTCTGAAAGCTCGTGCTGACTTGCTTTTTACTCCATGCATTTGACCACTTCAAGATTTTAATAAAGCTTTCAGCCAAAGTATTAGGTGCCTTTTTTTTTTTTTTTGATAGAAAAAAAAAAGTTTTTCAAGATTCCAAAACTGTCATATTTAGTTGTTGGGTTATTATTAAAGCCCATGATGGACACTTTGTATTGTCATGTTGTTGGTTTGCGGAAAAATCAATTGGCTTGCTTTATAATATATATATTTATTAAGAGTAAGCAAACTCAAATGATGTCTATTAACTATTTTTTTTTGGAGTAAGATCCAAAATTATTGCAAATATATAAGTCTTCAATCATAACTTAGAGGCCCAAATAAGTTCAGATCCTCATGATATTACCAAGTTCGGGTTCGATTCAAATTCAATAAAACTAGATCCAATCCAGAAAATGGAATATGTCCAGTTTTAGAATCCAGTTCAGATCTATGGGTCCTTGAAAATAGATTAGATTCCATCTAAGTTGGTCAGGTCGGGTCTGGTGACATGTCAACTTAATCTACTTGTATTCTTAGAAAAAAATTAAAAAAAGAAGAGAGGGGAGAGAGGAAAAAAAGCA
The DNA here is from genome assembly GCA_021397845.1 of Areca catechu. NCBI lineage: Eukaryota > Viridiplantae > Streptophyta > Magnoliopsida > Arecales > Arecaceae > Areca > Areca catechu. The sequence continues at coordinate 14,162,921 of CM038041.1, forward strand.
AGGAGAAGAGGAAGGATAAAAAAGTGAAAGATAAAAGAAAGAATTAAAGGAAGTGACAATTAAATATTCTCCCATCTCAATAATGCAAACTTATGTCTCTGCATAGCAGTGGACACACACATATAAATATGTATGTATGTATGTATGCATATCCAAAACTTTAATAAAAATTCATATAAAAATAAAACTCTACCTTCATAAAATTCAATTCCTGTAGCCTAAGTAAAAATAAAATTTTCCATTTCCTAAGTAAAATAAATTTATCAAAATAAAATATTTTTTTTAATTCCTATATGTGCATCTAACAAAGTTCTCGGTCCTTCGTCGTTGAAAAATCTAGTCTACGGCCAAGTCAACATATTGTGTTGACTGCATGGCTTCCAATAATGTCACGTTCAATTCCTCAATGATAAGGATTTTTATTGCAAGTGGAGATTGGCCAAGGACCCAAGCCTAAAAATAATAATCAAAACTAAAAGCAAGCGAAGAGTAATACATTAGATAAGAGAGCTAGTGAAAAAATAAAAAATAGAAAAAATCAAGGACAAACTATCAACTCACATGAGGTAAATGAAAATAGTAAGAAAACGTGGAAAATAATTTGTTTTAAGGTCTAGAATCAACCCATCGAGGATAAGAATTTAGGAAGACTTTATGACAAAAACTTTATCTACAAGCCAGGACTTCTGTGTAAAATCTTCAAACTTTCTGCATGTACCGACAAAATATACAAAAGAAAAGCTATCACATGCCTTGCCACTCTTGTCCAAATTTTTTTTCAAAGAAGAATTGACTCTCAAACAACATGGGCTCCATGATCGTGGATTCTAGATATCCCTGGACCAAATAGTCTACCTTTAACAACCATTCAAGAGGAATAATATTTGAATATACTATGTAAAGATCAGTGAAAAAATAGAAATCTATCCGTAAATCCATTCTTTGTTGCACTTAATTTTACAGATGTTAATTAGGCATTGAATGCCTTCATTATTTCATTACCTCTTTTAAGTTGTGATTCATACCGGTATGATTCATATGCAAAGCCAACTTGCATCATATCAGTTTCCATGCCTTTGTCCAATTCCTTCCCTTTCCCAAGCGTTTCCAATGGATCCCCAACATCAGTTGTCTCATCAATCACAACCTGGTTACAATTGTTTCCAGGATGATATCAAAGAACCAATGGAATAGTTGAGTTTTCTATCGATGAAACAGAGAATAATTAGTGTTGATCACCCATCTTTGTCGAAGAAATTGCATTCTTCTTTGATCACTGCAAATATTACACAATAAACCAATAGAAGATTGATGACAATATCGGTTATATGATTCGTTCTAAAGAACCTACATGGATACGGGTAATGCTCATTCCGAGCCGGAGAAAGAAAGACCAAATGTGCACCGCATGCAAGCACCCGCTCACGTGCACGCATGCATGCAGAGGGAGTAACCAATATACATTTAAAATAAAAGTAGAACAAATAAATAAAAAATAAAAAAAAGTACAAAATACACAAAATTTAATATGTCAAAGAAACTCAAAAGTCATTTAATATAGAAGATTATTTGTGCATGCATGGTGTACATATCAAATTATATGATTTCCATTTTTCTTAATTCCTTCTCATCTTGTCAAGGGATTATCCGATTTTCACACATATAACTACCGATCGAATACCGAAGCTGTGACTGTTGTGACCTGGAACATTTAGAGTATCCGGATGTAAATGATATGTCTAAGCTAAAACAAGATGTAGCATATGGTGATGGATGCTTTGGATGCATAAGAAGAAAAATATGATAAGCTAAAACAAGATGCGGTAGACGAATGATTGGATGCTTCCATAATATACATGTGTCTCGTTTGAAAAGATCTTCATGAAAAATTATATATTATGGTATGCATTGTCAAATGTGAAATAGAACTCGGGGAATACATGCTAGGTATTCTCATATTCGTAAAATGAAAATATATGAAGGAGGTAGATTTAGGGACTTTCCATGAGATGAGAATTGATAATATTTTTTTTATTTTCGAAAATATTCTTTTAAAATTAATGACTAAGTATTTGTAAAATATTGATAGATGATCGGGATGAAATATATTAATATAATATATTTATACTACCATAATATTTTTATTAATAATAATATAATATTTTTTTAATACTAATATAATATTTTTATTAATACTAATATAATATTTTTTTATTAATATATTAATATTTATAGCAACATAATATTATATTTATATCTATTATCATAAATATATTATGTTAAAATATTAGCATTATATTAATTTAATATCAATATGCATATTATTATTATATTTATATAATAAATTATTATGACCCAAAGTTATATTATAATATATTTATATTACTATAAATATAATAATATTATTTATATAAAGTTTAGGAGCAAAAATGTGTGATTTATATCTATTAACGATATAATAAGTATTTTATATAATCTTTCAAGAAAATTAAATATTTACCAAATATAAGTCACCTTATAATAAATTATTTTTTTATGGCCAATCAAATATATCAAAATTTTATTCCTTTAAGAAACTTTCTGAAAAGAAAAATTTATTTTATAAACCAAACGAATCCTCGGTGCTTTGCCGAATCAATACATGATTTATTTTAAAGCTGGATAATGAATTTTATTCAAGTTTCTTCTTATTTATTCAGAAAATGAAATGATTTTTAAAAATTATAGGATTAGATAGCTTTTTGGACATTCTCCGAAATTATGATTTTTTTTTAAAAAAAAAAATGTTGCATTTGTAAATTCCAAATTATGATTCTATTGCAGTAACAATCTAAAAAGTCTGACTTTTAATTACGCGGTGGAGAATTAAAAAATTCTAAACTAAAAAATAATATCTTTTAAACTTTTTTATAAAACCAAATCATGTCTTAAACTTAAATTGGCTCAAAGTCTTTGAACCTCTCACTTATTCATTGATCATAGCAGGTTGTATGCCATCAAGCTCGACTCGAGATATTATTGAGTTATTTGAAGTTGGCTTAAGTTTAGCTTGACTCGGTATTGTATCGAGCTACTTATACTTGGCTCGAGCTTTACCAGAGTTCCAGCTTGATTTCAACTATTAAGGTGGACCGTTGCAGCCAAATTTTTAAAATTATTTTATTATTTTATTATTTATTATTTTTAAGATTACGAGGACTTCCTTGCAAGTAGCTGAGCTGCTGCCTACTTGTGAACGGCCCACGTTGTGCGCCACGATTGATTGACGGGACAAAAATGCAATACAACCCCAGAAGCCAGCCACGAATGAAGCAGCAACTATTGCAAACAAAATGATTCTCTTACAGTCTTGTCTTAAAATTAAGGATGAATATTAGTGTCCAAAGTTCTTGATTTAGAAAGCCAGCAAATAACACTCTCAAAAGTTTTTTTTAGAATAATTAATATGAAAGTTTTTAAAAATTTTATCGCATATGTCATATTTTTTTCATGCCATGCGACGCCACTGCTACAATTGTGATTTCAAATGACTTTAGCAAAGTTCTAGTTGAAAAAAATTAAATTTAATTTTTTTAAAAAAATTAAATTTAAAACCGGTGGTTGGGTTGGGTGACTTCTTGTTTCCCGTTTATCTTGATGATGTCGAACTGACATACTCATCATTGGATGGGATAAATTCAGGAATTATTCCTGAGGCCTATGACGGTTTGATGACTCCTTTTTTATCCATTATGATCGGATGGTACCTTGGTGATATCGGGTTGAAAGGCCTGCGATAATTGAGTGAATTCTTTTTTTCCGTCCCGACCGGTTGGCATCTTAATGGTGTCGGATTGACGTACACATTCTTGAATAGAAAAATGCTGCAAAAATATAACACCTTAAATCGAATATTTTTCGATGGAATGGGAGCCTGCGGATAGCTATGCCAGATTTATCCTCCTATATTTTTTTTTACCAAAAAGCTTTTAAAAAAATAAAATTTTTGTGCTGTGAAATATGATTGCCATGAATCCAAGGAGTTTAGAAGGCCCTTTAGAAAGTGGAAACTGGATTTCCATCTTTGGATGCCTCTCATACATTAGATAAAATTAATATATAGCAGTTTCAAAATCGGTCTTATGTCCTAAGCAGATATATTCCTTCTCTGGATTTTACTTTAACCAAACAAACCAAAGTATATATTATAATCATCTATTTCATATATAACTAAAGTTTTACTGGTTCAAATGATGTAATATATTAAATTTCATAGTCTTTTTATCTGTTCAATTTTTTTATAACTTTAATATTTAAATTTAAAATTTTAAATAATTTTTTTAATTTTTAAAATAAAAATAAATAATAGGATTTTAAGTTTTAAATTTAAAATAAGTAAATAATTTTGTTTGCTCAAAATTTATCAATTTTTTTCGTTCCATACTTTTTTTAATTTTTTCTTTTTTTTTCTCATTAACCAAACAAAACAGTAATGAAATAAAAAAAAAATCGATGATCGTCTCTGTTTGTTCCACGTTGCCCCGATAGATGTCAATATTTCGGTGCTCATTGAATGGTTTTCATGACCCGATAATGCTGACGAGATATCATTTATTTTTATTTTATATTTAACATAGCAAAAAAATAGTTTATCTATCTATATATTATATTATATATAACTAAAGTTGTATCACCTAGATTCAATGGCTTCCGCATGTCATTTTTTTCTGGACCTTTTTTCTACTCAAAATTATCTATTATCTATTATATATTTGAGGAAAGAAAAAAAAAAAGGACAGGTTTCAAGAAAATAAAATTATATTTTTATTTTAGATTTTAAATTTAAAGGCCAATCAAAAAAAAAAGAAATAAAAGAATATATAAAAAAAATTGGCAGATTTTGAAAAATAAAATCATTTGAAATTTTAAATTTAAAAGCCAAAGCTATTATAAAATTAAGTAGGAAAAAGATCTAAAAAAAATAACATGCCGCAACCATTGAATCCATAGATACAAATAAATAATAGATAGATTTTTAATAGCAAAAAATAATATTATATAACTTATGCATTGTACGGTACATATCTAATGTCATATAACCCATGCATCACATGGGTACAAAGCGAGTTCGTAGAAAATGTCATCTTTCGAATGATAGCAAACTTAATTTATATCAGTCTCAATCATAAGATTTATCAATATAAATGTTAATTATGATGTATTTAAATTTTTCAATTTTAAATAGCAATCATTGATAGTATATTTGATTCCTGTAATCACATGGGTACATATTATTTTTAGTACATTTCAAATTTGAATTTAAATTTCAAATACTAGTCATTGATAATGGATATGATCCACACAATTACAAGATATGCTAACATGATTACCATTTTTACTATAATCTAAATTTAAATTTTGAATTTTATAATCTAAATCCAAATTAACTAGGTCCCCATCAAAAAAAAAAAAAAAATTAACTAGGTCAAATTTTTTTTATGCTTATATAATTATAAGTTTATAAATACAATACAATAAAATAGTGGTAGGGTGCAATCATTTTTTGTTTTCTTCAAAAAAAAAATATTTTTCTTTCTATTAATATGAAAAAGTAAAAAATATTTATATTAAAAGAAATGATTACAAAATTTAAAATTTAAATTTTAAAACTAAAATTTAAATTATAGTATAGATGATAATCATTTTTGGCATATCGATGATGATCGACATATGAAATTCAAATTCAAATTTGGAATGGGATGAAAATAGTATAATTACATGAATCAAACTTGTTATCATTAATTATTATTTGAAATTTTAAATTTTAAATTTCAAATACACATGGATGTCGGTGTAATTGAGGTCGGTGAGAACTATCATCAAACGCACTTTCTATGCTATCATGGAATAGATACATTTAATAGCACGTGCATCTTTTTATGAACAATCTCATTCAAAATTGTGTGGGTGACGGTAAACACCGAGCTTGTAGATGGTGCGCACTTTCTATGCTATCATGGAATCCGAAGGCGAGGCACAGGAGAAGGTGAGCAAGAAACTCGCAGAACACCTGAGCACTCTAGAGAATGGCATTCAGAAGGACTTAGGAATCGAAGGCCCATTCATCCATGGAGAGAAGCCTGGCCTCCTCGATGTGATCATGGGCTCAGGTCCTGGTGGATTTAGGGTTTTCGCTGATCTTGTTGGAATCGACCTACTGGATAAGAAGAAGGTGCCATTCCTGCACTCTTGTCTAGCTTCCTACATGGACCTTGAGGGACATTATTGTTCCCCATGAAAGGATGATCACCCGCCTCCGTGCCATGAGGGAGGAGGCTCTGGCATCCGCTCCAAAGTAACCTATTCTGTGGTCAACCATGAAAACGTCTACTACTTTCTCTGAGTTGGCAGCGTCCTCGACTTTATTATTGCAATGTTTAGTTTCGGTGCTAGTGGACTTTTTTTGTTTTCATTTTTCTACGATGATAAGAGCTGTAGTTGTTTGCTCTTGTTTTTTTTTTGAAACAAGAATTTATTATCAAGACGGTAACCTAGTTGGTTGGAAACTTACCTCACAATCAATAGATCATGGATTCGAGATATGACTCTACGAAATATTGGATTAAATTCAGAAATTATCTCCTGAAATATGTGACAGTTGGACGAACGAGAGATCGTGATCATTCTTCTTTCCCGATGACGTCGACGGCATGGGCATGTCTTAGTTGCAAAGCTCCATTAATTAAAGCCTGGCTCCAGGGTTATATATCGCTATGGTGGAATTTAATGCTCCATCTATATGCATCGAAGCCGAGTCAAACATCATAATTTTAAAGGTAAATCTCGTATGCTAGTTGACATTCTTGCATTGGCTGGTAGATCCACCACATCATAAACTATCTCATCAAGGAAATCGATCGAGCGGCCGACTTTTTGTAGCTCATTTAGCATTGGATCGGGAATTGTGAATTTTTAACATCCAACTCTTTACATCCCCATCTGAATGCTATTTTACGGGTAATTGCTGGGTGGCTTTTCTCCATCATTCTTAATGTTCCATGATTACGAGGCCTTTTATAATCCTCCAACATATATGGTGCCACATTGTTCTTTCCCCTTTTTTTTTTTTTTTCGAAGTAGTTCTGGCTGTGGTTTTCATTCTATTATTCTACGAGGAGGGACTTGTGCATGTCTTCCCAGCTGGGTTTTGTCTCGCGACAGCAATGCAGCATATTCTGCTACTTGGCCACTTGTTCTTTTTCTTGAAGATGTGCACAACAGGTAAACACATTGCTAGCTGGTTGCTGTTATTTACCACCTCAATGGGTTGGGTTATCAGTTGCTGTCTATAATACATAGAGTAATTCTCTTTGTGCACCGCTGGTTCGCACCATTTTTTTTTTTATTGATCCAAATATATTCGTGATAGCATGATAAGGTGGGAGCTGGGCATAACTAGCATTAATTATCATTCAGCTTTTATTTAAAATTTTCGTCCAGATCAAAATATCCTCGAAACCTACAACATCATAGTTCAAATCTAGCATTAATTATCATTCAGTTTTTATTTGAAATTTTCGTCCAGACCAAAATATTCTCAAAACCTACAACATCATAGTTCAAAAATGATCTGAAACAGTATCACGACATCATAGTTCAAAACCTACGATACATAGTTCAAAAATAATCTAAAACAGTATTACGATATCCTAGTTCAAAACCTACGATATCCTAGTTCAAAAATAATAACAATATGAAACGGTATTACGACACCCTAGTTCAAAACCTACGACATCCTAGTTCAAAACCTACGATACCCTAATTCAAAAATAACCTGAAACAATATTATGATATCCTAGTTCAAAACTTACGACACTCTAGTTCAAAAATGACCTGTAACCCTAGTTTAAAATCTACGATATCCTAGTTCAAAACCTACGACACCCTAGTTCAAAATCTACGACACCCTAGTTCAAAAATGACAAACATGCAGAAAATATGAAACAGTATTACGATACCCTATTCAAAAGCTATGATACCCTAGTTCAAAAGCTACAACATCCTAATTCAAGCAACATGACAGAAAAAAATGGCTGGAAGGAAGGGTATTTTGGTCTGGACGAAAATTTCAAATAAAAGCTGAACGGTAATTAATGTTAGTCATGCTCAGCTCCTGTTCCGTCATGCCACAGTGGATACATTTGGATCAATAAAAAAATACGATGCGGGCCATGTTGGATTTACTGTGCCGCACGCGGTGCACAAAGGCTTTTCCATAATACATGATATCCATGGTCCGGTATTTACTTTATCGTTTATTTACTGCTGTTGTCAATGCAAGTGCTTCCTTTCTTCTTGTGCTTCTAGATCCCCTTTTTCAATTACTCTATCAGCTTCAAATGGGATGTCTTTTTGTTTGACGAAGTTCTCACTTCTGGACGTCTGGATTGCATTTTCTGGTCATACCACTTCATTTCTACGGGCTCAACTGATGATTTCCATTGTCGACCTTTGGACTGCAGTTTCTAGTACTCATGTAGCTAGATACCGTGTTGTGATACCATCTGTATTGATATCAATTAACTAAAAAAATTCACATGAAATACATATTTCAATGTCCAATAACACGATATCATTGTTGATGCTATAAGAAAATAAATAAGAGAAAATAGAAAATATAATTTAATAGAGTAGGATTTTACTATAAAAAAATAATTACTTACAAGATAAGAACTCACACTCTAAATCCCATATAATTTCTTTTAACAAAAAGTTTCAAATCCCTCACAAAGCTCTCAATTTTCAAGAAGACCATATAGCCCTTATAGGTTTTCTGTGTCGTTGCCACCATTCTAAGAAGCCCTTTGAATCCTCACTACTCTCAAAAGACCTCTATGGCTAGCTACATAGTCTTTACTCTCGGTCTCTATTTTATAATAGTGAAATCATTGTTCGATCAAGAGTCCAACGGCGTAAACCGCATCGAAATCTAACTCATAAATCGTCTAAAACAAATCTTGGACCATCGTAGACCATTGTAAACTGTTCCTGCTGTGAACCAGCATATGAATCGGGCCCATGCTCGCCAATCAGAAACCGCTGCGTCACCTCTCGCTCACGTAGTCCATGCCCAATCACATAGATTGCACAAATCATGGCCATGGACCTTGTGAAATGTGCAGCGCAAGAATTGAGCGCATGCATCGTGCTATAGGCTGGGTTGTGCTTGTCGCACATGTGCTAGGCCGCGCCTGTACACTTGACCACGCCAGCGTATCCAAGTGGGCTTGGGTTGGGCCCCCTTTCATATTCCAGGCTGGGTTTTGGATCATGTTTTGGGCTTCTTACAAGCTAAATCAAGGCATTTTTTCTCAATAATCTTCACCTTGAGTCGATGTTCGGCCTTTATGACTTTGAGAGCTCTTGAAGGATCTCACCACCATGTCTTACAACAAACGCTTACTGTTCATGGATAGACAAATATGGGAGTCAAGCCAGATTGCTCGATCCCATCTATGTCATATGCTGTATTCATCTTAACCTGAAACTTGCTCGAAAAAGCCTCATATGATAATAAGAACTTTACCATGCAATATCACCTGTCATCCTTCCAAGTTTCTCATCTTGTGCCCAATCAACCTACTCCCAGAGCTTTATCTTGTACTGGGCTCCTATCTACATCAAAGACTCCATCTCGCATGGTACTTTATATCAAGAGATAATGTCTCTCACACTTTTTTCTCTGCAAGATAATCCTATTACCGTAGATAACCTTCAGGATTCCATCACCGGCTCTTTACGTATAGCTATTTGAATCTAGTTTACATGGTGATATTAGATATTTACTAAAGATGAGTATGTATCGGATCTCATTCAATTTTCTCGATATTCCATTATGAGACTTTAAGCTAACTGTCCCTTTATCCTTGATTGCATAACTCGATCTATCTGGTATGTTGCTCATATGGCTTATCCAAGAGGGGGGGTGAATTGGGTATGAAAACTTTTTTATAAATATGTGCCCATTTGAAATCTTAGTATGGTAAGTGAAGTGAGTTAGGTGTTAAATGCGAAAGCAAGTAAATAAGCACAAACACAAGCAAGCACAAATACCATAAATTTTATAGTGGTTCGAAGCAATCCAGCTCCTACATCCACTACCCAAGATACCACTTAGGATTTCAACTATATTCTCACAAGAATATAATCGATTTGTTTTATACTGGGCTCACAAACCATAATCCAAACTTGGTTTTACACCGGGATCACCAAGAATCCAATACAACATTAATTTTCCCGGGCTCACTAATAACCCAAACTTGGTTTTCAGAGCTCACCAAAAACCTTAAACAATATCTAAGCTACAGTCGCTGCTGTACTTGGAACAATTCAAAATAAAGTTACAAATAAAACAACTCTAAAGACAAACCAAAATTTATCGGATGGTTGCAGATGAAGCTCTTTGAGAAGCCTTCTTGATTGCACCTTTAATATTATTTAAGGCTTTCAAACTTCTTCAGTAAATGACTCAAGAAATTGATTGGAGTTTGATAAAGTATGGAGCTCTAACTTGCATGCTCCTTTGAATATTCAATGTCCTTATAAAAGTTCTCTAAAACTTGTTCAAATCCATCATTTATATCCTCTTTAACTGTTTCCAACTGAAAATAGTCGTTGTAGTGCCTTGGAAAACGAGAACTAGTCATTGGAGCACTTTTTGGATTCAAAAAATTAATTCTGGAACTAGCCATTACATTTTGAAAAATTGGGATTCAACTCGACTCGGATGGGTCGAGTCGGCTCTCCTCAGTCGAGTCAGCTCAGATTCTCAGACATGTAGAAACTGCATTCTGATCGAGTCGACTCGCCTGACTAGTTTTTCCAGAACTAAAATTCACTCACTCTGGAATAGTCAGCTCGGTTACTTATCAGGTCAGCTCGGATGACTGAGTATCAGAAAAGCTTGTACCGTGCCAGAACAATGAATCAGCTCTAATCTTTGAGTTGGCTCAAGTAAACTTTGTCCAAGAGTCTTCCGAACTTCATCAATCTTCTTCAAAAGACTTTCAAACTTCTAAATCTAATCTAAGTAATTTAAACTTAAAAAAATATATAGAATTGGCCTTTTTTTTATGAATATATAAACAAATTATCTTTGGGCTCTTCATTGCATGGAGCTTTTTCAAAAAAAAACTTGATATATTACAATAATTTCATAATTGTAGGAAGAATGATTGAGCATTTAAATCATCCTACAAAACCTTCTTAAACACTTCAAAATAGTCAGTATCAAATATATGCTCCAATGTTTTGTTATCAGCAAAATCATTCGAGGGATCAACATGGTAGGTGGACAACACCCTCTCTACTATCTAGAGAGTTGAACAGCTCTTTTCTGCTACACATATAATGGAGATATGCAGAATCTAAAATCCACTACCAAGAAGAAAGAGATATCTTGTCGGATATTATGAATGCATTACCGTATCAGTCACTGTCACTACAATCGGCCATTGTTATAGTAATCTTCGTTCGATTCTTAAGCTATGGGTAATCTTTGATACGATGTTTCAGCTCGTCGCACTGGTAGCACTTAATCATATTCACAACACTTGACTTGGACTTGGACCGTCCACCATGTAATTCTTTGCCACTCTATTCTCTACCGCTTGTACCTCCAGTCACCACCAAGGCTGAGTTATCACCTAAATTCGAAGCGTTGTTCTTTTGCCTAAGAACCTCATTCTGAAAAAGTGCACAAGTGATCTCCTCCATCTTGATGGTGTTCTTTTCTATTAAAAGAGTAATCCTCAAGGACTCAAAAGAATATGAAAGTAACGATAGTAAGACCAACATGCTGATCTTCTTTACAACCTTATCATATATACTAAGAAAATTGATGAAGATTTTTTTAAAGTTGCTCAGATACTCCTGCATGCTCTATCCCATGCTCATCCGTAGTTGATAAAACTGCTTTCAAAGAAATAGCATGTTAATGAAAAAATTTGCTATGTATAATTTCTCGAGTTTCATTCATATCGTCATCGGAGAAGCCTTGCTCAATACATAGATCACCATATCATCCGTAAGATATAAATGGATCATGCTCCCGCCTGTATCTTAAGTTGCCTTCAACTTTTCTTTTCTATAGTGGTCAGTTGCTCCTCATATATGAGAGCATTGATCAACTCCTGCTGGATGAGTATGTCTTTCACATTTTCTTACCAGAGAGAGAAATTGCTCTTCCTATCGAATCGATTGATGTCGACTTTGATTGTGCCTACTTCTCTATCTTCTTCAATCTTGATCAACATGAATAATCTGAAATTCTGATATCAATTTTGGTGCATGCACGACTCGGCCCGCAGCCAGTTCATGCATTGCATGTTTGGCACGGTTCACTAAGTTTCTTAGCATGTTTCTCATAGTTTACATGATCGGGCAAGCAAGACGCGACACGGCGACTTCCGATTAGTGGGTGCATAGCTGGTTCATGCACTGGTTCATGGCAGGGGCGACCTGTGGTGGTCTATGATGGTCTAAGGTTTGCTTTAGGCAATTTAGAAGTCACGCGGTTTGCACCGTTGCACTTCTAATCGAACAATGATTTTACTATTATAAAATAGAGACTGAGAGTGGAGAGTGTGTAGTTGACCAAAAAAGTATTCTGAGTAGTAAGGATCTAGATAGCTTCTAAGAAAGATGGCAGCGACAGAGAAAATCTATAGGGACTAAAATTTTTTTTAAGAGTTAAAAGTTTCGTAAAAAATTTGGGACTTTTTATTAAAAAAAATTATATAGAATTGAGAATGCGAGTTCTTTTCTTATAGATAATTATTTTTTTCACAATAAAGCCTTATATATCTTATTAAATTATATTTTTTATTTTCTTTTGTTCCTTCTCTTAAGATATCGATAATGGTTTTTGAGCCTTGTTCCAAACTTTTCCCAGACTAAATCGAGTCATTTTTCCTTGACATGCTGGAACTTTTATCAATCATGTTCTACCTATCTTACATATTCCCTATCTCAATTATGCTGCAATGGGGTTTTCTACCGTGGGCTTCCTATTATATCTTTCTTTTTTTCCCAGTGACGCTACTTCATGGTTGGTTACCATAATCTCAGATGCTGGCTTACTGCTGCTCCACCCAGGCTACATCTTATGGTTGCTGTTCTGGTTGTTGTTGCCTGGCCGTTGCTCTTTTGGTTCTTTGGGTATTTACTGTACGACAGAAGGGGCTCTAATGGGCACCAGTACCTCAGTACTTCAGCATACACTGTCCTGTAAACATTTCTTATGTTTCTCTGAACATAGTAGCTTTTCCTTACCAAAAAATAAAATAGGCCCGGCTCACCACCAAGGAAAGCTCTCACAACTACAAGATCTTCACGAAGATCAACGCATGTCTTAATATTTTTCGCAAACAATATATACATATAGGCTTCAATTTGGTATCATCCAAAATGTCAAATATTTTTCCTATAATTTCATTACTAAGTTTTAAATTTTTATGTAAAAAAATTGGATGGTATAAATTTAACACTACTCCAGCTAAGAATTTAATCATTTTGATGAAGGCATGAAAGGATAATATGAAGGTAGATACCCGGCACCAGCTCTAAGTGCCATGCAAACAAGTTATAATACAGCATGATCAGCAAATACGAAATACTAACATACATGATAATACTGGCATATAATTAGACATGCCCATATTCACCTCAAGCATCCCATGCCATCAATATTAGTAGATACACAAACGTACCATATAACAGGGATTTCAAAGGAGCATACACAATAACTTTAAACAGCACTGGTTGGCCGACAGCACATTCTGAAGAAAAGCAGTAAGACATATCATCACGCTAAGAGAATATACCACTCCACCCAACTAGCAGAACAAATGATCATGAGACATAGACTCCACGATATCCCTACAAGGTTGTGGACAATTAGTCGAAGACAGTGACTCGAGCACGATAACTTGGCAGTGGGGTCATCGAATAGACTAATGAGAAGAAATATATTACAAGACAAGCTCATGGGCCAAAGCCTTCAATGATTACAAAGCCTGTCCCGAGTTGCCAACATTTTGATTAATGGTTGATTCCATTCAGATAATTTTGGTCCAAATGATCCAAAAGAAAGGAATGTACTTGAATGTAACCAAAAACAGATGATAAGGTCGACGTAAAAAATATCAACACTTAATATCAACACTTGATGAAAGTATTCGCGGTTATATCTTTTCAATGATGGCATACAAGAACTATCACAAGATCAGATCGGAATCATTCCTTCTTATAACAATACACCACGAGGATAACTGATACAAAGAGGTTAGTAGGACCGGAATAATAATTATAAATACGACCACTGTGGTGATATCGTAGTTTCACAGCCTGGACGACCAAGTTGACGACATTCTAGAGTGGTGGAACCACTGCACCCCCTAACCCCGCTCCCCCCCCCCCCCCCCCAACTAACAAATGCCTTTGTTTGAAGAGAATAACATCAGAGCCTAATTAAGTATATGAAATTAGGAGAAAAGAAAAAGAGTACTGCAAGCATTGCCAAGAGAAAATTCAAAATGTAAGCTTCAGACATAACAAATAATCGACAAAGCGAAGGGAATAGATGTCCCAAAACTTCTAGAAAACAAATCCATCACAGCTATATAGGAAACAACCTCTAAATGCAATAGCAAACTCGCCACGCTTCCACCCAATCACTTTGCATCATTAATTATCGCCCATAAAATCAAAATTTTCTTTTGAGTAAGCAAAACTCAAAAGCATTTTGCTTCCTGCTTTTACTGCTTCAGCTCTTTGAGGCTTGCTTCTCTTTGACCTTCTGGATCTTCAAGACTTTCTTAACAATCTTCTGCTCTTCAACCAGAAAAGCTCGGATGATCCTTAAAAAAGGCCAGGAGATGAGAAACGACGACAAAAGACATGAATCACCAGCAGAATGACTCAAAGATCGGTTACTGACCTTTCTCGCACTGCACCTCCAGATAAAACACCACCGTAAGCACGGTTCACAGTCCTCCGATTTCTAGACAATCTGGACCTCTTGTACTCAGCAGGCCTCAAGTGAGGAATCTGAAAGAAATGTCCAAATATTACAATATATCATGTTCTCAAGGCTATGGTAACACAACTTGAAAATGACAATTCATTTAGTGGGGATTAGGTAATGGAGTAATCCTGCATGACAGTCTCACAAATCGCATCCAACATCATCTCAAGATATATATTGGACTGAAATTTGGAACAAAGATGCCCCTCAATCCAGTAAAAGAAATTGGTATATCAATATACTATTAATATATTATAGCAATATCATATATCATATTATATTGATATTGCATCAATAATATTTATGATATATAAAATCTTATGAATCATAATCATTCGATTATATTTTACATTTAACAAAAATATATTATTTCACTTTATACTTATATTATAAAATTATTTAACATATTATTTCTATTTCCCTTATTTTCCTAATCAAAATAAATATTATTATTAAAATAATATCATCATAAATATAAATGAGAACAATAAGTCTAAAATAACGATGAGTATATTTTTAAAGATTAATAATTTATAAGAATAATAAAATATTTTTTATGGAATATTTTAATAATTGATATATTACTAAATATGATAATAATATATTTTATATAATTAATACATACATTTTTATGAAACATACCAGGGTAGTTTTGGTATTATGTGGCTAACGATTTTGAATTTCTATGGAATACCAAATAGGTTATTCATGGATTTTTAAAGATTTTTAATTATTGGAACATGGCATACCAAATATAATGATCTTAGACCATTACGGATCAAATTATCTGGGGATAATGATCATCAATGTTCTAAGATGACCTTAGCAATCCCATTTGGATCACTAAACACCACCCTAAGTAAAACAAAAAGAAACAACTGTTTAAGCAATTCAGACATTTTGATTCAACTACAAATTCTAACATAAATATCCTTCTAGAGTCACAACTCAAACTAACAGAAACCACCAAAACAATGGGGTCACAAGAACAACTACTCTAAATCTATAACAGTAAGCCCAAACCATGACAAATTAAATGCCAGTATATCAAAATGGACAGCAAACTCAACAACAATTGCCTCGCAGATGTCTTGAAACAGTGCCAATACCAACAATGACTAACATATCACCATGTATTCAAGAGTCCACAAAAGATGCTACAAATATGATGACTACTCATCAACATTACATGAGCTTCCACTGAATGAACCAACATCTGAGATTTGCATTAGCAAATACACATTTTTTTAGAATATCAGACCAGTTCCAAATAGCAAATTCCAAAATCAAAATTTCTAGCATGACAACATAAAAGGAAAATATCATTAGCAGAGTATATCACTCTTGAAAGATAATTCTTACCATATTTTTTTGTTTAAATGTTATTTTTTTTAAAAAAAAGCTACTCAACTCTCTTATTGATGGAAGGACAGATATTTTATATCCTATGGCATAATTAGATTATTCTTTATCCATAAGCAAAAAAGGTTCACATATTTTGTTAGATTATAGACTCTTAATAATTATATCCTTGATAGAAGTTGTTCTTTTGGATAGACTCGCTCAAAGAAAATCAAAAGCACTCACACTACTTGACTTGTATGATTCTCTTAATTTACTCAAAATCCCATATACACCTCATCAGTAATGTCTACATCAAAGCCTCTGATTCTAGGGAGAAGTTAAATGATACGTCCGATACTTGATGATTAAGCCATTTGTTCAGAAAACTATGAATTGACCATAACAGCATAACATATCACATAAATCTAACCACAAGGTGTGGCTTTAGTCATACAAAAGAGTCCAATTAAAAAAAACAAAGATTAAAGAGAAGATTGAGCAACAAATAAAATTTCATGCCTTACATTGTTCACACTAACATGACCTAAACGAAATGCAATTGCATTGTAGTAAGCATAAGTCATACAATTTTAAACAGTCAACTGGACGGGACACATTAAAATATTCTAAAACATGAATTGTCTTTGAAATTTAACAGGCTTAACTAACCTAATGGAGAGTGCATTTGGATACCAAAGTATGTGCTTCACGTTGGCATGATCCGAATGTCATAAAAACTTTGTTATGCTCCCATTCTGCTTCACGTTGCTTGATATACAGAAGATTGTACATCACTTATATTTTAAATGAAATATTCAACTCGTCGCTTTCATCTTGAGTTAACCAAGTTAATCCACTAAATCCATAACTGCCATGCTAATCTACATTTATCCATGATTGATGTTTGCCAACATAAAGATCATATTGTTATCACATACATCATAAACATGATGTAAGTATTCTATCATACTCTTCTAGAAAAAATTAACCAAGTCTACAGTCTAGTTTTAACGTATTATCATAGCAACCACCGGAATGTAAATCTCACAAGAAACTCAAGCATGCATCTAAGCCCTAACATCAATACAATTACCTATGCAAAGAACTAATAATCCACAAAACCAATCGCTCAAATTAAAAACCTAATTAGGGGAAAGAAACAGCGTGAACTCAAGCAATACACAGGTGTAAGTTATAGAGAAGATAACGGCGAATAGGATCACATACCCCTTGGATTCTCTTGCCAGTCACCGGACATTTCGGCCCGCTCGCTCTCTTTTTGGTGTATTGGTACACAAGCCTCCCACCTACGTTGTCGAATCAAATTCAATCAATAAAATCCACTAAATTCCACAAAATCCATAATAAAACACGGATCCAAAATCCCATAAACCCTAGCTTCCGGATCAAACAAGATTAAGAAAAAAAAAAATACAACCAACCTCGATTCAGAATGGAAAAAAACAAAAACATATTGGATCAAGCGAAAGAAAGGAATCCCAGGAAGAGATCTGAGACTTTAAAAACCATCAAAGTGGGCGGCAAGATGAGATCTCTACCTGGGGTTTTGACAACCCTAGTCTGGTTCGACTTAGTGGCATAGCTGTGGCGCTTCCGATACGTTAATCGCTGCACCATCTCCGCCTCCGCTCTCTCACTCTGTTTCTGTCCTCTACGTCGAAGAAGGAAGGAACGAAGCGCGGCGACGGAGAGGGCTATAAATGAGCGGTGCCTGTTAAAAAACAAACCTAGATCCGACGAACCAACTTCATCTGATCTAACGGATACAAACGAACTCTATAGCTTTGTCGCTTTGGACTGGTTTGGTGTCAATTTATGAAGAACGGATTAGGGTTGCATCTTAGGCTTAACCGACTCACATTTATGTTTTTCTGATTTTTGCTGAACCAGTAAACTTGCACGAGCTAAAAGAAGAAAAATAATCTACTATTGAGAGAGATTCTAGCCCGAGGTCGAAGGTATTGGTTGGCAAGGATCGTCGTGACCTGAAAAATAAAGTGTACAGTTAAAATTGATTGATAAAGATACTGTGACATTCAAGTCAGATATCTGGAATAGAAAAAAAAGTTGGAAAAGTTACTTGCCGAGATACTCAAAATCTTATTATTTGTAAAGAAGGGCTGAGCAAAATAGGCAACTTCGAAAATATCGAATCATGATTGTATCATTACAAGATTGTAATTCCGATTTGCTGCTATAAAAGGTGGGGGTCGAGCGATATTACTGGAGTGGAGTAGCTGTTCCTGTGATTTGGACGGCTGCCTATTTGAAATCTCGAAAATATGAGGACTGTGTCAAAGAACCATACTTGATAATAACTAAGTATTGCAAGCTTTGACAAATGATTTGGTACAATTGATAGATTGGCAGATGGGTCGATAGGCTAAATCTTGGCATCTTGGTACTAGGCTGTGATGATACTTTGGCAGTAAGCTTTGGTCATTATGCTTCCTCGGACGTGCTGACGTGTCGTTCCCGCATTGGTCTCAGGGCCTGTTCCGCGAAGTGGCGGCGATTGTGGTATTAATGGTACCTGATTTTCACCTTTCCATGTCAGCTCCGTATTTACTCCTTTCTTTCCGAGCGCGGCAAGCCAACGGGACTTGGAAGTGCGGGACAAATGATGTGGCAAATCACTGACATGGAGTCCCTGTCAGATCCGATTAGATGCCACGTCGATAGAAGCTGCCACGTCGGACCCTCTTTTTGAGCTCCTTCACTGGGCAGTTCCCTCGAGGTCGAGCCCACCTCGACCGAAGTCGAGCCCCTTCTTCTCGGACCAAGCTCTCTTCGAACAAGAGAACCAGCAGCCGGGGACCGCCGGGCGGCTCCCCCAAGGTTGAGCCCACCTCGGTCGAAGTTGAGCTCCTTCTCAGACCAAGCTCTCTTCGAACGAGAGGACTAGCAGCCAGAGGCCGTCCCCGTGACCAAAGCCCATAGCGCTTCGAGGGATTCAGAAGGAAGAGGAAGAGGACGTCACCACCTCCCTTGGGCGGTGGTGCACTGCCCAAGGACCACGAGAGGCACCCCCCAGGATGCCATGATTACTCCCTCTACTATTTACACCAGATAGGAAAGGGTGCCCTGGCCAAGACACTACACTCCCCAACCGACCGTTTCACCACTCGAAAGAGGAAACCATGCCGGAAGATTCAAACCAGGGGACGACTGCTCCCAGATCGAGGCCCTGCCAAATTTCTTGAAGTAGAGCGACCGGCTGGGAGGTCAGAGCCTACAATATAACTCCCTATCATGGATAAAGAGAGACACCCGGGTGCACGACATGGAGAGCTGCCGAACATTGACCTTCTAGCACCTGTAGAGAGGGAGGAATCTGAGGTAGGTGGCTAGAAGGATCCATGGCCTAAAAGAAACTTCAAAAGGTCTTCGAAGAAGGTAAGCAAAAAAAGGCAAGCGAACAGGAGAGCTACCGGAAGGTAGAGCGCTCTAGGCTACCGGAGACTCATCGGAAGAGTCTCGACAGACACAGCTATCATAGCTCAAGCTTTCCTCTACCACTGCCTCTCTCACCCAAATCTTTCTTTCTAAAGCAAAATCTCCTCCTCTTAGCATGTAGTCCGACCAAATGGGTCCACATGGGAGGATCTGTTTTCCTAGATCATCACTGACTTAATCGTCGGAGTGCCCCGACTAGGATCCCTGGCCCGGGTCTTCCCTTTTTGGCAGGTCCGGACGTGTGGACTGGAATTCAGACGACAAGATCGACAGCCGGCACCATCTCCAAGCTACAGGTCACGACGGTGTAAGCGGCAATAATATGCATAGTTATTTTCGCATGGTATATTTTTACTTCTCGTGATGGATAGTATGATTGATGTTATTATTATTTATATTCATGTATACCATATTTTATCAAGTAAAGTTATATTTAGATGAGTTGGACCGTGATGCCGGTCATTGAAAAACTTAAAATGACATGACTTGACTACATGATGTAAACTAATAATGTATTAATAAAAAAATAAGATGTTTGAACTAGCCATGCCATGGATAGGACCGTGGTTACTGAGATTGCCAGTCATAGGTAGGAGTGTAACATTGAGATTGCCAGTCACAAACGAAAGTGTGACAATGAGAGTGCCTATCACAAGCGAGAGTGTGACACTGAGATTGCCAGTCATAGACGGGAGCATGACCGTGGTTAGTCCAGATCCCTAAAGAAGAAGGATAATTAAATGAAAATATAAACGGAAACATGGTTTTACTATAGATTTTGTTTATATATGGCATTAAGTTATTTAGTTGCATCATTTGCTATTCTATTATTTTTCTTGTTACTTTCAGATTAACTATTACTGGTGTGACTATATGGAGTCTTTACTAGGCTGTAAAAGCTCACACCCTACTCTTTGATTTTTTTCCAGAGATGCACGATACATAGCAAGAATCAGATCGGACATGAGACTAAATACCAAGATCTTAGATTGTTAAAGTTAGTTCTGTTGCTGATACCTATATAATAAATAAATTGATCGATTAATCGTCTTAATTTGCACAAGTTGACTATTCAATTATTATTAAATTATTTAATGATATTTGGTTAATTAAAATAATTTTTGAATGAAGAAAAGTTTGTGTAATTAGGCCTGACATGATCTTTAAAATGATATCTAGGATTGTGCGTAGTCGATTTCGATACTGAATTCGGAACATGATAAATAGAGTCTAAATATATACAACGGCCCGTGGCTCAGTAGCGGTGGCAGATATTTTTGATAGCATGGTAATCACAGCGGGTTTCTCTAAACGATGGGGCTGTGCACTTCACTGCCCTTGTATTGCTTAGGCTTTAAAAAGGTTTGAGAATTTAATTGTCCACTTCAAATGCCGTTCTCATTGACGGTTCTGCGTTGAAAAAGTCCTACAATCATAGCCACTTGACTACAATTAGTTGATGGGGTCCCCATCCTTCCATTAAAAAAAAAAAGATGTCCCCATCTTAGACTCCATACAAGTATGTCAATTGTCATGGCACACGTGCCCGGGCAAGGGACTTGGAAATTGGAAATCCAAGAAGATTTGGAGAATCAAATAAAAAATTTTGGAAGGATTTAAATTACCAAAATTCAATAATAAAAAAAAAACTTACTCAACAGTATAATTTATTGACACATTCTTGTATTTGTTCATGGAAGATTGAAGGAAAACAATGACATAAATGACATCGGAAATCGCTGGACAATCTTGATTTGACTCCTGGAAAATAACTTGAACAATCATCCAGCTAAGAAAAAACATATTTCAGAATAATTCAACAATTTTTTCAGATATTTAAATGATTATTTTATATATTCTCTAAACTGTAGGTCAAAACAATAGGTCAAAACAACAACGACCCTTGGACCTACAAGGACTTTTAGCTGGCACAAGCTCATCTCTTTGCCCGTCGGTGACAAGTGATTGAGCCTCCATGCTCTGTACTTATATTTCAAGGACCATTTTAATTCGCTGGATCCTTAATTTTGGGTTTAAAACCCAAGTTTGCTGATTTTAATCATTTTTTTTTAAAAAAATAACTTAATTCCAAGCATGTTACACTGAATATGTTTAATAATTTTTTTCCTCTAATAATCACCAACAGAGAGTATTTTTATTTTCAATTTTATGGAAAACTGTCAAAATAGAAAACAATAATTCAGAATCAGAGGTCCTTTCCTCCTCACAACTAACGAGACTGTCAAGCTTTAGAAAAGTATCTCAATATAAGCAGTGAAATTGTGCACCCTATATGGCTATACCCGACCGAAACTGATACTGCTAAATAAAAAAGGCTTATTCTCTGATTTGATGAACTAGCACAGTTAATCTCACATCCCCAATGCTACAAAAACTTTTGTCAACAAACTTGAGCTGAGATAAGGATACTGTTCTGATAAGAATTAATATCATAGAAAATAACCTCTCTCTCTTTGATGCAAGAGATTCGAAAAACCATTCAACTCATTCATTAATTCATTAAGATGGAAAGGGACCCATCAAAAGGAATGGTCAAGAGGAGGGGAAGGGAGGGCAAGAGGAAAGCAAAATAGAAGATGGATCATTATTAGTACTGTCAGCTTTCACACCTATTTTAATTATTCATTAATAACACATATTTGTATGAACAACAGAAGAAGTTCTGCACAGCCGAGTTGAGGTCCCTCTTATGCATGCAGTGGTAGTCAGTTCACTTACAAATCAAATACAAAATGACTAACTAATTTTAAGTGCATGCCACCATCTAGCAAATAGGATTAGGGGAAAAAAAGAGTTTACACAAGTAGACTGCTATGCTATTAGTTAATTAAAAATCTAAATAAAGGTATGGTCCATTATTATCAGGGCAATGAACCCTGAAGAACCTATGAGGAGAACTGCATATGACAAACCTGGTTCTCCTAGATTTAGGTGCAAATTATACTTAAACAAGAATAACATCGATCTTTAACATGGAAATAACAAAAATGCAGGCTCCCTAAGGATCTTTCTATCTACAAAATTAATCTTGTTCAGTTTCTTATGGCACCACACCAGCTGATCGGTTGTAATTCTGGACATTTTCAGCACCCTTGCTACCAATTTTATGTCTACCTGCGAGAAGAAAAGGTCTTGATTGGATCTGTCTTCTTTTGGCTTTTTGAACTTCTTGACCAGGCAATTACCAGTCCTCAGAATGTCTTTTAATTTCTTCTCTTTCTACACCACAGGAAAAAGGATGGTTAGAGTAGAACAGTATTCAGGCAGCAATCTTGACTATCAATCTTTTAGGAACTCCTTAAAAGTATTGATCTTCTTTTTAACAAGAAAGATTCCTAAAGATGCTAATGTTTTATACTCTAATGGGCAACATAAAGTTTAATTTCATTTTCTTGACAGATCATAAGGTTTATACTAGAAAGCATCAAAGCCAGTTAATAATTTTTTTAGCTCATGTCATGATATTGTGCTAGCTCGACCAACAATTCCAAACTAGCTTAAGACCAGCACTGATACAAAGTAGTGCAGAATATCTAATTGCAAAGAAAAATGTAAACCTACCTTCTGCAAAATGGCTTGAATATCCATCATGAGTTCATAGTCTGAAGGGTCTTGAAGTTCCACATGAGCTCTCAGTAGACCCTTCAAGATCACTGGAGTTTCATCTTTGTCTGCCTTGACAAATTCCCAGAATATTCTAATCGATTCTTCCATGATGTCTTCTAACATTTCACTTGTAATTGCATCATTACCCTTTCTTTGTTCCTCCATTTTATCCTTCAAGCAATCCTCTGCAACATAACCAGTTAGGGCGGGCTTAAAATTTGTCAACTAACTACAAATTCTTCACAAGCTAATATCGGAAGATGAATTTGCCAAACTGATACATGAATGTATTTTATTTCAAGGAATGAAAAAACAAAGCAAATAGATCTGTTAGAAAGCTAAGATCTCGTGGTAAGCTTACATCATCCGAAACATTGTTATTATATAAGCAAATTGAGATTAATAAGGCAGATAACACCAAAAGCTCACTACAAAAGCATCTTGTAAACTGTTGGCAAGCATCAAGTATTGCATGATATGGATATATTGAAGCCTTTATATCGCATGCTTTGTTCCTTTTAGTAGAAGTTTCATTTGGTTTACCTTTAATGACAGGTACTCGAAGAAGATTTTGAAGGACACAACGATTCTTCACGTAATTTGCTAGCCTGGGTCCTTGGAAGGACTCATTCTCTATAAACCTTTGTACCATCACTTGAAACTGTTGGAATTCTCCAGCCACTTGATTGTACTGATGGCCCCTATAAGAATCAGATTCTGGCAGTTCCCGAGCCTTTTCGTACTGCCAGCGGAGGAATTCCCATGAAAGGCACGTTTGCCCAACATATACCGTCTCCAAGTCATCCCGGAGCTCCTTGATGAACTTCTCTGATGGATCAGTGCTGGATTTTTGGCGGCAAGGCATGAAACTTTGGGAAATAATGGATGTGATTGTAGAAATCAATGGTTTTTGAGACCCCATTGAGTGAAGGGGATCCTTCAGTTGGAGAAAGCCTGTGAAACAGATAAGAAAGAGAAGTACAAATATTATTGACCAACTCAACTCAGTCTTGGGATTTTAACAGTTTACTAAATAATTGGCATTTCTTTCAATTTAACAAGGTTGGTCAAAAGAAGGTGGAATGAATGAAATACAAATTAAGCACTGAAATTTTGATAACATGCTGTTAATAACAAAGGAAATAGAATTGGACTCACCTATTGCATACATCTTTTGATAGTTTAAGATGTCGAACTTCCTCATCCTTTCTCTATAGCTCTTGTAGAACTTGTGCAACTCGTCCATCGGATCCTCATGCAGGAATTGCTCATCAATCTTCCATGGCTTCAGATCCTCGACTGTCTTTGGGCTTTCTGATTCTTCTAAGATGGTTGGAAGCCCGGTGGCCCTCGCTTTCTTCAATTCCATTTTTAGCTGTTCTATCAAATCTTGGTGCTCCCAGAGAGACTCCAATTCGTCAAAATCCTCATCATCCAGATCCTCTTCATATGAATACTTCAAATTGTTCTCTCCATTTTTCTTTACATCCTTCTCTGGTGATTTCTTTTCACTTCCAAGTTCTGATTTCTGTACTGGTTCATCCATCTCTCTTCTCAGCTCTGCTGAATCCTGTTGCCCTGCACTGTGAATCACTCTCGAAGGGCTACCAGTATAGGCATCATCACATCTTGTGATTGAAGACTCTAATTTGGTTTTCTCAAAATTACAAATCTTTGCCAAATCTTCTGCCTCCTTTCCATATATGTCCTCTAGCATGGTTTCTGGGTTGACTGAATCACTTACAGACAGGACTTCATCCAAGCTCTTCCTATAGCTGCCAGAATTTTTACTTGAATAAATCTCGACATCACTTGAATCAATGAATTCTACATCTCCTTCATTCATTTCTTTTTGTTCTGATTCAGGTTTGCTCAACTCACTATCTGACCAGATATCATCTGACTCAATATTCTTAAAATTGATTCTATTCCCAATATATGGAAAAAAACCTCCAGAATCTGTTGACTCTGCATCAGTAGTGTAGTTAAATTGCAGCTGGGCTTCTTCCAATTTGAGGATTTCTTCTAATAATTCTTCTTTATATCTGTTAGCATTCATTGAAGCTTCTGTAGTATCTGATCCAAGCTCGTGCCCAACAAAATCTCTCTCTGATAAGAAGCCTTCACTGTCTGAATCCATAATGAGGTCCTTTACTGAGTAACCATCACAGGAACTAAGAGATTCAGAATCTGTGTCAAAGCCATAGAAATCCTCTGACAAAAACCTTGCTCCATCCATCTCTTGTTTCTCACCCAATGAACTAGTCTTAAAATTGATAGGCATTTCCTTCTCCAAGAGCTTGTTTTTGATCGATATCCCATCTTCTGGCCTACCTTGCATCCTCATGGCACTTAGACTTTCGGCACTAACATATTTCATGCTGCGTTCTTTTAGTTTTTTTGCTGGCAAAAAACCTACTTCTTTGTTGTTTTTTTGATGATAAGGGACTTCTTTGTTGTAATTGATGGCCTTTTCCTTCGACAGTATCTTGTTTTTGAGCAATATCTCATCTCTTGACTTCCCTGGCTTCCTTGTTGCATTCAGACTATCAGCACAAACATCTTTGGCACTGGGCTCTTGGAATTTTTTTCCTGACGGAAAGGCTACATCTTTCTTACCCAATGAACTAGTCTCAGAATTAATGGTTTTTTCCTTCTTCAGCATCTTGTTTTGGATCAATATCCCATATTCTGACTTCCCAAGCTTCCCTGTTGCATTCAGACTATCAGCACAAACATCTTTGGATCCGGGCTCTTGGAATTTTTTTCCTGACAGAAAGGCTACGTCTTTCTCACCCAACGAACTAGTCTCAGAATTAATGTCTTTTTGCTCTTCCAGCATCTTGTCTTGGATCAATATCCCATCTTCTGACTTCCCTGGCTTCCTTATTGCATTCAGACTATCAGTACAAACATCTTTGGCACCAAGCTCTTGGAAATTTTTTCCTGACAGAAAGGTTACATCTTTCTCTCCCAATGAACTAATATCAGAATTAATGTCTTTCTCCTTCTTCAGCATCTTGTCTTGGATCAATATCCCATCTTCTGACTTCCCTAGCTTCCTCAATGCATTCAGACTATCCGTGCAAACCTCATTGGCACTGGGCTCTTGGAAATTTTTTCCTGGCAGAAAGGCTAGATCTTTCTCACCCAATAAACTAGTCTCAGAATTAATGGCTTTTTCCTTCTTCAGCATCTCGTCTTTGATAAAGATTTCATCTTCTAACTTCCCTTGCTTCCTTATTGCATCCAGATTATCAGTACAAACATCTTCCACACTGGGTACTTGGTCATTTTTTGTCGACAGAACACCTACTTCTTTCTCACCCAATGAACTAGTCTCATAATTAATGGCTTTTTCCTTCCCCAAATGGTTGCTTTTGATCAATATCGCATCTTCTATCCTACCTAGCCTCCTCCTTGTATTTAGACTATCAGTACTACCATCTTCCCCTCTGGGTTCTTGGAACTTTTTTGCCGACAGAGAACCTACTTCTTTCTCACCCGGCAAACTAGTCTCATATCCAACAGTCTTTTCCTTTTCTATGTTATTGTTTTTGATTGATATCGCATCTTCGAACCTGCCTTGCTTATTTAAATTAGCAACATTAACATCTTCCATACTGGATTGTTGGAAATCCTTTGCAGACAATAAACTGGTATCTAAACTTTTGTCTATGGTATCTTTATCATATAAATAATATCTTTCAGAGCCAACATACGACTCCTCAACACGAAAAGTGTTGACCTCCGGTTCTTGTACAAAGCCACTAAAATCTTTCTCAGATAAGATGCGGTACTTACTAATGTTAGTGGTAATGGATGGTTCTTTTCCCTCGGCAACACGAATCATGGGTTCTTCCTTTTGAGGAATAGGAGCAGCAGGTTCTTCATTGCTTCCTCTCTGGTCTTCAGGAATCTGGTACTGGAACTTGAAACTGAAACTTGATGTCTCTTTGTCCCGGAAGAAATCATAATCCTTCTCGTCTAACTCGGTGAAACTTCGCACAAGCTCTTGACACCTTAACTCCATTGCCGAAACATCAGAATCATCTTCCTGAGAACTATCCTCTATCTTAAATATTCTACAAAAGAGAGATAGAATTAAAACAAACAAAGAAGAACATATCAGTTTCCACACAACACAACAATTCTGAAATCAAAAGCAAAACCAGTCATGGAATTCAGTTACCTGAAAACTTGTCTGCCTACCAAGCTAATCAGAAAGATCAGAGAATTGGTGATCAAAAACCAACAGGAACTGATAAGAAGAGCCATACTTCTGAATATGATATCATTCAGTGTCTCTTTATTAATGGATCCCATGAGAATACCCATAAGAGCAGATTTTCCAATATCCAATTCTGCAACCCACCCGCCCACCAACCTTTATGGCCTTATCTCATTTAGAAGCAACCATGGAGGAGTAACCTGAGGCCTCTCTTATTCTTTCATGGAAAATTTGCAGGGGAAATAGACTCACCACCTGTGGAAAAGAAAAGCATACCATGATTCAAATGAAAAGTATACAAAGCTTCATGTTGAGACATGGCTATTGGAGGTCGAAATCCAACCTAATTAAGAAGATATGAGACAGGGGATGTTTGAGGTGAAGATCACGGAAGGGAGAGGTGGTGGAAAAGAACATGGGAACGACTTGGCCCGGGGTAAATTTCTTGCTTGCTTAAAAATCTCTGGACTGTTATTATTTTCTTTAACTAACTTGCGGATTTGTCCGTTGGGAAGTCCATTCGTTTCCTGCCAAGTGTTTTGAGAATACTGGGATCATATACGACCAGGC
The DNA here is from genome assembly GCA_021397845.1 of Areca catechu. NCBI lineage: Eukaryota > Viridiplantae > Streptophyta > Magnoliopsida > Arecales > Arecaceae > Areca > Areca catechu. The sequence continues at coordinate 14,191,234 of CM038041.1, forward strand.
CAATATAGGCCTCTGTGGGAATTGACAAATTTATTTCCCAGCTGTGACCTCCTACCTTCTTAACTTCTTCTTTCTTATAAATTCTAATTAAAAAATAAACAAAAACTGAGTCTTGCTACAAGATATGGAAAATAATGCAAGGTTGAAAAAGGTAGATATAGGTCTCTCACGTATCAAAAATTCACACAATTTCAGTAATCCTGAAGTTATATTTCAGCATTATATTTTTATACCCTCTCCTTCTATGATCATTCCATTGTGCTCTTTCCCTTTACCTAAGATTGGTCTAAAGATTCAACATATCTTTTCTTTCTAGAAGAAATTATTTCTTTCCTTGTTGATCTAGATATCCTTCTTGTGACAGAAAAGGTTGGTTGTTCAATTTTTTGACATATTTGACTAGCCTTATATTATACTACTATTGAGACTCATAAGGAGGTATAGTAGTTATGAACTCATTTTATTTAATCAATAACTTGTAGATTCTATTGACGCAATACAGGAATCTCACCTGCTCTTGGGCTGTTATTTACCTATCTAAGCTCTGTTCAAACTCCTAACCCAACACTAGTCCAGTTCTTGGAAATCATTAAATTCACCCAACAATTTCAATATGCCGCATAAGATCACCAAATTATTTATTTCACCTAAATTATTAATAGCCAAGAACCTTCTAACTTGTCCATAGTCATGACCTGGTTGGCATAATCCATGCCGGCATCGTAGGCCAAGGATGGTAAAATGCCTCTCATTTTTCAATGGTTCACACTGAAAAAATCAATATGTAACATCTAATAAACAGAGAATAGTTGAAAAAAAACAAAACTTCCACAACAACAAGCCGAGCAATCGCCACAATTTAAGCTATACTTTTGTTCAAGAAATCCTCAAAGTCTTCACCTGTCATTTTTGCTCCAGCCGAATAGAAAATTCCAGTCTATATCATAGTAATAAAATAATATTGCTTTTGAACTATGTGGCCTCGTAAAGAAACTACAATGATTGATTGTATTATAAGCATTACAAAGATTACACATCACATTGAAAGGGTGGTTTCTTCACGCGTTCTGAATTTTTTTTTTTTTTCAAAAAAAAAAAATAGTGGAAACTCCTTCCTATATAAAATCACCAGCAGAACACGTAAGCACTGAATTGACGTTATATTTGATTCATGTTTAGCATGCGTTTACTAAATTCTAACTGGCCAAGGAAAAAAGAGCTTGAGTGAAAAGAAAAACTTAACCATGAAGGATGTTGAGAATTTGCATCCAAGTTGCAAGCAGATTAGTTTTTCAACGATGCATATGTGTATGTAATTTGAATGTGTCACCCACCAAATTTTTCAATGGAGAAGAAGGGGAGTTAGAAATTTTCCAACTGTGGAAGATATGTATGATAAGGTAGTAAAAATCTTTTTAAAAAATTAAATTAATCAGGAAATTCCTAGACAAAAATATATGTGAAGTATTTGTCTTGGATGGCATCCACAAAGTTTAGACATTTTAAAGACCTGTGATAGGGGGTGGATTAGACTTCTGATTTCCAAGTTTGGGCACTTTCCATGAGGGCTATTTGCCATTCTCTCCTCTTTTCTTCTCCACCATACATAACCCCCACTACAAGCTCAATTTAGTGGTCTTAAATTGTCTCCAGTCTTTGAAGCCGAAGGGCATGTTGGAGGAAAATTCTAATGCAAACACAATGTCCAACGAGGACCACGGTCCCACTGAAGGACCACCTTGCCAGCCCAAGAGTTAGGCCATTACAAGCCGGAACACAAGTGATCAGCATGGAACTTGTTGTTCTATCGGTGCCGATGGATGATTGAGACTAAGAATGTTTGAATAATCCCTCAACCTGTCCATGAATTGCACAGGAGTGGAAGATGAACGACAATCGTATGGGAAGATTTCTAATATAAGTTCTAAAAACTAGGATGGAAAAATGTCTAACCAAAACGTTTCAAGATCCAAAGATCCACAAAGAAGATCCCATGCTTTTCTCTTGAAAAAAAGACAATACTGAGTCTAGACTGACGCTCAACAGCAGATCCTTGGAGATGAAAGGTGTTGCCGCCGTTTCTCCTGGACCGGGTTTGGTGGACGCGCTGGGGAGCTCCTCGACCGGCTAACCTGCAAAAAAGGTCCCTGGCTGCCGGAGGGACTCCGACGGGAGATACTCTGATGCTTAAGTTAGAGAAGGGTTGAAGCAACACAACGGGAAGAAGCCGGAAAGAGAGCTCGAGAAGAGAAAAGAAGAGCATTACCTTCTTTCGCAAAGGTCCCCGGATGCCTCTTATAGGTACGGAATACTGCCAAATTCCGTTGTAGAGCAAGCAGGGAAAGCCCGACTATGCCCCGAGGAGGGGCGTGGCGGCGAGGTCGTAGGCTGGTGGCGTGGCAGAAGTGACATAGTGGTGGCCTGGCAACAAAGGTCGTGGCCACGTGCTGGAGTTTGTTACAACAAAATGTCAGAGCTTGTCGAGGAGGGGAAGAGGGGCTCCTAAAAGCTTCGAGCTGGGGTCGGCTAGTCTCCCAGAAGCCGACCAGGGCCATTGGCAGGACCCCCGGAGACGACCAAGGCCATCGGCAGGACCCCAGGAGCCGACCAAGGCCGTGAAGAGGGGTGATGCGTGGACGGTGAGGCACCCGCCAGTTCGCGAAGCCCCCGGGTCAGCCACCATGGGGTCGGACTCTACACGGGAGTCGGCCGATCGGGCGCCCGAAGCCGGTCCGATCCGGGACAAGCCGAACGGGCGTAACAAAAGGCATGTAGTCCAAATGCTCCTCGCAAAAGGACACTATAAGGAGAGAAGATGATGACTCATTTCTAATACAAGTTACGAAGAGTGTATGGATTGATGAATAGGATACAACTCGTTAGCACCCTCCTCTTGAAATGGGTTGGTGTCAAATGGATAGGGTGATATGCATCGTGTGAAAGAAGGATTCATCTCCTTTCATACGAATCCACCATTGAATCACCAACCATACAGATCCAGATGTGCTTCAAACTCTCTCATTCATCCAGCTGCACATATTTCAAAGTGATTAGTGAATGATTTAACGATGGATTCGTATGCAAAAAGACAAATCCTTCTTTCGCACGAAAGATGATACTCCGACCCATGTCCTTGTGACTCATAAACATGTTACCTTATTACTGTATCTTGACCCAAAAAAAAAAAAAAAAAATCTCCTTTTTCTTTTTTTTAAAGAAATGCTATTGGAAGGCGGTAGCCCGGTAGGGACTTCAATCCCTCACTTACCAATTATGAGTTCGAGGCATGGTCCCAACAGGTGATTCAATAAATCCAGGATGCGCCCTGAAACATGTGATCAGGATTAGACCTTTCAAAATGGGCCGGCCCGGCCCTAACCCATATGGGCTGAATTATATGGACCGGGTCGGGTTAGGCCCACTCGTAAAAATAGACACAAAAATCCCAGCCCGGCCCGGCCTTATATGGGCCGTGGGCTAGGGCTAGGCCAGCCCACAATTACCGCGGGGGGTTCGGGGAAGGGCCGGGGGGTGCGGTCGTGCGGACTGCGGAAGGCTGGAACGGAGGGACTTCTTTTCCACGGACGGAGGAAGGCCGGAACAGAGGGAGTTCCGGCAGGCTTCGCCGGTGACGGTGCTGGGGAGGGGGGGCTCGACCTGGGGAAGCAACGGCTGGAGACGACTCCGGGGTAGAGGGGCGTCGGCTGCTGTGACGGTTCCGTTTCGATGATGGCGGACGGAAGAGATGGGTGTAGTCGATGGCGGTTAGCGACGACAGCAGGGAGGAAGACGGCGGCACGGGGCGAAGATGGCATCGCTCGGTCTCGAGCGGTGCGACAGTGAAGACGATGGTGGCTCGATGAGAGGGAGGTGCGGCCGTGGGAGGGGACGGCGTTCGGTGGCGAAGGTGAAGCATCGGGCGGATCCGTGCAGTCCGGGCGGATCCGTGCGGTCGGCCTCGGGCGATACAGTGGTGACGAGATTGAGGATGAAGAGCGAGGAAACGGCAGCATGGCAGGGGAGAAGGGTGCATGGCAGGGGAGAAGGGCATCAGGCGGTGTTTTTTTTCACAGGCAGAGGAGAGGCGGTGGCCGACCTGGTTAGGGAAACGGCCGTCGGTGGGCGATTGGATGCCTCGCGGGTGACAGCGGGCGGTGGCTCTTGCAACAGGAATCCAGAGGGATTTGCCATTTAGGCGGACAGTAGGCTGGCCCGGCCCTGACCCATTTCAGCCCATGGACTACAAGGGCCGGGCTAAAAAGCCCGGTTACATAAATAGACCACTTTTTCTCAGCCCGACCCGACCCATTTATAAAGTTAAATAGGCTGGCCCATGGGCTCTGACCCATTTTGACAGGTCTAACCGGGATGGGGAGAGAGCGCACTACTCCGTTGGCTTAGTGGGGTCAGGTTGACGTACTCATCTATGGTGGAGAGGGCACGCGAAAAATATGCGACTCGAATTGAACATGATCTGGCGAGGAGGGGGCCCCAACGGGGATAACTACGATGGGATTTATCCCCCCTTTTCTTTTTGGTTTATAAAAAAAAAAAAAAAGAAATGCTATGGAAACACGACTGCTGGGATTTAAACTTCCAACAAACAACATAGATAAGGTTGGTTGATAATATAAATTTGATACATTTGCTACGATGCTTCAAAGAATAGAATTATCTTTTATTTTAAAAAAATATTGGCTATCTAATTTATGAGGAATCTATTCAACAGTAATCTTCTATAGCCAATCATGTGCATGATTAGCATAGATAATTTTATAAAATTTCAAGTACAATTATGTACCAAGAATCTTTCTTCCTTCCTAGTAAAGCGCGGTTCAATCTTTCATGCTCCACCCACCATCCCTCATCGGCGTGCCACCTCCTCCATTCCCATCCCTCACCTTCCACGATGCCAACTCTCTAAACCCCAATGACCCTTACCGCTGCTACACTTTGCATCTCTTCACCCCCATGGCCACCTTCTTCCCCCAAGCTACTCTCTTTCTCCATGTACCTCACCACTCCCACCACATCATGCCAGTGCCACCTCCTTACTCTAGGCAACTGCTCTACCCCCGGGTGCTTCACCCTCACGATATGACACCACCAGCCTCTACCATCCCTCTCCGAGCGGTGCCATCTTATCCCTCTCTCCACCCACCATCCCCCTCTCTAAGCTTTAAAAAAAAATTTAAAAAAAAAAAGAAAAAGAAAGAGACCTGTTCAATCACTGGCTAAAATCAAATTACTTTACTAACTTTATTTCATCAACGGTCAAGGTACATCCTACTTTTTAATAAAATATATTATAAGAGTATAGTAACAGCTCCCTAAATTTGATTCAGGTGAAACTTCTAAAATGTCAGCATGGAGACAGGTTATTCTTGGCTTATCCGACCAAGTTATCAGTCTCAAAAAAAATTTTTGATAGTAATCTCCCAGCCGGATTGCCACAACCAAAGCTACTTTATCTTTTTTATTTGAGCCACAAAAAAAAAAAAAAAAAAACTCCCCGTGCCCACGAATTAAGCTTCCCATATTCTGCCAAACAAAATAGTGGATCTTTTTCCAAAGATTTTTGTCCTATTTGTTTGCGTGGGATATAAGCTAGGCCATTATAGTCGAAATTTAAGACGAGTCAGTTGTCCGGTAACAATTTTGATCGGCCAGGCTTTAGATAAGATAAGGCCTACCCAAGCCTGGCACTCTCAAAGGGACCCAAACCTGCCACAATTAGTGCTCCATTTTGCGACACGACCCGTTTCCTGAGAACATGCAAACAGCCCAGTTGACCGAACCAATTGACTTGACCACATCCGTGTCCAAACGTCATTGACTAATTGGTCTAGTTAGCATAGACTAGTAACAATTTTTTTGGATTAAAAAGTCCAGGACTTGCCCGAATGTGAAGGCACGGCGATCCGTAGTTGTCCCACACCAAACTTCCTAAATTCTTAGCAACGTGGAATCAAGCACCATGGGGGCATTGAGGATCAACTCATTCCGCCGAAACTTTCCCCGACGCAGGAGGTGGGTGGAAAGGGACGGTTGACGGTAATTGCTCCACTATATATAAAAAAAAGGGGCAGATCCAAGAGCACTTTCCGAGACCTTCTCTCTCTTTTTTCCCCCTCTTTACTCTATTTTTGTTTTGTTCTGCTTTCCTTATTTTATTTTCAGTTTTTTGAGAGAGAGAGAGAGAGAGAAAAAAAAAAAAAAAGAAAAAAGAAAAGAAAAGAGGGATCCTTTTCCTTTGAAGGAGGTCTACCTGCAACTCTAGCCTCTTCAAACCACCTTACAAGGGAATTTTATTTGGTATGTAGAAGAATAAACACAAAAATCCTTTTATTCTTCCTTCTATCCTTCTCCTAATCAAACAGCTCTTTTCTTTTTCTTTTAGTTTTTTTTTTTTTTTTTTTCAAGGCAATGCTCGTAAGTAATTTTAGATTAAACATCGGTCATCCATCCAATATTTCTCAATCTCTCCCTATTTCTCACAAAAGTGGGATCTGGTCATGGATCTCTAGCACAGCAAAAGGAGACTATACCGGTCACCTAGTTTCAGATTAACCAATTAGAACAGCGTCCACCTACAATCCCTTGACCTCTCTTTTTTTGATAAAAAGCATGGATTTGATCATGGATCCCCGGTACAACCAATAATATGATGTTTTCTTTCTATTCTTTATATCAAAATTTAAAGATTGTATTTCAAAATATTAAAGAACAGGAGGAGGAATGGAGAGAGATGTACCTATTCTTGCGCTTAAGAACCAAAACGAAATCTCTAGCCAAAACGACGTTTCAACCTCCCGGTCCCGGGCGCCAAGCTTAACATTTATATTCGCGTTGGAGCGTCCAAAATTGGATTGGCAACATCATCGAGAATCATCCGAACAATTACTTACCCATTAAGGACCATTGTTCCCATCTTTATCAATATCAATTCTTAATGACCTTTTCAAGAATTCCTTTTTCAAGACTTTTGTTTTTTTGGTCCATGTATTTGCTTCTTTAAACCTCATAAAAAGGATGAATCCGATTGGTTTAGAGCAATTTAAAGGTATACAATTAGCACCGACTCTTTTAGCTTTTTTTTTTTTTTTTTTTCTTTCCCAAATATTACAAGCGTTTCTATATTCCGAAGTTGGTAAAGCACTGAAGTCTCTTGCATGGACTTTGTGGGCGCCAACCGGATTAGCCGGTAAGTTATGAATAATTTAAATAAAATTAAATTCTTTTAAAAATATGCATGCTAGGAGAATATATCAAGACCTTGCCAGATCCCTGTACCTCGCTTGAAACTGAGTCGACTCGAACTTCGTTTATTTTATAAATAGCCGAGCTCAAGTCATCCGACTCATCCCACTTAATTTTGAGTAAAATCCGCACTGTTTACGACCATATGAAAAATAGATACCGAAGTTTGTAAGATTTATTACTGGAGCTCTGCTATCGAGCTAGGTTGAGTTGATCATCGAACACGGAGAGAAGTTTTGAAGAAGGTTATTTTCATAATAATACACTTTGCAAACTTTTTATTAAAAAAAAAAAAATGTATCTTAATTTCTTTGATTAGATACTTTAAATTAAAATATTTCGATCGCAATCTTAATTCTTTTTTTAAAAAAAGTTCAGAAAAATTTATCCGGGATAATCTATCAGGATATATACAAACAAGACTTCTTCATGCATATATGTCAAATACTGATCCAGCTGTCAATCACTTATTTCAGATATAAAATGAGACATATTAGAATTTTTGACCACGTTGATATCATCTATCACAAATAAATTTGATGAATCGATGATCAGAATCATCCAATCAAGGTGAAGCAAATTAGTCTTTCTCCCATAATTTTTTTTTTTTTTTTTGTGGTAAAACAGATAATTCAATCAACAATTTTAATATGAATATATTTACAAAAAATAAAAAAAAAATACAATCCTTGAACTTCAAAAATGACTCAACTAACTGGATCAAGAGCACATGTGTACATGTCCCGAATGGTTGGCAACGAAGAAAACAACCCAATCTATTACCGTATTAGCCTTCCTAAAAACATGCCCGACAGGGAAGAAGTAATTTTTTTTATTATTTTAAAAATATCAAAACTCGAATCCCTTCCAACACTTCCACTATCCAAAGATCTGTTAATCAGATTTCCAAATTATCAAGATCTAGCGTTTGGAAAGGTTGTCTTAATTGTGTCTCGTCAATTGGATTAACACTTAACGACGAGCAAGTTAAGTAGCTCCATGTGCCGACATCGTTCAAACTCCAAATTATGAGCAAATGCGTGTTTATTTTAATAGTTTCGACACTCCAAGGAATTGGTAGCCAAGCATAGTTAGATATTTCATATTGGATTATTTGCGTCCGGCGTCAAGGCGATGCCGGCGGCGGTGGCCGGCCGGACGGAAAGAACAGAAAATAAAAGAAAAAAATTAAACAAAAGCGGGGGAAATTCTGCAGCCATGATTCCGAGGGGAAGAAAAACGGTAAGAGATAAGAGGTCTAATACCTTGCCTCCGGCGAGCTATCGAGGCTGTTTCCGGTGAGCGTGGTGACGTCGATCAGAGGAGGCACGGTGGAGGCGGCGTAACTCCAAATAAAACCAAGAAGGAAGAAGAGGGAAGAGAGGCTCAGGTGTGGCGTCTCGCAGGGGATCGGTGGCCACCCAACGGAATTTGAGGAGGAGGAGTCCTCCCTCTCCGTCCTCGATTCAAACAGGGGCTCTGCCCCGTTCCGATCTTGGAAACAGGCCTTCGGGCCCGGCTCTTCACATCAGCCCATGGGTCAAAGAGGCCGAGCCTCAAATGAACTAGGCCTGAACGTCAATGGGCCGGGCCGAATCTGTTTGAGTTAATCTAGTACCCAAATTGCCAAGATTCTTAGTGTTTCGAATGTCATTTTTTTTTATGAATTACTATTGTTTTAAGCTGCTACCGTGGAGAGAGTGGCTGGGATTAGCTAATGAAGTGTTTTGTTTAGTGGAGAACTGTGATTGCTGATTAGGTCGAGCGTTTATTGCATCTTGTCAATTGAATTAACACTTGTAACTAGTAAGTTTCTTTTTTTTTAATTAAATAAATGTAATGGAGGCGGATGGTTGTTATCCATTGCTACCAACTTCATTGCAAAAGAAGAGAAGGATATATACATGAGAAGAAGATAAATATTAAGAACGTACAGTGAGTCTGTTTTTCTTTTTTTTGGATAAGAAAAACAAATGCTCACGATCCGGGAGGATGAAAAGAGTCAATAACCGTCATTCTTCTTCATTCTTCTTCTTTGGAACCTTCCTTATTAGAGTTCAGCGCTTACTAGCATTTTTTTTTTTAAATCTTGAAAGAATATGATTTGAAAAAATATTTGAGATTTGGTAAAATGATAGCCAAGAAGAAAATGGTATTTGGACTAGTCATGCCATGGCCAGGATCATGGTTACTGAGATTGTCAGTTACAGACTGAAGTGTGACACTAAAATTGTCAGTCATAGGCTGAAGTGTGATAATGAACTTGCCAGTCACAAACTGAAGTATGATACTGAGATTGCTCGTTATGGACCGAAGCATGATCTTGGTTAGTCCAAAATCCTAAAAAAGATGGATAAATAAACTGGAACATAAAAGAAGACATGGATTTACCAAATAAGATGATTGGATTATTTTGATTGCATGATATATTATTCCTTGTTTTATTCATGTTTCCTTATTATTTTTAAATCATATTCTTATCGCTGTGACTGTATAAAAATCCTTATTGAGCTGTAAAGATCACTCCCTGCTTCTCTATTTTTTGAGTCGCAGGACACATGCAAGGATCGGATTGAGCATAAGATTAGGTACCCGTATTTTTAGACTGTTTAATTAGTTATATTTCTGATACTAATGTAACGAACAAGTTGATCATTTAGTGACTATGAATTGAACGAGTTGATCAATTAGTTATTATGAATTTGTTTTAATGGTATTTGATTATTTAAGTTTAATTTCTAAAGATGATGAGAATCTCATGTACTTAGGCCTAACATGATCTCTAGGACGATATTTAGGATTTGTGCTGCTGGTTGCATGGCCGATTTCGGTACTGAGTTTGAGATGTAATAGTTTTCATTTAAGAACTTTCCAAAACTTGATGAGTCATTAGATCTATAAAGTTAAAGACTTGCCTACCAAGGTTGAGTAGGGGTACTGTTGGTTATGAAAGAATGGTGCCCTAAAAGCCAATCATTGTAAGGGCATTTCTATGATCTTCCAACTCATGTATGATATTATTTATCAATAAAAGACATCTTTTGATTCATCATATTGCTGCATCTTATCAAGATTATGATGAACCCCATAGGTTAGGGCAATGGAATTAGGGTTATGATAGAGATCATAATGGTGAGACCTAAGTTCCTATAAATCCTAATCTAAAATGTTCCTAGTCATTGGATAATCGATTCAGGGATCGATGAATCCGAAAAGACTAGCATATGCTATATATGCTCGATGGAGAGGGTGGTTGGTCTCGCAACCACTTGTGTAAAGACACTAATACAAGGATGTAGGTGCTCATTAGGTTATGAGTCTACTGAACTAATCTGACAAGAGAACATCAAATGGAAGTCTTACTTGTCAAAAGAATGTTCTCTTAATGGGAATTGTGTATGTGATCCTTAGACTTGAGACTACCATAGTATCTTGTGTACATGAACCCATATTTTGGTGTATACTCACTCATGGCAATTAAGTCATGGGGTGTTTCTGGATATGGTGGGTCGTGTATGAAGGTAATGAGTAGGTCAACAAGAAATCGATCACTCTTAGTAAGAGGAGAAGGTATCCCATGTGATCTCTTCGAATGATGACTCAAGAAGTCTTTGGCCAAAGCAGGATGAGATTAGATAGGGTTTCTAAATCATCCATCGGTTGAGTCTTCATTATCGAATTGAGATTCAAAAAAATTAAGTGCTAGGATTTGACATTTATCCATGCTCATCACTTAATCGGGATACAGGAAGATCGAATGATTGAATTGCACGATAACTTTCCACTGAAGGGTATTTTGGTACTTTCCATCAAATTTTTCATCTTCTAGGTAGGCATTAGGGATGGCAACAAAATCCAAACCCATGGATACCCGACCCAACCCGATTGGGCCGGATAGTCAACGCTTTGACTGGGTTTGGACCGAGTTTGGATAAAACCCGAATGCTTAACTTTGGATTTGGGCCGGGACTGGGTAGATATACACCCGACCCGAACCCGGCCCGAATCCAGCCCAAATTATTTTAATATTTAAATATATATAATTAATATATATTTTATTAATTATTATTTATTAGTTATTAAATTTTAAAATACTTAAATTCTTTATCCTAATCATTATTTTCTATAAATAAGGGAATTGTAATTTGTAATTTGTAATCGATAAACCCCGATTAATCTCCAGCTCCTCTTTTCCTCTTTGGCAACTCTTCCTCCTCTTGGATTAGTGTTGAACTAAAAATGTAGTTAAATTTTATTTATTTAATATATGTATGATTTATAAAATGGTAGATGATTTTAAAGTTGATAAAAATGAAAAAAAATATTTAATATGACTTAATTGGGTTTGGGTCGGGTAAACCTGAATTACCCGGTACCTGATTGAAATGGGTTTAGGTAAAAAAAACCCAGTCCCGACAGTGTTTGGACCGGGTTTGGATAGTTTATTGAGTATTCGGATTTGGATTTGGATAGTTATGTACCCGGCCCATTGCCATCTCTAGTATGCATGACACATTGCTAGACGTCAATCATATCTTGTGGATTTTCATGAATTAATTGGATTGAATTTATTAGTCAATTCGAAAACTGGTTCAAATTGGTAATTTAAGTCAGCTCAATTTGACCTAATTAGGTCAATCAGATTTGATTGGATCGAATTGGCTCAGACCTAGACCTACTGCTGGCTAGATGTGAAACCCAAAGGGTCACACACATTAGAAAATTGATCTAGGAAGTCAATTGGCATTTAATTAGGATCATGGGATCCTAATTAGCTAGATTGCACACTAGCATGTGTAAGTTGACCTAATCTCCTAATCCAATCGAATTGGGTCTAAAATGTTGCTAAATGGACTAACCAATTTATGGAAGATCTAAATTGGGTTGTGTCCTAAGTGGGATGAATTTATCAGATTTTATCTAAATTTTTTTGGACATGTTATGCGCCATATATGAGAGTCCAAATGGCATGGGACTCTTGGCTCAAAATGGGTGCTCGGCAAATAAAAGGGCGCAAAAGGACCAAGAGTCCTTTTGCCTGATAATCATTGACACAATGATATAGTAAATTAAATTTCCTTTCATTTGACACTCATTTTGCATATCTTTTGACTGGGTCAAATATGTGAAAGGCGTGGAGAAAGGTGGCACGCAAAGTGAAGAGTCGTAACTCTTCACTATTGGCGCACAGATTTTTGGCACACAGAAAGGATAAGAATCCTTCTGCTTGTCATTCACTGAAGCCAGATAAAGTCCAACGGACTTTATCCTCATCTCCACGCCCTCTCATATGGGCTTTGACCGGTCAACAAAAGAAAGAATGCGATGGAAGGAAGTTGGCACACATGAAGAGAGTCCTTCTGTGTTAAGGAATTTCAAATCACCGATGCTTCTAAATCAAAAGCCATGTCCCTTGGCCTTCCTGCAATTGGTCACTGCCATGTGGCAAGTGGAAAAGTTGGCAGGAAACTTGAAGAGACAGATATATGACAGTTGGCACAGGAAATGTCATGATTCTTCAAGATAAGACTTCTTCTCATTGAAGGATTTTATTTGATCTATTGATTGACAAATCAAAGGCTGATGAGAGGCCATATCTTGCACCCTCTCCTCTCCTATAAATAGACATCGGTGTTTAGGCCGATGGTATCTGATTCCATCCTTTCTTTCCTACATTCACTCATACTCTGCACTCACTCTCCTTGTCTCCCCCTTCCTTTGTTAGAGTTTAGGTCTTGTCTTAAGACAAGTCCATCATTTTGAGACAAGGATTTAGGAAGAGATTTAGGAAATGGAAAAGGAAGTGAAGAGAGGATTTGGAGAGGGCTCAGAGTGCTCTACAGGAGGGCAAGGGTCTGAGCAAGGAAGGAGAGGCTGCCAAAGGAAGAAGGGCCATCAAAAGAATCCCAGTGGCTTAAACAACCTACTAAGGAGAGCTTCCTAGTTTGATTCCTGTGTGGATCACCTATGGAGGGCATGCACCTGTATGCCTAGTGAAAAGAAGAAGGAATTAGCATTCCAGGTATTTTTTCAAACCTTAATTGCATGACTTGTTATTATAATGAATAAGGGATCCTGGGCTTAGGGTTTCAAGATGTTTAGAATTTCAAGAAAGAAATTTTTTGAAATCCATGCTTCTGTTGTGCCATCGAAATCCTAGAAATCCAACAGTGGTATCAGAGCCCTCTTATTTCATTCAATTAATGGTCAATTGGATATGCTTATGTGATAATGAATATGATCATATATGGGACCATATTCTGATGCATGCCACAAATTAGGGTTCACTTATATATATTGAATGATAATATGATCATATATATAAATCATAGTATGATGCATACTATTGAAATGGTATATGATAGTGAATATTATCATGTATGGTGCATGCAATTGTAATGATTGCTTATTATGCTATGAAGTGATGCATGATTGTTTTAAAATTACATATGATATATGTTAAATCCTAATAACTACTTCAGATTGGGTTAGTCATCATGGTCGTCTGGTCATAGGAGTTATTTAGAATTTCATGGCCCTCTCATCCCATTTAATGGGATCTTCTATGGCATGTAGGGGTGTTGCTGTAGCCATATCCAATGAACAAGTGAGGTGAACGGATTCATATTACAATCACACTTATGGTATGCATATTAGGGTTAATATGCTCGAATTAATGATGGAATGAATATCATATCATATGTGTATGGTTATGAATACATGATGATGTCATGAATGTTAGGTTTTATGATGTCATGAATGTTAGGTTGACATGATTAAGTCTATATTAGGATGTGTTAGAGACCATCAAAGTCAAAGCCCTCATAAAAATCATATTTAGTTGTAGTGTAAGTTAATCATGATGAAAATCTGCTTAGGGTATGATCAGCCAATTGGTGTCTAGGCAAGTGGTTCTGGGAAGGTAAAGGGAATGAGATTTTTAATTGGTTTCGTTAACAAGGAATCAATCACTCTTAGTAAGATGAGAAGTTATCCCATGTGATCTCTTCGAATGATGACTCAAGAAGTCTTTGGCCAAAGCAGGATGAGATTAGATAGGGTTTCTAATTATTCATCGGTTGAGTCTTCATTATCGAATTGAGATTCAAAAAGATTAATGCTAGAGTTTGACATTTATCCATGCCCATTACTTAATTAGGATACAGGGAGATCGAAAGATTGAATTACATGGTAACTTTCTGCTGAAGGATATTTTGGTACTTTTAACCAAATTCTTCATCTTTTAAGTAGGCATGACATGTTACTAGACGTCAATCAAGTCTTGTAGATTTTCATGAATCAATTGGATTGAATTCATGAGTCAATTCGAAAGCTGGTTTGAATTGGCAACTTAGGTCAGTTAATTTGACCTAATTAGGTCAATCCGATTCGATTGGATCGAATTGGCTTGGACCTAGACCTATTGCTGGCTAGATGTGGAACCCAAAGGGTCACACACATTAGAAAATTGACCTAGGAAGTCAATTGGCATTTAATTAGGGTCATGGAATTTTAATTGGTTATCTAGATTGCATATTAGCATGTGTAGGCTAACCTAATCTCCTAACCCAATCGAATTGGGTCTAAAAATTTGCTAAATGGACTAACCAATTTATGGGAGACCTAAATTGGGTTGTGTCATAAGTGGGATGAATTTATCAGATTTTATCTGATATTTTTTGGACATATTATGTACCATATATGAAAAGTCCAAATGGCATGGGACTCCTGGCACAAAATGGGTGCTCGGCAAATAAAAGGGCGCAGAAGGACCAAGAGTCCTTCTGCTTGATAATCACTGATACAGTGATATAGTAAATTAAATTTCCTTTTATTTGACACCCATTTTGCATATCTTTTGACTTGGTCAAATATGTGAAAGGCATGGAGAAAGGTGGTGCGCAAAGTGAAGAGTCGCGACTCTTTACTGTTGGCGCACATATTTTTGGTCCACAAAAAGGACAAGAGTCCTTCTGCTTGTCATTCACCAAAGCTAGATAAAGTCTAAGGGACTTTATCCTCATCTCCACCCCCTCTTATATGGGCTTTGACCGATCAATAAAAGGAAGAATGAGGTGGAAGGAAGTTGGCGCACATGAAGAATTGCGACTCTTCATGTTTGGCGCTAATTCCATGAAGCAGAGTCCTTATGCTTTAAAGAATTTCAAATCACCGATGCTTCTAAATCAAAAGCCATATCCCTTGGCCTTCCTGCAACCAGCCATTGCCATGTGGCAAGTGAAAAAGTTGACAGGAAACTTTAAGAGATGGATATATGGCAGTTGGCGCAGAAAATGTCATGACTCTTCAAGATAAGACTCCTTCTCATTGAAGGGTTTTATTTGATTTGTTGATTGACATATCAAAGGTTGATGAGAGGTCATATCTGGCACCCTCTCCTCTCCTATAAATAGCCATTGGTGTTTAAGCCGATGGTATCTGTAACGACTCGGAAAGAAAAAAAAAATTTAAGCCGTCGGCCCACCATTGGACCGGCCCAGACCCCTACTCGGCCCAGCACGCGGGATGCGCAGAGGGCACGTGGGCGACACGCGGCGCGAGCACAGGCGACCCAGCCCGGCCAGTTGCGGGCACGTGCAAGGCGCGGCCCAGGCCCATGCGCGCGGCGCGTGCGGGCACTGGGCTCGGCCCAGCTGGAAGCGGCCATCGCGTGGGCATTTCCCACGCGTTTCCCGGGCGTTTCCCAGCCCGTTTTGCGCGGTTCATGGCGGTCCATGGGATTTCTGAGCGATCTGGACCGTCCGATCGTTCGATCAAATGGCTGAGATTAATTCGAGGGAGTTTAGGCTTGATTAGGTGCTTTTGGATTCGGATTTGGACGTAGTTCGAGGCGTTGATCTCAAATCAGACGGCGAGGAAGATATTTTGATAGTTTTGGACTTCTTAGGTTACGTTTGAGGTGATTTTGGATTGGTTTTTTTCCTCTTTTTAACCAAGACGTCGATAGGAAACAGGGAAAAGCCTACAGAGAGCCAAGAAAAGAGGAGAAGAGAGAGAAAGAGAAGGGAAAAGAGGAGAGAAGAAGGAAGAAAGAGAAAGAGGAGAAGAGAGAGAAGGGAAGAGGGAAGGGATTTTGGTTTGGAAGATGAGAAAAAAGAAAATCAGGGATAACCTTCTTCCTCAAAATTTGTAAAACTAGGATTTGGATTGAATGAATTTATTTATTATAGTAGGAGATCAACCTTTTGAGCAGGAAGGATTTGGACGAATTTCGGGTATATATTGATACCGGATACTTGGGATTAGCGGTTGAAAGTAAGGATTTTGGACGTGATCACCAGTCTATATATTATTTTACAAGGCATGATTTTGATCCGAGTATACGAGCATTGGCATGCATGATTTATTGTTGCATGGTGTAGTTGGGTTTTTATGAAGAATGTTGCCGATCTCACCGCGGTGGCCTGAAGCTCTTGAGCTGGCACCGATCTCGGACTCTCTCACCTCGAGATCTCCAAGCTCCCGGACCTGCAAAACAAAGTCAGAGACCCTAGCCAGGGGTTCCGGCAGGGGCACTTCGACGGTCAAGTTAGAGAGTGGCGAGATGGAACAGATCCCCTAAGGTGGGTTCCCTAAGGATTCCTGTGCTTAGAGGAGATGTAAATGAAAGAAGTGTGGAGAAGAAGGGAGTTTAAGCCCGGCTTCCTGCGCTGGGTTCACCAAGCTCACGCCTGAGGATCCTTGAGGCCTCCCAGGATCGTTCTGTTGGTCTTTTCTCCCTTTTTTTGACTTACCTCTTTGCCCGTTTTTACCATCTCTTTTATACCATCGAACTGCCTCAAGCTCGCCTTCCTTTCACGGGGCTCCCTGCGACCTCTAGTCCTTCTCCTCCCCTTCTTCTTCGGGTCCGGGAGCTAAGTGGACGGACCGCCTCGTCCGTCGTGCGTCACGAAGGGAGAAGACTGGCGAGGCTTTGGGCCGAGTGCGAGAGCTCTCCTTTCGAGGCATTGATGGTGGGCTTCTAGCCGTTTCAGGCTCCTGTCCGCAAGGATTCCGTTCCTCGATCGCGGGGTCCCATTTGACTGGTGTAAACGAGGTTTCGTGTGTCACTGCAGGCCATACTGGTGCCCCCTACGAGGCGCGGCGCGCGCCGGCTCTAATGGCGACCTTGCAACCCGTGCCTCTACCTCCCCGAGGCTTTGCAGAGTAGGGCTGACCTCGGCCGAGGTGGACCCATCAGGGGGCACCACCTGGCGGAGTGGCGGAGAGATGCTCGACTTCGATCGAGGTGGGCCCGTCCTCGGGTGCCACCTAGCGAAAGAGCAGCAGGGCCCGGCTCGACCTCGGCCGAGGTGGACCCGTCTTGGGGTGCCACCTAGCGAGGGAGCGAGGGGCCGACAGCTTCGACCAAGGTGGACCCTTCCTGGGTGGACACCTGGCGGAGCGGCAGAGAGGTGCTCGACTTCGATCGAGATGGATCCGTCTTCGGAATTCACCTGGCGGAGGAGCAGAAGGGTGCTTGACTTCGACCGAGGTGGACCCGTCTTGGGGTGCCACCTGGCGAGGGAGCGAGGGGCCTCCAGCTTCGACCGAGGTGGATCCCTCCTGGGTGGACACCTGGTGGAGCGGCAGAGAGGTGCTCGACTTCGGTCGAGGTGGACCCGTCTTCGGGCACCAACTGGCGAAGGAGTAGGAGCACTTCATCCCGAACGGGGGATCTTTCGAAAGAAAAAATCTATGTGGTACTGACCGTGTCCAGCTGGACCTGACACGCGTCCCACGACAGCGATGTAGCCATATCAAAGAACAATATGACTATGGTTGTTATTATTTTATATTTCTGGATATTGTGTTTATCGGACAAAAATTACTTTTGATGGATTGGACCGTGATGCCGGTCATCGAAAGATTTGAGATTTCAGGTTTGACATTGTGATACGATTTGATAAAATGATATGGATAGTTAAAGTGATAACGATATTTGGACTAGCCATGGATATGAAGTTTTCGAAGCCACGGGCTTCGTACGAAGAATAGCCGGTCATGGGCGTTTAAAACATGGGACAGCCAGAGTCACGGGCTTTGTACGTGAGCTAGCCTGGCCATGGACTTAGAATACATGGTTGATATTGTGGTTGCCAGTCATGGGCATCGCATGACAATGGCTAGTTTATTTTCTTCTTTTACAGAGTTGTGCAGATATTTGGCTTGGTGATGAACGAGGTTTTCTTGAGGTAAGCGACTCTTGTGTACCCAGGCCTTGCATAATCTCTAGGGTAAAACCTAGGATTTGTACGGCCGGTCGTGTAGTCGATCTAGGTATTGGATCGGGACGTGACGGTATCTGATTCCATCCTTTCTTTCCTGTATTCACTCACACTCTGCCACTCGCTCTCCTTGTCTCTCCCTTCCCTTGTTAGAGTTTAGGTATTGTCTTAAGACAAGTCCATCATTTTAAAATAAGGGTTTAGGAAGAGATTTAGGAAGCGAAAAAGGGAGTGAAGAGAGGATTTGGAGAGGGCTTAGAGTGCTCTACAGGAGGGCAAGGATCTGAGCAAGGAAGGAGAGGCTGCCAAAGGAAGAAGGGCCATCAAAAAAGTCCCAGTGGCTTAAGCAACCTACTAAGGAGAGCTTTCTAGTTCGATTCCTGTGTGGATTATCTCTGGAGGGCATGCACTTGTGTGCCTAGTGGAAAGAAGAAGGAATTAGCGTTCCAGGTATTTTTCCAGATCTTAATTATATGACTTGTTAATTGTAATGAATAAGAGATCTTGGGCTTAAGGTTTCAAGATGTTTGAAGTTTCATAAAAGAAATTTTTTGAAATCCATGCTTCTGCTGTACTATCGAAATCCTAGAAACCCAACAGGTCATGCTCTTATCATTGGCCATGACCATTTGTAGATTCTTTCTTGCATTAAAATTGCAGATCATATTCTACAGAGGCAATAGTTGTGAGAGGTCTAGGGTTGGAATCATGGTGGTGGCATCGTCACCGTATTTCTCAAAATATTCTACAGGGATTATATGTTATGGTCAAAATATTTCATACCTATTCTTTCTTACCACCTGGATGTTCTTGCTACACTAGTTGACGCCATTTACATTTGGCAGCTAACGTATGTTCATAGGAATTAAGGGCAACTTCTCGTGTAAATAATGTCTTGGTGGGATTAAGTCGATGACTTGCTGCACTAACTAGCTGCTTTAGAAAACCAAAGTGAAAATTCTCAGAGCAGGCCATTGACTGCAGAGCAAAAATTTCTGTCATGCTTTTAACCATTTACAGCCCACATTTTCATGCTTTCAATGCAAAAATGCCTCTTAGCATATTGCTTCGGTTCCTTTTTCAGTGGATTGGAGGGAATGATTTACTGTGTCAATGATTTGATTGTATCATATACATGTATGACCATGTAGTTTCACAGGTATGGGTTCTTGAGGAGTTCCCCAAGCTGCTTTCTGAGCTGGATGGGAAGACACCAATTCTGGCTGTATCAACTGCAAATGCTCCCAAGAGATCCAAGGCTGAGATGGATGATCTCAAGGAGGCCAAATGTGTTACCAAATTTGTGGAGGTACCAGCACCAGGGCCTCTCCTACCACAGGAGGAGTATACTTTCACAGTCACAGAAGAACTCTACACAGGAGAGTTTTGCATCAAGAGGCTGGTGAAGATGTCAATTCCGAACAATGGATGGCAATCCAATTTGTTGTACTTTACAAGTTTATATTTTCTCACTTGAATAAATTTATACAATTACAAAGTTAATATCAGAATTAGGAGTTTTTAAAATTTTGGATTTACACTATTAAAAATTGGTCTCTGTTATACTTTATTTCATCGTGATCCTTTTATGGCATTTTTTCAAGCTTAAATGTCAAAATTCATTTAAAATGGTCTTCCTCGAAAGAAAAGAAAAAGGTAGAAGGTCCAAGACCTTCAATAAAGAGAAAGGCAACAGCATGAAGTCAGAGAAGGATAGTTGAGCTGACACCTTTGGCCTCTGACTTCATGTCAGATTACAAGAATGAGATCCAAGAAGATTTACATATTGTGTGTATCAATTCATGTTTGTCATAACAGCTTTGACTAGATCCAGACCCCATCATTATTGGATTTTAAACTTGTATTTGATGAATCTTCTAAAGCTATTGTTTCATTTATTAAGTCAGTTGGAACATGAATGTATGCATGCATGCATGTAAATATGTTTACGTCGATAGATCTGCTGTCATGTTATTTAGTTCAAATCTAATCATATGTCAAGAAAGTCGGCACATGAGCATCAGCCATCACTTGCAATGCATCTCCTTGCTGAGAGACTGCAAGACCCTTTGCCACCTCAAACAAATCCATGCCCATGCCTCCAAGACCGGCCTCGACGCCGACCCCCTCGTCGCCGGGAAGCTCCTCCTCCTCGCCGCCACCACCCTCGCCGACTCCTTGGACTACGCTCGCCGCCTCTTTTCTCGCATCCCCTCCCCGGACCCCTTCATGTACAACACCCTCATCCGCGGGCTCTCCGAATCCGATCACCCGCACCGCTCCTTCCTCACCTACAACCAAATGCGGCGGGACTCGGTCCCTCCTGATAGCTTCTCGTACGCCTTCGTCCTTAAGGCAGCTGCGAATTGTAGGTCTCTGAATGTCGGGTGGCAACTCCATTCTCGCGTCATTCATCATGGTTTTGTGTCGCATCTCTTCGTTGGGACTACGCTCGTCAGCATGTATGGGGAATGTGACTGCCTGGATTCCGCTCGGAAGGCGTTTGATGATATACCTCAACCAAACATCGTTGCTTGGAATGCCATCGTAACTGCTTGTTTTCGGGTGGATGATGTAAAGGGCGCGGAGAGGCTTTTCGAACGAATGCCTTGGAAGAATTCGACTTCTTGGAATGTCATGCTTGCGGGTTATGCAAAAGCCGGTGAGCTGGGGTCTGCGAGGAGCTTATTCCTTGCAATGCCTAACAAAGATGCAGTCTCCTGGAGTACCATGATCACTGGCTTTGCCAGCAATGGGCTTTTCGATGATGCTCTCGCCTTCTTTCGGGAATTGCTGAGGGAGGGATGCAGGCCGAATGAGGTGAGCTTGACTGGTGTCCTCTCGGCATGTGCTCAAGCTGGGGCTTTGGAGTCTGGCAAGCTTTTGCACGCGCACATAGAGAAGGCTGGGCTTGGTAGCATTGTCTCTGTGAGCAATGCACTCTTGGACATGTATGCAAGGTGTGGGAGCATTCTCATGGCATCTAGAGTTTTTCATTGGGAGATGGAGAAGAAGAGCATTGTGTCTTGGACATCAATGATTGCAGCACTAGCAATGCATGGCTATGGAGAGGAAGCAATCCAACTTTTCCATAAAATGGAGGAGCATAGGATGAGGCCTGATGGAATAACCTTCATCTCTGTGCTGTATGCTTGCAGCCATTCAGGATTGATAGAACAAGGATATAAACTTTTCCATGAAATGGAAAGTACATACAGAATTGAGCGGTCAATCGAGCACTATGGTTGCATGGTTGATCTCTATGGGCGAGCAGGACTACTGGACAAGGCCTATGAGTTCATAACCAACATGCCTATGAAACCCAATGCCATAATCTGGAGGACATTGCTTGGGGCCTGCAGCATTCATGGAAATGTTAGATTGGCAGAGCATGTGAGGGAAAAACTATCAGAGCTTGATCCCAGTGACTCTGGCGATTATGTTCTACTTTCAAATATCTATGCTGTGGCTAAAAAATGGAAGGATGTTGCTGGTGTGAGGAGGTCTATGAGTGAACAGAGAATTCAGAAGACTCCTGGTTGGAGCTCCATCGAGGTCAATAAGGTTGTGTACACATTTGTTGCAAGTGATGACACAAGTGATGTGAAAGAGGAGGCTCATAAAAAATTGACTGAGGTAATGCTGAGACTTAAGATGGAAGGTTATGTCCCAGAGATCACGAGTGTTTTGCATGATGTTGAGGAGGAAGAGAAGCAGGATGCCATTTTGAGGCACAGTGAGAAACTTGCAGTGGCTTTTGGGTTGGCAAGAATGCATGAGGAGAGTGCCATAAGGATTGCGAAGAATCTGAGGATATGTCCAGATTGCCATACTGTAATGAAGCTGATATCGAAGCTGTACAAAAGGGAGATTGTGGTGAGGGATCGGAGCCGATTTCACTCTTTTAGGGAGGGTTCCTGTTCTTGCAGAGATTACTGGTAACAAACTTGACCCACAATAACAGTTCTGAATTCTAATGTAAAACTTCATTTAGTGACAGCACAAGGCTTCATGCTTGCAGACATCCTTGTTTGACATACTTAAAAAGAAACGTATATATTATTAGTTGAGGGAATCACTTTAGTGTCATATACAAGTGGAGATATGATTTAAATAGAAAAAATGTGGAAATATTGAATTCTACTTGTTTTTGGACTTGACACCAAAACAGTGATAAATGATCTTGTTATTTTTTGTCTCATGTTTATTGATATTTTTTTATACTATTAAAATTCATCCTTATCTTATAAAAAAGGGATGGCGTGAGAAAAAAATCATATTTGCCATTTTATATCATAATAGTATATTTCATAGTAATCATCCGTAATTCAAGATGATTTAGTTATGGCCATTATATAAAAATGGAGGAAAGTATGCTATATAAGGATGAAAAGAAATCAAGGTATTTGAAAAAACAAGTAACAACGCGGAAATGCATCAATTTAGATTTAAATTCATTTAACAAATACTAAAAAATTGATTACATATTTTAAAAAATATAAAATAATAAAAAATGGTATGCCGGTTTGACTGGCATGCTTGCTCGTATCATGTGTTAGTACCGGTTCCCATACAATACTGGCCGATTACCAATATTGGTTTAAAAAACCAAGGTCTTTGCTCCAATTTTATCCCACAAAAAAAAAAAAAAGAAGCTCCAAAAAGAGTAAACCAAGAGTTTTAGTTGCTCTAACTATAAACCCAAAATCACAAATTAATACATTATTGAATCCATTCCATTTCCTTGTTTTTGTAATGCTTTAGATTCACTGGACATGATGATATATATGAAAACAAAAACATAAAACCTGAAAGAGGAAAAACACACAAGAAATGTTTTTTAAAAAAAATGAAAAAAGAAAGGAAGAGTAAATAGAACTGGTATCCATCAAAGCAAAGTCAGATTGTACTTGAAGCTTGCAATCATAACCTTCTCTTGACAAATTGTATAGAATTCCAAATATTCGTAATTCTGAAATATCTATTTGCAAATGAATACATAGGAGATCTTTCAAAATAAAAATCATTAGCAAAATTAACAGACTATCAACCAAGTATAAAAAATCTGGTGTAATTCATCTCTAAGTTATATGTGACATTTGTGACAAATTTTTAGCCTTCTAGTGCATTTGTTGACTGAGATAAAAGCATTCAATTAAAGACTGCATAATCGAAAACCAATATCACGAAAATTGGGTATATATTTTCTAGATAAAATGCCTCTACCTCGTGCTTCATTGTCTTGATCTCAACTGACTGAGATGTGCTTTCATTAGCTTGGAACCAGTTTTTCATGACTTTGCTCATACACTAGGGACTTGCTACATCGGCCAGGTTTGCCATGGAAGCCCATATTGGGCCTTGATTGCTAGACAGCCTGCAATTTCTCAGCAGAAGTTTAGGAGGCTAGGTCCACTCAGAATGTCATCTTAATAGCCTAAATAGGACAATGAACAGCTCAAAATTGTCTGCTGCTTTCGTTGATAAATGATTAGTATGAAAACTGGCATCTGTTTTCCAATGGACTGACCTTTATTTTTTTTTCCTGGTATTGCCACTGAATGCTAGTCCCATCCTCTAATTTCTGTCGACTTTTCATGAGTCCCATGATGTAGAAATTCATCGACTAGTTTTGTTCTTTCACCAAAAAGAAAAAAAGAAAAACTCTCTGGCTTTTCATTTGATAGGTTCTATTGGTGTTCATAATTATGCATGATTAGTTTATCTCAAAAAGAAGAAGAAGAAGAAGACAATAATGGAATATCCATGTTAGTGCACTTGCTCGTTTTCAGGTATATGTTGAAACCTATGGAATGCACTTGCTCGTTTTCAGGTATATGTTGAAACCTATGGAATAGCTCTTAAAGTTTTCTCTGAAGAACCCATATTGTTTTGCTGGTGCTGAAGACAATAATGGAATATCCATGTTAGTGCACTTGCTCGTTTTCAGGTATATGTTGAAACCTATGGAATAGCTCTTAAAGTTTTCTCTGAAGAACCCATATTGTTTTGCTGGTGCTGTTTCATGGAAATGTTGAAACTCCTCTAAATATTGCAATCTCCATGACTGATATAAAATGTCACTCCATTTTAATAAACTGTCGGCTTGCAAACCAAGAGAAACTATAGGCTAGTGTTTGTGTTTGCCAGAATGGTATTCAGAAAATGATATTTCAACTGATTCCCTTCCGAAACCATCGCTGTTTGCTTAGTAGAAACTCATAAGAGCTGTTAGAAAAATGCTGCCAAGGACATTAAAGGTTGAAAGGGACTACTGTAGAAATATCCATAGCCTCCAAGATATATAATCTCAATGAGGCTTGTATGCTATACTTTTTGGAGTAAATAATGCATTGGCATGGTGAAACAACTGGTTCACCAAGAACAATGACAGCATGCGAAGAAAGCAATTGAAATTAAAAAAATAAAAAGCAGGGCTTGATGGTGATAGATCTCTCTCTAATGGTACCTATTGCATGGACATGTAAAGCAAGCTCACCGAACAGTGAATGCTCATCAATATCTCAATGCATTGTTCCATTTTTCATGCATGACGGCAATTGCGATGCTCAATGTGGAGTATCATCTTAAAACAAAGTTTGGTACAAGGTCCTGCAAATGATCCATCCTTGAGAAGGCCAGATTACTTGCTTTGTGAAAGCTCGAAGCCATTAGCTGCTTTCATGTGATTGTCAACGGATTTAGGAAGCCAATGCTGGAAAATCTATTTCCGGTTCTTTGTAAAGCAAAAGTTTCGAGTTTTTGTTTTCTTGGAGAAAAGAGTTGGGGAAGTTCTTGTTTGCGTTCATAAGAGGTCCAAAGGATAGGGGATTGCCGACTAAAATGCTTGTGTGTTCACAAGCGGATTATAAGATAAGTTTCATTGACTCAAGGCATTCTTTGATCATGGACAACAACATAGCTCCTTTTTATGTTTTGTCCCCTTCCATATTCTGCTTAAATTCTATCTAGCTTAGTCAACCAGGAGATATCTAAGATCATTATTATGATGACACCTCACATATCAATCGAAGCCGCAATGGCAGCTCAAAAGTTCTTGCCTTTCCAAACTTGCTATGGCTTCGAAGAGGTATGTAGCTGTGGATAAGGTGGGAATTGGATATGGACTTGCCTACCAAATTCTGAGGAACATGGCTCTGCCACATGTTTGGTTTCTTTGCAAAAGAAAACGGAAGCCACGTATTTTTTTAAGATGGATTGGATTAATTCATGATACTTCGAGAGATCAGCATAAAGCCATTTAAAAGAGGATATGAGACAATATATTGTCCCATCTCTTTTTGCTCTGGACCGCATGCATTATTTGACTAACTAATTCTAGTATTTAAGTTTTTTTGAACCATATAACTCACTACAGTGGCATGCAGTGTTGTTCATATGCAGCAATCCATTCTGGAAGGTTCTGGTCATTATCAATATTAATAGTAAGTCCCTGAGCAAATGATGGAAGCTATTTGTAGTGAAATTGCTTGTAATTAACTGGTTTGGATATGATCCAAGACAATAGGTTGGTGCAGTGTTTTAAACTAACCCTACAATACTTGAATCATGTTTAGCCACTCGCAATGTTATATTTGACCATGGCAAATAATAATGAACCTTGCTGAACCAAGGTTGAAGATAGCAGCTATAATATGATAACAGCTATTCTAAATTTGTAATCGTTGATGTACGGTTTTTCCATTATGTTATATGTAATAATAAAGGAAGAAGGATCATGACTATTATGATATGTTATTTAGTATTATAATAGCTTATCATATTGCAGCAATAGTTATTTTTTGCTTATAATTTTCTTAAAAATATATTTTTTTTAAAAAAAACTCAATTTCTAAAACTATTTTATTTCTCCGGAAAAGATTGAAAATAAGATTCTTATAAAATAAAAAGTGATTGAAGAAATAACATTAAATAACCATTACAAAAATGATAATATTAGTTTTATGTTATTGTCTGTTATACTATTATTACAACAACTATTATAACAAGGACCAATTTAATATTAAAATCTATTAGATAGTAATAAGGAATATGACAGATGTTATAATGACCGGTAACAGTTTTTCATTTGAGATTTTAAGTTGCTGAAATATTAATTTTGATTTGAAGATTATGCTTTTACCGTAGCAATTCACGTTTACAATCGATATTATTAAAAATTTCTTATGAATTCCACCGACATCAAAATTAATTTAAAGGATTAGAGATATCCATGGCGAGCGTTATCTAAGGATATGCACATATGGTACCTAGAAAAAGGTGTGATAATTCTTACTATTGTCTTTTTTTTTTTTTTTTTTTTTTTTTTTTTTTTTTTTTTTTTTTGACCTTCCCTTCACTCTAGATCTTGTCCAATTTCGACAGCTTCATGTAACGATAAAACTAATTAAAAAAGTATTGGAATAAGTCAAATACGTACATGGTCGCACCTAATACGAAGGCCCATCATTGACTTGCTCTCCACTTCATGATCGTACACCTACTGCGTTGTCTCAGCGTAGGGCGTCAACAAATAAATGGGACCCTGCAGTCATGATGGACCAGCCCACGAAAGTGGTACATGTCCATCACGGTCGCATCTGCGGTCCAGATCTTGGTTGGACGAGGTCTCCGGTGTGCCGAGTCGTCAAATTAGCGATAAATTTCAGGACATGGGGTCATGGCCAAAGTGACGGTGGACCGCGTTCGCTAATCGTTAGGCGTGGCCGGTGGTTCCCGGCTAGCCCACGTCTCTGACGACGTCAATAGGAAATGGATTTCTGGCGGCGTCGGCTCATGGCCGCTTTCTTACGATTTCAAAAGTGGTTATGGGCCTGGTACATGCAATAATTTCTCCTTAATTGCCTTACACGTGGCTAGGCAACTCGTCGGCATCCACTGTTTCTTCGCCACGTGGAAACCAGATGCCCCTTGGTTTTGATAGCTGTTATTTTCTTATTGGTGCTCCCTCACGTTGCCTTTATTTTAACATGTGCGACAGAAGACGTCTGTAAATGATAAAATCTTAATGAAAAAAAAAATTCAGTAAAAATTCATTGACCGATCATATCATTATTATTTTGATGCGGCAAAATAGCTAATATGGGATACACCTCGGATCCAATCGATAGCCAAACAGGCAGATAGCATCATGTCAGGTTCCTTTTCGAGCTCCTTCGCCAGGTGGCCTCATCGACGATTATGCCCATCTTGGCCGGACTCGAGCTTGGCAGTTCCGCTCCTTTGCCAGCTGGCTCCCCAAGGGTCGAGCCCATCTCGACCGGGGTCGAGCCCTCCTCCGCTCCTTCACCAGATGGCTCCCCAAGGTCTAGCCCACCTCGATCGGGATCGAGCCCTCCTCCGCTCCTTCACCAGGTGGCTCCCCAAGAGTCGAGCTCACCTCGACCAAAGTGGAGCCTCTCCTTGGAAGCATTGAGAAGAATGAAGGCGCCAGTCCCAAGACCGCCACCGAAATAGGCACGCGCAGTGCGGCACGTCCAGTATGGCCCCCCAAAGCTGGAACGGTGCGCGTAACCTCGTTTGCATTGGTTGGGGAAGGGTGCCCCAATCGAGGTACTGGATCCTTCGGCCGACCACCTGTAACTTCCCGAAGGAGAAGGCCGCATTCGGGATCCCAGACCCGAGGGCGGCTGCACCCGAATCGAGACTCCACTAAATCTCTCCTTTCGTGATAACATGACAGAAAGACATGCTCACGACTTAACTCCCTGCTATAAAGAAAAATGATCTCGGGAAAGCGGCCAATGGATGCCGTTGACCCCTGAGCCCCCCTTTGAGGGGGAAAATCGAGGCACTGGAGCAATTGACGATCTAAAGAGGCACCCAACGGGCAAGAGGAAAAAGGGGGCAAGCACGCGAGATAGCGAGACAAGCGACTTGAAGGCAGGAGGCTCCCTGAAGAACTCTCGGAGAGAGTCCTACAAGCACGGTCACCGCGACTCAAGCACCGCTCTTCTCTAATTTCTTCTACTCAATCCTCTATCAAAAAACCCCATAAGCACGATGACCGAAGTGGAATCCGTCTTAGGGGATCTGTTCCTCTTTGCCATCCGCTGAATTGATCGTCGGAGTGCCCTCGTCGAGATCCCCGGCCTAGGTCTCTAATATTGTTTTGCAGGACCAAGAACCATAGGATTTCATTAATAAGGCAAGATCGAAGCCCATGGGGTTCCAAGAGTCATGATAAGGCAAGACAGAAATGCAATAGTTTGGAGAAAAAAAGTACTTCATTGATTCGAAGGGTTTTCCTTACAATTGAAGGGGATCCAGACAGGCCGGGCGACCCTAAAAAGACAAAGTAAAAAAAAAAACCATACTAGGTACAAGAAGACAAAATGAAGAAGAGGCCTGAGGTCACTGGCTCACCGGCTCCTTCCCAAGTCGGCGAGTCGCCACGTCATCAACTACCTGGGCCTGTACCGGTGCAGTCTCCTGCTCAGCTGGTTGCTCAATGACCACTTCCTCAGTCGCTCCCGAGGGTGCCCCAGCCTCCTCGGGCTGCTCCTTGGTGCCGTCGATGACAACACCTGCCAGATCGAGCTCCAGGAAGAGCGAGGCCACCTTCCCCCGGCAGGTCTCGAACCCCTTCACGAACGAGTCCGCAGCTACTTCATGGATCTCATCCTCAAACTTAGGCGATGCCCGGAATTTTGGCACGGCTTCGAGGGCTTCCCTCTTTGCAACTTCCATCAGTGCTGAGACATACTTTGCCCTGTCATTAGCCGCTGCCAGCTTCGTTGAGATCTCCTCGACCCGTGTCTCGAGGGCTCGGGACCACCCCTCCAAGTGACTGATCTCTGCCACTATCTCCTTAGTGCAGCGCTGAGTCAGTATCCTTTCCTCGGACAGGGATGCCTTGAGCTCCCTATTGCATCCCTCGGCACCGGACATATCTTCTCAAAGGATTCTGTTGTTCTCCTTCATCTCTCGGCCCTTGTCCATCAGTTCCTTCACATCGGCCATAAGGTTGGCCAGTCTTTTCTCCTTGTCGGCCTCCCTCTTCGCCACACTGGTGAAGAGGTCTCGGAGCAGAAGCACATCGTTCCGATCTGCATCAAAGAAGAGGTTAGACCTTGTGTAATCCAATTGTAACATTAAAAGAATATCAAATAGTCACTGAGAAGAGCTGTGGGAGGATCCCAAGCAAGGCTGCCGAGTAGTCCCTGCTTCCCCTTGTGCGGCAGTCCCGAGATTAGACCGTGTACTCCATCATCTTCTCCGCCAGCCCCTGATCCCGAATGACGAAAGCATTCACTAGAATTCCCGTTGATGCATAGCAGGGCTCGGAGGATGGCTGCACCTGTGCATCTTCAGCACACGAAGACACGGGCCGCGGGGCCAGTGACCTCTTCACCAGCGTAAATCTACAATAAGCAATATTTGCAAGGACACGTATATAAAAAACTTGATAATCAAAATAAAATGTTTATTATAATATTTATAATTTTTCAAATATTTTCCTTTTGTCCTTTCAATGTCTTTCTTATACTTTATGCTTTTGATGATCCAATATAAGGAGTTTTGGAAAGTCTTCCTTTGTTCTCCTTAACTTCACATATTTCTCACAGATGATGATGATAATGAAGATAATTTATATGCTGAAAAATAGATTTTTTTTACCAAAAAAAAGGGTATAGACTTTTTTCTCTTTATTATTTAAAAAATAATGTAAAACTAGGGTATAAGAGTTTTTTATAATAATGAAGTCCAGATCTATTAATTTGAATTCAATTTTTATTAAAAAATATAATTTTGTATGAAAAAAATTTAAGAAAATGATCATTGGAGTTAGCTAGCATGCCATCCAAATTTTTCTCGAAGTATGAGATATATCCTAATCAATGATTGTTAAGAAATGACTATATGAACTTGATCAAGCATTTCACAATACACTCAAACTTAAATTATGTTTAATTTGGACTCAATAAATCTCATGATAGGACGCCATGTTATAATACTTAATGAGCAAATATTTGATAAATGAAATATTGAAAGTGAATACTCTCAAAATTTATAGTTTTTAGAAATTAAGTTACATAATTGAATGGATCTTCAACTTGAACCCTATCCAAATCTCTCCAATGTTGTCCAACCAATCAACGTGTCCATGGATCTTGTTGAATCATCTAATGTTTCATAAGATTTGCAAATATTTTATCCTCCATTCTTTCCCCATCATAGCAAGTATTTTCTTTTGGAATCCCCCTCCTCCCACCCCTTTATATTTATTTTGGTAAAGTTTTTAAATATTATTGAAGAGCCAAAACAAAATTAACCCTCATATGAAAATATAGGAAGGTCTTGTTATTATGAATTACAAGAGTTGTTTCCTTGTGTTGCTGAAAAACCAAGACAATACTATAGGTGACATGAAGGTAGACTGCTACATATACTTTTTTTTTTTTTTTCCTCTCTTTCATTTTTTTTTTTTTTGCCTCTTTTCTGAAGGGTTATATATATATATATACATGTCGTTGAGCACTACTTTAAAAGGTCGACTGGTTATCCATATGAATTCAATAATTGAGAGAAGATTTGATAAGTTATAGTGTTCACATGAAATCATAAAAATATTAAATATATAGGGTGTTCAAGATGATTTTTCAGTTAGTGAACAATTAAACCAGGATAGATCTTATAAAATGATCAAGAATTTCCATGATCTAATCAATGATGATACAGCAAGAATTGAGTTAGGACAAGAATAACCATTTCAATTGTACCAACAATTATAAGCATGTTTGGGGTACAACATTTAAGTTCAAATCTTCTACAGTTCACACATGCAATGGAGAGGGCCAATTCTCCAATTTCAACCCTCCGTGATTAATTAATTAGCATGATGGTTATGGTTATTAGATAGACTCTGAGACCCATCCAAACATAATCATCGCACCAATATTTATGAATGACCTGTTTAAAGAACCAGTCCTCACCAATTCGGTTCATGTTGTTTTATTTAATCAAAGATTAAATTAATACCATATTTTATTTGATTTCACTTATGACTCATTCGAGTCAGCAAGAACGTTTATGTACGTCTTATTTATCCAAATTGTATGACTATTTCAAATCATCTCTTGAATGTTAAATATATGGCTAAAAAAGATCTTTCACCACTTAACTATTTTTATTTTTTGCTGGTACCTTAGTTTCCTATTTTATAATCCAACTTTTTTTTGTTCCCATTCCAAACGATATATATCTACTGTATATAATTAAAGTTTTACTATTTTGATTTAAAGGCCACACCACGTATTATTTTTTTGTAAATTTTTTTTTTTTCTATTCAATTTTTTCATTACTTTGATTTTTAAATTTAAAATTTTACATAAATTTATTTTCTCACAATCTGTTATTTTTTTTCATATATTTTTATTTCTTTTCTAATAGATCTTTAAATTTAAAATTTAAAAAAGAAAATAATTTTATTTTATCAAAATTTACTAGTTTTTTCTCTTCCTGTATTTTTTTATTTTTTTCATTTTATTTTTTATATATTAATTAAAAAAATAGTAACAAAACTAAAAAAAAGTAATGGTCATATAACCCGTGCACAAATCTAGTTATGTCAATTTATGTGCATTAAATTTGAAAGGAGCCTTTCACTAACTCCATATGAAATAAAAAAAGAAAAGAAAAATGCTTGGTGTAAAAGTTTCAATATACAACGCAGGTATTAACAAATAATGGACCCTTAGAAATAGTACTTTACATTAATTATAACTTCTTTTTTTTTTTTTTTGGAGAAGTTACTTGCCAATTATAACTGAAATAATAACCTTTACTACTTAAGATATTTTTTAGGTTTATTTGAGTATCAAAATAATGATTTTTATGATGGATGTGATTTACTATTATTATTGTAAATGATGATGTTATCTTCTCTTATTTGCTCAATATATTCTTCAACAAATATTATGTTTTCAGTTGGCACAGATATTTGGATTTCTTTTGAATAATAAATGGTTGAAAAATATATATTCAGATGAATGCAGAAAATGTCTATTATTGCCATTTAATGTGCTATAATAAGACATCTAGAAAATCGTTATATAATGACCATGTTTTAATCCTTGCTTAAATTTGGCCAATCTATGATAGAAGAATACTAAATGTGGGTCATTTAATATGTTTTAAACTATACCTTTCTCTCCATGAAACAAATTAGTCCAAATGCATTTCACATGGAAGTGGTCCATAGAAACCTTGATGGAAAACAACATTTCCTGTTCATTCCGCATGAAACAAATTGGTCCAATTCACTTCATAACTAAAAGGAATTAGACATCATCAATACCTTGTCTCTTTCTTCCCAAATGCAAGAAATGACCAAGGACTTGGGTTCATGTTTTCAACAATCTTGAAGGCCCCTTTCACACTTAAAAACCTTATTTTCACACTTAAAAACCTCATTACAAATGAGTTATATAGGGAAATACATCAACCCTTTCGCTTTGAGCAACAAAAAAAAAACCAACATCATTTAAAGATGCATAGGACATGATTTAGGAGTGTCTTTGACCTAGCAGAGAAGTCTTTAACCCACATGATTAGGACCAAAACTAAATCAGATATAGAACGGATACATGTATATTCTTCTCAATATTTGTTTTATTTAATGAATACAAATATGGATACGAATATTAGATGGAAGTAAAAGTTTATATCCATATTTATTTTAAATAGATACAGATAATGGATTGGATAGTTGTCCATCCATATCTATATTATTATTGTTATTTTGATAGATATAGATATAAATAAGGATATTAGTCGGATGTATAGATTTCTATTCATGTTTAGATGTATTCAGATATGATAATAGAATTGGTCGGATATTATTTGTACTACTTTCATCTCTACATATCATTTGTTTTTCTTCAACATACAACCAATTACATCATTCATGTGCTTGTAGGTGACTTAAGATTCTATTATTCTTGTAATATCTAGTTCGAAATAATAGAAACAAAAAAAAGAGAGGAAGGAAGACTTCTGATTGAAGTCTTCCTCTTCTCTGACATCAACGAGAAAAGAGAGTTTCTTTTCTCTGACTCCATCAAGAATGTAGCCCCAAAATTTTATAAAAATGACCTTTCCTCCCATCCACTTACCATGCCCAAACCAC
Organism: Areca catechu; assembly: GCA_021397845.1. Taxonomy (NCBI): domain Eukaryota; kingdom Viridiplantae; phylum Streptophyta; class Magnoliopsida; order Arecales; family Arecaceae; genus Areca; species Areca catechu. The sequence continues at coordinate 14,224,873 of CM038041.1, forward strand.
ATCCATCACCGGTGACCTATTACCCTCGATTTCAATGAGGAAAAGCTTCAATTACTTTTGATTTTGGGGATAGATCTTCGAAGTTTCTTCAAACGATCGACTGTGGGACCTTGTCGGAACCAAGATAAGCCTCCCTCTCTCTTCTCTCCCTTCTTTTGGATAGGTCATCGACATGATTTGGACTGTTAGGATATCAGATCTGTAGCAAAACATGGCCTTCCTTATTTTCTTTTCTCGCTTTGTTGACCATCGATGATGGGGTAGCCGCCGGAAGGGGGGTCTCGCCACCGTTAGGAGCCACTGCAGGTAGCAAGCCGAGGGCCTCCACCACTATAGTCGAGAGAAAAGAGGAAAGGAGAGGGGAGGGGGGAACAAAGTCTTCGGCTTGAGAGAAGGAAGAAGAAGAGGGAAGAAAAAAAGAAAATAAAAAAAAGAAAAATCTTTCTTCCCTCTCTCCTCTTTCTCTCTTCAAGATTAGTGATCTATTAACTTTCTTTCTCTAGAATATTTTCTCTCTACCTTCTCTCTAAAATCTTCTTTCTGAAAATTTCTCTCTCTTAGGGTTGAGAAAAATTATGAAGTTGGAGCTAGGGATCAGTGGGTGAACCATTCATAGAACCCGGATAGTGAGTTCTAGATCTACAATTGCTACATCTTAGAATTATTTATTAATATCAAGGTTATTATGTAGGAGGATGATTTTCTGGATAGAGGACATTGAGCAAGTTCTTTAGCACCCAGGTCAAGAACATGGATGCAAATTGATATCTGGCATGTTAAATCTATCTTGAATAGATGTAAGGATTTTTGGATATGATCATCAATTTATAAATATATTTTGCATGGCATGATTTTAATTCTTGGATATAAGCATTGGCATACATGATTGTTTATGCATTATATATTTTAATTTTTTATGATGGATATTTGTAATTGTCGATATTACTATTTATATTTTTCGTATGATATGTTCTTATCAAACATAATTTTTTTTGGATGATTTGGATTATGATACCGATTATTGAAAAACTTGAAAAAAACATGATTTGACATATTTGAGATTTGATAAAGTAATAATCAAGAAAGGGAATATTTAGACTAGCTATGCCATGGGCAGGATCGTGGTTACTGAAATTGTTAATCACGAGCTGAAGCATGACACTGAGATTACCAGGCACAAGTCGAATTATGATAATGAGATTGCTAGTCACAAACTAAAGTATGACAATGAGATTGCTAGTCACAGGCTAAAGTGTGACAATAAGATTTTCAGTCATAAACTGAAGTGTGACAATGATATTGCTAGTCATAGACTAAAGATGATACTGAAATTGCCAATCATGGCTTAAGTATTACCGTGATTAATCTAAAATTTCAAAGAAGATTCATGATTAAATTAGAACATAAAAATAAAAAAAATATTTTGTCATATACGGTAGTTGTGTTATTTTGGTTGTATGATATAATATTTTATAATTCCTTATTCCATTATTATTTTCTTATTATTTTTAAATCATATTATTATTGGTGTAAGTGTATGAAATCGTTGTAAAGCTCATACTCTTAACTTTCCTTCCTTCTCAGAGTTATGCAGGATATTTAATCGAGCTTGGCGATGGATTGGATTCGTGGTAAAATGATAAATAGATAGAGAGTCATTAATACCAATTAGATGACTGAAGGATGATTGAGTTGGTAAATATATAAGTTATATTATTTTCTTTATATTAGATTTGTCTTATGAATTATGATCAATAATACTCTTGGAAATTGAAGTTGTAATGAATTTTTTTTTAAGACTTGCATAATCTCTAGGATGTATTTTAGGACTCATGCGGCAAGTTGCATGCCGGCCCGGATGCTGGGTTTGAGGTGTAACAATTCTTAGTTTGGAAGACTAATTATTATAGAAAAAATAATCAGTGTCTCGATTTTTTCTTTAAAATATGACCAACCATTCTTGCACGCATCTTCTTAATTACTGATAAGAAGAAGGGTTGTAAGATTAGAATAATAGAAAAATGACATCAATCTCAAATAGCATTTACTTCATGGGCTGTTGCCGGTTGATGGCTACTGCTTCTACTTTTTAAGCCCTCATTCCTTTTTTTTTCTTTTTCTTATTATTATTATTATTATTATTGTTGTTGTTGCCGCCTAGATCGCCTGGCCTGTAGCTTCTTACGTGGCCCGGGTAAGTGGACTCCCTGCCAGCGTCACTGGACTCGTCGGTCGGAGACGATCAAGGGAAACATAGTCGTAGTTGTAGGGATGAAGGGGCTTGGTATTGTGTCATGGTCTTCCTGTGGGCCTCTCCGGTAGGAGAAATCTTCACCATATCGTCCCTCTGTCAGATGGACCTGCAAAACAGGGATGACCTGCGCTAGGGATTCCGGCAGAGGCACTCCGATGATCAAGTCAGTGGGACGATCGAAGGAAATAAGAGACCTCTGAGACGGAGAGATTGGGGGACTCTCTGCTGCCAGAGGGTGATAACGAATAGAGTATGTTATTTCTTACTTACCTCCCCTTATCTCTATACCGATTTTTGTGTAGACGAATGGCTCCTGGGGAGGCGTGCTGGTCTTGATGTAGACTTGTCACGCTAGGATAGCCTGTGAGGCCATGATGGGTTGGTGAACCTTCTTCTTCTGGATGGTTCAGGAAGTTGGTGCAGGGGTACAGTACCTTGGGCATGGCACCATTCACTAGTTAGCGTAAGCAGTAGCTTAGGAAACTTAAATGCAAACCTTCCTTGCAGATGACGTGTCAGGCGGTGTGCCGTAAGACCCACGTGGAGGGGGATCCTTGGAAAGAGTGCCGGGGCCATGTGGATGGGTCCTTCGGGAAATGCACCGGGCCCACATGAATGAGACCGAACTGCACGATGTACCCGATGACCGAGCTGGGCTGAGATGCTGCTCCAGGTTGCCATGCAGGTACGCGGACCGAGGAAGGGCCCGTAGGGGCCTCCACGCATGCTGATTGAGGCGAGGTGCAAGGCCCCATGCACGTGGATGTGAACCCACACGCTGCGGACGCACACGCTGCGGACGCACACGCTGCTCATGGTCGAAACCAGACCACGGGAGGGCGGAGCCGGACCACGGGCGTGCCGGGGCGCGAAGTAGGTGCAGACGGAACTGGGCGCCACGCGAACGGAGCCGGGTGAAGCCGGGCGTGCGGGCTGGAGTCGGAGGAGCCGGTCCTGGGCGCAACGTCGCCGAGCCGGGGTCCCACCGGACTGGAGTGTGGGTGCACTAGGCGGGCGTGCCGCGGTGCCGAGCCGGGGGAGCCGGGGTCCGTGGTGTTGGTCCGTTGCAGGCGGACGGACGGAGCGAGGCGCGGGAGCGCGCTGCCCTGGGCGTGCTGCGCTGGGCACGGAAGTGCCGGGGGTGCTGCACTGGGCGCACTGGCGAGGTCAGGTGAGTCGGAGGAGCCAAGGCTCAGGGGCGCACTGCCCTGGGCGTGCCACGGTGACGGGTTCGGAGGCACCGGACGGGGCTCGGGTAGACTCGTACCGCGCTGGCGAGGTCGGCAGAGTCGGAACTGGTCACGAAGGCGCGCCGCCCCGGGCGTACCGAGGTCGACTGGACGCTGGAGAGGGCCGGGGCTCGGACGGAGCCGGAGGAGAGCACGTGGAGCTCGCATAGCAGCGCCGAGCTTGGAGACGCCGGGGCTTGGACGGAGCCAGAGGAGGCGCGCAGGCAGCCGGGTCACGCGGAGCCAGAGAAGCAAGACCCGGGGGCACCGAGCTCGAGGACGCCGGGCGTGTGCCGTGCTGGGCTCTGAGGCGCCGGGACCGTGCCGCGCCGGGCACGGAGGCACCGGGCAGCGTTCGGGCGGTGCAGGGCCGGAGCCGGAGCCTGGGGCAGTGCAGAGCCGGTCGCGCCTCCCTTGCACGCGGATCGAGGGCGGTGCAGAGCTGAGCTGGCGTGGGCTCGTGCCCCCCTTGCATGCGGACCGAGGCGCGGGGAGGGTGCTTGGGACGTGCCTGTGGGTGCCCGCAAGATGAAGTCGTACGAAGGCTGGGCTGGAGTGCGGCTACTTCCTGGTGGCGCTTGGACTGTGCGAAGCAGAGCCGGACTGATCTGGAGAGCTATGTGGGCCAGAATGGGTTGCCTCTCATGCCTGGCAGGGCTCCAGGCAAGGCTGCCGAGCTGCCGACCTGGTCGAGGTGCCAGCCTGGTTGAAGCTGGCTAGCCGAGCTACCGACCTGACTTGGTTGAAGTGACGGGCCGAGCTGCCGACCTGACCTCCACAGGGACTGATTTCTTCAAGTGGTCCCACCGTTGTGCCAAGGCTGAATAGGTTGGTTACTACCGTAACAATTATTATTATTATTATTATTATCATTATTATTATTATAAATAAAGTATTCATATAAATTATATATAAATATAATCATAAATATCAAAAAATAAAATATCACAAAATGGTAGCAAAACGGTCTCTATGCTCATCCATATTATCTTTCCAGAATGCTTCACAATAAAAAGGGCGATCTAATTAGCTACATTTTTTTTCTTACAAAAAATACACCTAATGACACTACAGTGAAACAGGCTTTTTTCGATGCTTTTTAGGATATTTACCGATGCTTTAAGCATTGACAAGAAATCTCCCGACGTTTCTTGAAGCGTCGCAAAAGCATCGATTATGTAAGCGTGGGACGCAACCTGCAGACACTTTTTAAAAACATCGGTATATGCTGATGCTTTAAAGCGTCGCTAAATTTAAAGTTCCCGACACTTTAAAGTATCACTAGGTTTTAAACTTAGCGATGCTTTTTAAAAGCGTCGGCATATTCCGACGCTTTAAAGCATCGCTAAGTTTGAAACCCAGCGATGCTTTAAAGCGTCGGTATTTGTTAGGACAGCGATGCTTTAAAGCATCGGCAATCGATAATTTAGCAACGCTTTAAAGCATCGACAAATTTAATTATTTATTTTTTTTAAAATATACCTGTATTACACAAACCTGCATACATCAAATACATACATCATTCATTCAAACATGTATCATTCATTCAAACCTGTATACATTAGTTATCATCAAAATGAAATATCATTTCATTCAAACCTATATCATACATAGCTAAAGATATACAAAATTGAATCAAACATTATTTAAATGAAAATTGTATCACACAAACACAACTTTAATACTCCAAACATCAAATACACATAAAGTCAATATAAAGAGTATTATATATATATAAAGTATCAACAGATACTCAAACTCGATCCAAGTTCAAATACATAAAAAGACATACAAAAATATTTTTTAAAAAATCAACTGGCATCAATGATCCGCGGGAGGCTGGTCGTCGTCCTGTCTACGACTGGCAGATGCATCAGGAACCTACAAGATATACATATATATAATTACGATACATATATTATATATATTCTAAATTATATATAATATATATATATATATATATGTAGTTATAAATAATTACTTACCTGAGATGACATGAACATATGCAGCACCGATATAACATGCTCAAGCTGAGCCCTAATAGTCTGCATCTCTGCTTTGTCTGCATCACGTGTCTGTCTGAGCTTTATTATCTCATCCTCGAGTCGACAAACATGTGAATGATCATAACTATCTCTAGCATCCCGAGTATATCTACTCATCTCAGATAACTGAGTAGGGGTAACTCCAATCCTATAACCCCTCACTCGTCCAGGACGCTCTGGTCCCATCAACTCCGAGAATACCTCGGCCTCGATGCGACTGCTCTGAATAGAAGATGTAGCCTCGCCACCATGCTCGGCGATCATAGAGGTAGCCCTCTCCTATATTTTATAAAAAACTCATATATTAATACTTAATAAAATAAAATTATAAATCATGATATAATATAACTAAAAAAAATACATATATATCTCTAGACTCCTCCTGAACAAAACTGCCATCCTGGTGAATGTGAGTCATCCGATAGAACTCCACCTCACGAGGCTCCCTCATCTGCTGATCAGCCTATATAAAGAAAAAATATTACAAAAAAATCTAAAATGACACATCTTATACCCCCGTACCATGATACATGGCACATGCATGATACATGATGATACATGATGTTAAAACTAAAAGTATACTAAAAGTATTATAGGATGAGAAATATACAAACTCATGCCTGAGCCGTGCATATCTCTTGGACCCCGCTGTGTGAGGAACAAACTGAGATGCTCGTGCAGCTTTACCAATAGCAGAATATGTCTACAAAATAAAAATTAAAACTATGTTATATATTGTATAAATATAATTAGGACGAGTGAAAATTAATAAATTTATATGTTTGATGGTGCTACACAATATTTGCCCTCTCGAAGAATCAATAGTGCACCAGCTCCCTCCACTGATGAGGGTGAACATCAGGAGGACCGGTAGCTGCAACCTGCTCCTCTATCCTACCCTCTAGCTTGTAGTCTCCCTTCAACTTCGTCCTATATTCTTTCTACCTGCGATTGAGAGACTTAAGCACAAAATCAGAACAATCTGGAAGGAGAACGAACTTGCTCTACAATGTAAATAAATAATAAAAAAAGTATTAAATAAAATAAGCAATTCAATTATTAAAAATCTAAGATATAAAATAATATATTAATTTTTTTACCTGTATAACTCGTAGTATCTCTACTTTATAGGCAGGAAGCATGTCATTCCACTTCGGATAATTTAGGGGACATAGCTGATCCCGATGTGCTACTGTCCCCCAAAAACTAGTCAACAAGTTAGCAGCTTTCTTAATAGGCTGGCCTAGCTTATTGCACTCTATGACTATCCTCTCGCCCTCAGGTAACTGCCATACATCACGGACTAGTGTGGCTCCTCGCCTCCGCCTAAGTCTTTCGGACCCATTGACAAAAAAAATACATAACATTATATATCAAAACTATTGCATATATATGAATTGAAATGGGATGAAATTATTAAATTACCATGCATCTGTATGTCATCGATGATAGGCTCGTCATCAGGATGATCCGTAGGAGGATCGTGATGTGCTGACTCGAAGGGAATGGCATCGTCCTGAGGTGGAGAGGTACTGGCCTCCATTGGATGTACAGAAATGGATGGACTGGCTTCAGACTGATATAAAACTGATCGACGCTCGTCAGGCTGCTGTGACAAAGTACCAGCCTCGGTCTGAGAAAACTGAAACTGTACATCCGATAGGTTCTTCCTTCGAGGCATGGTGTACCTAACATGCATTATTATAAACCAAGTCGGTCAACATTATAATCAAATTATAACGGGAATGAATTGTAATTTAAAAATAACATAATTAATCATGCAAAAATGTAAATCATTTTATAAACTACTTACTTGTCATAATCAACCAACTGTATCTTCTTCGGAATCCAACCTAACCAAAATAGTTGTATCATTTATATGATCATCCGGCATAATATTATAAGGCATACACTTAGTATAAGTATCATCATCTTCGTCTTCCACCCTTTTTTCCATGTCATACAAGTCTCTAGATTTTGTCTTAATAACAGTAGCCATTCTTTATCTTTTAAGTCTTGTACATACAAAACTTGTCGAGCTTGAGATGAAAAGATAAATGGATCATCCTTCAATAACATACTCGTATGTATCAATCTTGAAAAATTGACAAGTATGAATATGTTTGAGTCCTTTTTCAAACCTCTTGGTATATTTATATCCACCCAATCGCATCGAAATAATACAACTTTAAAATTTTTATAATAATCCAACTTAAAAATATCTTTAAGTATACCTTAATAAGATTTTCATCTGCTTCTACCATAACACCACTGTTCTGAGTTTTTCTAAATTTCTCGCGCTCCTTGGTATGAAATTTAAAATCATTTATAATAAAACCATTATATTGTTCACAATATAATTAGGACCTCTGGCAAGTGCTATTGTTATGTTGAACAATTTTTCTCCATCAGTACCGGTACCTAGAAAATATAATATCAATTATCGATCACTTATTCGATGTTAAATGTATGTAAAATTATTATATGACTTATATTTACTAACCTGATTGGCAAGCCAATTAGGGAATAACTCAACCAACCATCTTTGTCAATCCTTGGATTAGGACGAGTGGAATGATTGGCTTGTTGTTGTACAGCTAAAAATTCACTACATGACAATCAAATATAAGTTTGACAATAACATATTTAATATTTAGTATTATCCATGTATAGATAGACTAACCTGCGATAGTCAGATATTATATCACTATGTAGCAATATATAATGGTGTGCTTGTGACAAGGATTTATGGTTAAGAACAATACTTTTAGCTTTTCCTATAAATCTTCTGGAAGATGCAAATTTGTATAGATCTGTATTCTCCATAGTACCACCATGACGTTGAGGTCGATTGAATACAGTCTCTACACCTTCGAGATATCTTAAACAAAATGTTAAACACTCTTTAGCAATATATCTCTCTGTTATTGAGCCCTCAGGATGGGCTTTGTTTCATAATAATCCTTCAAACGTACAAGATACCTTCAAAAAGTATGATATTTATTAAAATTTTAATATTAATATCATATTAAATAATGAAAAAGATATCTTAATTATGAAATTTTAGTTTTACAATATTACCTTTCGATAGGGTACATCCGTCTGTACTGTACCAGTCCACCAAGTTTAGCTTCCGAAGCTAGGTGAATGAGTAGATGAACCATAATCATAAAAAATCCAGGAGGAAAAATCTTTTCCATCTGACATAACGTAAGTATGACTTGAGACTGCAACTGATCAAGCTCCTGAGGATCAAGAACCTTAGAACATAATGCCTTGAAAAATGATGATAACTGAAAAACAACCGTAATAACTTGTTTCGGCATTAACGACCTTAAAGCCAATGGAAAAATATTTTGCATTAGTATATGTCCATCATGACTTTTAAAATTTGAGATTTTTCGCTCTTTCACATTCACACATTGTGAAATATTTGATGCATATTCATCAGGAACCTTGATATTCTTTAAAACTGTTAGGAAAAGATCTTTTTCTCGACTAGACATTGTATAATATGCATGAGGGATATAAGTTCTATCATTTGCAAGTACTTGAGGATAAAGTTCATGTCGGATATCTATTTCTTTTAAATCAAAATGCGCCTTCATGTTATCTTTAGTCTTTCCATCAAGATTTAATATTATTCTAATCAAATTATCACAAATATTTTTTTTTATATGCATAACATCTAGATTATGCCGGAGTATATTATGCTCCCAATAAGGTAAGTCAAAGAATATACTTTTTTTCTTCTATAATTGTTTAGTATGCTGATGGGTAGATACTGTCATTATATCATCATTATTTTCAACTTCAAAGAAATTATCCGGATCCTCAAATACTACTATATCTAAGGTGCAAGTATTGACTTCCTCCGATACTTCTTCTTGTGCTGAAGTCTCAACATTATCTCTTCCTCGCTTTTTAGAGGACTTTGTCATCTTACCGTAACTGTATCTGATACTAAGCATTTATCTACGAATATCAGAACCAGAAGATAGAATTGGAGCAGATCCCAACTCTATAGTCCCATTAAATAAATCCTTCTGAAATCGAAATGGATGATTTGCCTCCAACCATCGACGATGTCCCATATAACAAAACTTTTCTCCATGTTTTAACCAAATTGAATGGATTGATTCACTACAAGAAGGACATGCAACTCGTCCCTTAGTACTCCAGTCAGATTGTTGGATTGATGCCCTTGACCATTCTTAACAAAAGGAACGTCCCTATTATAAGAGGCTGGTTTATCTCTCTTAAACCAGCAGCGCAACAACCCCGGGCACTCGAGTCGACTCCTTGCCGATTCTCGCAAGAGCTACCCAGGGTACTAAACCTCGAGTCGGCTCGCTGGAGACGAGCACTACAGCACCAACCAAGGGACGTTGATGTGGCACCAGACCCGCCTTACCGGTGGCACCCACATCCTCGTGGGCCCAGACCCTACATCCGGACGAACCACGAGGGTGCGAGCTGGCCCAGCCAACAATTCCCCCCAGCAAAACGATCGAGTTTTTCTTCCTGCGGAGACTCGAATCCGAGATCTCGGCTCTGATACCAGTTGTTAGATCGATGCCCCTGACCATTCTTACAAAATGAATGTCCCTATTATAAGAGGCCGGTTTTCTCTCTTAAACCAGCAGTGCAGCAACCCCGGGCACTCGAGTCGACTCCCCGCCAACCCCCGCAAGAGCTACCCAAGGTACTAAATCTCGAGTCGGCTCGCTGGAGATGAGCATCATAGCACCAACCAAGGGACGTTGACGTGGCACCAGACCCGCCTTACCGATGGCACCCACATCCCTGTGAGCCCAGACCCTACATCCGGATGAACCACGAGGGTGCGAGCTGGCCCAGCCAACATAGATAAATTAGCATATGTAGGAAAATCATTAACAGTCCATAATAAAGCTGCCCGCAGATTGAATGTTTGGCCATTCGAAGCATCAATTACATTGATACCCTCCCACAATTGTTTCAATTCATCTATTAAAGGTTGTAAGAAAACATCAATATTATTGTCTGGATCCTTATCACCTGGAATGACCATTGATAAAATAAGTGAAGACTGTTTCATGCATATCCATGATGACAAATTATAAGGAATCAGAACAACTGGCCATATACTATAGACAGAACTTAAGGTCCGAAATGGATTGAACCCATCACTGGCTAAACTCAACCTAACATTACGAGCATCAGATGCAAAATCAGGATGTCTGTCATCAAATGCTTTCCATGCTAAACTATCCACTGGGTGTCTCAGCATTTCATCTTTTGTACATATTTTATCATGCCATCTCATTGATGAAGCTGTCTTTGATGATGCATAGATCCTTTTTAATCTAGGTACAAGAGAAAAATAATGTAATACCTTCGTCGGCTTTTGTTTAATTTGTGTTACATCCAATTCATCTAATCCCTCACTCTCATTTTCTTTTTGCTTCATCCATCATGAACATCCACACACATGGCACGACTCTTGATCGGCATGTTCTCCCCGATATAATATACAATCATTTGGATAGCTATGAATCTTTTCGTATCCAAGATCCAATTCTTTTATTAATTTTTTGGCTTCATATCATAACAAGATGTTGGTAAACTAGTACATTCAGGAAATGCAACATTTAACAACTTGAGCAACATAGTAAAACTTTTGCCAGACCATCCATTCAAATATTTTACATAAAATAAATGTACAAGAAAAGAAATTTTTGAAAAGTTCTTGCAACCAGCATATAATTCTTGATCTGCATATCTTATTAGCTTCTGATAACGATATGTTCCAACATTAGTTGGGGGTATCTGCTCCTCATTATGTATAGATTCAATAAATATAGGACCATCAGGTAGCCCATTTGCTACTTGTCCTCCACCGAAATCTCCAGAATTTTGAGCACCATATTCAAAAGCATCTCTGAGTAAATCCTTGATATCATCATCTCTTGCAAGATTTTTCTGTTGGTTACTGGATCCAAAATCAGGTATATGTTCCATGTTAGATGTTTTGTTACATGTAGATGGTAACCTTGACTCTCCATGAAAAAACCACTCTGTATAACCTCTTAAAAAATCATTCCATACCAAATGTTCTTCAACAGTATTTGGATATAGAGAACTGGAATTTACACATTTTCGGCATGGACAAAATCTTTCCATTGATACTACTTCTCTCCATACCAAATTTAATGAAATTTTGAACTCCATCCATATATTCTTTACTATTCCTCGATTAGTTATCCAACTCTTATCCATTGTAAGATAAAACTAACTAAAATAAATAAATATTTATAAGAATAGAATAAATTTAAAATAAGTTTATTCAATTGATCAATTACAGTATTATTAAATGCACCATATCATCAACTAATAGGTAAAGAGGTCATATCCCATTCAAGAATTGCATTAATTTTATAGGTCATTTACAGTAACCAATGGATACACAATAGAAGTTTCAAAAAAATTTCAGCAGCATTTCCCCTTAGTTCTCCTCATACAAATAAATATGTATGAGGTGAACTAAAAGGAAATGCTATCCAAAATATATCTAGAACTCTATCCATACCATTTGATTACTGTAAGCATCTATAAAATTATTTGCAATTCTCAAACTATCCAAACTGGACAATCAATTGACCACTGTACATATTTCTCCCATCCGTACAAAAATAAATAATTATACGGATACTGTAGAATATGTACTTTAATCGATTAACGAGTCTATATTTCTATGCAATGCAAGTTTTTTAAAAAATATTTAAAAAGCCATAATTGATCATAACAAAATTATAGATGGAATTGAAATAAAAGATTTGTAATAATCAAACTAACCTTAAAGCATAACATGTTCAGTAAGATGCAGGTATATACCAAGAAATTTATAAAGAAATAGAAATAAACTACTAAGAAAAAGAATAATAGATAATGAAAATAAGGAGGAGGCTCAGTTATACTATTTAATCTGCAACTAAATCAAAACGACTACAATCGGTTGCGTACAAAAGAAGGCCATCCAAGATTGTTGCCATTAGAAACAATTGAATCTGCCAAACATACATCGCATAATCATCATAGCCTTCATATACAAACCTTAAACTAATTTTAAAATTGGTTACAGAGCTTCTTTACACTCCAAGCAGTCAAGCACCTGATAAGAAAAAGGCAACAAAATAGGTAGAGCATATTTTTCTTAGTGATGTGTAATTACCAAGTTATTTAAGCCTGAACCCTGGCTCCTGTACTTAGACTAATATAATATATGATTTTAGAAGAATCAAGATGACTTTTTGAAGACCATAAACTCAAACCTAATGTAAGAACAGAATAACATAGTGAAGTACAAAATCCGTGAGGTGCTACTTTGTTCGCATGGAATCTATTTGGACTATGTATGGATGGGGATAAACCTTACATACTATCTGACAAACTAATACATGAAGCACGTACTATTTTCATGCATGTATATACAGTTCCAGTTTGGCAAAATAAATGGCCAAGTTAAACTTCTTTGTTGAATTATTAGAATTTGTCTTGGCACAATCAAATAGCTTCTTATATCATGATAGGAGATTTAATTTTTTGTAAATTCTAGAAATGGATTTTTAATTTTTTGTAATACAATAATATGTTAGCTTTGATTTTACTTTTGAAATAAATTTGAGTCAAAAATTAGATTTAATTTATACATGACTGAGAATGGATTAAATTGTTTTCTTTCTTCTTAAAATCTCAAGATAAGTTATATTTTGTAAATTTTTTTAAGTTATTAAGAGCAACACTATTTTAAACATTTCTATGAACAAAAAATTATATCAAGAATTTTCATATTTGTACCAATTTTACATGTTATATATATATTAGGTAGCTAAAAGTCAAATTTATTGATAATTAGTATGCCGTGATTAAAAAAATATATTTCTCATTAAATTTCTATTTTATTAAATACTATATTTTAGCAACTTTTTTTAAGTAAATATGAAGTTTAGTTTATAATTTTCATGTAGATTGCATGTCCATATAGTAGTAAATAATGAAGAAAATCAACAAATAAAATCTTAACTCATGGTAGTCCAATTAATTAACTTTTGCAACCAAGTCAACTGTGCTTATACTATTGAGGTAAGTAAGGTGCATTGTATAATCAAACACTCCAACTAACATTGGAGCTACCCAATATCAAGACCAAATTTACATGGGCCACAGGAGAGAAGAATATAATTAAACATTATAAAACTAAATTTAAAACATTTCCGGCAGTCAAAGGATATTTAAACTCCTACAACTGCTTACTAGCCACCCAACAACAAATGAGGCCGGACACAAACAAAATGCCAGCTGATCCCACTGTCTGGCTTTCCATGAATCCATTAAAAAGAGAACCCAAGTCTACCCTCTCTCATGTTCAATAAAAATAAGCTTTTCTCTGTGACTTTATTAATAAAAAAGAGAATTGCAAATCAAGACCGAAATGATACTTCTAACAATCAAAAATTTGTACACCAAAAAAACTAGCTAGAAATTAAAGTATTACTTGAATTTATTAATTTTATATAAATATTCAATATACCTAGATTTGATGAACAGAGAGGGATCGGAGGACGAAACGGAGGAGGTGGCCGGCGCGCGGCGGCGACTCGACTCGACTCAAGGCCACCCGCCTGCGGCTCGATCCTACAGACGGCGAGGATAGACCTGACGTCGATGAAAGAGATGGAGGGATCGGAGAAGGAGCTACCGGCCGTTCGAATGAGAGGAGGAGGGAGGGATCGGGGGATCGGAGGAGGAGGAGGAGGAGGAGTGAGTGGTTGAGGGAAGAGGAGGAGGTTGCGGCGGATGAATGAGATCTAGGGCTCAAACGAGAGGAGGAGGGAGGGATCGGAGGAGGGAGGAGGAGGAGGAGGGAGGGATTGGAGGAGGAGGAGGAAGTTGCGGTGGCCGGATAGAGCAGCGAATGGGATTAGGGCTGGGGATCGGAAGAGGAGGAGGAGGCACGAATTGATCGATCTAGGGCTCAGGCTGAGGAGAAATGGGAAACACCAGCGTGCCAAACAAAAGTCTGCCAACATTTAAAAACGTCGTTAAAATTGAATACTTTGCGATGGTTAAAAGTGTTAAAAGATATCGACGTTTTTCAAAAATATCGACAGGTTTGCGAAATTTCTCGATGCTTCCCCGAAACATCGAAAAAAAAAAATGTTGCCATTTGACCCTTTTACTGTGGTGTGACAATGAAGTACAGCCCCATAACATCTTCCAAATATCATGCAAAGATTAGGAGACTAGAAGTAGCCCTCATGTGGCTTTGAATACAAACCACTACTTTGGAGACCCTCAATGATAAGATAGTCAGCATCCAAAGTCAAATCTCGCACTTGGGGACTGTAAAGTCGAAGAGATGGCTGTCATTAGCTGCCACCAACTTTAATTCCAAACCACAAATGATAAATATCTATCATTCCTTGCTATATCCATGATACTGACATCAAAATTAATTTAAAAATATTTTAAAAATAGAAGCTTTCGCAAGATGAACACCTTGCGAATCGCTGCATGAATAAATTAGGAGTTCCAGGAATCTTTGGTTCCTGTGGCCAAGTCAAGCAAATGCTACCTAAGCATTAAAACACCATTCTCTTATTATATTATTCTTAGTTATTGCTCACAAAAAATCTCTGTGGAAGTTAATTATCATTTAAGCAAATAACAAAAAGGTGATTAGACTTTCTGTTAAATCCACGAGCGGTCTCGTTAATTACATGCTACCTTAGCATTGTGGTGCATGTGGGAGGCAGCGCGAATGCTTGTGGTCTCTTGGTTAGATTAAAGACTATTTTTTAAGCAAAGATGCTGAAGTCTTTTCGAGGTGCAACTCTATTGTTTCTCTCATTTAGTTAATTATAAAGACGCTGAAATTAGGTATTTTACTTTAGAGGGACTAGTATTATAGGGACAAAAATCCTCTCAGATGAGGTCACTAGAGGACACTATGCATGCAGGGAGATCTTTGTAAGCTAAGAGGCATACCATAAACGCACTTAAAAGCAAGGCAACAAATATTCATGTGAGAAACAAAGAACAGGAGTGAAACTTGTTTCTTCTCCCCTTCTCCATTTCGATCTTGCCTCTCTCTTCACCAATTTAATGTAGAAACGGGATCTCTCTCCTTGTTTTTTTTTTTTTTTTTTAATGAAGAATGGATCTCTCTTTCAATAAATATCTCTTTTTTCTCACCCATCTTCTCGCATGGATCAAATCTTGAGACCCAAAATCTGCTCGAACCTCATAGCTTTTGCTTCACCGCCAGTGGTCTTAGGCTCACGTGTTTATTAATTACATATCCTATGTTTTAGCATGATAACATTAAAGACCATGTATTATTTGATTTGATATGTGTATCGATAAAATATATTAACAAAGCATGCATATGGGTGTGTATAAATGAATTGTTGGATATGTACATAAACATACTAAAAATGCTCATGCGTATTACTTAAACATATATTATATATATTAGCGAAAAAACAATCTAGAGTATGTATTTACTTCACTTTGAAGCATGTATCTACACACTCTAAAAAGTGCGTATTAAGAAAATAATGGGTGTATATCAATGAATTGTTGGAGATGTATCAGTATACTGAGAATGTTGTATTAGGGATGACAATTGATACTATCATACTCTAAACTCAGCACGGGGGTCGGCCACGCGATCGATCATATAAATTCTAGGCATCATCCTAAAGATCGTGCTAGGTCTAAAATATACGAGAATCTCATCATCTTTAGAAATTAGATTTAAATAATCATATACTATTAAAATAAATTCATGATAACTAAATGATCATCTTGTTCGTTACATTGATATCAAAAAGAGAACTAACTAATCAATTTAAAAAAACACTGGAACTCAAATTCTATGCTCGACCTGACCCATGCTACGCATCCTGTGACTCTGAAAGAAAAGAAAAATGTAGAATAAGCTTTATAGCTCAGTAAGAATTCCCGTACACCTACACCATTATAATAAAATAATTAAAAAGTAATATGTAATGTTACAAAATACTACGATCATATATAACAACATATGCCATGCGATGCGAAGTGTCATGTCATATAATCCTCGAGATTGTTATAAATCAAATTTAATTACCTTAGGATACTCGGCTCTGGACTATTATAATCATGTTTCTTGTTTATGGTGGGGCATCAATAGTTCCATATTTTCAGCTTGTAGTAGGACATCGATAATTCCACATTTCTAGCCTATGGTGGGGTATCAACGATACCACATTTCTGGCCTGTAGCAGGACATCAATACATGGTTAGTCCAGTGCACCACCATCCATCATGCAATCTGAAAATCAATTCATGCTTGTTAACAAATTTTATACCAAAATATACTTTTATCCAATTGAATGTACGTGAATACCATAATTTATTCAACCAAGATCAACAATATAATTCATATAAAGTCACATATACTTAATAGATAAATATATAATAGATGGCTATCAAATACCACATAAATTTAATAAATAAATATATAACATGCAAATATCAAATCATATAGAGTAAAATCACCGATATACAAAATAATTTTTATATAAATAGGTGATCGATATCCATAAATTCTTATCTCTACCGGTGACAGGCTTAACACTTTAGATACCAATCTATACTCGAATCCTGGCCTAGATACTTGGAGATTCACTCGACATTTTCCTACTTGAAAAATTGTTCTCATATAATAATAATCTTAATATCAATAAATAATTCTATTGTATAGCAATTATAAATCTAAAATCTTCTATCCAGATTTCATCAGCGGTCCACCCATTGATTCCTGCCCTAACTTCATAATTTTATAATCCCTAGGAGAGAGAAAATTTTAGATCTCCCTTTCCAAATATGTGTTTATTTATCTTATTCCTTATTTTTCTCTCTTTCCTCTTCTCTCTCTTCTCTCACTCCTCTTATCTCTCTCCTCTTTCTCTCTCCTCTCTTTCTCTTTCCTTTATTTCTCTCTCTTATTCTCTCTCCTCTTCTTCTCTTCTCCTTCCCTCTCTTCTCTCTCCTCTCTTTCTCTCTCCTCTTTCTCTATATATATTTTTTCATTCTCTCTCCTTTTTCATTTTCTTTTCTTCTTCCCCTTCTTTCATTCAATGTTCCTTTTTCTTTTCTTCTTGGCTCGGCCAGATCGGCCTTCCCATTCCCATGAACCAAGGAAGGAGAGAACTTATCGACGAGGCATAGCAATGGTGAGGCGATCGATGGTAGAGGTGTGGCTGGCGACAAGGATTTCCGGTGGCTGTAAAGGTCAAAAAGTCCAATCTTTTCGAGATCACCAGCTGGCAGTTTGCGAGGAAGGAGGAAGGGCCTTGGATGGTGGGGCTAGACTCCATCGATCTGATGATGGCTGGAGAGAAGGAAGAGGCTAGTGGAGGCCTTGGTTCTTGCAGCGATAGAGGCGATGAGGGGTGGGATTTAAAGAGAGAGCTTGGAGGAGTTAACCTCCCTTACAGTGGATAAACCCCACCGTTTGAGAGTCTCACTAAGTCCCATCACATCTCTGGCCATCTCCCACTTCTGACTCCTTTGACGAGATTTTCTCCTAGTCAAGCAGGGTTTTCATCCCCTATTTTTGGTAAGTCTTTTTTTTCATGTTGGGCAGAAGTTGGCTGGGTCTACCGACTTCGATCCAAGGAGCCCGGTTCTCACATTCTCCTCCGTTAAAATAATTTTATTCTCAAAATTAACTTGTTTAAGATTTAAACTTTACAAGTACCCAATCCTCATGTCATTCTCAATCTCTTAAGTATGTTACTTTTCAAAGTATTTGCACTACAGGATCTTGACATAATAATTATGTGCTGTCTCAAGACTAGATCATTTACATACTAAATTCTTTTGAGTTTCTCTCAAAGAATACTAATCTTTTGATGTCAATATATTAATTATTATTGATTAATTCTATAGAAAATTCATAGTAGTCCAAACTTTGGATATATCCAATTCTAACATGATTCCTTTCGTAAAATGTTTTCTTCACAAGTCCTTCATTTCTAGCAAATCTAATTTCATCTTCCTATCTTCAATATCTAGGGCACATTCTTTATAAGCTAGGTTAACTAAAATAACATCTCAACTTAATGTATAAATACAAATGTCAATTGCTAAAGATACGAATAATATCTTATTATTCTGCTTATCGAAATAAGCTAATATAAAAAAAGGTTAGCACTAGGATTGAACAAAATAAATACTTTTTGGTGAAAGCTGAATCATACCTATCACCATCGAGTTAGAAGCATTGGCATCCTGTGATGTGAGTGCATAAACTCATCCTTGAGTTCTAGGCTTTTGTTATTCTTCTCCTTATTGTAATTTTGCTTGAAATGCTTGTTGCTCTTGTAGCTCCTTTCCCTTAGGGTAATGCTTTGCTTGGTGACCTTTCTACCCACACATATGATAGTTTCCATGAGCCATTTGCATTGATTTATATAATGGGGCCCTCCTCATTTGTGCCATTTGATTTTATTTTTTTATGAAGTTTCATTATTGGAAGTATCATTATTAAACTTCCTAGATTTTGTGTTAATGTTCTGAATTTTTTTCTTTCTACTTAAGCAATGTCCAAATCTCTTTCTATTATCAATGTTTTGTTAACAACATCTTTATAAGTGGACAGCTCAAATACAGTCACTTGTTATTGGATTCGACCTCTAAATCCATTCTCAAGTTTTTTAGCCTGGACCTCTTTATCTGTTGTCAATGTCGAATTATATCTAGATAATTCTTCAAACTTTGCTGCATATTGAGCAACTATCATGCTACCCTGCTTCAGATAATCAAACTCTCAAAATTTTTGAAATTGGATACTCTGAGGAAAGTACCTCTATAAAAGATTCTTCTAAAATTTTCCTAATTAAAAGGTGTATCATTTGGTCCCAACTTCTCGGTTCCATATCCCACCAGTTAGCTACCTCATCTTATAACATAAAAATGATGAAATTAACTTTTTCCTCAATGGGACATCTCAGGGCTTGAAACATTTTCTCCATTACTTTCAACCAACCCTCAACTTACATAGGATTGAGATTCTCTTGAATATCAGTAAAGCATACTTCTTGAAGTCTATCAGGATGATTTGATGCTCTTGCTGTGTCTTGATCCTTGCTGCATTAAGCCCCTTATTGCTGTTATTGCTATAGTAGTTGCTGCATAAACTATTGTTATTGCTATATAAGTGTTGTTGCTACTGCTATACCTCTATTATCCTTATTATATTAGTTCTAGTAGTGGCTTATTATTGCACCAGTAATTGCATATGCTGAGAGAGGCCAACTTGTTCCCTAGGCTGAACCTTAGGTCCACCCGAGGTTTCCATTTCTATTATCCCAGTCTCCAGAGTATTATTTGCGAGATCATGGTAGTGGTCCTTGTCGGTGCATACTACTATCTGGTGAGGGTCCAACATCTTCTTGTTGGTTTAAGGGCTCCGAAGCATTCGAGCTATCTGCAAATCGTGTAAGCCTCCTAGCACGTCTGCACCCGCCTCCACATGCTATGAAATCCTACATCGATCATTGTTAGCATACACATATCACTTAAGGCTATACATATATTACGCTATCTTATCCCAACCTAATGATTGACCCACATTCTCTTTCTAAATATATACCCTAGGATCCTATGATATAAGCTCTAATACCACTCTGTCACCACTTGAACTCAGCACTGGGATCGACATGCAACTGGCTGCACAATTCCTGGCATCGCCCTAGAGATCGTGTTAGGCTTAAAGTACATGAGGATCTCACCATCTTTAGAAATTAAATTTAAATAATTAAATACCATTAAAATAAATTTATGATAACTAAATGATCAACTTGTTTGTTATATTAGTATCAAAAAGAGAACTAACTAATCAATCTAGAAAATGCTGGAACTCAAATCCCATGCTCAACCCAATCCACGTTATGCATCCTACAACTCTGAAAGAAAAGAGAAGTGGAGAGTGAGCTTTATAATCCGTTAAGAATTCCCGCACACCCACACAATCATAATAAAATAATTAAAAAATAATATGTAATATCACAAAATACTATAATCATATATAATAACATATATCATGCGATGCAAAATATCATGTTATATAATCCTCGTGATCATTATAAATCAAATTTAATCATCTTAGGTTGCTCAGCTCTAGAATACCATAACCACATTTTCGGCTCGTGGTAGGGCATAACTAGCTTTATATTTTTGACCTATGACAGGGCATCAATAGTTTCACATTTCTAGCCTGTGACAGGATATCAATAGTTCTATATTTCAGACAGTGGCAAGGCATTAATGATATTACATTTTTGGTTTATAGCGGGGCATCAATACATAGCTTATCTAGTGCACCACTATCCATCATGCAATCTTAAAATTAATTCATGCTTGTTAACAAATTTTATATCAAAATGCACTCTTTCATCTAATTGAATGCATATGAATACCGAAATTTATCCATCCAAGATCAACAATATAATTCATATAAAGTCACATATACTTAACAGATAAGTATATAATATATGACTATTAAATACCATATAGACTTAATAAATAAGTGTATAACATGCAAATATCAAATCACATTGAGTAAAATCATTGATGCACAAAATAGTTTTTATATAAATAGGTGATCAATGTCTAGAAATTTTTATCTCTATCGATAACAAACTTAACATGTTAGATACCAATCTGCACTTGGATCCATCTCTAGGTACTAAAAAGTTTGCTCAATGTTTTCTTGTCCAAAAAATTATCCTCCTACAATAATAATCTTAATATCAATAAATAATTCTATTGTATAGCAATTATAAATCCAAAACCTTCTATCCAAGTTTTATCAGCGGTTCACCCACTATCCCTAGCCCTAACTGAAGGTGAAAAACACCTACACCTAGCATACATTATGCAAGAAAAACAGGACAGAGAAAATGTATTTTAAAATAATTTTAAATCATGCACAGCAAAAGGCTCGGTAGATAGATCAAAACTATCTACCGATCTACCCGCAACAGGATCTAGTATAAAAACCTAGCATGCATATAACATCAAAAACAAGAAAGCAACATAAATATAAAGGTCATACCTCTATAGCTCGACGAGTGATGGAGAGTAGCAGCAAAGAGCTCTGATGAGGAAGAGGGCGCTTGAGCCACACAAGCGTCTGGCCTCTACAGGATGTCCATACCTGGGCTCGACTCTGATCAATTCCCTCGGAGTGCTAGCTCTTCGGGATCCGTGGGCCGAACTTCTTCTTCCAGGAAGACAAGAAAGATAACAGGAACCCCTTCCCAAATCTCTTTCCCAAGACCTAGCTTGATTGCTAGGTAGCTCACACCCAAATCCTAAAGCTCTCACTCTTCTCAACCTTTTCTCCCAAGAAATAGTTGCTGCTCTTGAATGTCTTGTATGTCTAACCCCAGTAGCCACCATAATGTCTCACATTTATAGGGGCAGCAGTGAGAGGGAGAAGAAGGAAGGAGGAGAGATGAGAGGAAAGAATGGGGGAGAGGATCATGGGCATGCCAAATGGGTCTAACCCATTTAGACAAGTATGACTTTCATACCATAAAGGTTTGGAGCCAAAACTGGTTTGAATTCGAAATTCAAACTAGGTCAAACTTGCCTAAAAAAATCTTCATGAAAACCTCCCAGAAATTCTGCTCGTCACAGGAAGTGTCGACACTCGAAAATTGCCAAGTGTCGACACTTCATCAAGTGTCGACACCTGAAAAAATCCAAGTGTCGACACTTGGAGCAATGTCAACCAAATTGACTTTAGGTGACGGCAAATGATTTTCAATCGTTGATCAGCCCAAAAGATCAGATAGAAATCCTCTATGGTGTGTGACCCTATAGGTTCGAATACTAAACCGGTAGCACTGGAACATTTCCAGTACCAATCAAAGTCCTCATCTAGCAATGATACCCGACGTCCGGATAGGTCGAAGATGCAGAGCACCTCACAAGAACCTCTGATTTATGGTTGCCGCATAATCATCCCTTTGACCTTATAATGCTCAGGATGACCTAGGATTAGACTGCCAACCCTAATTTTGTCTATCCAGATTATGTCTCAACCTCACAAGTTCTGTGACTCCTCACAAGAACTACCCTGGTCAAGGTTTTATTGAATTAAGACATAGTGAGTCATTCACTCCAAACTATTTGGAGAGGTCAATTCCATCTTGATTCACCACCGCTCCACAAGTACTTGATTGCACCCAGAAACCTTCCATCACTGGATTAGAAATCTAGGTAGTCCGGCACCAAAGTACAGTGAGTTACTTGCAAGCTGCCATGGTGATCTCAGGTTTGAGGGACACATATACCCATATCCCTTCGCGAGCAACCCTTTGGCAGAAGGGAGCTTCGCAGATGGTCACATTCAGTGAAGTGTCATACACTTCACTTGTATGTCATACCAGTGTCTCCATACTCCTTGGTTAAGAGGACAACCAACAAATGTGACATATAACAACCTATACTTGATACATCATCGTCCTATAACAATGTATCATTTGGTTGTGAACCAGTTTAAGAACTACTTGATATATCCTCTCTATATCAAAAAATGTAGTTCTAAGAACTCCATCATACAAGAGTTCATTACAGAAAAATGTAAAATGATGGACAGTCAAAAATAAATAACTTTTATTTATTATAAAAAATTCATATACAAAGTAGCACAACCGTCTACAGCCTAGACGATTAATTTTGGGACACAATTCCCAACACTAACTTCATGCTTTCTTAATCCCTAAAAGAGAAAAATTTTTAGATCTTCATTTTTAAATATTTATTTATTTATCTTATTCCTTCTTTTTTCTCTCTTTCCTCTTCTTTATCTTCTTTCCCTCCTCTTCTCTCTCTCCTCTTCCTCTCTTTTCTTTCACTCTCCTCTTTTCCTCTCTTCTATCACCTCTTTCTCTTTCCTCTCTTTTTCTCTCCTCTTTCTCTCTCTTCTTCTCTCTCCTCTTTCTCTCTCTATATATTTTTTTCTAACTTTCTTCTTTTTTTTCCCTTTTCTTTTCTTTCCCTTTTCTTTTCTTTTCTTTGCTTTTCTTTTCTTCTTGGCTTGGCTTGATCAACCTTTCCCATTCCCATGAACCAAGGAAGGGAAGGACTTATCGACGAGGCACAGTGATGGTGAGGTGATCGATGGTAGAGGTGTGGCCGACGGTAAGGATTTTCGATAGTTGTAGAGGTTGAAGAGTCCAATCTTTTCAAGATCACCAGCCGACGGTTTGTGAGAAAGGAGGAAGGGCCTTGGACGATAAGGCTAGACTTCGTCGGTTCGACGATGGCCAGGTTCAACGATGGCCAGAGAGAAGGAAGAGGGTGGCAGAGGCATTGGTTCTTGCAGCGATAGAGGTGATGAGGGGTGAGATTTAAAGAGAGAGCTAGGAGGAATTAACCTCCCTTATGATGGATAAACCCTGCCATTCGAGAGTCCCGCCAAGTCTCATCACATCTCTGGCCATCTCCCATTTCATCCCACATCGATCACTGACTCCTTCAATGAGATTTTTGCACGATCTGTCGACTTCGATCCAAGGAGCCGTTCTCACAAATACTCTAGCCCAGTTTTATAAAGAGAAGAGAGGAGAAATAAGAGAAAAATAGTGATTAGATTTAAACCATCAAAAAAGGTCTGTTATCAACAAGGTTTCATGGAAGAATAGAAGGAGAGCTGAAAAGATAGAGAATATCCTAATGTTGATTTGGAGTGGCTAGCTTTGAGGAGAGATCACTATCCTTGAATTTAGTATAGAAAGGCTTCGAGTTGGAGATTAGAGCTGTAAAAATGGGCTAGATTGTCACATCCCAAATCCAACACCGGAATCGGCTACGTGATCGGCCACACAAACCCTAGATTTTATCTTAGAGATTATGCAAGGCCTTGGTACATAAGAATCAAACACATCAAAATTAAAACTAATATTTTATAAGAAATTTATTAACAATTAAATAATCAATTTATTAATTTAATATCACTAATTGGTCTACTAATTCGCAACAAGCATCAGTAACCAAAACTAACTCTAACTAACTAACTAATTCAACATTAATGAAGCTCCATCTCATGCCCAGCCCAAATCCTGTCACGCATCCTGAGTCTCTAAAAAATCAAAAGTAGGGGATGAGCTCTTCAGCCCAGTAAATTTTTCATATAATCACACCAGTAATAATACAATATTGGAAATAGAAAGAATATACTAGCACCATATCATGTAAGCAAATAGCTCAAATATCATGTACAACAAAATCATGAAAAATCATGTTTTCTTTAGAGTTTCATTAATCCATCTTTATCTTTGGGGTTCTGGACTAACCACGGTCATGCTCCAACCCATGACTGGTAATCTCATAATCGGCCATTTGCTATCCGCCGTGGCCAAACTAGCCTTGTACAAGCCCGTTAATCGACTTTTTATTCGTGGTCAGGCTAGTCTCATCGACCATTCCTCGTGGTCAGGCTAGTTTCACAATCGACCATTCCTCGTGGTCAAGCTAGCTCATGTACAAAGCCCGTGGCTCAGGCTACCTCAGAACTGCACGATCCTGTGGCATAGCTAGTCCAAACATTGTTAACACTTATCTTTTCACATCATCTTGTCAAAACATATCATTTTCCAACAACCGATATCACGGTCCAATCCATTTCAAAGATTACTTGATAACCATGGTATATTAAATAAAACACAAATAACAATAATAACAAATTCACTTTTATTTCGGAAAATCAATCATGCTATTCGAAAGCAACCATGCATGTAAATATATATATATATATATATATATATATATATATATATATATATATATATATATATACGGATCAAATCAGGCAAACTAAAATATAAACATATATATATACACTGGTGATCAGGTCTAAAATCCTTACCTCTCAAAAATCAATTATCTACACCTGAACTAGTCTGTACCCGAGATCTGTGCAACGCCTTCTGTTTAGGGGACTGATTTCCTACATAAATAATTTCATTAAAATCTAAATTTCTAGTTGCACGAATTCTGAGAAAACTTCCTGATCCTCTCTCTCCTATAACAATATATTATTATAAAATATTTATTCTCCCTCTTTCTTTCTCCTTACATTCTCTCTCCTCTCTCCTCATCTTCTCTCTCATCCTTCTCTCTCCTTATTTTATTATATATTTTTTTTTCTTTCTTCTCCTCTCTTCTTTATTTCTTTCTCTTTTCTTTCTTTCGAACCAGTCCGTGCTCCCGAACTAAGACCCCCCCTCCACAATTTCCAGTGGCCAAGGAAGGTGATCGCCGAGGAGGGCTCGATGGACCGGAGGCGGGCAGCGGCGCGGCCACCGGCAGTCCACGGCCCCAAAACCAACAAAACAAAGTGAATCCAAGAAAAAAAATCCAAACTAAAACTCATCGGTGCTTGAAGGCTCTCGGTTACTCGCCAAAAGGAGATCACGGTGTGGAAGAGGCTTGATGAGGCTCAAAAGGCAGCAGCGAGGAGATTTAAAAGAAACAAATCGATGGATTTAATCGTCATTTGGGAAGCAAACTCCATCTAATCGGAGTTTTAATCCGTCCCGGACTCATTGTCGATCTCTCCCTTCTCCTCCATGACTCCTCCCCCCGAGTCCTCCGGCGACTTTCCGGTTGGATTAGGGAGAAGAAGCCTCTCATGTTCCGACTCCCTCTTCTTCTTCGTTTCAAACTCCTCTTTTTTTTTTTTTCTAGTTTGGGTTGAAGTCGGCTGGGCCTGCCGACTTCAGCCCAAGCCCGGGTATTACATAGATCCCATGGACCAGCCTATTTGGCCCTATAAATAGGCTAGGTCGAGCTGAAAAAAATTGGTCCATTTATATAACTGGGCTTTTTGGCCCGGCCCCTATAGCCCATGGACTCAATAAGATTAGGGCCGGGTTAGCCCATGGGCCTAGAGGAGGCCCTGTAGTCAGTGACTACAAGGAAACGACCCTCGATGATGGCGCTTACCCCCATCCAGCCCTCCCGCATCCCCTCGCTCATCTCCTCACATGCATCCCGATCCGCGTTGTAGACCCCTGCCCGCAGCGACGCGTAGAAGGGCCACCGCCACCCCTCCGTCACGTACATCCATCGCCCCACCACCCTCGCGTCGTACCGCACCATCCCGCATCGCATCCCTGCCGCTAGCATCCACCGATCCACCACCGGGTCGTAGCACTTCACCGAGATCTCTCCATTGCCATCCCCAACCGCGAAGATCCGGCCCCCGATCGTCCCCATCGCGAAGAAGGATCGCGGGGTCGACATCGGCGCCACGGCGGACCACGAATTCATGGCAACGTGGTAGGTGACGAGGGTCCGGAGCGGAGTCTCGGTATCTGATCACATCCCATCGAGGATGTAGATCTCGCCGCGATGGGGGAGGGTAGCACAGGCAAAGGCCGGCGAGCAGAGCGAGGAAGTGCAAGTGGGCTGGCATGGATTGCGAGCTAGGTTTTCATGATCCATTTGTATAAGTGGGCCTTGTCCAACCCGACCAATATGATGTCAGTCCATGTGAGTTAGAGCTGGGCCGGGCTGGTCCACATTGACAACTATTGGAGAGAGAAGATAGAATACAGTGTAGAGTAAGGTTGAAAGGGGAAAATGAAGAGTATACTATAAAAAAAATATGAGATATAGCAACGGTCCAAATCACTGGCATGAAAGATATATATGTGCATACATATTTTCATACCAATATATTAAATTCTAATGAATTTTAAAAACAAAAATTTTGGCAAAAGTTATACCCAAGGAGACATTAAAATGCTTATAGTAGGCTTATAAATTTTGAAGGACTTCATATTAATTGGTTCGAATAACTCATATTATTTGGGTTCGAACAGTATTTTTAAAATTTGCGGGTAAAATTTTTTTTTTTTTTAATGTAGAAGTACTTAAAAACAGCTGTCAACAATAAATTCTGAAATAGGAACTATTTTTTGTAAAAAATAAGTAACTATTTTGCTTGTTTTGACAATGGTCATCCAATTAACATCGCTAACAACTTGTTTGGAGGAAGCAAGTCCCATGTACTAAATTGTACCAGAATAGAGTCATCACCGTAACCTCATCGGCCACATCAAAGAACTAGGGCTTCTGCCAGATGAAAGAGCGAACGAAAACTCTCTCTCTCTCCCTCTCTCTCTCTCTCTCTCTCTCTCTCTCTCTCTCCTCTCTCTCTCTCCCTCCCTCCCTCTCTCTCTCTCCCTCCCTCCCTCCCTCCCTCCCTCTCTCTCACACATACACACACACATTACTGCTAATAATTAGAGTCTTGGACGAGCTCTGGAGAGGCCCTCCAAAAGATAAAGCTCCACGCTGGGGTTTTTCCCGGTGCAAACTCATTCAATGCACGCGGTTTTGTAAGGGGGGGGGGGGGGGGCCTTTAACTTACCAAGCTGCTTTGGGCTCTGGAGAACCCTTCGGGAGTAAATGCTCCTTGCTGTCTTCTTTTGACTGCATGCCCTCCATCGCTCCGTCCCTTTCTTTGTCTTCTTTTGACTCCATGATCTCCATCCCAGCCCTCCTCCCTGCCTTTCTGTGCCTCTTTTGGGTCAGCGACCACTAAGCACACCCTCTTATCGTGTATATATATATATATATATATGAGAAGCAACTTCTGCCTTGGAACCTTGTCTTCTGCTTTCTTCCAAGAAGAAAGAAAATAGGACGAGGAAGAGAAGAACACGGAAGAATAGAACTCCCGTATATCTCTCTCGAGTCGTTTCTAGATATAGAGAAGAGAAAGAAGAAAGAGGGTCCATGGGGAGACCTCCTTATAATTGTGATAAGGTTGGTGTGAAGAAGGGCCCTTGGACTCCAGAAGAGGACCTCATCTTAGTCTCCTACATCCAAAAGCATGGTCCCGGGAACTGGAAGGCTGTGCCTACTAATACTGGTGAGCTCCGCTACCTCTTTTCCACCCCCTTCTGCTTGCCCTTTTGACATGATGGCCAGTCATGACATCCAAAAAGCCGATCTAGATTCTTAGAATAGCAATCCATTCCTTTAATTAGAAGCTCTCCCTCTCTCTCGATCTCTCTCTCGCACTGCCTGCCTGGTAATGAATTAAGTGTCAAGCTTGGTGGATTAATTCTATGTTCTGAGATGGGTTGATTAAATATCCTCTGTGTTTTCCAAATCGATCTCTCCTACATGTTGAGTTAATTACTAACTGATGCCTTACTTTAGTTTGGATCTAGAGGTTCCAGAAGTCTAGATCTAAAAGGGTGGTCTTTAGGGTCTAACTTTGTCTATGCTATGCTTTGATTTATTTATCAAATTCTCTCGTGTTTGTCAGGGCTGATGAGATGCAGCAAGAGCTGTAGACTAAGATGGGCTAATTACCTCAGGCCAGGAATCAAGCGAGGCAATTTCACGGAACAAGAGGAGAAGCTCATAATCCACCTCCAAGCTCTTCTTGGCAATAGGTAAAAATACCACCAAACATATACCTTCTATCCAAGAAACCTTTTCTTGTCAATACTATCCTAGAAACTTTAGAATCCTAAAATATGAGCTTTCTAGATTATGTCGACCAATAAATTAATACCATGACTAATTTATTATATAATATGAAGCACTTTGGATCTAGGCCCTCACTAATTGCCTATATATATATATATTGATGTGTTATACAGATGGGCAGCCATGGCTTCTTATCTCCCGGAGAGAACAGACAATGACATCAAGAACTACTGGAACACCCATCTGAAGAAGAAACTAAAGAAGCCCCAAGCTAGCAATGATATCTCCATGACTGGCAAGCTTTCGAGTTATCAATCAATCTCCAAAGGCCAGTGGGAGAGGAGGCTCCAAACTGACATCCATATGGCAAAGCAAGCTTTAAGCGAGGCATTGTCTTTAGGCAAGACCAATTGTCTAACTGAATCGAAGCCCTCAAATGGCAGCTACTCTTTTACAATACCAAGCCAACCAGCAACATCGTCATCAACGACAACCTATGCATCAAGTACCGAAAACATATCTCGATTGCTCCAAGAGTGGATGAAGAATCCACCCAAGCCAAGAGCTTCTCAAGAAAATTCAGAGTCCACACAACATTCGATCAACAAGGCGGTCGGGACCGATTCATCGTCGAGCGAGGAGGAATCAGCCAACAATGGCCTCACTACAGTGCCAAATGTATTTGAATCATTGCTCGATTTCGACTCCTTGACACCGGAGATGTCTGAAACAAGCCTCTTCCAATGTGATAGCAAGCTAAGGTCAGAAGCCAGGTCCCGCTTTCTTTGCTTGAGACCTGGCTCTTGGATGATGAAGGTTTTGGTCAAGGGGAGGTAGAACCAGTTGACATGCCACTAGGTGATACTTCTGAGCTGATCTAAAGTTAGTTCTTCTGGACTGGGTTTTTGGCTCCTCTTTTTTTTTGTTCAGGCTTTGGACTGAATTTGATTAGAAATTAAGACCTTCAATGCAAATGAAGTTTAGAACCTAAATATATATCCACACAGACAATGTTACATACGTAATTAGATCGGTGGAGTTCGAGAATAATTTTAATCCATGGGTCCTTTTGTGAAATCTTCTCCTCTTTTTGTATGGGTTTCTGTATTTTGGTGATGCATGCCACATATATTAATTAGATTGCTTAGGATTTTTCAGTCTTATTCAGTTCTGAACCGTAGTCAAGAGATGTGTGGAATGGAAAGATTGTTATGTCTATAAAATATGGCCAGTTATCATACCTGTGCTTGTTAGCTTGCTTTCTGATTTAATGCTCTAATGAATGTTTGGGGATTAACTTTGTGGATAAATATTTCCTCGAGACCATATATATCTTCCTGTTCTTTGAGCACCGGGAATAAAGGGGCCAGCGAGCAAATGGTGCCACGTGGCTTGTGGATCGGTGGGAACGAAAGGGTTTGGGGTTTGACTCTTTTTTCTAGAAGACCTTTGTTTTTCGTGACCCGTGCACCTGAGCCAAAAAAAAAAGCATCCAAGAAAACTAAAGTTTTGTTTGGAGTGCATCGGCCTTTGACCACGGATATATATGAATCAACCACACACAAACTGACAATAACCATTTAAGTTATGACCGGTTCGTATTCAAAAACGTACAGTAGATGAAGACCACCATCTCATCTAATAAGTTAGGTTTCACTTTCCCATCCGAAAGCCATTGGTTGGATTGGCTTTCAGTGACTTGGACGTCTTTCTACTTTACCATATCCTTGTGCAGGATTCTTCATCAAGCAGGCATGGTAATTATGCTCATAAGATGATGACTTCCAAGCAAAATACTACTTGCATTTGAACTGGTCGATCTATAGATTCAATAATGAAGGAGAAAACTAGTTGAAACTATTTTTGGATTTTCAGACAATAGTAGTGATGGATCCACTTAGATAATTGATGGGTCCAGCCTTATGTGCTACGTACGAGCTTTTGTGATAGATCAGAAAACTTTAGGGTTCTTTTATCCTTGCAAGTTTTCGTTGGTGCCTTCAAGTATATTTTGTAGTGATCTAGAATGTGTGTATTGGGATGGCCATCATGGATGCATGGCAGCACACATTTTGAGATGGTCGTTGAAGTCTTATGGGTCCCTCACAGGAAGGGGAATAAAAAAGAGATCTGGGGCTGTGATTTCTTGGATTCATGCACAAGAGTTTTTAACGCAACTCATGTGAAGTGTTTCCATCCTTTTCCCGTTCTATTTCCGCTTGACTTGCTGGCTCCTGGCCGACATGCAGCCCCGAGCTGTAAAAGAAAGAAAAGAGCCCAAAGGACTCTCATGCATGCCACGACCTTAATGGCAAGGTAGCATCTTTCAACTACACACACACACACACACACACACACACACACACACACACACAGAGAGAGAGAGAGAGAGAGAGAGAGAGAGAGAGAGAGAGAGAATGGTTTTTTAATCATGGTATTTTAGTTAACTTGAATGGGTGCCCAACACTTGGATGAATTGAGAAATCTTGAATAATTTTTTTTTACTAACATATCGATATGGTACCAGTTGATGTTTTGAGGTAAATCTTTCTCTAACCTTTAAACTGTTTTGACAAAGCTCAAATCTGTGTTCACATTTCCCTACCATCCTTCCCTGTCTAGCTTTGCTGATTTGTGCTAAAATCTCTGATGTCACTTTTTTTCTTTTTAACCCGTGATCTTCTTCTATCTTGTAGATCTGAAATCATTAAGTACCTCTACTTTGTAATTTTCATTCTCTCTTAATAAAGCTGGTGGCTCTTTGAGCCTCCATTTTATAGTCAAAAAAAAAAAAGAAAAAAAAAAAGAAGGGGCGGGAGGGGGTAAAATCTTTCTCTATCAGCTTAAATTATAAGGTGGATGCTTTTTTTTATTTATCAGATTGGCAAAAGCAAGCTGATGCCGACACAAATAATTAAAAGAATATCATGAAAACCAGCTGTGAGAGGGGAAAAAATTAAGAAACCTTTTCTTGTAGGAAAAAGAGAAAATAAAACTTGCTAAAGAAGTACTTTAAATGCTCAAAAGAAATTAATGCAGGAAATGCACGGCCGCTATACCATACGAGTGGCCTCGTTTTCCTTAGCTGTAAGGGAGGAGCAAAGGGGTTGGGAAGGATATGGTCCTATGGACCTTTGCTTATAGGAATCTTCCTTACTCGTACATGCATGCACTGCAATAGGTACGTATTTCATGCATAAATGTATCCTAAAGCTGAAATTGATCACTTCCATCACGCCAATGGTCTCTTGAAGAGCTTGAGACAAATACTCACCAAATCAAAGCATGTATCGTTTCAAAGATGTCCTTGCCATGCATGATCCTTAGTGTACAGGCTAATTAATCACTTATAAACTATGGTCTTGTGATGTATTGTTTCATGAATTGATGATTCATTCATATTTTTTTAAATAAAAAATATTTTTCATGAGAATTTAAGAATAATTATTGCATCCAATTGCATTGTCCAGCATGAGTTATTTGATGGGATTGGAATCCTGGAAGGTGCAACCTACTGGATGCATGGAAGTCACTCTCGATGGACCCATGGGATACAACCAGACCTTCGGTGATCAATTGCAGCGGTAGCCGCCGGCCCTGTAGCAGTCAAGGTAGTATATATCATTAAACACAACAACATCAGAGTTATGGCGATGAACTTACATTAGAAACGTGGCTTGTTTCATTGCAACCACCACGTTGTCCTTTAATTCTAAATGCGGTTTAGAAACGTCAAAGATGACATAATATCCCTGAAGTAGTCCTACTTGGCTTCCTCATTGCTTAATTGGACTCCTGTTTTCTTGAATGAATTTGTAATTCAGTTATTGGTAAATAATATCTGGAAGCTCTCTCCTACTTTTTATCTTTGTTTCCAAAGTTTGAAGGAGCACTTCCTAGCTTGAACTCCATCACTAGGATATGGGACAACGGAGTTGAGGGAGAAATGCCCTTTAACAATCAATGGTAATGTCTAAAGCTAAGGTTATAACACTACAACAAAAAAAGAGTATTAGCCGTCTCTAATAACAGGTCTTCCATCACTAATACTATATTAGCGACGGGAGCCATGTCTAAAGGACCGTTGTATAAAATACTGTTACAACTAACCCTCATTAAAGCTGGCATAAAAACCATCATGCAGATGCGGACCCCAGAGTATTGATGATCAAAACATAGATAGCATCCCGAATATCCTAAGATTGCTGGACAAATACACGGGTCACGATATTCTTGATGTACGCATCATTTCATGTCTGGATCGTCAGAATCTGAGATAAAAATGCTAAAGAGTATTGAGCTATCGGAAGGTCGAAGTTATGGCCGAATCCTATGACCTGACTCCTACTCATTATATTCATCAAATTAAAATGATAGAAGATAAGTATATATTTAAAATGATTCAAGAATTAAAAAACAGAGAATCTTCGCGACCTTCTCGTGCTTTAACTTCTGGAAGGACTCCAAGAAGAAAACAAAATCCTCGATAAAAAAATGCTTGAGATCGCACGAGAATATTTTAAAACCGTCAATCTACAATGGTGGCCATTTCGAAGAAGTTCTAAAGTCGGTCTTCTGATTCATGTCCATCTAATTATCCTAAGATACGAGAGTAACAACACCGACTATCATAGTGATGCCAATGGAACCTTATCACAAAAACTATTTTAAATTAGATAAATTAAAAGCTAGATATACCGAATTAGCAAATAAAAAGATTCTTTAATTATACTTAAAATACTGCAATCCATTCCAACTCCATCATTCGACCGGCGGCAATAGCAACGACATAGCTCTCGCATCAACCATACCAGATACTTTCTATTATAAGATGAACATCCATCATCACATCTTGGTACCAAAATAGCTGAGAGCTAAATAGCAACTAGCTCCTTATTGACTTCATTCACAATCAAAATTTTAAGTCTTTTTTTAATTTTATTTACATTATTTTTATCATGGACTAGCCTAATATCACCAAGTGCAATTTTTGATTATTGATTAATTCATGCTTTAATATATATGAACTATTGACTTTGTTCAATTCATATATATTAAAATATAAATTAATCCAAGATCAGAAATTATCCTAAGTAATTTTAAACCAGTTCATGATCGTGCAAATAATGTAACTAAAGATGAAAAAAATTAAAATATTGATTGTGAATAAAGTTAATAGCAAACTAGTTGCAACTCATTGCTAAGCTGCTTTGATACTAAGGACACTCGCCTTGGAATTGGAGATATCAAAATGATCGATGCAACAACTGCATCACTACTACTATCGCGACCAAATGTTGAAACTAAAATGGATTGCAATATTTTAAGTACAATCAAAGATACATTTTTATAAACCAATTAAGCATATATAGCTTCTAATTTTTCTAGCAAAAAATGATCTTTGGTGATGAGATCCTAGTGACATCATCGTGACAATCGGTGGTGCCATCCCCGTATCTCAGGGTTATTAGATAGACATGAATCGGAAGAACAATTTTAGAACTTCTACTCCGAAATGGTCACTGCAGGAGTTCAACAACTTCGAGGTCTTCTCTTGCGATTTCAAGCACTTCTCCATCGAGAATCTTGTTTTCCTCTTGGAATCCTTATTCCAGATTGAAGTTGTAGTATAAGAAGGTCTCAGTGATTCTCTATCTTTAAATCCTTGAATAATTTTAAATACATGCTTGTCATGATTGGGTATATTTCTGGACCAGGTTCAGGTCAAATTGGGTAAGGCCAAAAGGGATGCTCAGTCCCATTGATATATCTAGCATCCAGATTAGGTCTATGTGCAACATATCTAGGTTCTGACACAAACCAGACCTGTTCAGAGTTTTAAAAGAAAGTAAGCAAAACAAGAGAAGTTAAAATCAAACTTCCTCTCTTTGTCAGAGCTAAAAAAAGAAGAGTGAAATATGAAGAACAATAACAAGACAATATCGATTGAAGATTCTAACTCAAATGTTAACTTCATTCACAATGAAAATTCTAACTCTTTCTTCGTCTTTAGTTATATCATTTGCATCACAGATTATCCTAACATCATCTAGTATAATCTTTGATTATTTATTTATTCATATTTTAACACATATGAACTGTTAACTTTGTTCAATTCATACGAATTGAAACATAAATTAATACATAACCAAATATTGCACTAGATGATGTTAGACCAGCCAATGATGATGCAAATGATATAACTAAAAATGAATAAAAATTAAAATATCAATAATGAATGAAGTCAATGGCAAGCTAGAATCCCAATCTCTGTTGTCTCCTTGTTCTTCTTCTTCATCTTCATCTTTTCTTTTCTTTAACTCTGACACAAAGAGGGAGTTCGATTTTTTTCTCTTATTTTCCTTACTTTATCTTAAAGTTATCAATGGATCGAGTTCGGATCGGAACCTAGATATATATCCAGGTCCAGACCCAATCTTAATTATTAGAACTGGACTCGGAACCCAATGCTCTCCACCACCCTACTCATGAATAGGGATACGAACCCCATACCAACAATAGAGTTATCGCCCTCAAGTCCCTAATAGCCTTCCATGCTCTCCGTGATGTCGGCTCCGACTTCTCCGGTGAGACCCTCTTTGTACCCCCCATTAAGTTCAGGCTAGGCAAGGCTAAAGGGGTGACCGAGTACATGGGTTCTGTTATTAGGTCTAAGTTTAGTCCGATCTATTTCGGGCCTGGCTCGAAGCATGACCAGGTTTCGAGTCGATCCAAAACCAATCGGGCCAGCCTAAGCCTAGTTCCAGCTCTATCTACATGCTGAGATCCAAATCTCGTATATAAAGGACATGTTTTCGTGCATACCTAATTAACTTATTATTTAATTAAATTAACATCTAATTCATTAATCAATAAAATAAATAACTAATTAAAAATAAATAAATATTCAATTAATTAAATCAATAAATAAGCATTTAATTAATTAAACAAAAAATTAATTAACTAATTTGTTGGATCGATGCCCCTAACCATTCTTATAAAAGGAACGTCGCTGTTATAAGAGGCCGGTTTATCTCTCTTAAACAGGCAGCGCAGCAACCCCGGGCACTCGAGTTGACTCCCTGTCGACCCCCGCAAGAGCTACCCAGGGTATTAAACCTCGAGTCGGCTCGCTGGAAACGAGCACCACAGCACCAACCAAGGGACGTTGACGTGGCACCAGACCCGCCTTACCGGTGGCACCCACATCCCCGTGGGCCCAAACCCTACATCCGGACGAACCACGAGGGTGCGAGCTGGCCCAGCCAACAATCCCCCCAGCGAAACGACAGAGAATTTTTTTCCTGCGAAGACTCGAACTCGAGATCTCGACTCTGATACCTGTTGTTGGATCGATGCCCCCAACCATTCTTACAAAAGGAACGTCCCTGTTATAAGAGGCCGGTTTATCTCTCTTAAACAGGCAGCGGAGCAACCCCGGGCACTCGAGTCGACTCCCCGCCGACCCTCGCAAGAGCTACCCAGGGTACTAAACCTCGAGTCGGCTCGCTGGAGACGAGCACCACAGCACCACAGCACCAACCAAGGGACGTTGACGTGGCACCAGACCCGCCTTACCGGTGGCATCCACATCCCCGTGGGCCCAAACCCTACATCCGGATGAACTACGAGGGTGCGAGCTGGCCCAGCCAACATAATTAAATAACTAATTAATTAATTATCTAATTATCTAATTAACTAAATTAATAAATCAATATCTATTTAATAAAATAAATAACTAATTAATTAATTAATTAAAAAATAACTTTTAATAATGGCTCTAGAGCCATCGCTACCCCCATTACTAATACTATAATAATGCAATGCAAATATAGTATGCGCTAAACTCTCAAAAATAAGTGATTACTGTTCCATTAATCTGGAACAACAACCTGACCTCAGTGCTTAGCATAGGCCATCTTGGTTGAGATTTTTATAGCCAAGAATATTTAATATAAAAATCCAACAAAATCTTATAAAAAAATATTCAAAATAATTTTGAAAGAAGTTAAAATAAAGATAAAAAATATAATCAAATTTAAAAATTATAGTTAGTAAAAATGTGAAAATCTTAGGAGAAAGAATCCAGCAAGTTATAATCAAAAAGAATACAGCAAGTCAAATTGAAAAAAAATATAACAATTTATAGCCAAATAAAAGAAAGAATATAGAAAATTATGGAAGAATACACTACCAAAATTAGACTCCTACCAAGCGGAAGCTCGATGGTAGGGAGACGCGCCCACCTCGGGGGACTTGGTGGTAGGGAAAGGTGCTCGAGGGGAGGAGAGCAAGCACAGCAATGAGCGGCATGCTTTCGAGGAGGGGGGAAGCGTGGTAGCCGAGGTTCGCTCCCTGAGCTCGGGTTTCCTTCCTGCACTCTGGTGGCTACCATGCTTCTTCCCCTCCCCGGAAGCGCGCTGCCCACTGTTATGCTTCCCAGTCCCTCCTGCACGCTGCTGGTCACTGGAGTTTGCTCTCCAAGCCCGAGTTTCCTCCCCACCTTGTTTGCACCGATGTCGCCGCCACCATGCTCGTGCCACCTCGCTCATGCCGATGCAATTGTGCTCGCATCGTCGCCATTGTGCTCGCACCGTCGCCATCGACTCAGGCCTGATCGCCTTCGACCTCACCGCTCAATAGATAGGACATGACATCGTGCCACGACAACTAGGCACTCTGCACGATGCATGCCACCGCCATCACAATCAGTGCATGCACATCCTGCACGAGTCCCAAAAATGGTTATTAGTAGAACTTACATTTCACAATCAGCTTTCAAATGAGATGGATCTTGCTTCCATTCTTTGTCTAGATCTATATATCCGAAGTGACGAAACTCACTTATAACAAATCTACTGGCTTTGCATCAACATCCATTTTTATGGACTTATGACATATATCTCGTAACCTTATCACTCTTACATCCACTTACATTTTAAGAGAATGAAATATTTTATTATAGTAAATTGTTGAAATGGCAATTTGTACGTTCTTGATTTAAATGCCAGCACTAAAAGAATTTAAAATGAGGTTGTTTATATCATCAACCACATACAGCCGATCAGTCGAGATGGATAGAAGAGTCACATTACAACAAATTGAAAGTTAAGGGATTTACTTGGATTTTTTATTTTTTATTTTTTTGGTAAGAAACAAAATTGAACTTACATTAATTTACGATGAAGTACAAAGCGTGCATAACATCTGGAGAACATCAGCCACGTACATAATCCATATACATATGAACCACATAAACCAAGAAGCAAACATCCTAATAAGATACCGACCACCAAAAATAGTACAGAAAAACATACTAACCCATGGCCTAAGTAAAGAAGCTACAAACTGATACAACCATGTGTAACAGTAAAGTAGAAATGCAGTACAAAATGACAATCTTGAGGCAAAGCAGGGGTGGCATCCATTGAAGGTTATGTCCTGGCACAATCTCCATTGAAGTATAAATAAACAAGTATAAGACTGAAGCAAAGAAGCATAAACATCTACTGAAGTATAAAACTAGAATGGTAGAGAGTGTCAGCATGGTTATGGCCTGGCACACACATTCTGCTTGCATCACTTTAATGAAATTGCTCTGCAAAATGAACATCCTGAAGCAAGGAAGCAGAAGCATCCACTGTAGTATCAGACTAGAAATGTAGAAAACATCAGCTTGAAGAACCATCTGGCCTATAACTTGATGAATTCCCAGCATGGTTATGTCTTGGCACGCAGTCTCCACTTGGCTGAAAGAGTTGCAACTATGAAGGAGTATGACAGGGCCTGCAAAAATGAAGAGATGAAGGCAGCAGATGTTGATAATGTATCCAACCTGCTCCATTCTGTGCCATCTTTACCTCACACTAAGTTTATTCTGAAAGAAACTAAGAGAAATGAAGCAGCAGCTATTTTTATAATGAACAATACACAGGCAAGACCCCATCCAAACAATGATGAATGTAGGATGTGGAACACCAAAACGATAGTTGCCACAGTAGAAAAGACAAGCTGATAAAGTATATGCGAGCATCAAAGAAGTGGAACCAAGGCAGCTCGATACACCAATACGATGATATTTGTATGGACTACGACAATGGAAAGCCGAATCTGAATGTCAACCTGAACACACAAATTTTGTATGCGGCTGTGAGTACCAATTTGCTGAATCTAAATGTGGAGAGAAGTAAATTGCGCAGTTTAGATAAAGAACCTGCACAGGAATCAAACAAGTTAAGTAAACACAGTTGCAAGTTGTACTTATTTTCTTTTCTTTTTTCATGTATTTTCTTTTTCTTTTCTCTATTTTTTTTTAAAATTTTTTTCTTTTAATAATTTTCTTTGTTCTTCTGATTTTCTTTCTTCTTTTACACGTTGGGCAAACGATTCAGTCCAATGGCTTCCAACGAGGACCTTCATTTCAATCCAATACTGATCCTGCACATGGAAAGAATATATTAAGTAGCCAATTTTTGCATTTCTACTTTTTTTTTGCATTTCTTTTTTTTATATTTTCTTTTTATTTTCTCTATTATTTTTTATTTTTCCTCCCATAACTTCATTTGTACTACATTTTTTTTTTTCTTTTACATACATGCCTGACCGGTAAGATGTGAAAGCCCAACGTTGCAAGACAGCAAATGAGGCACAGCCAATGCTTTGTGATGACAGCATATAGAACAATTTAGTATAGAACCTTGTAATGGAGAACAGCATAGGTAGTCCCATCCTTTGATATTGATACCACTTTGATATTGGCAAGGAAGAACGGTAGGCTCGAAAAATAATGATATATTTTTGAAGGTACTCAAAATATTCATCATTGCATTGCAAATTGGTGCCATGTATTAGGATCGGTAACAACTCGCTCTGATATCGGTTGTTGCGGAAGCGGAACATGATCATCAATTATCCATGTCGATACCACAAGAGAAAGAAGAAAAGATAACAAATACAATTTTTCAGGCGTGCAAAAGGTTTCACTATGAAAAATAATCTTACATATTGAACTCTCTCTCAATCCCATACAAGTATCTCTCAACAAGAAATCCCGAATCCTTCTCTCGAGCTCTCAATCAACCTTCTGCAAGAGACCTCTCACCACTTTTTTATCCTCCATACATTGTCTGTGTCTTTGTCCATGAATTTGTAGCCTCCACTGCATAGAGCATCTTACTAGAAG
The DNA here is from genome assembly GCA_021397845.1 of Areca catechu. Taxonomy (NCBI): domain Eukaryota; kingdom Viridiplantae; phylum Streptophyta; class Magnoliopsida; order Arecales; family Arecaceae; genus Areca; species Areca catechu. The sequence continues at coordinate 14,265,139 of CM038041.1, forward strand.
TCCAACGGTCCAAGCAGAGTCCAAATCAGAGTCCTGTAACTCTTCCAATCGTAGTTTGATTACAACACTGCTTGTTGGGCCCCACACGTTTTCTTTGTCTCCTTCTGGGTTTTGGGCGTTGAGACGTCACTGGTCCAACAACCTCCACCTCGACTTAATGCACCGCTTTCACTTGACTTGAGAGTTTCTAAGGATTCCAATGTCCCCATGCCCTGGGACAATCGCCTGATCATGGATGGGCAAACATGGGAGTCGAGCCAGGCTGCTTGATCCCATCTTTGTCATGTGCTATGCTCACCTCGACCTGAGACCGGCTCGAAAAAGTCTTCTGCGGCAATAGGAACTTCACTTTGCGACGTTGCCTGTCATCCTCCCGAGTCTCGCATCCCGTGCCCGATCCACCTGCTGTCGGAGCTCCACCATGCACTGGACTCCTGTCTGTACCAGGGACTCCACCTCGTACTGGACTCCCCGTAAAGAGGTAGTGACCTCCATGCTTTTTTCCTTGCAAAACAATCCTATTTCCATGCAAGACCTTTAGGACTCCATCACCGGCTCTCCACCTGTAGCCACTTGAGTCCAATTTGCTGAGAAAAATTAGATTCTTGCTAAAATTAGGTACGCATCGGACCTCACCCAGTTTCTTCAGTATCTCATCATATGCTTTTAAGCTACTGTCCCGAAAACCGTGATCGTACAGCTCGATCCATCTGCTATGTGGACAGAACCCTCTCTACTGTCTAGAGAGTCAAACAGCTCCTCCCTGCAATAAACATTGTATGAACAGGCAAAATCCAAAATCTACTGGGAAGAAGGAGATACCTCATCGGATACCGAGAATACATCACTGATGTATCTGTCATCACCACTATCGACCACCACTGTAGCAGCCCTCATTCAATCCCTGAGCTGCGGGCAATCTCTGACACGATGCCCCAACTCATCGCATTGGAAATACCTGATCTTGTTGGCATCCTTTGACTTGGACCGTCCTCCGCGCGATCCTTTGTCACTCCACCTCCGGTCGCCTACACCTCCAGAAACTGCCAACATTGAGTTCCCACCTGAACTCGAAGCCTGGTTCTCCCTCTTGAGAACTTCGTTCTGAAGTAGTGTCGATGTCACCTCCTCCATCTTGATGGTGCTCTTTCCTAGTAGAAGAGTAGTCACCAAGGACTCGAAGGACTGCGGTAGGGATGATAGCAATACAAGTGCCCGGGTCTTCTCCTTAACTTTTTTACCGACACTGAAGAGATCGGTGAGGATCCTCTGAAAATTGCTCAGGTTGTCCTGCACACTCTATCCCTCGGCCATCCGTAATTGATAGAACTACTTCCAAAGGAACAAGGTGTTAGTGAGGGACTTCGCCATGTACAGCTCCTCCAGCTTCTCCCACAACACCATCGGGGAAGACTCATTCAATACATGGATCATCACATCATCCACCAGGTACAAGCGGATTATGCTTACCGCCTGCATCTGAAATCGTTTTCAGGTCTTCTGCTCTATGGTGTCTGGTCTCTCCTCGCATATGAGAGCATCGATAAGTCATTGTTGGATAAGCACGTCTTTCACCCTCGCTTGCTAGAGGGAGAAGTTGCTCTTCCCATCAAACCTATTGATTTCTACTTTAATTGCACTTATCTTCTCAATCTTCTTCGATCTCGATCAACCACGGACAACCTGGGCTTTGATACCAGTTGTTGAGATCGGTAACAACTCACTCTGATATCGGTTATTACGGAAGCGGAACAGGATCATCGATTGTTGATGTCGATACCATAAGAAAAAGAAGAAAATATAACAAATATAATTTTTCAGGCATACAAAAGGTTTCACTATGAAAAATAATCTTACAGATTGAACTCTCTCTCAGCCCCGTACAAGTATCTTTTAACAAGAAATCCCTAATCCTTCTCTCAAGCTCTCAATCAGCCCTCTACAAGAGACCTCTCAACATTTTTTCATCTTTCACACATTGTCTATGTCTCTGTCCATGAATTTGTAGCTTTCACTATATAGAGCATCTCACTAAGAGTCCAACGGTCCAAACAAAGTCCAAATCGGAGTCCTGTAGCACTCCCAATCGTAGTTTGATTGCAACGCTGCTTATTGGGCCCCATGCATTTTCTGTCTCCTTCTGGGTTTCGGGCATTAAGGTGCCACTGGTCCAACACCATGGATATTTATAACCTCTAGGAAAACTTAAAGAACATAATATATCACTAAATAAGCAATTAAAACATAATTACTCTTGTATTTATTTCTAGATAATGGGAGTTTCTATGTGACTCTTAGACTTCCTCAACCTTTAGACTACCAACAAAGACTCTTAAACTTCTAACAATAATAAAGTTATAATTAAGATTATTTACCAATACCCCACTTGAAACTTAATTGTGTTCCATCCTTCATTCCAGGTAAATTTTTGAGCTTATGAAATAGATCTACCGCAAGTGATTTGGTAAAGATATCCATCACTTGATTTTGAGACTCGATATAAATTAGCTCCACATCCTTCTCCTTCACATGATTTCGAATAAAATGGTATCAGATGTTAATATGTTTACTTCTTTCATGATGTACTATATTTTTAGCCAAATTAATTACAGATTTACAATCAACACTAATTTATGTAGCTTCAACTTATGGAAAATATATCTCCTTAAGCAAACTTCTTAGCCAAATTACGTGACATACACAAGATGATACTGCCACATACTCAGCTTCACATGTAAAGAGGGTAACAATTTGGCTATTTTTTAAAAATCCAAATGAATGATGTATTACCCATATAAAAAACAAATCTAGTAGTGCTTTTTCTATCATCAAAGTTTCCTCCCTAATTGCTATTAGAAAAATCATAAAGTTGAAAATTATTAGAAGATGAATATAATAGACCATGAGAGATGGTACCTCGAATCAAGTAAAGAATTCTCTCTGTGGCCTTCTAATATGTAGACTTTGAATTTTCCATATATCTCTTAATCAATCCAACTCCATAAAGTATGTTCGGTCTTGTGCAAGTTAAGTATTTCAAACTTTCAACCTGGCTTTTGTAGAGAATAGGGTCTACCACTTTACCTTCATCATATTTAGATAGCTTCATTTCACAATCAACAGGAGTACTTATTGATTTACAATCTTCCATGTTGAATTTTTTTAAAATCTCTTTTGAATAAGCTTCTTATGATACAAAGATGCCTTCTTTTGTTTGCTTTACTTCCAAGCCAAGGAAGTAGGTCATGAGTCCCATGTTCGTCATCTCAAACTCCCGAATCATGATTTATTTGAATTTCTCAAATATTTATAGATTATTTCCTGTGAAAATAAGATCATCCATGTATAAAGCAACAAACAAAATATCTTTATTTTATTTTTTTTACATATAAGGCATGCTCATAAGGACATTGCACAAAATCATTAGTCTTAAAGTAGGCATCAATACGACTATTCCAAGCTAATGTTAGAAAGTATCGATTACCTCCGAATAATGTTGGAGTGATTGGCTAACAAATGTCGGTGTGGATGAGCTCAAGAGGTATCTTTGCATAATATGATGGTTTTTTCGAAAAACTCATTCTTGATTATTTGCTTAGTACACATCCTTCATAAAATTGGTTGGGAGAATCAATATGGGGCAAGCCATTCTTCATCTTCTTTGTAGAGAGTTATTTAAGATCATCAAAATGAAGATGTCCATATCTTAAATGCCATAATCATGAAACATCTTTTATACAAGCATTTAAACATGTAGAAGAAATATGCTTGATATTCAATAAAAACATTCTATTATTGATCATTTGAACATGAGCAAGCAACTTATTATTTTGATTTCTCAAGAAAAGACTTCTATCATTTATATGTATGATATAGCCTTTCTCCAAAAGTTGTTCCATACTTAAAATATTACTTGTCATACTTGGCACATAATAAACTTTAGAAATGAATTGATGACTCCTATTTTTTAATTTAATAAGAATTTTACATTTTCCTTTCACTGATACTTTAGAAGAATCTCCAAAAGAGACATGCCATCCATTGATTCATCTAGCTCCACAAACATATATTTATATCCACACATGTAATTGCTTGCTCCAGTGTCCAATACCATAAGCTTTGATTATTGGTGTCATTTTCCTTGTGTGCCAATAGAAGAACCGAATCTCCTTCCTCCTCTTGTTTCTTTGTAACATAGGTCTTTTCTTGCACTTGATCAGAGTCATTATACCAACATTTTGAAGCATAATATCCAATCTTCTTACAAATATAGCACTAACCTCTAGATTTGCCATACTTTTGGCTTCTTGATGAGTCTCCTTGTCCTTCTTCTTTTGGGCTTTGACTTATCTTTTCATTTCTATTTGTTCTTCCTCATCCACGACTACAGCCTCTCCATGAGCCACGACCTCTCCAAGAGCAGCGGCCTCTCCACGAGCCATGGCCTCTCCAAGAGCCACGGTCTCATCCTCTTTGGCTTTGTCTTGACTTTTTCCTTGAGTCTTCTTTGTTTTCCTTCAAAGAAAACTTGGACTGAAGAACTTGCTCCAAAGACTCTTGTCTCCTCTTATTAAATCTTTCTTCATGAGCTTGTAAGGAACCTAAAAGTTCATCTATTGTCATCTCCTCCAAAGTCTTTGACTCCTCGATGGCAACCACAATATAGTTGAATTTGATATCCAATGAGCGTAGAATTTTTTCTACTACTCTGGTGTCAATCATAGTTTCACCATTCCTCCTCAATTGATTGACAATGGCTAAGACTCTTGTAAAATAATCCAAAACACATTCAGATTTCTTCATTTGTAGAGCTTTAAATTTGTCTCGAAGAGTTTGGAGATGAACTTTCTTTACCTTCTCAACTCTTTTATAAAAATTTTTGTGAATCTCCTATGCTTCATTTGAGATGGTTGCTGCCATGATCTTTTCAAAAACTAATTCATCCATAGATTGATAGATGAAATATAAAACTTTCTTATCCTTTCTTCGAGACTCTCTTTGTTGATTAGTGAGAGCCTCTCCTTTCCTTGGTTCTTGATAACCTTATTCTACTAAATCTCAAAGATCTTGGGATTCAAGTAGAGCCTTCATTTGCAAGCACCAATTTTCATAGTTTGTTTTGGTGAGACGAGGAAAGGAGGGTTGTAGGAGATTATTGGTGGACATTATTGGCTCTGATACCACTTTGATACAACTTTGATATTAGCAAGGAAAAATGGTAGTCTCGAAAAATAATGATATATTTTTGGAGGTACTCAAAGACTCAAAATACTCATCGTTGCATTGCAAATTAGTCCCATGGGTATTTATAACCTCTAGAAAAATTTAAAGGACACAATATATCACTAAATAAGCAATCAAAATAATTACTCATGCATTTATTTCTAGATAATGGAAGTTTCTTTGTAACTCTTAGACTCCCTCAACCTTTAAACTACTAACAAAGACTCTTAAACTTCTAACAATAATAAAGTTACAATTAATTTTATTTACTAACAGATATACCTATGTAACCTCAAATATAATAAGCCATTCATGTGGCATTATCTTGCTTAAGGATCTTTGAACATGATGATAGAAAATGATGAACTATATTTTGAAAGCAACTGCTAATCCAGCTAAGGTGTAAATAGTATAAGAACATCATGAAATACTTCTGTAATAACCTAGGAAAAAAAAGAGAAAAAAATGAAGCCAGGCTAGCCCACCTTGTTGGACTCGGCCCATACCCACGCGCGTAACCCCGTGCATGGCCCAAGCATGCGGGTGGATGGACGTGCTGGTGCATGGGTGGGCACGCGAGCGAGCGGACGCACAGGCGCACGGGTGGCGGATGTGCGGGTGCACAGGCAGGTGCGTGTGCTCGGCCTAGCCGGAGGCGGGCATTGCAGGAGCATTTCCTAGCTATTTCCCAGGCATTTCCTAGCTTGTTTCTCATGGTCCACCATGGTCTATGGCCCTTCTGCATGATCTAGACCATCCGATCACCTGATCGGATGGCTAAGATGAATCTGAGAGAGATTATGCTTGATTAGGGGCTTTTGGATTCAGATTTCGACACAATCTGAGACATTGATCTCATATTTGATGGCCTGGAAGATTTCCTGATGGTTTTGGACTTCTGAGACAAGTTTTAATATGATTTTGGATTGATTTTGTTCTTCTTTTTAACAAGCGATATCGAGGATTATTTCTAAGGGCCAACAGAGTGTAGAGAACCAGAATAGAGAGCCAAAAAAGAGAGCCATGAAGAGATTTTGCAATCCAGAAGAGAAGAAGAAAGAAAGGGAAAGGAAAAGAAAAAAAGAGGGGGGAGATCTTGGTTCGATGGAGAAGAAAAGGGAATGGAAAAAAAAAAAAGAGAAATAGGAGGAAAAAAAGGAGAGAGGAGAGAGAAAGATGAGAGGAGAGAGAAAGAGAAAATAATAATAAAAAATAATGAGGGGGGAGATTGAAAAATTTCTTTCTCTGGAAATTTGAGGAGCGAGGGTCTCAACGGGAGTACCACTGATAAAATTCTGATAAAAAGATTTTGGGATTTTATAATTATTCTAGGATTATTAATTATTGTAGGGGGTAGCCTTCTGAGTAGAAGGACATTGTGTGGGTTTCGAGTACGGACCAATATCAGACATATTAGTTGTCATCAATGAAGTAAGGATATTTGGACATGATCACTAGTATTATATATGTATGTTGCATGATATGTTTTGATTCGAGTACATGAGCATTAGCATGCATGGTTATTTTTGCATGATATATTTTGACTTGTTGTGATAGATGGTATGGTTGGTGATATTATTATTTATGTTCCCGTATATCATGTTTCATCGAGTAAAGTTATCTTTGAATGGGTTGGACCATGATGCTGGTTATTGAAAAATGATAAATGACATGATTTGACATAATGATGTGAAAGAATAAAATATTAATTTAAAGAATGAAGTAATTAGACTAACCATGCCATGGGATCGTGGTTACTGATATGCCGGTTACAGGTAGAATTATGATAAATATTATTTATCACAGGTATGGACAATGCTATTACCGGTCACAGGTGGAATCATGATAAATATTATCTATCACATGCATAGACAATGATATTGCCAATCACAAGCGAAATCATGATAAATATTGTCTATCACAGGCACGGACAATGATATTGCCAGTCACAGGCTGAAGTATGACACCGAGATTGCCAGTCATGGACTGGAGCATGATCATAGTTAGTCCAGAACCCTAAAGAAGAAGGATAATTAAATTGAAATATAAAAAAAAATATGATTGTATAAAAGGTTTTGTCATACATGATATTTGAGTTATCTTGGTTGCATGATTTGATAAACTATTATTTTTTAATATTTTTAAATTATATTATTATTGGTGTGACTATTTGGAGACTTTACTGGACTGTAAAGCTCACAATCCCCTATTTATTTTTCCTTCTCAGAGTTGTACAGGATATTCAAGCTTGGTAGTGGATTGGATTCGTGATGAAATGATGCATAGCAAGGATCGGGCTGGGCATGAGATTGAACAACAAATTTTTAGATGGTTTAGTTAGTTTTGTTTAGTTAGATCTATTGTTGATACTTATGTAATAACTCAGTGGATCATTTAGTAGTTTTGACTTAAATAAATGGATTATTTAGTTATTATTCAATTATTTAAGTAATATTGGTTTATTGAAAGTGATCTTTTAAGGAAAGTGAATGTTGTGTACCTAGGCCTTGAATGATCTCTAGAATATATTCTAGGATTTATGTGGCCGGTCGTGTAGCCAATTCCGATGCTGGATTCGAAACATGATAGAGTAGTATCAGAGCTTAGGTTATGATCATTTGGGACGGTGATACAAGTGGTTCAAATAATAATAACCTGATGGTTATCAGGATATGACAGAATAGTGTCAGAGCTTGGGTTATGATGACTTGGGACTATGGTATTAGTGATTAGGATAGATATAAGTGACATTGAAATTCAGGTCATGATTGTTCAAGACTGGGACATAAGTGATTTAGAAATCATATGGTGGTTATTAGGACATGATAGAATGATATCAAAATTTAAGTTATAATCACTTGAGATTGTGACATAAGTACTTAGGATACAATTTGAATGATATTAAAATTATGGTTATGATCATTATGGACTACAACTTAAGAGGTATTTGAACTTAGTATCATGATCAGTCGGGACATGATAAAAGTTACAAGAATAAATTTGAAGTTGGATTTCTATTCTTTAGGTATTATGCATAGGATCTGACATATGATTGATGCAAGGAAGGAACATAATGTTTGTTATTGATATAAGTAGTATGATTGATTTAGGATAAATGCAAAGGGCTGGGTGATTTGTACTCTTTGATCATGATAGTAAGCATATGATGGATATAGAAGAGCTAGATGTGATGTGTCATTGCTTTTGATAAGCGGATTTGATCTAAGCATCAAGAGTACTAGCCTGGAATTATAGCGTGTTTGTTAATAGGTTAAGCTGAATAAGTAAGTTCAATTATCAATTGAATGATTTGGAATCATGAATTTGATAAAGATGCATATTATGATAACATGCTAGTTCTTTTGTTAATTATTGGATTATAAATATTTAAGACTATTATAAGAAGATGTTTAGAGTATAGGTTATGAAATAGTTTAATGATATTAGAAAGGATATGTTTCGATGAATCTGTATGTGGATTATCATTGAAATATAAGAAAAAATATGTTTGGGATGATGGATAGCTTTGTAGCTCTCTATTGGTGAATTGATTTCATTATGTTCACATGGTATATATATTTTGATAGAATCTTGATAGCCTATGATCATCCTTATAATTGTTGAGGATTATTAGGTATGTCAACTCTAAGACAAATTTAAGGTTTATGAGAAGCGTTAAGTTACTCTACTACTGATGTTGTATTGAGCAAAGAAATTGGTATTGGAAGACTTATATGGGTTTAGCCTATGAAGGACAATATTTTAGGTTGTTTATTAATTGATGCTAAGAATATGGTAAGATAGTTCTATGAGTGGTAATATGATTGATTTTATTCATAAGAGATTGATTCAAGTCATGTACTTGTTAGAGTTAAAGTTAATCTTTCCAAGAGAAAGATTGATTTAGATTACCTGATTAAATTATCAAGAAAATATAATTAATCCGGACTTGAACTAGAGTTATTGGTGTCTTAAAAAGGATGATGAAATTTATCCAAGGACTTTCAATATGAAAGCTGGGTGAGGATAAATCTTGATATGATATACCTGAGATGTGAATAAGATAAAGAGACTCAACAACTTTATTTTAATAACTTGAGATCTACCTGGTACCAAAATAAGATAAGTTTTTGGAGGGATTCATTTAGTGAACCTAGATGGTTAGGTAAATTTTATCAGAGTACGTAGTGAAGTATAGTGGTATGAGTCGGACTTTTCGGAAGTGGGCTGTCCTAGAGTCTTTGCCGACTGGAGTCGGACTTTTCGGAAGTGGGCTGCCCTAGAACCTTTGTCGACCGGAGTCGAACATTTCGGAGTTGGGTTGCCCTAGAGCCTTTGACGACCGGAGTCGGACTTTTTGAAAGTGGGCTGCCCTAGAGCCTTTGCCGACCGGAGTCGGACTTTCGGAGGTGGTTCATAGAAAGTTGACTTTATTGATAATATCTGCGGAGGTTGTCTACATTTCATGGGCGTGCTATCTGCATCCGTCCAAACAATCGAGTCGGTAGGTTCTGGCCCGGATCATTTCAACGACTCGATAGGGCCCTTCCCAATTTGGGAAGAGTTTTCCTTGCTCGGTCGGTCTTGAAATCTCCGCCCTCCACAACACTAGATCTCCGACTCTGAAAGTTCGTGCTTTGACTCTCGGGTTGTAATGCTTTGCCATCTCTGGTGGTAGGTCGCCATCTTCGAGCTTGTTCGGAGTCCAGTTTCTTCAAGTAGGTCTAGGTCAACCCTTCATTGCTCAGAGTTAGCCGGTTCAGCACAGTGGTCAATTCGTAGGGATTGCAGAGAGACTTCCACAGGGATAACGACTTCACTTCCGTAAGTAAGGTTGAAAGGAGTCTCTCCAATCGTCGACTGGGCGGTTGTCCGGTATGCCCAAAGCACAGAATAAAGTTCTTCGATCCATAGTCCCTTGGCGTCATTCAACCTTGTCTTCAATCCGTGTAGGATTATCCGATTGGTAACTTTAGTTTCTCCGTTAGACTGGGGATGGCCGACTGAGGTGAGCCGATGAGATATATGGTACTGTCCGCAGAAATTCTGAAATTTTGGGTTGTCGAACTACCTTCCATTATCGGTGATGATCGTTTGCGGGATGCCGAACCGATAAATAATGCAGTTCTGGACAAAGATTTCCACCTTGGCTTCCATGATTTGCGCCAGTGGTTTGGCCTTCATCCATTTGGTGAAGTAATCAATCACTACAATGATAAACTTCCGCTGACCAGATGCCGGAGGAAAAGGTCCAAGGATGTCCATCCCCCACTAAGCGAAAGGCCATGGGGCGGTGATCGGAGTCTGTTGACTGGCGGGCCTCCTTTGGATATTGGCGTACCTTTGGCATGCATCGCACCTCCAGACGAAGTCTGAAGCATCCTTCTGAATCATAGGCCAATAGTATCCTTGTCGGATGATTTTGTAGGCCAAGGACCGTCCCCCAGGGTGATCACCGTAGATGCCCTCATGGACTTCCCTGAGGGCGTAGTCAGCATCGGTCGGCCCCAGGCACTTCAATAGAGGCCGAGAGAATGATCGCTTGTAGAGGATGCCGTCGAGGATGACGTACTTAGATGCCGACCAGCGTATGCGCTTGGCTTCGATTGGATCATCCGGGAGAGTTCCTTGATTAAGAAAAGTGAGGATCGGATCCATCCAAGAAGTCTCCTGCTCAACTTGTTGGATCTCAGTCGGCTCTTCATGAATGCTTGGGCGCTGCAAGTGCTCCACAAAGGTTCGATCGGAGGTATTGGTGCCCGCTATAGCCAATCATAACAGAGCATCCGCCCAAAAATTCTACAGACGAGGTATGTGGAGGATTTCGAAGAACTTGAGCCAAGAGATGAGATTTTGTACCTTATTCAAGTACTTGGCTAGGGTCGAGTCCCTTTTTTCAAACTCGTCCTTCACCTGGTTGACGACCAGCTGGGAGTCGGAGAAGACTCTTATTCGGCTGATGCCTAGTTTATTAGCAATTCGTAGTCCCGCGAGCAGGGCTTCGTACTCCACTTGATTATTCGACACCTGAAAGGAAAAGTGGAGAGCGTACTCTAGGTGCTCTCCGTTTGGATCGGCTAAGATCAAGCCGGCCCCGCAACCTGCAAGGTTGGACACTCCATCCACATGCAGCGTCCAAGCAGGTTTGGGCTCGACGATGGCGTCAGCCTCAGGTACTTTGGCTGTTACAAAGGATGAACACCGTTTCCAAGTATATTCGATGATGAAATCAGCTATTACCTGTGCCTTCAAAGCCGACCGGGATTGGAAGGAGACATCAAACTCATCAAGTTTGACGGCCCATTTAGCGAGCCGACCGGAGGTGTCCGGGCTTCATAGGATTGCTTTGAGCGGTTGGTCGGTGAGCACTACAACTGGATGAGCTTGGAAGTAGGGTTGAAGCCTTTTGGCCGCTACGACCAAAGAATAGACCAGCTTTTTGCAACTTCGGATACCTTGTTTCGGCGTCATGGAGGACTTTGCTGATGTAGTAAACTGGTTTTTGGTGGCCGTCTTCTCCCACTCGGATGAGTACGGAGCTGACTGCCTCATCCGTTGCCGACAGGTATATATACAATGGCTCCCCCTCCGTCGGTTTGGCCAGCAACGGAGGATTCCTCAGATATTCTTTTAAGGCGTCAAAGGCTGACCGACATTTTTTGGTCCAGGTGAAACGATCTGACCAGCGCAGGGTCTTGAAGAAAGGGAGGGACTTCTCAACCGAATGGGATATGAAACGACTGAGTGAGGCGATTCGGCCAGTAAGCTCTTGCACCTGTTTCTTGTTGGTCGGATGTCCCATCTCGAGGACGGCTCTAATCTTGTTGGGATTGACTTCAATCCCCCTTTGGTTGACCAGGAAGCCGAGGAACTTACCTGAAGTTACGCCGAACACATACTTCGCAGGATTGAGCTTCATCCGATGGCATCTCAAGGCGTCAAAGGTCTCCTACAAGTCTTTGATGTGGTCGTCCCTTTGGAGGCTCTTCACTATCATATCATCCACATAAGCCTCTATATTTCTGCCTAACTGCCCTTCGAAAACACGGTTGATCAGTCTTTGAAAGGTGGCACTAGCATTTTTCAAGCCGAAGGGCATCATCCTGTAATAGTAAAGGCCTTTGTCGGTGATGAAGGCAGTCTTCTCCTCGTCCTCCGGATGCATCCTGACCTGGTTATACCCAGAGAAGGCATCCATAAAACTCAAAAGCTGATGGCCGGCCGTGGCATCCACCAGCTGGTCAATCTTCGGCACAGGGAAGCTGTCCTTCGGACAAGCCTTGTTGAGGTCGATGTAATCTACACAGATCCTCCACTTTTCGTTGGCCTTTTTCACCATGACGACATTTGCCAGCCACTCAGGGTAGTGAACTTTTCTGATAAAATCGGCGTCCAAAAGCTTTCTTACTTCTTCATCAATAGCCCTTTGCCTTTCGACAGCGAAGCTCCTCTTTTTTTGCCGGACGGGCCTGTAGTTCGGATCCACCTTCAACTGGTGGGTGATGACGTCCGACGGGATTTCCGGCATGTCCGAGGCCGACTAGGCAAAGACATCGGCGTTGCTTCTAAGAAAGTCGATTAACTATGACTTGATGTCTTCACCGAGGGAGCTTCCAATTTGGAGGACTTTAGTGGGGTCATCCTCACGAAGAGGAACAAACAGGATTTTCTCGTTCGGCTGACCATGGCCATCGGCCTCAGCCCTTGGATCGAGCTCCTCCAGAGTAGGTCGGCCTTCTGACTATTGGTTAAGGATAGTTAAACATTGTCTGGCCATCTGTCGGTCTTCCCTTATCATTCCGACCCCGCTCCTGGTTGGAAACTTCGCCACCATATGGTAAGTAGACACGATGGCTCAGAACTTGTTGATAGCCTGTCGACCTAGAATGGCGTTGTACACCGAGGTCGTCCGGACGACCACAAAGTTGACGGGGAGAGTTTTTTGGAAAGGCTCCGTCCTGATCGTTACGGGTAAGGTGATTTCTCCTTCAACTCCGATGGAGCTTCCTCCAAAGCCAATCAGCAGTATGGGGGACTCATGCAGCATCGACCGTGACAAGTTCATTCTCAGGAAAGCATCATACAATAACACCTCCGTGGAGCTTCCATTATCTATAAGTATTCTCTTTACATCATAGTTGGCGATAACCGCTGAAACGACTACAGGTTCGTTTTCAAAGACATGGGACTCCAAAAGGTCCTTGTCGGAAAAGGTGATCGCATTGAAGCCCCTTGATCTCTTGACAAGGTCCGGACCATCCTCGTAGCCCCAGTTGGACCTCCGATGCAACATGTTGACCCCCCATCAGTCGGCCTCCGGTAGGGGAGCTCCACCTCCTTTGGAGGGTTTCTGGCGGCGGAGGCTTCAGCCCGATCCCGATGGGGTCAAACGTACTTTCGCAAGTACTCCCTCCAGATGAGATCTTCAATGGTGTCCTTCAACTACAGGCACTCCTCAGTATTGTGCCCATGGTCCCGGTAGAACTTGCAGTATCTGTTCTTGTCCCTGGAAGCAGGTGGGACCCTCATCAGGCGAGGTCTTTGGAGGAAGGTCTCATTTTCGATCTCCAGGAGGATCTTCTCCCTTGGGAGGGAGAGGGGCGCGTAGCTTTCGAACCTATTGGGGTAGTTCTTCAGCTTCGGACTCTGGCGCCGGGCGGACCTGTTGTTGTTGGGGGGTCGAATTTCAGGAGCTTTGTCGCTATGCTTCTTTGGGTTCGGCCTCCCCTCCTCTTATCGTCGGCTTGCCGCCTGCTCCTCGTGATGGCATACTTCTGCGCCCGGGTCAGCAGCTCAGGATAGCTTGTCGGAAACCACTTGTTCAGGGAAAAAGTAAGCCTGGACGAGCGGAGCCCTCTTTTGAAGGCCGACATAGCCACCACTTCGTTCAGATCCGCGACCTCCATGGCCGCTGAGTTGAAACAGGTTATGTAGTCCCGGAGGATCTCTCCCTCCTTTTGGGACACGAGGAAGAGGTAGTCGGTATTCCTTGGAGTCCGACTGCAAGTCCTGAAATGGGAGAGAAAAAGATTTTCGAGTTGGGGGAAGGAGTGGATCGTACCTGGTCGGATGGCGGAGAACCACATCCGTGCGGCTTTCTTCAGGGTTGCTGGGAAGGCAATACAGTGGAGGGCGTCGGAGGCGCCCTGTACCATCATGTGGGCCTTGTAGGTGCCCAGATGGTCCAGCGGGTCGGTGGTGTCGTCGTAGGACTCCACCTGGGGAACTTTGAAGTGGCGGGGGATTGGCTCCGCCAAAATCTCTTCGGAGAAGGGCGGGTGGGAATTGTATACCTGCCCCCCTTCGGCTTTCTGCCGAAGGATAATTTCATCTATGCACTCCTCAATGCGCAGAATTTTATCGGCGTAGCCTCTCGAGGGTTCAGCTGGAGGCCGACCACCGGCCGGGACGGATTCGACGTAGGAAGGCGAGGCCGATCTTGCCCTCTTGCTGTTGGCTCGTGCCCCGTGGGACCTCCTGGGCTCCGCCACGGGATGAGAACAATATTGGACTTCTAGTTGTCGGCTCCCGCCGGCAGCTGGTTGATGATCGGTGCAAGATACGGCGGGTGGCTGTTGCTGGTTGTCGGCCATCTCCTGGAAACGCTGGACCGCTACCGTGAGTGTTTTAATTTGGCTTATCAACATCTGAAACTGCTGCAGTCCCAGGGTGATGGTGGGCTCTGCAGTAGCGGCGAGGACAGCGGCAGCGGCGGTGGTGCTTTCCCTCGGGGGTTCTTCGGACCTGGATGGGGAAAAACCCCTAGCAGAGGGGTTCAGCGCTCTTCCCTTAGCCATCGCCCCGTAGATAAGCAGATTCCTCCTTTTAGTGAAAGGGAATCAGGCCCCCTTCCTCTAGCGCCAATCTGTTGCCATATCCTCTCCTGGGCCAGGTCGGTCAGCGGTGCTGGAGCGCGCCTCGTCCGGTCGACCTGCAACAAAGTCCCCAAAGTGCCGGCGGTGTTCCGGTGGGGGACACTCCGATGTCTAAATCAGTCGAAAAGTGAGAGTAACGGAATGGAGGAATAAAAATGGACAGCGTTTGGAGAGGGAAGAGTGAACTTACTCTCAGCAGGGTCCCCCGGATACCTTATATAGGCACGGAACAGTCCAAAAGTTGTTATGGGACAGGCCGAGAAAGATCGATTTGCCCCTTCTAGGATCTGGAGAGTGGCCACGTGGATCCTGAGAGGGCAAAGTCATGGAAGTAGTGGAGCGGCGCTGCTACGGTGGCAGAATTATGTTGTAACAAAAGGACCTTCTGGAATACTCTAGGGTCCCAAAGCATGTCAGTTGGATCCCAGAACGAGTGGCCGTCGGACCTCTGCCTCAGTGGTTCGGTTGTCGAAGGAGATAGATGAGCCGGATCCCAGAAGAACTGGTCGTCGAACCTCTGCCCCAGTGGGTCGGCTGCCGAAAGAGATAGATGAGCCGACCTAAAAGAAGTGGCCGTCGAACCTCTGCCTCAATGGAGTCGGTTCTGTCGGACCGTCAAAAGAAATCGATGCGATTCAATAATGAACCGGATAGGCACAACACTTCATTTGAAACCATTAAATGGACGTTATCTTAAATCAATATAATATGGAGAACAAATATAATATGGATTTAAATATATATATTATGGATTTAAGAGGTAGTTTTGGGGGAAGATCCGGCGTTACGCACATAATTCCATGCAAGTGGCGGGAAGGACGAACACCTCATTCCTTTCCCGCCAAACTTTTTTCTGGCTACTCTCTCTCAGATCTTGGAGGGAAAGTTGGCCCTTTCCCTGAACCCCGACCTCGAAGAGGAGGAGATTCGAAGGAGAAGACTGAGAAGACAGTAATGATCGCGGCGACAACGTCTTGAGAAGATCTCTTCCACTTTCCCCCTCTCATGATTCTATCATTGAATCTGTATTTTTTAGTAATTCACAATTTTTGCTCGCTGATTTTGAAATTTAAATTGAATATTGTCTGCTAGTCATATGGAAGATGGTCAATTTGTTCTTTCCATTCGTTTCATGCATCTGTGCTCTTAAATATTATGTTTCATTGAATCGCCTCTGGAGTTGATTGCTTTAGGGTTTGGCTTTACTTTCTTAGGTGGCTTTAGGGTGTTAATGGATCAGGTTACAATTTCTGACGGATCGCACATTAATTTCTTGTTTTTAGTTAATTGAAAGTGATTCTAGGCTTCTGGGATTTTAGTTATGGAGATTAGTGATTTGATAGTTTTGCCATTATAAAATTTTTAAATAACTAATTCATCTTATTGCTGCTGATTGTTTTGTCTTAGATCAAGAGGTTGAGACTTCGGTGAAATCCTTAGATATTTATTCATATTATTAGAAAAACAAGGAAATTGTGTTGAGCTTCTGAAAGCCATGAACTTGGACAGTTTATGATTAATTTTTATTTTTTTAAAGTTTTTATGGGAGTTTATGATTAAATTTAAAAACAGGCCTTGCCAAGATATTTCTCCACATGTCATGAACAATTTGTGATTGGAGCATGTTGTTGTTTCTTTAAATATAGATTGAGAAGAACGGATGCTGGAATTTGGATGACAATCAAATTTGTTTTGGGAAATTGTTGAAGGATGTAAATGAAATCAAGGTAGCAAAATGCTCAAGATGGATTATATATGGAGATAGGAGTCAGGAAAACTGGAGGAGCTGTTAGCATAATCTGGGCATTGGTGTTGCATTTGCTATGAAGAAGTGAGGGAGGAAATTAAGATGGAAAGCGCTGAAAAGAATGAAAAATTCGCATTTGCTGCCATGCAGAAAATTATTGTCTAGAATGATTGAAAAGACGGAGGAAGACCTGACAAAAGGGTCTTGTGTGATGATGAAATTCTGAGATTGAAGATCTAGGAGAAACTGGGTAGCATTCCTTCACAGAAGAGTAAATTGCAAATGTATACTTCAAATGAGAATAAAAATAACTTTGGTATGAAGGTAAATAGGTTCATCTCAGAGGTAAACAATGTAGAATATGAAGGGCTGTTAAAGTATTTTGGATTGCTTGGATTTGGAGAATGCGTTGTGGCTTGGTAGAAGCTGGAGACAGAGGGTTATTATATGGTTATGGAGGCTTGTACGAAGAGGATAAAGGGAATAATTTTTTTTGAGGGGAGGAATTGGAATGGTACAATAGTTAGACTAGGAGAGGGAATAAATTGGAACAGAGGGAGAGGAATCCTCAAATAGCAAGGCTTGTTTTCTCCAATTTGTTATATCATGATGGGAGTGGCCTCCTATTTTGTAGGCCTTTACGACCGCCTAACACACCAACTCAAGTACTGACCATATAATATTTTATTTTACGAACTTAAGAGACAACTTATTTAACCCCTAATATGAAGATTCCTGATTATTTAGAGAGCGCATGACACCCATTTCTCTTGGGGAGAAACTATTCCCAGGACATATCCAATGCATGAAGGCTGAAGCAACAAAGTCTAAGAACTCTTCTACACTCTCCACCTGGTTTGAATCGATTTTATGAGGCAACTGTCCTGTTCCATGATTCACAACTAAGCAGACTCTCTATGGACCTTGCTGACTAGCAAGCAGCCAAACATCTTGCCATGGCCTGGTTTGAGTCAAACAAACATGCCGAAATCGACTTCACTCCCCCTGCTGTGTCATTTGTTCCTTAACACCTGCCCACATTATAACATACTACTTAGAAGTTTCACTAATTGTTGATTATTTCCTTGTTTTCTAAATTGTGATATGGATTCACTATTTGGTAGAGTTGCATGTTACAACCACTTGCATGAATTCTTGGGTCTAATGTTTAAACAATCGATTATTAACAATGCCTGCTAGTTAACACATTATATTAAAGCAGTCCTTAAAAAAACATTTCTAATTGTCTTTTTCATATTAGATAGTATTTTAATCTGAATCTGTACAGATCATTTGTTTTTTCTCTATAGAAGGTCGTTTTTATGTTAAGCGGCGATGTATCTTGTTAGGATACCAAATGTCAGTACACGTGAGTTTAATTGTGATTATCTTTTGGTATCTAATTTATCCTATTTTTCTGGCAATATTTATACAATTTTTATCTTAGTCTTCAATATGCAACTCATGCTTGACAAATTTAATGGCTGCACATGCATTAGTATGACGGTAAGGACGTATAGTAGTGCAGTAAATAAACTGGAAAGAAGAAGGCACCCTTTCATTTATTTAGTTTTGTGGTTTCAAGATAAGCCTGTGATGTTATATGGTACTATATACCCATCTTATATGGTGTGCAGGTGTGGAACCCTGGCCTTTGGCCGTTTTGGACTGAAGTCGATAAGGCATGTCGACTTCAGTTCAGAAAATCGAAAAAAAAAAGAACGGAGAGGCCGAACAAGGGAGTTTGTTCGACCGAATCCATCGCCAAAAGTGTGGAGGGGAGTCGTGGGAGTGCCGGAGATGGTCGGTGGAGCATTGTGGAAGGTTGGGATTCTGATCGATCAAGGTTCCGTCCTGTACGGCGAGAAAAAACTCTCTTGTTCTTCCTTTTTAAAACTCCCCTTTCCATCGTCTCTAGGGCGCATGATCGATCCTGTTCCACCGTCTTCCTCCTCTCCAGCGAGTGACGGAGATCCCTTCAAACGTCGGTGAGTTTTATTCCTTATATAAATTATTTAGGAGGGATTTAATCCGGTTTTCGGGTTTGGTTTGCTTGGACCGCTCACCGCCGGTGGCCGCGCCACCGTTTTTCCCCAATCCACTATCCTCTCCCTCGGAAACCATCTTCCATGGCCACCGCCGGCAGTCGTGGGGAGGATGGTTCGGTCAAGCTGAGGGGGGAACAGGGAGGGTTCTGGAGAAGAGAATGAAGAAAGAAGGGGAGAAAAAGAAAAGAAAAGAAAATGAAAAAAAAAGGGAAAGAGAAAAAAAAGGAAAAGAAAGAAAAAGAAAAAGAAAAAAAAAAAGAGAGAGAGAAAAGGAGAGAGAAGAAAAAGAATAAAAAATAAATAAATGAATTTTATGAAATCCATCTAGGTATTTAGATTTGTTTTCTTATTGATTAGCCCGATTTTCATTGATTGACCTAAATAGATATCTAGATCGAGCCTAGTCCTAGACCAGATCGAAGAATCTTTATCTTATTTTTGGATCCAGTGTTAATTGTTTAATTTATTTTATTAGAGCCATCATCAATATGAAAGTATCGAGATCTAGAATTGAGTTGCGTATTCCTGATAGAATCAGTTTCTGGTAAGTTATCTTGACCTCTAGTATTATATGCTAAAATGTTGTGATTGTTGTGAAGTGTAAAATGTGTGGCATAATTTGATCTGCATTGGGCTACATTCATTGTCATGGGTGTTGGTGTTGATGCTCTCTAGTCCGACTATGATCACACGAGGACCTAGTCTCCTTACGGGCTTCCAGTGGGGCAATCACTGGCACATGACCGATGTACGGTATGTGTAGTCAGAAACTAGTTGCCTTTTCTTTGTTGCGATCGGTGGCACATGCTGAGGATCCATGTTTTTCGTGTGATTTCAGAGCTAGTTTTCCTTTTGGATCTCCAGTGGGACTATCACTGGCTCATGATCAATAAGCGGTATGTATATACAGGATCACCTAGTCTCCTTCCGGACCTCCAGTGGGGTGATCACTGGTACATGACTGATGTACGGTATGTGTAGTCAGGAGCTAGTTGCCTTTTCTTTGTTGCGATCGCTAGCACATGCTGAGGATACATGTTTCCTCGTGTGATTTCAAAGCTAGTTTTCCTTTTGGACCTCCAGTGGGGCCATCACTGGTGCATGACCGATGAGTGGTATGTGTATACAGGATCTAGTTTCTTTCGGGGCTAGTCACGAGTCGATCGTGGCCATAGTCTGAGGGACTAGGAGGGTAAAGTAAATGGTTGGTCATCCATAATCGTGTCGTTTGTAATCGAGTATGCATATAATGTGTTGTTGCATTTTATTTTATTGTGAGCTGGTTGTTCTGTGATGCATGATTTGTGTATGATTACAAATTGTTGTTGACATGTTTATGCATATATTAGAGGTGTTGATAACTTACTGAGCCTGTATAACCACCCCTTATTTTTTATATCTTTGTTACAGATCTGGAAGATCAATCGGACTTTGGGACCAATTAGTGAGGAACTAGGATTTAGGTGTTAATTCCTTCATTTATAATTTATCTTAAAATTTAGTTGAATTTTATTTATTTGTTAACCTTGATGAAAAAGTTCTAGAAATAAATAAATAATTAGTGAAATTTGTTCTTTACCATTGCATGGATATTTAATTGAAGGATATGCCTGGTATGATCTCTAGGGGATACCTAGAGTTGTGCGGCCGGTCACGTAGCCGATTTTGGTACTGGATTCGAGACGTGATAGCAGGTCTCAGAAAGTCCAAAATATATTTCAGATGATCAAGAAATCTCCATTTGCATTTATCTTGATAAAAGGATCAACAGCCCATATGATGTAAAATTAGCAAAATCATTCTTCTCTGATCATCTCTAATTGCGCTTTCCATTGATTACTAGTTTTTCACCCTTATAAATTTTCATTCAATCCAGATCATATTTTTCTGACTTCAACATTGTATCGAGGCACCAATGTAACAATTGAGTCCGATGAAGTTTCAGATAGTTATCCAGAAAACAGCATGACTCCTTTAGTTATCTTCAGTAATTGTCTCAAGTTATCAACATGCTTTCACTTTTGCTCATCTAGGTAGATAACCCCTTTGCATCAGATAGAAGGCTAGCTGTCAGATTCATCATTTTTTGCTGTCTTTCTCATTTTGGCTTATCTTCCATCTGTTCCATATAGCTGGGCCTTTTCCTGGTCGGTGTTCATCATGGAAAAATAGAAGACTCATATCAATTCACGCAAGCAAGGTTTGAGATATCCTCATAAGTTCTAAACAGCATGTATGGGCAGTAACAGCCTCAGCTGATAATTTTGCCAAGTGTCAAAAGTCATATTATAGTAGATAAGGAAAACTCTTTTGAAAGTCATTTTGAGAAACATTAGTTCTCTCACATTTCTGTTTGCACATAGAAGTTCGCTGGGGTTGCTCTGGTCAGGAGGAAATTTCTAGAATCAAGATTCCTAGGCAACTGTCCCATAAACATTTATAGTTTTAGTAGTGGTATCTACTCGTGTCGCAGGCTCGGAAATTTATTAGCGGAAAGATGTCATAATGCTATAGATATATATATTTATGAGGTGACAAAACTGATCAGTTTGCCCGTCTAGCTCAGTTGGTAGAGCGCAAGGCTCTTAACCTTGTGGTCGTGGGTTCGAGCCCCACGGTGGGCGCTAACTAGCTATTTTTTCTAGTTTGTTTTTGTCAAATTTATTGATCGGTAAAACTTTCTGTCAAATTTATTGATCGGTAAAAGTGAAAGTTTTGTTAACTAAAAGGGTAAATAATACTGAACAGATTAGACAGATACCAGTTGTTTTTACCCTTTTCGTAAACACCAGCCTAACCACATCACTTCAGAATTTTGAAATTTAAATCACCTTTCTTAATCTTTTTATATGATACTTAATACTGAACAGATTAGACATATACCAGTTGTTTTTACCCTTTTCGTAAACACCAGCCTAACCACATCACTTCAGAATTTTGAAATTTAAATCACCTTTCTTAATCTTTTTATATGATACTTAATACTGAATAGATTAGACAGATACCAGTTGTTTTTACCCTTTTCGTAAACATCAGCCTAACCACATCACTTCAGAATTTTGAAATTTAAATCACCTTTCTTAATCTTTTTATATGATACTTATGCAGGTACTATTTTTATCGATTTTAAATGTTGCTAGGCTTGGATCCTATATGGTCAGTATATTTCTCATACCGTATTTTTTGAGTCTATTCTAATGTTGAATTTTTCTGATTATTTTTCATATTCCAATGAACCATCCTTTTTTTTTTTTTTCCTGTGGTTCATAGCATTTTATTTTGGGGTATCAATTTTTTTCTCTTCTTTCTTATTTGAGTAGAAGGTAGGAAAGTACTACCTAAATTTCATGAGAATGGAAGGAACTTGAAACAAGGATAAATGAAAAACTAGAAGCAGCAGAAGAAAGTTGGAGTTGGAGAGGTGGGGTTGGGGGGATGAGAGTGGAAGTGAGAGAGTTATAATGCAGAATTCCAGCTGACCATGCCAAAACACTCGGGAAAAGTTAATTGATTTTTATTGGTTGTGACTTAGCCAAGGAGGATTTGTTGACAAAGATCCTATATTTTGTTCTAACCACATGTTCTAACGTAGACTAACTACAAGGAAATAGTTCTTTCGTCATTTGTTTGGTTCTCCAAATGGCACATAGCACAAGGACTTTCCCATTCTTTCCTCTCTTCTCTTCATTATTATTAATAAAAGTTTTAAATGGTTTTGGATGGGAGCAAAGCAACAGGAAAGACAAGGCTCATTGATGACATGGCCAAAGAACGGCAGGAACATTCTGGTGGAGCTTGAAGCCCAACCTCCTAGTATCATCTAAAAGCATTGAAAAAAGGCTGGTAGAGTATGCAAAAGTCCCACATTTTTTTCACAAATATGTTTATCACTTGCATTTAGTAAGAGATTCATGGTTAGTAATGCATGGGAAATGATTTGATTCTCTCCGCATATATTAGATGATCCATTTGTTTGGTTTAATCATGTGCACTGACACAGCAGGTGCAAACTTCAGCAGATCAATTCAGTAGGATTGTCCACTGGGTACAAATTTTTCCTCATAGCAATTTATTAGCTACATGTGTCCGAACATGGCAAATCATGTTTCCATGACACAATGGTGCTTTACTTACTAACAAAACCTGGAATTCCATGCAATGGGCCTGCTCTTGGATACAACTTCAGAAGAAGAAATTGAATTTTATGTCATGCTTATTTCTGCACTTGGTATAAATGGTGGGAAAGGTTAGTTCTTTGGTCTGAGGAGAAAGTTTGTTGATCTGGCAATTGAGCTTAGGATTTTCCCCTGCTCTCGTTAAATTCCATCATAAAGAACTCTGGATCAATAAGGAGAGCATGTGGTGTGATTGACCATAATTGCACCGGCGACATCACCTTTAATGGTAGGAAATAATGGTAGAAGTTGACACTCCCCAATCACAGTCCCACCACCCAGGATACATACACCGCCCCCCTCTTCTCCCCCCCACCAACAAAAAAAAAAAAAAAAAAAAGACATGTCCTATGAGATGACAGGACATATTGGTAGAAGTTGCCTTACTTGGATGCATGGATGGATGCTCTTATTTCAGGATACTGAAGTTGGAATAGATGGAAGGTTGTGATAGAGCTGATAGCCAAGCAAGCACATTTTAAGTTGATCTTGTCTGAAAAAGGAAATGTACTGCTATTCTGCTTACCCTTAATAACAGATACATCAGATTGTACCTCATCTCCTGAAATTTCAAAGCTTTCAGGTGTTTACGGCCTGAATGCTGTTCCTTATTTTTCAAATTTTGTTTGCCCTTTTTGGCTTATTCTATTGACAGGTGCATAACATTGGAAGTCTTTGATGCATGTTGAAGATTCAACAGAAGCTTGGCTACTTGATGCCAAGAAGAGCATTGCTACCATCCTGCATCTTCTGCTGCAAATCTCTGGTATTTACTAGTGAAGAATGCAATATCCTGTGGTTGATGGGAATAATTAGTTCTTGTGCCTAGATGGGAACCATAAACTGTCTATTGATGCCGTGGTTTATTGTTAATCTGAACTCAGGTTTGAATTCCAGGGCTGCACAAGCTATCTAGGAGTAACATCTCTATTGCTATTGTTAAAGTGGAACCGGTCCTTATTTTTATTTTGATCCTCTTACTCAGATTTGTTGGTTGACAAGTTGCTTACTTGGAGAAAGCAAGTTTAGCAGTTTAAAACATTGTTGAAGGACTTGGTGTCAAATTATGATATTAGCTGGTATAGTGTTTCTTATCAAGACCAGAGGCTTCTTCCTTAATCACAAAAGCCTAAAGGAGTGATCTCAGTAAAAAGTAAACTTGGGTTTGTCTGAAAAAGAGAAGTCTATGGAGTGACTTACTCTATGGTCTGTGTTAGGTACAATAAGACAAGTATGCCCGTATTTGTGAGAAGGACCAGTGTTGGGTTACTTTCAGTAGGCTGTCTTTCTGCTGGCAACAACTCATTTTAATCATTTCAATGGATGCACATAGAGAATTTGTAAAATCTTGGCAGAAAAAAACTTGTAACATCTTGGCCTGCCATTTATAAGTTGAGTTACTAGCAGATTTTCCTGGATAACATGATGCATATACTATAATGATATCACATGATGCCAATTTATGACCTTATAATTTTTCAAAAAATGTCCATCTTATGTGCTATGTAAGTTCTATTAGCTCATGTAAACAATACTTTTAAGCCACATTACAGCTTATGTTGGTATATGTGAATACTAGCTGTCTGCTTATGTTTTCTAATCCTTGTGCCTTGATTTTTCTTACAACATGCTTGGTGTTTTCTTTCCTCATGAATTCAACAGTATTTTGTTCATTCTATTTTTTTCTTGTGGGTAATTATAACACATCATAGGAGCTTAAACAACAGCGACTTTGTGTGCTACTGCTATCAGTCCTAGCAATTGGAAATGATTAGTACACTTGTGTTTCCATAGAAGTTGAATACATCCTCTATGAAGTTTCTTGAAGGAGACTCGGCTACAGTGATTGGGTAGATTTCAAAACGATCTGGATCTATCATTGAATACCCTCTGTTGGACATTTTGAAACTACTAGGGAACTGTAACTCATTTGTTGCGACCCATACCTTTAAGGAAGCAAATAGTGCAGCGGATTTTGCAGCGGATTGGGTGGCCTCATTTATTATAGAATGTAAGTTTTATTGACATTATATTCTAATTTTCTCGTACAACTTAGAGGTTTTATTTTCTAATTTTGCTGGATGTATTCATACTAAGTGAGTATGAGCCATCCGGATTATTTTTTTTAAAAAACAGATCCTTGATATATCCTCCATGAAATTCCCTTGTTCATGCACTCATTTTCCCTAAACTTCACTAACATGGAAGGAGTCAGATAGCTAAGATTGACAAACACCTACTCATCAGAAGAGAGAGCTTGCGATCAATGTGATATTGTTGAGGAAATTTTTCTACTTGAGCACTAAAATGCTACTTCTAAATAATCTTCGGTATCTTGTACTTCTTTTTTATACTAATAGATGGGAATTTTCAGGGGCTAAAATGCTAACAAAAAGATAGAAGAATAAATTTCCAGGTACTCTCTGTTACTAGAAGTTGTTCTTGACATAAGATTTTTGAGCTATTTGCCTTTATTTATCATTGGTCGAATTTTCTAATTTGATAATAAGATCTGGCAGTTTTTTATAAACATGGATCACTCACCTTATCTATTTTTTGACAATAAATTCAAGGGTTTGCACACAAAGCTACTGAAGATAATGTAAATATGCAAGTAATTAAATACCAACAAAGGTTCTGGAAAGCATGGAATTTACTGTAAGCTTGAAACAAGAGACTTGCTCTGCTGCCTTCTTTAGGCTGGGTTGGCAAAAAGCAAAAGGCCTCACCCTTCTGCATCCCTTCCAAAACTATCCTCCCCTTTGGTCTGCATCAATACCAACCTTATCTTTGAAACTACAAACACCAAATGCAATGTATTGTCCAGTATAGGACAGAATATGAGATACATAAATCTTTTAACAGCTAGAAAATTCTGTTGTTATTGGATCCTCAGCAAATGTTGATGGTCTCATCGCTGTCTGCAGCTCCTTTCATGCTCGCCGCCATCTTGCGATTTTGGTTGGCTGGACGCAGCGTGATATGCCTGTTCTTCACTGTCACCATAGCTCAGGTCTTTGCTGCGTGACACCGAAGTCAGTCTACATAGTCCTCTCACTGTCTTTGTTTTGTTCTCGATCGATCCAGAGACCTGAATCTTGGCATCATATATGGTTTGCCACCATCTGTTCTACATCACCTGTTTTAGTTGGATTGATCTCTGGATGTTTGCAAATGTTTCTGAAAAGTAACTACTGCAATTTTGTTTTGAGTTGAAACTTTTTCTGAAAGTGTTACAAAAGAGTCTCTCCTAGAGTGTAAGATTTTTTCGTATTGATCATGCTGAAGTAATACATTGGTGAATGGGATTTCTCTGCTGGATGGTTCAATCAAAGGCAGGTTTTTGCTCCTTAAAAGGGTTAGAAATGCATGGATCCTTCAAGGAGATTGGCAGAAGGAGCCATGAGGTGATTGTACTACAAATTATTATTATTCGAGTTCGAAGTAGATTGCTTTAGATTGCCTACCATGAACACATTCTTGAGGACAATAACGCAGCCAAAAAAAATGGCGAGCATCATTAAATGATTGGTTTTAACAAGGATTGCTTCCAATTATCATTTTCTTTCATACTTGTCAAGATGTTGCAGCATTTGACTTCACCTAAGAGATTCGAACCCATCTTGTTAAGCTCGATATACATTGTTAACTCTTTCTCTATTAGCTTTGAATTTTTCTTTTTGGGTGCGCCCATTCTAGGTTGGGTATTGAGTGGCGTGGCATAGGCACTCCCAAAGTGGAGGGGACCTCATGAGGCTAAATCCCTCTGGTTCAGTTATTCATTGCACCACACACCTCCCACTCTCAATGGTGGAAGGAGAACAAGCCATTGCACCACACACCTGCAAACAAGTTTTTGGGATTTTTTGGTTAGTTAACATTGTAGTAGAGCTTAGATTTGTTAGACATGACGAGTTTAAATCCCTCTAGTTCAGTTATTCATTGATCATACCTACATATTTTTGTCTATTATATTGACTTGGTTATCTCTCTACATGCATGATCCAAGCTGCATGAGAAGGATTGTGACCCTTATTAAATTTTTGGAGTCATTTAGTTTAGTTGGGACATCTCTACATAGTAAGATACGAGCCTTTGCAAGTTTATTTATTATCAACAATTCAAATATACAAATGGCTAATCAATTATGTCACCCAAGCTATATACATATGTTTAAGATTTTTTTTTTTTTTTTTTTCCTTCGAAAATGATGGTGGGGTGTCACCAATCATTTAATGGGATGATGAAAGAATTATCCATGACTTGGAGAACATTTTCAAGGTTGAACATGAAATCTCTTTGAATGGAAGATGGGTGCTATCATTAGGCTATAAGAAAGGTTTGGAAATATGGGTTACAATTGGTATAAAGCAAGTGCAAAAAAGCCATGGGCGACACTGTGCGGGTTCTATGCACTCCACATTGATCTGTCAAAACGAAAAAGACAAAATATTAAAGAGAGAGAGGTGAGGGCGGGGGAGCTCTGTCCCCTCCAAAACTTTGGCTAACCAACCTATCACTCCTCATATTTATATCTCTAGACAGCCGTTGTTGGTAGCTTCCTTTCTTTTTTGGAGAAGAGTTGGTACCATTTCTTTCAAGGAGCCCACGATGTAGGATAATTTAGGTTTTGGAGGGCCCTTATCTAGTCATGCCATAACAAACCCATGGAGAAGTGGGAGGCAAAAGAAAAAGGCTCTCCCATCAATCTAGGGTTACCCTTATGGCCCCAAGAGAATTGTTTCCTTCTGCAATGGTGAGGTGGAATTGGTTGGACCATCATCAATTCAGTGGTCTTACCTTAGCTCAAGGACATGCATGAAGGGTCATGTGACCCTCACCATATGAAATAAAAGACAACAAGAGCAAAGAAGAAGGAAATGTCAATGCAAGCTTTATATATATATATATATTCAAGCTAGCCTCATCATTGGTTATAGAACAAGACTAGAAGCACATTTTTCCAGCTTCCAAGGATCACCCAACAATACTACCCATTAGCCATGGCAGCAGCATAACACTGCCACCAAAGAAGTGGATCGAGGGAACTCGCCATGAAGAAGCGACTTCTAGTGTTGAGAAGATACGGACCGGTCATCAGAGGCCAAGGTGTGGTATCATGCACAAGGGGAAGGGTGGTGAGATATGGTGAGTGCCAAAAGAACCATGCAGCAAGCGTGGGAGGGTACGCCGTTGATGGATGCAGGGAGTTCATGGCCGAAGGGGAGGAGGGAACCAGCGGAGCTCTCAAGTGCGCTGCCTGCGGGTGCCACCGGAGCTTCCACCGAAGAGTGCAGGAGTACGAGGGGTTGTGCGACTGCTCCTCCTCGGCAGCCATGGCAAGGCAGTGGGAAGGATGCTGATCAAAAGAGTTCATGTGGTGGAAGCTCACTTGAAAAACTTTTTCTGCTTTCTTTCCAATTATAGGTGTGTTTTATCTGATGGTTTGGACATTGTTTGTGTCTCTGATGATGGCTCCAATATTATTGCAGGCTTCAACTGTCTGTTGTATACTTTTGTTGTATGTGAACTTGCATGCCAAAGGTGGATGATGGATTCAGCCCATCCTTGATACATTATGGTCTGCAAGGAGTCAGACTTGATTGTTTTAGTCTCCATCTCTTTAAAAGTATATAGAATTAATGGCTTTTTCTCAAATCAAAATGTATGCAATGCTACTGAATATATTAACCCTTTGGTTTACCTCACTTTAATTCACCAAAAGAATAGAAAAACTTATTCTGTATTTGATGCTTTTTGCACCATATACCGATAACTACAAGATTGTAACAAAATTCTGCTGTAATTTATAATCAGGTAATGAAATTATTAGATATACTCTACCACAAAATTAATCTCTAATCAGTCTCCTTCAAGCAAAATGGTGGCAAGTCTCTTTTCATCAAAAAATTGAAATGTAACAAAGGGCCTGATCCCAAGACAAATATCCTTGCCAGTCCTCATCACTTGTGATGAGGGCCCAGGATGAAATAGAGGTATACAAATAACCAAAAAAAAAAAAAATTATTTGCGAGATCTGCTTACATCTTTGAGAAAGAGCATGTAATAAGCAAATGTGTATCTATTAGATTCAATAAATAAGTATAATATATATAACTTCCTAGATGACCATAGGTATCATGCAGGTGTTGACATGGTAGTACAAATAGATTTCTTCTTCAAGATGTCTCCTAACCGTGTTTTTGTTTTAATAAGTAATTAACTCTTAATTTGTCTCCCCCTATCTTGCATCCCATTGTTTCACGCTCAGGACAATAATTGGCCAGTGATTAAGTTGGAAAATCTTGGCAAAAAGAAATACCATCAAATTGAAGATATGACAAACCAGGTCACCATGAAAGAGGCACATTCGATCCTAATTAGGGCACAAAATGTTAGCTATTTGTGTTAATAATGAAGGGGTTATCGAGAAGGACATGAAGATTAAAACGAAGCCTTCTTTATATATTATGGCAAATCAAAAGAAAAGCCTACCTACCTTCTTCAAAGTTTCCAACTATCTTCTTGAACATAACAAAAGAAGGATAGTCTCTACCTTTTTTTCGCTCGAACTTGATCGGCCTACAGAAAAAGCACTTGCTAAAAGGCATCAGATAATTCAATAGAGGGCCCATCTGAATTATGAATATGAGCTGTCTAAATAATGCAAAGAGGATCAAAGCACTGCCACTTTGTAAAGCACCCTCCATGCAGTGAAGATACTGCAATCAATGGAATTGAATCGGTGTCGAAGGTGCAGTAGTGTTCAGGGCCAAGCAATACCAAATGCTATTCTTGACGTGATGCTCTCCATTACAAGAATTGCAAGGCCGAGCACAATTTGGTGCAACACAGAACTCATGATAAATTGGCATCCAGGCATGACTAGTGTGATGAGGAGTGCAATATTTGTACTGAAATTTACCGAAGAAGAACGTTTTCTGATGATGCTATCGTGTTTCTCACTACAGCAAAACAGGGTTATCCCGACCCTTTTGTGGCGACGCTTCTTGGAAGCGTTGGGAAGAACCAAACCCGCCGACGGTTTTTGAAAGCGCTGGCAAAACTGAAAGTCCGCCGACGCTTTTAAGCGTCGGCAATTAACCCTGAGTTTTACCGACGCTTTTAAGCGTCGCCGGACCATCCCGCTGAAATCCGGGATATTTGCCAACGCTTTTAATCGTCGCCGGAGTCTGGGACCTTTGCCGACGCTTTTAAGCGTCGCCACACTTGGGACATTTACCGATGCTTTTAAGCGTCGCGGAGTCCAGGGACCTTTACCGACGCTTATAAGCGTCGCCGGATCGGCCATTTGCCGACGCTTTTAAGCGTCGGGACCTTTACCGACGCTTTAAAGCGTCGCCACAGTTTTGGACCTTTGCCGACGCTTTTAAGCGTCGCCGTACTATACATTTACCGACGCTTTTAAGCGTCGCGGAGTCCAGGAACCTTTGCCAACGCTTATAAACGTCGCCGGATCATACATTTGCCGACGCTTATAAGCGTCGCCGAAGTCCGTGACCTTTGCCGACGCTTTAAAGGGTCGCCAAAAGTTAAGGATATTTGGCGACGCTTATAAGCGTCGCTAGAGTTTCCAGGTTATTTAGCGACGCTTATAAGCGTTGCTAGAGTCCAGGACTTTTAGCGACGCTTATAAGCGTCGCCGGACTCCATGTTCCCCCACCCACCGAACCCTAATTCTTGCAGCCGCCAAACCAACTCCCCCCCCCCCCCCCGAACTCCTCCTCACCCTCCCCCCCCCCCGCCTCCTCCTTCTCCTCCTCCTCCCGCTCGGTCCGCCGCCGAACCCCCAACCTCCTCCCCCCCCCAACTCCTCCTCCTCCTCCTCCTCCCCCCCCCTCCTCCTCCTCCTCCTCCCCCACGCCACCTCACACCCCCCCCCTCCTCCTCCTCCCTCCCCCCCCCCCCACACCACCGAACGCCCCCCCCTTCCTCCTCCTCCCCCCCCCCCCCCCCCCACGCCACCGAACACCCCCCCCCCCCCTCCTCCTCCTCCTCCTCCTCGCCCCCCCCCCCACACCACCCACCGAACGCCCCCCCCCTCCTCCTCCTCCCCCCCCCCCCCACGCCACCGAACACCCCCCCCCCCTCCTCCTCCTCCTCCTCCTCCTCCTCCTCCGCTCGGTCCGCCGACGTAGCAGCCGTCCGTGATCTCCCGGTCGATCGAGCCGCTGCCGAACCCCCCTCCTCCTCCTCCTCCGCTCGGTAATTTTTTTTTTCTTTTCCAAAGTTCAAAGTTATTGAAGTAATGGCCAGTATATTTTGTAGCTTGAGGTATTGTTTGGTTGATGCAACCATGAAAAGAATTAACAATGCATTGGAGTTCATGGTAGATGCACAGTTAAGCATGCGCCTGGATTACAGTAAGGTAGATGACTGACATTGCAAAT
The DNA here is from genome assembly GCA_021397845.1 of Areca catechu. Classification (NCBI taxonomy): domain Eukaryota; kingdom Viridiplantae; phylum Streptophyta; class Magnoliopsida; order Arecales; family Arecaceae; genus Areca; species Areca catechu. The sequence continues at coordinate 14,296,618 of CM038041.1, forward strand.
ATGTTAAACCAGTTAGGAGCCATGGAGATATTTGTTAATGTAAAGCAGAAGATAATATAGTTTGACCACCCTCTACAAACATCATTGCTGCTGGCTAATTAAATGGAGTATAATCTCCTTTTAGGTTACTTCTTATATGCTTAGCCTAAGAATTTATTTCAACAACCAGTTTCCACGCATTGGATTTTTTTTTTTTTTTTTTTTTTTTTTTATGTTTCATGTTTCATATCTAAACCGATGTTCTTAAATTAACCCGATCACTTAGTATTCATTAGTAAAATTCTGGCTCTACTACTGACAGGAGCCTCAAAATCAGTGTACGTGGATTTCAAAGGAGAAAAAGTTTTCGACATCGTGTTTGTGCTTCTTCTCATTTTACCATGGCCACAGAAATATTTCATTAGCTTCTGTTTTCTTCTAATGGGAGATGAAACTAGTTTCCATGCCAATACTAAACAAAATCTGAAAATAAAATGTTCCTAAAATGCCAGTCTAAACAATATCGACTGAATGCTGGGTGACATAGGAAGCTACCCAGTCCTCGTGGTAGGTGTGCCTAAGAGAGAGATCCCCTTCCCTGCCGTTCACCTAGTTACTTTTATTTTATTTTATTTTTTAAAAGAGAGAGAGAGAGAGAGAGAAAATTGAACACTGGATATCTAGTGATGCAAGATTAACCATTGAACCAACATCGATGGATGATGCCGGAGCCTATTTGTCAATTGGTCCAAGTAGATAGTGGACTTCTAGGAATAACTCTCAAGGGACGGGAGCATCAAGGTCATTGCACCGGCATGAAAGCCGAGATGCCGTACAGTAATCTCTATATTTTGCCTCAACTATAGCTATATATTTGCCTCTATTGTTGACGATGCCATGATATCCTGAAGTATTATTTTCTAACTAATATGACATCCACCTAGAGTGAAGGTGTATCTTGTTATTGATCTTCTCCTGTTAAGATCACTTGTATAATCTGAGTGAAGGTGTATCTTTTTCTTGCCATCTTTTTCTTTTCGACATTTTCTTTCTTGATTCAAATCCTTTGTCATCAAAATGTCGCCTGTATCATATTTGTGCATAGCCTTATTTGATAGTAAGGTTATCTTGATCTCCTCCATCTTCAAAGTATTTTTGCCATATATATCATAAACCTAAAAACCACCGAAACCCAGTTACAATAAAATTTTAAAATGAAATCTTGTCATCCTCCAACATGGTCGCTTAAGAAGGGTGGAAGTTTGGGTTTATGTAAAGTTAAATGAGCTAGTCATAACCATGAACTAATCCTTTCTCATTAGAAGAACTTAAATATATTTGAAGGAAAGAACATACAAAATTAAAGTGTTTTCCCTCTAAATGCTCCTAAACATGAATCCACACCAAGTTGTAATCTTGTTTCTGTCTCTTCAGTTTCTCATATGATTAATCTAAACTACATATCATCATCATAAAGAAGCATTTCATTTATCATAGATAACAAATATGAGGCAGTTTAGGTGCAATATTAATACTTCAGCATTACATTGCTCAAGCAAGCATATATTTGGTCCATACATAAATAAAAACACGACACTCAGTCACACAATGATTCAATAAGTAGTTTGTAAGATGGTTTACATTTTTTGCATTGATGATTATGTTATCTTTTAAATTGCAATTCATTTCCGTTATAATTTGATTATAATGTTGACTGACTTGTTTTTAAATAATGCAGGTTAGGTACACCATGCCTCGAAGGAAGCGATTAGCAGATGTACAGATACAGTTTTTCCAGACCGAGGCATGGGCCTCTGGTTGCACCGAATTTTATTTGACTGTACTTCAAGAAAGTCAAGAGTAGAAGGAATAATGGGCCTAATGGACCTATGGCAGAGGTCAAGAGGACAGGGAATATCCTAATTCCAAATTTATTATATGACCATATATAGCATGAAATTTGTGATGTTTATTGTTCATTTGTCGAGCTCTTTCAAGCATCACGCCATTGTCGATAAACCTGTGGTTGGAGTAAATGATGATGTCCCATGCTCAAATTGAAGATACTAAACAGATTCCTTGGTGTTGAGACCATAGAAAATTAAGTTACAGGAAAAATTAGGGAGACCAAAATTAATGTTAAAGTTGATTGTTTTCCTGGTAACACCATAACATGAAATTTATACAGACCAAAGTGAAGGTGAAATTAACTTATCATGTTCATTGTTCATTCGTCAAGGACTTTCAAGCATCGCAAATGGATGTTAAACTTGTGGTTGGAGTAAATATAATGATGTCCAATGTTCCAGTTGTAGAAGGCTAAACAGATTACTTGGTGTTGAGACCATGGAACATTAAGTTATGGGAAAAGCTAGGGAGACCAAAATTTCTCTTATAGTTGATTGCTTTCCTAGTGACACCATAACATGAAGTTATACAGAGCAGTGGGAGCTAGGGTGACATTAACTTATTACGTTTATTGTTCATTTGTCAAGGACTATCAAGCATCAAGTGGTCATCAAACTAGAGTCCATAAAAGATTAAGTAATCAGAAAGGTCAGGGAGACCAAACTTTAACTTACAGTTGATTGTAACACCATAACATGAAATTTATAGAGACTGGTGGGAGGGTGACGAGAACTTATTATATTTATTGTTCATTTTTCAAGGACTTTTAAGCACCGCAGTGGTCATCAAACTTGTTGTTGGAGTAAATGATGATGTCCTATGCTCTATCTAGTTGAAGAATATTAAACACATTAAATTATGGGGAAACTTAGGGAGACTAAAATCAAGGCAATTGAATTAAGGTCATGGTTTAGTCGCGAATCAGGTCTTTTACTCGAAAGAAATGACCTAGGTCTACTCAGTATAGCAACCAACAAAATGAGATAGGATCCAATCTAGGATTTTCCTGTTCATCGAATTGCATGGGAGCTAGATCTAGACACATGCTGTAAAAAAGTGAACTGAGCTATATAATCCAAACGAACAAAAAGAGATAGGGCAAGATAAAGGCCTTGGAATGGGCTGAGCTTATAAGGAGAGGTCTTAACCTAACCCTCTCAAGTACCCACATTAATTTATAATGGGCTTAACAATTTACTTAAACAACAGCCTTGATGCACTCAAACTCTTGAAGGTTTGCCCAACTTTGGAGTCATCAATGATACACAATTCATGCCAATTTTAGAGCTTTCATGATTTCGATAGTCTCTTGATCATGTCTCACTTTTTTTTGTTTGACAAATGATCCATTGGTATGCAGTAATAAATATATGCACCAAGTGTTTCTTCCCAGAATAACCATGAGGTGAAGATTAATTATGAGAAGGTGAAAATGTGGGGAAGCATGCACTCAACTTGCTCATTGAAGGAATGCTCCATGAGGCTTGGCATATCTGTAATCCTTAATGGCATGACCTATTAGGTTGCCGACAGGCACGGTATGCATCCAAAAAAATGTGCTTCATAGCCTTCAAAGAATGGACTGCCTGCCAGACTATCCCGGATAAGTTCACAAGCTATTAATGCGATGACACCAATGAGATGTGTTCTTGTTAAGCATCGGATGTTGGAATCGACAATCCTTCCTCCCAAAACTAAGAAATTTCGACATATAAGCTGCGAAGCATTACAAGCAATAAACCACACTATTAATTAGTTTCTTTAAGCTTATAAATCAAAATTTAATGTCTTTATATATGTATATATATATATCAAAATTCGATCATTATTAAACTAAGAAATTTTCATATTACTACAACATGCTGCAATTTTGAATTTTTGATGTCTTTGCGAGACTACATTAACTTTGGCGAAAATAAGATAATATTATTGTTGCATTTGTTAAGGGATGGAAAGAATTGAGTCAAAGCGAAGCAATCGGACAAACAATTGTGATTCCCTACCAATAATGCCATTAGCCGGTGATGTCAAAACAGTAGCATGGAATTCCATTGCAGCCAACGACTGACAGTGACAAAGAAGAAATTGGTGTCCAACATTGTGATCCTTTTTGATCAATCTCTCTAATTTCCATCACCTTGTTCTCAAGGAGTGCTCAATTACCAGTGAGAATAAAGAAGAAAGGGATAGAAGGATAAGCGCACAACCACTTTCGGCATGCTTTGATTGGTTTATGGGATAAGATCCTCTCACCTCTGCCAATCCTTGGCTTCAAATTTTCAGTCCTCATCATCCACCCTATAAGGAATCTTTGAGAAGCGTGTCACTGCTTTAGGACCATGGGCATGAGTGCCACCAATCCATCACCGGAGGCATCAACAAGGAAGTGCACCACTTGCATGGAATAGACTGTTTGAGATACTTGTTTACTTGGTTAATTTGATAGGCTGGCCAAGGTATCATTGCCCCTCTCTCTCTCTCTCTCTCTCTCTCTTTCATTGTCTTTCCATGTGTATGAACACCAACAATATTCTCTTTGACTCTTAAAAGAATTCTCTCATTATTCATGATTTGCTCTCGACCGAATATAAATGACTCCGGGAATTAATCACGTGGTTATTGGTAAACAAATAATTTCTAATAATTTAGGATTAATTATATAAAAAAAATTAAATTATTCGTAGGTTTTCAACTTTCTCTCGAATTTTAATTTAGTACAATAATCCAACTTTTAAATTTGTTTAACTCAAAAAATTTCTAGTATTTTATGATTAATTATACAAAAAAAATTAAACTATTTGAAGGTTTTTAACTTTCTCACGAATTTTAATTTAGTATAATCAAGTCATCTGTTGCGGCGTCAACTCCTGGACCGGGGCTGGATGTGCTGGATCGCTCCTCTCCCGGATGAACCTGCAACAAAATCTCCAAGGACGTTGGTGGTGTTCCGGCGGGGACCCTCCGATACCTAAGTTAGCATGAAGTTGGAGGCAACAGAATGGAGGAACCAAGCAAAGAACTGTGTATGGAGAGGGAAGAGTTCTCCTACCTTCAAACGGGATCCCCTGAGTACCTTATATAGACGTGGAACAGTCCAAAATCCGTTAGGGGAGAGGCTGAGAAAGACCGATCTGCCCCTAGGAGAACATGGAGAGTGGCCACGTGGCGCGCGGATACGGCGACATCGTGAAAGTAATGGAGCAGGGCTGTTAGGATGGCAGGATCCCGCAGTAAAAGAAAGGTGCTTCTGGAATGTCCTGGATGCTAAAGTATGCCTGTCGGATGTCGGCCGTGGGAAAGCCGGTCGGCCGGACTAAAGGCCAAACCTTCGAAGGAGAGCCGTGGGCCGGATCCCAGCAGGAGAGGGTCGTTTGGACCTCTGTCCCGGTGGGTCGGACCTCCGAAGGAGAGTGACGGGTCGGACCCAGCAGAAGAGGATCATTCGGATATCTGAAGGAGAACCGCGGGCCGGACCCTAGCAGGAGAGGGTCGTTCGGACCTCTGCTCCAGTAGATTGGACCTCTGGCGGTCGGAGCCTTGAAGGAGTGACCCGATCGGACTGCAAGAATGGGCCAGTTCTAGCCAAGGATGAGCCGTCGAGGTACAACATCATCCAACTTTTAAATTTGTTTAACTCGAAACCTAAATATGAATTTTGTCTAACCGATGCGGTAAAATTGCCACGTAATATCACGTGACCTGACCTGCTTATCCGGTAGCAGGAAATAATGTAAAAAGGTGACATCACATGATAATTCCATCATGGCAATCAAACGAAATTGATGGCTAGAATATGAATTGAATAAATTTAAAAGTTGAATTATCTAATTACATTAAATCAAAGTTCCGAATGAGATCGAAAACTTCCAAATAGTATAAAGAGTTTTTTGCATAATTAATTCAATAATGAAAGAACTTAATTTATAACCTGGATGAACTTTTCATGATCTATTTCTTCTTTAAAAAACAAAAAGAGTATGCGGGTAATTCTCACATCAGTTAATTTATTAGATTATTTCCTGATTTTTAGTGATCCAAATTATTTCTAAACCTGTACACAGTGGTTCTCCGAATTTCCCAGACCTTTTCTCCGAGCCAAAATTTTCTTGGATGCCAAGATCCTGACCATGGGTATGCCCAGAAGCAGAAAAAGAGACGGGTAAATGTCATGACAAAGAATCAAACACAAATTAATATTCTCGATACCATATGTCAAACCTCTACCTTTTTTTTGTGGTACTCCTTGATTGGCCAATTTATGCCCTAATAAATGGACCATGCCTTTCAACACAAATTTAATGGAGCTTTTCATGGTTCACCAGTATAAGGGATAGTCCTCAAAATGGAGGTCCCCTACTTTTCTACTGCACCGCCGACGTTGATATGAATACACTGAACGTGATAACATTTAGTTTATTGCTTCGACACATCATCTGACATCTGAGGATATGTCCTCCCTTGTTAGTGTTACTGTTGGTTTAAATTGATCTTTTTTTCCCGACAGTGCTTTAAATTGGATTGTTACCGACTTAAAGGCATCATTAAGTACTAGCAATGGTGTACTGTCTGCACCACATATGTACTCTATATTCAAAGGCCTTCTTACAAGGGATGAGAATTGTTAATCATAATATGGTTAGAGCTAGCAATGAGAAACATATAGGGCCTGTTTTATTTTGCTATCTGTAATTTCTGGTTGGATACATGCACATAAACTAGGACATATGTTTGCTTTGTTTTGTGCAAAGAGAATATATCTACTGATAGCAAAGCAAACAAAAAGGAAGAATATAGAATTATGTGAGTTAGTGTATGGTGTAATGTTAGGGGTGGCAATCAGGCGGGTTGGGTTGGGTTGAGTTGGGTTAGATATGAGTAGGGTTGATGAGGGCCGGATCTTATCAATCCAAATCTGATTTGTTAATTAAACATGTCAAAAATTCAAATTAAAACCTAACCTATTTATTAAATATATAATCTAATCCGGTTTATATAAATCATTTAACTCGTTTATTAGATAGGTCAAGTTAAACAAGTTAAAATATGTCGAATAGGTTAAATGGATGAGGTTAAATAAGGGATGAGAATAGTGCGAATAATATCCAATCGGATTTGATAACGTATCTGAATCTTTTCAAATATGAATAAAAATTTGAGCATTTGACTAATATCTATATCCGTATTCATATCCATAAAAAAAAGATGTGGATATGGATACGGATAGACAACTATTTGATCCGCCTTTGAATATCTAATTCTGCTAGCAATTCAATTTAATTTTATATAGTATTTATTAACTTTTAAAAAAATATATAAATATTTTAACGTGTTATTAACTTGATCTATCATTTACTTAGTAATATTTCTAATTTTATAGTCATAAAATTTAATTATCCGACTTATATCTATATTTATATTTTTATTTTTAGTATCTAATTTTTATCGTATCCGTATCTGTTTAAACTAAATATAGATATCAATCTTTATATCAAATTAATCTTCATATCTATATATGTATTTGTCAAACAAAATAAATATAGATATGGATACACTGGTATCCAATCTGTATGTGAATAGATTAAGAGGATTTTAAACAGGTTAAATGGAATAGGTTATGGTTCTATCTAATTATTAAATAGATTAAAATGGATTAAATAAGTTAAAAGTTTAAACATGAATCCAACCCATTTGATAAACATATCTAGAAAAGTTGATCCATTCATGATCCAAAATAATTTATGCCAAACCTAAACTTGCTTAAAGTGGACTATTTACGAGTTGGGTTGATGGATAAAAATTGCCACTTGCCTAATGGCCTATGTCGGCATGCTAAGATGATTGACAAAGTTTCTCTAATAGGACAGAAGGTATAAACAAAAAAGGTGAAAACACCAATAAGAGAGTGTCCAAAGTTTACAAACACTTTAAAAGTCCAAAAATATAGGTGCAATCCTAGAAATCCTGGGACAAGCGTTTCTTATTTGTGTAACATCAATCATATAGCGCACATGGGGCTTCTCCTTGCGCCCTTCGACCATAGGATGGGCCTCTATTCTCTATTATGGGCCACTGCCCTTATGCCGAGGATCTTAAAAGAAGGTCTTTTAGCAGTTACTATAAGAAAATGAAGTATTAATGATGGCTAATTAGCTATCACTAATAATGATATATAATGCACAAAAAATGATGGTAAAAAATACTATCATTAGTAGTATTAGCAATAGGAATATGATTATTAACGATGCTATTTACCGTCGCTAATAATTTTTTAATTTTTTTAAAAAATATTATTAGTGATGAATTTTAAATTGTTAGGGATGGCAAAAAGTATCATCACTAATAATATTTCAAATGCTAAAGAATTTAATTTTATGAAACCTATTATTAGCGATTACATTTTGACCTTTTGTAATGGTAATTTACCATTGCTAATAGTGAACATGAAAAATTAGGCATTCCGAACTAATATTAGCGATGCTAAATTTTGCCATCGCTAATATAATTATTATCGATGATATTTTGGTTATTAGCGATAGCAAGCTGTCATCGTTAATAATTCTCCTTAAAGGCAGCCGATTGGCCAACTATTCTCCATTCTCGCTTTTGGCTTCCCTCCTCAACCTTGCCCTGGCATTTGGCTTCCCTCCTTCGACCCCAGAGCCTCTCCTACCTACTAGTTCCCCCGTCTCCTGCTAGTGCCTGTCCTATCGCCAAGCTCCCACACCCCTCGATTTCCTCCCTCCATCGGGCTCAACCCCCCCGGTTTCATCCCTGTTGCTAAGCTTCCCACCACTGATTTCCTTCTCGCCATTAAGCTTTCCTCCCCTCTCGGCCACCCTTGTTTCCTCCCTTCGCCGAGCTTCCACCCCCCCACCCTAGGGTTTTTTCTCCCTAAGGGTTCGTCCTCCCCTGCCACCGAGCTCCCTTTTTTCCCTCTCGCTGATTATCGCAACCCAATCCCTGCGATCGTATCTCCACACCACTGTTCTAAGCCAACATCACCATTTTTGAGCCAATGCCGCCATCATCAAGTCTGTGCCACCATTCCTATGTCTCCTTTCACATCACCACCCTATCTCAATTTTTTTGCCACCGGATCTGCCATCTGTGGGGCTTGCCTATTTTGAATTGTATGAGTATTAGCGATAGAGGCAGCAATAGTGACTGAGCCATTACCAAAAATTATTTTATATTTAATTAATTTATTAATTGGTTATTTATTTAATTAATTAGTTAATTAATTAATTAATAATTAGTTATTTTTATTTATTTATTAGTTATTTATTTATTTATTAGTTATTTATTTAATTATATATTTATCAATTAATTAGTTAATTAGGTGTGCATGGATGTGTGTCCTGCATTCATGGGATTCGGATCTCGGTATATAGAGCTCAAGCTAGGATCTTAAGCTATCCCAAGCCTGCTCAAAATACATCCTTATACATTTTGAACCAACTCAAAGGTAGATTATTCGCTCGATCATCAAATTCGATCGGGGAGTTCAAGGGTGAACTCCTCGTGACTATGTACTAGACTCAAATCCAAGCCAAGTCATCCGGTCCCTAGTCTGATGCATCCTTTTGCTAGGTTTTTAGGATTTTTGGATCCTACCCTTCCAAAATCCCTCTCCTTCAATGAGCATTCACTCTTCGAACTCTAAGAACCTACCATGGTGGACAAAGAAGGAATAAGAGAAGATAGACTCATTTGAAAAGGAAAAGCAAAAGATGGACATGGTTGGAGATGATAAAGAACCGCCTAAAAAGATTTTCAGTGAGAAGAATAAAACAGGAAAAAAAGAAAAACTAGAAGCCAATTACTAAAGCGAGAGGCAGCAGTAGGACAAGTAAAAGAAGTAGGTGAAGAACAAAAAGACGAGAAGATGTCCCTTTTTTTAGTAGGGGATGGAAAGATTTCAAAATCTTAAGTCACTTCGGTCGATCGGTGTGCACCACATGTGGGCCCCCATTGATTCCTTATAACTGTCAGTCATCAAAATTAAATAAACTATTGTTATTGATGAATTCATGTTTGCAGTGCATCATTGCAAACATTGAGATCGGGGCATACCTCGTGTGCTCAGACCTAGGGTCCTAGTCAGCATTCAGGGCAACTAGCCCTCGTGCAAGGGTCGAATAGCAACTAGCTTGTTGTTGACTTCATTTACTATGAAGATTTTGATTTTTTTCTTTATTTTTAGTTACATCATTTGAATCATGGAGTGGCCCAATATCATCCAACATGTCATGGATTAATTTATATTTTATTACATATAAATTGAACAAAGTCAACAGTTCATATGCATTAAAACATGAGTTAATCCATGACTAGAGATTGCAGTTGGTAACATTAGGTCACTCCATAATGCAAATGATGTAACTAAAGATGAAGAAAGAGTTAGAATCTTCATAGTGAATGAAGTTTAACAGCTGGTTAATTAGTTCTTTATTTAATTAATTAGATGTTAATTTAATTAAATAAATAAATAAATAGAAAGAGCTAGAATATAATTAATTAATTTTTATTTATTTAATTAAATATTAATTTAATTAATTAAATAATTAATGCCCGTGCACTCAGGTCTCGAGTTTCGATCGATAATTAGGATAACTAGCCATCCTTGTGTCTCAGGGCATCCAGAAAGCCTTTCCTAGTTGTACACACGAAAATATTATAAAATCTAAGAAGACTAAGGAGGAAGGAAGGAACAGGAATGCTCAGAATGCATTCTTATACATTCTAAGCCAACTTGGAGGTGGATTATTCACTCGATCATCGGATTCGAAGAGTTCCAGGCTGAACTCCCCCAAGATTCCGTATTAGTCAATGAAAAGGTAAAAGAAATTAGAAGATAGATATATTGAATTGGTTAATAAAAATATATCTTTAATTATATTCAAGATAGTTTAGTCATCTCTAACTTCATCATTCGGTCAATGACAGTAGCAGCGACACAGTTATTGCACCAGCTATTCCTGATACCTTCCATTTCAAGGTGAGCATCCTTGGCACCAAAACAGCTTAGGATTGAGTAACAACTAGTTCATTGTCGACTTCATTTACTATCAATATTTTAACTCTTTTTTCATCTTTAATTATATTATTTGCATGATCATGAGCTAACCTAATATAACTTAGGACAATTTCTAATCATGGATTAATTAATATTTTAATGTATATGAACTGAACAAAATTAATAGTTCATATGCATTGAAACATAAATTAATCCACGATCAGATATTGTACTTGGTGATACTAGGCTAGTCCATGATTAAAAGGATGTAAATAAATATGAAAAAAGAGTTAGAATTTTATTTGTGAATGAAGTTAACAACGAACTAGTTGCCACTCAGCCTTAAGTTGCTTTAGTGCCCAGGTATGATAATGGATGTTTACTTTAAAATGGGAGGTATCGGAAATAGCTAGTACGACAGCTACATCGCTGCTACTGTCGTCGGCCAAATATTAAAGTTGGAGAGGACTGCAGTATCTTAAATACAATTAAAGACATCTTTTTGTTGATCAATTTGATATATCTAGCTCTTAATTTCTTCCACATGTTCCTTTATAATCATTTTAAATCTTGCATTGCCACTTATAATTATATAATTAATTTAGAGAATCTATTTATTTTTATTTTCAAAGATTATACATTATATCTTTTACAGGCCAGAGCCATGCTAGCCAAGAAAAGAGCTCTAGAGAATAAAGCTCTCGAGGGTAGAGTGATTATGCTGCCAGCTCGCATGCTTTTGCACTACCACACCATGCGATAAACTTTAAAATTTAGATATTCTTTTTTATATTAGTTTAGATTTTATTATCTAATATAATATTCTTTATATTAGATATTCTTCGATCAAATTTGGAGAATGTGGGGTCACCAATGATCCCACAGTTATGGTAGCAGCAACCGGCTCATCTCAAACTCAGCTCCATGGTTGAGGACCCACTTGGCTCACAATGCCTCTAACTTGACCAAAGGATAGAGAGCTCGTTAACATTGAGAGCCACTCGTAAATGCTATATCTTCATATTAATATATTTAAAACTCAATCTTTATAAAGTTAATATTTATTATTAAATTTTAATTTTATAGTATATTCAGAGAGCTTGTAGTTTCTTGGGTGGTTATTGAGATCATTCATTGATTGATGCCGGGACCGATGAACAAGTTCTCCGATTACCTATCAGGGGCTTATGATGTAGCATGATAAATATTCTTGGTAAGTTAAATATATTTAATTTTTAAATTTATAAAATATTTATATTTTATTTATTTAATATAAGCTTATTTTTACTTGTAGGAGTACTACTGATTTGAGACTCCTCAGGCTAAAGAGGTTGGTCATCTGATCTTCAAGGAAGTGGTCACATGGAGGTTCTAGGATGGGTTGCACAGTTTCAAGTAGACCATCATAGAGTATTCTGGTTCCAAGTCAGCATCAAACTAGAAGTCTTTCAGGAATCACTGGATAGGGACAAACGTATGGAAGGCCCTCTATGACCTGTGGAGCACTGATGAGCACTTTGATAGGCAGTAGAGGGCATGGTAGAATCGTACTGTCTGACAGGATCCGATCAATCATACTGGCAACTTTATCGGCACACATGTGATGGCTGATAGGTTGGTAAGAATTCTATAAATATAGATATTGATTTTATATTAAATTAATGATATATATTTTAATTAATTTATCTTTATTATTTATTTATCGTAGACATGGTAGCTAGGACATGCACTGGGATAGCTGCAGTTGTAGGAGCCACACACCAGTCGAGAAGGATTAGTGATTATTTAAATCAGAGATCTCGACGTATTATGTTAAGCACTTAAAATTTTAAGTATTAATTTTTATAAATATAGATATGTATTTATTGGACTAATCAATTTGTAAACTCTATAGACAGATTATGCATAATACATCGTAGCACGGCATGATGAGGACCCATCCTCTTAGCCCCTTTTTGATCTCAAGGGTTGGCTCAGGGCTATCGGAGGGGTGAGTAGGAGCCGAGCCATAGGATTCGGCAACAACTTTGACCCTCCAGTAGTTCAGTACTTTTTGGTGTCCTCGTCTCAGATCCTAACGATCCAAACATGGAGTGATGCACACATCAAGGACATCATGATTTATATTCTTGCCCAATGATCTTAGAGCTTTCGAGATGCCATCCACGGGTTTGGATCTAAATCTGGACCTGTTTATCCAGACCCGGACCTGATTAGTCATAGTTAAATGGATCCATATCCAGACCCGACAGACCTGAGACTCGATTATTTAAAATAATATTATATATATTTATATATGTTTATATAAATATGGGATGCTAGATTATGATCCAACAGTTAAGAATCCATCCTACTTTTACTATAAAAACTCTTCCAATCGGTGCCCTAGCCCCTTTCTCCGGTTCTCCCTTCCACCGAATCCCCTTTCTCCAGTTATCCCTTTCTCCGGTTCTCCCTTCCAATCTCCATGGCCGATGACCGATCCCCCTTCAGTCTCCACGGCCGATGCCTCCCCCCTCGATGGCGGACCCCTCGATGGTCGATGCCTGCTTTTTGCCTGCTCTTCTACTCCGAGTCTTCGACATTGGCCTCCCCCCTCAATGACCAATGCCTCCCCCCCTCGATGGCAGACCCCTCGATGACTGACGCCCCCCCTCGACGGCAGACCCCTCGATGGCTGATGCATGCTGCTCTCTAGCCGCTCGAAGCCCCGCCGGCTCTCCCTTCCTCAGCTCTGAGCCCCGTCAACCACCGGGTACTGCCTACCCCTCCGGCTCTCCCTTCCTCAGCTCCGATGCCTCCCCCAGTCGATGGTCGATGCTGCCCCCCCTCGATCATCCCCCACCGACTGTCGCTGCCCCTATCCCGATGTCATTCCCATTTTGGCTTAATCTTCCTCAGATCCAAGCCCCTGCTACAGTGCCAATTGGTAAGATTTTTTTTTTCAATAATGCGTGTTCTTGTTCGGGTCTGGGTTTGGATACCCGGGATATATTCGAGTCCGGGTCTGGTACTTTAAAATTAGACCTGTCAGGTATTTGGGTCTGGATCTGGGTCCAATAGCTAAGGTCAGGTCCGGCCTGGATATCTGGGTTCCAACCCAAACCTGACCCATTGACAGCTCTTCATTGAGATTCTCTAAGACCCGTGTCTATGCGATCAACTAGACTCATTATCACAGCCATCATAACTGGTAAGTATACTAATAAATTCTTTTACTTGTTTTAAATTTTTATACCCAGAAACTTATTAGTATTTTTTATTTTTCTTTGTTACAAGATGCCGGGATATTTGACTTTCATCCACCAGCTGCTGGAAAGACATACAGGAGCAAGGGGAGGAGGAGAATGATGATGTAGAGGATCTCAGATGATTTTCTTTTATCTTGATATTATGCATTTACTTTTATTTTTTATAAAGTAGTATAAGTTTATAAAATTATAAAATTTATAATTTTTAATATAATATAATTAGTTTTTTTATTTATAATTATGGTCTTTAATTATTAATTTACTTTTAATATGGTTTAAGAACTATAATTGTTTGTTATGAAAATTAAAATAGATTCATAAAAAAATAATTATTATATTTAAAAAAATAAAAAAAAGATTTTAGCGATTGCTTTGGCAATGGCATTTGCCATCGTTAAAGATGTATTACTAATGGCTGATATTTTAAACGATAGTGTTGTCGCCAAGATCGCCATGGCCTGCAGCTCTAATGCATCGAGTGTGCCATGCCGTCGGGGGCTAGGTCCTCCCCTCTCCGGTCGACTCCTGAGTTGCTGTCCTGCAAAATAGAGGAGACCCCGGCTGGAGATTCCGGTGAAGACACTTCGACGATCAAGTTAATAGGATGATCGAGGGAAACAAAACCTTTGAGGTGGGGAGCTTGGGGGACTCCCTCGCCCCGAGGGTGACAAGATAGTAATGTTCAAACAGTAAAAGGAAGGAATGGAGAAAGGGAAGCGGGGAGGTTCTTCGGCCGGTCTCTTGGCCGCTAAGCTTTCGGTTGTTTGCTTACCTCCTTCCGCTCCTCTTGCTTAGTCTCCTCTTACCTTTCTTACCTTTTCTCTTTTCTTCTTTGTCTCTCTCTAGTGGCCCAGAGCTGGTCTGGGGGCTTTGTCTTCCTTTTTCTTCTTCTCTTTTTTGGGCCCCGAGCCATGGTGTGGTACTTCTATTTTAGGAGGGGCCGTCAATGTGTTGCAGGGCCTGGGGTCTCGGTAGGATCCTCCTTCTGGGAGAACTCTAGGTCTCGCACCGCGTAGGTCAGCGTCCTCCGATCATACGGTGGTGGACATGGTGGCACATTACAAGGCCTCGGGCTTGGCGAAACTCACCTTGTGCAGAGCATGCGGGCGGTGTGTCACAGAGCTTGAATTAGTGGCAGGGCATGCACCACCTCCCGAAGGTTGTAGGTGGACAGGGATCCCCGTGCCGTGGTTTGAATTTTTGTTGATCTTTTCCTCTTTCATCGCTGGTGGAAATTCTAGCCTTTGCATGGCAGGGAGAGACCTCCCTTCGGGAGGCCCACCCTTGGCAGCGTGAGCACGACCCCGGCTGGGAGTTGACCTCAGATGGAGGGCTCGCCTTATGAGCACAACTCCGACTGGGAGCTGACCTCGGTAGGAGGGCTCGCCTTGGTAGCATGAGCATAACCCCGACCGGGAGCTGACCTCAGATAGAGAGGTTGTCTCATGAGCATGACTCCGACTAGGAGTTGACCTCGGTAAGAGGGCTCATCTTGGCAGCATGAACACGACCCCGACCGGGAGCTAACCTCAGATAGAGGACTCATCTCATGAGCACAACTCCAGCTGGGAGCTGACCTTGGTAGGAGGGCTTGCCTTGGCAACATGAGCATGCCCCCGACTGGGAGCTGACATCAGACGGAGGGCTCATCTCATGAGCACGACTCTGGTTGGGAGCTGACCTAGGTAGGAGGGCTTGTCTTGGCAGCATGAGCATGACCCTGGCCGAGAGCCGACCTTAGACGGAGGGCTCGCCTCATGAGCACGACTCCAGCTGGGAGTTAACCTCGGTAGGAGGGCTCGCCTTGGTAGCATGAGCATGACCCCGACTAGGAGCTGACCTCAGACGGAGAGCTCGCCTCATGAGCACGACTCCGGCCAGGAGCTGACCTTAATAAGAGGGCTTGCCTTGGCTCCTCATCGGGCCTCCACGTCTAGGTTGTGGATCTCTTGCCAATGTGGCTGCTAGCGGGCTCCACGTCAGTAGAGGTGCCACATCAGATTCCTATACTCCCGAGCCCAAAAGACAAAATGGTGCTCGGGGCGAAAGGAGTAATGATCATGCTGACGTGTAGGGGCGCACCTACTGTGCCATGAATGTCTC
Source organism: Areca catechu (assembly GCA_021397845.1). Lineage (NCBI taxonomy): Eukaryota > Viridiplantae > Streptophyta > Magnoliopsida > Arecales > Arecaceae > Areca > Areca catechu. The sequence continues at coordinate 14,312,875 of CM038041.1, forward strand.
GAACGTCCACACCCTAGAGACCGTGCCTCCACTCCAATGGGGCGGTGCCACATCGCCCTTCTTTAAAAGAGGTCATAAATGTCCATCCGGATCGGAGCGATTGCCCTGCGAAGCAAAGCATCGGGGCTGCCCGATGCTGGTGCATTGCATCTCCTGGCTGGCTAGGGATTCGAAGAGGTGCATGTCTTTAAGTAGAATGAGGCGACAAGGGTGGCAGGCTTTATTGTGAAGGACCTACTCCTCCGCCTTTTTAAAGGCTTTTTAAGCACAGGCGACCAACTTCCCACTGTGCACTTCCTCCCCTCTTTCTTTTCCAATCCCCTTCCTGCTCTAGGCCTTGGAGTCCTGCTTCTCATGTCCTTCTCTTTCAACCCCTCTCCTTCGGCCTGTGCCGAGGAAGGGCTTCTAGTGGACTTCAGGTTCTTGGCAGAGGAATTGGAGGGCCATGTGAAGGCTCTTTAGGAGCAACTAGACATTACCAAGGCGAGGGCGTCCGGTTGGGAGAAAAAAACCCATCGAGCTCAAAATCTTCCCAAAGGATGAGAAGGGGGAGAGGCCCCAGAGGTGAAAAGAGGGGGCTACTGAGGCCACCCCTCGATTTACAAGACCGGAGGTCTTCGAAGAGGAGGTGGCGGCCAGGGTCATGGTCATTGTGAAGAAGGCCGTGGCCACCTTGGCACTAACAAAGGGGGCTTAATGTGAAGCCGCTGAAGCTGTCCTTGGAATCACAAGATTGGTGACCTCCAAGGATGGGGTAGTAGAGGCGGTGTTGGACCCTTATCGTCCGGGGTCCAGGGTGTCCTTGAGGAAGGGCACCTACTTTCTCAGGTAGAAGGGACCCGAACGTCTCCCGCCAGTCCCCGAGGATAGAGTCCAGAGCTGGAGGGGATCCATCCATTGGTCGGGCAACCTTTTTCCTTTCTTTATTTTATAACTAGGACTTTAAAAAGAACTTCCCAGCCTGTCGGGGGTTTTCATTATGTAAGAGTTTTTTTATCAATGAAAGTTCTATTATTTCTTAATCATTGTGTACCTCTCTCTCTTTTTCTTTTCCTTTTTTTTTTTGGTCTCGCATCGGTTGTATGGCTTCCCAGGCCATCGGGAGCTCTTTTCCAATGTGAAGAATGCCCCAATCAGTACACTTTTTTCTTTTCTCTCAGCCAGAATGTCTTGTATTTTCTATTTTTTTTTGCCTTCTGCTTCTTAGAGTCTTCATGGCAGGGAAATAGACTTTCACGGTCATCGTGAGCCCACCCTGGGGCTTCGGCTATCGTGTGGTGATGCTGGAATCCTGAGGCTAGCTCGAGGTACTCTGCTAGCATCCCGCCTTTGTTCCGCCAACCTCGGGGTCACGCGTGCTTGAGTGCAAGTGGCTTCTGGAGTCCTTTGGGTCACCGAGTTGTGAGTCGAGTAGTAGATGATGGGTCTTCAAGAGCTTCCCATCGGCATCTCCGGACTGCAAGCAGAGTAGCTCGATTGGGGCTTCTGGAGTACCCCGGCTCCAAAGCAAAGGTTCTAGGATCTCCGGCTCCAGAGCACGGGGTTACTGATGTCCCATGACTTTGGAGGCAGGACCGATGACGTCTCCTGACCTCGGAGGTGAGACTGATGGCATCTCCCGACCTCGAAAGCGGGGTCGTAGAGTGCGAGACTTCTTGGTTTGCCAAGTTGTGAGTCATGTGGTAGATGGCGTCTAGCTGCCGTCTCCAAGCTGTGAGCGAGGTTGGGGGTTCCTAGCTTCTCGATTTACCAAGCTGTGAGTCACACGATAGACAATAACTTGGTGTCACCTCCAGATTGTGAGCGAGGCCATGAGGCTGTGGGGCATTGAGCTTATTGGTGTGCCAAGCTATGAGTTATGCGGTAGATGGCACCTTGGTGCCGCCTCCGGGCTGTGAGCGAGGCTATGAGGATGTGGGGCACCGAGCTTCTCGATTTGCCAAGCTATGAGTCACGTAGTAGACGGTACCTTGGTGCTGCCTCTAGGCTGTGAGCAAGGCTATGAGGCTATGGGGTGCTGAGCTTCTTGATTTGCCAAGCTGTGAATCACACGGTAGATGACACCTTGGTATTGCCTCTAGGCTGTGAGCGAGGCTGGGAGCGCCAAGCTTCTTGATTTGCCAAGCTGTGAGCCATGCGGTAGACAATACCTTGGTGCCGCCTCGAGGTTTGAGCGAGGCTGGGGACGCCGAGCTTCTTAATTTGCCAAGCTATGAGTCACACTGTAGACGGCACCTTGGTAACACCTTCGGGTTGTGAGCAAGGCCAAGAGGCTGTGGGGCACCAAGCTTATTGATGTGCTAAGCTGTGAGTCACACAGTAGATGGCATCCTGCTATCGTCTTCGGGCTATGAGCAAGTCAGGGGGTGCCGAGCTTATTAGGGTGCCGAGCTTATTGGCGTGCCAAGCTGTAAGTCACATGGTAGACAACATCCCGCTACCGTCTCCGGGCTATAAACGAGGCTGGAGGCACCGCGCTTCTCGATTTGCCAAGCTGTGAGTCACGCAGTAGATGGCACCTTGGTGCTGCCTCTGGGCTGTAAATGAGGTCATGAGGTTATGGGGTGCCGAGCTTATTAGTGTGCCAAGTTGTGAGTCACGTGGTAGACGGCATCCTGCTGTTGTCTCCAGGTTGTGAGCGAGGCTGGGGGTGCCAAGCTTATTAGTGTGCCAAGCTGTGAGTCACATGGTAGATGGCACCTTGGTATCACCTCCGGGCTATGAGCGAGGCCATGAGGTTGTGGGGTGTCGAGCTTACTGGTGTGCCAAGTTGTGAGTCATGCGATCGATGGCATCCCACTGCCATCTCTGGGCTGTGAGCGAGGCTGGGGATGTCGAGCTTCTTGATTCGCCAAGTTATGAGTCATGCGGTAGATGGTACCTTGGTGCTTCCTTCGGGCTGTGAGCGAGGCCATGAGGCTGTGGGGTGCCAAGCTTATTGGTGTGCCAAGCTATGAGTCACACGGTAGATGGCATCCCAGTGCCATCTCCGGGCTATAAGCGAGGCTGGGGGCATCGAGCTTATTGGTGTGCCAAGCTATGAATCATGCGGTAGACGGCACCTTGGTGCTGCTTCTGAGCTGTGAGCGAGGCTGGGAGGCATTGAGCTTCTCGATTTGCTAAACTGTGAGTCACGCGGTAGATGGCATCCCACTGCCATCTCCGGGCTGTGAGCGAGGCTAGGGGTGCAGGTATGCTGGGGGGCCCGGCTTGAGTTCGCTACACTTTGAGTTGGATGGAGACGTTCCTACACAGGTGAAAGACAAAGTTGCACGAAAAAAATCTTAAATAACTAAGAAGAAGTTTTACATCACTGGTAGCGCTCTTTTAAATTGCTTGTGTTCCAGGTTTGCGAGCATCAAGAGGCACCAAGACCGGTGAGGTAGTAGGCTCTGCCCAATTAAGCCTCGACCTCCTTGCTGGGGCCCTTTATGGGAGTCACAGTAGTGCATTATTCTTTACCGGCAGGCTGCCCCCCGGGGTCAAGCCCCGTCTCTTATTTCATCCAGCCCCACGTGGGTCCCTATCAGGATGAACCGGCTAGTCGCCTCGGCCTCCTCGTTGATCCGAGGGTGGGCTAACGAAGGGGAACAGCGATGGATGCCGAGATAGGTGCAAAAATCCTCGAAGATCCTTCATGAGGTGGGGCTCCGGCCATTGTTGGGGATGTCGTCTCTTCCCCTAGCATTCTTTGGGGTTTTCCCTACCCCCCAAGATATCATCCCTGTCGGCTTATCGGTGGGCCGGTTATTGATGGCGTGTGGCCGGAGCTCTTCCCCCCAGTTCTTCCTCTCAGTTCTTCCTCCCCCTACCTGGTGCGCCAATCTGTTGCCACCAAGATTGCCATGGCTTGCAGCTCTGATGCATCGGGCAGGCCCCACCATCAGGGGCTAGGTTCTCCCCTCTCCGGTCAGCTCCTGGGTTCGCTGTCGTACAAAATAGAGGAGACTCAGGCCAGAGATTTCGCTGAGGACACTTCGATGATCAAGTCAGTGGGATGATCAAGAGAAACAGAACCTCTAAGGCAGGGAGCTTGGGGGACTCCCTCGTCTTGAGGGTAACAAGATAGTAATGTTCAAACAGTAAAAAGAAGGAATGGGGAGCGGGGAGCGGGGAGGTTCTCCGGCCGGTCTCTTGGCCACTAAGCTTTCGGTTGCTTACTTACCTCTTCCCACTCCTCTCGCTTAGTCTCCTCTTACCTTTCTTACCTTTTATCTTTTCTCCTTTGTCTCTCTCTGGTGGCCCAGAGCTGGTCTGGGAGCTTTGTCCTCTTTTTTTTCTTCTCTTTTTTTGGGGGCCCCGAGCTATGGTATGGCGCTTCTATTTCAGGAGGGGCCATCGATGTGTTGCAGGGCCTGGGGCTTCCACATGATCCTCCTTCTGGGGGAACTCTGGGTCTCGCACTGCATGGGTTAGCATCCTCCAATCGTATGGTGATGGACGTGGCAGCATATTACAAGGTCTCGGGCCTAGCGGAACTCATCTTGTGCAGAGTATGCAGGCGGCGTGTCGCAGAGCTTGAATTAATAGCAAGGTGTGCGCCACCTCCCGGAGGTTGCAGGTGGATAGGGACCCCCATGCCGTGGTTTGAATTTTTATTAATCTTTCCCTCCTTCGTTGCTGGCAGGAATTCTGGCCTTCGCATGGCAGGGAGAGGCCTCCCTTCGGGAGGCCTGCCCTTGGCAACGTGAGCACATCCTTGACCAAGAGTTGACCTCGGATGAAGGGCTCACCTCACGAGCATGACTCCGGCTAGGAGCTGACCTCGGCAGGAGGGCTCGCCTTGGCAGCATGAGCACGATCCTGACCAGAAGCTGACCTCAGATGGAGGGCTCGCTTCATGAGCACGACTCCGTGATGGGGAACTAATATGCATGCAATTTTTTTTGTATGTTTTACATGTTGAGTTAGGTGATTAATTCCCAAATTTCAGGTCAAAATTATTTGTAGGGAATTTTGTATGAATTTTTGAAGATCAGCATGCAGATTAGGACCAAGAAAAGTAGCAAAGAAGGACCGCCGGGGCTGAGAAGCCTCGGTTAGGGCAAGTTCTCCTACAATAAAACTACTGGAGGTAGAGGGGTGTACCTGACAACGTCTGTGAAGATCGCAGCGAAGGGGTCTCTCGTTCCTCGACGGATGCGGCCTGGAAAACCGAGCCAAAGACCCGTGGATACCCGGCTTTCTGCTCGGTGATCCGATTGAGGCTTGGCTGGAGTCGTTGGATTCGTAGGAACTCAGGGACCTGCAAATGACCTGTCAGGGGTTAGAAAGCTCACAAAGGAACAAGAAAACAAAGTAAAAACAGCAAGGAAAGGCTTCTTTTGGAGTGGGCGTCCAGGGATCTGGAGGGTTTGTTGGCAGCAGGAAGATGATTGCAAACACCGGGAAGAAGAACTCTCACAAACCCCTTTATGCACACAGCAGGGTATCACACCACTCAATAGAAGAACTCAAGGTTTTCATTCATCAAAAATTCTCCTCATACAAGAGGCTAGGGTCCCTTAAATAGACCCTTAACCTTGGGCTCCAAGTAAGGGTACATAAGTCTTTACATAAGAATCCTTTTCCCTCTCAAACCCTAGCTAGAAAATAAGGAAATATTAGGTAGAAAAATCCCTAAAATTTTTCTTGACTTGGTCAAGACTCCAAGGACGCCTAGGGGGGCGTGTTGGGCTTCTAGGAGCAGCAAAAGGCCGGCCCAAAGGGGCCCGGATGCATGGGTTTGGGCCTCTGGAAGCTGGGATGGCCTGGTAGCCAGGTAGCAGGAATATTCCCTGGTATCTTGCTTCTTAGGGGCTTGGGCTTGGCACCTGGGCTTGATTTCATTGGGCTAGGATGCAGATGGACCTCTGGAATCATGGATGCCCTTATTTATGAATATACTTTGGCATCTGGAAGGGAATCTGGGCATCTGGAGGGCATCTGCAAGGAATCAGGGTTTCTGATTTTTCTCCTGAGGTCTTCAAATCTTCAAGCTGGGTTGGACTTGGGCTAAACTTCCATGTCTTCAATCTGGTTGGACTTGGTCTTCACTTGTATAATATAGTCTTGAGTCTTCAGTATGCTTGGACAGGACTCAAAAAAAAAAAAAAAAAATTAGCTCAACATGAGCTAACTAGCATTGGACTGAACTAGCTCAACATGAGCTGACTAGTACAGAACTGAAATAATAACTAAAATGGACTCAGATGAGCTAAGCCCTTATTACAAATAGATTCATAAATTATTGATCAATTTACAGAGGGTTGAAAAAGCCTCTGTCTTATTCTGGTGCCTCAGGAGTCCCCACCAATTCTCCCGGGGTGGGAGGAACTCGACCCTGTCGAGTGAAGGTCAGACTGGCTCACATATCTCTCGAGAAGGTCTGGGTTGAGGCGTTGCAAGTCCTCTCGAGAAATCCACGAATCGTCCGACTCTGGCTGGCCTTGCCATCGGACCAAGAAGCGTTGATAGTCATGGCCCTGGGTCGTGATGGCTTGATTGTCCAGGATACGCTCGATCCGTTCTCCTCTCTCAGGCCAAATTTGTTTGTGGACACTCTAGGTTAGGGTCACTCACAATGAAAAGGAATAGGTCCAAAGGCCTCACTAGGTAGCGCTGCCGGTTCCCTATACTCAACCAGGTCTGTAATATTGAAGGTAGAACTAATGCCCAAATCCGAAGGCAAGTCTAACACCTAGGCATTTGATCCAACCTTCTCTATCACTTTAAAAGGTCCGACTCTACGAGCATGAAGCTTCTTTTAGGCCTAAGCCTAACCAAGATAAAATCCACTACATCAAATTTTTTGATCCATCTTCGGGAATTAGCCAGTTGTTTTAACATTAGTGCGGGTGGTGAACATGCCAGGCACATGCAGACTCCTAACAAGATGATGCAAAGGACTCAAACTACACCTAGCAGACTCGACTATGCATTCCTATCGAAGGAAATTTTATTGAACTCTTTGGATCTAAATCTAATAGATTATAGGTTCTCTAGGTTTGATCCTAGCTTGACATGCACATGAAAATTTACAGTGAACTCCTAGCAAATTCCAAAGAGTATGCCAGAAGTAAGATGCAAACCTAACATGCGTGATGAATGCATGCAGTATGCTAATCTCAGCTAAATGCAATCTAATGATCCTAGAAATGCTGGAGGTGTCAGGAAAGGGCAGAAAATAGGAAGTGGGTTCAGAATTAGTTTGGTAAGGTAGAGAAAAAGGTTCATGGTTAGTTGGATAAAGTAGGATAAAAGATGGGGTGTCAGGAACTAATCCTATACTAATGAGGTTAACCTTATGAGGTTGAGCTATATCTACAGGATTTGCATAATGGAAGGATGGGTCACTAATTTCGGGGAAGAGGTCCTTAATGGGAACTATAGGAGGGGACTCATCTTGAAGGTATTGATTCAAAGAGATCAGGTCCTTAATAAATTCTTCTGGTTCTTGTATTTTAGGACTAGACTCTATAATTTGGCTCTCCTTTATGGTTTTCTCAGGTAAGGCTCTAGTAGCAGTACCTAGGTTCTCTTCCTCTACTTGTTCTTCCATTATAGCTTTAGGTTGGATATGGTCAAGGTCAACTAGCTCTGGGTTGGTTTCTACCTGGGCATCTACTGGGTCAGCTAATTCTAGGTCTACTAAAGGTGTCTCCTCTTCTCCCTTATACTCATCCACTAGGCTCACATCAGCTTCATACACTTTCGCGTTAATGTAAGCCTTGTGAATCTCAGGAATGGTTGGAGAAGGTCGGCTAGCAAGAAATTGGTTAGGTTCTGGTCTCTGATTATGGGTACTACTCCTAGTAGGTTCAGGTTGTATAAGGGGTAGTGGCTCACTACTGGGTTCATATTTAGGGATACTAATCCTATGGGGTTCAAGTTGACTAGGGGAAGCATGACTAGTACTAGGTTGATACTTAGGGGTTATGGGTTCTCTAGGCTCATAGGACAAGGGTGCAGATCTATGGGTCATGGGATTATAGGATCTGGGGTCATATGATTTTGGGTCAGCTTTATGATCAGGTTCTAAGGATGGATCAAGGTATGGGGTCCTCCTAAGGTTGGGCTCTCTATATGGGTCAGGATATTGGGTCCTCCTAGGATTGGACTCCCTATATGGGTCAGAATACTGGGTTCTCCTAGGGTTGGACTCCCTATATAGGTCAGAATATTGGGTCCTCCTAGGGTTGGACTCCCTATATGGGTCAGAATATTGGGTGTTGGGTCTACTAGGCTCATAGGGTGTGGGTGCATAGGATCTATGATCATGGGATCTAGAGTCATAGGATCTGGAGTCATAAGATCTATAGGTTGTAGGTATACTAGGCTTGTAGGGAGAGGGTAAATAGGATCTATCTTCCTGGTCTATAAAATCCTGATTGAGTCTTCTAGGACTAACCTTAGGGATTGGGTCATGACGATAGGTTCTCCTAGGTTCAGCCTCAAGGTATGGATCAGGGTTTGGGGTCCTCCTAGGTTGAGGATTGAAGTACGGGTCAGGATAAGGGGCTCTCCTAGGTTCGACCTCATGGTATAGATCAGGGTTTGGGGTCCTCCTAGGTTGAGGGGAGTCAGGATCTGGCTCAGACTGTGACCCATGGGTTTTTCTTGGGGTCCCTACCCGGACTTTTAACTGATCAAACCTATTGGCACGATGGTCAATTCTATCATTGGTTTGAATACGAGACTGAGTTAACTGGGTCATCTGGATAGTTATCTGGACAATTTGATCAGCTAGGGCTTTTATTTGGGCTTGTAAATTTTCCATGGGTTCAGACATTTATGAAGGAGGTGGGTGATATGAAACTCCTGATCTAGTGCTCATGCAAGACTCGATCAGACCGACTATAGCTGACTAGACCTAAAGTCCAAACTAGATGCTCAATCAGGGTGGCAAACTAGCCTATAGTAACCCTGTACTCAGCCAGGCAGGTGTAAGGGGAGTGTTAGGTCCCTGATTGCCAATCCTAGACACCAATCAGAGATTGGCCAGGTAGGCGGACCAGCACACAAGCCCTTCGGGATTGAATCCCTAAACCACCGTTCTAGACACTAAGCACAAGGCACACACAGGTTAACTTGACACAGTGATCTAACACTAGCCCGGACCCGACCAGTTGGTGTCCCTAGCCCACTAGGGCAAATTAAGTCTAATTAATTTTAGGTTAAGGCTTGGGACTGAATGCAAGGGATGTGGTTTTGGGCTAAGGAGAGGTGATCAAATCCTCCCCCCATCTGATATAGCAAGAGTGCCCTTAAAAGTAAATTATGCAATGATGGCAGGCAGATGAGGATGCAAATTAGGGTTTAGGTTTTTTTTTTTTTTGGTATTTTTGAAAAATATGTATATTTTTTTTTTTGGTATTTTTTAAATAGAAGAAAACTTGCAAATCATGGCCTAATATACTGGAAATATACTAAAATTAAGAAATATGCAAAAACTCCTAAACAAAACCCTAAAACTTCCAAACTTGTCTTGCTAAAAAAAACAGAGCCGAAAATTTGCAGGCCCTATTTCGGCTCGCAGAAAATTCACAGGCTATAATAAAATATGAAAAAAATTTTAAAATTACTGTGAATTATGATAAATCCAGGAAAATAAATTTCAGAATTTTTGGAGTTTTTAACAGGGAGAAATAATTAAAATGATAGAGTATATACGGACTGAAAAATTACAGAAAACAAGCCCTAATCTAAGCTCTGATACCAAATGATGGGGAACTAATATGCATGCAATTTTTTTTGTATGTTTTACATGTTGAGTTAGGTGATTAATTCCCAAATTTCAGGTCAAAATTATTTGTAGGGAATTTTGTATGAATTTTTGAAGATCAGCATGCAGATTAGGACCAAGAAAAGTAGCAAAGAAGGACCGCCGGGGCTGAGAAGCCTCGGTTAGGGCAAGTTCTCCTACAATAAAACTACTGGAGGTAGAGGGGTGTACCTGACAATGTCTGTGAAGATCGCAGCGAAGGGGTCTCTCGTTCCTCGATGGATGCAGCCTGGAAAACCGAGCCAAAGACCCGTGGATACCCGGCTTTCTGCTCGGTGATCCGATTGAGGCTTGGCTGGAGTCGTTGGATTCGTAGGAACTCAGGGACCTGCAAACGACCTGTCAGGGGTTAGAAAGCTCACAAAGGAACAAGAAAACAAAGTAAAAACAGCAAGGAAAGGCTTCTTTTGGAGTGGGCGTCCAGGGATCTGGAGGGTTTGTTGGCAGCAGGAAGATGATTGCAAACACCGGGAAGAAGAACTCTCACAAACCCCTTTATGCACACAGCAGGGTATCACACCACTCAATAGAAGAACTCAAGGTTTTCATTCATCAAAAATTCTCCTCATACAAGAGGCTAGGGTCCCTTAAATAGACCCTTAACCTTGGGCTCCAAGTAAGGGTACATAAGTCTTTACATAAGAATCCTTTTCCCTCTCAAACCCTAGCTAGAAAATAAGGAAATATTAGGTAGAAAAATCCCTAAAATTTTCTTGACTTGGTCAAGACTCCAAGGACGCCTAGGGGGGCGTGTTGGGCTTCTAGGAGCAGCAAAAGGCCGGCCCAAAGGGGCCCGGATGCATGGGTTTGGGCCTCTGGAAGCTGGGGTGGCCTGGTAGCCAGGTAGCAGGAATATTCCCTGGTATCTTGCTTCTTAGGGGCTTGGGCTTGGCACCTGGGCTTGATTTCATTGGGCTAGGATGCAGATGGACCTCTGGAATCATGGATGCCCTTATTTATGAATATACTTTGGCATCTGGAAGGGAATCTGGGCATCTGGAGGGCATCTGCAAGGAATCAGGGTTTCTGATTTTTCTCCTGGGGTCTTCAAATCTTCAAGCTGGGTTGGACTTGGGCTAAACTTCCATGTCTTCAATCTGGTTGGACTTGGTCTTCACTTGTATAATATAGTCTTGAGTCTTCAGTATGCTTGGACAGGACTCAAAAAAAATAAAATAAAATTAGCTCAACATGAGCTAACTAGCATTGGACTGAACTAGCTCAACATGAGCTGACTAGTACAGAACTGAAATAACAACTAAAATGGACTCAGATGAGCTAAGCCCTTATTACAGATAGATTCATAAATTATTGATCAATTTACAGAGGGTTGAAAAAGCCTCTGTCTTATTCTGGTGCCTCAGGAGTCCCCACCACTCCGGCTAGGAGCTGACCTCGGCAGGAGGGCTCGAGTTGGCAGCAGGAGCACGACCCCGATCGGGAGCTGACCTCGGATGGAGGGCTCACCTCATGAGCACGACTCCAGCTGGGAGCTAACCTCGGCAGGAGGGCTCACCTTGGCAGCATGAGCACAACCCCGGTCGGGAGCTGACCTCAGATGGAGGGCTCGCCTCATGAGCACGACTTCTGCTGGGAGCTGATCTTGGCAGGAAGGCTCGCCTTGGCAACATGAGCACGACCTCGGCAGCAGCTGACCTTAGACGGAGGGCTCGCCTCATGAGCACGACTCTGGCTGGGAGATGACCTCGATAGGAGAGCTAGCCTTGGCTCCTCATCGGGCTGCCATGTTTAGGTGGCCGATCTCTTGCCAGCATGGCCGCTAATAGGCTCCACATCAGCGAAGGTGCCACATCAGATAGCATTTTTTGGTAATAAATATTTTTATAAAAAATAATTATTTTTTTAAAAAATGGAAATATTATTAGCAACTATAATTGTCCTCGCTAATAGCCATCTTTAATAAATATGGATGAAAATAAGTCGGGTCAAACTGGATTATGAATGACCCCAACCCAACCTGATTTTTTAATCGGGTCCTAATATTAGACCCAGACTAACCCAATGACAATCGAGTCAGGTTGAATCAGGTCCATGGCTAAAGTTCTCGATCCAATAGATTATTTGAATTAGATTGGATCCATGAATAACTCGGTCCTAATAAAAAAGTTTAAATCTAGATTGAATCTAGATCAAATATAGGTAACTATATTTTAATAATCACATAACTAACTATTATTAATCATAAAATAGATAACAAATAATATTATTCTCAAAATAAAATAAAATATAGAAATATTTATAAATCTATCTTTATATTAAAAATAAGTTTCATATAAGTTTTAGATTATAATTTAGAGGTCCAAATAGATTTGGATCCTAATAATATTAAAAGTTCGGGTCGGGTCAGGTCAGGTCGGGTTCGAATTCAATAAATCTAGACCTGATCCAAAAAATGGAACATGTTCAATTTTAGGATCTGACCCGAGTCCATGGTCCTTAAAAATGGATTGGATCGGGTCTAAGCGGATTAAGTCAGGTCGGGTCATGAGTCAACCATATCCATTTGTAGCCTTACTAATAACCATTATTAGCGATGGTTGAAAATATCATCGATAATAATGGTTAATTATGACAAGGATTTATGTGATGGATTATTAGCGATGGTAAACTTGCTATTAACGATGATATTTAGATGTCGCTAATAATCGATTTTCTTGTAGTAAGTTTATCCTTTAAGTACAAGATGCCAAAATAAATCTCCACATTGTCTAACCTTTTAGCAAGCTCCATGACCTCCTTCATAAGCCCTAAAGGAAATAAATCAGCCACTACAAATACCAATCAAGTCCAAGTAATGCTTAATCTTAGCAATAAAGACATGCCTAATTATTATATCTATTAGATTCTCCACTTTAAAGATCTTGACCGTCACATATCCATTTTCTAAAACCAATCTAATTAAGGGGTATCTAATTTCAATATGCTTGATTCTATCATGATATATCTAATTTTTAGCCAAATATGCAATAGATTTTATCCAAATGTGTAGAATTCTAGCTATAATATAGATGATTGTCTCATCTTGCTATAAACCCAAATCCCCGACTAAGCCACTCAACTAAATAACTACCTTCAATTCTATCACTACCTTGAATTCTACCTCTATAATGGATGAAGTAGCTGTGGCTTGTAGCCACAGCTCCTACTTGATAGTAGAACCTAAGAGAGTGAAAAGATAGCCCGTTAAATGTCTGCTATCAAATAGCAAAGAATCCCCTTAAGTGAATGCCAATATGCCTTTTCAAAATACTTGGTATACCTGCTAACTATAATGATTGCATGCAAATTGTTTGCATGGGTGCATATTATAGTATACATAATATTTCCAATTGCCCTAGTATAAGAAAGACTATAAATGTATGGCTCCTCCTGCATCTGTGGTGACAAATGTATGGATGGTACGTGGAGAGCTCGCAAGTTTTGATTTCTCCATGCCAATGCTTTTAAACACTTCTTTAATGTACTTCTAATTATTTGATGGTTATCGCTTGTTTGCCCATCTATGCTAGAGAACCTTCAAACAATGAAATCTTCTTTCCAGCATCCAGATACTTCATCTCAATTTCATTGCCTTGTCGAGCCTTCAAACCTTTTAAATTTATCTATACTATGTCGAGCCTTCAAACTTTTAAAATTTATCCGTGTCCTTGATTGCAATCAACATATCATTAAAATACAATATCAACAAAATAAAAACAGTGCTAAAATCACATGGATGGAATATACTATTATATTGGTGGCAACAATCAGAGACGGACCATATCAATTTTTTTTAAAAAAACCAAGAATATATAAAATAAAAAAATATTAATAAATAATTTAAATTAATTTAGATATTTTTTATAAATATTATTTAAATTATATTTATCTTGTTTCATAAAATTAAATTCATTAATAATATAATCTACTATAAAATTTTCAGCTATCTCGTTATCGATATAAGTGACTAAATAATCGACAAAAAAATCGTCTTCCATCTTGTTGCATAATCTGGTCTTGATAATCTTCATTTTTGAAAATGCTCTCTCTTTATTAGTAGTTGAAACCGGAATAGTCATAAGCACCATGGACTCGTAGAGGATGCGCACACCGGCCACAGTGGTGGCGGCGTCGCGCCAAGTATCATTGGCGCTGTATAATAGGATGGGATGTCCATCAAGCAACGGGGCCAAAAGCGATGGGGCGTGAGTGTAATAACATTGGTAGGAGCCTGGGGCATGATGGGCACCCGCCTGCTCGTGCCCTCCAAGATCCAATCGTGCTACGCGATGGATCTGGTCGCTAGGATGGTGCGTGGCTTCACTACACGCGGTATTCGTCAGTGCGGTAAGGCTGACAAAGGCCACCGAGAGAGTAGCTGTAGGCTAATATATCGGTAGTATCCGGCTTTGCATATGCGCAACTGCTCAGTCTCATCGTGGAAGCGTTCTTGCTGATTGCTTTACATGACAGGTCCGGCCGCCATCTTATCCATCAGTATGGTGAATGGGATGATGCTGGCTGCATGCGGTAGTTTCGATCATGGCGGATTCTGGAAACGGTTACCGGTCGAGCGATAAAAAAAAGATTCTTTGTCATCTCCTAAAAAAATTATGGAAAAGAAAAAAATTAATAAAAATGAACGATAAAATTGATAGTGATCCAACTTTCAAGTAAAGAAAACTGATTTATGATATTTATTTCATTTTAATTTTTTTTTCAAAATTCTTCAAATTATATTTAATATCATCAATTTTAGAAGACCAAAAGCATATATATATATATATATATATATGTTTAAATTTTATATAAAATTTTAATTTATAAAAAAATTGAAAAAAAAAATAAGGGGGCCACCCCCGGCAACAATGTTGATAGTGATCAATAGATAAGGCATTCCATCAACAAAATAAAATAAAATAAAATAAAAATAAAAAGGGAAGATGTTGATAAGCTCACATGGGCAGGAAGCTTAAACTTGCGATTGTCAACTTCTTCCCACTTAAAAGCATTTTTTTTTTTGTTTTTGTTTTTTTTTGTGTGTGTCCTCCAAATCTATGTTTTGTTACTTTGGATTAGCTTTTCTTTTGAGTTTGTACGTAGTGCGGGTTGGATTCTCTAGGATGTAGAAACTTTGTCTAAATATGGGAAGTGGATGGATTTTAATTTTCCATCACCGCTTTCTCAAAATGGAAAAAAGGAAACATAACTTTTAGTTCTGTGTTGGAACACAATCAATGTTTCCAACACCATGATGTTTCGTGTTGGAAAATAAAGAAAAAGCCCCAAAATCATGCCTTGCCAACCTTTTGTATAGCAAAGCACAGCTACTAGGATCATCATGAAACCCAAGAAAGCATCTGCCTTGCCTTCAGTTAGGCTACTAAAACCGTGGATGGCCATCACCAAAACTAAACTTATCTTCTTCACAAATGACCAAATTAGCTTGTTGTGGAATCCAAGCTTCTTATGCCATCTCCTACGTAAGATGGTTAAGGTGGTGCGTAACAACAAGGAATTATTCATGCACACGAATCCAGTTCCTTCCACCCTTAGGGCAAAGGGTATGGCACCAAATAGGGATCGACTTACATCACCCGCCAACCTCCTTATCCAAACCCTAATGAAGATAGCCTTAGAAACAACCTCATCAATGCAAATAAGGAAAAAAACAAAAGGGCTGACATCCATCACAACATAGATAGTTGTGCATGCCATGCAATATATGTTACATGTGTTATTTGATGACCATCCATCTCATAATAGAAACCATCGATGGATGTGCCACATCATGCAGTGGCAACACAAGGATCGGTATTCAAAGTAAAAAAAAGGAACTAAAACCAAATGCCCTAAACAAACCTCCACTAAAAACAACCAAAACAGGTGGTAAGAGAAAGAGAGACAAAAAGAGCGAGCAAATTTAGCTGGCATCACTGGATAACCTTTCTAATTATAGAAAGTTCTTAAATAATACTTTATCCTTGGTAGGCTAAGCTGAAATATTTATGGATAGAATCGAGTACTTCGACAATGATTAGAGAAAGTTCGAAGATAAGCATCCATCTTTGGAAGCTCTTATTAATAAACTTATCACGGGAAGAGATATAGTCAGAAAGGAACAATTGTTAAGGTTAAGATATCACGGGAACCCCACTAGCCCGGTACAAAAGTTTCAAGGAAATATTACACACACTATTATACACCAAAGATGACAGAGAGACAAGAAGGGGCAAAATAAATGATGGGTTCCTAAAAGCCAAAAGAACCAGCTAAGCAAAGGGGCAGAGGGCATCGGTACCAAGTACCAACAACACCTACAAGGAACAATAAAAAGGAATGGCCATGCCTTTTAACTTAATTAGCTTAGTGGATTTAAAAACTTTGCCATCGTGACGCAGAGTAATGATAGCAATTAGAGAGCCAAAAAAATCAAGCAAAAGCACAAGAGAACAAAAATGCACGGCGCCAGAGGTAAATAATTTAGAAACAAAGCATCCATGATGCTGCTGCATCGCAACAATCCCTATATTAAAAGCTTCATCGCATGATTCCAGAAAATGTCTAGAATAAAACAAAACCTACAAGATACTCACATCGGTTACTTTGCCTTTTGACATCATAGAAGGTATCCAAAGCAAAATATCCTCGCAAACTCTCCTCACAAGCCCCAACCAGAGGTTCAAGACCTCAACCAATTGTCTTCAGCATTCTAAAGTACAAATACCAATACCAATCAAATCCACTCAAAGGAATAACAGCATGAACACACAGAGTGTGTGTGTGTGTGTGCGCGCGCGCGTGTGCGTGTGTGAGAGAGAGAGTCGAAGAAGGAATAAATAATCCATTGAGTTTGCATTTTCTTTAATTTTTTATTTAGAGAGTCCGATACCGTTTAAATTTTATACAAACATACAAGGATAATTAAAGATATAGAATGTTTAAAATCACCAGCAAAGACCATCATAGAAAAGCCAAAATCCTGATTCTGTAGATTATTAATTTGTTTCTAATATAAAAAAATTAAAGTATTATACATTTCAACAACAGTAACTATGCTAAATTAATTAATTAAAAGGTCAAAACAAATAAAAAAATAGAAAATTAAAGTAATCCAGGAAATTAAAGCATAAAAAAACTAGAGTCGTTACAATAATTACAAAACCGAAAAACAACAGATTACAAAAACATATTGTATACTTAATTATTCAAATAATATTTCAAAAATGACAAGTACATGACTTAGATATTCAAACTTTTTAATTAAAGTCTCCAGCTATATTATACATATAATGCTTAATTGGCAACGCAGTGTTGGCGTGTGCTTGCGTGCTGACATTAAGGTGTAAGCGAACTACTCAAACCACGGTGCGTCTGTAGTAGTATTAGACTCACCAAGAAGTTATTACAAGACCTTTCAATCTTTCATGTCTAACCTCCAGATACTATGTCGGAATGTAACCACACTTTGGATCATTAAATCATAATCCAACCATGTACCAAAAACCAAGAATAATTTTATCTCTCATGATAAAAAGTTCCCTTACTACAGTTTCCATTGTTAAAAAAAAAGCAGCAGCTTAAAGCTAGGAGTTTTAAGGCCAAAAACACCAAATAAACCATCAACACCGGCCGTGACAACTAAACAACAGCAACAGATTAATAATTCTTCTCGGCTCGACCTTCTCAAGAGGAAGGAGAAGAACCGTTAACTACGTGGCTGTTGCCACCACCGCCGCTGCCGGCGCTGCCGTCGCCGCTCCCCTCGATCCCACCACTATCTCCACCACCGCCACCGCAGCCTCCTCCTCCTCCGCCGCCATTCCTAGTTTCCGGCTGTCCTCTCCTCGCCGAGCCCAAGAAGGTGTGCTTGTTGTTGTGCATCCACACCTTGAACACACCCTTTCGGACACCGATCTCCCGGCACCACTCCTCCACCAATCCTTCATCCCTCTTCTGCATCCTCCAACCCAATCTCTCCGAGAGCTCGTGCATCCTCTCCTTCTGCTCCGAGCTGAACTTTGTCCGAAACCTCTTCCTTGGCAACACCGCCACCGCTAGCGGCGCCCCTACCGGCCTCCCCGGAGAGGGCGCCGCCGGGAGCCCGGAGCTGAGGGCGAGCAGCATGTGGGGGGCGGAGGACAAGTAAGGCGGGGGAGAGGCGGAGCTCCGGCCGCGCCGACCGCCAACCGCTTTGCCGTCCTCCTCGTCGTCCCGGCCGTCGTTGTCCTCGTCGAGGCCGCCGGTCATGTCGCCCTTGCCCTCCTGGTGCCCGGCGCCGTTGTCGGAGTGATGGTGGAGGAGGAGGGGCTCCGGCAGGCGGCGGTGGAAGTTGCGGTGACAGCCACAGGCGGCGCACTTGAGGGAGGTGGGGTCGGCGGTGTTGGCAGCCGGCGAGGGCATGAACTCGCCGCAACCATCGATGGCGTGGCCGCCGAGGCTGGCGGCGTGGTTCTTGAGGCATTCCCGGTACAGGAAGTCCGCCGCGGCGGCGGCCTCCGCCGGCGACGACAGCCCGCGTTTGTGGCGCTTCAGAGAGCCGTTGGGGAAGGAGAAGGGCCTGGGGTTGGCGTCCGGGTCCAAGATTTTGGTGGCGGGGTCCATTCTTTAGAGGGCCAGGGGAAGGACTCCAAGGGTAAGGGTTTTGTAGTTAGATTGAGCCATAGAAAGAGCAGTGGAGGAGAGGGCTGGAAAAAAGAAGAGGTGGCAGGTGAAGAAGAGTGATGTTGGAGATAATAAGAGGAGGATAAAAACTGGAGAGAGAAAGAGGGCTCCAGAATCGGGTTGGCAGAATGATGAAAGAGAGAGGGTACGAAGAGGGTAAGAAACGACACGTGTCAAGGCTCCAAACCATTGGTTTTGAACCAGGAGTCGGGTAATAGCTAGGGTTAGGGTTTGGGAGGGAAGGTTAGAAAGAAGAGTGCAATAAATATTATCAAGTGCGCATTACCGTGGTGTTCATGCTGTTGGAAGAGGATAATTTTAACGGAGAGGCACACCAAAACTCAATGGCTTCATCCTAGCTATAGAGAGAATTCCTATCATGGTGGCATCCTATGTGAATCAATAATGCGGAATCGAGCACGGATCCTCTATTGCATTGGACGATTTGCATTATAA
This sequence comes from Areca catechu, assembly GCA_021397845.1. Lineage (NCBI taxonomy): Eukaryota > Viridiplantae > Streptophyta > Magnoliopsida > Arecales > Arecaceae > Areca > Areca catechu. Next base: position 14,331,758 of record CM038041.1, read on the forward strand.
AATACTGTGCAATATTCGATATATGGCTATCATTAGGTAGATGGTCATCAGACAAGCAATAGCTTGTTTGATAGTTATCCATCACTTGATGATGGTCTCAAGTACTGTACAGTATTTTGATACAAATTTTTGTGCTTGCATATGTATTGATATGGAAGCTAATCCATCATTGCCATTTCATGGATGCTCCAAAAGTTGCATGCCATGTCTAGTCATGCTCAATTAGAAAATGCTAGTTTATCATCACCACCATCCATTTGTGGCATGATGGTTATGATTGAGCTAATCCACTATAGCACATGAATGGCAAATCGTGTGGATGTTGCTCATTCTCAATTATTGCACCGGACAAATATGGTTGTGATTGATGAACAAGTATTATCCATTCCCAATTTCAAAGACAAACTTCACATGGCAACACTAAGATAACATGATAAACCTAAGAGTTGAAATAACATTGTCACAAAACATCACTTTGATCTCACTCTCTCAATATTTTTAAGCTATACTTGGACATAAAACTGACCTTAAATAAAGGAAATAAAGTACTTCAATGGCAGCGGCTAAAGCTTTTGCATGCAATCTACATGCATTTTGATATATCACCCCATCAATCTTAATTAAGAAGAGTTCCATTTACAAGATAGGCAAAATAAATTAGATATATGTGATCACTAGCGAGCATTAGTGAACATTTATGCATAGTTATAGTCAGCTAGCATACACCGGTTGGATCGATGCATAAAAACCAATGAAGATGGCATTGCTCCAACTTTCCTTATATGATTTTGGTTGTTCAAGGCATGTTAGATGTTACACCTTAAGGTGCAGAGGATGCATGCTATTAAAACAAAAAAGTGCCATATACAACCACAAATTGCATTAACTAATTTTATTGTATTATGTCTGGCTCTTAATATTTTGTTATGTACTAATAGAATTGATTCATGAAAGATAAGGAACTAATTATGGCTAAGCCATCCAGTTATTCTTATTCGGCCAAGAAATATTTTATAAAGTACTTTTATTAAATGTCATTAGCATGATTATACTTCAAGGACCTATTTTGAAATTACTATAAAAGATGCCAACAATAGCTACCTTCTTGTGTTAACATCCTACTGAACATAAAACTATTATCCACGGACTTACAGAAAGATGATGAGATTAAATGAAAAGTTCATGAAGATATTGGGAGTAAAGGATGCATGTAAAGTATCTACAAAAAATAGAAAATTGCTAACACGTCCAAATTATAAAAGGATTATAATTGAATTACCATGTGAATTAAAGCTCAACAACATCCAAGCACATAATGTATTAGACTTAAATCGCAACTAGTTGTTAAACGGATAAGATAAATATAGAATATCAAGTCCAAAAGATGTTCAAAGTGCTTATTAATTGCTCATATAGTTTACCTTAACGTGATCTACTTCTCAATAGGAGTGTTATTTTTAATAATTCCGGCTAAGGAGGCCACGTAAAGTTTATAATTATAAAAATATTATAAATTCTCGTTTGTGTAGAGTGAGAACCAAACCCACATGCTTTGATATGCTGATATTCAGGATAGGAAAGAAGCAAAGAGAAAAGAAACTCCAAAGAAGCTTAGCTAATGGTAATTGGAAGGAGACCGAACTGGATCTAAAACATAGGAACGCTAGCTATCTTTATGATCTATTCTTTTATTTTTATTTAGATGGCAAGGTCATAGTTTTTTTGATAGAGTTCTGGATTCTCCATGTCGAACAAAAAAAACCCCAAAGTTAATTTCAATCCCATCTTGACATCATATGAAGAGAAAAGGAAAAACTATAACAAAATGGCCATGAAAGCCCGAGGAGTTATTGACTAATTGTAATAGGAGTAAAAGAGAATCCCTCTTTGCTCGCTGGGCATGAACAATCCAGATATTTTGAGAGAGAGAGAGAGAGAGAGAGAGAATTTCTCTTTCATTTTTTTTGACATTTTCTTCGAGTGATGGATCGGTAGAGCAATTAATGGACTGGGTTTTGGAGGGCCACCATGTCACGGGGTGAGTGTTTTCTTGCTCAGACACCCGTGCGACGCCCTAGCATACCACACACCAAGGCCAGCCCTCCTGAGTCCTTTCCTCGGACATACAGATAAACGTGCAGCAATCCAGCCACATAGCCAAGCCTGCACCTCAATTTCCCTGTCCAGTAACATTATCAAACTGAAAACATGCGACACCCTTAAGTTCCCGCAAGCAACCTGACCCTCAGACCAACTGCAACGCTCATGCGCACCTTCGTGCCATAATATTATACTCTTTCCAAGAGTGCTCGCAACCCAGCACCTCTATGCTGACCTGATGGCTTTGCTCTTGAAGCCAAGTACTACTCCCACAAGTAGTCCCAAATCTGAGTTCCTTCATGCCATGACATAACCATTGTGCCTCTGATATGCAAGCTACCATGCTGCCCTTCAGAAATACACAGACCAAACTCACAAGACACGATCATGCAATGCCTTGACCTGATGGCTTTGCCCCTGAAGCCAAGTACTACTCACACAAGTAGTCCCAAATCTGAATACCTTCGTTTCCTTCTCCTCGTGTGTACACTGCTTGTTCTTGTGTGCACTTGATGAACCCGAGACGCCTCAAACTTTTGTCCAGTCGATTGTTCCATGCCCGTGGAGCTTGCCGCAACCCATATAGTGCCTTGCTCAGCTTGTACACACAGTGCTCCTTGTTCTTCACAACAAAGCCCTCCGGCTGAGTTACATAGACCTCCTCCTCGAGTTCGCCATTCAAGAACGCCGACTTCACATCAAGATGATGTACCTCCCAGCTGCGATTGGCTGCGATTGCAAGAATGACACGCACAGTGTCAAGTCTGGCCACCGGAGCAAACGCTTCTTCGAAGTCGACACCCTGCCGCTGAACATATCCCTTTGCAACTAGCCTCGTCTTATGCTTGATCACATCTCCGGCTGAGTTTTTCTTCACCTTGTACACCCATTTCAGACCTATGGGTCTTTGTCCTGGCGGTAGGTTGGTGAGCTCCCACGTTGAATTTCTTTCAATGGACTCGATCTCCTGCTGCATCGCTTTTTCCCAAGCATTTTCTCCGGCAGCTTCTCGGTAGCAAGATGGCTCCTCCATCTCGACTAGCGGCGCCTCTTCTTCGAGCTCTTCCTGATGTAAGTCCACTCGCACCGCATCTCGCATAATATCGTCGATGTGCCTGTAACGAACCACTCCATCATTGGTGCTACTGCTGCTTGAAGTCGGAGAGGCCATTGCAGGTACAGCCGGTGCACTCGCCAATGAATCCGCTGTGGGAGACTCTGTGGCCGATGCGGTATCCTCCATTGGTGATGACGCCGTTGCTGTTACAGACGGGACTCCAACAGGGTGGGCCGAAGGAGTCCCGGAGTCACTCGAGTCCGTCTCGGGAGAGTAGTTCTCCCTCACAACCAGGACTGACGCATCTACAACATTTTCACCTGCGTTCCAACTCCATTCTAGGTGTTCTTCGAACTTCACGTCTCTACTTACATGAAGTTTGCCGCGCCGAGGGTCGTAGAGTCGGTGCGCCTTGCAGCCCTGCTCGACGCCGAGGTACACAATCGCCTGACTTCTGTCATCAAGCTTCTTCTGGTGCGGCAACACCACCTTCGCATGGGCAATGCAGCCGAACACCCTCAAATGGCCGAGGTGTGGCTTCCTCCCAGTCCAAGCTTCGAATGGGGTGCGCTCTCCTAGCGCCTTCGTTGGCAAGCGGTTCAGCAAATGTACTGCATGCCTTACGGCCTCCCCCCAGAATATGTTGGGAACGTGCATGCTCTTGAGAAGTGATCTCGCCATCGACATCACTGTCCGGTTTCTTCGTTCCACCACGCCATTCTGCTGCGGAGTGTAGGGTGCAGTCAGGTGCCTCACGATGCCTGCCTCTTCGCAGAGTTTGTTGAACTCAGTGGAGAGGAACTCTCCACCCCGGTCCGTCCTCAAGGTCTTCACTCGGTGTCCGGTGGTATTCTCCACCTGTTGCTTAAACTTTTTGAACACCGAGCAGGCTTCATCCTTCGTCTTGATCACATACACCCACATCCAACGAGTGTAGTCGTCGACGATCAACATAAAGTAGCTATTGCCGGTGATAGTCGAAGGGGTGATCGGTCCGCAGAGATCGGCGTGCAGCAGCTCGAGTGGCTCCTTCGCTCGACAGGTGGCTGCATCTGGGAAAGGGTGTCTTGCATGCTTTGCTATTGTACAACCTTGGCACAGCTTGTCGGGGTGCTTAATGAGCGGCACACCTGCCACCATATTCTTCTCTGCCAGCATCTTTAAGGAGTGGAAGTTGACATGCCCAAGTCGGGCGTGCCATAGCCAAGCCTCGTCCAATATGTTGGTGAGCAAACACACCGGATCGTTGGTCTTCATCTCGGCCTTGTAAAGATGATTGGAGGAACTTCTGATTTTGATGAGCAATCTGCCACTGGGATCATACATCCATAGAAATTCTCCTAGCATAACAAACTTGTTTCCTTTCTTGGCCAACTGTCCACAGCTAATGATATTGCTTTGTAAGGTTGGGATGTAGTATACCTCGGTGAGAAGTCGTTGTTCCCCATTCTTGAACTAGAAGAACACCGAACCCTTTTCCTTGATCTGCATAGTGGAGCCGTTGCCGAATCTCACATGCCCCTGGACTGTCTCGTCCAGCTCGTGGAATTTCTTCCTTTCACCCGACATATGGTTGCTTGCACCATTGTCAAAATACCAGGTGTTGGAGACTTCCTCGCTTCCAGCTCGCAGCTGCGGATCCATCGTCTCCTCATTCAACAAAGCAAGATCCCTTGATTCAACACTCGCAGACAGCAGTAACGCCGGTTTCTCCTCCTCCGTGCATGAGAGGTTTGCTTCTTCTTTGCAAGGTTTAGTCCAGCATTCAGATGCATAATGGCCCATTTTGCTACAATTGTAGCACTTGATGTGGCTCTTGTCGCATCTACTGCCGCCAGAGCCACCTGAACTAGCCTTGCGCGGTGATCCGCTGCGTCTGCCTCTGCCGCGACCCCTGCCGCGACTGCGTCCACCCCGGCTCCGGCTGCTACCTTCTGCAGGGGCGATGTACTTACCCCTGTTGCTCAAGGATGAGTCCCTGTCGACTTTGTCCTGCCGCGCCTGCCATTCGGTTTGGGTGAGCATGAGCTGCCCATCGTCGTTGCTGCTGGGGTTGCGCAAACGTGCACGCTCCCCGTATGCCGTCAAACGCCCGACTGCTTCCTCGAATGGCATTGTGTCGAGGTTGCAGAACTGCTCAATGCCGGCGACCACCTGGTAGTACCTATCGGGTACTGTGTTGAGGAGCTTCTTTACCAGCGTCGCATCGTCGAGCGTCTCCCCCAGATTTGCATACTTCGCGGACATCCCACTGAGTCTGCCGGCGTAGTCGTCCAGCGTCTCCCCTTCCTTCATTCGCATGACGTCGAAGTCACTCTTCAACGTCTGCAACCGAGCGGTCTTGACACGATCTGCCCCGACAAACCTTGTTTTGAGGCTGTCCCAGACCTCCTTTGCAGTCGTCTTCTTCGCCACCTGCAACAGGATGTCTTCCGGGAGTGCTTGGAAGAGAAACGCCCTCGCCGTCTTATCCTTCCTCTCGTCCACGTCCGCACCATCCGTTGCTTCCACTGCATCCCAAATGTCTTGGGCCTGCATCAGTGCTTCCACCTTAATCGCCCAGGTGGTGTAGTTCGTCGTCGTTAGCTGCGGGTAGTTGAGAGATACGTCGCCACCGACCCTTGTTGTCGCAGCTTGAGGGACGATCGCCATTTGCTTGAGACGAAGGCGCCTTGGTGTGCTAACCTGACGCTCTGATACCAGGTGAAGGGAAAAATACGAGGATGAGAAAGAGAAGACGAGAAAAAAAATACTACTCTTTTGCTGCACTTCATTCGAAAATAAATAAGTTTTTTTACAACTCCGATTTTTTAGAAATCGGTTTATCAAGATGAAACAAAAAAAAATAATAAAAGCTAATTCCCGCGTGATGTGATAAGCCAGCAAACCATGTAACACCCGTGCAGTTAACGCGTTTTCTCTCCGCGCGACTCGGGCAAATCCCATGTCAGGATTATCTCCAACACACCATGCCTTGAATTTTGTTGGTGAAGAAGTATACTCAATTTGCCTTCGGTCGTAATTCTGCATCCAAGCTGGAGTCTTTCCAATATTTTTTATCACCATATTTTCTGTCCCAAGCCATAAATGCATGTATTTGGAAGGGGAAAAAAAAAAAGGTCATTTAACTGCATGAATGTGTAACTTCATATCATTATTCATGGATCAATATTGCACCGATCTAGCTATGGATTGTGGTCGAGAGTGAGCACAAACTAGAGGCTATGCAACAAAGCAACAGTATATGGATTTGGCCAGCCCCTTGTCTAGAAGAATATTTATTTGATGAGACAAACTTGAACCAGCTTTAAGTTGGCCTATAAATATTGCACTTCTTTTTTTCTGGTTACATAGATGTCAAAATAAAAATCCACACCGCTGATTCAGATTTATTCGCATATTTAGTCTGGCTTTGAATTCATAATCAATATAAATATATATGCTAAATTTATGGATATTATGATAATAGATTTTATTTAGATTTATTAAATATCTATTGGTAATTCGTAGGGAGAAAGGAAAATAGATATATATATATATATATATATATATATATATATATATATATATATATATATATATATATATATATAGATTCATGCACTATAACTTTCTCAAGGTTAAAACGCTTGAAAGGCACCAAGAAAGACTAGTATTCAAAAACTTCTGCTCGTAAGAGAAGTGCAAAACTAGCGTTCACCACTTTCTTAGATAAACTGATATGTACTTGTCAAGAGATAGAAGATAGATGATATCTCTTTCTTTTTTTTTGGGAGAAGGCATCAATTTTTTTTATTTTTATTTTATTTTTATTTTTTTTTTAAGAGAGCTAGAACCAAAAGAAAGTACAGAAAGTAATTTATTACTATCTATCGATCAATTTAAAATAACAAATTCAGAAAATAAAATATAAATTTTATTTCATAGCACATCAATACAAGAAAAATTAACCCAACATTTTGTAAAACAAAATAGAAGTTAAAATAATATATCACAGCATGATATATATATGTTGTTTTATAGATCCAATATACAATAATAAATAATATTTATTGGTTAGTTTTAATTTGAATTACCGAGGTCTTGATGAGCAAGGGAACTGATCAAAATTGAGTTTTTGAATAGCCAAACCCATTTATAATGAAACTAAAACAAACGAGCTTAATTTGGTTCAGTTTTGTGGGGGCTGACCTGAAATCATAAATGTGCACCCCTAACTACACTAAATTATATAACCTACCACTTTAATTTTGCAGTTCAATCTTGATTTTTGGTGAATTAGGCACCTAAAATTTTCAAGATCTTGGCTGCAGGTTGAATGAGCGATAGGATTAATTATAACTTATAATGATGTCATTAGGCTAAAAAGGGCGGATGACTGAGTTTTAGCCCTGGGTTTATGTCCAGGACAAAACCTGGCGTGGGGAAGCCTAGCCCAATATTAGGACAAGATTTAGTTTAATTCAATTCAGTTTCTAAGTCTTTGTACACGCTGCTCCCAATGAAGGAAAAAAATATCGCTCAACTTAATTGGATCACGTGAGAATTCATTTTCAGATTTCTTTTAATAATATTTTTTAAAAATAATATTATCAAACTAGGATCTCTTTAAACAATTTTGTCAAACTAACGTACGTCAACCTTTTTTTAAATTTAAGTTACCATGCGGGGGGATCGGGGATTTCGAAAAGATGCAGGTTTTACCTGTATCTTCTAACTAAAGACTCAGATTTAATCTACGTTTTTATACAAGAATCAGAAAAAAAAAAAAAACAAAAATCTGGTTGAAGATGCAGGTTTAACTTGCATCTTTAGTATAACACCGCAAAAAAAAAAAAGCTTCCCAGAAGATGCAGGTCCTATCCGTGTCTTCTCACCAACCAAAAAAAAAAGGTATGGCTTTTGGCAAAAAATTTTAAAAATCATAAAATCTGAAGATTAAAAAATTTAAAAATAATTAAAATAAAGAAAATTTAAAAAATATATTGTAAAAATTGTCCCGTCCGAGGTGAGCTTCAAGGCAAGGTCGAGCTCCTGTTCGAGATGAACTCCCAGTCGAGGTCGAGTTCCTAGCCGAGGTAAGCTCCCAGTCAAGGTCGAGCTCCCGTCCGAGATGATCTCCCCACTCAAAAAAGAAGAAAGAAGAAAAAGAGAGGGGGGAGTGAAAGAAAGAGAAAAAAGAGGGAACAACCGAACAGGAGACGGGTCGTAAGAAAGTTCAAATCTTATTAATCAAGGATCAGTTACAAGTGTTCTACGGTCCCCCGACTGCCGGGTGACCCCAACCGAGTACAGAAAGAAAACAAAATACAAAAGAAAAGAAAAGGGACTACCCCCTAGCTGACCCCTCAGCTGGGTCGCAGGGCTGAGAGTCTCCGTCCGCAGGGACCTCCGGCTGTGCGGCTTCGGTGTCGGGCGGTACGACCCCAACCTCGACTGGTGTAGAAGTCTCGGGATCGATGGCCTCCTCAGTACCCGCCTCCTGGTCCGAAGTTCCGGGGTAACTGAGGCTACTACGGCCCTCAACCGAGACGAACCCCTCGACTCGATGGTGCAGGTATATGAAACCCTTATAGAAGGAGTCCGACGCCGTTTGTTGGATCTCGACAAGGAACTCCTCCGAGGCCCTGTACCTTGTGACCGCTTCCTTAGCCTCCTTCTTCGCCGCGGCCACCTCATGCCTGGCATCTCCAGTTGACTTGGCCGCCTCCTCGACCGCCTTCTGGGCCGCGGCGGACTTCTCCTTCTCTGCCGCCAGCCGGGCCTGGAGGGATTGAGTGATTCCCTTCTGCCGGGTTGCCTCGATGCTAAACACGCCCAACCTCTGCTCGGCGTCGACGAGCTCCTCAGCCTTCTTCCTCGACTGGCCCTGCTCTCGGTCGAGGCTCTCCTGAAGCTCTCTCGCTCGCCCCTCAGAACCAGCGAGTTGCCTCTCGAGGTCCTTGACCCGTCGGTCAAGCACCTTGTCGGAGTCAGCCCTCCTCTCAGGTCAACCTTCAGCGACGCAATCTCGACCACCTGTTGCTGATCAGCCTGCTCCCAACTTCTGCAGCAACCCCTGACGAAGAGGGCCTCGGCACCGACCTGCACCATATAGAAGGTTAGCAAAAAAAAAAAGAGAAAAAAAAAGAGAGAAGGAAGAAATAGAAAAAGATGAAGTCGCTCACCGTATAGAGCTGGGGGAAGATGCTATCAATCACATCTCCTAGCCGCAGCCCGGCCATCTCCTACCGATCGTATGATTGGATAGAGAAATCCATCATGCGCGCAGCTAGGGCACGGTTGTCAAGCATGGAGCTCTCCGGCCCCAGCTTGAATGGGAGACGACTTCTTGTCTCATCCCTCCTGCTCTCTCGAGGAGCGGGTGTGCTCATCCCCCCAGTAACGGGACCCCCAGGGACCGGTCGGGGATTCGGCACCATTGTAGTTGAAGCCCCCATTACAGGAAGAGCTCCAGCACGAGGCTCTCCCCCCTCGACCTCGATCATCACCGGGCTCGGGGAGCGGGAGGATGTAGCAGCAGCACCACCAGCCCGGACGATCGCCTCGGGCTCCGGAGCAGGGACCTCGGCCTGTGGCCTCGTCTGCCCTTCGACTCCTTGAACCACCCGCTGACTCAGTCCTAGTGTCGCAGACGGCGCAGGAGCCTCCTCAGCCTCCCTCCTCCTTGAGGCGACCGGCGCGACGAGGGCAGCCGTCGATACACCCTCGACCCGGGATCGCCTTGTGGAAGGCTCATCGGCCATCCCGGTGGGTGGCCTCTTCTTGGTGATCGACAATAGGTCACTCTCCGAGAAGATCATCCCTTCACGCAGATCAACCACGTGTTAGAAGCCAAAAAAGTTAGCCCAAAATGGAGAGAAGAGAAAACATATATGTATGAAAGAAAGGCCTAGACCGGACTCACCCGACCCCCTCATCGGGTCAACCCTGGCGTCAAAGAGGTTCCGCTCCGATAGCAGAACCTCGAGGGAAGGGATCTGGGCGGTGCGAAGATGCTCATAGTCATCCTGGTTAGCTGCATCAACCGCGGAGATTCGGTTGGAGGACTGGTCTGGATCACTCCAAGCCCAGTCAACTCCCTCGATGGCGGCAAAGAAGAATTTGCTCTTCCATCCCTTGATGAAAGAGGGGAGCTCGAATCTAATGCCCTTTGGGCGGGAAGATAAGGACCACCACCCGTCCTCAGTCGGGTGGCATTTCAGGGTAAAGAACACCCTGAACAAAGAGAACTAGGCGACAAACCCATGGACATGGCAGAGGACAATGAAAGAAAAGATAGTCCTAATGGCATTAGGGACTAGCTGAGCGGGGACCAGGCGGTAATTGCTCAGCACGGACATGAAGAAGGGGTGGAAAGGAAAACGAAGCCCTCCCGAGAAGGTCTCCTCGTATAAAGCAATCTGGCCCGGGCCACTCGAAGTGACCCTATCCCCGGGTCGAGGGACCAGAAGCCGGACAGAGTGTGGGATGTCATAGACATCCTGAATGGTCCCTAGCTTCATAGCAGAAATCGTCGAGGCGATCCCACCAGGACCTGTTGACCAAACATACTCGGAAACTGGTTCGGGTGGGGGAGGAGGACGAGAAGGATGAGAAGAAGTGGCCCCCGGTTCCCTAATGGACACGAGACGAACTGGAAGGGCCAGTCTCCTACTAAACTCAAACCACGCCCCCTTCGACTCCTCATCGGAGGAGGATGACACTGGCCCCTGTACAGGAGGACCGGGATGAGACATCCTATGAGAAGGACTCAAGGAGAAGAAAGACTGAACTCGGAAGAAGAACCCTACCACAAAGGGAAAGGAGGAAGAAGGGCGGGACCGACCTGGTTCCTCAGAAGGGAGAAGGGCGAAGGCAGATCGCAAAGAAGAAGAAAGGGTCCAAGCACTGCAGCAGACGCGAAGGATTTGAAAGAATGGAAGCTTTGAGCAAAGAAATTTTTTTTGCTTCGAAGAGACCCGTCAAAATCCGTACCGTTACGACCCCTCTGCCAACGGATCCACGCCACGTGCTGACCATCGATGAAAAGGGCATCCCGGCCACTCTGAATTCTGTGCCAACATTAACTGCTCCTCGGATGTGGCCACACGGCGCCTCCGCACTGGCCTGCAGGACCATCTCACGGGGCGCCGACAATCATAACCATCACTGCGCCAAATCTCCGCCTTTCCACATCAGCATCATAATTACTCCCTTCGGCCCGAGCACCGTGTACTAACGAGCCTCGAGAGTGGGGGGCAAATGATGTGGCGAGATCGCTGACATAGGGGAGCTGACAGGCACCACGTCAAAGGAGGCCGCCGCGTTGGATGCCAAGTCAATTCCCCGGCTCGGACTGCTTCGCCAAGCTGAGCTTGTTCAGGACAATGGGTCGAGATCCGTCCTCCGCCAGGTCGGACCCGCGAGCTTGGGATGCCTAGGCCGGACCACACTCTGCCCTCCAGAGCAAGACCCTCGAAGGTTGAGCCCTGTGGTCGGAGTCGAGCTCAGCCCTCCTCCACCACGTGGAGCCTCTCTAAGTGCAAGCCCTCTGGACCGGGCCCGCACTCTGCCCTTCAGAGCGAGACCCTCGGAGGTTAAGCCCTGTGGTCGGAGTCGAGCTCAGCCCTCCTCCACCACGTGGAGCCTCTCCGAGCATGAGCCCTCTGGACCGGGCCTGCACTCTGCCCTCCAGAGCGAGACCCTCGGAGGTTGAGCCTTGTGGTCGGAGTCAAGCTCAGCCCTCCTCCGCTATGTGGAGCCCCTCCGAGTGTGAGCCCTCTGAACTGGGCCCGCACTTTGTCCTCCAGAGCGAGACCCTCGAAGGTTGAGCCCTGTGGTCGGAGTCGAGCTCAGCCCTCCTCCGCCACGTGGAGCCTTTCCGAGCGTGAGCCCTCTGGACTGGGCCCGCACTCTGCCCTCCAGAGTGAGACCCTCGGAAGTTGAGCCCTATGGTCGGAGTCGAGCTTAGCCCTCCTCCGCCACGTGGAGCCTCTCTAAGCGCGAGCCCTCTGGACCGGGCCCGCACTTAGCCCCAGCTCGGACGTGGGCACCACCATCCCAGGATGCCGGCGAGCCGCCTAAGGACTACGGGGTGGCGTCCCCCATACTGTAATAATTGACTGTCCGCCCGTACTTCCAGGAGGATGGGCCAGTCAGAGAGCACGAACCCCGGGGATGGTGACCCCTGGATCGAGGCTCTGCCAAGCTTCCTGGAATAGGGCGACTGGAGAAGATGTCAGAACAAATGGAAGCTTTCCCTACCGTATGTCAGGAAAGACGTCCCGTCCACGGCACGGAATCCCGCCGCATGCGCCTGCCAGCCCAGCGAGGATCCCGAGGCAAGCATCCAACGTCCATTTTTTGACTACAAAGAATGATCGACACCCCCGGAAGGGGGGGAGGTAACACAATACCAACACCAACACCAGTGCAAGCTCAACCAAGAGGGCAAAGCACCATCACCACCACTAAAGAAAAACCAGGGAAACAAGGAGAGGCGGCAGAACAGAGAACCCCTCTGTCCTTGTCATTGTTCTCTCCCTGCTACATTTTTGTCATCATTCCCACACCATTCACTCCTCCCAGCACGGAGTCCATCAAGAGGGGCCCGACCAGGAGGATCTGTTCCCCTGGATCATCACTGACTTGACCATCGGAGTGCCCCCACCGAAAATCCCGGCCCGGGTCACTAACCCTTGTTTTGCAGGTCCAGGACTACCGGACGGCGAGACAGACGAAGGAGGTGCGCTTCGATGCTGACAGTAGCTACAAGCCATGACGATCTTGGTGGCAACACCTTTAAATAGGCTGGATGGAAAAGTTCAAGTCCTTCCCGACGTCAAACTCCTCCACAATTTCAAGAGGAAAGGGACTTTTGTCGGTTATGGCTAGAGTTCTTGGAAGACACAAAATCGGAAGGGAAAGCGATCATCTTTGGGGAAGCAAAACACATAATAATCCTCCTCCTTGTGACAAAAAAAAAATGCCTCTATCAAATATGGATTGTAAAGCCTCCTCCTCATCACAAGCCCCGAAGGGGCATCACCAAGTGCTCAAACCAATCAAGTTCAGGAATGTCCTGAACTTGACCACTGGAATTGGTTTAGTGAGCATATCAGCCGAATTAATAGCAGTGCTAATTTTTTGAAGTTGAATATTACCATCCTCTACCAAATCTTTGATAAAGTGATACCTGACATCCACATGCTTAGTGCATTCGTGATACATCTGATCTCTGGCAAGATGTAAAGCACTCTGACTATCACAGTGAATAACCAAATAATTCTGCTTGAAACCCAAATCTTGTACTAACCTTCTTAGCTAAATAGGTTCCTTTGCTGCCTCTGTCAATGCCATATACTCTGCCTCTATAGTAGACAAAGCAACTGTAGATTGCAAAGTAGCCTTCCAACTAATTGCACAACCAGAGAGAGTAAATATATATCCGGTCAACGACCTCCTCCTATCCAAGTCACAAGCATAATCTGAATCATAAAATCCTATAACAGTGCAACCACTCTGTCCGGAGAATACCAATCCTAAATCAAAAGTGCTTTTCAAGTATCTAAGAATCCAATTCATAGCTGACCAGTAAGCTTTTCCAGGCTTGTTCATATATCTACTCACTACACTAACTACCTGTGAAATATCAGGACGAGTGCAGACCATTGCATACATGATACTGCCAGCTGCACTCGCATAAGGTACTTTAGACATATACTTCTCTTTATCTTTAGTCTGAGGAGAATCCCTGGCAGATAATTGAAAATGACTGGCAAAAGGAGTAGTGACTGGCTTAGCTGTAGATATACCATATCTGTCCAAGACTTTCTCAATATAATCATGCTGAGTAACAAATAGTCTACATAATTGTCTGTCATGAATGATCTCCATCTCAAGTATCTTCTTTGCCAGTCTAAGGTCCTTCATCTCAAATGCAGTACTAAGCTCAGCTTTCAGCTTTTGAATGACTGACATATCCTTGGTTGCAATCATCATGTCATCCATATATAATAACAAGTAACAAAAGGACCTGTTTGAAAATTGTTGATGATGCACGCAACTATCATATGGAGATCTTTTGAAATCATGGTCGACCATAAACCTATCAAATTTGCGGTACCATTATCTTGGAGACTGCTTCAAACTATACAAAGACCTTTTGAACAAGCATACATGATCTTCTTTATCTGGAGCCTCAAAACCAGGTGGCTATTGCATATAAATCTGCTCCTCCAAATCACCATGTAGAAAAGCTGTCTTGACATCTAGCTGTTCTAACTCCAAATTTTGAGAAGCAACTAAAGCAAGGAACACATGAATAGAAGAGTGTTTAACCACAGGAGAAAATACTCTTTGACTGTAACTCTTAGCCACCAACCTTGCCTTATATTTCAAATCCCGAGGAGTAGCTCCTTCCTTCTTCTTGAAGATCCATTTGCAGCCAATTTTCTTCTTACCCTTAGGTAATCTGACTAATTTCCAAGTCTGATTCTTTTTCAAAGATTAAAGCTCTTCTACCATAGCCATGGTCCATTGCTCAGCCTGTGAACTACCAATTGCTTCTTGAAATATGGTTGGCTCATCACCTATAGTGTCTGCAATATTCAAAGCATAATATACTAACTCAGCACAAGCAGAATCCTCAAAACCATATCTTTGAAGTGCTCTGATATGTCACCTGGTTCTTCGAGTGGCAATACTATCATCTTGAACTTGACCACGTACAATAATCTCCTCCTGAGTCTGTAACTCTGGATCTGTATGCTGATGCTGTTCATTCTGAATATCACCTATAGGCTGCAACTGCTGTGATCTAACAGTCTGATTAATATCAACAACAGTCCTATCCTGCTAATCCTGAACCTGATCTCCCAGTGAAGAACTGGCTATAGTTGCCATGAAGGAGTGGCTGACTCATCAAAAGTCATATCCCTGCTGACTAGAAAACCCTGGGATCCAGGCTCTGTGCATCATAATCTGTAGCCTTTCATCCCATATACATATCCAAGAAATATACATTTCTTAGCCTTGGGATTCAGCTTTCCATCTTTGACATGTGCATATGCTAAACACCCAAATACTTTAAGAACTGAATAATCTGCAGGTCTACCTGTCCACATTTCTTCTGGAGTCTTCAGATTCAATGCAGATGCTGAAGATCGATTTATAATAAAGCAGGCTATATGTGCAGCCTCTGTCCAGAAATCTCTACTCAATCCAGAACTTGATAGAATAGATCTTACTCTTTCCAGTAGTATACGATTCATGCGTTCCGCCACACCATTTTGCTGAGGAGTATATACGGTGGTCCTATGCCTGACAATGCCCTCTGACTTGCAAAAGTCATTAAACTATGTAGAACAAAATTCCAATCCATTGTCAGTCCAGAAGGTTTTCACCTTCCTTTCAGTTTGCCTTTCAACCATAGCCTTCCACCCTTTAAAAGTGTGAAACACATCACTTTTATTTTTGATAGTATAAATCCAGACTTTGCGAGAGTAGTCATCAATCAAAGTGAGTAAATATCTAGATTCACCCTTGGATGTAACTGGGGCAGGTCCCCATAGGTCAGAATGAACGTAATTCAATATACCTGCTATCCTGTGCACGCCTGAAGTAAAGCTGACTCTGTGTTGTTTTCCAAATATGCAATGCTCATAGAATCCAAGTGCGCTAACTTTCTGACCTCCTAGAAGACCACGTCTGCTCAGCTCCTATAAACCTTTATCTGACATGTGGCCCAATCTTTGATGCTATAACTGTGTCAATTGAACAACAGAGGAATGTGCTGAAGAAGCCTCACCAACCACTGTAGTGCCATCCAAATAATAAAGAGTGCCACTCAATTTACCTCTTAACAAAGTCAATGCACCTTTACTAATTGTAATAGATCCTCTATCCCATCTGCCCTCAAAACCTGCAATATCAAGAGCATTTATTGAGAGAAGATTTCTTTTCAGTTGGGGAACATATCTGACATCATCCAAATTCACCACAGTATTTGCATGAGATTTGATCTGAATTGTACCAATTCCTTCCACTTTACAGATGGTGTCATCCCCAAGAAGAACAGAGCCTCCATCACAGGATCTAAAAGAAGTGAACCATTCTTTATAGGGTGTCATGTGAAAAGATGCTTCAGAGTCCACATTCCAGGTATCAGCCTGACTGACACTACATGCAGCTATAAATACTGCATCATCTACAGCACTGCTGTGATCTGCTGAAGTAACTGCAACTGACGCTAAATCTGAGATTGTTCCTTTTTCTTTATGTTCCTTCTTTTTCTTGGATTGTAGAAGTCTACACTCATTTTTTCAGTGGCCTGGCTTCTTGCAGTAATGGCAAACTCCGGATCTTTTAGACCTAGACTTTGATCTTGTCTTGGACTTGTTTCTACCTTGTCCACCTGTTCTTTGCTCATCTCTATCTCTGACAATAAGTCCTTGTGCCGGATTTGGACCCTGATGCTCCAACTGTACTTTTAACCTGAGCTCATTGGATAACAAAGTGGTTTCAATCTCATCGAGACTTATAGTCTCTCTTCCATACAGCATGGTAGTAGTAATATTTTCATAGGACTTAGGTAAAGAATAAATCAGGATCAAAGCCTTGTCTTCCTCATCAACATTAACACCAATGTTTGCCAAATCGAGCAGGAGCTTATTATAATCATCCAAGTGATCCTTGAGTGAGGTTCCTTCCGTCATACGGAATGTGTGTAACTTGCCCTTCAAATACAGTCTATTCGTAAGAGATTTTGGCATATACAAAATATCTAATTTTTTCCATACACTTTTAGCTGTAACAATATTCACTACATTATGGAGAACTCTATCACTCAGTCCTGAAAACAGAGTCCCAAGTGCTCTCTCATTCATCTCCTCTTTTGCGGCCTCTGTATCACCTAAAATTGCATCCATACCTTTGAGGGCTATTGACACGCCCTCCTTGACCAGCAGATATTTCATTCTCACCTTCCATAGTGCAAAATCACCTGTGCCATCAAATATCGCCACCTCATGCCTAGAGATAATAGAATGAAAAATAATTGTCTCAGGAGCCATAGAAGAATTTGGTTGCCCGTCAGATGCCATCCCAGTGCTCTAATACCAATTATTGGGATGCGCGCAGTGGATTGAACCGGTTTAGGCTTCTAATTAATTCCTGTTTACTCACTTTAGCAATTTACCAATCATACAGGTAGATATCAAATTAGAAGGAAAGACGAGATTTAACGTGGTTCGGCAAATTTTCCTACATCCATATAAAGGAATGAGCAATCCACTATAATTTGCCTCCAAAATTGGGTACAAAAGAAATACAAATATCCCAATAACAATTGCAGATTAATCACAAAGAGGCAAACAAATTGAAAGGGAAGAAGAAAAACAAAAGAGATCACAGAATACCAGGCCTCTAGCCTCGCCAAATCCTGTCGTGGATTCTCTGATATTTTATTTGCTCTCTGGATTGTCTTCAATATTTTTCTGGACCTTCTGCAGTTCTCTGTTGTATCTCAGAAAAATATTTCGGCGTCTCATGCTGCAGGGCGTCTCTGATTTTCTGGCGACAATTGACCCGTGATTCCAACGAACACAATGGAAGATAAGATTTTCGAGAGAAGACGGATTTCCTCCGACGATGGTTGGCAGCTGGTGTTAATGGGTTCGAAGGGCTTGATCCCTTTAAATAGGCCGGATGGAAATGTCCAAGTCCTTCCCGACGTCAAACTCCTCCGCAATTTGAAGAGGAAAGGGACTTTTGTTGGTTGTGGCTAGAGTTCTTGGAAGGCACGAAATCGGAAGGGAAAGAGGTCGTCTCTGGGAAAGCAAAACACATAACAATTTCCATTATCTCAAGGTGTCAGAGGGAGCTCGGAGATAAAGGATGGGAGGGAGATCCAAAGCCGTAGGGGGGGTCGAGGCCGAACCGGAGCTCGGGGTGCCGGAGGGGAGGGGGATCCAAAGCCACGAGGGGGTCGAGGCTGAACCGGAGCTCGGGATGCTGGAGGGAGCTCGGAGATGAAGGAGGGGAGGGGGATCCAAAGCCACACGGGGTAGAGGCCGAAACGGAGCTCGGAGATGGAGGGGAGGGGGATCCAAAGCCACACGGGGTAGAGGCCGAAACGGAGCTCGGAGATGGAGGGGAGGGGGATCCAAAGCCACAGGGGGTGGAGGCCGAAATGGAGCTTAGGTTGCCGGAGGGAGCTCGGAGATGAAGGATCTCAGGGTGCCTGAGGGAGATGGAAGACGAAGGAAACCACACCGAGAAAGGGAGCTTGGGAGGAGGCCAAAATGGAGATGAAGGAGGTTATGCACGGTGCCGGAGGGAGATTGGAGATGAAGGAAACCACGCCGGGGAAGGAAGCTCGGGAGGAGGCCGAAACGGAGATGATCGAAGGAGGAGGGAGCTCGGGAAGAGGCCGAAAGGGAGGAGCGGCGGCGGATCGAGAGGGAATGAGATTAGGGCTCGGGCAGGGGAAGAAATGGAAGAAAATTTCGATGCTTTAAAGCATCGTCAATATCGTTTTTTGCCGGCAGTTTTGAAAAGCGTCGAGAGATAGCGCGAGAGAAGCTTTCGACACTTCAAAGCATCGTTAAAATCTCTTTTTTGCCGATGCTTTTCAAAAACATCGGGAGGTGGCGCAATTTTAACGACGCTATCTACTAGCGTCGAGAAAACTTCATTGGCACAACCCCGTTCCATTGTAGTGGTCGATAAAAATTTGATGTGGATATTGATATATAATGGAGAACATAGCGTAGTCCGATTGAAATCCGATCTTAGAGTTGGCTCCGGCCAATGTCCTTTATATATCCAACTTTTGCATCAATTGTCAAGTAATCTGGATCATAATCCGATCTTTTTTATTCGAGCTATGTCAGATATATGCTTGCCACGCCATCTGGATTCGAAAAGGTGATTCCCTTCATAATACATGGTATACTCCATAATTTCCTTGAATACCATAGAAATACCCCTAATTTTTAAACTATATTCCCATGTATACTCCATAAATAATTATCACGGAGTATATAACTAAAATGAAAATTATATCTATTAAATCTTTGCAACCAAGGAGCATATCCATTGATCAAATGCCCCTTCTAAGGAATAAACTCCACGTTTGATGCTTTGCAAGAACTTGTAAAAGTTAAAGCTTATGCGAGAATCAAGCGGTCCTGGTCCCTCATCTAATCTCAAACTTTTTATACTGGGCTGGACAAGATGCTGGTTTCATTGTACGGAACCTCCTTGGAACCTGGACCGTCGGCAATACGAGCACGATGTATTCCCATCTATCACCATCACCACCAGCTTCCCGGTACACCCCTATAAGGTGCGTCAGTCAAAGGTCAGATCCGGTGTGATTCGAATTGGATGCCGTCTAAGTCAAAATTCTATCAACTCGAACATAATTTTTTTGTTAATTAAATCAAAAGTTCATTCTGGAACATGAATTTTTTAATAAATAGACAACTGATCTGCATAATTCATCCAAGTAAATTTCAAATAAATTAAATAAAAACTGAATAAGTTAAATAAATCTTAAACAAATTAGGCCATAATTCAAACCATCTTTTAAACTAACTAAATAGTTAGATGGATCGCAGAACTAAACCTGGGATAATATTTGGATATCCAAATTTTATTTCTGAAATAGAAATATGAATTCATCCTTATCATTCCAGATTTGTATTTGATTGGAAATCTAGTATTCCACTTTTATTCTAATATAACTAATATAATATTATTTCAACAGGAATTTGGTTGATATGGAAATAAACATTTATTCCATGATTCAACCACTCTTTTTAACTATTTTGTCGCATAATGCTGAATATCCATGGAATAATACGACTAGAATTATCAATTCTATGGTTCATCATGAAATTGGTATTCTAGAATTAGGAAGCTTTGACCAAAATTGCTGATGAGTCCCCAATATTTTTTTATCTATTTAAAAAAATAAGATGAAATAAATCCTTATTCCACCTCGAGCTTCCATATCAAACACTACCTTTCAACCTATTTATGCTAAATGTGAACTTACTTTAACATAAGTCAGTTGCTAGCTTAGGTTGGTAGGTTGCTAAATCTGCAAGATAAATTGCCACCCTTGCATGAGAAGGAAGGTAAAATTTTGGAATCTCTTATTATCAATTGATACGTGCATCATGTGTTTCTTTTGCGAAACCGGTCGCATTCTTTTGATGATTCCAAAGTTTAAGTTGCATAAAACACACGCATATTGGATGTTCAACGCCTTCGAACTCAACCTCTATTTTATGTTTAAATAAAAATTTTCAACAAAAATAACTACTAAAAAGAAGAACTGATAAAAAAAGAAACAGGATCCAGGTTATCATTGGATAGAGAGATTGGTGGGATAGGGTGGGAAAACAAAAGTTGGGATCCCAAAAATATCAACTAATTATAATACAATATAAACTTGGGTTTCTCATCTTAGCAACAAGAATAATGTGTAATCTAAATATATATTTGTTGCTCTTCCAATATACTTGAATCATTTTAATAAATATTTTTATGTTATTACTACGGTGATAGCGTGGTTGGTAAAAGCCCAGTTCCATCTCTCTCCGGTCATGGATTCGAGGCATGATCCCTTGGATGACTCGATTAAATTCCGAATTTTCTGGATGCATATGACTGGGAGGTGGAGCGGCTGATATTCCAGTACCGTAATGGAATTAGGCTGACGTACTCACCGGTTAGTATTCTGGCACCGTAGTGGGGTTAAGCTGACGTAATCACCGATTGGTGGGGAGGGTACGTGAAAAATCTGCTGTCCGAATCGAACAATGATCGATGGAAAAGGTACATAAAAATTTTACGGCCCGAATCGAACAATCGTCTAACGGGTTGGGAGCCCGATGGGGAAGCTACACCGGAATTTATTCCTCCCTACCATTCTTTCTATCAAAAAAAAAATATATTTTTATGTTCTTTTTTTAAAAAAATAATTAGTTAGCTTTCTTATAAACTATTAGCACATCAGCCATTATCATTTTTGTGAGATGCAATCTTCTGGTATCCAACAAAAATTCTACGAACTTACAAAATATCTTGAATATTTGTTTACAAAGATGTTCTGAATAACAAGTTGTTTCAATTAAGTAGTGAGGGTGTTGCATTGTCCTGTACATCATAACTGGCATGAATTGTTTGAGGTCATAGGTTGACATAGAAGAGATGAATATTATATGTAAATCCGGTTGCGTAGGTGAATGGGTACCCATGAGCTAACTGATATAATTTATACTAAATTCTTTGGGCTGCCTCCATATGATCAAAATTTGATGTAAGCCAGTAGCGAAAGGGGGTTGCTTTGATGAACTCAAGAAGATCATGGAATGGACGAACTCATAGTGCTTTGAGAGCTATGCATGGTGCAATCCCGTGGTTAATTTTGTGAAAAAATATTAATCATTCTTTGATGCCTTACACCCTCGAGTGTCTTTATGCGAATGCTTGGCCTCACAATTTTCTCAACTAAACCCAAATCTAATCCTATCCATAACCAACTCAAGCCCAACCAATTACCAACTCAAACGCAAATTACCAACCCATCACAAATCCATGTCTGGCCCATATAAGTAACCGGAACCAGTACCCCTACCTGGCCCAATACAAAGCTAGAATAGAGTTAGCATGATTTATTTTATGGCTCTTAGAAGAATAAATTACCTCAAATATCAGCCCCACCCGAACCTATTTCATTTTTACTCATTTCTCCTATTTACAAACCAATGCCATAGATTAAAATTTGTTTAGGACCTAAATGGTCATTAGCCCATGCCAAGCCGAATTTGTACAAATAATCTCCATGATCTAATCTCACGCTCCTATTCAATTATTTGAACTTACTAGGTAAATCAACAAACTCTCACAATCTCTTTTCCTTGATCATTTAAATGAATTCTAGCCATTCGTCCTCTTCTCTCCAATCCAATCTTGCCACTTGGAAAGCATAAGCAAAGCTTACCGACTCAGAAATACCATGCCACAAATATTAGTTTTCTTAACCGCCACGTAAATTGTGGTTCTAATCCAAGAATATATATAAATCTCCCTATTTATGAAAAAAGCACCAAACAAGAAAGCCACCCATTCTAGTCTTATCTCTCTCTTACCCTCCTTCCCTTGTAGTTTTTTAAAAGCCCTAAACTATGTTCTCAAAATATCTTAGCTTTCAACTAATCATCTAAATCTTAGAGTCTTAATATACCCAACTTCTCCGTCATCTCTTATAAACTAAAATATCCTGTTGCAGACAAATCACCTATCCCTAGACTTTGGTGATGCCGGGCAGTCCCGCTGGCTTCTCCGGTGGGATGAGATCCTGCTCTTGAACTCCTCTCGGGCAAAGACTTATAAAAATAGTCCCCATTGACCAGTGGTTACGGGTGGGTGCCCTCCGATGCTCAAGTTAATGGAAAGATTTGGATAATAGCCAAAGCTAAGGAAGAGATGGCAAGCGAGTGCCAATATAAATATGTAGTGGATGGTAACCAATATACTTGTCAGGGATTCTCTCTTACCAATTTGTAGAGTTACATAGAGTAACTGAATATCATTTGGAAGGTTGTCTTCTCTGACATGTGCAACAGATTTTGAAAGGTTGTTGGGATCTTATATCACTTATCATTTTC
Organism: Areca catechu; assembly: GCA_021397845.1. Classification (NCBI taxonomy): domain Eukaryota; kingdom Viridiplantae; phylum Streptophyta; class Magnoliopsida; order Arecales; family Arecaceae; genus Areca; species Areca catechu. The sequence goes on from CM038041.1 coordinate 14,354,579, forward strand.
ATTAGGATAGTGGCCGTTGCAATGATCTTGTCTGCCACGATCTTCGGGTAAGATAGCAAGAGGTTGTTTGTTTCTATCACTTATTCAGCCAAGTTATTTGTTTCTGTCATTTAATCGACCAAAGTTACTTGACCAAGATGGTACTCCTACTTGACCATAAATATGCTTACTAGATCTTAGGTACTCATACTCGACCATAGGTACTCTTACTCGATCTCAGGTACTCTTACTTGACCTCAGGTACTCGTACTCTATCATAGGCACTTATACTCGACCTCAGGTATTCATACTTGGTCTTAGGTACCCAGCCAAGGTTACTCATTCAATGTTATTCGGCCATGGTAGTACTCATACTTGGCCTCAAGTACTTGGTCAAGGTTACCTAGCCATTCAAAGCCCTTAGGTCAGGGAGTGAGTCCACTGGTAGGAAAGTGGTGTCGTAGGCTATCTTAGATCTAACCTCTCATCGGTAGTCAAAAAAATGAGCAATAGTTATTGAGACGCTACTATATGCATCGTAACGAAATGTGCTCGATAGCGAGAACTTGTAACCTAAGCAGGAGTTGTGTACGTAAGCTGTAGCTTCCTCATGCATGATGCAATCCAAATTATAAAGATGAAGTAATGCAGTTTGTGCTTTAACTTCATGGGTGCAACATGAAAACCCTTATAGAGGTCCAGTAAATGTCAGCTAGGTCCTAGAGCAACGTGACCCCATCCTTGTCACTACTGGCACAGAGAGAAACATTTGGGCCAAATATATCTATTTACCAAAGTTGAACTTGAACTCGAAGGTGCTTTGAGCTTGATGTGACCATCCTTAGTGATGTTGATGAGGAACTCCTTAAGGATTCACTGGTTTGGATTATCAATGTAGAAGTTGTGAAAAAGGATGTTGCTTTGGATCTGGTTGGTTTGTTGAGGTTGAATAAATATATTACTGCCACAACAATGCCCCCCATTTTCGAGTCCAAAATATTATCGATTAAGCACTTTGACTTTTGTTGTTTTTGGACGAATGGAGTTGCATCACTTTTTCGGCCTCGAACTATAGTGGTATTTGGATTGATTGTGAAAGTCAGTTATTGCTTGCTGACTCGTTGCTAAGCAGCTGGAAGGGAGTGAGACTCGAATAAAAATGAAAGCATGACCCAAATAGGATGGGATGAACTCAAATATGATGAAACCCAAGCAGGATGGGATGGAACTCGAGTAGGATAGGATAGAACTGAGTAGGATGGGATGGAATCCGAATATAATGGAATGGAACCCGATTAGGATAGGATAGAATCTAAATATGATAGGATGGAACCCGAACGAGATGAAATCTGAGTAGGATGGGATGAAACCCGAGTAGGATTGGGTGGACCTGAGTAGGATGAGATGGAACCCTAAGGGAATAAAATCAAAGTAGGATGGGATGGAATCCAAGTATGATAGAATGGAACTCGAGTAGGATGGGATGAACCAGAGTAAGATGGGATGGAACCCGAGTAGCATGGAATTAAACTTAGTAGGATTGGATAGAACCCGAATGGAATGAAACTTGAGTAGGATGGGATGGAACCCAAACCTGACTATAGCAAGCCAGTTGTTAAGTAGCCAAAGAGAAGTGATGGAGGTGGAAATGCAACTATCTTTGTAGTCAACTGGGTGTAATCAATCAAAGGACTTGGGAAGCCCGTTAGTGGAGATAAAAGTATGGAAATGCAACCATCTTCATCAGCAATCAGATGCTAATCGACCAGATAAGAGATGGTGGTGTAGAAACATGCCCATCATTAATGCGACGGGTGTCAATCGATCAGATAGGAGATAGTGGTATGGAAACTCGTCCATCTTTACTGCGACAGGGTATCAATTAACTGGATAGGAGACAGTGATATAGAAACTCGTCCATCTTTATTGCGACCTAGTGTCAATTGGTTTGATGGAAGATGGTAGTATAAAAATTCATTCATTTTTACTATAATTTGGTGTCAATCGATCGGATAGGAGATGGTGGTATGGAAAATCACCCTTCTTTACTATGACCGAGTATCAATCGATCAAATAGGAGATGATGATGAGGAAGTTTGTCCATCTTTATTATGATCGATGTCAATTGACCGAATAGGAGACGGTGGTTTAGAAACTTGCCAGTCTTTATTATGACCAAATGTCAGTCGATTAGATAGGAGATAGTGGTGTAAAAATTTGCTCGTCTTTACTGTAACTGCGCGTCAATCGTTCTGAGGGCTCAGGGAGCACATTACACTAGTGGGCCCAACATACTTGAACACATCGATGGGTCCCGTGAGATTCGAATGTACCGTGCATCCTATGGGCTTGGATACATCGATGGGCCGTGGGTGTTGGTGAGCCCTTGCAAGCTCTGATGGGTGTGGTGGTGTTCGTGCCTCGAAACTTGGTCTCTCCTAAGCTCATGAATGGTTGCCACTGATCTGCTAGTTAATGAGCATTGATCTCCGGGACTCACCATGATCTTCTTAGCTCCTGAATCTTCTTCCTCTGCTGGCATGCCAGTATATTACAGATAAATCAGCTGCCCTTGGAACTTCAGTAGCATCGAATAGTCCTGCTGGCTTCTTCAATGGGATAAAGTCCTACTCTTGAGTGCCTTTTGGGTAGAGACATGCAAGAACAGTCCTCCTTGACCAATAGTTACCAGTGAGGGACCCTCCAAAACTCAAGTCAGTATGAAAATTTAGGCAACAGTTAGAGTTGAAGAAAAGATGGCAAGCAAGTGCCAAAATGAGCATGTAGTGGGCAGTAACTAGCATACCTGTCAAGAATCCCCTCTTACCAATTTATAGAGTTACACAGAGTAACTGAATATTGTTTGGAAGATAGCTGTGTCGACATGTACAATAGATTCTGATAAGTTGTTGGGATCTTGTCTCTCGTATCTTTTATGTTCGGATAGTGGCCATTGCATTGATCTTTTTCACCACAATCTTTAGCTGGGATAGCAGGAGGTTATTTGCTTTTGTCACTTACTCGACCAAATTGTTTGCTTCTATCACTTAATCAGCCATATCACTTAATCAGCCATATCACTTAATCAGCCAAAGTTACTTGGCCAAGGTAGTACTCGTACTCAACCATGAGTACTCTTACTCGGCTTCAGGTATTCATACTTAGCCACAGGTACTCTTACTCGATCTAAAGGTCTCTTACTTGGCTTTAAGTACTCATACTCAACCATAGGCACTTGTACTCAGCCTTAGGTATTTGTACTTAGCCTCAGTTACCCAGTCAAGGTTACTTGGCCAATGTTACTCAGCTATGGTGATACTTGTACTTGACCTCAGGTACTTGGCCAAGGTTACTTGGCCACTATTACCCAGCCATCCATGGCCCTTAGGTCAAGGAATGAGCCCGTTGGCGAGAAAGTAGCACCGTAGGCTATCTCGGATCCAACCTCTCGTAGGTAGACAAAAAAATGAGTGATGGTTGCCGAGATGCTACCGTATGTATCATAACAGGATGAGCTTCGTAGTGAAAACTTGTAACCTGAGTTGAAGCTGGGTAAATAAGCTGTAGCTTTTTCATGCATGGTGCAATCCAACTGATAAAGATGAAGGTATGCAGTTTGTGCTCTAACTTCACGAGCGGACCATGAAAACCTTTGCAGAGGTGGGATAAATCATTTAACATTAGGTATGGCAATCATGTCAAATCGGGTATAAACAAATTGGATCAGATTCAGGTTAAGTTAAAAAAGACTCAACCTGAACCCAACTTGTTATTTAATAGGTTAGGTTTTAGAATCCAAACTGACCTACTTGTTAAATAGGTTACCCGACATGTTTACAACCCATTTACAACTTAATTATAAAAAAAAGTGCAAAAACTCGACCTGTTTACGATATGTTTAAAACCTAATTGAAAAAAAAGGAAGAAGGCAAAGACAAACCTACACCGTAGTGTCGTCCGGCCTTCTTTCTCTCTCCCACCTAGCTATCGTCATCCTCATCCCCCACGAGAAGTGCTTCCGAGCAACCACCCACCCAGCAACCCCTCGCATCTTCTGCGTCACCATCATGCTTCTCACCACCCTCTTCTCTGCCTTTACTATCCTCCACTTCGTCGCTACTACCTCAACGACCCCCTCTCCCTTGTTGCCCTCACCCTATCCGTCCACCCCAATCATCTCCTATGAAAATCTCTCTCCCACCTTGCCATCACCGTCCTCATTGCCCATAAAAAGAGCTTCTGGGTAACCACCCACCCGGTGACCCTCCACATCTTCTAAGTCTTCATGCTCTTAGCTGCCCTCCTCTCTGCCTCTATCATCCTTTGCTTCGTCGCCGCCACCCCGATCTTCCTCGATGACCCTCTCTCCCTCGTCACCTTGCCCTATCTATCCCCCTCCTCTCCATCTCCATCCACCACCTCCCCCCATCAAAGAACAGCAAGCCTAGTTCGATGCCGATGACCAAAAGTCCAACATCACCCCCTACACCACCACCTCGCTTGGTCACTCCTCTCTCATTTGGAGGATTGAAAACCATAATCCCTAGATCTAGACCCTTTCCAGTTTCAATACGATGGAAATTAGGAAATTCCAAGTTTCGAATGGCACTCGACCATCCCATGTTAGATCATGCTAATGGGCCAAGCCAAGCACAAAATGGCACTATCATCTATAGGCTGTGGGCCTATGACCTGCTGCCTTATGCAACCCAACCCGACCTGATCCATCTAGACCTACATATTAAACAAGTTAAATGGGTTAAATAGGTCAAGGGCCTGAAACCTAAACCAGATCCATATATTAAATGGGTTAAATAGGTTGACTCGTTTATGACTTGAACATGTTTAAGCTCAACCCAAACATATTTAAGACAGATCAAATGTGAGTTGAATCATATTTTGCCACCTCTACCTAACATGGCTCCAAAGATGCCTCTCAGCTCTCTCCAATGCTGGCTAGGTCCCAAAGTAGCATGACCCCATGACCCCATCCTTGTCGCTCTGGCACAAAGGGAAATGTCAAGACTGAATATATCTATTCATTGAAGTTGAACTCAAACTCGGAGATGCTATGAGCTTGATGTGACCATCCTCAGCGATGTTGATGAGGAACTCTCTAAGGATCCATTGATTTAGATCGTCTAATGTAGAAGTTGTAGAAAAGGATGCCTCTTTGGATAAGGTTGGTTTGTCGAGACGAATAAATTTATTGCTACCACAACAGTACCTAATACATCCAAAAGTATCCATGAAGGAGAGGATGCGATCCACCTATTAAAGTCTGGCACGAGGCTTTTAGCATTAAGGCTTGGGCTTCTTTCCAAGCTTCCTTCCAAAAACTAAGAGGGATCTTACTTGTACACCAGAAGTAAAAAATAAATAAAACAAGAACTCTAACATCTATTCCCTCTCTTTTCTCTCTTCTTTGTAATTTTGTTTTCTTACTTACCCTTTTCTTTATATTATTTTTATCTTACTGTTTTATTTATTTGCTTCCATTTATTTTTGTTGAATTTTGGATGTTACTCCAAATAACAAGGAGTTTTTTTGGCAAAAAGACATATAAAACAAAACCTGCTTGCCTAGGCTTGGTTTCCTTTTTTTTTTTTTGGTTTCTTTTTTTTGCCTAGGCTTGGTTTCTTTACCAAGACTTTGTTTTTTGGATGTGAAATTTCTTGTTTGTTTGGGCTTCTTCCTCTCTACATCCCAGTTGAGACTCCTTTTTCCATTGGATTTCTTCTCGATGGGAGTTTGGGAATGACGGATTTTGTCTTCGATTGGGATTCTTCTCCGACAAATCTAGCATGTGGTGTGAAGAATCAAGTTAGGATACCTTGGTTGGTTCTTTGTATTGCTTGTTTAAATATAGAGAGAGATCCCCTCGGTTCCTCATCTTGAAGTTCCTGTTGCCTTGGTCTGTGCTCTCTCTCTCTCTCGGTTCTTGGCTCTCCAATTCCCGATTAACTCTGGTAATTGCCCTCAATCCTGTCACTCTTGGCTTGTTTTGCTCCGGCCACGGAAGGCCTCTTGAACGCCAGTGATCCAAGTGCAAGCTTGTTTTGCTTTTGATTTGTCTTGTGCTCTATTTTTTTTTTTTAGTGGTTCTTTATCGAGAGGCCGAGAAAAGTTTGTCTCAGATATTTTCTTGATATATCATACAGTCCAAGAAAGGTATTTGGTTGCCCTCTGTATAGTTTATAATTATATCCCTTTGTTATTATTTCGGGTGCTATAATTTAGATATTTATATTATCTTTATACTTAATTTTAAAATAGATATATAATGAATTGCTCCTTCTCACATGAACGTGGGCATATTTATCGAACCATATAAATTTTTTATATTTCTTGTACTTATTATTTATGTCTATTATATGTTCGATAAAATGCTTGAATGAGTTCAAGTATTAAATGAAAAATCTAAAGCGATCCAATTTACTGTGCGTAACCCTAACAATTTTTACCATGTTGCATTTTAGTAGAGTAAGCATCATTTAATTTTTTTATTTTTAATATTATTTTGTTACATATAACTTTCATTTCTATGTTGGTAAATCTTAACATGTTAATGTAGTTGTTGCCGTCTAGATCGTCGTGGCTTGCAGCTTCTTATGTGGCCCAGGTGAGTGGACTTCCGGCCAGCGTTATTGGGCCCGTCGGTCGGAGACGATCAAGGAGAACATGCCCCCTGTTAGGGGGCTCGGAAGAGTCGCCGTGCTCGGAGGGGTCGTTATGGAGATTAAGGGGCTTCATACTATGCTGTGGTCCTCCTGTGGGCCTCTCCGGTGGGAGAAATCTTCTCTGTATCGTCCCTCTGTCGGGTGTCATTGCAAAACAGGGGAGACCTGCACCGGGGATTCTGGCAAAGATACTTTGACGATCAAGTCAGTGGGACGATCGAAGAAAATAAGAGACCTCTGAGGCGGAGAGCTTGGGAGACTCTCTGCTGCCAGAAGATGATAGAAAATGGACGATCATGCAATAATGAAGAGAGTGTGTTGTCTCTCACTTACCTCCCCTTACCTCTCCATGCCGATCTTTATGTAGACGAATGGCTCCTGTCATTCGGGGGAGGCGTGCTGGTCTTGATGTAGACTTGTCAGGCTAGGGTAGCCTGTGAGGCCATGATGGGCTGGTGAACCTTCTTCTTCTGGGTAGTTCAGAAGGTTGGTGTAGGGGTACAGTGCCTTGGGCAGAGCGCCATTCACCAGTTAGTATAAACAGTAGCTTGGGAAACTTAAATGCAAACATTCTTTGCAGGCGGCGTGTAAGGTGGCGTACCATAGGACCCACGTGGATGGGGATCCTTGGAAGGAGTGCCGGGCCCACGTGGATGAGACAGAGCCGTGTAGCACTCTCAGTGGCCGAGCTAGGCTGAGATGCCGAAGCACCGAGTTGGCTGGGATGCTACTCCTGCATAGTACACGGGCTAAGAAGAACGTACCCGAAATGGACGGAAGCGAGTCGGGGGCGAAACCGTCCTGGGGCACGGTCAATACACTTTACATGCCAAGCTGCCCACGGACCGAGGGAAGGCTCGTAGAGGCTTCTCATGCATGCTGATCGGGGTGACGTGCGAGGCTCCATGCACGTGGGTGCGAACCCACGCGTTGCGGACCCACACGCTGCTCCCGGTCAGAGTTAGACCGTAGGAGAGCGAAACCGGACCGCGGGCGTGCTGGGGCGCGGATCGGGGTGCGCAGGACCCTGCTGGATCGGGGCACTGTCAGTGCCGAGGTCACGCTGAACCGGGGCGGACAGGCGTGCCAGACCGGGCGCCACGTGGGCGTGCCGAACTGGGCGCGCGGGCACATGGGCGTGCCGAACTGGGCACCCCGCGTGCTGGACGAACCGGAGCTGCTGCGGCAGAAGGGCCGAACCGGGGCACAGCGGTGCCGAGCCGGAGCAAGCCGAGCCAAGGTGCGGCCTCCCACGGGCGAACTGGGCACCGGAGCAGGCGGAGCCGAAGTGCGGGCGAGGTGCACTGCAGGGGCGTGCCGCGGGCAGACGAGGCCAAGCTCGCTGCAGACGAACCGGCAGACGGGCGGAGCTGGGCGTGCCGCGGAGCCGTGCAGTCGAGCCCGCTGCGAACGAGCTGGCGGGTGGTTAGAGCGGTGCGGGGTCATGCCCCGGGCACGGGCGTGCCGCGGGTGCGACCCTGGCACTAGCCAATCTGGGCGCAGGCGCGCCAGGCTAGGTGCGGAGCCGCGCGCAAAGTGGAGCCGGAGCTGGGGTGCGCTCGCCGGAGACGGGGCTGGCCTTCGCACCGTGGGCGAGGTCGAGTGGAGCCGGAGCTCGAAGGCGAGCTGCGTCGTGGGCGAGGTCGGGTGGAGCTACGCGGGGCGCTGCCGAGGTGCCGGTCGGGCTGAGCCGGACTGAGCGAGGTCAGGCGGTGTCGGCAGAGCTAGACTTGGAGCACGGCGTCGCCGAGCCGGAGCCACGCGGAGCGCTGCCTTGCCTGCGGGCGTGCTGGACTGTTCCCCACACTGGGCGGAGCCAAACTGGGGTGAGGCGGAGGCCTCCCGCGGGCGAGCTGGGCGCCGGACGGGAGTACGCGGAGCCGGTGTTGGATCTAATGAGCCGAATCCGCTGCCAGACTACAGCCAGAGGGCGGAAGCGAGCGGAGTGGCGCGAGGTCGTGCCCCGGCGCAGTCGTGCGCACGGGCGTGAGCCTGGAGGAAGAATCTGAGTGCACACACGGGAGGTGCACGTGGACCAAGGCACCGACGTGCCGTCGAGCTGGACGCTACTGGAACCGACCTGGGGCTGACCTCAGTGCAGACTGGCAGCAAAGAAACAGGACTCCACTCACGGCCGAGGTGGGGCCATGGTGGAGTAAGTGGCCGCATCTAGCCACCAAGGAGGGTGCCATGCCGGGGCCGAAGTGGGCTACCCGGCATGCCTGGCTGGGCTCCAGGCATGGTCGAAGTGGGCCGACCGAGGTGCCGACTTGGCCGCCACAAGGGTTGATCTCTTCAAGTGGACCCATCGTTGTGTCAGGGCTGAATGGGTTGGTTACTACTGTAACAGTAGTCATTTTATTTTCTTACTCTACCTATATGCTTACAAGTTCGAGTCTAACTACTTGTAATTAATTTCATTTATTTGTTTATAAAGCCAATCTCCCTCTACGTTTTCTCATTAATCCGTAGGATTGGATAGGAATGTCCCTCAATGACTCCTAGATAATAAAAACTCCTTTTCATGCTGGAATGAAACTATTTTCGATTCCTAGTTTTGAGAAATAGCTATGACCAGTTTTTGCAAGCAAAGGGAAATGCTTGTTAATGAGAGAACCCAAATTAGCATTCTTCAACTTTATGACCGAAGTTGCCATGCTGCTTCCTCCTCTACAAGATGGTGGACATGATATAAATATCTTCCATGATTGATGTTTATACTACATGTGTATATTGAAAAGTTGTCGGTGAGCCAACGGTGAAGGAAGACTTTCTTTAGCAGGATTTTATGGGGGCATTAAAAGGTTTTCAACTAAGTGTGGCTGATGAGAGAGGAGCCCATCAAACTAGCTTGGGGAAGCTTCAAGGAAGCTCATACCTAGACTTTTCCAATCCAATGTTAAAAAATTCTTATTGAAACAGCTAAATATAATGTAGTGTACAAGTTAAATTGCTTGAATATTTTTATTATGAGAACTTGGACAGGCATATATTTAGTTCCATATTGATTATTCATCGGAAAGATCTTGGATACTTGTACGGGATCAAGAAATCCAAATAATACCTCTCGACTAGTCTTTTTACATGAGATACTCAATCATTACAAATGGTTTCATAATGGATCCGGTCCGTAACCTATATCGACTAGAAGATACTGTTTCACGGGTTCATTTAATTGACCATAAATCGATCATGGTGTTTATAAATAAATGAACGGATTTAGACTCTTAGCCTATTAAAGATATCAGGATTTAAACAGGAAAAGCATATGAAGCTTGAATATTTATACAGGACTAAAGAACCTAAATAACATATTCCAGCTAGTCTTTTTAGATGAGATCTTAGATCATTACATTTATACTAGAAGAAAAAGATGAAATGCAAGGTTTCGGGATAATTAAACTATGTAAAACAAGGAGTTTATTAAATTGCCTGATAAAGTTCATTGTGAGAGTTTTCATGCACTTACAAGAGTCGATGGGTATCTCGAAATGCTTTGAGATAATTATTGTTCAATCCAATGGCCAGATTGTTTCCAATGTTTGGCATACCAACATATCTTGGGCTGAGCAAAGTCATGAACTGAAGACAGTTTAGACAAGAAGACATGAGTCATAATACCTACAACGTGAGCATGTTCTTCATGCATGTGGTGGTCTCAGCAGCTCCCATATGCTATCTGAGGGAGTGAAAGCAACCCCTCATCTTTTTTTAGCAGTGTAGGCATCCTTGGACTCTTTTGATGCTCCCACATGGGCGCCAACAACCTTCACCATCTCATCCGATTGCAAAGGAAACCGATCTCTGTTTATAAACAATACCCATGTCACAAGTTGAATAGATTCTCTTGGAGGGCAATGTCTACCAATCTTTTAAGGCCAGTTCACACTAAGATGCAACCAAGGGCCTGGCCAGCTATAAAAAATCCATTAAGCAAATATAGCTAATGTTTTGGTTGTTGCAACTATCTACATGGTCGAAATCTTCGGATTGAATAAGCTCCGAAATAACTGATTTTCCGACCGCCACTATTTACAGTTATGAGGAGGTTGTGTTTACCAACTCCCATAACCCTAAGTAGTTATGTTGGAGCCTATAAACACTGGTAAGAGGGGACACTCGAGATAAGCTAAGCTTTTTCCATAAAGTTTGCCAACTCCTATAACCGTAAGTAGTTACGTTGGAGCTTATAAATACTGGTAAGAGGGGACGCTCGAGATAAGCTAAGCTCTTTTCAGAAATTCAAATTCTTTCCTTTCCCTCTCTGCTTTGAAGCTCTCCATTCTGCTGCCTGAGTTCTTGCTGACTTTGGCATCAGAGTGTCCCCGCAGGAAGAATTCCGGTCAGGGGATCTGTTTTGTAGGTACCAAGCGACGGTAAACAGCGGGTAAGCCGGTCCATCCGGCCGGCAGGAATTCAGCGTCAACAACTAAGTTTTTGCGGATCCTCTTTTGGAAAGCTTAGAGATATAGGTTCATGTTTCTTTGAGCCAATGTGACATATAAAGGTTATTGAATGAGGTCTAACTTGTGTAACCTAAATTTGCTAGCTTGGTCTTGGGGGAGGGCCTACTTTACTTTCGTTGATCATTTCATTTCCTTCAGGGAAGCCGGGAAGCCGAAAACAAGCATTACATTATTGGTTGAGAAGTCTTCATCACCTCAAAAAATTTGGAAAAACCACCACCCTTTAGACTACAAGTTGTTCTTGCGAACAAGTTCATATTTCGACACCGATCCAGCTCGCCAGGTTTCGATATCGAGCTCGGTCTTGCTCATGTTATAGATTTGGACTAAATCGGCTCATGCTAATCATCATGATCATAATCTAAGGGAAAGATAGATTTATTTTCTCATGTTTGCTTTTCATGTCATTTCCAGACAATGAAGTGGTTTTCTTTAGACAACATAGAGCTAACCATTCGATCAGATAATGTTTAGGATGTTTCTCCCCTCCTTCACTGTTACATGCCCAAAGAATGGGTTTAATTATGATCTAAACCTACTATTGATTCCTTGAGGAATAAGGAGGTGAGTTTTGGATCTAGCATAAGTGGATTTAGTGATGTTTAAACCTCACCCAACTTGTTAAAAGAATATGTCCAAGTTAACTCCATTCAATTTGGACACAAAATTAATTTAAACTAAGAACTTCAACTCCGGCGCATTAAAACCCCCAATATTATGATCCCATGGGCATGCACGATCGCTAATTCATATCTTGAATGGGTCCACCATCACGTTGGCTTATCAACGCAATCAATTCACTGTGAAATGGGTCCCACTTAAACAGGATAGTGATAAAAAAAATCATATGGATTTCTTTTGGATGATGGATGGTATTGAGAACTTGGATCTTTTTTTAGGCTTTTTTTGTCCGTGGCCCATGAATCCGTGCGAGATTGCATCACTACCGTGTCGTGATGACCACTAAGGCGAAGGTGGGGGGCTTTTCCATATAATGGGCAGGGTCCACCATATAAGGTTATCAAGCACCGGCACCGCACGCCAGTTGCGTATCACGTGACGTATGAGAGCAGCACATGCACCGGCCTGCCATCTTGGGCCCACACGACTTGGGTGATCCCATGACCGCAAGTGCCCCTCAATTTTTCCAATAATTGTCGTAACCCCAAGCTTAACAACATATACATGGTAGGCATTTTAAATTACATTAATATAATTATATATTGTTATTATTCTGATGGGATCCGGTGCAATTTTAATTAAAAAAATTGACAACATCATTTATATGATGAGCCACATATTTTGCCATCCAATCTGCAACACTTTCCATCACCATAAATAAATTGGACTAATAATTTTAATTATATAAATTCAATAAATATTTTTTAACTCTGAAAAATAATGATTAAAATAATATTTTTTTTGTCATTTTTAATAGTTATTTCCATCACAATCTCTATGTATAATGCAAAATATTCTAAAGTTGGCCTGCATACCTAGACTAATAAGGACTCCTAGATAAGATAATCTTTAATAGGTAAGTACAAAGAGAGGTCTAATTCATATATCTTTGTTATACCGTCTCTTGGCCTAAACCAAGATATTATGGCATCCACCCATGACATACAATTCAAATGTGTGCATAGTCAAATGCACAATAGTAGTAGCTGATAATGATCATTATAATTAAAAAAAAAATATTTATTAAAACTAAATAATATCTTGACTGGACATTTATTGGCCCTATTTTATTGTATCATAAAGTACACTTCAAAACATACTTGTTATTAAATAATAATAATAATAATAAATGGAAACCTTGCTTTCTACTCAAGCCACTTCCATTTGGATGCAAATTAAGTCCGGTATAGATAGCTTCGTATTTGAGATCTGGAGCCTTATACGAGCAACTTACTTATTTGTAGAGACTGGTTCTGATTTTTTTTTTTTTTTCCAATTAACTCGAGCAGGTTTTACGTGATCAATATGGCTGGGTTGGGCCACGTTGGATATGGATTGACTCAAGCTTTAACCTGCTTCGATTCTAGTTTCAGCAGAAGTCTCAAGGTCACTAGACCCACAGGTCCAATATATCAATTTTGCTCAATGTGCATCTATGATCCTAATTAATTTAACCCATTATTCCTTGAAAAAACTTATTTAACCCTCCCAAATAGCTGTCCCTGTTTGCTAGATTCTAGTTCTTGGTTCTTCCAATTTTGATGGATTCATGTCAGGTTTTATCTGGTTTATCTTGGGGGTATGAAACTCCATTCCCTGCTAATGGGCTAATGGTGTAGTTTCACTGAAAGGCAAGGTTTAATCTTTGGAGATATTTTAACCATTTATGCCATATTCTTTTACTTGGATTCTTTCTTTTTACGGACTGCTGCCTGCTCATCTAGTCTATATAATGCTCTGCTTTCCACCCCAACTCCCAACTCACACCTCTCGTGCCATCATCCCCTTAGCCTCTCTCGTTTGTTCTCTCTCACCTTGGGCAGCATTGCAGCAATGGCGATGGCTAAGCTTCCTGTTCTGTTAGTCATTGCCCTCCTGGCCATTTTGATGGCTGACTCCAACTCTAAGGTGAGGATCTCTGTAGAAAGAGACACCAGGCTAGTGTACTAACAAATGGCTCAGGCTTGAATAATGGTGCCCTGATCCAATACTGTTTCTATTTGCTTTAATATTGCAATCCGATGAATATATTACAAAGTATAGGTGATGCTTAGCTTCTCTCCATTCGTGTTGTAGGCATTGGCCAAAGGAACTACAGATCATGCTGGAGGAGAATACCTCTTGGACAAGGTGTGAGTCTTGTTTGCTTCTCCTTTAACATTAGCTTTCTAACCATATACAGACAAATGCTTCGAATATTTTTCAATTACATTGCTCTTATTTTCTTGTAATTGTCTTATTTCAGGCTTCATATGGACCAGGAAGCCTCAAAAGCTCCCGTAAGTAGTCCCTTTTCCTTTCATACTCTTCCAAATTCTCTGCAATGCTCGTCTCATTTTGAGTTATTTGGTTAAAAATAACATAACTATAATAAGCCACGACCACCAAAGCCTTGTCCCAAATATCAAGAACCAGCATTGTTAATCCAACAACCGTCACAGAATGCATGGTTGTGTACAATAAAAGTCACTTCATGGCTCATTTAAAGTAGCTAAACCACTTGCCGAGAACCATAAATACATGAGTAATTTAAAGCACCCAAGGTTCCCATCAATTCATGGACCATAAATGGGACCATCTTATTGCCTCGATCGATCTGCAAATTAGGCCAAATGACCCAGGAGCAGTAAACTTGCTGAAAGTTAGCTATTGGACCAATTGTTTTGAGACTATTGTAGTGTTAAAAAAAAAAAAAAACCTCGTGTAACTTCTGAGTTTCTGTGATCAGAATGCCCCTCTCAATGCTCAAGGAGATGCTCAAAGACCCAATACCGCAAGCCATGCATGTTCTTCTGCCAGAAATGCTGCATGAAGTGCCTCTGCGTACCCCCAGGTTTCTATGGGAACAAAGGTGTCTGCCCCTGCTACAACAACTGGAAGACCAAGCGCGGAGGACCCAAGTGCCCCTGAATTTTAACCTTTCTTTACCATAACTTCTTCATATCGATGCTTGTTTTGTTTTCTGTCATTAGATGTGGTATCTACTGCCCTCAAATTGCCCAACCAACCTTGAAATTGGCTGTAAGGTTTGGTAGGAGGCACTCTATGATTTGTTTTGAATGATGTGTTCCAATATATAATTTAATTTATATTATGAACATAATTGGCATCTCAGCTACTTGAAATGCAATGCACATCACGAACTTTAAGAGGTTCTTCAGAGTGTAGACAATCATGGATCTGGTCCGTGCTCCAAGGTGCTTTTAGCTTGTAACCAAAGACCAGCATAAAGTTCTCTGGAAAAAAACTCATATTTAAATAACAAATTCCAATGATAATTCTCATCAGATGTCACCTAGTTGTCCTGAAGGGCTCCTTTCATGGCAATATCTTCAGTACATTTTGCAATTAGTAACTTGATGGCAATAGATCTTGTTGAACTCCCTGTTTGAGTACCTTGCTGAAAGGGACATGTAATGATGTATTTGCCATCTCCCTGTGGGTGCCTGGCACTTGAAGCATATCAAGTTTGCTTTTGCTTTGGTTTGACATTGGATGTCATAGATGTTAAGCACTGCAAGTAATTCCAAATCGATCATCAATGGAAATACTCAAGTTGTCCTCTGTCTTACTTGACAGCCGATCAATGATGAGAGATTTGCAACCAAGAAAACACCTTTTTGATTCCTCCAGATTCACTGAAACAGTTTAGCTGTGGCACCCGATCTTTAGTTTGAGGTTAACTTCAGAGTTGGTAAGAATCGGTGAGATAATTCCAGCAGCTGCCGGACCAAAATGAAGTAGGATATAAATGCTTTACCTCCTTTCACCAAATCTTCTTCCATCCGCAAACAAAAATACAGTGTTCCAGGTATCTAGTGTGTATGCCATATGTTGAATAGTGGTAACTGGACCGAAGCATCATGGCAAATATAAACTCGCCTAATGAGCCAATTTCCACATAAGCATTCACGAGCAACATTAGAGAAAGATGCTCAACAGATCTTTCATCCACTGAAACAATAACATGTTGATGTAAAGAAGTCACCCAGGAATGTAATTTGTGAAATATAGCCCAGCTGCAAATAAATCATAGCTTAGTTGGTTTCTCCTGGATCACATTTTTAAGGAGAAGATATATCTCTCGATGAGAGATGCATAGAAATGTGATTCCAGATTGAGCTCTTTTAACCCATTGTTTATGGAAAAGATTCATCAGTCACCACTTGACACACAAATTGATATACTCAG
The DNA here is from genome assembly GCA_021397845.1 of Areca catechu. Taxonomy (NCBI): domain Eukaryota; kingdom Viridiplantae; phylum Streptophyta; class Magnoliopsida; order Arecales; family Arecaceae; genus Areca; species Areca catechu. The sequence continues at coordinate 14,370,576 of CM038041.1, forward strand.
GGATGGATGGAGGTTCAAAAACCACCGGTGCACACTGCAGTTTATTGTATCAATTTGTGACCTTTCTTACCCTGCTCTTTACTTCAGGTGCATCTCTCTTTCAGAGGCAGCTTACTTCAACTTATCAGTCCCTTTGACCATTCATCAAACTTCTTAAGTTGGAAAAGAAATTTGAATTCTGCATTCTGTCTCTGCACATCAAAATTTGATGCTGCAATAGCAATATAGTTCTCATCCTAGGACAAGATAATTACAGCCTACACAGGATTCTTCACCAATAATCCCCACAAGAACAAACCCCATCACTGAAATGGTGAAACCTATGAGAATCTCTAACCACAATGTCCCTCCCTGTAATTTTAGAGATGAACTTGGTGGCAGTATGACAATCCCCACAAACCCTCAGATTCTTACGGATCTGAATCACACATCCAGGTCCTAAGTTCAAAAGCCCAAAAACAATTGCAAGTTTCTCACTGTGCGCATATAGTGACTTCTCTTTCATCTCTTCTTCCACATCATGCAATGCAAAGTTGGTATTTGGAACATACCCAATCATGCGAATCCTATCCATCAATTTTTCTAGCTCTTTATAAATCAAATCTGATTGTGGGTTCATCCGATCCCCAACAAAGAACTTGTAAACCTTGTTCTTCACTTCTATAATAGTGTAGCCAACTATTTTCCTCACTCCTCTCCTTCTCATCAGAGCTCTGATTTGATGAGCTTCTTCAATCTTTCCCAATGAAGTGTAGATATTCGACAATAAAATGTAACGGCCTGAGTTCTCTGGCTCCAATTCAAAAAGAGATTTAGATGCCAATTCTGCAATCTCTGCATTTGGATGTATCCTACACGCACCGAGCAAGGATCCCCACACACTAGAATCTGGCTTTATTGGCATGCACTTTATAAACTCTCGAGCCTCTTCCAGCTGCCCAGCCCGGCCCAAGAGATCAACCATGCATGCATAGTGCTCAGCTTGAGGAATGACACCAAACTCTGTCATCATGGAATTAAAGCATTGCCATCCTTCATCAATTAATCCTGCATGGCTACAAGCTGAGAGAACTGAGACAAACACAATATTGTCTGGTCTCACAGACCCCTTCATACAGCTGAAGAGTTTGAGCGCATCCTCTCCCCTCCCATGCATTCCATACCCAGAGATCATTGTACTCCACGAGACCAAATTTTTCTCTTGCATTTGATCAAATATCCTACGAGCATTGCTCAAGCTCCCACGCTTCACATAGAGATCAATCAAAGCTGTTTGCACCATCAAATTTTGATCCAACAAGTTCCTGACAACAAATCCATGAATAAATCGAGCATGCTGAAGAGAAGCCAACAATGAATTCGAACAAGCACGAATGACACCAAGAAGAATCACATGGTCCAGAAGAATTCCAGCTAGCTTCATTTTTCTAAATAGCTTCAAAGCTTCATTGAACATATCAGCTCGAGCATAACCTTCAATCATCGAGCTCCATGATGCCAAATCCTTCTCGAGGATCCCGTCAAACAAATGCCGAGCAAATTCAATCTTTCCACACCTTGAGTACATTCCAACCATTGCATTCTGAACAAACACATCAGAATCAAGACCCTGTCTAGCAATAAGCTTATACAAGTCATCAGCCTGTTGAGCTTTAAAGACACAGGGCATCACGTTCAAGAACGTTGCTCTGTTGGGCCTAACTCTCCCATCCAGCATTGAATGAAATAACGACAAAGCCTCTTCAGTTTGCCCATTTTGGGCTAACGCCCCGATCATCGCAGTCCAGGTAACGACATTTCTCTCGGGCATTTCATCAAATACTCGTCTTGCGGTTTCCAAGGCGCCACCTTTTCCATACATGGCAATGAGAGAGTTCCCAACAAAGACATCATACTGGTATCCGAACTCAACGGTTTCGCGATGGACCTCAGCCCCGGCCTCAAGGTCGCGGAGGTGGCCGCAGGCCTTGAGGACGGGGGGGAAGGTGAAGCGGTCGGGGCGGGCGCCGCCGCCGCCCTGGTCGCGCATCCGGCGGTAGAGGGCGAGGGTGCGTTCGGGGGCGCCAGCATCGGCGAAGGCGCGGAGGAGAATGTTCCAGAGAAAGGGGTCGCTGGCGGAGGGAGGGGGAAGGGGGACGGAACAGAGGACGGAGAGGGCGTGGCGGGAAGAGCCGAGGAGAGCGTAGCGAGAGGCGAGGGTGGTGGACAGGAAGAGGTCGTCCGGGTGGTGGCGAAGGACAGAGGCGTGGAGGGATTCCAGGGCCCGGAGGGATGTGCAGCTATTGAGGAGGGAGGCGGAGGACCGGAGCACCGGCCACCGCGGGAGCGACGCCGAAGCCACCACCGGCGGCAGCTCCTTTAGGATGGGGTGGACGGAGTGGAGGGCGCGTAGGGAGGCGGTGGCGTTCCGGAGGGTCATGGTAAATTTGACTGTCGGAAGCGGTGGTCGGTGCGATGGGGAACCGCCGACGTCGGAGCATGTTGATGTAAAATTATCACGAGGTCCCTACACTGATATCTTATTGTTTATCTTATCGGTTCCTGTTTACAAATTACAAGTTGCACTGAATAAAATAATTAAATAAATAAAAAGTTGAATGAAATATTATTAAAATAATTAAATAAACAAAAAGTTGAATGAAATATTATTTATAGGTTCCCAATTCTTTGCCGAACTGAGAAATATTTGCTTAGAGCTGCCAGCTCAATGGGAGCTCTAAGCTCTCCATCCTCCATTCTCAAACAATGAAGAAAAGAGTAAGTTTGAGAAATATTGTTGTTTAAACCAAGTAAATGGCATCGTTTAATAATAATAATAATATATATATATATATATATATATATATATATATATATATAATCTTTTTCGAGTAAAGATGGTTATGATTTACTGGGTATGGTTGATCCGCCGGCTCGAGAGGAAATTACTACAACCTCCATAAATATATAAGATATTATTTATTAATTTTTAATTTATGAATGATAATAATTGAAATTGATTTCGTTTGGGATTTTTAGTTAGATCAGGTCCACCGCAACTGATATAGTGGACCAGCCAATCATGGAGCAACATGCATAAAAGAACAGTAATTTTCTTCATTCGGTCCTATTCATTGCTAAAAAAAGGGGCAGCAACCGGGCCGAATGAGAAAACTTATGATTTTTTATATTTCATTTTATGGAATGGCCGATCTGGGTTAATTATTTGGTAAAAATAGAGAGGTGAACGGAGAAAAAGTTTTTAATATTTTTAATTAAGATGGAGCCCTACTTTAAACACCGGTACGAAATTATTTCCAAAATTTTGCCCATTATATATTTGTAGAAGTAGATTTAAAAAAAAAAAAAAAAAAAAGGAAGCTATGAGCCCGTAGAAGCGTACTCCGAAAAGCTATCCATGACAGGCCAATATTTGGTCCAATATAACTAAAGTATTTAGGGAGTATTTAGTTGGAACGATTTAAAATCTAAAATAAAAACAAAAAATGAATGGTTCTTATTTCAATTATTTAATACGAGTTTTATTTTAATTTTGATTTCGTAATAATTAAATTTTTTAAAGGATATGATCGCCAAGATCCGTCAAAGAATGCTCATCTCGCCTCCATGAGCAAGATGAGAGATGGAAAGCATAATATTGTTGACCAGACTGTCAAATCTAATTCTAATTGATGCAACCCACTGTCTTGACTCTCGGGATTATTGCTCGTTTATTTATTTTTGGAGTTTCAAAATTTCAGTCGACCGAATGCATGTGCGAGCATAAGCACAAATTCTGTGCACGGAAACGTTCCATTTTTTAATTTTTTTTTTAAATACAATAATAATTATTTTTAATTTTTTTAAAAATTGTTTTTAAAAAAATTAAAACTATAAATAGAACTCTTTTTTCTAGTTATTTATATTTCTAAATCCTTCCTTTCATATATTTCTCGCTTTTTCAAAATTTTTGAATTTTTTTATATAATTTTTTATTTTATTTTGATAATTTGGATCGAAAATAAGTTGATCGGTATTTGCTCGAGAACGTGTCATCGACGAACATTGGAGTATTAGCTTCCAATTATATCTTGGAGGAGAATGTATGATCCAATCATTCTTCTCACAAGAAGAAGGCCAAATCCTCTTCATGACAGTGATTTCATCTGCCAGGCTAAGATTCTAAACTTCATTCTATTTTGATTTTTTTAATTACTTGCCATACCAAAATATTCTATCACACACCATTAAAATTATTTTTCTAATACTTTCAAATTATATAAATACATATATATTTTTCATATATTATAACTAATAATCCAAAGAAAATTTATAAATAGTTTGTAGTACATGTTTACAAATATAATTATTTATACTTAATTATAATTTATTTTTCTTACATATTTTATATTTATATTTATAATAATAATAATAATTTATAATTATCTTTTTTGGTTATTTATAGCATCATATTTATTTCTTTTGTATTGTATAAAATTAATCGGAGGTCCCCACTAAACATGTACTGCAATATACAGATTAATTTTTAAAAGATTATACAAACAAATTAATCAAATCCTTTAGGATTTAAAGATAAATAATTTAAATAAAAATCTTAACAAACCACATGTCTGGTCACATTAGTATTTATTTTAATAAAACTTTAATTTTTAAAAAAATTAAGAAATATTTTTAAAAATATAAAAAAATAAAAAATAAAAAAATAATTAATTAAATAATAAAAAATAAAAAATATTTAAATTATTTAACTAAATTTTTAGTAAAACTATTTTTATTTTCAATATTTTTTGTCTAAACCTAACATGGATCCAATGCAACTCTTAAGCATGACATTAATAGCCTAAAACTAGAAAAGTTTGATGGATCTAATTTTAGAATGTAGCAAAGCCAAATGAATTTTTGGCTAACTACTATAGGACTTTGATCAATGATCGACCAGTCCATCAATTCCTCTAGTTCAACCATACCTAATATCCTAAAAAATGATTATCTATGTAAAAGTAGAATCTTTAGTACCAACTCATTCTATGATATTTATCTATTAGCTAAGAGTACAAAAGAATTATGGGATGGCCTAGAGTTTGAGTATGGCCTTGATAATGCTGGGTTAAATTATTTGAATACTACATCATTGCTTAAGTATAATATGGTAGAAGACAAATCCATAAATGACCAGCTTCATCAATTTCAAGGGTACCTTAGAAAACTTTAAGCCAATGAAAATAAATTCTTAGAAAGATTTAAGGTCTATAACCTTCTAAATAAAATGCCTCCTTCCTGCAATGGCTTTGTCAAAGGTCAGCTCCAAAAGTAAGAAGAACTAACCCTAACCCAACTTTTGAACTTAACCAGGATAAAAAATCAATATAGGTCTAAAACCCAGTAAACTAAAATTCCAAGTATCTAAGCTAACCTAACCCAACAATACCAGACTAACAACAATACCAAACCAAAATCAAAGCATAGATTTCAACCAAACCAACAATACCAGTCAAACCAACCTTACCATCCTAATCCAAATAAGTTCAAATCCAAGGGTAAAACCTTTAAAGCTAATAATACTAGATCCAGCAAACTTGTCCAAAATCCAAGTGAAAGGTTATGTTTTATATACCAAAAAACAAACCATATTACGAGAGACTACTTTTATCAGAAGAAAGAGCCTTTTTGTAAACTTTTTGATTCCTCCACATCCCAAGCTCATGTAATTGAAGGCTCAGAAAACTTCACCTATAGATTAGTAAACTTAAACCCTGAAGTTAATATTGTTTCTTCCAACCTTGACTGGTAGTTGGATTCAAGAGCCAATGTTCATATTTATTTTGATCACTCCTGGTTCACTACTTTCAAAACTCAAGTGGAGCAGGTATGATCCTAAAGAACAATACGGCCACCAGATCATGGAACAAGGTCAAGTCAACTAGAAGATGACATCAAAAAAAAGTTCTCATCCTAATGGATATGCTATATGTTCTATATATTAAAAAGAACCTTATTAATAGATCTTAACTGGTTCAGAAGGGATACAAATTATCCTTGATTATAATAAAATTTTAATAACTAAAAATAATGTCTTCATAGGAATAGGATATATAAGTGAAGGCTTATTCAAATTGAATGTGATAAATCCTTTCATTAATAAAGCTGAAAATCAAATTTATTATGTAAATAAATCTAAATAAAATCTATGGCATAACAGGTTGGATCATGTATACTTAGAAAAAGTCAAGCATATGATAGAGTTAAAAGTAATTTCTAAATCAAACTTAGATATATCTAAGTATGAAATATGTGCTAAATCTAAACAACAAAAAAAAATCATTTAAATCAGTTAAAAGAAATTCTTCAATCTTGCAGTTGATACATAGTAATGTATATAACTCCACTAGGACTGCAACCCTTGATACCAATTGGTATATAGTGATCTTTATGGATGATTTTTCTAGATATTATTATTGTTATCTAATTAAATCTAAAAATAAAACCTTCAATAAGTTTAAAATTTATAAATGTGAAGTAAAAAGTCAATAAGAAAAGAAGATTAAAATTCTTAGGATAAGAAAAAAAGATTAAAATTCTTAGGTTTGATAGAGGAGGGAAGTATACCTCAAATGAATTCTCCTAGTTTAATCAAAAATATGGTATAATTCATCAAGTAACTGCTCTTTACTCTCCACGGTCCAATAATGTAACTGAGCATAAAAATCGTATCCTCATAAATATGGTAAACACTATATTTATCAGTTCTGGCTTACCTAAGAATTTATGGATGAAAGCTCTTCTATCTTCTTACTTCATCCTAAATAGGATACCTATTAAGGATAGTTGATGGGGACATCGACTAGCCCAGAATCTGAAGCAACCCAGATCAAACCTAAAGCCTAGCCCAGAATCTGAAGCCCAGCCCAGCCCAAAACCTGAAGCTAGCCCAACCCAGAAGCTAGCCTAGAACCTAAAGCCAACCCAGCCTAGCCCAAACCCTGGGGCCCAAGATCCTGGAGTCGAAGAGCACACATCCCGGAGCATATCCAAATGAAGATAATGTAAATTTTTTATGGGTGTACGAAGGATTGGGATATTAGGATTTTTTAGGATTTATCTCGATTGTTTGAAAGTTGTTTTAGGATCGAAGTTTTAGTTTTTAGGATTAGTTTATTCAGATTAGTTTGTTTGGGATTTATTTTTAGGATCAGGTTTGTTTCGAATAATTTGTTTTAGGATTTGTTCGGATCTCTTTCAGAGGTTCCGATTATTTATTCTATTTAAGGTGTCTTTTATCATTGGAATAAAGTTAGCAAAGAATTTATTGAGAAAAGAGCTTGGGTGTGTCCTAACTCCCCCCCTCTCCTTCTTCTTTCCCCCTGCTCTTCTCTCTTCTGATTCTTCCCTCCGTGCTCTCCGTCTTCTCCCGATTTCTTCCTACTACTTCTCTTCCTTCTCCCTCTCTCTTCTTCAACCTCGGTTTATTATTTCTTCCTCTTGGTCCCCTTCAAGCCCCGGACGTTGACGGCGATGAGAAAATATAAAGAAATCTGCCCACCTGGAATCCTCCCCTCCTTTCTCTTCCGCCCTCTTCCTCTTTTGTCTCCAAGCGGATCCACTCACCTCCTCACCCGCCCCGTCCAATCCCTCAAAAAACCTATCAAGCATCAGCATTTCCCAACACGCGGCCGAGCCCCACACTCAAAAGACCGCCCCAATAGTGATTCCTGTCTGCCTCAATCATGACTTTCTTCTCCCCATCCATCGTTATAAATGACCTAAGGGTTCCCATCACCGCCATATGAACCACCCCGCCGACCGGAAATCTCCCTCCGGCCCAGCACCCTTGTCCGTCTCCTCCGCTCCCCATCTTCGCCCGCGATGACACATCGACGGCCGCCTGGCTCCCTGATGCCATGATGCCTGTGCCTGCCGGAGAGCCGCGCCACCACCTTCTCATGCCGCGCCGCCATTCCCCCAGGCCACCGTCCTCATCCCCAGCCCCATCGCCAACGACCTCGCCGGATTTCCATAGTCGGAGCCTTCCCTGTTTCAGTCCAAAGAAAGAAGGCGCATGATCATGAAAGCATTCACACGATCGTGAATGCAAAGCCGGCTACCCAATGCCGACTTTAGAATAAAGCAGAGAGAGAACAAAATCATGAGAAAAAAAAAGTGAAATAAAGGAAATAAAGAAAAAAAATGAAAGAAAAAAATATGAAAATAAAGGGTTCATTTGAATAAAAAAACTGGAGAAAAATAATTGGATTTTTGTTTAACCTAGTCTATGGTCGTTTCTTAACGACCAACAATTCGATCTCCTAGAATAAATATTAATCGGGATCCGTCCCACACCAATTTGGTATCAGAGCAAGGATTAGGTTAGGTTAGTCATTTTTATTTTAATTGCACTATTTGTATGAAAAAAAATTTAGTTTGCAGATCACGTGGTGCATCATGGAGTCAGAAGATTGCTGAAGCCTGACTCGATGGAGCCGAGTTCTCCCCACCTTAGGAGAAATGATGGGGACATCGATTAGCCCAAATCTGAAGTAGCCCAGATCAAACCTGAAGCCCAGCCCAGAACCTGAAGCCCAGCCCATAACTTGAAGCCCAGCCCAGCCCAAAACCTGAAGCCAGCCCAACCCAGAAGCCAGCCTAGAACCTGAAGCCAACCCAGCCCAGCCCAAACCCTAGGGCCCAAGATCCTGGAGTCGATGAGCACACATCCCGAAGCATATCCAAATGAAGATAATGTAAATTTTTTATGGGTGTATGAGGGATTGAGATATTAGAATTTTTTAGGATTTATCTCGATTGTTTGAAAGTTATTTTAGGATAGAAGTTTTAGTTTTTAGGATTAGTTTATTCAAATTAGTTTGTTTGTGATTTATTTTTAGGATCATGTTTGTTTTGAATAATTTGTTTTAGGATTTGTTCGGATCTCTTTCAAAGGTTCCAATTATTTATTCTATTTAAAGTGTCTTTTATCATTGGAATAAAGTTAGCGAAGAATTTATTGAGAAAAGAGCTTGGGTGTGTCCCGACTCCTCCCTCCCTCTTCTTCTTTCCCCCTACTCTTCTCTCTTCTAGTTCTTCCCTCCGTGCACTCCTTCTTCTCCCGATTTCTTCCTGCTACTTCTCTTCATTCTCCCTCTCTCTTCTTCAACCTCGGTTTATTATTTCTTCCTCTTGGTCCCCTTCAACCCCCGGACGTTGACGGCGACGAGAAAATATAAAGAAATCTGCCCACCCAGAATCCTCCCCTCCTTTCTCTTCCGCCCTCTTCCTCTTTTGTCTCCAAGCGGATCCACTCACCTCCTCACCCACCCCGTCCAATCCCTCAAAAAAACCTATCAAGCATCAGCATTTTCCAACACGCGGCCAAGCCCCATACTCAAAAGACCGCCCCAACAATGATTCCTGTCTGGCTCAATCACGGCTTTCTTCTCCCTATCCATCGCTATAAATGACCTAAGGGTTCCCATCACCACAATATGAACCACCCTGCCAACCAGAAATCTCCCTCCGGCCCAGCACCCTCATCCGTCTCCTCCGCTCCCCATCTCCACCCGCGACGACACACCAACGACCGCCCGACTCCCTACTGCCATGATGCCTGATGCTCGTCGGAGAGCCGCGCCGCCACCTTCTCGTGCCACGCCGCCATTCCCCCAGGCCACCATCCTCATCCCCAGCCCCATCGTTGATGACCCCATCGGATTTCCACAGCGAAGCCTTCCCTATTTCGGTCCAAAGAAAGAAGGCGCACGATCGTGAATGCAAAGCCAGCTACCCAATGCCGACTTTAGAATAAAGCAGAGAGAGAAAAAATAATCGTGAGAAAAAAAAAGTGAAATAAATGAAATAAAGAAAAAATATGAAAGAAAAAAATATGAAAAAAAAGGGGTTCATTTGAATAAAAGAAATTGAGAAAAAATAATTGGGTTTTGGTTTAACCTAGTCTAGGGTCGTTTCTTAATGACCAACGATCCGATCTCCTAGAATAAATATTTATCGGGATCCGTCCCGCACCAATAGTGGCATAACTCCATATGAACTTTAGAAAGGGAGGACTCCTAACCTAGTTTCCTTTAAAGTGTGAGGGTGTCTAGCCAAGGTTAATATCCCTGAATCCAAGAAGAGAAAACTAGAACTCAAGACAGTAAATGCCGTATTCATAGGCTACGCTTAAAATAGTAATATTTATAGATTCTTAGTAATAAAATCAGAGGATAGTAATATAGCAAATAACTTGATCATAGAAGCTAGAGATATTTCTTTCTTCAAGAATATATTTTATTTTAAGATTATAATTTTTAGATCCCTAGAATGTAAACCATCTTCCTCTAGAACTATAAAACCAGAACTAAAAACTAAACCTGAATTAAAAAGAAATTAAAAAAAGAGTTAAAAAAATTGTAGAGAAAACTTTTTCGCATTCTTAGCAGAGGGTAAACCTTCTATATATGATGAGATGGTATTATCATCAAAATCATTATATTAGAAGGAAGTCATAGATTGTAAAATTCAATCAATCCTAAAAAATAAAACTTGGATTTTAACTGATTTACCTCTAGGAAATAAACCTATAGGAACATAATGGATTTTTAAAAAAATTAAGGTTAGATAAAATAATATAAAGATATAAAGCTATGCTAGTAGTAAAAGAATCTAACCAAAAGAAAGACAGATTAATTTGATACCTATACTCCAGTAGCTAGGATAATTATCCTAAGAATTTTAGTAACTTCAGCCTCAATATATAAATTAATAATTCATTAAATAGATATAAAAATTGCATTCTTAAATGAAGAATTAGATGAAGAAATCTACATAAACCAACCTCAAATATTTAAAATAAAAGGACAAGAATATAAAGTATATAGATTAATTAAATCACTTTAAGGTTTAAAATAAGCTTCTAGACAATGACATATTAAATTTGATAAAATTATCTTAAAAAATAATTTTAAAATAAATAAATATGATAAATATGTATATTATAAAAGACAGGATATGGATTTTATAATATTATACTTGTATGTAGATGATATATTATTATTTAGAATATCAATGAAAATAATTTAAGAAATTAAAAGCTATTTATCAAATAATTTTAATATAAAAGATTTAGGAAAAGCTGATATAATTTTGAAATAAAGCTTAAAAGAGTAGATAGAGGAATAGCAATAAGCCTAGTACACTCAATAGAGAAAATGCTTAAAAATTTTGAATATTTTGATTTAAATCATATCTCCATCCCTTATGATCATAGTTTTCACTTAATTAAAAATTTAGAAAAACCTGCTAATCAATTAAAATATTTTTATATTATAGAATTTCTATTATATATTTCAAATAGAATCTATCCAGATATAGCTTATGCAGTAGGCAGACTGAGTAGATGTACTAGTAATCCTAGTAAAGAATATTCGAAAGCTTTAGAAAAAATCTTTAGATATCTTAAAGAAATATTAAATTACTCTCTAGTATACTAATGTTATCCAGAAGTATTTGAGGATTATTGTAATGCTAATTGGATAATAGATAACTTAGATGTTAAGTCCATTACCAGGTATTTCTTCTTACTAGGAGGAGCTACAGCATCTTAGAACTCTTGTAAATAAATAATAATTACTAGAAGTATGTTAGAATCTGAATTAACTGCTTTTGACATATTGAAGCATAGTTAATAAAAATTTAATAAATAATATAAAAAAACTTTACTAATTTTTTTTAAAAATTATGATTATAGAGCTCTAATTGATCTATTAAATCAACAGACAAATAATAAAAAGATGAACAATCATATCATGATCAAGTATAAAGCTATAAGAAATAAAATGAAAGAAGTAATATCGCTATAATTTATAAGATCAAAAAATAACTTGGTTAATCTTTTCATCACGGGCCTTTCAAAGGTTACAATATTTGAGATATCGAGGAGGATGGGGCTTAAGCCCATATATTAGTCACCAGAATGAATCCCTACCATCATGACAATCCCATGATTAAGGTTTAAAGGGAAACGACCTCTGAGATGACATCTGGAAGCATTAATTTGAAGTCATCTCCATTGCATCCCTATAATACGAGGTTCTATTATAACGGTTTGGTTGAGCATAACTCTTAATAGATCCAAGGTTGAGGTTTAGCAAGAGATGATTTCATTGCACGTACCCTTGAAGGATCTACCTTAGTAAGAGTAGTCATGAGGCCGCGACATAGGACCAGGATGAATCCCTAGTAACCCTCATAAAAATCAAGACAAGCATATGGTCTAAATAACATTACTCCATATGATGATCAGTTCGTCTTCATACTATATATATTTTATACTAAATATAAGTTCAAACCTAGAAGGTACTTACACTAAGCACAATAAAAGTCTAAAAATTTTATTATTTAAATTATTTACTGAATTTAAATATTTTATGAATTTTGAAACTTGTGGAGGATTGTCATACTTTTTTATTTTGGAGTTTCAAAACTCCAATGCATGCCCCGCGCGCGGGCATTCGACCATTCTATCCAATTTTTTCTTTTATTTTTTTTAAAAATGCAATAACGGCGATTTCTATGGATTTTTTTGGGATTTTAGGAAGATTTTGAGCTTATAAATTGGTCTCTTTTTTCTGATTTTTAATTTATCTAAGAATCTCAAGTAATACCCTTTATATATTTCTCTCTTAAAATCTTCTAAAATTCTCTCTCTCCTATAATTTTTATTTTATTTTGATAATTTGGATTGAATACGAACTAATCAGCATTCATTCGAGATCGTATCACTAGCAAATGTTAGAGTATTGGTTTCTGGATTGTATTTTGGAGGACAGTGTGCGGTCCAATCATTCTTTGCACGAGAAGGTCAAATCTCCTTTAGAACAGTGGTTTCATCTGTCTTCCAGGCCAGGATTCTAAACTTCATTCTATTTTAATTTTTTAATTACTTGCCACACCAAAATATTCTGTCATACATACCACAAAAATTATTTTTTAAATACTTTTAAATTATATAGATATATATATTCCATATATTATAACTAACGGGGATTGTGTGAGAAAAAATGAAAGAAGTTTCCTGAAGATATATGATGTGGCACAATCGCTGACATGGAGCCCATGACGGCCATAGCTGGTGGCCACGCGGGTGGAAAGTGCCACCTGGATGCGGTGCCCATATGAAGACCCAAGGGCGAGCCCTCCGTCCAAGATCAGCTCCCATCCGGAGTCATGCTTATAAGGCAAGTCCTCCGTCTGAGGTCAACTCCCGGCCAGGGTCGTGCTCATGCGTGCCAAGGACGAGCCCTCCGTCCAAGATCAGCTCCCAGCCAGGGTAGTGCTCATAAGGTGAGCCCTCCACCTGAGGTCAACTCTCAGCCGGGGTTGTGCTCATACGTGCCAAGGGTGAGCCCTCCGTCCGAGGTCAGCTCCCAACCAAGATCGTGTTCATAAGGTGAGCCCTCCGCCTGAGGTCAGCTCCCGGTCGGGGTCATGCTCATGCATGCTAAGGGTGAGCCCTCCGTCCGAGATCAGCTCCCAGTCGAAGTCATGCTCATAAGGCGAGCCCTCCGCCTGAGGTCAACTCCCGGTTGGGGTCGTGCTCATGTGTGCCAAGGGCGAGCCCTCCGTCCGAGGTCAGCTTCCAGCCGAGGTCGTGCTCATAAGGCGAGCCCTCCGTCTGAGGTAAGCTCTTAGCCGGGATCATGCTCATGCTTTCCAAAGGCAGCCCCCCACATCCAGGGTCAAGTGCCCAGCCAAGGCCATGCTCATGCTTTTCAAAGGCGGCCCCCCATATCCGGGGTCGAGTGCCCAGCCGAGGTCGTGCTTATGCTTTCCGAAGAAGGCCCGCCGCATCCGGGGTTGAGTGCCCAGCTAAGGTCATGCTCCCGCTTTCGAAGTCAAGCTCTCCAGATTGTGCTCTCCCCCTCCTCCTACCGAGTTCAGAGTTCCCACCAACGGCAGAAAGAGAGAGGATCAGCAGAGGTACAGACTGTGACATGGAAGCTCCCAGCTACCTGCAACCTCCCAGAAGTGGCGCATGCCCTGCCAAAAAATTCAAACTCTGCACGCACCACCCGCATGTTCTGCGCAATGCATGCTACGCCAGGCTCCACATCCTGTAGCATACCATCATGTCAACAACCGTGCAACCGAGGGCTCCGACCCTCGCTACACAAAACCTGAACCTCCTCCAAGAAGAGTATTCCATTAAGGCCACAGGCCCTGCAACACTCCAATGGTTCCTCCTGGAATAGAAATGCTCCACTATGTCTCGGGGCTCAACGGTACGATGCCCACCCCTCCCACGGGAAATTGCACCACTAGAGGGACAAGATTTGTACTACACTGGCGATCACCCTCTAATTGAAGGATCTCCTCCAGAGGACCGGTCCAAAAGGGGAGAGGTTGCAAATAAAAGAAAATCCCTCCAGAAAAGGATACCAAGAAAGGGACATTTCAATGAAGCCCCCGGCTTGGTCTGGGCCACTCCTACTCATATAAAAATAGAAGAAAGGATCCCGAGAAAAAGGAGGTAACTGGTAAGACTCAGAGAGCAAATAGGCAAAGAACCAGTCAAGAGAACCTCCCAGCTCTTTGATCTCCACTCAACCTTGTCTTTCCATTTCAATTCCATCTTTCATCCTCTACGCGAGGAGTTCCCAAGCTCTTCATCGCAAAGGTTCTGTTCTCCTTGATCGTCCCAACTAACTTGATCGTCGGAATATCCCCGCCGGAATTCCCAGCCCGAATCTTCTCTTTTTTACAGGCCACGTCAGAAGAGGATCAAACATCCAATGGAAGCCCAATGAGTCTGCGCCATACCAGAGCTACAAGCCACGGCGATCTTCGTAGCAACAATATATAATATCCAATCTGACCCCTTTGATGCATTAAAAAAAAGGTTTATGTACATGCTTCCTCGGGTTGCTATCTACATGTCCCGGAAACTTTGGAAATGATTTGTTTTATTTAATACATAATTTATTCCACTCCAAGTCTGCTTACTACTTGTCCTAATTTGTAGACATGAAAGGGAGTAGTTTTTTTTTTATAAGTCTATAATTTACAGTTTTTATATAAAATTGGTAAACCAACCAGTAATGAAATATGTTGTATGGACGGGGATAGACTTGGATGCTCTTTAAGGGCATTTAACTCCATATCTTTGTCTCTATATCTATTAAATGAAAATATGTTCTCCCACCTAGAAATTTCTTAATTATTTTAAGAAATATAGAAAATTTTATTAATTATTTTAGGAAATTTAGAAATTTGACTTAATTATTTTTTAATGAGTCCTATTTATAAGCCAAAAAATTCACAAAAAAAATATACTGGTTTCACAAAAATTTCTTATTCATTTTAGGAAATACAAATGCTCTCGCTAATTATTTTAGAAAATATATAAACTCTTCTTAATTTTTTTTTTTGTTGAACTCTATTTAAATTTGACATGCTAAAAAATTCTTAAAAAATTACCTTCCATTCAGTGTTACGGTGATTAAAATGATTGGAAATGCTAGAATGCCGGTCGGTGTCATGGAATAGTTATTAATTAATAAATTTTCAACTTATTTTTTATTTTCCATTCTATTTTTAAAGAAATTATTCATGCTTCTATTTTATGAATTTATATTTATATTTTTAGTATATCCCTCCACATCGGGTGAAGGTATCATCCTTGTTTCTAGTTAAAAACAAGGGAGGATTCCTTAAAATAGAATAAGCATTGTTGATAATGAATTAAGATATGTAAAATACTACAAAATAAACTGTGTTTATTTTGAAAGTCTCTTCCCTGCCTTTGGATCAAGCTGGCAATAAATGAATGGTGGAAAATTGCTTTTGAGAAAAAAAAAATATATATATATATAGATTGCATGATTAGCAACTTCAAAGTGTTGATCTTGATTTAAATATTTTAAAAATAAGCAAATCAAATTTCAACTTATTCGAATGTCTCCATATTATAGGTTAAACTAAAATATGATATCATATCATCAAAATGATTAATTTAAACGATATAAATTATAATGAATGGTGTTGGCTTTCAATTCGAGCGGCCCTTCATAATTTTTGTCTCGGAAGCTTGTGAAGCCAAGTGCTCCAAGAAGCATCCCATCCTCTCTCTCTACATATATATTATATTTATATTTCTATTGAGTGTCAAGTATTATTTTTGTTTAAACAAGTTTTTCGATAAGGTTCTCTGATCAATAAACGACAAAGTAGGACACAAGAGATGCAGCAGAGTACAAATATAATTTATTATTAAATTAAAATTATTATGTTTTATCAGTCTATAAAATATTTTTTTTGTTTTTCGATTTAGGCACTCGCCATATTTCAATCTCTCATGGAGAGTAAAATCTAAACCAAGAGAAATATATTTATCTAATAAGAGTATGTCTTACTGTGGGGGGTGGCATCCAAGGAGAATGTTCATAATTTTTCCCAATAAGATGATGGAAGAAAAAATCATCCAAATACTAATATATTATGTACATATATTAGTACTCAATCAAAAATATTTGAATTAATCTTGTCAATTTATCAAATATTTTTGGTGGATCCTTTTCAGTTTTTTTCTATTTTTTTCAAAAAAATAAAAAAAAACATGATTGCATCTTGGATCTACCAATTATTAAGTCTGGCATCAACTTGCTTAAAATCAAGAAAAGCTATGATACTATTATGAGTCGATCAATTGAAGGGCTATATTTATTTATTTTTTATATAATATAATTTATAATACCTTTCCAATTCTCGATCCAGTCTTATATACGAATATATCTAAATATAGATAAAACTTTATGCCTCTCGCTAATATGCTTATCCATATTTATATCCATTAAAAAAAAAATAGATATGGATAAACAACTATCCTATCCATATTTAAATACTGAATTCTATTTATAATCCTATTTAATTATATATAATACTTATTAATTTTTTTAAAAAATAAAATATTATATTAATATATTATTAACTTGATTTACCATCCACTTAATAATATATATGATTATATAGTCATAAAATTTAATCATCTAATTTATAATATATTTAATTAATATTAATATTTTTGATATTTAATTTATATATTTAAAATAAAAATAAAAATAAATTTTTATATCTAATTAATATTAGTATTTATATTTAAATATGGATATACTGTATTCAATTCATATTCATTTTATTTCCAGCGCCATACTTAAAGAAAATTTTTCTACGGAGCGATGGTGGGACCCTTGATTTCCCGAGATTCGCAGGGTTCCACTCCAAATGACCTTCCAAACTACCCCTCATCATTCAAAAATCGCCTTCCCAAATTTCTCAATTTAAGCATTATTATATATTAAAACTATAATAACGTGTGGTATCGGCAAGAGTAATGAAATACCGATCCAAGAGGCCAGAACCTTTGGTGGTGGCAGATACTGCAGCCCTTCTCCTTTGGGTTTTCTGCTACCAGCTTCGCCTTGGAAGCCCAAAAACGTTCTCAAAGTCCATCAGGTATTATTATCCACTCCACAAGAAGTGCCACCAGAGATCAGAATCACGCCAACTTTCCAAGTTCACCATCAGTTCCCAAACCTCAGATATCTCATGTCCTAGTATTGGTTTTTTTTCCCTTGAAAGTATAATAAGATATCTATTTGTTTCTTAAGACTTCTAATGTTTCATATGTTTTTGTACCTTTCAGATGTTTTGGAGGATAAATGTTTCTCTTTTTTTTCTTTTTTTTGGTATATCTAAATATAACCGATTATAGAAAAATTTATGAACAGAGATTGTTTTAGTGGGAGATCTGAGGTTTTAGGATCTTGCTTTCCATAACATTCTAAGGGTTTTGTTACTTTAAGTTAAATTTAGTAATGGATGCTGGTTGCAATCACCAGTATTGTGCAGCGCTGCAAGTGATTTACCAATTGATCTAAAAGTCTTCTTTCATTAGTTCAATTGTGCCTCGATAAAGTGCTCTGTTTTGGTGTCCATGTCAGAGAGAAAGATGCAGCCTTTGTCCTTTATTATGACCAAAAGATTCCTCTTCTATGTTGTCTTTCTGTCCATCTTCCTCTTGGTTTTCTCTTGCTTCACTCTTCTGAGGTCCAGCAGTAGTTACCTCATACCTGAATCAGTTCTTATGTTAGTGCTTGCCAATAAGACATCAGAGCTCAGCACCCAATTCAGGGATCATAGCACTCGTCATCTTGACTTGTTGTCTTCCCATCCTACGATATCCCGAGTCGGTGTTCGACGAAATTCCAATTCTAAGAAGGATGCAAGGGTCTTGGGTGAAGGAAGAAAGAAACTATGCGACACGAGTCAAGCTTTACTCAAGGTTTATATGTATGACTTGCCTCCTCGGTTTCATTTTGGACTGTTGGGCTGGAAGGGGAAAAAAGATCAGATATGGCCGGATGTGCGCCGTCATATCCCGAGCTATCCGGGTGGCTTAAATTTGCAGCACAGTGTTGAATACTGGCTTACATTGGATCTTCTCTCTTCGAATTCTCCGGGTGTTGTCGGGACTTGCTCCGCAATTAGAGTGATGAATTCAAGTCATGCAGATGTGATCTTTGTGCCATTCTTCTCATCATTGAGCTACAACCGGCATTCGAAGCTTCATGGGAAGGAAAAGGTTGGTCAGAATAAGGTTTTGCAGAATGAATTGGTGGACTACTTGATGAGGCGAGAGGAGTGGAGGAGAGGAGGTGGAAAGGATCATGTGATTGTAGCCCATCATCCAAATAGCATGTCTGAGGCTCGGAGGAAGCTTGGGTCGGCTATATTTCTGCTTGCAGATTTCGGGAGATACCCGGTTGGGATTGCTAATCTCAAGAAGGATGTCATTGCTCCTTACATGCATGTAGTGCCTTCAGTTGGTAATGATTCAACTCCATTTGAAGACCGCCCTATATTGGCCTATTTCCAGGGAGCAATCCTTAGAAAGGATGTAAGTTTCTTTGGAGATAAATTACTTCCTGATCTATTAATTTTCAGAGGCTGTTTTGAACTCTTCTTAACTCTTTATTGGTGTTCATTAGGAGTAATCAAACATGAGTAATATAAGATTAATGATTGAGATGATAAATTGAGTTTGCTAGGCTAGCTCTTTTCTAACCACAATATAACTGCAGTGTCATTCATTTTATTCATGCTTATTATATTTGGTTATTTGCTATTGTTCATTTCATTCCATTGCCAATCAAGTAAATAATTTAATTTGGATGGGTGTTGCAGGGTGGCATGATCCGCCAGAAACTTTACAAACTTTTAAAAGATGAGAAAGATGTGCACTTTGCCTACGGAAGTGTTCGGGAGAATGGAATCAGACATGCAGGTCAGGGAATGGCTTCATCGAGATTCTGTCTAAATATAGCTGGAGACACCCCTTCATCGAATCGCCTCTTTGATGCTATTGTGAGTCACTGTGTCCCCGTGGTCATAAGCGATGACATCGAGCTGCCTTTCGAGGATGTTCTAGATTATTCAGAGTTCTGCATCTTTGTACGGGCTTCGGATGCTGTCAAGAAAGGTTTTTTGTTGAATCTACTTAGGGGAATCAAACGAGATGAATGGAGTAAAATGTGGGAAAGGTTAAAGCAAATTGCACATCATTTTGAGTATCAGTATCCATCAAAGCAGGGAGATGCTGTTCAGATGATATGGGAGGCAGTTGCTCGCAAGATCTCATTGGTTCGTTTGAAACTTCACAGGGAGAACAGATTCCGTCGAGAAGAGCTCATAAAGTGAGGAAAATTTGATGAAATTCAGAAGTCTTATACCTCAACCTTAGGATCAGTCTTTAGAAGGAAAATATACTGATGGCAACCCTTTTGCTGTAGAACTTTGTCTAACTTAATAAATACCTGTAAGAATTTGTGGATGGTTTGCATGATTTTCTGTTATAAATTTCAATGCATACCATTGAAGTTTTTTTTAACTTTCTGGTGGAAATATACCTTAGATGATCACTCAATGGAATGGTAATAAATGTAACTTGATGGGTCAGTGTAATTCTTGTCTAGGCAATTAGTTAAAGAGTTCTTGGTGGTGAGAATTTTGGTTGCCTAAACCGAGCTGGCTGAAAAACTTGCAAAAGAAAATAATCGAATACTAAAGACATACCCTGCAATGATGAACTCCAATTCACATTTAAGATATGAACCAAATAAACATTCATAAAAGATAACTACAGATAAGCAAAATAATAAATCATCACGGCTATCGGATTCTTTCAAGGCCAACTCTGAAACTGATTGACATCTAGTTTTAGCATTGCATGTCCAAAGAAAATCAGGGAGGATGCATGAAAAGATTTTCAGAATTTGACTATGATTTGTGAAAGTGAAGCTGTAATTGTTTGACATACTGAAAGTCTTTTTTCATGTTTGTTTCTAAAGAAAATAATCTGGTGGGTGAGTAGGATCCAATGTCATTGCCCGTAACCATCTTCTCTTTAATTTGCTTGGACCTCAATAACAAAACAGAGATGTTGGCTTGCTATGGTTCTTGAGCATCCTTTCCTTTAATAGCTCTGTACAAATATTTCTATAATAAAACCATCGAATTATTAAACAAGATAGACTGACCGACCCAAATGAGAAAAGAAAACAAACTCTGAATGCGATAAAACCTAGCAGATTCTTCACATCATGGATACATCCAAGCTGTAGTTGCTTTGTCCATGGAACTCACTTCTTCAGGGCTCTCTGCTATCTCACAAGAAGGAGCTCAAAGTGTCAACACCTATTATGGATGGGGTCAGATCCTCTTCGAACTCTTCTTTTGCTGGTTCGATTAGGATCGAACGGCAAAGGTGGAGTCGCAGATTTCTTCTTGGCATCAAGGCTAACAACATCAATGTTGGCTAGGATGCGTGGATTCTTTCCTGCTAGCCAATGGTCTTCACTCCACCTGAGGAAAAGATCTATGTTTCTCATACCACAGACCTTCTCTACTTGGCAAGCTAAGAAACCAATACAAATAAGGAGAATAAGAAGCTTTTGAGTGGGAAAGACCATTGTTCCACCACTTGACCACAGAGATGAAGTATCTCTTCTTAAACTTGAAAAAATATACACCACTCTGAGACTCTGATCCTTGTCTTGGTATGCTCCATTCCCTGTAGATATAGGCCTAGTTTTTATCACCTATTGGGTTCCAAGTCTAAAAGCATAAAGCCAAGTGACTTAAAAACACCTAGAGAATTTTGATTCACTTCAATCATATGCCTGCAAGCCAAGCAAAATCTAAGGCTGTTTTAGAAGGTTCTGACAGGCATGAATAAAGAGATTGGAACATGATTCTTGGGAAGCTAAGCATCTTTCCATTGGTTCCCTTGTCTCCCTCTCTCCCTCTGTAAGAAAAGCCTTAAAGAGGAGGGGTGGGGAATAGGACCCCAGCAAACGAAACACTTGCTTTATGCCTCCCTCCCTTTGATCTTCCAATGCTTTAGAAAATTCCTCTTTGAACCAAGAAGCACTCGAATCCATGCAGCAAAAAACAATAGTACTTAGTTTCTTGTGCTAAATGGGTTTCTTTATGCTTTTCTTTGTAAATCTTGCAACCAAACCTTCCTCTTTTTCCTTGTGTTTGTTGGCTCTCAGGCCCCCATTCAAAGTTTCAAAGAGAACTACAGCAAGCTTTCCTGTAATTTTTCCATGTAATTCCCTTGCTCTTTAATTTTCTCCTTTCTCCATGCACATCACATTCCCCTTTAACCGTTTTCTTTACATTTATATTTGCTACACCTAATCGCATGCAGCTTGAAGGATTCCTAAAGCGCAAGTTCCCTAAACTTTATCAAAAAATAAGGAGCTTCCATGGCGCCAAAAATGGTGGACTGGTCATGGTCCAAACCAAGGAAGCCCCAACTCAGATACTACCACCAATAGGTAGGCTTGTGCTCTTTAACTTTGCATCAAAGCAAAAGAGCAACAGAGGCTGTTGCTGCTTTCCAAGGCTTGTTATGTGCCACCAGACCTTATTTGGGAAGGCAATGCTTGTACCATTGCAAATACATGGAGGAGAAAATGCCAAAAAAAAATAAAAAAAGAATCCAATAATTTTAGCTATTCATTGAAAATTTAGGGCCTCGATTAAAACTTGGGCTTGCACCAAAAACCTTGAGGCTTGACAGAATTTTTATACATTATGCATATCCAGGTAAAATGTGATGTCTGTGATAGATCTTTGAATACAAGCATGATGTAATGCATCAGGTCTAATTAAGCTGGATGAGTAAGACTATCCGCAAAGAGATTAACTGGAAGGACTACATGGACAAAATCCACATCAACACTCGATAGTCAGTAAGCACATCTATGGACTTTATGAATTCTTTGATAGAAGCAAACAAGTGGGGCTATCATGTACAATGGTATTCTTTACATACTTAGACAAGCATGCAGACTTCCAGAAATTAAGTAGAACAAGATATTTGTCACCTACAAAGGTATATTAGCACGTGTAAATCCAGGTCCTGAAGGTGCGCATGTGTGTAAGAGCTAGAGAGAGAGAGAGAGAGAGAGAGAGAACTTTAAGAAAATAGGTGACTGCATACGGCTGCTTTACTTTTTATGTGTTTTGGTACATGTTCATTTTTTTTGCTCTTCTATTAAGGTTCAAGAGAAGCCCACAAGATTGTGATCATTGTAGGAGGGTTAGTAAAATAAAGATGGGTGAAGGAAGAAAAATAAAACAAAAGGCTACCAAGGAATTTTCATGATTCGGCCTTCTCTTTGGGGTAGTTCTTTTTGAATTAGGAATTTAGGAGGCATTTTTCTAGTACTTCAAAGCAATCTCCTTCCCACTTGGACCAGGCTAGCAAAGAACTTTAGGGCTCCGGTACAATATTTTTGAATTAACACATGAAGGAACAGAAGTGAGCAACCCAAATTAAGTTGATGTCAAGCCAAACCAATGTAGAGGTTGTTGAAACTTTGGACCAGAGTTCATGCTATAAATTTTTTTTTTCTAATTATGAGATATCATTAATTATTATTTTATATTTATTTTATTTTATTAAAAATGGGTTGATTATATGATTCGTGTTGATGGACATGTTTATAAGTTCAATATTATTTTTAGTCCTTTGGACTATGCACACCTTGTACTGGTTGATATGGTTGGGGCAGCACGGTGTAAGTCTTAGCCTAACTTTGGTCCATGATAGGAGGGATTGTTAAGATTTTGTTTGAATGGCTAGGTTCCCTTTTCACTTTCATTATATATATCATGAGATTAATTCTCATAACTTGCCTCATCGAATAGATGCTAGTTGAGAGAAAGCTGAAGAGAAGGACTTGGCTTTTGATATTCACTTAAACATCTATGATCCAAGATTTAAAAATTAATAGCAAATACGGCTACGCATCTTAAATTTAGAATAATTATTTGTTCTTGATTTATATGAAATTTTATGAATCTATTATTTGTTCAGATCCATTCTTGAACAATCATCTTCTTATATTCTAATCTTCTACATAAGATCCATGGGAATAAAGTCCTTATATTTGGTATCAAAGCATAGGGTTTTGTAGAAGATTGCAATCAAAACTAGATTTAAGGTTTGATAATTTTTTTTATTGATTTTACTGTAGATCTTCAATAAAAAAATTATGGCCAATGGTTTCTACAGTCATGCCCTTCTCCTTCTTTCCACCACGTGCGGCGATCTCAGTAGGCGACAACCATTCCAATGGTAGGGAGTAGTGTTGATCGCAAGCTATCCTCTCCATGAGTAACCTTTTGAGAAATTAAAAAAAAGGAGGGAAAGGGGATCGCCAGATCTTCTTCATCGACGGTTTCCTTCCCTTGACCATCATCGATGGGATGGGGAGATGGCATCAAGCATCGACTATAGGTTCTAGTGGCCGACCAACGAGATTAGGCGAGGAGGGTGCCGAATTAGGTTATCTCCTCCACCCGATCGTGAGGCATCAAGTATGCCGGTGGTTCTCCTTTCTTGACCGCTGGTAGCACGATTGGAGATGACGTTGGGTCACCGACCGAGCTAGGATAAGAAAGGATGGGCACCAATTTGGCCCCTATTCTCTTCTGCCCAAACATGAGGAGGAAGGAGACCTATGCAGGTTTCAGGTTTTGGGTTTCAACCCAAAATTTGAAATCCGAACCTTTTTAGCTCAAAAATGATCCTTTTTTTGCATTTCAGTCCCTGAAGAATTTATATTTTGATGTCAATCCTTAAAATTTTGTATTCTAGCCCCTATTGATGTATTTTCTAAGATATAACAACATAAAAAAATATTTTGCATGTGATAGATCCTTTTATAGCTTCTTTATTTATTTTATGAGCTGTTTAATTTATTATAATGGCTATTGGAAGTAATATTATACTATAATATGATTAGTAGGATGCATGTTGTTGCCGATCTCGCCGTCGTGCCCGTGCCTCGGATCCGTCGATCCTACCGGACCGCCTGGCTCCTGGAGCCTCCTGACTGGAGCGGACCTACAAGAGAGGGTCAGAAGACCCTGGCCGGGGATCCCGGCGAGGGAGCTCCGACGGTCAAGTCAGTAGACGACGAGAAGGAATAGATTCTCCAAGACCGGCCCCCGAAGGAGTCCCAGACTCAGAGAATTTACTAGCAAGAAAGGTGCTATGGGGACCAGAAATTCGGCCGGGCCTCCTTGCCGAGCTCACGCCAAGCGATCCCCTCTCGGGACCCTGGATCTCACTCTCGGAGCGGGGCTTTTGGCTACTGTTTCTTGCTTGTCCCCAGCTTGATCAGCTTACCTTGTCGTCCCCAGCTTCCTTCCTTTTATCTCTTCCCGCTGTTCGCATATCTTCTCCTCCTGGGAGGCTCCCCTTCCCATCCTTTCCCCTTTCCCCTTTTGGTGTCGAGGGCCAGGCGGCTTTCCGACCTCGTTCGCCGAGCCCAGCGGGGAAGGGGCAAAGACAGAAGGGGGGTGGCGCCGGTAAGGCGGCCGGTCAGACCTCGGGCCCAGTGAGAGCGCTCTCCTTCCCAAGTGTAGGCGTCGTCCGTTTACGGGCCCTGTTTTGTCAGAACCGCGCCTCTCGACTGCAGGACCTGTCGGGCCGATGTAAATGGTGTTTCGCGTGCCGCCGCTATCCGTACGGGGCACCGCCTGTGATGTGCACGGCTCGAGGGTCGGCCTCAGAACCTGCGCCTCTTTTTTTGAGATCTTCTATGTACGGGCGGCCTGACCTCGGCCGAGGTGGACCCCTCCTGGGTGGACACCTGGCGAGGTGGCAGGAGGTCGCCTGGCTTCGGCCGAGGTGGACCCGTCTCCGGGGACCACCTGGCGAAGGGACAAGGGATCGGCCGACCTCGGCCTAGGTGGACACCTCCCGGGTGGACACCTGGCGAGGTGGCAGGAGGTCGCCTGGCTTCGACCGAGGTGGACCCGTCTCCGGGGGTCACCTGGCGAAGGAGCGAAGAGTCGGCCGACCTCGACCTAGGTGGACCCCTCCCGGGTGGACACCTGGCGAGGTGGCAGGAGGTCGCCTGGCTTCGGCCGAGGTGGACCCGTCTCCGGGGGTCACCTGGCGGAGCGAAGAGTCGGCCGACCTCGACCTAGGTGGACCCCTCCCAGGTGGACACCTAGCGAGGTGGTAGGAGGTCGCCTGGCTTCGGCCGAGGTGGACCCGTCTCCGGGGGTCACCTGGCGAAGGAGCGAAGAGTCAGCCGACCTCGGCCTAGGTGGACCCCTCCCGGGTGGACACCTGGCGAGGTGGCAGGAGGTCGCCTAGCTTCGGCCGAGGTGGACCCGTCTCCGGGGGTCACCTGTCGAAGGAGCGAAGAGTGGCCGACCTCAGCCCAAGTGGACCCCTCCTGGGTGGACACCTGGCGAGGTGGCAGGAGGAGCCCCGAATCGAGCTCGACCTCGGCAAGGGCGATAACGTCTTCGGGAAGTCGTCTGGCGAGGTAGCCTGGCCGAGCTCGATCTCGGCAATGTGACGCTGACTCAGCCGAAGAAACCTCCACGTGGCTCGATCATATCTGACGGTATCTGAGCCCGGCCACGTCATCGTAACGGCCGTAATAGTTGCACCCCAGCCCGCCGTTCCGTTGGGGCGTCGTAGAACGGAGCGTCGGGATTAAATGCGGATATGACGTGGGGAGGCGAAGATCTTGCATCATAATTGCCATGATCCTCGTCGCCGCTTCTCGATACGCCCGAAGCCCTATAGGAAGCCACCACGCGTCGCCCACTTGCCCACAATAAATGCGTCGCTTCGAGGCAGAGGCCGTTACCCTGCTAACGAGGCGTCTGTGTCGGGCGTGCATCCACGCGGCGATCATCCAGTGGCTCGGGGCGGAATGACGGGTACGGCTGCTGTCGACTGAGTTTGAAAAGGAGGGAACTTTCCGGAATGAGGCCTTTTCCCTTGCTCCGTGGGCAGTTTGCTGCAGGCTAACTTCCGTTGCCCCGCGTTCGCTTGGCGTATTTTTGGTGAGTGCCTCCATCCTTCTTTCTAGTTCCCCTCTCCCCCTTCTTCTCTGAATCTTTGTTTCCTTCCTTGTCATGGCGCGTCGTTGCTATGTTTCTTCTAATCCGGACGAGGCCGGACTCCATCTTCTTCCTCTTCAGAGGAGGAAACGATCCTGGAGGAGATCCGCAGGCGTCTGCAACCTGGGGGTGTCACCATCGACATCCCCAGGGGGGGCCGGTCTCCTTCGATTGCTTCCGCTCCTCCTCTTCTTTCTCTTCCTGCTCCGCCTCTTCTTCCCGCCGGTCCCTCCGGTCATGCTTCCACCATGACCGAGGGCGATCTTTCTTTGCTCCGGGAGGCCTACGGCATCCCGGGATCAATTCGTCTATTCGTTCCGCGGCCCGGGGAACGCATCACCATGAGTGGCCCCGGCCGCATAGCCTTCTATGAAGACTTCTTCCTCGGGAGTCTTTGATTCCCTCTGCACCCCTTCTTCCTCTCCTTTCTTAGCCACTTCCGTCTTGTTCCGGCCCAGTTGGCTCCCAATGCCATCCGGGTCATCTTTTCTTTCATAGTTTTTTGTCATTTTCATGGGTTTGTTGCCCGTTTCTCCCTCTTCAGGGCCATGTTCACCCTGAAGAGGTACTCCACCGATGACGGCTGGTGGTACATCTCGCCCCGGCCCAGGTGTCTCCGGTTCGACCTCCCTTCTTCTATCAAGGGCTGGAAGAGCCGGTTTTTCTTTGCCTCGGTCGAAGATGTCGACTGGGCCTGGAGTGAACCGGACCGGTCTCCGAACCGGAACTCCCAGGTCGAGTCGGCGGATTAGGAGGCCTACTTCCTGCTCCTGAGCGACGTGGTCCCGGCGCTCGAGGTTCTGCTCTTGGAGCAGAATCTTTTTTAGGCCGGGATCAGTCCCATCCGTGAGTCGGGTGAGATTCGGTCCTCCCTTGACTCTTGCATTCTTTTTCCTTTATACCCGAGCTGGCTGACCTTCTACTCTTTTGCGTTGCAGGCATGAAGTTCTCCCTGGAGAGCCTCCTGGAGGGCGTGGCCCAGAGAGACGTCCCCGAGGTAAATGAGCCCGCGGCCAAGAGGGCTCGCACCGAGGCGAGCCAGGAGGTTGCGCCGGCGACTGTACCTAGTCCAGTGGCCGCTGCTCCGCCGCCCAGGCTGCCTCGGGGCGGGGCCATTGATTCCTCAGCTGTCAGACCCGGTGGTGCTGCCATCGAGGGGGCTCCACCGCCCGCAGCTTCGTCCAGCACCGGCCCTATCATCGCCGCGGCTCCGACGATGCAGCCCGTGTCCTCTGCCGGCCCATCGGCTACGATTCCTGCTGAAGGGACAGTCACCGCCGGAGCTGACCTGACAGCTCCGCCACCGGTGATCACCCACCGGTGTTCAGTCATCCGCGACAAAGGGCTCGCGGAGAAGGTGATGGAGTATGCTTCCACAGCCCGGGACCGCCGAGCTCGGGGCGGCCGGGACTATGCTGACGCTCTGCTCGGGATCCTCCCGCAACTCTTTACGGTAAGCCCAAACTCATTTTCTTCTGTCTTCCGTGACCTCGGGTGGTCTTTCTTCTAACCCGATTGCTTCACTTGTGCAGATTGGGAACGACGTTCTCCTACTGAGAAACTTCCTCGTAGGGAACGCGAAGAGGGATGCCGAGAAGGAGAAGAAGCTCGGCAAGCTCGCGGCCGACGTCAAGGACCTCATGGAGAAGGGGGTCGAGCTGCGAGCAAACAACCATGCCCTCCAGACAGACCTGGCACGCGCCGAGGGGCGGAACAAGGAGCTGGAGTCTTCCCTGTCGGAGGAGCGGATCTCACACCAGCGTCGCACGGAGGAGGACGCGGCTGAGAGGGCTCGCCTTCAAGCCCACTCCCAGTGGCTGGAGCGCTAGCTGGAGGAGGCCAGGCGGGATGCGAACGCGGCGAAGGATCAGAGTGCGTACGTCAACGGGCTCCTGGAGGCCGCGAAGCGGGAGACGCAGGAGGCCATCCCGAAGTTCCGGGCTTCCGACGAGTACACGTCGGAGGTCCGGGAGGCCGCTGTGGACTCCTTCCTGAAGGGGTTCCGGATGTGCCGGGAGAAGGTAGGGGCCTTCTACCCCGAGCTCGACCTCAGTGGGGTGGTGCTCGGAGGTAGGAGGCAAGGACCTGAGAGCAGAGCCTCCAGTGCGGCCGACGCCGTGCTTGCGGCCCCGGCGACCGACGAGGCCGTGGCCCCGAAGCAGCCCCCTGAGCCGGTAGCTGCCGAAGGCGAGGACGCGGAGCGCGCGACCCAGGCCGAGGGCTCCGACCCTGCGCGGAACTGAGCCTTCTATCTTTTCACTTTCTTGCTGTTATTGTTGTGCTTTTCGTCTTCTCTCTTTTTTTTTGGGGACTCCCAGCCTGTCGGGAATCCCAGCTTGTACTCCTCCTTGGATCAATGAAAGCTCTATTTGTCTAAATCTTGAGTTCACTTTCATTCCCACTCTCCCATCTTCTCTTTTTTTTTCTTGAGATGTCGATGTGGAGTGCCGGAACGAGTGTGGACCTGGTCCCATCCGTCGCTCAGATCGAAGGTTGGGACATCCCGGACCGTGTGGCGTCAGAGTAGGCCTTGAGCGGGTCCGGCCTTGGGATTGCCTTCATGCTCGCGTGGGCGAAGTGGTTTCCACCCCGCCTTCCAGGCCGAAGCCCGGGACTTCCGGACTGAACCCCGGGGCTGCAGGCTTTCTCAAGCCTTGCGCGGCTTGCCGAGCTGTTCTCCGTGCTTGCGTGGGCGAACTGGGTTCTGCGCCACCTTCCAGGCCGAAGCCCAGGACTTCCGGATTGAACCCCGGGGCCGCAGGCTTTCTCAAGCCTTGCGCGGCTTGCCGAGCTGTTCTCCGTGCTTGCATGGGCGAACTGGGTTCTGCGCCACCTTCCAGGCCGAAGCCCAGGACTTCCGGACTGAACCCCGGGGCCGCAGGCTTTCTCAAGCCTTGCGCGGCTTGCCGAGCTGTTCTCCGTGCTTGCGTGGGCGAACTGGGTTCTGCGCCACCTTCCAAGCCAAAGCCCAGGACTTCCGGACTGAACCCCGGGGCCGCAGGCTTTCTCAAGCCTTGCGCGGCTTGCCGAGCTGTTCTCCGTGCCTGCATGGGCGAACTGGGTTCTGCACCACCTTCCAGGCCGAAGCCCAGGACTTCTGGACTGAACCCCGGGGCCGCAGGCTTTCTCAAGCCTTGCGCGGCTTGCCGACCTGTTCTCCGTGCTTGCATGGGCGAACTGGGTTCTGTGCCACCTTCCAGGCCGAAGCCCAGGACTTCCGGACTGAACCCTGGGGCCGCAGGCTTTCTCAAGCCTTGCGTGGCTTGCCGAGCTGTTCTCCGTGCTTGCGTGGGCGAACTGGGTTCTGCGCCACCTTCCAGGCCGAAGCCCAGGACTTCCGGACTGAACCCCGGGGCCGCAGGCTTTCTCAAGCCTTGCGCAGCTTGCCGAGCTGTTCTCCGTGCTTGCGTGGGCGAACTGGGTTCTGCACCACCTTCCAGGCTGAAGCCCAGGATCTCCTGCTTCCTTCGGCCGTCGGCCATGATCGGGCGTGCCGAACTCAGGACCATGCGCCGATTTCCCTACAAAGTGAGAAGAGAGCGTTTGAAGCAAGGAAACTTTATTGTAGGAGTGGGGAACCTTACATTACTGATAATACACTCTTAGGTTCGAGGCGTTCCACGTCCGGGGGAACCTGGCACCCCCCAACTCCTCCAGGTAGTAGGCACCGTGGGGGAGGGCTTCTGCTACCCGGTATGGGCCCTCCCAGTTGGGTGAGAGCTTGCCGCATTCCCGTGGCTGAGAAGCTTCAGCGCGCCGGAGGATCAGATCTCCGGGATGAAAAAACTTCGGCCGCACTCGGGAGTTGTAATACCTGGCCACACGCTGCCTATACGCCGCCATCCGAACTCGGGCCTTGTCCCTCGTCTCCTCAAGAAGGTCAAGGTTGAGCATCATCCTGGCGGGGTTTTCTGTCTCGTCGTATTGCTCCACACGTAGCGTGGGTAGGCTGAGTTCGATCGGGATGACCGCTTCGGCTCCGAAGACGAGGTTGAACGGGGTCTCATCGGTAGCCGTCCTCGGGGTGGTGTGGTATGCCCAAAGGATGCTGGGGAGCTCCTCGGCCCATCTGCCTTTGGCCTGGTCCAGCCGCGTGCAGAGGCCTTGCAAAATGGTCCTGTTCGTGACTTCGGCCTCTCCATTGGTCTGGGGATGCGCCACCGAGATGAAGCGATGCCTGATACCGAGGTCGCCGCAGAACTCTTCAAACTCCCGGCAGTCGAACTGGCACCCGTTGTCAGTAACCACGGTGTGGGGGAGGCCGAAGTGGCAAACGATCGACTTCCAAAAGAACTTGGCGATGTTTGCTTCAGTGATCCGCGCCAAGGGTTCGGCCTCGACCCACTTCGTGAAGTAGTCGATGGCCACTATCAAGAACTTCCGCTGTCCAGACGCCGGCGGGAATGGGCCCAGGAGGTCCATCCCCCACTGGGCGAATGGCCAGGGAGCTGAAAGCTGGGAGATTGGGTTGGAGGGCTGCCGTTGCACCGTGGCGTGACGCTGGCACCGATCGCACTTCTTCATGAAGTCAGCGGCGTCTTCCTTCATCGTCTCCCAGAAGTAGCCCTGACGAAGGGCCTTGTAGGCCAATGCTCTGCCCCCCACGTGGTTCCCGCAGATGCCTTCATAAATCTCCTGGAGCACGAGCTTGGCTTCCGCGGGTCCTACACACTTGAGGAGGGGGTAGGAGTAGGACCTTCGATACAATTGCCCATCCATCAGGACGAAACGCACGACTTTCTTTCTGATAAGGCGAGCCGCCTCGCGGTCCTCCGGCAGGGTGCCACTAGTGATGTATTCGGCGTCCTTGTCCATCCAGCTGTGTTCACGGCTGACCTGATGGACCTCCATCGGGGTCTCGAGGCTTGGGATCTCAAGGCACTCCACATGAGCACGGCCCAGCATCGAGTCCGGCAGGGTCGCCAGCCAGGAGAGAGTATCCACACGGGCGTTCTCCCTGTGGGGGATGTGGAAGATGTTGAAGCGCCAGAATCTGGACGCGCCCGCTTTGACGAGCTCCAAGTATTTCGCCATTTGGGGGTCATGCGCGGCATACTCCCCGGAGACCTGTCCTGCCACGAACTGGGAATCAGTGAAAGCTTTGAGGTTGGTCACGCCCAGCTCGCGGGAGACCCTCAGCCCGGCAAGAAGTGCCTCATACTCCGCCTGATTATTGGTCGCGGCGAATTGAAAACGGAGCGCGCATTCGGCGACAACCCCGTCGCTGTTGGCAAGGATGAGTCCGGCTCCGCTCCCGCCGGAGTTCGAGGCTCCGTCTACATGGAGGATCCAGACGTCCTCTCCGGGCTCATCGAGGCCCGTCTTCAGCGGCTGGCCTAAGGGGCCTTCCTCGGGCTCCTTGCCCAAGCCTGCACATTCGACCAAGAAGTCGGCCAGCACCTATGCCTTCATGGCCGACCTTGGCCTGTACGCAATGTCGAACTCGCTGAGTTTCAGTGCCCATTTCGCCAATCATCCCGAAGTGTCGGGTCGGCTGAGCACCGCTTTCAGCGGTTGATCCATCAGGACAGCGATGGGATGCGCTTGGAAATAGGGCCTGAGATGCTGGACAGACACTATTAGCATGAAAACGAGTTTCTCGGGCCGAGAATACCTGAGCTCCGCGTCGCAGAGAAGTTTGCTGGTATAGTATACCGGACGCTGGACTCCTTGGTCATCTGTCCGAACCAGGACCGAGCAGACGGCTTCCGGGGTGACCGCCAGGTAGAGGATGAGTTCCTCCCCCTCCTCGGGCCTGGACAGCAACGGTGGCGATGCGAGCATCTTCTTCAGCTCTTCAAAGGCCTCCTGGCATTCCTCGATCCAAGCGAAGTCGTTCATCTTTCTCAGCACCTTGAAAAAGGGACGGCAGCGATCTGCTGACCTGGAGACAAAGCGGCTGAGGGCCACAACTCGGCCGGTGAGTTGCTGCACTTGTTTCTTGGAGGCGGGTTGCTCATGTCCAGGATGGCCTGGACCTTCTCCGGGTTGGCTTCAATTCCTCTTTGGGTCACCATGAATCCTAGGAACTTCCCGGCGGAGATGCCGAAGGCGCACTTCGCCGGGTTCAGCTTCATCTGATGACGTCGAAGGTTGCCGAATGTCTCCGCCAAGTCAGCTACGTGGTCCGAATCGAGTTTGCTCATTACCAGCATATCATCCACGTACACCTGCATGTTGCGGCCGATCTGGTCCTTGAAGATCCTGTTGATCAGATGCTGGTACGTAGCTCCAGCGTTCTTGAGGCCGAATGGCATCATTTTGTAGCAAAAAGTTCCGCGGTCGGTTATGAAGGCGGTATGCTCTTCGTCCTCCGGGCTCATTCGGATCTGGTTGTATCCAGAGAAGGCATCCATGAATGACAGGAGGCGATGTCCCGAGGTGGTGTCGACCAGCTGGTCGATCTTTGGAAGAGGGAAGCTGTCCTTTGGGCAAGCTCGGTTGAGGTCGATGTAGTCCACACAGATCCTCCACTTACCACTACTCTTTCTTACCATGACCATGTTTGCTAGCCAGCTGGGATACTGGACTTCCCGCACAAAGCCGGTGGCGAGGAGTTTCTCCACCTCCTCATTGATGGCCTTCTATCTCTCCATGGCGAAGCTCCTCTTCTTCTGGCAGACCGGGCGGCAGCTTGGGTCCACGTTTAACCTGTGCATGATGACCTCGGGCGGAATGCCCGGCATGTCGGCCGCCGACCAGGCGAACACGTCTGCGTTCGCTCGGAGGAACTCCAGTAGGCGGGTTCGTTCTTCTTCAGGTAGTTGGGCCCCGACTTGCACCGTCTTCAGCGGGTCCGAACCGAGGGGATAGGTCAACAGGCGCTCTACGGGCCCTCCCCTGGGTTCCTTCTCTCTTAGGTCGAGGTCATCAACATCGGGGGCGAGCTCCGCGCCCTGGGCGCCCGGGACCGTCTGGAGGCAAAGCGGGACCGACTGGGTCGTCCCCTTCATCTCCCCGAGCCCGGAAGGCGTGGGGAACTACACCAACAACCTTTTTGTGGAAATCGTGGCGTCCAGTTGGTTGAGCCCGGGACGCCCGAGAATGGCGTTGTAAGGCGAAGGGAGCCTGACGACGGTAAACGTCATCAGGACAGTCGTCTGCCGAGGTGGGGATCCGGCGGTGACCGGGAGATTGATCTCCCCTTCGACCCTCACGGAGTCCCCTGTAAAACCTACCAGGAGGGTATGTACCGATCTCAGCTGACCGTGGGACAAATTCATCCGAGAGAAGGCATCGTAAAAAAGTACGTCAGCCGAGCTTCCACTATCCACCATGATTCGATGTACAGGATGCTTCGCGATGGTCATCTCGACCACCACGGCATCGTTGTTTACATTTTCATTATCCTTCCCCTCCTCGGGAGAGATTACATTCTCCGGGTTCCCGACTTCCCGGGCTCTCTTCGCCGCTCGCCCGACCCCGCGTGAGATCATGCCCACGGGCTTCTCCGTCAGGTGGTTATCGATTGCAGGGGCTGGCGGTAAAGCCGCGAGCGGCTGCCCCTCCGGGGGGACCTCGTTCCTGACGAACTTCCTGAGGTAGCCCCTCTTGATCAGCTCCGCGATCTCCCGCTTCAGGTTGCGACACTCCTCCGTGTCGTGACCGTGCTCGCGGTGGAACTGGCAGTACTTTGATTTGTCCCGGATAGCCCTCGGGTTCTGAGGAGGAGGTCGGCAGAGGTAGCGCTCGCCCTCGATTTCCATGAGGATCTTCGTCCGAGGTGCGAGGAGAGGGGTGAACCTCCGCTCCGGAGTGGCCTCGCCCCTCGGCCTTGGATTCGGGCGAGGGTCGGCAGATGGCCCGGGCTTCCGAGCTCCCGGGGTATCCCTCGGGGGCGGCCTCTTCAGAGTCTTCCCGTCCAACTCTCGACGGGTGCGGTCGGCCTCCTCCGCCCGGATGTACTTATGGGCGCGGAGGAGGAGCTCGGAGTACGTCCTGGGCGGCTTCTTGTCCAGGGAGTAGGTCAGGCGGGACGTCTTGAGCCCGCGCTTCAAAGCCAGCATGGCGACGGGCTCGTTCAGGCTGTAGAATTCCAGGGCTGCGGTCTTGAACCAGGTGATGTAGTCCCGGAGCAGCTCCTGGTCCTGCTGGCGGATGGAGAAGAGGCTATCCACCTCTCTTGGCACCTTTCGACAAGTGTCGAAGTGCGCCACAAACTTTCCTTCCAGCTGGTGGAAGGAGCAAATGGATCCGGGCTCGAGGCGGGTGAACCAGACTCGAGCGGCCTTCCGGAGGGTGGCTGGGAAGGTGATGCACAAAAGGGCGTCGGTGGCCCCCTGGACCCTCATGAGAGCTTTGTAGCTCTCCAGATGGTCCAGAGGGTCGGTGGTCCCGTCGTAGGGATCCACCTGCGGCATGCGGAACCGTTTTGGGATCGGCTCCGCCTGGATTTCTTCAGAGAAGGGGGGACGGGAGTCGTAGCCCGCCGGGTCCGCCGATGAGTTCTGCAGGTCAGCAAATCGACGGGCGAACTTCGCTAACTTGCGCTCATTCTCCTCTAGGCGCCTCTCAGCCTGGCGCCTGATGGCCTCGTCGGTGGAGTCTTCCACCGAGACCGCTGGTGAAGGGGGCGCCGATCGGTCTCGGCGCGAAGTCAGGCCTCGGCGTTGCTTGCTGCGATGCACCGTTTCGACTTCATCGACCGGGGATCGACTCTCGTGATCCGCCGAACCGGAGTAATTTCTTTTTGCGGGAGCTTGGTGGCTCCCGCGGGGGTTGGAGACTGCCCTCGGGTGGGATGGCCTGCCCTGAATGGAGCGCAGGATCCCACACTGTCCCGCGGCTCGGGCCACGGGGGTCCCTGGCTGCGGCTGCGTGGCCAGGGACCGCTGCTGATTTTGAAGCTGCTGGACCACCGAGGTCAAGGTCTGCAGCTGTTGGATGACGGCCGCGAGGGGCCCGTCTGCTGAGGTCAGCTGTGGTGGAAGAGGAGGGGGAGCTGGAAGCTCCCTCTCCGGGCTGTGGGCCCCTTGAGGGGAGGGAACCTCCCCCGCACGGCTGGTGGATGCCTCGCGCCCACGAGTGACCGCCATCGTCAGAGAGCGCGATACCTGCAGAAAGCTGGCTCCCGCTAGGGGGTGTTGTCCTGCCCCCCTACCTGGTGCGCCAATCTTTTGCCAATCTCGCCGTCGCGCCCGTGCCTCGGATCCGTCGATCCTACCGGACCGCCTGGCTCCTGGAGCCTCCTGGCTGGAGCGGACCCACAAGAGAGGGTCAGAAGACCCTGGCCGGGGATCCCGGCGAGGGAGCTCCGACGGTCAAGTCAGTAGACGACGAGAAGGAACAGATTCTCCAAGACCGGCCCCCGAAGGAGTCCCAGACTCAGAGAATTTACTAGCAAGAAAGGTGCTATGGGGACCAGAAATTCGGCCGGGCCTCCTTGCCGAGCTCATGCCAAGCGATCCCCTCTCGGGACCCTGGATCTCACTCTCGGAGCGGGGCTTTTGGCCACTGTTTCTTGCTTGTCCCCAGCTTGATCAGCTTACCTTGTCGTCCCCAGCTTCCTTCCTTTTATCTCTTCCCGCTATTCGCATGTCTTCTCCTCCTGGGAGGCTCCCCTTCCCATCCTTTCCCTTTTCCCCTTTTGGTGTCGAGGGCCAGGCGGCTTTCCGACCTCGTTCGCCGAGCCCAGCAGGGAAAGGGCAAAGACAGAAGGGGGGTGGCACCGGTAAGGTGGCCGGTCAGACCTCGGGCCCAGTGAGAGCGCTCTCCTTTCCAAGTGTATGCGCCGTCCATTTACGGGCCCTGTTTTGTCAGAACCGCGCCTCTCGACTGTGGGACCTGTCGGGCCAATGTAAATGGTGTTTCGCGTGCCACCGCTATCCGTACGGGGCACCGCCTGTGATGCGCACGGCTCGAGGGTCGACCTCGGAACCTGCGCCTCTTTCTTTGAGATCTTCTATGTACGGGCGGCCTGACCTCGATCGAGGTGGACCCCTCCTGGGTGGACACCTGGCGAGGTGGCAGGAGGTCGCCTGGCTTCGGCCGAGGTGGACCCGTCTCCGGGGGTCACCTATCGAAGGAGCGAAGAGTGGCCGACCTCGGTCCAAGCGGACCCCTCCTGGGTGGACACCTGGCGAGGTGGCAGGAGGAGCCCCGAACCGAGCTCGACCTCGGCAAGGGCGATAACGTCTTCGGGAAGTCGTTTGGCGAGGTAGCCTGGCCGAGCTCGATCTCGGCAATGTGACGCTGACTCGGCCGAAGAAACCTCCACGTGGCTCGATCATATCTGACGGTATCTGAGCCCGGCCACATCATCGTAATGGCCGTAACACATGTTATTAAGTCTATCATTTTGGACTAATTTTTTGGGACATACATGTGGTGAGTATATTATTTTATATTTATTTGGATATTTAATTTCCTGTATGGATAATTTTGTGAGTTAGTATAAATATTTATCATCAAAGTAATTTATCTATGTCGATCTATGAAATTTTTCATCAGGAAAGAGATTTTATGGTTATGGCATACAACCACCTACCCAAAGGAGGTTGTTGTATATTTTAACTAGAAAAAAGTTGCATGAAGCATTGTGTTGCATAGTGCTCTAGCTTTCAGAAATCTGTCTATCCAAAGGGAATAGGTTTATGAATGCTAGAATATTTTATTTGCTTATGGCTTCATATGAAGGGCATTTATGCATATTGCATATTCTGTCCAAAAAAGAATATGCCATATAATATTTGGGCTCTTGTTCATAGTTATAATATTATATTATTTATATATATGCCCATGGATTAATATTTTATATTTCTATTATTTTTTATTGTACAGTCTCTTTTGATGTGAATAACAATAATGTTAGTGTTGAGGTCCTTACTAGGTCAAATTATAAGAAGTGGAAGCAAGACATAGAATTTGCTCTTGGAATTGATGATATTGACCTTACATTGTATGAAAATAAACTCAATAATCTCAACGATCAAAGTACTTTGAACAAAAGGATCATTTTGCCAAATGAGAAAAGTCAAATAGGCTTAGCTTGATTGCAAATAAGAGATCTATTTCTAAACATATTTTGAGTGGTTTACTTGAGATCAATAATGCTAAAGAGCTATTTGAATCTATAGGACAGAGATACCTTATATCTAACAATGCTGAGTCTGAATGCTTGATAAAAGAATGGATGACCATAAGATATGATAATATTAGAGGTGTCAGAAATATATTCTGCAAATGATTCATCTCCAATCTAAGCATAAGGGTCTGAAAATTGATCTATCTGATTCTTTTATTATATCTCGTACTTTGAATTCCTTACATATTGAATTCTCCTATATCAAAACTGTCTATAATACTCTGAATAAAATATGAAGTATTACTAACTTGATCATCAAATATATTGCTAAGGAAGAAAAAATTAAGAAAGAAAAGAGCGAGGTGTCCTTCTTCCCTTCCAACCTCAATCCCATTCCAGTAATACTTTGTGAATAAGAAAAAGTATAAATCTACTACTCCTAAATAGTCTTAAGATCCTAGAAGGCATAGAAGCGAACCCAATCATAATAGTTTTGTAGGAGGCTACCACTAAAAAAAAAGATCAAGTGCTTTCATTATAAGAAGAAAGGACATAAAAAATTAGTGCTATAAGTTCAAGTCTTGGTTAGAAAATAAAGAAAAATAGAAAGGTAAGCCCTTATCTTGTTTGTTGTAAATCAAATATTGTTAATGTCCTGTTAATTCTTGATAGATTAATAGTGGTGCTTCAACTCATCTTGTTATTTTCTTACAGGAGTTGATAAATAAGCAAAAACTAAGTCCGAAAGAGAGCAAGCTAAAAGTAAAAAATGATCTTGAAGTTGGAGTAGAATATGTAGGAGTTATCAAGTTGTCTTTAGAGTCTGGTTTTAAAATTTTCTTGGAAAATATGTTCTATATACCTTCTTCTAAAAGAAATTTAATTTTTGTTTGTTCTTTAGATATGCTTGGATTTATTTTTGTTTTTAGTAATAAAAGGGTTAACTTGATGTTTAACTCTATAATTATTGGTTATGGTATTTTGGATAATATATTATATAAATTATGTTTAGCTTGTGATCATCCTTATACTTCTTTAAATATTGAGAATACAATTGCAAATATCCTATGATTAAAGATAAATCCTTTATATTGTGGCATAAGCACTTAAGGCACATATGTAAAGAAAGAATTAATAGATATATTAAGGATGACATCCTACCTGTATTAGATTTTGAGAATATGAAGACTTGCATTGATTATATTAGAGATAAATTGATCAAGATTAAAAAGAAATGGGTAACTCGAAGTTTAAGTCTTTTAGAAATTATTCACACTGGTATTAGTAGACCCCATTCTATAATTTATGATAATAGATACTATATTATATTTATTTTTATTATTTTTATATGGTTATCTTTATTTATTTAAAAAAATCAAATGTTCTTGAAAATCTTAAAATTTTTATAACTAAAGTTGAAAAATAATTGAAAAAGGTTATCAAAATTATGAGATCTGATCATAGGAGTGAATATTATGGTAAACATAATTTGGTAGGATAGCATATGAGTCCGTTTGTTAAGTACTTACAAGGTTGTAGAACTATTGCCCAATATATCATACTGGATAGTCTTGAACAGAATGGTGTAGCCAAAGGCATAATCGCATCCTTAAGGATATAATGAGGAGCATGATGAGTAGGTCTAACTTGCCAAAATATCTATAGGTTGAAGCTCTTAAAACTGTCTTGCATATTCTTAATAGAGTTCATTGTAAATCTATCCCTAAAATACCTTTTAGACTTTGGACCGGTAGAAAACCCAACTTAAATCATTTCCAAATTTAGGGTTGTCCTGCAGAAAAAAAAAAATATAACCCTAAAGAGAAAAATCCTGATCCCAAAACCAGTCATTATTATTTTATTAGCTATCTAGAATATACTAAAGGATATAAGTTCTATAGTTCTAGGAAAGGTAACAAAATTATGGAATCTCTCACCACCAAATTTCTAGAATTTGATGTGGCAGATGTTGAATCTTCCCAAGCTATTGATATTGATAGTAGTTAGGTTGAGATTATATCTTTTTCTATATTTGTATATCATGAAAATATAGT
This sequence comes from Areca catechu, assembly GCA_021397845.1. Lineage (NCBI taxonomy): Eukaryota > Viridiplantae > Streptophyta > Magnoliopsida > Arecales > Arecaceae > Areca > Areca catechu. The sequence continues at coordinate 14,410,146 of CM038041.1, forward strand.
TCCTATTCTTATTGATAGAGTGGATATTCAGGTTCTGGATCTTCCTGCTCCTATTGAAAATCTTCAACTTTTGAACCTATTGAAAAGGTACTATTAAGGAGATCAACTAAACAGAAGTGGCCTACGATTTTTCTATATATAGCTTGAAATAAGCATCTCGGCAATATTATTTGAAATTTGATGAGATGGTAACCTCTCTAAGTTTTGAAAAAAATAAAGTTGATTAGTGCATCTATCTTAAAATCAATGAGAGCAAGTTTATCTTTATTATTTTAATGTTGATGATATCTTGCTTGCCAGTAGTAATTTTGGTTTACTTAGTGAGACCAAACAAATGCTATCTAGGAATTTTGATATGAAAGATTTTGATGAGGCATATTTTGTTCTAACTATTGAAATTTATAGAAACAGATCACGCCGTCAGTTGGGTTTGTTATAAAAGGCATGCATCAACAGGATTCTTGAAAGGTTTAATATACAAAATTGCAAGCCATGTGATTCGCCTGTTGTCAAGGGTGACAAGTGTAGTAAAGATCAAATGCTTAAAGAATAAGCTTGAGAAAGATCAGATAAAAAAAATACTTTATGCCAGTGCTGTAGGGAGTCTAATATATTTTCAAGTTTGTACTAAACCTAACATTGCCTTCATAGTAGGTATTCTTGGTAGATATTTATCAAACCCAATATTCCAGTATTGAGTTGCTGCAAAGAAAATGATGAGATATTTACAGAAAATCAAGGACTTTATGCTTGTATATAGGAGAGTTGAGAATCTATAATTGATAGGGTATTTAGATTCAGATCATGCTGGGTGCCCTAATGATTTAAAATCAACTTCATAATATATTTTATGTTAGCTGGTGGTGCAGTATTCTGGAAAAGTGTTAAGCAGACACTTACTACTTCTTCCATCATACAAGCAGAATTAATTTCCTACTATGGGGTTGCTACTCAAGCTATTTGGTTGAAAAATTATATGGCATGGCTTCATATTATATATTCAAGTACTAGATCTCGAACAATTTATTATGATAATAGAGTTGCTATATTCTTCACAAAAAATAATAAATTTTTCAGTAGATTTAAACATTTCAGGCTAAAGTATTTAACTATAAGAGATCTTATGAAAAAAAGAGAGATAACTATTAAGTACATAGATATAGAGTCTATGTTGGCTGATTTTTTGACCAAGAATTTGAGTCCCATATGCTTTATAAGCTTACTAAAAATATCGGCATATTAAATTTTTTTGATGTGCTTGGTTAGTGGGAGTGATTTTATATTTGTGTTTTATATTATAAATTTTTTTTTTAATTTTATATATCAATCATGAGTATTTACATACATTATTGACATGATAGTTGATGGTATATTTATATAATTCCTTTTAATTATGAGTATATCTCTTGTTTATGTACCTGCTATATAAAAATTGAGACTATGTATCGAGTCTTAGATATGTTGTGCTATCTCGTCATTAATACCATATTGAAATATGAGATAAAATGGCATGTTATTAATGTCATTAATTTTTTTTTTACTTATTTTGTATTCAAGCATGTTGAAAAGAAGTTGGAGGTCTGACAAGAAAAATAGCATATTTTTTTAGATTACTTTTGGATGATATTTTCTTGCTGCACTACCATACCAAGACATATATCGATAGTATTGGTGATCAAGGTTTTAAATCCCGTGGGACGGGGCTGTCCCGGTTTTTCCGTGGAACAGGATGCATTGACATCCTGTCCCGTCCCGACACTCGGGATAAAAGATGTCCCAAGATATCTCGATTGGAATGCTGGAACGCTGACGGGACGTCCTGTCCTAATATATGAGATAGTACCCCATTCCGGTGTCCCGTGGAACGTCCCGGGACATCCCGCCGGGACCTGAATCCTTGTTGATGATGTTTGTAATCATGAATAGGTCTTGTATCAAATAAAGAATATAATAATTTCCATGATTCAGCTTATTGATACTATTGGATCGAATCAATTCTAAGGTGCTCTCTATGGATCATACTTTTCTTTAAAAGTTCATAGCCATATACTACATTTTCTATCGTTCAGCCCGAGAGTTATTTTTAAAATAAAATATTTTTAAAATTATAATTAATATTATCTAAGTGAAAGAATATAAGTTTTTTTCTAATTATATGCTACCATTAATTATTATTATTTTTTATTTTATTTTATTAAAAAGGGGCCAATTATATGATCCATGTTGATAGACACGTTTATAAGTCCAATATTATATGTGATCTCTGTGTTTGGGCTATACGCACCTTATGTTAGTTGATGTGGTTGGGATGGCATTATATAGGCCTTAGTTCAACTTTAGCCCATGATGGAAAAACCTGTTAAGTTTAGTTTATTAGCTAGATCCCCTCTCTACTTTCACTATATATATCATGATATTAGTTCTCATGGCTTGCCCCATAGAATGACCGCCTGTTGAAAGGAAGCTAGAAAGGACTTGGCTTTTAATATTTGTATGAGCATATATGATCCAAGATTTAGGAATTCATGATAAACACATGTACGTATCTCAATAAAAATTTGATCGTTAGAGTTTTTAATGATTTGATTATTGAAGTTTTAATTATTTGACCATTGAGCTTTTAAATTTTTGATCCTTAGGCTTCTCATTACAAGCTTTAATAAACCAATAAAAACCAAAATGGTCAGATTTGATGATTATAAAAAGCCCTCTTGGGTTCTTGTCCGGGAAGCTATGAAAAAACTATTCTAAACTATCAAAAAAACTATTCCTAGCTTCTTCTAATTTTCGCTTTTCTATAAAATTCTTTTTGATCTTTTCAATTACAAAATTTTTCTTCTTCCTGGATGCTGAAAAAGTTTCTATCAACCTGTTCCACGATCGTGCTTACAGGCGAAGGAATCCCGGTCGTATCTTGGAATAGTATTTCCAACAATTCCTGCATGAAAGATGGAAATATGCTTTAGGACAGTGCCTCGCACACTTCTGAATTTTATTTATATTTTATTTAGCGATTTCAAGTAAATATTCTATAATTTTTTTATATATTAAAAAAATCTTGTTAGTTTATTTAATCACATCCATTTTAATTTTTTAAAATCATGTTCTAACAATTTAAGGCATAATTATTAGTTTATTTAACCACATTCATTTTAATTTTTTAAAATCCTGTTCTAACTGTTACAGCCGTTACGATGACGTGACGTGTCTCGGATTCCACCGGGCGTGATCCGAACCACGTGGATTTTTTTTGGCAGAGCGGGAACGGTCCAGCGAGGTCGGATGTGGCTCCACCGCGGCCGAAGTCGAGGTCGGGCCGGGCCTTCCTGCTCCTTCGCCAGGTGGCGCCCGGACACGGGTCCACCTCGACCGAAGTCGAGCGCCCCTCTGCCGCTCCGCCAGGTGTCCGCCCAAGAGGGGTCCACCTCGGCCAAAGCCGGCGGCCCCTTGCTCCCTCGCCGAGTGGCGCCCTGAGACGGTTCCATCTCGGCCGAGGTCGAGCCGGGCCTTCCTGCTCCTTCGCCAGGTGGCGCCCGGACACGAGTCCACCTCGGCCGAAGTCGAGCGCCCCTCTGCCGCTCCGCCAGGTGTCTGCCCAGGAGGGGTCCACCTCGACCGAAGCCGGCGGCCCCTTGCTCCCTCGCCGGGTGGCACCCTGAGACTGTTCCACCTCGGTCGAGGTTGAGCCGGGCCTTCCTGCTCCTTCGCCATGTGGCGCCCGGACACGGGTCCACCTCGGCCAAGTTCGAGCGCCCCTCTGCTGCTCCGTCAGGTGTCTGCCCAAGAGAGGTCCACCTCGGCCGAAGCCGGCGGCCCCTTGCTCCCTCGTCGAGTGGCGTCCTGAGACGGTTCCACCTCGGTCGAGGTCGAGCCGGGCCTTCCTGCTCCTTCGCCAGGTGGCGCCCAGACACGAGTCCACCTCGGCCGAAGTCGAGCGCCCCTCTGCCGCTCCGCCAGGTGTCCGCCCAGGAGGGGTCCACCTCGGCTGAAGCCGGCGGCCCCTTGCTCCCTCGCCGAGTGGCACCCTGAGACGGTTCCACCTCGACCGAGATCGAGCGCCCCTCTGCCGCTCCACCAGGTGTCCGCCCAGGAGGGGTCCACCTCGGCCGAAGCTGGTGGCCCCTTGCTCCCTCGCCGGGTGGCGCCCTGAGATGGTTCCACCTCGGTCGAGGTCGAGCCGGGCCTTCCTGCTCCTTCGCCAGGTGGCGCCCGGACACGGGTCCACCTCGGCCGAAGTCGAGCACTCCTTTGCCGCTCCGCCAGGTGTCCGCCCAGGAGGGGCCCACCTTGGCCGAGGCCAGCTACCCTGCGTGGTGAGGCCGCCGAGAAGCGGGGGCACGAGTTCCGAGACCGCCCCTCGAGCAGCACGCGCCGCACCTCGAGAGGAGCGCCGATACGGTCGGCAGCAACGCGTGAAACCTCGTTTACATCGACCCGACGAGTTCCGCAGCCGAGAGGTGAAGTCCTGGCAGATAGGACCCGGTAATAGACGTTGTCGACGTCTGGGAAGGAGAGCACTCGCGCTCGGCCCAAGGTCTGGCCGGTGTCCTCTCTCTACCCTTTCCTCGCTGGGCTCGGCAAGCAAGACAAGGAGGCCGCCGGGTTCCTGGACCCGAAGGGGAAATGGGAAAGAGAGAGAGAGAAGGAGGTGAAAGCGAAGAAGGGGCCTCCCGAGGGCGGGAGGCCGGAGGCAGCATGATGGGATAAAAGGATGGGAAGAGCGGACGACCAGGTAAGGAAAAAAAAAGGGCCGGGAAAAGAAAAGGCACTGAGAGCAGGATCCAAGATCCCGAGAGGGGTCCCTTGGCGCAAGCTCGGTGAAGGAACTTGGCCCAATTTCCACTCTTCCAGAGACCCTTTTTGCTAAGATAATCTCTAAGCCTGGGACTCCTTCGGGGGCCCGCCTTGGAGATTCTGTTCCATCTCGCCGTTTTCTAACTTGACCGTAGGAGCTCCCTCGCCGGGATCCCCGACCAGGATTTCTGACCTTATCTTGCAGGATCGGGAACCCGGAGACCTCGGGACGAGACGGTCTGATCCCGCCACCAGCTCTGAAGTTACAGGCCGCGGCGACGAGATCGGCAACACTAACAATCAAAAATAATTATTTATTCTTAATTTATATAAAATTCTAGATCTATTGTCTATTCAAATCCGTTCTCGAATAATCATCTTCTTATATTCTAGTCTTCTATATAAAATCTATGGAAATAAAATCAAGTTCACAAAAAGTGAAGATAGGAAAAGACAATTCCTAGAAAGTGAAGAGAAGGTTCCTTGTTTAGTTGAAATTTTAAAAAAAAATGAAAAAAAGCTCTTCCCATAAAAAGGTACTTCCTATATTTTATGGAAAGTGAAAATACATGAAAAAAGTTAATTTTTGAACTTCCTGCATGATAAAAATTATAACCCTTTTTCTTTCCAAAAATACCTTTAAAAATCTACTACTGAAATTCTATAAAATATCAATGAACGGTTAAAATAAAATACTGAATAATGATATTATCATGATATTTATATTATTATAAATATTATAATATTTATGATATATTAATATTATTTATACTAATATCATATTTTTATTGATATTAATAGAGTATTTATATTAATAGCATATTATATTTAAATCTATAATATATTTACTATATTAAAATATTGATATTATATTAATATAATAGTAATACATATATTAATATTACATTAATATAATAAATTATTATAATCTAATATTATAATATAATATAATAATATTTTATTAATATTAATATTAATATAATGTTGTTATTTATATAAAGTTTGGGATTAAAAAAATATGATTATACATCTATCGACGATATACTAGATATTTTATATATTTTTTTAAAAAAGTAAATGTCTAATCAAATATAAATTATTCTATAATAAATCACTTTTTTATAATTAACTAAATACATCAAAATTTTATTTTAAATAATTACTTCGTGAAGAAAAAAAAGCTGGGACGTTACTTTATCAAAAGATAAAGCTCTTTCCACGAACCAAACGAGTTCTCTGAGGAAGCTGGCATTCGAATTCGGTCTAGAGTTTCAGGGAACCTACAACATCCCAACGACCCCATGCATGCCTCCAGGTTTTGCCAGTATTTAAATCGCCAAAATCACGCCTTTAACTTTAAAAAAGGCCCGTAAGATTTGCAATAAAATAATATATAATAAAGTATAAAAATCACCCCCCACAATCTCGATTACTTTCAATGAATCAACTCCTGCAACCAAATAAAAAAAAAAAACCCTTAGCATGAAAGCCGTTATTCTGAAACTACTAGGGCAACTCACAAGAACCGTATTAATTTGGATATGCGAAGCCATGCAATTTGTCAAGATTAAATTGAACCATGTAATTTCCCTAGAGTTAATACTCTATAACGTCATATATTACAACTGTTTGTGCAATCTGCCGTGCAAGGTTGGAAGTTCCTTCCGAAGAAATATGCGCACCTCTCCTTTTTTATCAATTTGATCCATCTGCTAAGCACATATTCCTATAGAAAATATTGAAAGATCAAAAGTACTCCTCACTAAATGCCATTCAAATACCATGGTATTCCACCTGTAAACTCTGCTCATAAATTGTCATCCATACAAATAACCACCCAAATCATGAAGATAGTGAGAAATGATAGTTCATGAAGGATTTAGAGCATAACCGAGCTTTGCTCCTCCTCCTTTCATCATAAAAAGGTCAAAAAAAAAAAAATTTTGGAGCACAAGAGCAGCAGAAAAAGATTGAAGGTGAATAACAGTTTAAGAAGCCAATGCATTTGTTAATCAATCAAGTTTCAGTGTTATCAGCAGATTCACTTCTTAATGGTATCAGGCATTTCCTTTCAACAAATGAAGTTTTTAATGAATAAATATAAATTAAAAAGGAAACAGAGATAATAGCAACAAAAATTTCTGTGAATTTTTGAGCGAATCTCAAAAGCAACCTCCATATCAACAAAGATCACAATTCCTGCCTACTCTAGATCAAATTCATTGCTGCAACTTCTCATGGATAAAATACACAAATGGAATGCAACTGCTCTTTTAAGTAATATCTCCCGTCCCACACAGAATTTTGAGAATGCATAACTGCAGCTTCCCACCATGTGAGTCATGACACCTGGGGCCAAGGAATGTCTACTTTCAGAATGTAGAGCTGAAGTACTGTTCATCAGAGCCACTGCAAGATTTAATTTCACAATAGAGCTCTAGAACCCCTGATATGAGTGTCTCAGATATCCAAGAGGATGCAATTGAGACTCACCGAACACATGTTTGTGCATCTTGCCTAAAAAGCTAAGGTGACAGATCATTGCACAATACTTTTTTTTTCCGGAAAGTTTAACTCGTAATAGGATATTCTCATGTTCATGCTATGTGCTCCAAACAAACTAACAATCTTGCGCTAAAAGAATTTCATTTTTAATCAAGTTGAAACTCCAGCATCATCAAAGATTAACACTGCTTATGGACATATTTAACAGTGAGAAGTACAGAAAAAAAGGCTGACATACAAAAACAAGATTCTTATCATTTTGCGGTGCAATAGAAATTGAACTTTTCAGGATTCTTGTCCCCCCTTTGTTTGCACCAATCAGCCTTCCCACCAGCAACATATCATCCTGCTTCCATGTGTAATATTTCAGATTTCTGGCCTGCCCAACAGAAACAGGTTTTTTTTTTGCCTGTTGAGGACAAAAGAGGTTGATGAATTTTGTTTCAGATAAAACTTATGTATATGAATTTTGTTTCAGATAAAAGTTACGTATATGGAATGCACAAGATCAAATCCATGGTTACAGGTGAGATATTATAACATAGTTTTTTTTGGTTAAACATCAATTCTAACCCCGTACATTATCATTTGTTGTTTTCTTTTAGTCTATTGTTTAATTTCAGCATTATTAATCTACATTATAAGAAATCTTTGGTTCATTGTTAGGAGTAAACTAAATATTCATAAATGCATACACGTTACAACTTACATTGAAAATTCTCTCCTGTATCCCACATTTTTGTATTCATTATGAAATATTTTTATGATACCCTCTCCTTTTCTCTCATTAAATATAAATTATTATTTTTCAGATTTTATCCAAACCAAGCAACAAAATAGAACAAAACAACCAGAAAAGCCAATTTGTGACTATCTGAAGTAAATGTACTAAAATCGGTTAGAGTCAGAAGACAAAAAACTTCAAGAGCGCAACGTCTGCTCCAGCTCCATATACCTACCCAGAAAACTGCCTTGAGACTGATCCTCCCTTGAACTCTGCAAGCAACCATAAGCATCCTCCAAACCACTAGACTGGGTTTTAAAGGCATTTTATACATTAAGGCCACTAAACTCCATATGCAGAAATAGCACTAGATTTATCATGCTCATTCTCCAGATTGATGATATAATTGCATTGCATGATTCCGAACGTCATCTACCCACATCAAATAAACTAGTTAGATAAAATATGATCTAGTCTAGAACACGGGGCAAATCCACAAGATTTCTAAAGCTCACCTTCCCTGATAACCAACGGCATACCCAAAAATCACTGGAGTTCAAAACATAGCATCTCCTATACACATTTCAAATATACTCTTGCTCTATCCAAACACCTAGTTCCCGTATATATTTCTACATTAAGAACATTGGTCGACAAATATTCCAAGGCTTTTTTCAAATGCTGCAATACAAAATTGTAATTAAAGATCATATTCCTACTAATGTTCCCCAAAACCAACCAGGCCACATTTGAGAGAAATTTGGATGCCCATTTTGTTACACAGAGACAGAATGCTGGGTCAGAGGCTTCTAAGTAAATTCAAAAACAATGACTCGTGAAGTCACAAGGTTTGAGAAAAGGATATAGCAGTGGGATAAAACAGAGAGATCAGGGATGTCAAAAACACAAAAATTCCAAAAAAAAATGAATACAATTAGACAGTTTCTGATAATCAGCATAAGTCACATTTCAAGTTGATTACGGCATCACATACATTGATAAAAATGATTTCTCCATTTAGCCTAAACAATTTACCACCCCAGCCAACAACTTTACTGTATCCAACAACTTTACTGTATTATCAGATACCCTGTCATCCTCATACAGCATAACAGGTATATCCAAATATCTTTACATCCAAATTCTTTATCCAAGTGCTAGCTAGAAAAAGGATCAGACCGCTTTGTCAGCCTCAGAATTTCTGCTTTTTAAATGACTATATGGTGCCACGCATAGAAAGGGTAAGAGAAAGGAAGACCCCTGTGCATCGCAAATGACTGGCAGATGCTGCTTCAAGATGCACGTCTATAAAACAAGAACATGATACATGGACATAACCAATTGCTCAGTACTATCAAACAGCAGAGTTAAATGGTCCAGCAGTGATATTTTGGAAAAGAAATGACAGATTTTTAGGAATAATCATTTGTCATCACAGAATCTAATCAAGATGAGCTGCAAGCTTAGTAGCAGGAATCTTATGCTTAGGTAGTGCATCAGATTCTGAATCTCCCCAGAAACTTGTCCCTGCACCTGGAACCTATGTGTTTTCTTACTAAAAATATTCACAAGAGGCCCACTTCCCCATACCTGCCACCTGAATCTGCTCCTGAACCAGCACCCACTCCTGGTAAATGAGGATAAAAGTGGTTCAGAGGTGTTACCATATAAGAAAAAAGCATCATTATGGAGAACATCATCTAAACTATGTTTTAGAATGAATAATCAAGTTCACTAATAAATTGATTCTATCTCTAATTGTCCCCTTGAACTGAAGTAAATGAAAGGACTTCTTTTGAGAAGATAAGTTTGACAGGGCCAAACTCACATTCATAAAGTAGATGAAAGGAAAGTACAAAGAGATGCCCAAGACCAAGAAAAAAAGAAAAAATATAAAAACATTACAAACTAAGGAGAGGACCAATAAGGAGAATACAGGGAGAAGTTGAGCGAATAATTTTGAGCAAGGCCATCTTGGTCTAGCCAAAAATGCAAAACCTAATATTATCAACACCTGAGAAGATAACATCCATTTGTTGGAAAGGACTAGATTTCTTAGCCTGGTGATCAAAGAGACCACCACCAGAGCAATGTCCAAACCTGAAAGCCAGTCTTTTATCGCATACAACAAGTCTCGAAGAAGTCCAAGATACACCAAAGAGCTTGGGAGAGGGAGGAGTTAAAGAAGAAGACACAATGTTCCCAGACTGACTGAAAAAGGACAAGGAACAAATGCTGGGTGGTCCCATCTTGGAGAGAGAAAAGCATGCTAGATGAAGGTTTTGTTTCTGAAGGTAGAAGTGCTGATCTTATTATTACTGAGTAGGCAAAATATGACCTCTGTTTCCTCCGGGGCAATGCAGCCCACAGAGCCTTGGCAAAGAGGAAAAGAAACCCCATCGGAACAGAACTAACAGATGCAATTAACAAACAAGCTGGAACAGATAAGGACTTTATATTGCATGATCCTACAAACTATTTGAACATGATTGTTTCCAAGCTCTAGTGTTTTTTGTTCGAAATATCATTATATATATATATATATATATATATATATATATACACACACACATCCGTTCTTAGAACCATTGTATTCAATTGTTTGCAATGTGTGATAAAGAACAAGGAATTATATATGATATTTGGACAGATGCACAAAAAGAATCACAATGGTTACATCAAACAATGTGTGATAAAGAACAAGGAATTATATATGATATTTGGACAGATGCACAAAAAGAATCACAATGGTTACATCAACGCATTTCATTAGCATCATAAGGTGCATTGAACTTAGCCTCCCGACAAAAATTTCAAAGGGGAAGAGATATCCAGCAATCTGCTAGACAGAATGGTCTCCCGATTTTTCCCCTACAGTCATAGAGAAACTATGTTGTGCAAGTTGGTGTCATCTAAACTGTAGCTATTGTCTTCACAGTGGTATTCATGGCTGAACCCTGCCTATGAAGAACCATCATAGGTATCATAGTCAAGAGAGGATAAAACAGTTTATAATCAAGTCCTTAAGATAAGAAAAGGAACAGACTGAAGAATAATAGACAATATGAATCAATGAGGAAATATTAAAAACCAATAGCCAATGTCTATTAATATCAACCGAGCAATTTGGAAGCCCTAGTTGGCACATTTTATTCTTTTCCCTTTTCAAAGGGAACAAATAGTGAAAGAATGAATTACATATTAATTTCACAAGCTTGGATCCGTACAATTAGACAGATGGAGGATTTTGGGTGCTCATCAAATGCTTGTCTCCTCTAAGACCAAAGGCAGCTCCAAGCTCTGATTACCTCTTTGAACCTTCAGCACAACTTTATCTCCAACATTATAGTCATCCAGAATCTTTGATAGGTCTGCTTTGCTTCGAATCTGCCCAGGTAAATGTTGTTAATTTTTTGTTAGAAAGTTATATCCCATCTTTTTGATATCTGAAAAATAGTACTACTGCCATAAATTCCCTGAAAAAAGATCTAAAAGAACAAATACTTACAGGCTTATCATCTACTGCAACAATAACATCCCCCAGAATTATGTTACCAGCAAAACCTCTTGTAGTAGGAAGTAAACCTGCTTTGGCCGCAACACTGTTCCCCATAACCTAGCATACAGTATTGAAATGGTGCAACAGAATGACTATCTAATTCAACAAAAGTACAATGATTTCTAATTAAGAAAGTTGTTAATTTCTCTTTTCCAATTATTAATGTTATCTCAGGATATGTCAGTAAACAGCATAGAGTCATTCAATTGACTATACCTGCAGTACAAGGGCTCCTTTCCGAACATTTAGCTGATTAGAGACCAGATCTGAAGCTATTTCCACATTCAAACCAGCACGCACAACCTTCAAAGAAGAGGAGGCGAAGAGAGCACGAGAAAATAACAAATCATAATGTCCATGATATCAGATTTAATACAATAAATTATGAACCCCAAAAAACCAGTGTGTTAGTTAAGTGAATGGTGCTTCCTGGAGAGAGTCCTATCTTTCTCAGGTAAGTCTTACTTCATAACTGGTCTTAAACAAAAACAATAATTACAAACTGGAAAGGCATCTTAGAGATCTTTAACTATATAACTATCCAAGAATCCTTCAGTTCCTTCCTCCTCTTTTGAAGCTTCAAACTGAATCAAAGGCCCTCATCAGTAGGTTGATCCCTCGCCTAATTAAACCATCAAAAAATCCACTCTTGCACTTCCTCCAACATAATCAAATTCTTAGACTTAATGCAGCACTTAAAACAAATGGTTGATATTATCAAAAAAAAAAAAAAAAAGATGAGTGAAAAAATGAAACAAACATATGCTTGTAAATCTGAGCCTGAAAGGATCCAGAGTTAGTACAGTAACAATAAAAGGTTTCAAGATTTAGGCTAAATTTTGCCCACATAAAGTCAGCTTGAAGTTTCAAACTAACTAAACAAAACAGAGTACCAAGCACATATAAGCAACTGATGTGAAATTTATTTTTCACTAAAAGCTTTAATTGATTTCTAAATTCTCTGAGCCATTCAAGTTGGCATATCCCAAAATTCTGTCAAATCAAGTTGATCCTAATTAATAGATAGTTGGATGTTTCTAAGATGGATGTTTTTGTCATATGTATGACTATAATCCTCTAAGAAAGAAAGCGTATCTACTCCTATTGATCCCAAAATCAATAATGGGGCATCCAAATTGAAGATCTAAACCATTGATCATGACCTATACTAAAACATAGAAGTCAAATATGATATGTTTTGATAGTCTCTAATCCATAAATCATGTTGATACAAAAATGGACAGTTTTCATCATGCTACAGTGCTAAATACATAATATAAATATTTAAATTTGAAATCCATCTTATTGATGTGATCTACACATGATAAAATACATAGATTGAAAATCAATAGATTTTAATGCTTAGATCATAGAGAAACAAGATCTCACATCATTTTAACCATTCATTTTTGCACCCAGTTTGATGCAGAGATTAGAGATTATCAAAACACATGATTTTTTGTCTATATATAGTTTTAAGATGAACAGTACGGATCTCTCATTTAGATGTCCCACTATTGATTTTGTACTCAAGAGAAGTGGATACCATCTCTTCCAAAGAGCAAAATCCATCTCTCACTATCCATACATACATAGATACATATATGCATACACTATCATAAATATACATACATACACATATACATACATACAAAGAGAGAGAGAGAGGGAGAGTCCAAGATGGGCCCCAAATGCTTTCAAGTGGAAATCAATGTTGACCTTTCAAAATAAAAATTGACATCATTGAACATGATCTATGACGCATAAAATGACTAAAAACAACACACACACACACACAGTTTTGGTATCTTTTACCCACACATCAAATTGATGAAAAATGAACAATTTTAATGGTACATGATGCGATGCTTTATTTGATCTATAGTCTCAAAGCATCCAGATCACCTGAAGTTGATCTGCACATATTTTAAAGAATTTAGATCACAATCAATGGTTTAGATTCGTAAATAGTGTATAACATACTTTAGCTCACTAGCAATATAGCTACCATTCATTTTGTGCTTGCATGATGCATAGGCAAGAGACCTCCAAAATAAATGATTTTTAATCTCTAGGCTTAATTATACTATGAAACGTTCGAGGCCAAATACAGTCAAGTACATCTTAGCCTAACTCCATGCATACATATACAGATACGGATATGTATACACAAATGTACATATACATATATGTATACATCTAAGGATGTAAGAAACCAAGGTTTCAAATTCTCCATATACTCATGCACTGTTCTCATACAGGTATGGTGTGAGACATTGTATGCCTCCCATAACTACTCATTATTTGCCAAGCCATATAATACACCCAAGCTGATACCGGTTGATAGTGTGTGATACAAGGTCAGTACAGTATGGTTGAAATTTGATAGCTTGTGAGAGAGAAATAATAGAAACACAAGGATTGGAAATTAATTGAGAAAATAATGATAAGATACATAAGTTAAGCATACTTTGCCAAACTGAATTAACTGAGGTACTATCTTAAGTACAGTTGAAGATGGGATGGCAAAGCCAACACCAGCAGATGTGCCTGTAACAATAAAGTAATTTTATTATGATAATCTTTAGCAAGTTGACAAAGTAATGGTTAGAGTTAAATCTGTGAATGTATGACAAAAAGTATTCTATGCAAATAAGATCAAGCATGCACTATATTAGAATATTTTTCCTTCAAACTCCTCATATATCATTGTATTACATATAAAGCTTTTATGCTAACAAACCAGACATTATCTCTAAACCTTGAAAATGAAGAGATCAGGGTTCAGTCAAGTACTTGGAAATAAATCAATAAGGAGAATGAACATATACATAGAAAACTATATAGCATGCAAAGTTATAAACCGTACTCTTTCTATCAGATATGCAGGGTAACCACCTTTATCTCTGATCTTTTTTTGGAAGAAAAAAAAACAAATATTCAATCAACCGGACCAGTTGCCCCCAAGTGCAAACCCTATAGATGTCTACAACTGCGGTTACAAAATGGTTATATCGATGACAACTGCTGAAAGTTTCAAGGAGAAAAGACAGTGATCTAGGCAAAAAAATTTCAAAAATGCAGGGTGCAGCAAGCTATGGATGTGACTAACTACTTTAAGGTGAAAAGAAAATACTACACCAAACCTAATAAAAAACAAAAATGGAGGTTAATGTTTTATGGACATTACAAATACAAGAGCAAATACATTTTCATGTAATTCACATGGAACAAAAAAGTGAAACAATAATTTTGTTAATAAACTAGCACATCTGATGGTGGAGTAGTTGCACTAATAAATAACAAAATTACTTTTAGCCTTTTCCATGCTATGTGAACAAGGTTGAAACTGCTCTGATCATTCACCTCCATGCGTGGAACTCAAAATACACCAAACGTGCATGCATGTTTGCATGCATGTGTATGTGCCAGCACATCTTTGTGAGAAAAATAAAGTTGCTTAGGTTTCTCCATCGAACTCCACAAAAGGCATTTGAGACTTTGGACAACATATGAACATAGCCAGATCTGTGAAAACAGTGCACCAGACATCTGACAGTTCTGCACAGGTTCACACTACTAATATCTTCAGGAGAACTTTTTCCTTACCATGCAGATCTCACACAATGAATTTTCTGTTTCAAAACTTCCATTTTATGTAAACTGAGAATTTTCAAAGATATATTTACAATTGCTCATAAAGACAATATGCTTAATTATAGTTCTCACAGCTTAAAATGACCAGCAAGTAGATAATCTTAAATGAAGGATGCACCGTTTGCCTTTTTATAAATGAAATCATAGAGAAACAATGCAAAAATTAAGGAAGTTTACCTGTCTGCGTAAATATTGCTGTGTTAATCCCAATCAGATTTCCTTTGGAGTTTAGCAAAGGACCACCACTGCCAAATGTTCAAATCAATATAAGAAAGTGTCTTTGATGGCATAATGTTTTCTTTTCTACATGCTAGCATGGTATCTATCTTTCTTCTTCAAAATATAATGATCCATTCTTCAAAATATAATGATATATGATCTTCTTCAAAATATCTAAGCTTTCCAATCCATCTTTGTTAGTTTTGCAATGCCTTTATCATTCCTCCTACAGATGTTTCCTTTTTCACAAAAAAGAAAAAAAGAACACAAATGCAAGGATTGACAACGCAAAACCGGACCTTGAGCCGACTGGCCAGTAGTATGAGTCGGTATAATCCTATACTGACCGTACCAGCTCAAATCGACACGGAAAAGAGGGAACCGGGGAGGAAAATAGAGAAAGAAGGGGGGAGAGGGGGAGGGAGGGAGGAGGCCAGCGGAGATGCCAATGGTGGCCACTGGAGGGCCATGGGGGGCCTTAGAGGGCCACCAAGGCCTCCAAGCCTCAGCGAGAGACGGCTTAAAAAGAGAGAAAGAGAGAGATAGAGGGGGAGAAAAAGAAAAAAGAGGAGGGAAAGGCAGCAGGGAGGCCGCTAGAGGGTCATTGTAACCACCAAACGATGGAAACACAGCCCACAGAGCCGCAGGCTCGAAACAAGGACGAGATTACCCCTATTTCATGGGTTATTTTTAAAAATTCCGATGCACAGTAAAACCAGCAATGAATTTGCCCAGACAGCATCCCTTTGGTAGCCTCCCTGTCACCTTCCCCTCCTTCCTTTTCTTTCCCTCTCCCTCTCTTTCTAAGCTGCCTCTCACAGAGGATGCAGAGTCCCGGAGACCTCAATGGCCCTCCGAGGGCCCCGGCGGCCCTCCGGTGGCCACCACCGGTGTCTCCATCGGCCTCCATCTTCTTCTCTCCCCTCCTCTCTCTCTCTCTTCCTTTCTTTCCTTCTTCATCCGTTTGTCACCAGTGTTCCAAATTAAAAAGCTGAACCGCACCAGTTTGCCACCGGAATGGCTCAGCACGCTCCAAACCACCCAGTTCAAGCCGCTTCAGTGAACCATGTATAGATATCTTTTCTAGAAAGGAAAAAAATAGCACATTTCTTTTGTAGAAAGTCTGTAATCAGATAATAGTTCAAGATCAAGCATCCCACCATAACCATGAGGATCATAGAAAGCAATCATGTCACACTTTTTGATGCTACATGCAGTCTGATTAGCATGTTCCATGGAGATCACTGATTTTCCAAACCAAATAAAATGGCATGATTTCTTAATTTTTTCAAAAAAGTTTTTGCATGGACTAAACTGAATATTAAAAGAGTTGTTCACTGGATATATAAATTCATTGGCATTATCATTCTTCAGAGGTTAATCATGATTTGCACCATTACTCAGTGTGCCTATTCAGAAGGCTTTTAGGACACCAATAGGGCCCATAGTAACACTTCATTGTTTCTGAGTGAAAATAGTAACACATTGTTAGTCCATGTAGCGCATGCATGACGAGCCACATCCATTATTTATTGCACTAAATAATAGTCACAAGTTTCTGATAATGTTTTTTTAAGATGGAAGAAGATCTAATGATGATGATGATAGTCTAAGAATTATATTTATGAAACCAGATGGTACATTAAGCTAGATTTGCACAACACTTAAATGGAACGGAGCATCTGAATTCTAATTCACACATTCAGTCTGTCAAGGATGTCTAGGAATTTGGTTTCCTTGATTTTAGACTGTAAAATAATATCCCTAAATCAGCCTGATTGTACCTTATCAACCTTGATTTCCTGATGTAAATATCCCTTAATTGCCTAATGAAAATATCCCTACAAATCAGCCCTGTAAATCAGCCTAAATGTATATTGTATATTTGTATTTTATCTCTATGAATATATGGCCTCGAAGCTCAATTGAGGCAGGCAGTTCCAGAATTCTTTTTGTGCTCTTGAGATTGACATGGTATCAGAGCTAGTTTCAATTCGGTGGTGGTGAAAAAAAGGGGAACATCTTGTGCTCTTCTTGGTTGCAAAACTTGTTTTGGTTGTGTGTCAAAAGCAGTCAACCCGATGCCTCAATTTTTTGGGGCAATTTCAGTCTGTTCCTTTCTTGGTTATGAAGCTAATTTTGGTTTGTTCATCTTGATTCAGCACGTCAACAGTCTTGGCTCTCTCTGGGGATTTTCCTGATCTTTTGGGTTGAGACTCAATTTGTCAACAAGGTTTCTCTTGCTCATTCTAAGTACGTCTCTATTTGGTTTGTGCAATCCAACTCCTCTTATTTCAAGCAAGTCAGTTCTCTTATTTCCACTGCAATATTTAGGATTTGTGATTTTGCACACCAACTTTATTATTTCATATATTGATTATGATAGATATACAAAGTAAAACATCAATTATTCCTATCTATTTTAATGGAACAAATTATTCCTTATGAAAAGTTACTTTGAGATGCATTATTATGGGGCAAGAATTGTGGGGATTTATAGATGGCACTGAATCAAAGCCAAAAGATTCAGAGATTGATGCACTAAAACAATAGGGAAAAAATAATGCAAAAAGCACGAGCTAAATTATTAGCTCAGTAGAACCCCAGATAAGCATCAATTTGAGGATGTACAATAATGCTACAGAAATGTGGGATTCATTGAAAAATATATATTATCGAGATAATGATGCACGGAAATACAATCATGTCATGGAAACCAATGGATGTACTCAAGGCACCAAGACGGTCCAAGAATATTATTCAGGATTCATGAATTTGTGGCTTGAATACAACTCCATTATATGTGAGAAATTCTCACTGGTAGCTCTTTTTGTAGTCCATGAATTACAGGAAAATAATATGCGAGACCAGTTTCTCATGAAACTTAGACCTGAATTTGAGACAATACGTCTCAGTTTGATGAATCGGAAACAGATGCCTAATCTAGAAAATTGTGTTCAACTAGTTTTGTGAGAGGAACAATGAATCCTTTCTCATGCTAATCAAGAAAACCAAAAAAAAAAGACTAATGTTTCCTTTATCGCTCGTGGCATATCTAAACCACGTAACCTTCAAAATATCTAGTGTTTCTCATGCAAGAAATTTGGACATATTGCCAAGGACTGCAAGAAGGTCTGTAGTTATTGTAAAAAAGAGAGGCATATTATCACTGAATGTTGTCGACGACCCCAAAACAATGATGTCAAAGCATTCCTTACCAATGTTGGTGATTCTAGAGGTTCTTCGCCTAATATAGTGTCCATTGACAATCAGTCTTCTGTAATAGCCACCTCAATTACTGCTGAATCAATCCAACAAATGATTTGGTCAGCCTTATCTATTATGGAAATTTCAGGTATAACCTATTCTAATAAATCTTGGTATATTGACTCTGCTATGTCATAACCATATGACCTCCTCACCCACTAATTTTTATGCTCTATCTTTTATGATGGTCTCTCTAAAGTTGATACTATAGATGGTTCTAGTCCAGACATTACTGGAATTGGTAATATTCATTCAGCATCTTTGAATCTCAATGATGTATTTCTTGTCCCTAAATTGTCCACTAATTTAATCTTTGTTGGTCAACTTGTAGAGAATATTTGTAAAATCTCATTCTCACCCACTAGCTGTTTGATACAAGACCTGGAAACTAGAAAGTTGATCGGGAGGGGCAAAAAGACAGACGGCTCTTCACTTTGACTCAAGCATATAATAATAATATTGCATTTTCTGCTTCTTCTAAAGATGATTCTAATAAATTATGGACATTGTGGCATAGGAAATCAGGACATCCAAATTTCAATAAACTATCCGTGATGTTTTGTTCTGGATTTTTTTGCAATAAAGTTACTCCTCGAAAGGAGTTTTTTTATTCTACTTGTTGTCTTGGTAAAAGTCAAAGTCTTCCTTTTTTCAAATAGTACTCATATCTCAACTCATGCATTTGCAGTAGGACATTCTGATGTTTGGACTACTCCCGTGATTTCAAGTTCACGATACAAATATTTTATTATATTTGTTGATGACTATTGTCGGTTTGCTTGGGTTTATTTCCTGTGCCAAAAGATGGAAGTTGTTATAGTCTTCAAAACTTTTGTGTCGATTGAAAATCAATTTGAAACTCCAATCAAAGTTTTGCATTATGATTTAGGGAGAGAGCATATGTCTAATGAGTTTCAAGTCTTCCTTCAAGAAAAAAGCATTTTATCTCAATAATCATATCCTCACACCCCATAGCAAAATGGCATAGCTAAACAAAAGTATCATCACATCCTTGATGTTACTTGTACCCTTTTGCTTGACCCTGCCACTCCTACCTTTTGGGATAAAGCTATTAGAATTGTGGTTTTATTAATTAATCGACAGATCTCTCCTATTCTTGCAAAGGAAAGTCCATACCTCCAGTTATTTCAAAAACAACCAAATTTTAGAATCCTGCATACCTTTGGGGGTGTTTGTTTTGTCCATCTTCCACCTCTAGAACGTAATATATTTTCAGCTCGATCAGTGCATTGTGTTTCCCTTGGCTATGCAATAAATCAAAAAGGTTTTTGTTGTTATGAGCCACAGGTCAAATGTATTCGAATTTCTCACAATGTTTTTTTACGAAAATCGATTTTTTTAATGAAATTTATTCAATTGTTTCTCCTCCTGTCTCCGCTTTAGTATTGTATTTATTTGATGATTCATCATCCTTGAATCAATTTAAACCAGGTTTTGTTTATAAGCGAAAAACGTCTCCAGTCAATCCACCCTCTGCTCCCTGTAACACGTCACAAGACCTGGTTCCAGCATCTCACCTTTCCACTTCTTATTTGGATTCTCAGGAACTTATTCTCCATAGATCATCCTGTATCTGTCAACCTCCAACTTGTTATGCTTTCTTATCTTCATCAACAGCTTTTTTACCCACCTTATCCTCAATTTTAATTCCCACTACTTATAAGCAAGCTGTTAAAGAAGATTGCTGGCGGCAGGCCATGGATGAAGTGTTGAATGCCTTACCACCAATACATGGGATGTTGTTCCTTGTCCACCTGACATTGCACCAATTGGCTACAAATGTGTATATACCGTGAAACTCAAGCCTGATGGTCTTTAGATCGATATAAAGCTCACTTGGTAGCTTTGAGAAATTGGCAAGAATATGGATTGATCATCATGAAACATTTGCTCCAGTTGCTAAAATGACTTTTGCTCGCACTGCCATTGCCTTAGCAGCTTCCTATAGTTGGCCCATCTACCAGATAGATGTCAAGAATACATTTCTGAATGGTGATTTAATAGAAGTGGTGTATATGAAACCTCCCAAAGGGTTGTCCGTTCCTTCCTCTGATTCTGTTTGCAAGTTGAAGCAATCTATCTATGGTCTCAGACATGCTCCTAGGACTTGGTTTACTAAATTTCAAGGAACAATTCTACTGGCTGGGTTTCAACATGGCAATTTTGATCCCTCCATGTTTTTACAAATAACAACAAATGGGATTACAATTCTACCTGTTTATGTCAATGATATATTAATCACAGGAGATGACTCTCATGGTATTCAATATATACAGTACATTTTACGAGTCATTTCAAATAAAAGATCTTAGACTTCTTAGTTACTTTCTTGGTTTACAAGTTCATCAGACTACTCGAGGTATCATTGACAATCAGCATAAGGACTTGCAGGATCTCATTGCTTGCCAACTTAACGAATAAATCTACAATGGATACTCCTATGGAAGCTAATCTAAAGCTCCACAGTGATGAGGGCAATTTGCTCCCTAATCCTACTCTTTATCGGCAACTTATTGGCTCTCTTATGTATCTCACTTTTACTCGGCCTGATATTTCTTATGCAGTAAATATTGTGAATCAATTTATGATCTCTCCAAGTCATCTTTATCTTGCTGCTGTCTATCGCATTCCTCAGTATCTTAAAAGTACCCCCAAATGTGGACTTTTTTCCTCTCATGGGTCATCACTGACTTCAACTGCTTATGCTGATGCTGATTGGAGTGGTTGCCCTAATACTCGTAAATCCACAATTGGTTGGTATGTTTATTTGGGACAAAGTCTCATCCCTTGGAAGTGTAAGAAACAAGAAAGGGTTTCGAAATCTTCTGCTGAAGCCGAGTACAGAACAATGTGTTCAGCATTTTCTAAAATTGAATGGTTGCATGGGGTCCTTACTAAACTCGGGTTCTCGCACTCTGCACCTACACATTTATATGATGATAACACGAGTGCCATTAAGATTGACGAAAATTCAGTTCTTCATAAGTAGACTAGCATGTAGACATTGATTGTCATTACATTCATGACATTTATGATCGAAAACTTATTTTACTTCCCCATGTGTCAGCCAAATATCAAATTGCTGATATATTTATCAAGGCTCTTTCTTTTGGCAAACATCAATTTCTTACTAGCAAATTGTTGCCGGTTAATTCACCAGCATCAATTTGAGGGGGGTGTCAAGGATGTCAAAGAAATTTGATTTCCTTGATTTTAGACTATAGAATAATATTCCTAAATCAGCCCGATTGTATATTCCTTATCCACTTTGATTTCCTGATGTAAATATCCCTTAATTGCTTGATGTAAATATCCCTATAAATCAGCCTGATTGTATATTGTATATTTGTATTTTATCTCAAATAAATACATGGCCTGGAAGATCAATTGAGGCAAACAATTCCACAATTCACTTTGTGCTCTCGACATTGACACAGTCATCCACTCATGTAAAACAATTACATTAAAATTGTCATGAAAAAAGGAACTTTTTAAGGTATCAGATCATATCATTTGCTTAAACTCCTTTACTAAGTTTAACAGACACATATGTGATTTAATAATCTAAAATAGTCACATCGTAGCTATTTGAAAACTCACTCCATAATGAATCCATATCTCACAAAATTAAACAAATAAATTAATAAATAGTAAAGTGCAATTGATATCTTAAAACCCCATTGTTGGAATTGATGGATAGTAGCACACTTTGATGATCATTCCATGATTCAATGGAAAATTTGCACCTTAGTTTCCTAAGATATATCCAACAAATTCAAAACCATTGAACAGTGAACATAGGGACAAGTACAACACTCCAATGTAGTGCAATACTCATTCAAACCAATGAACTTTTAATCCAATACTGGATACCTATCATGATGATGCGAGATCTCTGAGTCTATCAATGACAAACAAACTCACACTTTACCTAAATACAGAACTAGAAATGTAAAAAGTGGACCTGGTTGAGCAACATCAACAATCAGATTTCACAAACATAAAAGAAGCAATTGACAATTAATTAACAGTATGAAAAAAAATTGCAAAAGAGTAGCTTTGTCTCAGTATTTTAACTAATAAAAATTGAAAACCTAAGTAAAAATCTACAGAATCTTTCTTGGCAATAACTTCTTTCAAATGTAATCTACAATAAGACAACTTCACCACAAGGACTGAGAAAGCTGGTGAACAAACCTATTCCCAGGGTTAATGGCTGCATCAGTCTGAATACCGCCTCCAATTGTTACTCCAGTTTGACTGAAAATATCTCGATCTAATCCACTAATAACCCCAACAGTTAAAGTATGGTCAAAGCCAAAGGGATTTCCAATTGCTAAACATTGCTGGCCAACTTTTAGAGCAGATGATTGCCCCACTTTAATTGGCTTCAGAAGGTCTGCAGAAGCTTCCACCTATTACATAATTATGGCGTCACATGATAGACAAATTATGTCAATCAAAGATGTTACTCTTTTTGCCAAAGGAGATGGGAAAAAAGGACTGGATTCAACTTAGATGATTACAAAGTAACCAGTAAAAGGTCATAAGAATCATCATTTTTAATACTAAGAAAAAGAATAGGAATTTTTTCTGACTTTGGAACAGAACATGGCTGACATTAACTGAAACTACAATGAAGAAAAAATCTCATAAATGTCATTATTTGGATGTTTTACAAGTTTACTGCAGTTAGTAATAATAATCTAGATTGTGTAAGCATATCAGAAGGCTACACCTACCATATGGAGCCTGCAAGGCTTATTGGTCATCTTGTAACTATTAGAAAAAAATTGTTTAATTCCTACCAAATGATATGGACAACTACTACTGCACTGTTAAGCATAGAGATGCGCAAGTATACTTATTTCAGAATATTGTTGATATCCTTTCAAGTGATATGAATGAATAAAAAAATTCATTATTGACATAATGCACAAGTCATACAGAATATTGCAATATTTTTTAAATCCTATCAAGTGGTATGAATGACTAACAATTTCATTAATGAGCATATGGAAGAGCACAAGCCACCAGCAGTAAAGATAGCCTCCGCAAAGCCAAAGCCAAAAAAATTGTTACAATAGTATGGAAGGTAAATTTTGGTTAAAACACGAGAAGGATAACATGAATTGTGCAGGAAGGTAGCGTTGTTTGGATGAATCAATAGACTAGGATATTTGCAATCCTGAAGTCTTGACAATAAACAAAGCCTACAGAACTTCGATTAGCAAAGAATTATGAGGAACAAAAATGGGTGACTAGGAAAAAAATTCTACCTTCAACACAGCAAGATCTTTAGCACGATCTGCACCGATCAACTTACCCTCAAAATTTTTTTGTACCCTTTCAAATATCATAAACAATGAAAAGACAGATGTCACATTTCAATATTACATGCATACAATAACTTGATATGATAATCACCCATCAGAAGCCAGGATGTTCACACGTGCAACAGCTTGACCAGGACTTGGATTCCTCAAGAGAGCATTTCCAACCACTATAAAGAGAAATGATAACAAGCAGAATTCAGCTAACAGATGAAGCATTTCCAAGTTGTTTTGGAATAAAATCATAATAAAATTAACCATTTGACATAATATAATTTGTCAATTCCAAAATAACCCACTCATCCACATGCATCAAATGCAAGAAGTAGCTTAAAAAAGAAACATGGAATCACTCAGATAGAGATCTATCGTGTCAAGTTAGATATATTTCGTATGGCCATGCACACACTTAACCTGTCAGCTCTTACCATGGTAATTTGTCACAATGTGTCCATCATTATCCCAAACTACACCAGAACCATTTCCTTCAGGAACCTGGGTATTATATGTTCAGAGAATAATTTCCATCATAAAAAGCACTGAACATAAGAATATGGAAAATTATGTCCCCACTTGATGATGAAAAATGCTTTCATGTGTCAACACTGTCAATGAAGCCCTAAGCATCTATCAATTTATAGTAATTTTATATTTATTCTGCTGATGCGTTTTTCTATAGCTCATTAAATATTCAACAAGTAATATGAGAAAACCATATTGCATACCTCAACAACACCAGTAATGTTAAGCTGAGGGCGTAATGTTACATCAAAGATGTTGACAACAGAATAAGTGTTTCTCTCAAAAAGTTCTACAATCCTTTCCTGCCAAGTGGACATTGAGCAATATTATTGCTCAATGGAAACCAAGCAAGAACATAGCAAACTGCTCATTGAACACAAAACAACCTAGGGAGATATGAATGATACAAACCTCGGAAGGAAAGAGTGGTCCAGAGGGGAAAATGCGAGGTGTCACATCTTCAACTGTGACAGATGGGTCACCCAAAGCAACAGCTGTAATTGCAAAATTTTTGAAAATGATCAAAAACAGTGTTGCAAGCACTGATTGTGTTAAACTTCAGTGTGCAATGCGCATAGCTTCAAACTCTTGAATGTTCCATGAAACTACATGGTAAGGTCTTCAACATTAGGTGGATTTGCATGCAAAGGTAAAATCAAATATTGAGACAACAGTGCAAAAAAGAAGAATATGAGTATTAATTTTGCCATAACCTAAAAAATCTAGGGTACCTTGCTTAATAAACAAAAGTATGATCCAGCAAAATAAAAGAACTTAAGTGATGATTACAAAGGAAGATTTTTAATAATGAAGTTAAAGAAATGCAACTCATAGCAACTCATAATTATATTATTGCTTACAACCCCACACAGCACGGCTTACCAAAAATCATCAAAAAACAGGAAAGGCAAAGTGTTAATGTGATGAATAGGCAATGATGAATAAAGAGATTTCCGCTTTAATTATGACTGCACTGAAACTTAATAAAACACAAGTACACATACATGGATCTTCTTTGCATGCATGCTTTTTTTTTTTTTTTAACCGGCGGGGCGGGGGGGGGGGGGGTGTTTGCTGCATAGAAAGAGTTATGAAAGAAATGGCAGTACAGTATTGGAAGATAACATGGATAACAGGCTTAACAGGCTTTTAAGACGTTGAACCAGTAAATTAGTTTCTTGCCTACAAAATAATTTCATTGGTTAAAGAAAAAAAGTGCCAAACAGTCCGAACCTGTGCAGTACCTTGAAGAATGGAAGCAGAGACATATGGCTGGACTGACAAACAGCATACGCCGTGTTGTGCAAGGAATGATCCGGCTTATCATTTTTCCTAAGTTAATAGTCTGGTTACCAACTGGCCTAGCACACATAAAAATTTGTATCTCACTAGTCACTAAACATATCAATAAGTACATAGAGGTGTTAAAAGTATAAAACTCTTACCTACGGAAATCCAACCAGACACAAGCAATTAGACAGACTTTGATATGTGCATGAACATGATTGCATTTGTGAAATTTTAACTGCTTAATCCTGCACTTACTTATATGGGTAACCATAAATATGAGAAGACTTTGAATATGTTCAATTGTTTTGCAATATTATCAATATTAGATGGCAAAATGAGAAGCCCGTTTAAATTGTGATTATGTTGTATAATTATCATGTTATTGCATGGAATTGCATTTTGACAAGATAAGATTGTGATAGATTTCCAATAATCCGCTGGCTTTATTTGCTCTTAGCTGACCCAAGTCAAACAAGATAAACCTTGTTGGCTGTGGAGTTTATTTCTCCAAACTGATCTTAAATATTATTGGTGGGTGAAAGTTGAAACCCATGAACAATAGAAGAAACTGAAAATCTCAGAGTATAAGAGCAATCCAGAGCCTTAATCTGTCGACCAACAAGACTCGTGAGAGTATCCAGTATCTCAGAACGGGCGCATTTGTGAACCAATCATCCAATTGAAATGAGAGGTGAAGCATGGTAAAACAATCAATTCAACTCCTTAATTTCTAAGATGAATTCATTTTTTTCAGCAATTTATAGTTTTATACCTTATATTTACTATTGCATCATCTATTTCTTGTCTAACCTAAGAGAAAGATGACAGTTGCGCCAAATGGTGAGCACTATAACAGGAGGGAATAATAATGGATAAAAATTTCGAATCATATTAAAGTTACTCTGGAACAGAACTCAAGACCAAAAAGTTAAAAGCAAATTCAAATCAAATATCTCAAAGTTTGAAAAGAGATGACCTTGGAAGTGATTGGGAGTCGCAAGAAGTTTCATCGACACTGGAATCGAAGGAAGTGATTCTCTGAGAGCAGATTGACGAGATGCTATCCGAGAAGATCCTTCGGCGGCCGAAACGCCTCGGAGCTCGGAAGCCCTGGGGTTGCGGCGAATGATTACAAGCTAAGACGTGCATTTCTTGAGGAAATCCAGCTCGGTTTCAAGAGCAGAGAGAAGAGGAAGAATCGGAGATAAGGGTTAGGTTTTCGAGGGGATCCAGTGAGGGATTAAAAGGGAAGCTCCTGGCGCGGGAGACCGGAGCGCATGTGTGGCCTCGGAGAGGCCGGTGGGGTGTAAGATATTTGAGGGCTTGTTGGTATAAATAATTTTCCAGGGACGTCCGGTTAATTTTCTCATTTAGAGTGAAGGGCCTTTTCACATAAAACAACTAGAGGCCCCAAGGGACGCTTGTTCAAAAATTAATATTAAATATTAAATATTAAAATTAGTGATTTTTTTTTCTTTTTGCATATTTAACCTCCAAAAGGTGGTGATGATAAATAAACTTAAAAAAAGTTTTATTATAGACATAAACATGAAGGTGACATTCTGTATGGAATGATCCATCCAAAATCAAGAATAATATAGATGAAAGTGACGAGATCATCATGTTTGGTTATACCATGGTGATCATGCATAATCCAGTGATTAGATGCCCGTCCTTGAGATCGGGGATTGAAGTGATCTTGGATAAAAATTTAAAGACAAAAATATTCTTCAATCTAACAAAAAAAATTTGATATATCAATATACCATTAATATATATATTATATCAATATTATATATCCAATATTATATTATTTTATATTGATATTATATATTATATTATAATATATTATTAATTATATTATTATCATATTATGATTCAATAATAATTTTAAATTAGAATAAAAATATCTTATTATACTTTATATTTATATAATAAAATATTTAATATATTATACATTATTTTTATAATCAAAATTGTTTCCATCCGGATCGTCGTGGCCCGTAGCTGCTGATGGCGTCGGGTGTTCCGCGTCCGCCCGTGGGAGATGCCTCCGGTGCCCCGGGACCTGCAAGAAAGCCAACATCAGTGACCCGGGCCTGGGATTCCGGCGGGGGCACTTCGATGGTCAAGTCAGTGACGACCCAGGGGAACAGATCCTCCTGGTCGAGCCCCTCTGGATGAGCTCCACGCTAGGAGAAGTGAGTGGAGTGTATGAGAATGCGAGTACGAGTTGGGGGATGTGGTGGCCGAGGTGGTCTTGCCCTCCTGTCTGGCCGCTCCCCCTTCTCCTCTTTCTCTTTGTGATGGTTGTGTTGTTGGAAAATTGGGTGGCTCTCTCTTGTTGAGAGAGTGTTGTCCTATTGTAATATGAGTGATGTTACCTCCTTTTTGCTTACTCTGGCTGAGTCTCTCACTTGGATTTGCCTCAGGGTCCTCCCTGGCTGCCAGGCGGGTGCGACGAGGTATCGTGCCATAGACAGGATGCCTTCTTTATTGGGTAGCTGGGGAAGCTTCTACATGCCTCTAATATTTCTTTCGCTTGCCCTTCCTGGAAGCCTAGCAAGACCTCGACTGTTGTACCGCCGCTCTCGTGCTCCTTGGTGGGGTCTTTTCTCCTGTCGTACGGCAGGTCGGTGGAGGGCATGGTGCCTTGGTGTGAGCTTCCTTTCTTTCTAGTGTGAATGACGGCCGTGGGCATTAATGGCGACGTGGCGGGTGCTGTCGTAAAGTCCTCGAGGGGTACGCCACTGTCTTTGGAGGGGAGGTGCTGCTTCCTTGGCGGTTGGTGCTTCGATTTGGCTGGGGGCCGAGCTGGGAAGATGGGGCCTGCTTGTAGCGGACCTACCTCGCAGCGGCTCGGCTGTGCAGAGGAGGCCCGAGCTCGGTACCAGACCAGTGGGGCCCAGCGTTGACCGAGCTCGGGCTGACAGGGATGCGCCCAGCTCAGGGGATCCAGCCTCGAAGGGGCTCCGCGTGGTGGAGGAGGCCTGAGCTCGACTCCAGGCCACGGGGCCCGACCTCGGGCTCGAAAGGTCTGCCTCTGGTGGGGTTTGAGCTCGGCTCTGACCTAGATGTCCCGACCTAGCGGGTACCGACCTCGCGGAGGACGGAGCCTGGCTTTGACGGGTGGCCCCGTTGACATCGGGGAGCTCTGCCCGGCGAAGGGGCCCACGAAGGGAATCCAGCGCAGCGTCCGATGAGGGCTCCACGTCAGGATCCTTGGCCAGGTCAGCAATCCGGCCATATCAAAAATAAATATTTGTATTAATAAATAATATATTAATGTATAAATATATATATTTATAGAATATATTAATTATTAATATATTCATAAATATATTAATAATTTTATTATAATATATTTTATATGAATATGAATATAATTTTATGAAATATATCGAAGATAGTTTTGGTATTATATAGTTGTGATCTTGGATTCGTATGGAATACCAAATAGGTTACTTGTGAATACCTAGAAATCTTTGATCACTAGACATGGCCTACTAAATGTTGTGATCTTGAATCACTAGGGATCGGATCACCAGTGATCTTATTTGGGTAACCAAATGCCATCGAAAGATATATACCTTCTAAAAGAAAAAAATTGGCTCACTCCCAAAATTCCTATGGTAATTGAAAAGAACGTTTTTTTTCCTTTATTTCTTCTTTATGAGAATAGGACTAGGGCATTACCTCATGGGACTAACCCAGAGAGTCGGTCCTCAAAGACTCGGCTTTGAATGATAATGAGGGCCAGAAGTTCAAAACTCTAGTCCACTTCAAGATCCCATGATTGAAAGAGCTGTTGCCCAACCAAATGCTCTTTAATATTGGACTCAGTCAAGCTGATCTTTGAGGTGAGCATCAGTCCTTTTTGTTTTAATTGATATACTTTAGATTGGTGCAAAATTAAGGCCAAAGGAGTTGGAGAGGCTAAAGAAAGTGATGCAGAAGAGGAAAAAGACCTCGGTCGCATATGGGGCTCAGCTAAAGCACTCGCGCACCAAGGCTCCTATGGGTTGTCCCACCTGTGGCCCATCACAAAAATGCCTAGGTGCAGGGAGCTTATCGGCTCGCACCGACATAGTTCTAGCAATCCCAGTTCAAGTCAACCTACTAGGGGCAGCACCCCACACTGATCCTTGTCACCTACGCCCAAAGAGGAAGGGAGGCCTTATAATCTCCTCCCTAAGGAGATCCATCCAATTCAGGGCCAACTTCTATCTCAACCAAGCAGGGGTTGTGTATCCCTAAAGTTTGACTAGTCTCCGACTCTGCCTCGAAGAATTGGAGGGTCACCCTTGAGTTGGTTCACAGGATGTTGCTTTTGACCATCTCCATGAAGTTGGATGAGTCAGGATCTAGGTCCCAATAGGGGGATGCATTGGAGTCCTAAATTTAAGTAAGCAGCTCCCCCAACCCCTTTCTGTTTTTGCCATCTATTTTCGCTATCTCATTAGACTAACTAATTTCTTTTGCAGCTTGGCTATTACCTAACTAGCTTCTTACAATCAGCTAAGTCCATGAGGATAGATATTGTCAAGGCTACTCATAGGGCCGAGGCAACGGAGAAGAAGGCCTCTAAGGTGAAGAAGTATTGTGGTACCAACTACACTAATACCAATCTCTTGAAAAATCTCTCATATGGAATACGGATCCCCAATTTCAGGATCATAATTATCAATACCAATGCAGCAAGAGGAAAAGAAAAAATAAAATAAAATATACAATCAATTAGGCATATAAGATTTCATTATGAGAATAAAAAATTTGTAAAATTGGAACTCTCATTCTCGATCTTGTACAATTCTCTCAATAAGAAATTCCAAATTCTTCTCATAAGCTCTTAACTCTCAGTTCCTATAAGCTTTCTAGAGACCTTTCACCACCTTCTGGATCCTCACCCACTATCCCCAGCCCTCTGCCCTCATTTTTATATCCTTTTGCATGAAAAGCATCTCACCAAAAGTCAACCAATCTAAACTGCATCCAAATTAGACATGTAGCTCTCCTAACATGAGTAGTGATGGCAATTTTTACTGATTCGATGGATATCCGACCCAACCCGTCCTGCCTATATAAATAGATATAGGTTATATAAAAAAAACCCGACTCGGGTTTGGGTCAGGTACGAGTAGTAGTACGCTCTGACCCGAACCCAACCCGTTTTATATAAAAAAATTATATTTATAAAAATTTAAGTAAATTGGATATGAGATAGATATACCCGACCCGACCCGTTTAGGTTTTAAGTAAACTAAGTTTTATGAGACCAAGTATACCCACTCGACCCGATCCAAACATGATCTTTTTATACCCGACCCGATCCGAGATGGGTATGGGATAGGTTTTTTTTAGTGGGACGGATATGGATTTTGCGTGACCCGACTCAAACCCGACCCGTTGCCATCCTTAAACATGAGTTTGACTCCAAAATACATTTCTAGTCATCCATCGCATCTCAAATCATGCTGGATCGATCCAAATCATGTAGGACAGTCTGCATCAAAGTCGGATGCATGGTGGCCATCGGATTAATGCATGAAATGTGTTGATCACATGGCAGATGTGTGTACACTGCAAAATCAACCCTGTATACCATAATTCCTATACATGGACCGTTCAACCTCATCTATGGACTAGCTGGTCCACATACATCGCCAAGGGGGTAACAGAAGTTCAAGTCATGCACTGGGAGACTGCCTAGGCTAGGGTTGCTATGCGCACTCATGCGCTAGGCCATGCACCCGCACATGCCAGGTGCGCACCTAGGCTGCCAAGCTCTTGCAAGCTATGTTGGCCTATGGGTTGCGCCTAGCCTGCGGGCTGGCCTGTTGTGAGCCAAAAACTTTTTTTGGGTCCTCTTTTGGGCTTGTTTTTGTAGACTTCTTATTGGGTTTTGGACTTCTTCAAGAGCCAAATTGAGGTGCAATACCCAATAATCTTCATCTCGACTCAATGTTCGACCTTTACTTGACTTTGAGAGCTCTTGAAGGCTCTGGCACCCATGTCCTAGAACAAATGCCTGCTGCTTATGGATGGGTAAACATAGGAGTTGAGCTAGACCACTTGATCCCATCTACGTCATGTGTTGTACTCTATCTAATCTGAGACCTACTCGTGAAATTTACTTACGATAATAGGAACTTCACCGTGAGACAACACCGTCATCCTTCCGAGTCTCTCATCTCATGCCCAATCCATCTACTTCTAAAGCTCCACGTCGTACTGGGCTCCTATCTGTTCCAAGGACTCCACCTCACCTACACTCTCTGTCAAGAGGTAGTATCCTCCATATTTTTTTCCTTGCAAAATGACCCTACTATCATGGATAATTTTTAAAATTTCATCACCGGCTCTCCACATGTAACTATTTGAATCCAGTTTATAGAGTGAAATTAGATTTTACAAAAAATTGGTAAGTATCAAACCTCGTCCATTTTTTTGCTGCCCCATCATGTGCCTTCAAGATAACTATCCTAACAACCTCGATCGCATAGCTCAATCTATCTAGTAAGTAAACAAAACTCTCTCTACTCTCTAGAGAGTCAAACAACTCCTCTCTGTAATAAACATGATGTGGACATGCATAATCTAAAATCTACTAGAAAAAATAAAATACCTCGTCGGATACCATGAATTCATTATTATAGTATTCATCACCATCACTACAATCAACCATCGCCATAGTAGCCTTCATCCAATCCTTAAGCTACGGGCAATCTTTAACACGATATCCTAGTTTGTCATAAGTAGCACTTGATCTTGCTCCCATCCATTGACTTGGATTGCCCATCTCGTAATTCTTTATCGCTCCACCTTCTACTACTTGCTCTTCTAGAAATCTCCAATGCTTAGTTCCTACTTAAACTCGAAGGTTCTCCTGCCCGAGAACCTCATTCTGGAGAACATCGAAGTAACCTCCTCTATCTTGATAATGCTCTTTCTCGCTAGAAGAGCAATCATCAAGGATTCGAATGATAATATAAGTGATAAAAACAGGACCAACACCTTGAACCTCTCCTCAACTTTTTTACCGATATCGAAAAGATTGATGAGGATCCTCTAGAAGTTGCTCAGGTGCTTCTGCATGCTCTGTTCTTCGATCATCCGTAATTGATAGAACTGCTTTGAAAGAAAGTACATGTTGGTGAGAGACTTTGACATGTATAACTTTTCGAGATTTACCTATAGTACCATCGAGAAAGTCTAGTTTACTATATGGATCATCACCTCGTCCACCAAGTACAAACAGATTATGCTCATCGCTTGTATCTAAAGCCATCTCTAAGTCTTGTCCTCCATGATGGCTAGTCTCTCCTTGCATATGAAAGCATCAATCAACCCTTACTAGATCAACATGTTTTTCACCCTTGCTTGCCAAAGGAAGAAATTGCTCTTTTCATCAAATCGATTAATCTCCATCTTAATTATGGTTATCTTCTCCATCTTCTTCAATCTTAATCAATGCAGGCAATCTGAGACTCTAGGCTCTGATATCAGCTATTGTAGTACCAACTACACTAATACCACCCTCTCAAAAAATCTCTCATACAAAATGCGAATTCCCGATTCCAGGATCACGATTATTAATGTCAATGCTACAAGAGGAGGAAGAAAAATAAATAAATAAATAATCAACTGGGTATGGAAGGTTTCACTATGAAAAAAAAAATTATAAGATTGGAACTCTCACTCTCAATTATGTACAATTCTCTTAACAAAAAATCCCAATCCCTCTCACAAGCTCTTAACTCTTAGCCTTCATGACTTTTTAAAGATCCTTCACCACCTTTTGTATCCTCACCATCTCAAGCCCTCAGCTCCCATTTTTATAGTCTCTAATATGAACAGCATCTTATTAGGAGTTCAATCATCTAAATCGCATCTAAATCAAAGTACTGCAGCTCTTCCAACATGAGTTTGACTCCAAAAGATATTCTTGGCTGTCAGATCATTGTCCATCATGCTTTAGATCATGCTGGATTTGCCTAAATCATGCAAAATAGTATGCATCAAAGTTGGATTACATCATGGTTGTTAGATCAATGCACGAAACATGATCAACCACTCAATCACATGGCAGACATGCGTACATTGCGAAATCAACCCCATAGACCACAAAACCCCTGCATGGACTGCTCAGCCTCATCTATGGACTGGTTGGTCCACGTACACTGCTAGGGACCAGGAGAAGCACGGGTTGCGTGTTGGGTGACCGCCTGTGCCTAGGCTGCCCTGCATGCATGCTGGGCTGCTCACCTAAGCCGCTAGGCACCTACGGGCCTGGCCTGTGAGCTAGCCTATAGCGAGCCAAAACTATTTTTTTCATGCAGGGCTGCTCACCTAAGCCGCTAGGCACCTACGGGCCTGGCCTGTGAGCTAGCCTACTGCGAGCTAAAACTATTTTTTTCTCTTTTTTTGGTCCTCTTTTGGGCTTGTTTGTGTGGGCTTTTCACTAGATTCTAGACTTCTTCGGGGGTCGAATCAAGACATTACACCCAACAAGAAGAGAGCCTTGAAGGTAAAGGCAAAAGCATTAAAGGTAGAGAAAATCCATGCCAAGGCTACTGCCAAGGTGAAATGCCTAAAAGAGGAGTTGAAGGGGACCGAGGAAAGGATTGTCTCAAAAAAAAAAAAGAGATGGATAGTTGAAGAGAAGGTCACTGATGTTGAAAAAAGAACTGAGCGGCAAGCGATCAAGGTGGTGGCTCCCTAGATGGTGAAAGCATTCTGAGCTTTCAAAGACTTGGCTAATAAAAAAGCCATTCCTGTTACAAAGGCCTTTGTAATTGATCAAGAGGTATGCCACCAAAAGGTCGCCAATTGCATTTCTAAGCTAGATCTCTCCTTTCTAGATGAGGATGATGCTGACCTTGCCGAGGACCAGCCCAAAGGGGAACCCGAGTCCATCGTTGCTGATGCCATTCCTACTTTAGCATTTGAGAATGTCCCCTCTTGAGCCAAAGAGGCTCCTGCTCCCAAGGCTTGGGAGTGCCTTGTGTTTTTGTTAATTATTGTAAAAATTGAGTTGGTCTTTTACCGATTTAAATTTTGTAATCGGCTTGACCAACCTCTAAGTAATGAAATGTTCCTTTTTTTCAAGCCCTTTTGCATAATAAACCGACTAACTAATTTCAAGTAAAAGATATTAAAGTTCCAATCTTCATGATAAACTATTGAATGCAAGAGACGAGCTAATCTATTGACCTTTGGCAGTAGGGGATTTCTGGGTCCCAACCTTTAGGTAGAATTGCTAGCTTTAGATAGCTCTAAAGTTTTAATTAAGGTTGGTAATGCATGTGATCTAACTCGAATGCCCAACCCAGAATCTTAGGATTGCATACCAATGAGACGAAGGTGTCACCTCTTGACAAGTACAAAATCTAGGGATCGACTTGAAGCTGAAGGATCGGGTCATCAAGGTAATATCGTCTAAACTTCCTCTTATTCGAGGTTATTTCTCATTTGCAAAATTCAAGTCCTCTAGCTTGGCTTGACTTTAACTATAGATCCAAGCTTATCAAGGGTTTTTCGCACGATTTTCCCTAGGCATTTGGCTTGGGTTATTAAGTTAAAGTGCAGCTTTAGATTAGTTTGGTGCTGCCAATCCTCAAGTCATCCTAGTTTGTCAAGTGATTTTACTTGGCCCAACATCAGTCCATAGACAAAGTTGGCCTGCTACTATTTAAAGCTTTTGAGGATCCTCTTATGATGTTATCCCTTACTTCGAGGGTCTTCTTATGAGGTTATCTCTTGCTTCTCAAATGGACAAGGTCTTTAGCTTAACTCTTCTTAGGGATGAGAGGATTTTCGAGGGCCTCTTATAGGGTTACCCCTCACTTCTTGGTCATCCAAGATCTCCAGCCCGGGCTCAAAGTTGACAAGATTTAAAGGCTTCTAAGGGTTCTCTTATAGGGTTATCCTTCACTTTTTGAATAGCTAAGGTCTTCAGCTCAGTTTAATTTAGGGACAAGGGGCTTTCCTAGGATTTTTTTATGAGGTTACCCCTCATTGCCCGAGATTTTTGGCCCAAGTTTGGAGTGAACAAAATTTGGGAGGCTTTTGAGGATCCTTTTATGAGGTTATCCCTCACTTCTCAAATGGCCAAGGTCTTTAGCTTAGGTTATCTTAGGGACGAGGGACTTTCTGAGGGTCCTCTTATAAGGTTATCACTTGCTTCTTGGTCACTCAAGATCATTAACCCAAGTTCAAAGTGAATGAGATTCAAGAGCTTGCAAAGGTCCTCTTATAAGATTACTCCTCACTTTTCAATGACCAAGATCTTCAACTCAGCTCAACTTAGGGATGTGAGGCTTTTGAAAGGTCCTATTATAGGGTTATTGCTTACTTCTTATCACCCGAGGTCTTCGACTCGTATCATTGTAGACAACAATTGGTCTATAATTTATCCTCAAGGCATGTTAATAAAAGAAACTTAGTTTTATTGGAAGAAATTGCATTACACTACTAATAATATATTCCCAGGTTCTCTAAGCTCCATGCTCGAGGAAATAGGGATCCGTTAAGCTAATTTAAATGTTAAGTTCTAGACTTGACAATCTCTTTTACTTGATAGGGTCCTTCCTAATTGGGAGATAGCTTCACTCGGTCACCTATCTTAGCTCAATGTAGAATCAGATCGATAACCCTAAATATCTTGTCTCTCACTTGAAAGTTGTAGTATCGAGTGACCTTATACCGATAGGCTGCCATTCTCATCCCAGCTCACTCTTGAGTCTCTTCGAGTAAATCTAGGTTCACTCAAAGCTGGTCTGAGTTTCTTTGCTCATCAAAACTATCGAAGGAAGGAAATGCTAATTTCAAGGGGAATGATTGCTCTATTCCAAAGATGAAGTTGAAGTAAGTTTTATCAACGGGAATTCGCTATGTAGTTCGATATGCTTAAAGTACATGATAGAGCTTATGTTAACTCCTGTATTGATTTTGATGATTAACAAAATACTTAAGTATATTTGAGTACTAACCAATTGTTGAAGTGTGTTTTATCAGAAAAGGTACTCATCAGGTTAGTAATTTGGATTGCTTGTCAAATAGTTTGAGAAGCCCTCTTTATGGATGAAACACTCAAGATTAATGGACTTAAGTATGTAAGGATGGCTTGAAAGGACTTAAGAGTCAAGTTTAAAAAGGATTCAACAAAGTTTTGATTGAATTTTAAAAAGTTTCAGCAAGTGTCGACTCAAAGTGTCGACTCATAAAAAGTGAAGTATCGACTCAAGCTGATACATAGAAGAAGTTTTAGATGGCACGCTTGAAGTGTTGACTCATGCAGATAATGTGTCGACTCATGGATCGACTCAAAGCCTGAGACAATTTATACAGAACTTGCTAAATTTCAAGACTTCCCTCAAGTATCGACTCATGAAAGCCAAGTATCGACTCAAGTATCGACTCACCTGAAATTTTTAGAGAGCTTCAAAGAATATCTTTTGAACTAAGTATCGACTCATGGAAGCCAAGTATTGACTCATGACCTGAAGTATCGACACTTGAAATTCTTATGAATAGTAACAGCTAGTTTTTTTCAAATACGAAACTTGTCCTTTTCATCCTTCAACGACAGTTCACATCTCCAACGGTCATAAATTGTCATTTGGGATTTGAAAAAGTATTTAAAGTGATCTTAAATAAAGAAGAAAAAAGAGAGAGAAGTTTACATTGAATATTCATCAAGAGTTCATCTACTTTCAAGTCAAGTTAAGCCTTCAAGCATTCAAGTTCAACCATTCAGCTGCATTTAAGGCTTCAACAACTTGAGGACAAGCATCTACAGCAACTCTACAAGAGCTTCAAAAAGATACTTGCTTTTATTGAAAGCTTTTTGTATTCTTAACAATATTATTGAATCCTTTCTTTTATTTTTAGTTTCTAGGAGAATGGAACTAGAAGTGGAGGTTTATTGGTGAGCCTTTGTATTAAAACCAACGGAGATTTTTGGTTAGCCTAAATCACAAAACCAAGGAGGTTATTGGTGAGCCTAAGTTATAAAACCAACTAGATTTTTGGTTATCCCACAAAATCAAAGAAGTTTTGACTTGTGTTCCTAGTGAAAACAAGTTTGATTTTGATTAGTAAGCCCGGAAAACTAATCGACTATAATCAAGAAAAATTATAGTGAAAATCTCAAGTGGACATTGGGGAGTGGACGTAGGTGCTTTGATGTGTATCGAATCACTATAAAATTTTGTGTGTTTGTGTTGCTTGCTCTTTCTTACTTGTCTTTACTTACCTTGCATTTACTTTTTAAATCTATTACACACTCTTGAGCACTCACAAACACTAGCAATACACAAGGACTTTAATTATTTTTTTAATTGGAATTCATTAGCTTTTTTTTTTTGAAACCCAATTCATCCTCCCTCTTGGGTTGTTTACTGGGCAACAGCTTGTCAACCCATAATCCTTTGGCTTGATCCAACCTTGCTTTTAAGTCTTGAAAAAGAGTTCGGTTAATTATTTCGACCTCTCTATTAGCTTGGGATGGCTGACCAAGGTGAGGTGATGGTAAATGCCTAATTATTGACAAAATTCTGCAAATTGCATATTGTTGAATTGGTGACTATTATCTATGATTAACCACCTAGATAACCGAACTGATATATGATAGACTTTCAAACAAAATCTCTTACTCTGGTTTTGGTAATGCAAACTAGTGGCTCGGCTTTTACCTACTTTGTGAAGTAGGTGATGACGACCGATAAGAATTTTTGCTGACCTGATGCTTTGAGGAATAGTATGAGGATATTTATCCCCACTGCACAAAAAGCCATGGAGCACCAATAGGGGTCAGCCTTACTAGCTCAATTGTATCTTGTTGCAAGGATGACTATAGTACCACTACCGGAGTATCTTATATACAAGGACTTGCCCCTCAAGTGAGTCCCTCATATCCCCTCATGTACTTCTCGTAATGCATAGTGAGCTTCAGAGGGGCACATGCACTTGAGAAGAGATAGGAAGAATAATCTCTTATATATTCTGCTTTTTTAAAAAACGTAGTGGGGTGCTTGATGTCGGTCGACCAGGAGTGCCCCATCTTAGAGATAGTAAACTAAGAGGTCGATCCAACTTAGATCATTTTTTACCTATAGCACATCGATGCGGGCTCCTCGATGTTAGGCTTATCTAAAACTTCAAAGAATGTTTCCTTGTGCAAGTGGGCTAGTTCTAGGGTTGTGAGTTTGGAGAAGATATTGGTTTAACAGTTTTTTGATCACGAGATTTGTTGGAAGTCAAAGTATTCGATGCTAAGATTAAGTCCTTCACCTTTAGTAGATACTTTATCATGTTTTCTTCTCAAGCATCGTATTTATCTTGGACTTAGCTGACCACAAGCTACGGGTCACTATAGACCTTCAAGCACCTCATCCTTAGCTCCTTAACAATTTTAAGTTCCATGGTTAGATTCTCGTACTATGCTTCATTGTTGGTAGTTGGGAATCTAAAATGCAGTGTGTACTCGACGACATCAACCTTTGAGCTAGTGAGTATCAATCTTGTATCTGATCCATTCGAGCTAGATGACCCATCCATGAACATGGACCAAATCTCCTTTAGTTCTTCTTGTTCTTTCCTTTTTTTGATTAGGCTTCGCAAGTTCCTCCTCTAGGATAGTGCACTCCAGGATAAAATCTATAAGTACTTATACCTTGACAAAAGGTTAAGGTCAAAACTTCACATTGAACTTTATGAGTTCAATCATCCACTTGGTCATCTGACCTGAAGTATCTGGTTGGTAAAAGGATGGTCTTTAAGGGTGAATTAGTGAGAAGCACCATAGTCTGGGCTTGGAAGAAGAGATGAAGCTTTTTCACTAAGATAAGGAGTACAAAAACCATCTTCCTGAGCCTTGAATATCTGGTCTTAGCATCGTGAAGAACCTTGTTGATGTAATAAATTAGCTTCTAGGTCTTTCCTTCCTTATAAATAAGGACCTAGTTTATTGCTACAAATGAGATTGCTAGGTAGAGGTATAGCTTCTCACTTGGCTCTAGCTTATTAAAAAGTGGTAGTGAACCAAGGAGTTCTTTAGCTCATCAAATAATTTCTAGCACTCCTTGTTCCACTAGAAGTCCTTTGGTTGTTTGAGGGTCTTAAAGAAGGGGAGACTCCGTTTGACCGACCTAAAGACAAATCAGTTAAAAGCAGCTATTTTATCAATAAGGCATTGGACCTCCTTTATCGATCTTAGTAGATACATCTCTTGCAAAGTTTGGATCTTCTTGGGATTTGCCTTTTTGTCTTGGTGCGAAACCATGAATTCGAGATTTTTTTTTGAGGTGATCTCAAAGGCGCATTTAATCAAGTTTAGTTTCATTTAGAACTTTCTATTAAAAATTATGTCCTAAAGTCAATTATCTAACCTATAGATAATTATGCTATTTATAATTATATATGAATTATTATTAATAAAAGTTATTTTGCAGTTCACCATATTGCATATTTCTATAATAAACTCTTTTATAATAGAATCTTTAAAACTACTTTGATAAGATAAAGGAGGATTTATCATGTAGTTCTTAAAATTGTTCGCAACCAAATAATACATTGTTAAAGAATGATAATGTTTATCGAGTATAGGTCATTGTACACCATATGGATTGATTGTCCTCTTAACTAAGGAGTATGGAGACACTGGTATGGCATGTAGGTAAAATAGAGGAGTATATTTTACTGAACATGATCCACTTACGGAGCACTCTATTATTTAGGGTTGCTTACGAAGAATATGGATATAAGTTTTTCTCAAACTTGAGATCATCACAGTAACTTGTAAGTAATTTACTGTACTTTAGTACCAAACTACTTGGATTTCTAATCTAGTATCAGAAGGTTTTCAAGTATAGTCAAGTACTTGTAAAATCGGTGTGTGAGTCAAGATGAGATTGACCGCTCTAAGGTATTGGAGAAAATATCCGTTATGTTTCAATTTAGCAAAATCTTGATCAGGATAATCCTTGTAAGGAGTTACAGGATTTGTAAGGTTGAGACACTATTTGGATGAACTGATTAAGGGTTGGTAGTTTAATCCTAAAGTCATTCTAAGCATTGAGGGTCAAATGGATAAATTATATGATAACCATATGCCAAAGATTCTTGAATGTTGTTTTGCAATGATTTGACATATCCAGATATTAGGTATCATTGCTAGATGGTCACTTTAAATAGTACAAAAATTATTCTTGTGCTACCAGCTTTGTATTCAAACCTATGAGATCATACATAATAAAAATTTTTATTTGATCTGTTGGTTGATCAATGACTGTGAATAGTTCTTGGACATTGTTATCAATATAATTAATAATTATCCTTGAGTTGACTCATCTATGAGTCGACTCATCTGATTGGCCTATGAGTCAGCTCATCAGTATTGTAATTATTGTGACAAAATTATTCACTTATAGTTAGTGAATTATGGGAGGATCAATTAGTAATTGGATTATTGATTAGCTCTATTTGATTGAGCAATGAGGTTTGGATCAAGTCTAATTGAATTGGATTCAATTAGGTTGACTTGATTGGATTATGTGATAGCATAAGCATTAAAGAGGTTTGATTCCTGATTTGATCAAGTCTTGGGTTGAATCAATTCTAATTTGATTAGGATTTAGCTTAGAAAATTGAGTTCCTAACTTGATTAGGGTCACTTATCTCTTTGGATCTAATCAAATGTGATTTAGTTAAGCTCGAGTCTAATTGGATTGGATCACACTCATGTACCCTTATTGGCTTTGGCCCTTGATTTTGATGATTAACAAAACGTTGAGTATGTGTTTTATACTAATATTTCAATTATAATTGTGAGTTTTAGGAAACAGGCACATCAAATTTTCTATATAAAAGTACCAAACTCACTCATTTTGAAGATGAAGCTAAGTGAATTTTAGTGTTTTAGAAGTCTTCTCACCTTAGAAAACCTTAAAATATATCAATATGGGCTTTATGAAGAAGAAGTTGAGGGTTTATTAAAAAACATTTTGAATTTTGAAGCTTGGCACAAGGTTTTTTTGAATGGCACTACCAAGTGTCGACTCATGGAACATGAAGCATCGACACTTCAAAATAACTGGCATGTAGAAATCTCTGTGGCACATCTTGAGTCGACTCACAAAAGTCAAGTGTCGACTCATGAAGAAATCAAGTGTCAACTCATGGCCTGAAACAAAGGATGTTACATAACTATGTTACATAACTATGTCATTTAGAGGTCGACTCATAGCCTGAGAACAAAATGAAACAGAACCCTATTTTTTCAAGAATTATACCTTGAGTCGACTTATGAAGATCCAAGTATCGACTCATGAAGAAGTCAAGTATCGACTCATGAAGAACTCAAGTATCGACTCATAGGTTTTGACAATAGTATCGACTATACTTTCTGAAACACATATTTAACTCCTAAAGGCTCCAAATAGCTAGTTTTGCTCTACCAAAGGTCATAAACTATTTTTTGAAAGTTTTTGAAGCATTTAACTGTCACCAAACTCATTCATGAAGAACTAACCCATAACAGACAAATTCTACCTTTGAGAATATCACTTCAAAAGTCAAAAGAGAGCTTGAAAGAACATTCCATTTGAAAAAGCTTTCAATCTTGCTGTTGAGCCTTCAAATCAACATTCCAAAAGTGGTCTTTCAAAGAATCTAATGAGAAGACAACTCAAGCAATCAAGAAGAGCTTCATAGCCTTTACTTTCTACTCTATAGAGAGTTTTTCTTATGATTTACTCTTGTACTTCTAATTTTATTTGTTGTGACTAGTTTCAAGGATATTTGAAACTAAGTATTAGGCCCTTCCAAGCCATGAATTGGAATCCAAGCTTAGGTTGGCTTGAGGAAAGGTTGTTGGTAAGCCAAAGTGAGAAAACCAACTTTGGATTTGATTTGTAAGCCCTTGAAAACAAGTTGGCTTAATCTTGGTTGATTATAGTGAAATTCCCAAGGAATAGCTTGGAGAGTGGATGTAAGTACTTGGTATGCACCGAATCACTATAAATCTTTTATGTTTGTGTGTGTGATCTTTCTTCTATTGCCTTTACTGCTTACCTCACATAACATTGCATCTTATACATATTGTGCTCATTTGCATTGCTTCACAAATACTTTAAGTTCAGCACATATTTGCTTAAATTTTTTAAAGAAACCCAATTCACCTCCCTCTTGGGTTGCTATGCTGGGCAACATGTGGTATCGGAGCTTGGTACTCAGCGTATAGGTCTAACGATCTTGAGTCAAAGATCTAATGGCAACCCAAATTGGTGTTAAAATTATTGAGGGTCAAGCCCCAAATCGTCTTCCATTATTTAATAGCACAAATTATACCTATTAGAAGACATGCATCCGCATTTACATTCAAGCCATTGATTATAATGTTTGGAGGACCATTGTTAAAGGTCCTCATCAGCCAACCGTCTTGGTTAATGGAATTTTCACTCCCAAATTGGAAGATAATTGGGATGAGAATGACATTAAGCAAGTTAAGCTTAATGCTAAGGCTATGAATTTATTATTTTATGCATTAGACCCAAGTGAATTTAATAGAATTTTAAATTATCTCTCCACCAAGAAAATATGGGACACACTTGAAGTTATCCATGAGGGTACATATCAGTGAAGATTACCAAAGTTAACATGCTCATTCATACTTATGAAATGTTTAGAATGGAACCATCTGAATATATTAGTGAAATGTATACTAAATTTATTAACATTGTGAATGGCATGAGAAGCTTAGGAAAAGTCATTTCTAATGCTGAATTAGTTAACAAAATTCTCATGTCACTTCCTTCATCATGAGATCCAAAGGTAACAGCCATTGAAGAAGCCAAGGATATCAACACTCTACCTCTTGAGCAGCTTTTGGAATCTCTCATGACATATGAGCTATCCCTAAAATAAAAGGTTGCAGACAATGACAAAAAGAAGAAGACCATAGCATTTAAGTCCACAATCAAAGAAGATTCAAGTGATGATTTTGATGAGGAAGATGATGAAGATGAAATGGCTCTCATCTTAAGGAAGTTTAAGAGATTCATGAGAAAGAAAAAGTATACTTTCAAGAAGAAGCCTCAAAAGGGAGAGCCTAGTAAAGAGAAAGAAAAAGAGAAGGAAAGGGAGAAACCCATTTGCTTCGAGTGCAAGAAACCCGGTCACTTCAAGATGGATTGCTCCTTACTCAAAAAGAGCAAAAAGAAATTCAGAAAGAAAGCCATGATGGCAACCTGGAGTGAGAGTGAAGATTCAAGCTCTGATGAAGAGCAGCAAGAGGTCGCCAATTTCTGCTTGATGGCTAACGATGATGATGTAAAATCTGAACCTTAAAATGAGTTTACTTTCGAAGAATTGCATGATATTTTTGATGAACTAGTAGTAGAATATCAAAAGCTTAAAATGAAAAACAAAGAACTAAGAAAGCAAAATTTGGAGTTGATTAAAACAAATGATAAATTTTTGATAGAAAATGACTGTTTGCTTCAAGAAAACAAAAAGTTAACTAATAAAATTACCTCTTTAGAAAAGGAAAAGGAAGATTTGAAAAAGGATAAGTCTTTTGCAATAAATGAAAAACTTGCTAAACAAAACAAAGAGCTTTTACAAGAGAACAAGAAGTGCAAAGATAAACTTGAAAAAGTAAAACCTTTTATTAAAAAAATTATTTATAGTTCAGAAAAACTTAATATGCTTTTAAATAATCAAAGAGATATTTTCAACAAAGCTGGATTAGGTTTTAGACCATAAAAAATAACAAAAATATTTCAAAAATTTTTTTGTACCTGCTTTTTTTGATATTACTTGTTATTCTTGTGGCAAAGTAGGATATAAATCTTATATGTGTGACAAAAGGAAATTAAATCAGGTTAGAAAAGTTTAGGTTCCAAAATGAACCACATCTACTAACCCTAAAGGATCCAAGATGACTTGAATACCTAAAGTCTCCACCTGATTTGTTTTCATAGATGTGTCTT
Source organism: Areca catechu (assembly GCA_021397845.1). Classification (NCBI taxonomy): domain Eukaryota; kingdom Viridiplantae; phylum Streptophyta; class Magnoliopsida; order Arecales; family Arecaceae; genus Areca; species Areca catechu. The sequence goes on from CM038041.1 coordinate 14,455,029, forward strand.
GCAACCAATAAAAAAAGATTGTAGTACCTTGACAGCGATTGCTCAAGGCACATGACTGGAGATGTGGAGAAATTCTCATCTCTTGAGTATCAGAATGGTGAAAATGTAACCTTTGGTGATAATAAAAAGGACAGAATCGTTGGTATCGATAAAGTCCATATCACCCCCTCCACTTATTTAGATAATGTTCTTCTTATTGATAGTTTGAAGCATATTTTGCTTAGTATTATCCAATTTTGTGACAAAGATTTTAAAGTTGTTTTTGAATCTTCCATGTGTATTGTATCTAGTCTTGATGACAATGGCATCAAGTTTATTATTCATAGGCATGGAAACATTTACATGGCTGATCTAATGATCTACCAGTGCAAAATGGTCAATGCCTAGTGATAATGGAAGCCAAGATCAATGAAATTAGTTGGCTTTGGCATCATAGATTAGGACATGCAAGTATGCATTTACTTTTAAAACTAAATAAAAAGAATCTCATAAAAGATTTGCCAAAACTTAGTTTTGAAAATGACAAGATTTGTAGTGCTTGCGAACTTGGAAAATAAACTAAATCTTCTTTTAAACCTAAGGAAGCAGTCTCTACTTCTAGACCCCTAGAATTACTTTATATGGACCTCTTTGGACCTACTAGAACAACTAGTTTGGGAAGCAAGAAGTATGGTCTAATTATTGTAGATGACTTCTCACGTTTTACATGGATCATGTTTTTAGCTCATAAAGATAAAACATTTTCTGCATTCATTAAATTTCATAAGAGAGTTTCAAATAAAAAAGGTGTTTCAATTATTTTTTTATGAAGTGATCATGGTACGAAATTTGAAAATCATGATTTTGAAAAGTTTTGCAATGAAAATGGTATTCATCACAACTTTTCTGCACCTAGGATATCTCAACAGAATGGGATGGTAGAAAGAAAAAATAGAACTCTTAAAGAAATGACATGCACCATGCTTTGCAAAAATGATTTGCCTAGATATTTTTGGATGAAAGCTATAAATACTACATGTTATGTTTTAAATCGTGTTTTAATCAGGCCTATTTTAAAGAAAATACCTTATGAACTTTGGAAATGTAAGAAACTAACTATTAAGTATTTTTGTATTTTTGGATGCCATTATTTCATTTTAAATAATGGTAAAGATAATCTAAGTAAATTGATGCTAAATCAGATGAGGGTATCTTTTTAGGTTACTCTATATCTAGCAAGGCATACAGGATCTTCAACAGAAGAACACTTCTTGTTGAAAAATCCATTCATGTTGTTTTTTATGAGATTAATAAAAATCTTCTAGAAAAGAAGATATTCTTGATGATGAAACAGATATTCAATGGATTGAAAAAATGAACATCAATGAAGAGCCTTCTAAGGAGCAAAATGGCGATCAAAACAATGAAGGAGAACAAGTACAAGGAGTTTGAGTCTCATCAACACCCAAGCCACTACCTAAAGAATGGAGATATGCTCATGGATACCCTAAAGAACTTATAATTGGTGATCCATCGAAAGGGATAAGTACATGTTCCTCCTTCTTAAGAAATGTATGTGATTACTTAGCTTTTGTTTCTCAAATAGAACCAAAATTAATTAAAGAAGCTGAAAATGATTATAATTGGATAAATGCTATGCAAGATGAACTAAATCAATTCAAAATAAATAATGTTTGGACTTTAGTTGAAAGACTTTCAAATATTTCAATAATTGGAATCAAATAGATTTCTAGAAACAAACTTAATGAAAATGGAGTAGTTACTAGAAAAAAAGCTAGGCTAGTTGCCAAAGGTTACAATCATGAGGAAGGGATTAATTTTGATGAAACATTTGCTCCTGTTGTTAGACTTGAGGCAATTAGACTATTATTATCATTTGCATGTTTCATATATTTTAAACTATTTCAAATGGATGTCAAAAGTGCTTTTCTAAATGGGTTTATTGAAGAAGAAGTGTATGTAGATCAGTCCCCTGGTTTTGAAAGTCATAAATTTTCCAATTATGTTTTTAAACTCCATAAGACTTTGTATGATTTAAAACAAGCTCCAAGAGCTTAGTATGATAAATTAAGTAAATTTATACTTGAAAATGATTTTTCTAGAGAAAATGTAGACACTACATTATTTTTTTTAAAAAAAAATGAAGATCTCTTAGTAGTATAAGTATATGTTGATAATATTATTTTCAGTGCTACTAATGAAATACTTTATCAAGAGTTTGCCAAGCTTATGCAGAGAGAGTTCAAGATGGGCATGATGTGAGAGCTTAATTTCTTTATCGGACTCCAAATTAAGCAAACTAAAAAAAGGATCTTTATAAACCAAGCTAAGTACACAAGAGAAATATTAAAGAAGTTTGGAATGAAGACTACCAGTTCAATAGGTATACCTATGAGCCCTTCTTGTAAATTAGATAAAGATGAATCAGGAAAAGTGTAGATCAAAAATTATATAGAGGTATCATTGGTTCACTGCTATATTTAACTACCAGTAGGCCAGATATTATGTTTAGTGTATGTATGTATGCAAGATATCAGTCTACTCCTAAAGAGTCTCATTTAATAGCTGTTAAACGCATACTTAGATATTTGTTTGGCACAATTTATATTAGACTTTGGTATTCTAGAGATTCATCTATTGAATTGATTGCATATTCTGATGCTAACTTTGCTGGGTGTAAACTTGATAGAAAAAGTATAAGTGGAACCTGTCAATTTCTTGGAATTAATTTGATTTCATGGTTTAACAAGAAACGGAATTCAGTTGCTCTATCTATGATGGAAGCCGAATATATAGCAGCTGGAAGCTGTTATGCTCAAATCTTATGGATCAAACAATAACTTGAAGATTTTGGCATCAAATTAACTAAGACACCTACAAGATGTGATAATACAAGTACAATTAATTTGACCAAAAATCATATTCAATACTTAAGAAGCAAACATATTGAAATAAGACATTATTTCATAAGAGATCATGTGCAAAATTATAATGTAATGCTTGAATTTGTATGTAATGATAGTCAATTAGCTAATATTTTTACTAAACTCCTTAGCGAAGATAGATTTTGCATGATTAGAAGAGAGTTAAGTATCATTGATTCCTTTGATTAGAACTCCTTCAAACCTTCTTTTTATTTGATTCCTTGAGCTCAAAATCCTCTCATATTTGTCTTAGATCATTCACTGGAACCCCCTTGATTTTTGGCATTTTATTGAAATTGTTTTGAATTTTTTTTCTAGTTTTCTGGCCAAGTATCGATCTTGAGTTTTTGGCCAAGTGTCGACTCATGCAAGTGTCGACACTTGACCAAAACCCAAGTGTCGACTCACGAACGTCGAACTGTCTTTTTAGGGCATCAACAGAACCTTTCAAATCACCTTGTTTGTTGTTTCTCTCACCCAAGTGGTCCCCTAGCATCTTCTTGGTCCCAAAATAGTGGATTTCGAAACTTATCCCTCTATTTTCGGGTAATTTATTCCTTTTTCCTCTCATTTTGTCTTCAATCGGTCCGATTTGATAATGTTATTCATGGTTTTTCAGAGGTTCGATCCAAGTTTTCATTGTTTCTTTCATGTTTCTCTTTCCTCCAGACCTTTCCCTCTCTTTCGGTCTACTTTTGGTCCGATTCTTGCTCGGATTCTTCCTCCTTCCCACCGATTTTCTCCTCTTTGGTCCATTTCTTCCTTTTTGGTCCACTCTTGATCCGATCCTTCCTCTTTTCCCTTTTCCTTTCCCTGGTTCATCCTTTCCTCCCTAGTTCTTCCACTCTGGTTGTTTCTTGTGAGATGGGACCTCGTAAGAAGTTGCTTCCAAGAAGAGGAGGACAAGCCTAGCTAGAGAGGATCCCTGTCCAGTCGAGAGGAGATCCAAGGCACGTTTCGATCCAGTCAGGGAATAGCAGGGTATCGAGCAGGAAAGAGTGCCTCCACAGCCGTCTCCTATGGCAGAAAGAGTATCTAGAAAGATTATTGCTTGTGGACACCGAATTGATGAGGACTTCATAAATCGAGAGGGTTTTGGTATATGTGGTTTACTTAGAGTAGCTGGATTGTTCTCTTTTTGTACTATGAAGGAAAAGTATTACCCTCATTTGATTAGAGAATTCTATGCGAGCCTTGCCACTAATGGTCTCATGTGGAGTGCTGTGGTCCGAGGTGTCCGGATTCCTGTGACCCAGGACACTCTGAGCAGAGTTTGGGATATACCATTCACGGCATTGTAGCTACTTATGTTAAAGATCGAGAGGCTGCATTTTAGTGTGTACTTGAGAGAGATTATGTGCATGTTGGTTTTCTCCCAGGAACAGAAAATTGCAATCGAACAGGCATCAACAGCCTATCGCAGCGGAAGCAGATATAAAAATAATTTATATATAATCATGCAATTCATAAATAAATTTAATTTATTTATCATTAATTCCTAACATGCTACAACATATGAGAAAAATATCATATCTAAAATAAAAATTATTTAAAGCATAAAATACTTACCTGGATCGCTATCTTGGCCTGCTCTGAAAAATGTGCAGATTCGCTACTAAAAAGCCATGATTCTATCAGAGTTGTGCAATCGCACAGTCTCTGCTGGTATCCAAATGAAGCTCTCGCAACCGAGCCGTAGAGGGCATCAGACTGCTAGATCCTTACAGCTCTCTCCTCTTTCACCAAATCACCCACTTTAAAAACTATGCCGATCCGAATCCAGACCGATTTTTGGCTTCTGTCTTATAAATCGGACTATGCAAGATCTTGGACCCTTTCCTCTCTTCTTCTTCTTGTAGAGTCACTCTTTATATCTCTCAGAAGGAAAAAGGAAACAAATAAAAAGGGAGAAAAGGACTTGCGCCAAGAGAGAGAACCTCAGGTGAAAATGCCCAAGGAGAAGCTCACGGCCAAAGAGAAATATTCACGATGGAAGGAGAATATTTTTCACGCCAATTGTGATCTCTTTTGGTCAGCCACCTTTCTTCATTTTTGAATTTAAGTTCTCCCATCCCAATAAAACAAAACACCAATGTTACATTTTATCTAGCTAGGATTTAAGAGGAGTGGAAGAGAAGGACTCTTCCCACTCTTAATATTTTTCATGCCAAACTCTTCGCACTCACCTTTTATTCATGCCTCCTCTCTTTTGTCGCCCAAACACAAGGGGCCCACTAGGTAGGCATATGGAGGGAGGGGGAGACATGGAGAGAGAGTCCCAATCTAACTAGACTCTAGGTCTTGGTCCAAACAAAATGATTTTACAGTCAAACTGAAGCCGATTTTAAATCCGATTGAATCATTTCGAAGCAGACATTGACCCGAATCAATTAAGATTAATTAATTGAGTCTAACTCAATTAAATTAAATATAATTTAAATTATTTAATGATTAATCCGTAATTAATTAATTGTAACATTTACAATTAGGTCAAATATTAATTGTAACACTTACAATTAGATCCAAATTGATTTGCTGATTGGTTACTTAAGCTCCTAATGTGTGTGACCCCTCAGATCCTATCATATCTAGTAATGAGACATGCTATAATCTCCATTATACATCATCGAAATTCCTTTCGATGGATTGAAACAATTTCAGCTCAACCCTAATTAGGATCATCGACCAGAGAATGATCCTAACGGGCTCTCATAATCCACCAGTGACACCTAAAAGTATGTAGTGGCAACCCAGCATAATAAGATTGAAATCTTTAGGTGTAGTTACCATGTGATTCGATTCCTCTATCAAAATCCTGACATGATATTGGTTACGGATACTCGTCAAACCCATCAGTCATATGCTTAACTTAATCGACTCAAGTCCAATTGTGATATTAATGAAAACACATTTTTATTATCACCCTATTATGGCTATAGATTTATGGACTTAGTCTCATTAAGCTTGCATAGGATTATACCTTACTACTAAAGCTGATAGATCCCTACAAGTGAACACCCTACTCCTACAATAAACTTACTGCAGCCAATGAACACTGCAAGGTCCCATACAGATAGGAACCATGTGATTGTGCTGTCAAATTACAGCAACCTTATTACGAGTAACTGAGACACTCTAGGTCAAGGAACTATTCACATGACTATAACATTAGGAAGTTATCGACGAGTGAGTAGCCATCCGTATAACTTCCTATACTTGGTCATGCTCAGTACCGTTAATCTCTATCAACTACCTGCACTCTCACTCCAGTGTCACCACACTGTAAGTCAGAGACTTATCTATCCAAAAGGAAAGTGATATTTGTATCGATTTTAACGGATCAATCACCGTCCTCGTGATATTCTAACAATCAGGAGCTTTTAGGAGTTAATCTATAAAAACACATATCTCAGATTCTTAACTCTTGAGAATATGTGTCATTGTCCATTAATTCTATGGACGATTCATAGACACAACAATATGAATGGAACTAATGCCCTTTAATGGATAAAAAAAATTAAGTACAAGGTTCATGCCCTAAATTACAATGTGTCAAGCCAACTTGGCTTTCAGGGCATACATCTAATAGTGCGGGGTTTATCGACTATCACTGCGAATCAATTATTTGCTGAGATACATCTGCTATACCACATCATTACGCGCATCTTGCTCCCGAAGACTGGATGGTTTGATTTTATTATAGAGTGAGAACTTACTTTGATGGTCTGCCTCACATAGAGGACTGCCATCAATATCCGTGCACTGATGGTTTGTCAGATGGATGAGGCGGCGACTCAGCAACGGCTCTGCTTGCCCTACAGGATGGGGCTGACACATCTGTTTCGAGCATACGGTATTCCTTTGGAGGAGGCCTCCAAGAAGATTCTTCATACCGACGTGTATGATGAGCGGTCCCTACACCGGATGGATTACCGGAGAGTGGCAGATCGTTGGGTGCGCAGGAAGTTAGGACAGGAGCCTGACGAGGAGGATGACATCCGAGCAATTGAGGCTGGCCTGTCTGCATCTTAGTTTAATCCACCGACTCCAAATGCACCTGAGCAGCATGAGCTAGTTACTCCTTTAGCAGCATCAGTTCTAGCTCCAACATCCCAGCCCACTATAGAGACTGATTTTGACCTTGTGTAGAGGATCTTAGACCAGATTACGGGGGTTCGTAAGGAGATATCTCAGTTACCAGCTAGGACCACCCAGGTATAGATCGAGCTGCAAGGCTTGTGAGTGCACACTGATATGCAGATCAGTTCTCATCATGGTATGATGGAGCCTGGCTTTGTGCAGATTCAGGACATCCTGAGATCCTTGATGCCTTCTGGTACTTCTGATCCGTTTGCACCTCCACCTCCTCCTAGTGATGGTGATTCTGAGGGTGATGACTCATGGGTGACACTGATAGTGATAGTGATAGCAGCAGTGATACTGATGGTGATGATGGGCATGATGGACAGTCTGGTGGCGCCAGTACACTTCCTGAGGATCAGCCTCCGGCTCCTCCTGTGGTAGACCCTACTCTTGCACCTCCTGCAGTTGACCCTTCTCCAATTCCACACGATCCTACTCCGGCTACTGACTCCACTTTTTAGACTCCGGCTAAGACTACTGTGTTCCACACCACTAAGACTCATAGGACCAAAGAGAGATCCGGACCATCTCTTAGGACTAGGAGTCTCACCCATAAGACCCTTAGGACTTCCTCTTCTCGGATCATGGCTTCGATTGTCCTAGAGTTCCCATCTGATGAGGACTAGCCTCACAGGTGTATATCATGTTGTTATGTTTTCTGTTATTATGCTTTCCGTTATGTATCAACCTTTTTTAGTTATGTATCAGTCTTTTTTAGTTATGTATCGGACTCTCTTTTCTACTAAAACTTTTTATTTGAATTGCACTGAAATGAAACTTTTTACTCATCCTCTTTGCATTATTTTTCTCTTCTTTGTATGATGAATGCACTAATTGAGGGGGAGAAAGATAAGAAAATTACTTAACTTCATTAATGATGACAAAAAGGGGGAGCAAGAAAGGATTAAATGTCTATATAGGCAATTTTTTGAAATTCTTGATACTATGCTTGGCACATTACCTAACATAAGGAGAGAAAAAATAAAATTTAACCTTGCTTGGCACATCACCCCTATGAAATTGTGTTGTATAAACATTGATACGATGAATTTGACTCAATTCACAATGAGCTTTAAATGTATGTTCACTTGAAAGTGTGGTACAACACCTATTATATGCTTATATACTCAAGGTTTTGTCATCATCAAAAAAGGGAGAGATTGTTGGCTTTGGCCCTTGATTTTGATGATTAACAAAATGTTGAGTATATGTTTTATACTAATATTTTAATTATAGTTATGAGTTTCAGGAAACAGGCACATCAAATTTTTTATACAAAAGTACCAAACTCACTCATTTTGAAGCTAAGTGAATTTCAGTGTTTTAGAAGTCTTCTCACATTGGAAAACCTTAAAATGGATCAATCCGGGCTCTATGAAAAAGAAGTTAAGGGTTTATTGAAAAATATTATGAATTTTGAAGCTTGGCATAGAGTTTTTTGAATGGCACTACCAAGTGTTGACTCATGAAACATGAAGTGTCGACACTTCAGAAGAACTGGCATGCATAAATCTCTTTGGCATGCCTTGAGTTGACTCACAAAAGTCAAGTGTCGACTCATGAAGAAGTCAGGTATCGACTCAGAGGACTCAAGTGTCGACTCATGGCCTGAGACAAAAGATGTTACAGAACTATGTCATTTTGAGGATTTTGTCAAGTGCTGATTCAAGTGTCGACTTAGAAGACTCAAGTGTCAACTCACAAGCTCCAAGCATCGACTCAGAGGTTGACTCATAATCTGAGAACAAAATGAAATAGAACCCTATTTTTTTTAAGAATTATACCTTGAGTCGACTCATGAAGAAGTCAAGTGTTGACTCATGAAGAAGTCAAGTATCGACTCATAAAAAACTCAAGTATCGATTCACAGGTTCTGACAATAGTAATGGCTATATTTTCTTAAGTATAGATTGATGAGGAATGGAATTCTAACATGATGCAGGATGATATGCAAGGGATGAACATGAGAAAAATTAGATTAAAGCAAACAAATATTTTTAGATTTTTGTGGGTTGATTCTCGAAACTAGCCAAGACTAGGTTAAGGTTATCCTGTATCAGTTAGCATCCTACCCACATACGAGAAACTATCAAAGAGAAAAAAAAACTAGGATCCTAGAACTAAGAAGGCCGATTAGGAGCATGTTCAACTTCAAGAAATTTGACAAAGAGAGTTGGAATCGGGCTCAACTTACCAGGCAATGATGTCTTGATACCGTAGATGAGATCACTCAGCTTAAATCGGAGCCTAGATGATTGAGTCACTTTCCCGCGGATCTATCAGCTTTTTATCAGATCGATTCGGAGGCAAAGAAGACCTCATCTAAGGGCATGACACTGGAAGGATCCTACACACGTCAATGGTTAGTAATGTAGAATATAAGAAAAATAATAATATGGATGGAAAGAAGAAGATTAGGCAAAAGAAAGGCTGTAGGGGCTGGTGGCCTTGGATGAAGCCTGGGTGTCTAGATTTGGAGAGGGGCAGCCTGGAGTGGAGAGATGTGGATGGCGGCTAGGGTTTAGTGGGATGAAAACTAGCTAATGATAACTAGGACCTCACACCCCTTGATGTTCCGAAGAACAATGGCAAACGGGTCTCACACCCACTCCAATCTGGAGGACACAATTTGATAGAATAACTTTATATTGTATTCATAAAAAAAGAGATGATTACAAGAGGGGAAGGGGTGGGGTATTTATAGGCTCACCAGGACCCTCTCATTATCAAAGTTGGAGTACAAGTCTTTAACCAAGTGAAATACAAAATAAACTTGAACTAGAAGACTGGTCTCCTTGTAGAAGTGGGCTAGCTGATTCCTCCTTGGACTGTGAGGCTCCTCTTAGGCTTGGGCTAGATGGGGCGCCAACTCTGGATGGGGCTTAGGCTAGGGCGCCAGGTCATGAAGGGGCCTGGGAGGGCGCCAGCTCTAGATCGGCCAGGGGCAGGGGCGCCAATGTTGAATCTGGGCTGGTGAAGGTCTGGGGCGCTAAAGATCTTGGACTGGGTGGGGGTGCAATCTTGTAGTATGACAGGGGCCTGGCATCTGGGCTTGTGAAGAGGCCCAGGTGCATAAACAGTAGTGGCCTAGATGGGATCTAGTGATTCTCTTCTCTTGTACTGGGCTTGTACCAAAATACAGGATTCATAGATTTGAGACAAGGGACTCACTTGACCTTCTTGCCTTAATTTATTACATAACTCATTTGTAAATAAAAGGACTCAACTCAATGGATTAAGTGAACTCAATTAGACTCAATTGATTCACTTTTATTACATAGACTCAGTCAACTCAACTTGACTGGAGTGGAATGCAAAAGGACTTCACTTGACTTAGTGAACCCAATTTGCTCACTTTATTACAGGACTCAAGTGAGCAAATAGACTCACTGAACTCACTTGACCTAATACAAAAATTGACCAATACATGAATTAGAAATTGGAATCTTGAAATCCTGGTCTGCTCCTGATGTTCCTACATCACAGATTTGACCCCTAAAGGCTCCAAACGGCTAGTTTTGCTCCACCAACGATCATAAATCATTTTTTGGAAGTTTTTGAAGTATTTAACTCTCATCAAACTTATTCATAAAGAACTAACTCACAAGAGACAAATTCTACCTTTGAAAATATCACTTCAAAAGTCAAAAGAGAGCTTGAAAGAACATTCCATCTGAAAAAGCTTCCAATCTTGCTGTTGAGCTTTCAAATCAACATTCCAAAAGTGATCTTTTAAAGAATCCAAGGAGAAGACAACTCAAACAATCAAAAAGAGCTTCATAGCCTCTACTTTCTACTCTATAGAGAGTTTTTCTTGTGTTTTACTCTTGTACTTCTGATTTTATTTATTATGACAATTTCAAGGGTATTTGAAACCATGTGTTAGGCCTTTCCAAGCCGTGAATTGGAATCCAAGCTTAGGTTGGCTTGAGAAAAGGTTGTTGGTGAGTCTAAGTGAGAAAACCAACTTTGGGTTTGACTTGTGAGCCATTGAAAACAAGTTGGCTGTAATCTAGGTTGATTATAGTGAAATTCCCAAGGGATAGCTTGGAAAGTGGATGTAGGTGCTTGATGTGCACCGAACCACTATAAATCTTTTATGTTTGTGTGTATGATCTTTCTTCTATTGCCTTTACTACTTACCTTACATAGCATTGTATTTTATACATATTGTGCTCATTTGCATTGCTTCACAAATACTTTAAGTTCAGCACATATTTGCTTAAGTTTTTTAAAGAAACCCAATTCACCCCCCCTCTTGGGTTGCTACGCTAGGCAATAATCCTAATCACATTATTTGAATTTTGAATTTTGAATTCAAAATTTAATTTAAGTTTTGAATTTGAATTTCAATTCAAGTGGTTTGAATTTGAATTTATATTCAAATCTGAATTGAGTAGTTTTGATTTTATATCAAAACTACCTAATCTCATCCTAACTCTCTAACCCCCACCTAACCTCCTAACCATCTTGGATGCCATCTATTAAAAATGGTTCATGGTGGGCATATGGAGGCTAAGGAAATATGATAGAAGAGTGTCTTCCCATCAGAGTGGGTGTGTGTGGGGACTTTCAAGAAGAGAAAACTATTTCTCTTGAACATGGATATTCCTAGTGTAGGATTTTGGAAAGAAAGAAAGAGTGTCTTTCATCTTTTCAATTTCTCCTCCATCTCATTCCTTCTAGGAGTTCTCCTTCATCTCCTGGAGCATTTCGATAATCTGAAGAAGAAGGAAAGATAAAAGGTCTTGTGAGGAAGTAGCACTTCGAAGAGATTGGTCAGTGCGTGATTTCATATGGACAATCTATAGATGCCAAACATATATGTGACTAAGGAAGAACCTTGATACCACGGTATTCAGTTGTGGTGATCTTCGACCCATGTAAAGGTAGAGAATTTTGAGCTCTTTGATACTGTAGATGTGATCTGCAGTGTTGGTTTCTTAGCATAGATATGATCTATGCTTGCTAGTTTATATCTTTCAAATTTCATATATGCATTATTATCTTGTCATAGATCCTATTGTAGGAAGTTTTTAGATTATATCTAATGCATGTTTAAATTAATATGATTAATTTTTATCTTCCACAGCTATATATTTCAAAAAAGTTTTGAAAACCATGCGTAAAACATCTACCAGTTCCTTCACTTTCGAAGGGTAGCAAAGGTCTCCTTGAGGTTGTCAATGTGATTTCTCGAGGCTTGGCTCTTAACTAGCATATCATCCATATATACTTCTATATTCTGGTCAATCTAATCTTTGAAGATATTGTCACCAACTATTGATAGGTCACATCTATATTTTTTATACCAAAGGGCATGATCCTGTAACAAAAGAATCTTAGTTAGTGGTGAAAACATTTTTTCCTCATCTTCGGATATCATCTAAATTTAATTGTAGCTAGATAATGCATCCATGAAGGTCAAAAACTTGTGACCCAAAGTGCCATCCACTAGCTGATCGATCTAAGATAGTGGATAGCTATCTTTCGGGCACACCTTGTTTAGGTCGGTAAAGTTTATGTAAATATATCACTTCCCATTCATCTTTTTGATAATAATCATGTTCACAAGCCATTTTGCATAGATCATCTCCCTGATGAACCTAGCATTACAAGCTTGTCTACTTCCTTGGCAATTGCCCTTTATTGATGTAGGATGAAACTTTGCTTATTCTGCTCAATGGATTGGTACATGGGATTCACATTTAGACAATATACCATCATTTTGGAATCTATGCCTGGTATGTTGGTGGCCAACCAAGCGAAGATATTGATGTTCTACTGTAAAAAAAAGTAATAAGATGATGTTTGGTTACCTTCTCTAAGTCTAATCCAATCCGAACTGTATGCTCTGGGTTTCAATCTTCAAGGGAGAGTACAGAGAGGTCCTCCACTAGTTCTCCACATTCTTCGGTCAACTTGTCAAGGGCATCTAGGCCAATAGGAAGAGGATCAGGTGATCTCGCCTCTCGAAGAGTAGTCATGTAGCACTATTGTGGTAGGGCTTGATCTCTTTAGATTTCACCGAACCTATGCTTTGTTGGATACTTTATTAGCAGATGATATATTAAAACCATAGCTCGAAATGCATTTAATCTTGGTCGTTCGAAGATGACATTATATACTGAAGGGACTTTGATGACAAGGAAGATAATTTGCACCATGGTTTGTCAAGGTGTCCGACCTATAGTGACGAGCAACATGATTACTCTCACAACATGCATGGCACTTCCAGAAAACCTAACTAATGGTGATCAAGTTTTCCTGGTCGATCCAAGGTAAGTCTCATTTTATAGAAGGCATCATAGCACATCAGTCAAGCTTCCATTGTTTATAAAAACTTGGCATATATCATGATTTGCCATGTTTAAAGATACAACATCACATTATTGTATGGGGATCAAACTTCTAGAGCATCTTCTCAGAGAACGTAATGAGTTCTTCGATCTTTTGTCTTTTGGTTAGAGTTGTCAAGCTTCCCATTGTGCCACTGAGCTACCCTCGAGTAATGATGTTTGTTGCCCCAGCAGTGGATTGGTTCTCCATAGGCTTTTCCTATTGAAGTGGTTTAAGTAGCTAAAGTGTTTCCTATGGTGTAGTATTGGCCTATTACATTGCTTGGACTACCATGACAAAGGGTCTGTACCTATTGGACAAGTGGATTAAATTAATTGGGAGGGTTTACCCCCTGCAGTGAGTTGGGATGGAGGAGGCAAAACCCCTAGCTGATGTGACTGGTTATTGGTAGGAACTTCAATTGGCCTAGAGATGGTGGTATTGAAGCAATGCGATGAAGTACCTTTGCAAAGCGACATGATGATGCTTGCTCCTTCTCTAAATGGGCCTAGCTAGACCCTTTCTTTAATACTAATCTATTAGTACAATATTTCTTGCTCGGGTTGGCTTGAAAGAGAGTGATAGCTACTAGATAGTAATGATAGTTTTTGCAAAATAAGTTCCTAACCGGAGTTGACTTTGATAGGAACCCTCTGATGCTCAAGTGAGATGTCTAGAACAGATGGAAAGGCATAAGAGAGAAATGATTTGACACTTATACATTGGTCTTTTGTAGGCCTCTATTTATAAGGAGAGGCAGAGATATCGTGGAGGGAAAGGAGAATCATGTGATTACTACTTACCTTATCAGGTGAGATGTGTTCATTATGTTCTATCTTATATGCCCATTGTGATTTGCGAGCTATTACCAAGGATCGTGGGATTCTCCTAACTATGTATGATTTAGGTTGCATATAAAAGTCAACGTTGCCTGGATTGCTAGCTGAGATCAATTGTGAGGGTACTTCAAATTGGCAAAGACTAAAAATCGGTACATTCAAGATAAAGTTTCCTCTCCATATCAAGCATGTTTTACATTATTATTGCTTATATTTTTGTTGCTTCGTGAATTAGTAAAATACCACGTGAAAATTGATGTTGAAATAGTATTTGAACAAGATTTATGCTATTCATTACTTTTGTTTTTTATTCATGTTTAAAAGTCATAATTTTTGTTTTCGAAATCTCAACATTTTTATGGATAATTTCAAAATATAAAAATTAGTTGAGTTCAATTTTTTTCTTAGGTTTTTTCCCAAAAAAAAAAAAAAAAAAGCATAGGCAACAGCTGCAACACCCATTGGCCCTATGTCTAAAGCAAATTATATTTTAAACAAAAGTTTTTTTTAAAAAAATTGCATATGTTGGATCACTGGTCATGGATTTTAGCATTGTGGTCTTGCATGTTACTAGCTAAGAATTTTTTTTACTAAGCAAAATTTTACAAGAAATCATTTTAATAAAAGCTATCTAACAAGTGACTAAGGTTGCATATAGATTGAGTTGATAATAAACTAACTTAGTCTTGACTTGATTGTATCCAACCTTTTATGTATTTGAAAATCTATGGACTAGGTTGAATTGAAAATTTAGATCTCACCTAAATTCCATTTTTGATATGTATATTGTATTTTTCAATCCATCTCAATCCAATTTACATATTATCCATGTCTAATTTATGTAACACCCAGGGAAAAAAAAAAAAAATTGGCCTGCCGGCCCGGCTGCCGAACCGGCCCAATGACACCACGGCCCAGCTCGCGGGATGTGCAGGCGTGCGGGCGGGTAAGCGCGTGAACTCGTGCGGCGCGAGGAGTGCGGGGACGCGGGAGAGGGAGACGACGCGTGGCGGGCGAGCGATGCGCGAGCGCGCGGGCGTGCGGTGCACGGCCCGGCCCATCGCGGCAGGCGCGCGAGGCGCAGCCCAGGCCCACGTGCGCGGCGCGTGCGGGCGCGTGGGCTCGGCCCAGCCCGAGCCGTCTATCGCGTGGGCGTTTCCCACGCGTTTCCCAGGCGTTTCCCAGCCGTTTCTCGCGGTGTATGGCGGTCCATGGGATTTTTGAGCGATCTGGACCGTCCAATCGTCCGATCGAATGGCTGAGATTGGTCCGAAGTAGTTTAGGCTTGATTAGGTGCTTTTGGATTCGGATTTGGACATGGTTTGAGGCATCGATCTCAGATATGACGGCTGGGGAGATATTTTAATGGTTTTGAACTTCCTAGGTTACGTTTGAGGGGATTTTGGATGGGTTTTTCTTCTCTTTTTAAACAGGACATCGATAGGAAGCAGGGAAGAGCTTGCAGAGAGCCATAAAAGAGAGGAGAAGAGAGAGAAAGAGAAGGGAAAAGAGGAGAGAAGAAGGAAGAAAGAGAAAGAGAAGAAGAGAGAGAAGGGGAGAGGGAAGGGATTTTGGTTTGGAAGATGAGGAAAGAGAAAATCGGGGGGGAAACCGATTTGATGAATTTATTTATTATTGTAGAAGATCAATCTTTTGAGCAGGAAGGATTTGGACGAATTTCGGGTATAGATTGATACCGGATATTTTGGATTAGCGGTTGAAGGTAAGGAATTTCTATATTGATCATTCCTTTATGCATGAATTTATTATGGTTTGATTTAAGCATATATGTTTTATGTATTTGCACGTATGGTATTATATGATATGGCATAGTTGATTTTTTTGAGATAGACATTGTGGTTTTATTGTCGGTATTTCATGCATGATGTTATAAAGAAAATTGATATCCGGATGGGTTGGACCATGATACCGGATTGCTAAATAGGTTGAATCATGAAACTGGATATCGAGTGGGTGGGACCACGATATCGGTTATTAAAATGGGTTGGACCACGATATCGGTTATCGAGTGGGTTGGACCACGATACCGGTTATCGAGAGGTCATAAAAGATATGTTTTGACAAGTGTTAATGAAGTAAATATGATTTTTGGTCTAGCCATGCTACGGTAGCACCATGGTTATACAGCCTGAGCCATGGGCTGTATGTGAGAGCCGGCCACGGGCGGATAGTAGTGGGACAGCCGAGCCACGGGCTTAGTACGTGAGCAAGACCGACCATAGTATGCATGGTCGCTTTGCGGTTGCCAATCATGGGCTGGTACATGACCGTGGCTAGTCCAGAACCCTAAAGATAAAGGTGCAATAATGAGAATATTAAAGGAAAAATGTAAAGTTATCAAGGTGTGTAATACATGAGGCCTAAATCATTTGTTTGCATGACATAACAAACTGGTACTTTATTATTTCAGAAATTTATATTATTACTTGGAGTGATCATATGGATACCTTACCGGGCTGTAGAGCTTACAACCTACTTTCTTCTTTTACAGAGTCGTGCAGATACTTGGCTTGGTGATGAGTGAGATTTTCTTAAAGTAAGTGACTCTTGTGTATCCAGGCCTTGTATGATCACTAGGGTAAAATCTAGGATTTGTGTGGCCGGTCGCGTGCCGATTCCGATGCTAGATTCGGGACGTGACAAATCTACAAGGATGAGACAAATCTGTAATGAACCTAATCTAGTTCAATCCAAAAATGCAAATTATATAAATTACGTTCTCTTTCACTTTAAATAACTTTCTTAATTGCATAAATTTTCATTAACACTAATTGCATTTTCCCGTCTCGACTATTGCATCTCTTTTTATCAATTTTCACTTAACTTATAATTAAATATGTATATATCTTTTTTTTTTTATTTCGATGAATTTTTATTTATAATACTCTCAATTATATAAATATATATTTTAAAAGATTGTAGTTTATAAACTTAAGAATGATCGTTATTTAGGTAAAATTAAAATTTTTTGAATTAAAATTTAGATTCAAATCGGCTCTCTTCAATTTTTTTAGTTTTTAATAATTTTATATTTTAGTTATAAAAATAATAATTAGATGCTTGACTCAGATTACAAATTTGACTTGATGTAGATTCAGAATTGAATATTTTTGGTTGGGCTAGGTTATATTTGATTATGATCCATGTAGAATGTAGAATGACTTGCTGGATCAAAATTTTTTGATCCAATTGGGTCTAACTTGATTCAATAATGATATCAGGTGAAAGAGAATTTTTTTGTAAACCATCTTTGGTGGAGAAAAATGCACCACATAACCTAATTGGGCCACGTATGCCCTACTTTTTAATGTATATTTAATGCCTACAGTTTTATCTTTTCGTTAAAAAATTTGAATGATGAAAATATCCTTCTCTTATAAAAAAATTATGAAACCCATTAGCTTGGGTTATGATACATGTGGCTTGGATTATGACACCCCAATAGCGAAGATGTCATAACCCTATTCATAGGATGTCATAAGGTTAAGAGATATTAAAATTTATTTAATACCAAAAATATCTCTCAATCTTAAAACATCCTGTGAATAGAATTATGACACCTTATTCACAAACTTAGCCACGGCATGTCATAAAAGAGATGAATATTTTTATTATTTAAATATGCAATTAATGCCTTCAATTTATTTTTTTGTTGAAAATTTTGAATGGTAAAAATGTTCTTCTCTTTATAACATTCTATAGCTAAGTTTATGAAGATATTATAATTCTATTGGTGTTAAATTTTTCAATGATAAAAATATCCCTCAGCCTTGTGACATTATGTGAATAGGGTTATGATACCTTGGCTACGGGATATCATAACCTAACTCAAAATATATTAATGTGGCCAGAACGCTGACATGGCATGAGGCAGCGGATGTGGAGTCCCCATCAGACGCCACGACAAGCTTTCAACATGAGAGCCTTTGCCGAGCTGAGCTTCCCTGAAGCAACACCTCTGCTCGCCGAAGGCAAGCTCCGTCTTCCGCCAGGTCCGTTCCTGCAAGCCCGGAATACCTAGGCCGAAGCCGAGTCCGAGTTCCCACCTAAGGCGGACCCCTCGAGATCGGGCCCCGTGGTCAGGAGTCGAGCTCAGCCTCCTCCGCCACGAGGTGCCCCTCTGAGCTCAGGTCCCCTGGGTTGGGTGGCACCCCGGCACTAAGCTCGTCTGAGGTCGGGCCCCGTGGTCAGGAGTCGAGCTCAGCCTCCTCCGCCACGAGGCGCCCCTCCGCGACCGAGCTCGGTCCGCCTCCATCCTGCCGAGCAGCACCCAGGCGAGTCTACCGCAGACAGGCCCTGCCTCTCCAGCTTGGCTCCCTGTTCAAGCTAATACGCTGGCCGCCAAGGAAGCCCTACCTCTCTTCCAAGGACAGTGGCGACGCTCCCGAGGGCCGTACGACACCAACCATGCCGCAATCAAGGCACCATACCTTCCGCCGATCTGCCGTACAATCGAAGAAAAGACCCTACCGGAGAGCACGGATCCCAAGACCGGCGGCCCGCCGATCGAGACCCTGACAGACTTCCAGGAGAGGGATAAGCGGAAGGAATGTCAGAAATCTACGAAGGCTTCCCTGACTGTCACAATAGGAGAGACGTCCCGTCCACATCACGGTACCTCGCTACACACGACAGCAAGGGGAGATCCCGAAGCAAACCAAGGTAGAAACTCCTACAAAAAAACTAAGCAAAAAGGTATCGGCATCTAACCTCAAGAGGAGAGATTCATATCATACTCTCAATTGAAGAGAGGAATTAGAGCGACACAAGGGAAGAAAGCCAGAGAGGAGGGCAAGACTACCTCGGCCAATACCATTCTCAGCTCGTCCTCATCTTCCACTCACACTATATTCACTCCTCTTAGCGTGGAGCTCATCCAGAGGAGCTCGACCAGGAGGACCTGTTTCCCTGGATCGCCACTGACTTGACCGTCGGAGTGCCCCCACCGGAATTCCCCGCCCGGGTCACAGACGCTGCTTCCTTGCAGGTCCCGAGGCACCGGAGGCGTTACCAGGCGGGCAGACACGACCCACCCAACGCCATCAGTAGCTACGGGCCACGACGATCCGGGCAGCAACAGGTATCATAATTTTTCCATAAGGGATAAATATTTTTATTATTCAAAATTCTCAACAAAAAGATAAAATTATAGGCATTAAATGTGTATTAAAAATAAAACTTGCATGACTCTTACATGAACCAATCATATTTGATAGTATATTTTTCCTACACCATCTCCTTGGTATACAAAGAACTAGGATTGCATTTGATAGCAAGCAATCCATCCAGATTACCAATAAATTAAGGGGCCCCATCATATTACTGTGTTTGGTATGTCTTTTTGAATGATAATCTATCCTATATGGTAATCCAGAATCTAAATTATCAAATTACCCTCCATTTCTCCATTCATCTTTCATTTCATATAATATAATATTAATATATTATAATATAAAATTCTAAAATATAATATAATATATAATATTTATGATATAATATAATATATTTTTAGATTTAATTTATTTACTATATTATATTAAATAATATATAATATATAATTTAATTTATTTACTTTTATATTGATTTAATATAATATAATATATTATAGTAATATAATATAATATATTTTATAATAATATAATATACAATATATTTATAATATATTTTTAAATTTAATATATTATTATATTATATTAAAAAATATACAATATATTTAATTTAATTTTATATTAATATAATATAATATAAATTTAATATATTATTTAATATATTTAAGTAATATATTAAATATATTATCTATTTAATATATAAGTTTTTTTATACTAAATTTATTCAATATAATAATATTTTTTAATTTTTATATAACAAATAAATTATAAACTCTATTTTTATATTTTTTTTAATATAATAGATAAAATATAAATTTAATTTATGAGTATTTTGAAAATTTAATTTTATATTATATAATATTAACTACATGTAACAAATATAATAATTTATATTACTTATAATTAATATTATTAATAATTAATATTGCTAATAATTTATATTATTGTTTAAAATTATTTGATAATGAATCAAACGCAATCTAAAATTTTCCTTTGGGAAGTTTGTTGAGATTTTACCGCCGTCCACTTCGCCAACTGCACCATAAATTATTGTTTGCAGCTGGTTCACTTAGACTAAGGCAAATGCCGGAGCATATGCACGGGGAATTGGTGAAATACAATCGGGGGTGTGGCGTGTCATCCATGGAATTATGGACCGTCCTTTTGGACCTGATCTAAGTAATGATTAGAGCAACTGCACCCGCCCCATCTCCGAACATCACGCACCATCCAGCCACAAAATTATTTTCTTCGCCATGGTCCCCTCATCAACCGAGGAAGAGAATAACTGTTTTTTTATCACTCCATCCAATAAACCAGCGACGCGTTTCGAAATCCATAACCCGTACCAACACCAAGTATGCGTGCCACCCAATTTGCGGCAAAGCACCGTCTTTCCTGTTCCACGTCCCCTCCCCTCTTTTCACGATCTCACCCCTTGGCTCGACCGGAGTCCGCAAATTGACCACCAGTTTGACAAGATCCGAACACGTCGTGATCATGCGCCCTCCGTACCTCATCGGACGGTTGATGGGGTCGACCTTTGATTTATCGCTTAGTTAAACGAGATCTTAATATGTGCCCTGCCGCACCCCTCTCAAAACGCCGTACAGATATCCCTGTTGGGGGACGCGTTGCTTAAAGAAGTAGAAGAATTTCTTTTTTTTGTTTTTCCCGAGACCGAGGGAGGCCGGTAAGGCGGCCACCCGTGGAATCGAAGAATTCGGCACTTGAGAATCCGATAAAAGGGCCCGACTTCTTTCCCAATCTGCGCCGGGCTTCTCTATCGCTCAGATACAGGGGCTGTCGATACTGTTGGAGTGGAAGAAGAGGTCTCGACCGAGCCCGCGGGATCTGAGATACGCTCTGCTGATCTTTTCCATATTTGCTTCCACAAGTTTTAAGGTTTCGCTACTCCAACTTTGTTTAAATTTCTGAGTTTTCACTTTTTTTTCCTCAATTTTTCTCATATTTTTCCAGCTAAATGGGGTTATCTTCTTGGAATAGTTTCTTCTAGTAGTTTTCTCGCTCTGTGGTTTGAATCGATTGGTTGTATATCAATTTGTTAAACGTTGAGACGTTGGGGGAATCAGATATTTATTTATTTTTTCGCCTAACTATATGATTTTTCTGCCATTCCGATGTTGGGAGGATTGAATTTGTCGTGTACACTCTCGTGATTACTTTAATGAGTACTTGGATTTGACCTGGAAATAGGTAAGAGGCTCTTGAAGACACTTTTTTTTACAGTGGATCCGGTGCTTTGGCCATGGGGGTTTTGCTTTCTCAGGTTAATGTAAACTTGCTTTGTGTCAGAACTGTAACGGAAAGTGGTGGATGATCTTCTGTTTTAAACTAATAATAATTTGGAAGTTTAATTGGCTAGTTATGACCTTCATGGCGTGCCACTGTAAAACTGACTATTAAGGTAAAGAATAAAACAAAGGGGGGACCTTGCAGCAAATTTATTATTTCCAAGTTCAAATATGCTGGCTTATCAGTAGACAGGATTGAAGTAAATAATTTGGTGACCTATTGGTTGGAAATTAACCTGTAAATAGGCCAGATTTGATATGTTTGCTTTAGAAGGGAAACAGTTTAATATGGGCCTCTTTACCTGCATCTTGTAAATCCATTATGATTATGGATTTTGCAGCACATATGTTTTATACATTGTTTTTTAAATTTGTGTTTTGCAAATGAGGTGCATGTGCAGTTGTAAGAAATAATCATTTGTTTACTTGTATCATTGCTTTCTTTTCTTCTTTTTTTTTTTTTTTTTTTTTTTTCGGGTGGGGTGCTTACAATGTAAGTTTTGTTAGAGAAAAAAAATCATTGTAAAGTTTTACCTCAACCTGTTTAAAATTGAAGCAGCAGTATGCTAAAGCAATTGTTGATTTGTTATCAGCTGCATCATGGCTATGAAAGGGAATGCGGCAGATAATAGAACCCGGAGCTCGATATCTATATTTATTGTAATTGGCATGTGTTGCTTCTTCTATGTTCTTGGAGCATGGCAAAGGAGTGGTTTTGGAAAGGGAGACAGCATAGCGGTTGAGATCACTAAGCAAACAGATTGCACCATCTTGCCCAATCTTAGTTACGATACTCATCATGATCGAGCAAGCAATCTTGAAGAGCTTGGTTTGAAAGCTGAGATTTTTGAGCCATGTCCTGACCGCTACATTGATTACACTCCCTGCCAGGATCAAAAACGGGCAATGACCTTTCCAAGAGCAAACATGAATTACCGAGAGCGGCATTGTCCACCGGAAGAAGAAAAGTTGCACTGCCTTATACCAGCACCCAAAGGATATGTTGCGCCATTCCCATGGCCAAAAAGCCGTGACTATGTACCCTATGCAAATGTCCCCTATAAGAGCTTGACAGTTGAGAAGGCTATTCAGAACTGGGTTCAATATGAGGGCAATGTGTTCAGATTCCCTGGTGGAGGGACACAATTTCCTCAAGGGGCAGATGCATACATTGACCAACTTGCTTCTGTTATCCCGATTGCTAATGGCTCAGTCAGAACTGCTCTGGATACTGGTTGTGGGGTATGTCAAATCTCTCTCTAATTCCTACAATACATATTGTACCATCATACATGCTCCTCAAATATCTCCAGCATCATTTTTTCAGTTAACAGGCATACTTTTTCTCTGGCATGGTTGTACATTTTTAGGGGATGTTGGATTGTCCTCAGATGTTGATCGCTTGTTTTGCAACTTACCACTGATTGTGGAATTATTTCAGGTTGCAAGTTGGGGAGCTTACCTATTTCAAAGGAATGTGCTGGCCATGTCATTTGCACCAAGGGACTCACATGAAGCACAGGTTCAGTTTGCTCTGGAAAGAGGTGTGCCTGCAGTTATTGGTGTCCTTGGGACTATAAAGCTACCATATCCATCTAGAGCTTTCGATATGGCCCATTGTTCAAGGTGCTTGATTCCATGGGGATCAAATGGTAAGGTTCAATAATGAAGCTGCTCTTTGTTTTGTTCATTGACTTGGCAGTCAAGTGTGTTGCATTATCAAGAGCTCTGGCTTTCATTGCCAGTTCTTAGACTCTAGCAAATCTTTCTCATGATATTCCTTTGATTCTTTATTTGCAGATGGAATGTACATGATGGAGGTGGATCGGGTTCTTAGGCCTGGTGGGTACTGGGTGCTTTCAGGCCCTCCCATCAATTGGAAGATGAATTATAGGGCATGGCAACGTACCAAGGAGGATCTTGAGGAGGAACAAAGAAAGATTGAAAAAATTGCTGAACTTCTTTGCTGGGAAAAGGTCTCTGAGGAGGGTGAAATTGCTGTCTGGAGGAAGAGAATAAATACTGATTCTTGTCCTGCGAGGCAAGATGAACCCCGTATTAAAATTTGTGATTCAACAAATGCAGATGATGTCTGGTATTGTTCTATACTTACATTCGCTTATCTGAGATTTCCAAACATAAAGGCATGATTCTTGGCACTATGTTAAAATTTGATGGGAAAAATCAGGGTGCAAAGTCCAGAACAAAATAACTTTGTCATGGTCTCTCTCTCTCTCTCATATTCTTGTTAGAAACTGTCTCCACATGATTCTCCCATTCTACCCAATCTAGTCTGTTGTGACAGGATGCCTCTCGTTCATCTTTTGCATGCATATATTTTCACATACTATCAAAGGCTTAGTAGTCTAAGAGAAAGCACATTCACTTACTGTGTTCTGTCCAACTTAAGCTCCTGCAAGGTCCATGTTGTCAAGTTGCTTTTGTCTTTCTTGACAACAAGATATGTTGTATGCCAATAAACTATTTGCATGCCTATATGGAGCCTCAGTTATGAACATGACATGCCATTTTTATTGTTCAAAGTCGCATGGAGACACGTGGTATTGTGTTAAGCTCATTTTATGCTCATTCTTGCATTTTTGTATGTAGGCATGCTTGCTCACCATGCATATCCATGCCCTCCAGTCAGTCATTGATATCCGTATTTCAATATCTTAAACTGTTTCTGACATTAATGTTCATACTGGTATCCATTTAACGCATGCAGCAATCATAGTGTATCATACAAGGAGATGTGCTTATATCTTAATATATTAGTAAAGTACTATGGCATATGAATTAAGTTTTGGCATTTAAAACAATTAAACTTACAGCACTAAGGTCGCAGAAATTTGCTGGTCCCATTCATGGCTCTTAACTAGGGCATCATCTTGACTACCAGCTGCTCAAACGTGTGGATAGAATTAATTGTGACAATAGCAGTCCAATCTGCTACTTAATCAGAAAGGTCATTAACTCCAAGGCCAATATGTACAATACCACCTTGTGACATTTACCAGTTTCTTAGTGTAATTGATTTGTGCAACTTCCGTTCTCCTTAGACTAGTTCACAGTGACACTGGTCGACACTTCTCCCTCCCCTTTTTATTGGGTTTGAATTTCAGGATTATCCACAGGTTCTTTATAGCACCAGCAGTGCAGTATCAGATTGTCAGAATCTTCTGATCAATATTTATCTATAAATGCATCTATATGAATTTGATAGACCAAATATTGCATTCTAATCTCTATATATTAAGATGCATCGTGCTATCATTCTGGTATTAAAATAATCAGATGCCAGTTTACGTATCCTGATGATGGCATCTAACATTTTATGGTGATTCAGGGACAATAACATTAGAATGCATGCACGTCTTTCTCAGCTGTTACAGTTTTTATTAATAATTTATTTTCTCATTATCCTTTACCCTTTCTTGGTGACACTAGGTACAAGAAGATGGAGACATGTGTAACACCTTTTCCTGAGGTTAACAGTCCTGAAGAGGTTGCTGGAGGAGAACTGAAGACATTTCCAGACAGGCTAAATGCCATTCCCCCTAGAATAACTAGTGGTTCAGTTCCTGGATTCTCAGTCCAGAAATATCAGGAAGACAACAAATTGTGGAAGAAACATATTAAAGCCTATAAAAAGATCAATAAGTATCTCGACACAGGGCGATATCGTAATGTAATGGACATGGATGCAGGTTTGGGCAGTTTTGCTGCAGCAATTGAATCTCCAAAATTATGGGTGATGAACGTAGTGCCTACTATAGCTGAGAGATCTACTTTGGGTGTCATATATGAACGAGGCTTGATTGGCATATATCATGACTGGTATGGATTTTTTTTCTTTTTAAATGTTGAGATTTAGTTCATTCTTTTACTGTTGACAAGTTTTCCGTGTCCTCCTATACCAGTAAGTCTTTATTCTTTATTTCATTATACATTTATCACATAATAATATCTGATCCATGAAATGATAGAAAATGTTTGTACCAGTGAACTTGTTTGCATAACCTAATTATCGTCTTTTAACATTTTGCTAGAACATTCTTAAGTGAGTCAAGTATTCTACATTTCTACTTGTTTGTTTTCTGGATGTTTGAATTACAGCGATCCCTTAACTAGTGTATTTATTTTGTGATAGCTGTCACAATAAGTCTGGTTATTTTTTAACTTGCTCATGATTGGGCCGGTGTTGTAATCTGGTACATGGTTATGCCTGATATAAAATGGAAAATGGATCACTGGAATTACCTTTAGATTAGTGTAAATTCTAAATTTTGAGCTGAGAAGAGGTTCAAAAGTATTTATTTTTTATGCTTCTTTCACTGATTTTACATTATATCTCAGAAGAGTTTTCTCCTGCATACAATTGGATCGTTAAGGTTTTTGCCTAGTTTTCTGGTCATAGGGATTTGTTTTTATTGCAACGTGATGATATGGATGCTAGACAAGCCTTCATTTGATGCTGTGTGATATGTTTTGTTCTGCTGGTTAGGACATGGTCTTGGCTGTATAACAGAGTTTGGTCATTCGTCTGCTGTGCTTGCCACCATTACATTGTTTGTGCTGAATTTATCACTTGTCTAATTTGGGTTATAAGAAAATTCTGATTTGGTCAACTATTCATCAAGAGTGGAACTTCTCTTCGTACTTCACATATCTCACGGAAATCTATGAAGTCTGTGGCAATTTCAGAACAATCAACTTCTGCAGCTTTATCGCCTATCTTGCAGAGAGATCATATTTGCTTTTACCAGGCATGATGTGAAATTGTGAAATGTAACTTTGGAAGCTTTCATGTTTCACAATTTGTTGGCATATCATGTTGTTTCATCATGCATAGCCATAAAATATGAATAATATATAGTATTGAAGATCTAGTTGAACGTCCTCACTTGATTTCTTCTGGATCACTTTTTGTTTCTTATTGTGCATTTTAAATAGAAATTGGATTGTAGTACCACTATCTTTCCACAAAAAATAAAAATCTAGTTGTTTTTAGTTGTTTAAATATCATGCGTGATATCACATTTGTCTCGATCCTTTTTAAGTAATTCTACACCATTTATATGTGCCATCTTCTTGTCATTGTTTGACATGCTTTTTTTGTTTTGATATGGTTCAGGTGTGAAGCTTTCTCCACTTATCCAAGGACATATGACCTTATTCATGCTAATGGTGTTTTCAGTTTGTTCAAGGACAGGTAAGCTACTGCAATGTTAAAGGCCCGTATAGCATACTTCACATGATTTGCTCTATGGTAGCAATAGATAAGGGATTGAAGATTTTGAATAATTTCCTGAATTATTTGCAATAAATTCTAATATGCTTATGAAATTGAAGCAGGTGCAAAATGGAGGACATTCTTTTGGAGATGGACCGTATCTTAAGGCCAGAAGGTGCAGTCATATTCCGTGACCAAGTTGATGTCCTGACAAAGGTGAAGCAGATTGTTAGCGGCATGAGATGGAATACCAAGATGGCAGATCATGAGGATGGCCCTCTTGTGCCCGAAAAGATATTGGTTGCTGTGAAGCAATATTGGGTTATTGGCGACAAAAACCGAACAGCTGTTGCATAAGAAAGGATGCCATGTTGATGAACTGAGTTTTTATATCCGCTCACAATGGTGATTTCTGGAAGCGGCTGGACAGAATTGACAAGTTGAGCATTGCCTACTACAGAAAGCATTCACTAATTGAAATTTATGCTCATTTTTTTGTTGCTGGATGGTGGTAGTATTTATTTTTCCTGTGTGATTTGGCTTCATATTTCCTTGTATTATTTTAATTTAACCTTTGGTGCTGATGTTCCTGAAAGATTATAGGCATTGAATTTTGGGATTGTAAATCAAGGCCTGCTAAATATGTAAGCTAAATTATAAAAGGTGAATGTTCGAAATTCCAACCTCCAGTTCATTTTGTTGGGACCATTGAATGAATATTTATGTTCCTCATTATTGGCATGCTAAGGGTCTGTATTGTGGCATATAACTTAGTGCAGACACTTCCATCAGCAGTACTTGCCAATCTATCAATGAGCTTTTTACCAAGTGAATGATTTTTTTTAATAATTAAAAAAAAGTGGAGCTTGTATGGTTTAAAAGTTCTACTATCAGACTTGCTTGTAAGGGCTGACCAGCAAGGCTAGTGATTTTAGAGATTCATGATATCTCCCAGGGAACTGCCCTTCAGGAGAACTGAAGAATAAAAAGTGATCAAAAAGTTTGATAATCTCATGATTTTGATAGTTTTCTCCATACCATACTTTTTATTTTTTTAAAAAAAAAGCCATTTTCTTGATACTGTAGTTAGTTACCTTCTATATAAACTGTGTTGTCTTGATATGGTTGGAGAACAGAAACTTGATAATCATATATCTCGATGATACCATTTCAAGTGTGCCTTCCTCCAAATGTGAGCTTGTGTGTATGATTTCTGGGCGTCTCAACGGCTCCTTTGATCTGAATACAACATTACAGAATTTTCCATACCATGCTCTGAAACTGCTCACCTCTCTGAGCAAGCTGAAACTGCTGATAGTTGTCTAGGGTTTTGCGGTTTTGTACCAAAGTAATTCCAGGTGTTGAACCGTGACTCCCTATCAAGTTGTCACCTACGAGACCACGGATTGTAGACGAACCAAGCCATTGACATTCGATTGGAAAATAAGCATGACCAAAGGCATGCAGTTATAAAACTCAGCTGGAGAAGGTAGAGTTAGATAAAAAATGAGTCGGAATGGATAAAGCTGGAAAAATTATTTATCTTTTTCATGCAAACTAAATAAAATTTAAATAATATAAAAGTAAATCTCACTATTTAAAATAACATCAAACAAAATGTAAGTTTAAGGGGTAGAATGTGACAAATCAAATTCTCAATAATATTAAAAATCATAAATAAAAAGATTGTTCTCTCAAATATCTTTTAAAATAAAAAATAATTAACTAAAAATAAATAATTAAGTATATAATCTTGTAGCCTTCTACATGATTCATCAACGAAGACAAGACTCTGCTCTATTATTATCCTAATCACCATGATCATCAAGTTTATATATAATTAGTTGAGTTCAGAGCTGACATTGCCATTATCCGCATCCTATATTTGCTATAGATTTTAGAACTAATATCCATCCTCGCTGCCGACTCTAAGCAGGTCGGACAAAAACCTACTCTGTTACAATCAAGAACATGATTTGGTGGAATAAATTTCCATCTCTTAAATCATAGTCAGTTTACAAAAATAAGAAGACCCAAGCTCAATATGAGAACCATCTTTGTCTAAATGGCTCATGAACCACGTACATGGACGCTATTCTCATCCTGTAGATAATAATAATCTCTATTGTTATATTATTAGAAGAGGGTCACAATCATCGACAATTCCTCTCACGTTATCAAGATTATCAATTCTTTCTCTCACGTTGGTGCACATGTCCATCACCCATCAATATCATTAGACCAGCCTATATCTCAACCTAAATTAAAGTTTGCAATCCTATAAAACCTCTATGACCCTCATGATGGCACATGTCCACCGGTTATCAAGCTGACTAAGAGTCCAAATTTTAAACTAACTCGTTTCATGGCCTCATGGTTGGGAAAATACCTAGACCGGTATGTACGGGGCGCCACGGCCCAATCTCAAATGGCGCAAAAGGAGAGAGAACTTTTGCCCTTATGCCACTCTAGCTCGAGCGTAGCTTCTTTCGGACTCGCGTTCTCCGTCTTTCCTCTGTATCTCGTTGGGCCAATCTAAGCCCCGTTAATGGCGGCCTCTCTACTGCGCTCCCATTCCTCCTCGCGCCTCGCCCTCGCTAGGGTTAGGGCTTTTCTGACCTCCCTCCCCCTTCTCCACTCCCTGCCCGACCCCAATTCACCGATCCTACTCTCTCAATTAGGGCTCGGTTCCTCCCCGCAAAATCCCTCCCTTTCCCGTTTTCCTCCATTGACGAAGCCCCGCTTCTTCTGCTCCTCCTTCTCCGCCGCAGCCGCCCCCTCCCCCGCCCAAGATTCCGATTCTTCCGCCGCCACCGCCGCCGCCGGCGACGAGGCAGCCACCAGCGAAGAGTCCGCCGCCACGGCCCTGGACCCCCTCGACGTCTACCGCGAACTCCGGCGCGCGGACGTGGGCTCCACCAAGCTCGAGAGCTCCGAGCTGGACTCCCTCGTCAAGGTCTTCCACGGCTTCGCCAAGTCCCCCTGGGCCTCCGACCAGGCCCTCGCCGTCTACATCCCCGCCTCTTTCTTCCCCCACGCCGCCTTCCGCTTCCGCAAGTTCTTCGTTTGCCGCTGCCCCCCGCACGTCTTCCGTCACCTCGCCGCCCTGGGCCCCTCCCCCGAGGCCGACCGCTTCCTCTTCCCCATCTTCGTCGAGTTCTGCCTTGCGCAATTCCCTGACAAAATCCGCCAGTTCCGGGCCCGCATGGACTCCGTCGACCTCACCAAGCCCCACACCTGGTTCCCCTTCGCCCGGGCGATGAAGCGCCGTATTGTGTACCACTGCGGTCCCACCAACAGCGGCAAGACCTACAACGCGCTCCAGCGGTTAATGGAGGCTGGCAGCGGGGTCTACTGCAGCCCGCTCCGGCTCCTCGCCATGGAGGTGTTCGACAAGGTGAACTCTTTGGGTGTTTACTGCAGTCTCCACACCGGCCAGGAGAAAAAGTCGGTGCCTTTCTCCAACCACGTCGCCTGCACCATCGAGATGGTGTCGACCGAGCAGCTCTTCGACGTTGCCGTCATCGATGAGATTCAGATGATGGCCGACCCAACCCGAGGGTATGCTTGGACGAGGGCGCTGCTTGGACTCAAGGCTGATGAGATACATTTGTGTGGAGACCCGAGTGTCTTGAAGATAGTGAAGAAGATATGTAAAGAAACAGGCGACAAATTGGAGGTGAACCACTATGAGAGGTTCAAGCCTCTGGTGGTGGAGGCTAAGACTCTTTTAGGGAATTTCAAGAATGTGCGATCTGGGGATTGTATTGTAGCCTTCTCAAGAAGAGAGATTTTTGAGGTGAAATTGGCTATCGAGAAGCTTACGAAGCATAAGTGTTGTGTTATCTATGGTGCATTGCCGCCGGAAACAAGGCGGCAGCAGGCTAGCTTGTTCAATGACCGGGCCAATGAGTATGATGTTCTGGTGGCGAGTGATGCAGTTGGGATGGGTTTGAATCTTAATATCAGGAGGGTTGTTTTCTTTTCGCTGTCGAAGTATAATGGTGATAAGATGGTGCTAGTTGCTCCCTCCCAGGTGAAACAAATAGCTGGGCGAGCTGGCCGGAGAGGGAGTGCATATCCAGATGGGCTCACAACCACCTTCGTTTTGGATGATTTGGACTATCTGATCGAGTGTTTGCAGCAGCCATTCGAAGAGGTGACAAAAATTGGTCTTTTTCCCTTCTTCGAGCAAGTGGAGTTGTTTGCTGCGCAGTTCCCAAATTCAACTTTCTGCAAGCTATTGGATAAGTTTCGTAAGGACTGCCGGCTGGATGGGAGCTATTTCTTGTGTCGGCATGATGGCGTGAAGAAAGTGGCAAACATGTTGGAGAAGGTACAGGGGTTATCTCTTGAAGAACGTTTCAACTTCTGTTTTGCACCGGTCAATATTAGGGATCCAAAGGCAATGTACCATCTCCTGAGATTTGCTATGCACTATAGCCAGAACCGTCCAGTTAGTATAGCAATGGGGATGCCGAAGGGTTCTGCTAGAAATGATGCAGAGTTGTTGGATCTTGAGACAAAGCATCAGGTTTTATCTATGTATTTGTGGTTATCACATCATTTCAAGGAGGACACATTTCCTTATGTGCAGAAGGCTGAGACAATGGCAACCAGCATTGCTGATTTGCTTGGTCAATCTCTTGCCAAAGCTTGCTGGAAGCCTGAATCGAGATCACAGGGGAAGCCAAGACCTATAGAAGAGGAGAATAGCCAGGACAAGCTAAAGCCAGCTGCCGAAGAAAGTTATGACAGGCCAAGAACACTTATAAAAGCATACAAAATGTAAGTCTTATGTGCTTATTAAATCTTTGCAA
Organism: Areca catechu; assembly: GCA_021397845.1. Classification (NCBI taxonomy): domain Eukaryota; kingdom Viridiplantae; phylum Streptophyta; class Magnoliopsida; order Arecales; family Arecaceae; genus Areca; species Areca catechu. Next base: position 14,486,774 of record CM038041.1, read on the forward strand.
TTTTTTAAGGACAAAACCAGCTTCCTGTTTTCTAATTTTCTTTGTATAATCTGTTGACATACTTTTTATTTTACATGTATTTTTTATTAGATATTCAGTATTTAGATTGAGTTAAATACTTGATGCGATTGTTTGTTTTCTGAAATAAGTTGCATGAGTTAAGGAAACCTTTGATTTTAGGCTTAGATCTTAGTTTGGAGACAATTTTTTGAATAAGTTTAAGAATGATGAGTGAATGGTGAGGGTAAGTTGCTGGAAGTTTTTTTTCCCCACTATGTATAATTAAAAATTTGTATGTTTGTGTGGGTTTCTTGAGGAGGATAGCATGGAGACTGGTCCTTGTAAAAATATAGGTTATGCTATCATAGGGAGAGGACAATTAGTGCTTACCAACATTTTTAAAACCAGATTGGACTGGCCAGTTCGACTGGTTGAATCAGGAATTGGTTGCTTGTCCAGTTCGGTTCAAAGGATATTTTAAAAGCAGTCAAAACTCAATCAAACTTGGGAGAACCAGATGAACTGATCAGACTGGCCAATCTGGTCCATTTCTCATAGGTTTGATTTATTTTATTTTATTTTTTGGGGGGGATGTCTACTGCTCTGATCTTGTCCCCGATCTCAGCATTTCCCTAAACCCCTCATGGTTGATCTCCAACCACTGGTGCTGATAGTCATGGAGGTGACAGAGGGTGGCAGCGAGAGGGTAGGTGCGGCACTGGCGATGAAGGGAGCTGCGATGGCAACAGAGCAACTGGTGATCAGGGTGGACAAGGGGGCAATGGAGGAAAGGAGGGAGGAGGTGGCAAAGCTAGAGAGGATCAAAAGCCAGAAGCGGGCGATGTGGTCGAGGTCAGGGCAATAGCCAGGAAGGTTCTTGCTGTTGCACTCGACGGGTAACTCAGTGGTGCAGCCAGGGGAGAATCTTGACCCGTGTACTCTCTGACTATTGGAGCACATCCAGCTAGAGATCGTTGCCATTGAGAAGTTCTACCGGTTGATGAGGGAGCTCGTGGCAGGGTTACCATGGTGGTGAAAGGGGTGGATGGGATGGGAGTAACCATAGTGGGAGGAGCATCTTTGGTAGATATGATTGGTAGCTCTAGTCTTTGGGTCTAGATGTTGGACCCCGATCCAAACATTTATTCAACAGGTTTAGGTTAGATCTTCTCATATTTATAGTCTTTCCTTTCTTTTTTAAAGTCTCATATGAGATCCACTTGGAGAATCAACTCCGCAACCAAAACATGACATTTGGGTACATGTTCTTGTTTCCAAATGCGTATTGATTATTTTTCTTAATGCTTGGTTTACCGAACCTAATTGCACACAAGTGCATAACTTTGGTAGGTCTTTTGGAAGACCAGGGCGCTGGAGTTTGAAATGTTGTTGATTAGATGGTGGCATAGGAAAGACACGTGCAAGGGTCATAGAGTTATAGTCATTTATATTGTGCAATGCATCTTAAGCATGATTGTATTAGATGTATATTCTAGAAGCTAACCTAGCTGATACATTGTAATTTTTTAGGCTATAATTTTTGTACTTAATCTATTCATTTATCAATAAAATAGACTATTTATTTTTATTCTTGTGTAATATATCATTGAATCGTCTAAAAAATTAATAGACAAATATATATTCTCGAAGCATGTATCATTATAAATTAATTTCTAAATTATTCCTGATCATTGGATCATTATTGAGATGGTGATTGATACATCAAGAACGGTGCATGGATCATTTTCCTTTGAATATACGAGTTTCGAGTTTACAATGTGGGGATACTAAAATGAAAGTGCAAGTAATTGTTAGAGAACAATGGTACTGAATGTGATCATACAAGAAGTCACCTGGATGTCTACTCACTTGTCAGTGATTTTCTTAATGCTTTTCGTAATGTGAGTAGTTCTTTAACCTACAGTATCTCGGTTACTCACAGGAAGCTTGCTATAGTTTGATTGTATAATTACTTGGTCTTCTAGTTATTTGAATTTCTATAGTATATGTTGACTACAGTAAATTTGTTGTAAGAGTAAGGTACGCATCTAGATGAGCTTTATTAATCTTAGTAGTCAAAAGGTAGTTCTATGTGATTGATGAAGCTGAGTCCTTGAGACTGTGGCCACGTCAATGTGATGAATGGAAAATGATTTTCATAAGTTTCATAGCTTAGACTTAAGCGAATTAAATCTGCATTTAGTAGACGATGGATTTTGATGAGTTTTTCATAACTTTCATCTTATCGGGACTTTTGATAGAAGAACTAAATTATATACTAACTACACCTTGAGGTTCATTACTTTTGTCCTGCTGGGTTGCTGCTACATGCTTGTAGGTATCACAGGTGGGTTGTTAGACTCACATGATCATTTTAATAATTGATGATCCTAGATAAGAAGAGTTGAAATTGTTCCAATCCATTGAAAAGAGTTTCAATGATTCTTTGATAGAGATCATAGCATATCTTACTACTAGACATAATAGAATTTATGGGATTATACACAATAAGGGTTTGACTTGATCAAATGATTGATTCGTCTTTTCAAATCGCGGCAGGATTGAATTGTTAATGTGATTGATGATTAAATTGGAATAACTTGCTAAGAGTTAGCAAGAAGATGATCTAGTCACAAAAGTTGCAAAATTAATTTGATTTGATCAAATTAGATTTCTAATCCTAGTCAAATTAAATTAGATTTAATTTCATTGTATTCTAGTCTAATTCAAATCTAATTGGGCTTACTAGTTCTAATTGGGTTAGGATTTAATTTCTAATAGGTTTGGACTAAATCCAATTTTAAATAGGTTAGAAATCATGGAGTCCCACTAAGCTGGGACTCTCTCCTTGATCCATGCCTCGGGAGAATTGGCGCCAAGGAGTTGGCGCACATGAGGAAGGAGGGCACACATTTTTGTGTGAAAATTTTCATGCAAAGAGATGGGGTGTCCCCCTTTTAGAGTCCTGTTTTGGGGTCCCATCCATCTTATCCCTTATCCCATCCTCATTTAAGTTTGTATTAGATTCAAACTTGCATTTAAATTGGAGTTTGAATCTCAAATTTCAAACTTGAAAATTTGAACTCAAATTTGAATGAGGGATGTGGTTAATCTTGATGGGAGGCGCAAGAAATAAGAAGGGTTGCCTTTCGTGATTTTTCATCGCATAATTAAGAAGCCAGAAACCTAATTAGCGCCCCATCTTAATTTTCATGCACCCCGCTTTCTTTTTAATTAAGAAGCCAAAAATTTGGCTTGAAAGCTTATGAGCATTTGAGTATAGTATTGGGAAGTGGTACATTGGAAAAAATTAGGGAATCTAGGAAGTATATCAATAGAATGATATATATATATTAAAAAATGATTATGATTTTTTTGTTGTTTAACTTCTTTATTTTGGATAAATGTAATCTTGGTTTTAGAAATGATAAATAATAAATAATATATTTCCTAATAATCAAGGACTAATTTTGATTAAATGGTGATAGCAATCAAAGTTTTTTATTATATGATAGGATGCAAGAGTTACAAAGCCGGCATGGAAGAGAGAGTGAAATCCTAAAGTGGGTGTGGCAGCTTTCCTAAAAGATTCCAGCTGCAAAGATCCACAGATTGATAGTAACCTGCTGCTCTCCTTTGCGAGGGATCCTTTCTACTATATTATCATGGTTTTGGCACAAGAAGCTTTTAAGAGGTTTGATGGTGTTAGAAGTTCTTCAATAAATCCTAATTGCATGAGAAAGGCACATTAGGTTCTTCTTGTAAAGGAAGATCTATAGCTTCGGGTTGAACTTTTTGGGACTCTTTGCCCAGTGCATAGAGGCTGTCTATATCTGGCATTCTGATTTTATGGAGTTTTGAGGCCCTGATATTGATTAATGTAGATATCTATCATGTGATTAGCCTAGTTGCAAACTTTATGTCGGATCTAAATAAAACGTGTACATTTGAGAATGAGAAATTTCTGCATAAAATCAAGTCCACAATCTTAAGCAACTCATGAAGCCCTGATGTTAAAGAAGAGCAGAGAAAGAAGCAAGTGGAGGAAGTTAGCAAGTGACTAAACTTAATTCACTGATTCACCTGAACTTCTGAAAACATGTATGCATTGAGCTTTATTTCTTAGATATATGGCCATCAAATAATTCTAATCCTTAAGAGAACGACTCAAAGCTTCTTAGATTCTATAAATTTAATATATGGAGCCATCCAAAAAATAAAAGTGACTGAAAAAAATAAACCTACAACAAAGTATGTTATATGTGGCTGCCACTTTAGCTGTCACCCATTTCCTCCTCATCTTTCCCCCATATTTTTCCTCCTTTCTTTCCCTCTCTCCTTTTTCTCTTCCAATTTCATTTCTTTCCCAGTTTTTACCTCATATTTATCTTTCCTCTTTTTATTTTTTTTTTCACTGGCCATGGCCTCTATTTTCTGCTGTCATATTAGCGAAATGCTCAGTTCTTGGTTCTCTGAAGTGGAGGTTCTTGCATAGCTTTAAGCCCCCAAAGCATCTTTAGCCATGGCCAGCTATCATACTTTTTCAGCAGGTTTAAGAAGGGGGGAAATTGTTGGAAAGAAAATGAAACTAAAAAATGAAAATAATTAAATATATGCAACATGTAACCCTAGGATATTAGTTAAAGCCTTAGAGACATAATGGTCACACCATTATTCATCTTTGTTCCGATAGGATTTGTCATTAGCTGTCTTGGCCACCTATCACTTTATGGAGCATAAGTTCATTGTTGAGTGCTGGCAAACCACCATGTACTAGTCTATATGTTATATTAGGTATTAAAAAGATGAAAAATGACATCTTGCATTTGTGCTCATTTTCTATAAGTAACAAAGGTGCTTACCATGTTTCAGAGTTTTCTTTGTTGATTGGAGAGATCATTTTGGGAGCATTTTCAGCAGTTTTGGTGTGTGTCAATAGTTATGGAGTCATGGGTTATAATCATAACCATCAAGCATCATTCTAAGTATTTGGAGTTGACATTGTGAATTTCTATTCATCAATCCCTGGGCTTTTGATGTTATTGAAAACTTAAACTAATTATTTTTCACAAATTCCATTCATATTACCTTGGGTCAATTTCTGTTTTCAAATGCCTATTTGCATACCCATACCATCTTAATCAATAGTCAATTTGCCCTTTATTTATGTAATTCCTAGTCTCCTACCGCTCTCTGATATACACTTTGTCCTTCTTAGTTTTATTGTTATTTTATTACATATATCTTTTTTTCTTGGGACCCTTCAATCACCTAACTTCTGAGCCATTCAACAACAGGTTTCTTTGTTGTTTTATAGATTTTTCCTCAACCCACCAAAATTGCATCGGTGACACTTCTAAAACATTTCTTACACCATCCATCTGGCCTAAATCAGATACGTGCATTTTCATTTGTCTCTCAGTTTTCTTTGTCTAATAAATTTTAGATGAACTGATTACTTTTTAATATGCCTTTCCCATCAGTCTTGATGGGTGTTTGGTACTTGGCATGCGGGATTAGCTCCATATGTTGACATGTTTTTGCAACTAATTGTCAACCTAACATCAACTCTCCACTGTTTTCATCTAAAATTTGGGACCAATAGGTATGCATTGGAGGAAATAAGGAAGTTTGAAGACATATCCAAACCTCTTGACATTATTATAGTGGGACTAGAGCAAAATTGCAATTTGTCTTTTGGTGTCCTTAGTGGATGCTTTTTTAAAAAATTATTTTATCAGCATTTAATAGTTGTGTCCTGTAACAGAAACAAAAGAGAATAGTTTTGTGCCCCACTTGGATATTTTTTCTCTGGGGAGTGAAACATTTGTTATCTATAAGTGGGTCAGGGACCACCATGATCTTATCTTGTGATATTTGCGATGATTAGGATTTCAACAAAGCAAATGTTGAAGTACATTTTTGAGAAGAACCAGCACACAATTCAATGAATATATTAGAAATGTCTTAGGATGAAAATTTACTTTGGAAATGTAATTTCATGGTCGAAAGCAGAGGCTTCCTGGAAGGTCGCACCAATCTGTAATGTCTTTTTGGCTATTTCTGTGGATGGTTATTATTAATTCGTACCCCAGAAGTGGCAGTGAATTGTTGGAATACTAGATTTCTTTGTTTAGGAGTGTGAATATCTGTGTTGAACTTCATTATTAGAATGTCATATGCTTGAACCTTCTTTATTTTGGCTTCTCTCTCTCATTGTTTCTTAAAACCTTATGCATTAGTAACTATTATTGGAGGAACCATAGTGCTTTATGATTATACCATTTGCTTGAATGGATATAACTACCAATGAAGGCTGTTTGTAATTTGAAGATGCTATGTTGATAATGCTAATAACATGTTCCTACAAAATGTGTAATCCCACAATATTTGAATTGTATTTGCATTGACAACTAATTAATAAAAGCCTATAGCTATATTCTGGTTGTATTTGTTCATAGCTTATTGTTTATCTTGAACTATAATTATTATCAAAGTTAATTGCTTGTCGAATTTTTGTGCGCCTACCACATAGGCTGAGAGGTTTGCAAGGAGGTTAGGTGATAATATAGTATTCTATGCTGGCGCAATATATGCATCATGTTTAAACTGCACATAAATACATTTGAACTCAAAGTTGAACTCCTCACTTGGATGTGTTTAATTATCATAATTTCTTTCCACTTAAACCTGTAGATCACTTTAATGCTTGCTTTGTTTTTATTTGTTAAATTTATGGTAATACATGGTCAAACATTTTTATTATGAAAAAAAAAGAAATTAAAATAAACATGTCTTGAAAACAAGCTTGTCATTATTTGACTGGTCAAAGCACATAAACATATTTTCATGCCAATGTATGCTAGTACTTTGGTATTTGATATTATGTGCTGATGTCTGTTGTACAAGCTGACCTAAACCAGCACAGGCACAATGCATGATAATTTCACGATGCATGATAATTCATCACATTCTTTATAAATTAAATGGGTTTTTTAAAAATTCATAATCAATGTGCTGCTTTACCAAACAACAATTGCAAAACTATGGATGTACAAATTTGTTAGTTTTTGTATCATATTTTTGTTTTTTCATTTCCCTTTTTTTCATTTTTTTCTTCTTTTCTTTTCTTTTATTTTTTTTTGGGGGGTGCTGGGCTTATACTACGTTGTCATATCTGGAGATCACTGTGGTCTTTTGAGCATATTAGATTTGGACTTGTTATGGGTATAAAGGCGAGGGGTCTCTTTAGTCCTATATTGTTTGAGTCAAGAAAAACTCTGGCTTATATTGAGGGATCCTCTTTCTCCACAGGAGGCATCTTTTGAAATGGAGTACAAGGATCATAGCATTCCTTTTGGTCCATTTCTAGGGACACTCGTGAGCTCCACAGGCTAGAGGATAATATTTTGCATGCATGCATTTAGGACGACCAACCCTCACATGACCATGAGCTAGTCTTGACCATAACATTAGGACCGTCTATGGAAAATCCTGCAATCTTAGACTAGACTCTCTCTTGAATTGGGGGCTAAGTTGTAGGTATAAAGGCAAGGGGCCTTTTTAGTTCCACATCGATTGTGAGTCAAGGAGAACTCTAGTTTATGTTGAGGGAACCTTCTTCTTGATGTAAGGCGCTTTTTGAAATGGAGTACGAGAATCACAGCATTCCATTCGGTTCATCTCCGGGGATAAAACCTTGAGGCCCATGGGTCAAAGCGGATAATATCGTGTGTGCACGCTGGAAGAGGGACCGACCCTTACAAGACCATGAGTTAGCCTTGACCACAACAGGACTTATTGCTTAATTATCCAAATTCTAATGCTTTTGTTTTTTGTTAGTGTAATGCTAATGCCTTTTCTTGAACAGGAAAAGACAAGATCAGCCTGGCCAACATTATCCTGCAGGGAATTTTGTGGTATGACCATCTCTTGTCAGATACATCCATCCATGGAGCCATCCCTGTTGCTGTTGTATCACTAGAATTCAACCACTTCTGATTTCTCTTCATCCGCCTGCTGATGTGCTACTTTCACTGAAACAACGCGGTGATATGGTAATCCACCGAAAGCTTCTCTTCCGGACAATGATCTTGGTCCTCGAAACAGGTATTTCTGCTAATGCAATGAAATGCCTCATGTGTCTATTTAGATGTATGCAAGCAAGCAAGCTCAGAACTAACAAAGCGAGGGCTAAAGCAAGCAGGTTGATACCAAAGTGTAAAATCGAAAGCATTTTTTTCTATCATTTATTTTTAAGCTGCTAACATGAGACAGTACTGAGTTCTAAGCCTCATGAATTTTGTCCTAGTCTAAGTTAGCTGTTGCTACTCCAATATGTAAAGGTAAAACTGGGATGATTTAACAAATTAGTTAGTAACTTGTCCTTGCAATGGATGATGATGCCCACAGGTTGAGTTGATGAAGTCATTATGTGTTGGATTTATTGACCAATAAAATTATATTAAAAAAATCTTTGTATTACGATTTTCCTTGTGAGAGTACTCATATCAAAGTTGTATATAGCGGTGTTACTGCACGGAATTGTATCTGATCATGTCTAAGTTGGTCTCCTATGCATGTGAGTTGTCTTCTGTATGCAGCAATGCAGCTCTGATTGAATTATTTATACATTGAAGTATACAGTGATGATGAGCATCATGGTGAAAAGAAATAAAACTAACATGGTTCGCATGGCTCCTATAGCACAGTAGTTACGGTCCTGATATTTACCATAAGACAACTGTAATAACAAAATTTCAAGTTGTTTCTTGATAGAGATAAAAATCTGGCATCCCTTGGATAAATTATTGTTTTCAAAACCCTGCAAAGATTATCGGACATATCTGTGCGTTCGCTTGATAATGCTCTGAGTCGCCAAGGAGTGCCCAAGAGAGCAATGGAGTAATAAATATAGATGCAGCCCTGCAGTAGGTAAGGTAAAGATATCTACAGATTGATCGGTTGAAATGTGGCTGGCCTTTGGATGTCCGATGCCGGGGCCACATATTGCTATTGGAATCGACACACCTAGGAGATGTCATGGCTTATATAATCTATCTATTATATATAACTATAACAGTACTATCTAGATGCAATGGTTTTTAAGTATTAAATTTTTATATATATTTTTTTAAAATTATATTTTCTATATAATTTGTTATATCTATGAAAGTAAAAAAAAAATCTGGTACAGGTTTTGAAAATAATTTTCAGAACTTGCACTATACTTAGCTAAGTTTTTGAAAAACTTTTTCAAACATAAAATTTTTAAAATAAATTTTAAATATATTTAAAATAATAGATATTATAAATTTAATAATAATAAATTTTATTAAATAAAATTTAAATTATATCAAATATTAAAATTATTATATTTCGTGCATGGCAGGATTCAGCATGGAAGGTGAACGTGGTGTGGCAATTGCAAATGCCAGGGGCCAAAAGAATAAAAATAGAGAATCATTGTTGTGATATAATTGAATTTACCTGGGGGTTTAAAAACATGAATTTAACTAAGCCAAATCCCAGTTATTTTAAATTTTTCCTGAATTATTCCAATATTTTTCCTGAATTTCTGGTAGCACTGTCATATTTAAATCCTCAACAACTTTATAAAACTGCTGGAATAAGAAATGTTATCGGTTTTTCCATTTTAATTTTGGTTTTACCGTTTTCGTTTTCGTTTTCGTTTTTTTTTTTTTTTTTTTTTTTTTTGTGCCTGCGTGCGTGTGGGGGTTATGGTTTTTTACTTTAAAAATCATTCATATTTGATTTTGGTTTTGATTTTGAAGGACGGTAATGGATTTCACTTTGGGTTTCGGTTTTTTCACCAACTAAACCGGATCTGTCCGTTTGACGTTCATATCCAAGCATACATAAAATCATCGTGGCCTTCCATACCGATGCTTGCATGCACCACCGTTCATAAAATAAGGCTATGCTCTATCATGCTAGTTTATTGAATTTAAATGATAGAATTGCAGGGATGGTCATTTCTAACCTGACCTGCAAATGATCTGCTTAAAATCATGGCATGATCCATATAATTTATCGAAGACTTATTTAATCACTATCTATTTAAAATCAAGACATGATTCATTTAATTTATCAAAGAATTATTTAATCTATTTAAAATATGCTTGATCCATTTATGTTTTGCCTAACTTAATCCACTTAACCTATTTAACTCATTTAGATCTATTTAAATTATTAAAAATATACTTAATCTATTTAATATGATTTGATTTATTTAATAAATAAATTATACGATTCAAGTTCGGTTATTTGTTTAATAAATAATTTGGATTCAAATATGAGTTTTTAACCAGTTTAATAAGTATATCAAGTTTAGGTTGACAATCCCCTTCGATAACTCAAGTAACCTGACTCCCCTGGATCATCAGCTTTAGTTGCATGCTAATAATATACCTTTTAATAGTATTTGTTTATACTAAGTCCACTAGATGATTTAAAAAAAAAAACATATTTAAGTAAGAAATTAAGTCAGTTACTCTTGCTTATATCTATTTAACAGAACCGGATTATAAATTATTTATTTTTTATTTATAAATTTTATTCATAAATTTAAATATTGGAGAGCCAATTCCGTAAGCCATCGTTCTTTATCCATCGTTTTGCAGGTTCCCAAACACTATCAACGTTCCAGGATCCGCAGTGTTGCCACCAAGATCGTCATGGCACGTAGCTATTATCGGAGCCGAAGTACGCTCCCTTTGCTATCTGGCCGTCCAGTGGTCCTGGACCTGCAAAATAGGGCTTAGTGACTCGGACCGAGATTTCCAGCGGGAGCACTCCGATGGTCAAGTCAGTGACGATCCAGGAGAAAAGATCCTCCTGGTCGAGCCCCTCTTGATGGACTCCACGCTAGGAGGAGTGAATGGTGTGAGAGTGGGACGCAAGTGTATCAGGGGAAGAGCGGCCTAGCTAGAGAGATTCTCTGTGTGGCCTTTCCGCCCGTCCTTGCTTGGATTTGCTTGTGGTGCCATGCTCTCTGTTTGAGCTTGCATTTGCCTCGCTTCCTTCGGGCTTTGTAGTCTAGGTTACCGTTGGGCGCCCGTCTTAAGATCTCCGCTGGGCTGTCAAGCGCGTGCGGCAGTGTCCCAATGCGCCTTCCCGATTCGTGATAAGGGACGCTGTCATGTATTCTGACATTCCTTCTGGTCGTCTCATTCCAGGAAACCTGGCAGTACCTCGATCGGTGGGCCGCCGTCCCTGGGATTCGAATTTCCTGGTTGACTTCCTCTTTTGGGTGGTTCAGGTGGTTGGTGAGGAGCGTGGCGCCTCGATCAGTAGGCCTCTCCCCTTTCTGGTGTAACCGGCGGCCGCAGGTGGTCATTGCGGCTTTGTGGATGTCTTAGTGCAATCCTCGGGCGGCTCGCCGGCGTCCTGGGATGGCAGTGTTGTCCCTTGGTTCGTCGGTGCTTATGCCTGAGCTGGGGGCTGAGCTGGAAAGGCAGGGCTCGACTCCGACCAAAGTGTCTCGAGCTCGGGGGCTCGCCTCGGCGGAGGAGGGTAGAGCACGAGCCCGGTCCAGAGGGCTCAACCTCGAAGAGGCTCCACATGGCGAAGGAGGGCTGAGCTTGACTCCGACCACGGGCTCGATCTCTGAGGGGCTCGCTCTGGAGGGCAGAGCGCGAGCCCGGTCCGAAGGGCTCGACCTCGGAGAGGCTCCACGTGGCGGAGGAGGGATGAGCTCGACTCCGACCACGGGGCTCGATCTCCGAGGGGCTCGCTTTGGAGGGCAGAGCGCAGGTTTGGACCAGATGGCTCGACCTCGAAGAGGGGCTCGATCTGGAGGGCGCCGCTCGGCTCCGGCCTAGGCGCCCCGGGCTTGCAGGTCCGACCCGGCGGAGGACAGAGTTCGGCTTCGACGGGCGGTCCCGTTGTCCTGGGGGAGCTCAGCCCGGTGAAGGAGTCCGAGCAGGAAAATTGACGCGGCGTCTAGCGCGGCGGCTTTCTTTGACATGGCATTTGACTGCTACCCCACGTCAGCAGTCTTGCCATATCATTTGCCCCCCATTCCCGAGGCTCATTAGTGCGCAGCGCTCGGGCCAAAGGGAGTAATTGTGACACTGACATGGAAAGGTGAAGATTTGGCGCAATGATGGCTATGATTGCTGGCGCTCCGTGGAATGGTCCTTCAGGCCAGTGCGGGGGTGCCACGTGGCCACGTCCAAGGAGCAGTTAATGTTGGCACAGAATTTAGAGCGACCAGGATGCCTTTTTCATCGATGGCCAGCACGTGGTGTGAATCCGTTGGCGGAGAGGTCGTAACGGTACGGATGCGCTGGGTCACTTCGAAATGAAAAGAAGTTCTTATCCAAAATATCTGTTCTTTTGAATTCTTCGTGCCCGCTGCAGTACCCGAGCCTTCTCCTTCCTCCTGGTTGCCTCAGATCTTCTAAGGAACCAGGTTAGTTTCCTCTTTCTTCCTCCTTTGTCAGAGTAGGGTCCTTCCTCTAAGTCTAGGGTTTCCCTCGGATCGAATCCGTCCCTTCATCTTCTTCTTCGAGTCCTTTGCTTCTTCCTTCTTTGGGGATGTCTCGCTTTGGCCCGAGCTTCTACCCCGCCACTAACCAGGGCGAGGATGGTCCTTCTGAGCGGAGGCTAGCGTCTCCTTCTTCTTCCGGTGAGGAGGAGGATGCGGCTTATTTCGAGTTCAGTAGGAGGCGCCCTCTTGGTTCAATACTCATCAGGGAACCGGGATCCAGTCCTTCTCATCCTTCTCATCCTCCTCCCTTTTCTGAACTTGTTCCTGAGTCCGTCCGGTCCACAGGTCCTGACGAGATCGCCTTGACGATCACCACCGAGGAACTGGGGACCATCCGGGATGTCTATGGCATCCTGCACTCTGTTCGGCTTTTAATCCCCCATCCGGGGGAACGGGTTACTTCCAGTGCCCGGGCCGTATTGCTTTTTATGAGGAGACCTTTTCTGGGGCCTCCACTTTTTCTTCCATTCGTTCTTCATGTCAGTGCTGAATAATTACCGTTTGGTCCCTGCTCAGCTAGTACCAAACGCTATTAGGGTCATCTTTTCTTTTATTGTGCTTTGTCACCTTCACGGGTTTGTTGCCTGGTTTTCTATGTTCAGGGCTTTCTTTATCCTGAAACACCACCCGACTGAGGATGGGTGGTGGTCCTTGTCTTCCCGCCCAAAGGGCATTAGGTTTGAGCTCCCCTCTTCCGTCAAGGGATGGAAGAGCAAGTTCTTTTTTGCCACGGTTGAGGGGGTCGACTAGGTCTGGAGTGACCTGAACCAGTCCCCCAACCGAAATTCTATGGTCGATGCAGCTGACCGGGATGACTACGAGCAGCTCCGCACTGCCCAAGTCCCTTCTCTCGAGATTTTGCTATTAGAGCAGAATCTCGTGGAAGCCGGGGTCGACCCAACGAGTGGGTTGGATGAGTTTGACCTGAACTTTTCTTTCTTTTTTTTTTGTACTCCTTACATTGCTTTCCGTGGGCTCTGACTATTGTATGGCTTGCATGCAGGCATGATTTTCATGGAGAGCGACTTGCTGGCGATCACCCGGAAGAGGCCACCAACCGGGCTGGTCGATGAGCCTCCGTTGAGATGGGTCCGGGGTGAGAGCGCGTCTGCAGTCGCTCCCACCGCGGTGGCCGACCTGAGTTGGGAGGCAACTGAAGCTGCTCCTGCCGCGATGGCTGGTCAGAATTCGGGGACGATCGAAACTGGTCCTGTACCAGTGGAAAGGGCAACGTCTACGGTGCCAAGGCCAGTCCAACGGGCAGTCTGGAAGGTTCCAGAGTGGCACGATCGACATGGAACAACCCCCACCGCGGAGCTCGAGGTGGTCATCCGGGCAAGGGCTGCAGCTGCTACCGCGGCATCCCCCAGTCCCCCGAGCCCAGCTGTGATCGAGGTCAAAGATAGGGAGGTCTAGGCTGGGGCCAAGCTTGTGACCGAGGCACCATTTGCAAAGGTGCCAGGTCGTCAGCCTGCCCCCGGGGGCCCTGCTACTAGTGGGGCAAGGGCACCTATCCCCGGAGAGAGCAGGAGGGAGGAGGCACGGCGCCGACTTCCGTTCAAGCTGGGGCTGGAGAGCTCTTTTCTCTGGAGCCCCACATTGGCCGAGCGCATGATGGATTTTTCAATCCAGCCATGCGATCGGCAGGAGATGGCCGAACTGCGGCTAGGGGATGTGCTTAGTGCCATCTTCCCCTAGCTCTACTCGGTAAGTGGCTCCACTTCTCTTTTTCTCTTTTTTTTTTTCGCTAACCTTTTACATGGTTCAGATCGGTGCTGAGGCCCTCTTCATCAGGGACTGTTGTCGAAACTGGTAGCGTAGTGAACAGTAGTGGGCGGCTGAGATTGAGTCACTGAAGGCTGGCCTGAAGGAGAGGACCGAGGCGAACGGAGTGCTCGAGCAAAGGGTCAAGGACCTGGAGAAGCAGCTCGCCGACTCTGAGGGGCGAGCGAAGAAGCTCCGGGAGGGCCTTGACCTGGAGCAGAGCCACTCGAGGAAGAGTGTTGAGGAGCTTGCCCTTGCTAAGAAGAGGCTGAAGTGGTACAGTGCCGAGGCCGTTCGGTACAAGGAGACTGCTCAGTCTGCTCAGGCCGAGCTGGTGGCAGAGAAGGAGAGGTTGGCCGTAACTGAGAGGGCGGCAGAGGTGGCGGCCAAGTCGGCGGAGGCGGCCAGGATGGAGGCCGTCGAGGCAAGGAAGGGGGCCATCGAGGCAAGGAAGGATGCTGAAGAGGCCATCGCCAGGTACAAGGCCTCGAAGGAGTTCATCGCCGAGATTCACCAAACGGTGTCGGACTCCTTCTACAAAGGCTTCATGTTCCTGCACGGTCGAGTTGAGATGTTTGTTCCTGACTAGGGCCGCAGTTGTCTCAGGCATCCTCTAGCCTCGGACACTGAGGCGGGCGTTGAGGAAGTTGTTGCCTCCGAGCCTTCCCCACCAGCTGAGGCTGAGACTGGGCCACCCGAGGCCGGAGCCGTTCAGCTAGAGGTTCCCGAAAATGGGACCTCACAGCCTCAAGGCCCAGCCGGGGGCCCAGCCAAAGTGGAGTAACTTTCCTTCTTGCTTTTCTTTTTGTATTTGGTTTGAGTCACCTGGCATGTCGGGGACCCAAAGATGTTTGTAGTTAACTTTTGTTAATGAAATGAGAATTTTCTTGCTACCCGTTCTCGAGCATTGCCTGACTCTTCCCTCTAACCCTCTTTCTTTCCTTCTCCTCTCTTCTTCTTCTTCTTCTTTTTTTGAGATGAGTGGCGAGATCAGAGAGGAGGGTTCCACCTTGTCAGGGGTTTGGCCACCAGGCTTCAGTATCGGCAAGTTAGGCACAGGATTTTGGTAGTTGAGAGCAGCTGGGCTCAAAGACTTCTTGGCCGGAGAGCTGGGCCCCGATCCAAGGTGCCTGAGAGCTGGGCTCAGGGCTTGGATGCCTTGGAGCTAGGCTCAAGGTTTTGGTGCCGGAGAGCTGGGCCCCGGGCTTGGGTGCCTGAGAGCTGGGCTCAGGGCTTGGATGCCTTGGAGCTAGGCTTGAGGCTTTGGTGCCGGAGAGCTGGGCCTCGAGCTTGGGTACCTGAGAGCTGGGCTCAGGTCTTGGTGTCTCAGAGCTATGCTCGAAGACTTCTTCTTTCGGAGAGCTGGGCCCCGGGTCTTGGTCACCTGATAACTGGGCTCAGGTCTTGGTGTCTTGAAGCTAGTCTCGAAGACGTTGATGATTTGAGAGCAGCTTGGCTCAAAGATCCCTTGGCCGGAGAGCTGGGCCCTGGTCCAAGGTTGCCTGAGGGCTGGGCTCAGGTCTTAGCATCTTGGAGCTGGGCTCGAAGACGTCTTCTTCCGGAGAGCTAGGCCCCGGGTCTTGGTCACCTGAGAGCTGGGCTCAGGTCTTGGCGTCTTGGAGCTGGGCTCAAAGACGTTGATGATTTAAGAGCAGGTTGGCTCGAAGATCCCTTAGCCGGAGAGCTGGGCCCCGGGTCTTGGTCACCTGAGAGTTGGGCTCAGGTCTTGGCATCTTGGAGCTGGGCTCGAAGACGTTGATGATTTAAGAGCAGGTTGGCTCGAAGATCCCTTGGCCAGAGAGCTGGGCCACGGTCCAAGGTTGCTTGAGGGCTGGGCTCAGGTCTTGGCATCTTGGAGCTGGGCTCGAAGACGTCCTCTTCTGAAGAGCTGGGCTCCGGGTCTTGGTCACCTGAGAGCTGGGCTCAGCTCTTGGCATCTTGGAGCTAGGCTCGAAGACGTTGATGATTTGAGAGCAGCTTGGCTCGAAGATCCCTTGGCCGGAGAGCTGGGCTTCGGTCCAAGGTTGCCTGAGGGCTGGGCTCAGGTCTTGGCATCTTGGAGTTGGGCTCGAAGACGTCTTCTTCTGGAGAGCTGGGCCCCGGGTCTTGGTCACCTAAGAGCTGGGCTCAGGTCTTGGCATCTTGGAGCTAGGCTCGAAGACGTTGATGATTTGAGAGCAACTTGGCTCAAAGATCCCTTGGCTGGAGAGCTGGACCCCAGTCCAAGGTTGCCTAAGGGCTGGGCTCAGGTCTTGGCATCTTGGAGCTGAGCTCGAAGACGTCTTCTTCCGGAGAGCTGGGCCCCGGGTCTTGGTCACCTGAGAGCTAAGCTCAGGTCTTGGCGTCTTGGAGCTGGGCTCGAAGACGTTGATGATTTGAGAGCAACTTGGCTCGAAGATCCCTTGGCCGAAGAGCTGGGCCCCGGTCCAAGGTTGCCTGAGGGCTGGGCTCAGGTCTTGGCATCTTGGAGCTAGGCTCGAGGGCATCTTCTTCTAGAGAGCTAGGCTTCAGGTCATGGTCACCTGAGAGCTGGGCTCAGGTCTTGGCATCTTAGAGCTGGGCTCGAAGATGTTGATGATTTGAGAGTAGCTTGGCTCGAAGATCCCTTGGCCGGAGAGCTGGGCCCCGGTCCAAGGTTGTCTGAGGGCAAGGCTCAGGTCTTGGCATCTTGGAGCTGGGCTCGAAGATGTCTTCTTCCGGAGAGCTGGGCTTTGGGTCTTGGTGTCTCGGAGCTGGGCTCGAAGACCACTTGGAGGTTTTCCTGCAAGGCAGATAGATACTCGTGCAAAAGAAAAACCATTATTATTATTATTGGGGGAAAGTCTTACATTATTGATAGTATCTTCGTAGATTGCAGGCATTCCATGTTTGAGGAAACCTGATGCCGTCGAGATCCTCAAGGTAATAGGCCCCCTGTGAGAGGACCTCGGCCACCCTATAAGGGCCTTCCCAGTTTGGTGAGAGCTTGTCGCACTCCCGGGGTTGAGATGCTTCTGCCCGGAATAGCACCAAGTCCCCAGGTTTGAAGATTTTTGTTCTAACCTGGGCATTGTAATACCGGGCTACTCGTTGCTGGTATGCCGCCATTCGTAGCCGGACTTTATCCCTTGTTTCTTCGAGGAGGTCCAAGTTGAGCAGGAGGTGTGCCGAGTTGCGTGCCTCGTCATATTGCTGTATTCGTAGCATGGGCACGCCGAGCTCAACCATGATGACCACCTCGATGCCAAAAACAAGGTTGAAGGGCGTCTCGTCGATTGCCATTCTGGGCATTGTGTGGTAGGCCCATAGAACACTTGTGAGTTTTTCCGCCCACCTGCCCTTGTCTTGGTCGAGCCTGGTTTTGAGCCCTTGAAGGATGGTCCGATTAGTCACCTTGGCTTCCCCATTTATTTGAAGATGAGCTATCGAGGTGAATCGGTGTTGGATGCTGTGTTCGGTGCAGAACCCTTCGAACTCTCGATTGTCGAATTATCGTCCGTTGTCAGTGATGATACAACAGGGGAGTCCGAAGTGGCAAATAATTAACTTCCAGAAGAATTGGCGGACATTGGCTTCCGCGATCCGAGCCAATGGCTCTATCTCGACCCACTTGGTGAAGCAGTCGATCGCCACCAGCAGGAATCTTCGCTGCCCTGGTGCAGGGGGAAACAACCCCAAGTTGTCCATCCCCCACTGGACAAAAGGCCAAGGGACTGAGAGTTGGAAGATCGGCACCACCGGCTGGTGCTGTATGTGAGCGTGGCGCTGGCATTTGTCACACCTTTTAACGAAGTCGGCGATGTCCTCCTTCATGGTCTCCCAAAAGTATCCCTGGCAAAGGGCTTTATAAGCCAGCGTTCTCCCTCCCACATGGTTCCCGTAGAGGCCTTCGTATATCTCCTGGAGCACGAAGGTTGCCTCTATGGGCCTGAGGCACTTCAGGAGCGGGTAGGAGTAAGATCGGCGGTACAGCTGGCCCTCCATCAAAATGAACCGGGAGGCCTTCTTTTCGATGAGGCCTGCTTCTATGCGGTCCTTGGATAGGGAGCCGCCGATAATGTACCTGACATACCTATCCATCCAGCTCGGCTCTGGGGTGACTTAATGCACCTCCTCTAAGCCTTTGTAGCTTGGATTTTTGAGGTACTCAACATAGGCGCATCCCAGCGATGAGTCCGGCAGGGTCGCGAGTCTAGACAGTGCATCCATGCATGCATTCTCCTCATGGGGGATGTGGAAGATACTGAAGCGTCGGAAGCCTGTCATGCTTGAGCGGACCCACTCCAGGTACTTCATCATCTGGGGGTCCCTGGCTTCATACTCTTCGGAGACTTGTCCGGCAACCAGTTGAGAGTCGGTGAAGACTTTCAAATTCTACACACCCAGCTTGCGGGAGACTCTTAGACCCGCGAGGAGTGCCTCATACTCTGCTTGGTTGTTTGTCACGGCGAATTTGAAGCAGAGGGCGCATTCTGTCACAACCCCATCGTTGTTGGCAAGGATGAGGCCTGCTCCACTCCCGCCGAAATTGGATGCACCGTCCACGTGGAGGATCCAAGGCTCCTCCTTTGATCCAAGCTCCGTTATTGTCTGCTCTGGCTCCTCGACGAACCCGGTGCACTCGACTACGAAGTCAGCTAGGACTTGGGCCTTCTGCGAGGACCTCGACCGGTACACTATGTCGAACTTACTGAGCAGCAGGGATCACTTGGCTAATCTTCCAGAAGTCTCGGGGTGGCTAAGTTTGGTCCTCAGCAGCTGGTCCGTCACGACCACTATCGGGTGCACTTGGAAGTAGGGCTTGAGGTGCTTAGCAGACATTATTAGTGCAAAAATGAGTTTCTCGGAGCGAGTATACCTGATCTCCGCATTGCGGAGGATTTTGCTGGTATAGTATACCGGCTTCTGGGATTTGACCTCGTCTGCACGGACGAGAACCGAGCTGATGGCTTTGGTGTAACCTCTAGATAGAGCAGGAGCTCCTCCCCCTCTTCCGGTCTGGAGAGCAACAGGGGAGAGGCGAGGAATTTCTTCAGCTCCTCGAAGGTCATCCTGCACTCCTCCATCCAGATGAAGTTGTGCATCTTGCACAGCGCCTTGAAGAATGGAAGGCAACAGTCGACCGACCTCGAGATGAATCGGCTCAGGGTAGCAATACACCCCGTTAGGTGCTGGACCTGCTTCTTAGAGGTTGGGTGCTCCATGTCGACGATTGCCTGGACCTTCTCTGGGTTTGCTTTGATACCTCTCTGGATGACCATGAAGCCGAGAAACTTTCCTGTCGCCACTCCGAAGATGCACTTCGCTGGATTCAGCTTCATCTGATATTGCCGCAGGTTGTGGAAGGACTCGGCGAGATCAGCGATATGGTTCGAGCTCGGCTTGCTCATGACGAGCATGTCATCCACATACACTTGCATGTTCCGGCCAATTTGGTTCTTGAAGACCTTATTGACCAGATGCTGGTACATGGCTCCTGCATTCTTTAGACCGAAGGGCATCATCCTGTAGCAGTATGTCCCTTGGTCGGTGATGAAGGCGGTGTGCTCCTCGTCCTCCGGGTGCATACGGATCTGATTGTATTCGGAGAATGCATCCATGAAGGAGAGCAGCCAGTGCCCAGAGGTGGTGTCCACCAGCTGGTCAATCTTTGGTAGAGGGAAGCTATCCTTCGGGTATGCTTTGTTGAGGTCGGTGTAGTCTACACATATCCTCCACTTGCCATTGTTCTTCCTTACCATCACCACATTCGCCAGCCAGCTCGGATATTGAACCTCCCGAACAAAATCGGCGGCTAGGAGTTTGTCCACTTCCTCCTTGATAGCTGCCTGTCTCTCCGGGGTGAAGCTTCTCTTCTTCTGCCGAACTGGCCTGTGTTTTGGGTCAATGCTCAGTTTGTGAGTAATGATGTCAGGAGGGATACCTAGCATGTCCGTCGCTGTCCAGGCGAATACATCCGTGCTTGCCCATAGGAACTCCAGTAGTTGAGCCCTCTCCTCCTCGGATAGTTGGGCTCCAATCTGCACCATCCTCGTGGGGTCATCTCCGAGCGGATAAGAGAGTAGGCGCTCGACCGAGCCTCCCCTGGGGTCTTGATCCCTTTGGTTGAGATCATCTGTCCTGGGATCACCCTCGGGGACCTTGGCCCCAGGGAGGGTTTGGAAGCAGTGATGTACTGGCTGGGGCGCTCTCCTCATCTCCCTAACATCGTAGGGAGTGGGGAACTGTACAAGTAGTCTCTTGGTGGAGACAACGGTGTCGAGTAGGTTGAGCCCGGGTCGACCCAGGATCACGTTGTAGACGGAAGGAAGCCTGACAACCGTGAAAGTCATCATAACGGTGCTCTGCCGAGGTGGGGTCCCGACAGTGACTGGGAGAGTGATCTCTCCCTCAACCCTTACAGAATCACCTGTGAAACCAACAAGAGGAGTATGTATAGGTTTGAGTTGATCAGGAGAAAGGTTCATCCTGGAGAAGGCATCAGAAAAAAATACATCTGTGGAGCTTCCATTATCAACCATAATACATTTTATAGGATGCTTCGCGATCGTCATCTCGATGACCATGGTATCATTATTTATATTTTTCTCCCCGTCTTCCCCTTCCCTCATAAAGGGGAGTACATTCTCAAGATCCCCTATCCCCCGGAACTTCCTGGGCGTGCGCGCGGCTTCCCAGGAGATCATACCCACCGGCTTCTCGGTAGGGCGGTTGTCGATTGCTGGAGCTGATGGAAGAGCGACGAGCGCCTGGGATTCCACTAAGATCTGCCCCCGACGAACCTTTTGAGATAGCCCCTCTTGATGAGTTCTTCGATTTCCCACTTGAGGTTGCGGCATTCCTCGGTGTCGTGGCCGTGGTCGCGGTGAAAGTGATAGTACTTCATTTTATCAAGGCTAGTAGAGGGCTTCATCGAAGGAGGGCGTCTCAGGTAGTCCTCGCCTTCGATCTCCATGAGGATTTTTGTCCTTGGGACGAGGAGGGGGGTGTAACTCTCCTCGGGAATGGGAGCGCCTTTCGATCTTAGCCCCCTCTGGGAGTTCGGAGCCTGGGGTCCTGGCTTCCGGGTTTCGGGCGTCTCGGTGGGGTTGGCTTCTTCAGTGGCTTCCCGTCGAGCTCCCACCTAGTACGATCCGCTTCCTCGGCATGGATGTACTTTTGGGCTCGGAGGAGGAGCTCGGAATAAGTCTTGGGGGGCTTCTTGTCGAGCGAGTAGGTCAGGCAGGAGGTCCTGAGCCCTCACTTTAGTGCCAGCATGGCAACTGGCTCATCAAGGTTGTAGATCTCCAATGCGGCAGCCTTGAAGCGGGCTACGTAGTCCTGCAGCAGCTCGCGATCCTGTTGCCGGATGGAGAAGAGGTTGTCTGCCTCATGTGGCAATTTCCGACATGCGTCAAAGTGGGCCACGAACTTCTGCCCTAACTGGACGAAAGAGTTGATGCTCTCCGGCTCCAAGCAGGTGAACCATACCCAGGCTGCCTTCCAGAGAGTAGCAGGAAAGGCGATGCAGAGGAGAGCGTCGGTAGCCCCCTGGACCCTCATGAGGGTCCGATAGCTTTCCAGGTGGTCCAGGGGGTCGGTGGTCCCATCGTATGGATCCACCTGCGGCATACGGAACCGACTCGGAATCGGCTTCTCTTGGATTTATTGGGAGAAAGGGGGACGGGCGTCGTAGCCCGCTGGCTCGCTAACTGAGCCCGGTAGATTGGCAAATCTGTGGGATAACTCCACCAACTTGCGATCATGCTCTTCTAGGCGCTTCTCCGCCGCACGCCTGATGGCTTCATTAGTGGACCCCTCCGTCGAAGGAGACGGAGAAGGTGACATGGGTGCATGGTACCTGTGGCGGGGGGTCTTACTTTTCCTACCTTGATGGGGCTTGGATGCTGCCCGCCCGAGATTTGGTGAGCGGCTCTCCCTGTCAGCAGACCCGGCTCGTTGTCTTTTCGTCGGAGTTTGATGACTACCCCGGTTGTCAGTGATGGCCCGCGGCTATGAAGGCCTTCCTTGGAAGGAATGCAGACTATTGCGGAGGGCCGCGTCATGGGCCGCGGGAGTCCCTGGCTGCTAGTGGGTAGCCAAGGATCGGTGCTGGTGCTGAAGCTGGCGCACTGCTGTGGATCTGCATTTGCTGGGCAAGTGCAGCCAGCTGAGACTCCGTCGGAGGTGGTTGAGCCAGAGCGGATGGCCCCACCTATGGGTTGTGCGGGTTCCCATAGGAGGGGAAGTCCCCTGCATGATTGGTGGAGGCCTCTTGTGCCCATGTTGTCACCATCCTTCCATGGAACTTGCTTGTAAAAAAAAGGGGGGCTTAAACTAGATCAAAGACTGTTCACAGGGCCCCCCTATCTGGTGTGCCAATCTGTTGCCGCCAAGATCATCATGGCCTGTAGCTGCTATCGGTGTCGAAGGGCGCTCCCTTCACTGTCTGGCCGTCCGGTGGTCCTGGACCTACAAAACAGAGGTTAGTGATCAAGATCGGGGTTTCCGACGGAGGCACTCCGACGGTCAAGTCAGTCACGATCTAGGGAAACAGATCCTCCTGGTCGAGCCCCTCTTGATGGACTCCATGCTAGGAGGAGTGAAGGTGTGAGAGTGGGACGCAAGTGTGTTAGGGGAAGAGCGGCCTAGCTAGAGGGATTCTCTGTGTGGCCTTTCTACCCGTCCTTGTTTGGATTTGCTTGTGGTGCCGTGCTCTTTGTTTGAGCTTGCACTTGTGTTTGAATGATATTGCATGTTACCTCCTTTGCCTTGCTTCCTTCGGGCTTTGTAGTCTAGGTTACCGTTGGGTGCTCATCTTGAGATCTCCGTTGGGCTGTCAAGCGCATGTGGTAGTGTTTCGAGGTGCCTTTCCTGATTCGTGATAAGGAAAGCTGTCATGTATTCTGACATTCCTTCTGGTAGCCTCATTCCGGGAAACCTGGTAGTACCTCGATTGGTGGGCCGTCGCCCTTGGGATTCGAATCTCCTGGTTGACTTCCTCTTTTGGGTGGTTCAAGTGGTTGGTGAGGAGCGTGGCGCCTCGATCAGTGGGTCTCTTCCCTTTCTGGTATAACCGGTGGCCGCAGGTGGTCATTGCGGCCTGATGGATGTCTCAGTGCAATCCTCGGGTGGCTCGCCGACGTCCAGGGACACCGGTACTGTCCCTTGGTTCGTCGGTGTTTATGCCTGAGCTGGGGGCTGAGCTGGAAAGGCAAGGCTCGACTCCGACCTAAGCGTCCCGAGCTCGCGGGCTCCCCTCGGTGGAGGAGGGCAGAGCGCGGGCCTGGTCCAGAGGGCTCAACCTCGAAGAGGCTCTACATGGTGGAGGAGGGCCGAGCTTGACTCCGACCACAGGGCTCGATCTCCGAGGGGCTCGCTCTGGAGGGTAGAGTGCGGGCCCGATCTAGAGGGCTCGATCTCGAAGAGGCTCCACGTGGCGGAGGAGGGCTGAGCTTGACTTCGACCACGGGGCTCGATCTTCGAGAGGCTCGCTCTGGAGGGCAGAGCGCGGGCCCGGTCCGGAGGGCTTGACCTCGAAGAGGCTCCACGTGACAGAGGAGGGCTGAGCTCGACTCCAACCACGGGGCTCGATCTTCGAGGGGCTCGCTCTGGAGGGTAGAGCGCAGGTTCGGACCAGATGGCTCGACCTCGAAGAGGGGCTCGATCTGGAGGGCGCTACTTGGCTCCGACCTAGGCGCCCTGGGCTCATGGGTCCAACCTGGCGGAGAACAGAGCTCGGCTTCGACGGGCAGTCCCATTGTCCTAGGAGAGCTCAGCCCGGCGAAGGAGTCTGAGCAGGAAAATTGACGGGGCGTCTGGCACGGCGACTTTCTTTGACGTGGTGTCTGACAGCTACCCCATGTCAGCGGTCTTGCCACATCACACAGCAATAATCCTTATATTTAAGTTCCATTTTGTTATAAAGTAAATATTATATTAAATTATTTTGCACATAGTTCGATAACCAATCTGGCTCCTAGTTCGATAACCAATCCGACTGCCAGGTCAGTGCTAGTCCGACCGTCGATCTTGCAGCCAGTCCGACCACCAAGTCGGTGCCAGTCCGGTAGTCGGTTCGACAACCAGTCTGGTCCCTAGTCCGATAGCCATTCCAACTGCTAGGTCGATGCTAGTTCGATTGCCAGTCCGGCCACCTGTCCAATAATTAATCAGACTACCAGGTAGGTGCCAGTCCGACTACCGGTTCGGCTACCAATCCGGTCCCTGATCCGATAGCCAGTCCAGCTACCAGGTCGGTGCTAGTCTGATTATCGGTCCGGCAGCCAGTTTGACCGGTGGTCCGATAGCCAGTCCGGTCATCAAGTCGGTGCCAGTTCGATCGCTAGTCCGATAGCCAATTCGATCCTCGGTTCGATAGCCAGTCCAACTACCAGCGCCAGGTCAGTGCTAGTTCGATCGCCAGTCCATCATCAGTCTGGCCACTGGTCTGACAGCCAGTCTGGTCGCTAGTTTCACCACGGTCTGATAGCTAGTCTAGCCATCGGTCCGACCACCAGGTCGGTGCCAGTCCAGCCGCCAATTTGATAGCTAGTCCAGCAACTAGTCTAATCTCCAGTCCGATCGCTAGGCCGGTGCCAGTTCGATGCAAGGTCGGTGCTAATCTAGTCGTCAGTCCGGCAATCGATCCAGCCTCTAGTATGGCCACCGATCCGATCACTGGGTAGGTGCCAGTCCAGCTACCAAACCGATCGCCAAGCCAGTTTCAATATTTTTATATTATATTTTATAATATATTTATAATAATATTTATAATATTTATTATATATTATATTAAAATTTATTTTTTAATATTCATATTTTATAATATTATTAAGATAATAATCTATGCTTTTATTTATATTTTTTAAACTTTTAAAAGTTTCTTAAAGTATTTTTTAATTTTTTATTTGAAAAAGGAAGGTATAGATTAGGGATGGCAACAAAATCCAAATCCATGGATACCTGACCCGGCCCTATCCGATTGGACCGGGTAGTCAATGCTTTGACTGAATTTGGATCGGGTTTGGATAAAACTTGAATGCTTCACTTTGGATTCGGATCGGAACTGAATAGATATATATCAGATCCGAACCCGATCCAAATTATTTTTATATTTAAATATATATAATTAATATATATTATATCTTTATTTATTTCAGAAGTATTGAATTAAGTCTTGTTGAATTTTATTTACTTAAGATAATTTAAATTTTATTTTGATTGAATATAATACTAAATACTATTGAACTAAAAATATAGTTAAATTTTATTTGTTTAATATATGTATAATTTATAAAATAGTAGATAACTTTAAAATTGATAAAAATAAAAAAATATTTAATATGACTTAATTGGATTCAGGCCGGGTAAACCCGAATTACCCGATACTTGATTAAGATAGATTTAGGTAAAAAAATCCAATCCCGATAGTGTTTGGACCGGGTTTGGATAGTTTATTGAGTATTCGGGTTTGGGTTTGGATAGTCATGCATCCGGCCCGAACCCGGCCCATTGCCATCCCTAGTATAGATGAAGTCCTGGATATAGGGATTTTTTTTAATCGACCACGAGTCCGACCATCGGTCCGATCACCAGTTTGGCCACCAGTCTGACCATTAGTCCAATCACCAGGTAGGTGCCAGTCCAGCCACCAGTCCAATTGTTAAGCCAGTTTCAATATTTTTATATTATATTTATAATGTAATATATACTATATAATTTAATATAATTTAATATATTTATTATAGTATTTATAATATTTATTATATAATATAATAAAATTTATTTTATAATATTAATATTTTAAAATTTTATTAAGATAACTATTTATGATTTTATTTATATATCTTTAATTTTTTAAGATAGTTTTTAAGTTTCTTATTTAAAAAATATAAATAAAAATCCATAATTTTTTAATTTTTAATTTTATTATATCATTTTAATTATTTTTTATATTTTTAAAATTTTAAATTATTTTTTTTGATAGAACGGTGTATTCGTTGAACAGAACGAGAGTGAATACAGCCAAGAAAGTCTGACAGGATAATATCCCTAAGCTGTGCAGGGGAGGCCCGCCAGTCGGACCAAAGAACGAAAATCGAATGACAAGTAACAAAGGAGGCAACCCAATCCGCAGCGGAGTTAGCCTCCCTAAAGATGTGACAAATCTGGATAGACACACAACCCTGTAGAAGAAGATCAATGTCATGAATAACAGGGTGACCCGATGGAGATCCCAGGGACTGTCGAATTCATGAAATGACCGTCAGCGAATCTCCCTCAATGATGAGATAGTCCAAGTGGAGAATCCGACGGGCATATCTGATGCCAGCCCAGGTAGCATGCAATTCCATCGCAGGGATGGAAGAATCAAAAAGAGGGGTCCCGCTAGCACTCAGAAAACCTAAATGGGAGTCCCGGATGATGAAAGCCACACCTCCCAATCTGTGACGAAGACTCCCATCAAAATTGACTGTGAAGAAAGATGGAGAAGGAGGTTCCCAAGAGATGAAAACTCAAGGGGGCGCTCGAAGAGTGAGGCGGGAACCCTGATCTCCGAAAATCTTCCAATCAATCTCTAGAACTTAACAGCTGAAGCTCTAGCTCGCTGGATAAGAAGCCAGGGAGAACATCTCATCGAGCTGAAGACATACACATCCTGAACAGCCAAATATGATAAGCGATGTAAGCCAGGAGAGCAGCACAAGGAATGGTAGTAGCCGATCGCAGGATCCCAATGAAGGAGCCCTGTCTATCAACATCCTGGGAAAAAAGATGAGCTAAACCTGCCGTCTACCACACACGCCAAGCCCGACGACAAGAAAACAGGACATGATCCTGGATCTCCTGACTATCAGCACAAATAGGGTAGTCCAAGGGCGTATGAAGACCTCTGGCAGGAGGTATCTGATAGGAAGGCAATGACGAGCCAACTTCCAGATGAACAGAGAAATCCTTGGATGCATCGGAATGGACTAGATCCAACCCATCGAGGTTGGGGTAAAAACCTCAGGGGATAAAATAGTCAAGAGATCCAACATCGATGCCATGGGAGATGCAGAATGCCTCCAAACTCTAACATCCGGGCCAGGAGTGATGGGCAAGATAATAGAGCAGACCCGGAGGCCAAGAATATCCCCAAACATAGATGTAACAACTCTATGGTCCCATAGCGGCTGGCCAGGAACCGTGAGATCAGAAATGGATATGGAGTCTGGAATGTCAATTGAGACAAAAGTTGGTCATTTAGTAAGAAGAAGATTAGAAATCCAAAGGTCCTGCATAAATCGAATAGATCTACCATCCCCAATGACCCAAAGAGGTGAGGAGTGATGAGAAGTGCTTTAGTCAGCATGTCCCTCCATATGGCCGAGGAGTGTCTAGTAGGTCACAAAGTGCCATCGAGAAGAGCATAATGATCAGCATACTGGGCTCTCATTATAGTCGACTACATACTGTCAGGACACAGAAAATATCAAGCTACATGCCTCCCCAGAAGAGCCTCTCTCTTGGTAAGTAGAGAATGAATCTCCAGCCCGCCATACTGGGTTGGTTGACAGATTGCTTGCCAGCCAACCAGATGAATTCTCTGGCAGGATAGAGTAGAGTCCCACAAGAAAGCCCGGATCATCTGCTCCAATCTGAGAATAATAGTCCTGGGAATAATAGCATTAGACAACAGATAGATCGGAAGATATATGAGAATCGAACGGATAAGGGTGATCCTGCCCATGGAGGAGAGGGATCTACCTTGCCATCTGTTAATCCTCTCACGAACAGCAAGAATCATCGTGGAGCACTCCTTCCTGGACAACCTGGATCCTGATATAGGTACACCCAAATAATTAAGAGGACCAAGGTGCTTCGAAATCCCAAGAATATTCGTAATCCGGTGACGAGTCCGAACAGGGGTCTTGGGACTGAAATAAAGACCAGATTTTTGGAGATTGATTCTCTGACCCGGTACCAAGTGTTATACCCCTCATTCGATCATGATAAAGGCCCAAGGCCCACTAAGGCCTACTAAGGCCTACCACTTCGATTATCTGGTTACAACCACTTCGGTTATTTGGTTATTCGGTTATAACCATATTCGGTTATTTGGTTATTCGGTTACAACCATATTCGGTTATATGGTTATTCGGTTACAACAAATCTAACCAGTTATTACAATTTTTATAAATAGGGTAAGAGGGACACTCCAAGGGTAACCAAGGTCTGAGGCCACTTTACTCACTTCCTTTTTCATCTATGCTATTATTGAATACTCCAAGGGTAACCAAGGTCTGAGACCACTTTACTCACTTCCTTTTTCATCTATGCTATTATTGAATTCTCCATTCTGTTGATGCCTATACCATCCACTGAGCGTTGAAGTGTCTCCCGTCAAAAATCCGGTCCAGAATCTTTTGCAGGTGTCTTATCCGTGTCCGGGAGCAGGATCAGAAGCACGAGCAGGATAGCAGGATATCCGACAAAATTTCAGTGCACATGATTTAACGGTAATACCAAGTAATACTTTTTCAAGATCCCTCTAAACCCCCGGTGGTGGACACCGAAGTCATACCCTTGCAACGCCCTGAAAATTTAAAATTATTCAAAATAAAGCTACAGGCCGAACCTGCGGCAAGTTGAACTTGCTGTGTTTGAGTTAAATGAAACTATCTTAGCTTAAAGTATCTTATTTTCAAAAATATTTATTAAAAAAATTTATTTTTTTAAAAAAATCCCAAGAGCTGGCGGGTTCGGTTGGCATCAGGACCTGGCTCGCTTCCGTAACCATCAGATGCCACGCGGACCACGGGAACAGGATTCAAACGCGTTGCTTTCGCTCGGCATCATCACCGCGCACAGGATCACAAAATACTGAAATATGAAAAAGCAAGTACACTGTATCATCAACAATAAAGCGATCGGACAGTTCAGAATCAATCAAACCGTCGGAAAGGCGTAGCAACGGTCCACGTCACTCCTCCGAGCACCTCCCCTGCTCCCCTGCCACTCATTTCCACCCTCTTGAATTTGATCAATCTCAGCACCGCCAACAAAAGAGAAGAAGATAAAAGGAGGGAAGATGGTCGCTTTTTAGTTGGATAGCTAGATATCGGACTGGATTTGATCCGGTGCAAAGGCCGGCGTACGAGTGATAGGTGATGGCAGGAGGCCGGTCTGTCCGTCCGCCGGCGACGGGCGTCCGCGGGCTGCTTAGCTACCGGGTGTTCGTGTCGGCGATGTTCACCCTGCTCTTCCTGGCGGCCATCTCGGTGCTGCTCTCCACCAATCCCTCCTCCTCCACCGCCACATCCATCGCCGACGACTCCTCCGTCGCCGGCGCAGCACTCCGTCCGTACATCGGCCGCACCTTCCTGGCCCTCAAGTCCGACCCTCTCCGCGCCCGTCTCCACCTCCTCCTCCGCCAGGCAGCTGACCACTCCACCCTCGTCCACGCCTACGCCGCTTACGCCCGCCGCCTCAAGCTCGACAGCACCCGCCAACTCCGCACCTTCGAAGACCTCACCGCCTCCCTCTCCTCCCTCGCCGCCCGCCTCGACTCCGACCTCCCCTCCGACGAGGACTCCCTCCGCCCCCTCGAGAAGGAGGCCAAAGACCGCATCAAGTTCGCACGCGCCCTCATCTCCGAATCCAAGGAGTCCTTCGACACCCAGCTCAAGATCCAGAAGCTCCGCGACACCATCTTCGCGGTCCAGGAGCAGCTCAACCGCGCCAAGAAGCTCGGCGCCCTCACCAACCGCATCGCCGCCGGATCCACCCCCAAAAGCCTCCACTGCCTCGCCATGCGCCTCATGGAGGACCGCGTGGCCCACCCGGACTCCTACCGCCGCCCTGGCCCCGACCCGCCGGAGCTCGCCGACCCGGATCTCTACCACTTCATTCTCATCTCCGACAACATCATCGCCGTCTCCACCGTCATTAACTCCGCTATCCGCAACGCGGACGACCCCTGGAAGCACGTCTTCCATGTCGTCACCGACCCCATGTACCTCAACGCGATGCAGGTTTGGTTCACCCGCCGCCCGCCCTCCGGTGGCGCGCGGGTGGAGATCAAGTCGGTGGCCGACTTCGGCTTCTTGAATTCCTCCTACTCGCCGGTCGTGCGACAGATCGAGGGCGGGAGGCGGGACCTGTCGCTGCCCCACTACCTGCGGTTCTACTTGCCGGAGATGTACCCGAGCCTGCGGCGGGTGGTATTCTTGGAGGATGATGTGGTGGTGCAGAAGGATCTGGCGGGGCTGTGGAGGGTGGATTTGGACGGGAAGGTGAACGGGGCGGTGGAGATGTGCTTTGGGGGATTCAGGAGGTACGACAGGTACATGAACTTCTCCCACCCGGTGGTCCGGGAGCGGTTCAACCCCAGGGCGTGCGCATGGGCCTATGGAGTAAATGTGTTCGATCTCAATGCGTGGAGGAGGGAGAGGTGCACTCAAAAATTCCATGAGTACCAGGATTTGGTGAGCACTTTGAAATGTCATCTCCTTATTTATGTTTCATTGTTTTCTAGATTATTATTTAATGAATGAATCAATGATCTTATTTGCTCAGTTTGTCAAATATTTGGTAAATAATTTTAGTTGATATCATGTTGCGACAATTGGGGCAAATAGACATAAAGTTGTAAATGATTTTGTTACTAATTTTGTTTCCCCAGTTCTTGATATTAAACTATCAAAGATTATTTCTAGTGATGTATTATATATTATGAACGATTAGTGATTGATTTGCTGTCTAATGCCAAATTGTTGGAATGATTTATCAGTGATATACTACTCTAATTTAGTATGCCTTTCTGCCCCATAATTTAGACTTTTGCTTACATTTTTGTGTTTCCTCTTCTATGGAAGAATCTTTAATTTTTCTATTTACTTTGAAAAATTCATTACCAACTGCGAGAACAATAAGACTATAACATTATTTACTAACTTTTAGTTTTAACCCAAATACTTACTTTCTAGACATTTTAAAGAATATTTAACAGGTGTTATAATAATTACAGTTATTTTCTTATGTGAAGGATGCTAATTAGGTGTGCGCAAGTCTCCACTGCAATTTGTGCAATGTGAGGATTTTTCCAATCAACCAAGCCTCCAGATTGTCTGTTCTTAGGCATCAAAGAAATCTTCTCTTTGTTCGTAGGTTGTAGGACTTTCAGCCAGAATCTTCTGGAAAAACCAAATTCTAATGTTGACGCATCTTTCATCCAGTTTGAAACCAGTCAACTTATGGGCTTTCATTAAATTCAGCTCAACCTAGATCACATTTTAGAGCATTACACAGTCCCTTTCCCCCTTGCACTACTCTTCCTATTTACCAGTGCCCTTCTTAGATGTTGAGAAGAGGGCTTTTATAAATTGTTTAAGATATGCTCCGCCCTTTCGTGGTTTACCATTCCAACCTTTTTATGAGTCTTTTCAACATTGTAAAATTAATCTTTGAGGTAGTTAACCATTGTTGTAGAACTTTCTCTTATCAACCATGTTATTGTTATTCTTGCCACTTTATTAACTTCCATCTGCCTATCAAACATGCTGAATCATTAATTTCACTAAATGACATATTTATGCCTTGCACCCGAGCTTATGTTTACTAATGCAAGCTGGAACTCCATTTTGGGTGACAAAAATTTAGTAGTCCTCCTTACTGCTAGAAGAAACTGCCTGTTACAATTTTTGTTTAGCTATTTTTCGATCTTTGTATATATCATCGTGGTTCTGACTGTTTGTACCAAAATATTCATGATATATTGTGGTGAAAAGTTTTTCTTAGATTTATTTTATGTCTTCCTTTTTCTTTTGAATTTTGATTTTTATCATCTTTTTATATGTAAACAGATTTGCATTAGACATATTTCATCTTGTAGTCAAGTTTAGGACAGGCCAGTGAAGAAGCTAGATTCCTCTACCTCTGCGTGCATGTGTGTGTGTGTGAGAGAGAGAGAGAGAGAGAGAGAGAGAGAGAGAGAGAGTAAATTCAGCATCTGAACTAGTGTTAGTGATTTTGCAGAATGAGGATGGAATGATCTGGAACCCAGGTACTGTGCTACCAGCAGGATTGATGACGTTCTACACCACTACTAAACCACTAGACAAGTCATGGCATGTAATGGGGCTTGGTTATAATCCATGCATTAGCTCGGATCAGATCCGCAATGCTGCAGTTGTACACTTCAATGGGCATATGAAGCCATGGCTTGATGTGGCCTTGAACCAATACAAGCACCTATGGACCAAATATGTAGATACTGAGATGGAATTCCTCCCACTCTGCAACTTCGGCCTCTAATTTGGAATTCAAGAGGACTTAGTCCGTGTGAGGTTACCTACTACAAATCTCCTCTGTTATCTAGAGCTAGTAGAGATTGCCAGGCAAAAGTGCCTGAGCATAATTGCCTGTCTTTTATTGCTTTTTGTTGTGACAGAGATTGCCTTCTCCACTATCCCATTTTGTCACTAGTTCTTTCTTTTGCTTTATGTTTTCTTTGAGATGTACTAGTTGTTGTTTCTTTTGTAGCTCAAATGTAATGGATGGTTTTGATATACAAAGTTATCAAGTGAGTTTACTTGACACTAATTTTTGGGCAGTTCTTTTGCATTGGAAATATACTGCAGCAAGTGATATTCTGGGATATGATGTGTCTAGTTTGTGAAGTTCTATCATATGTGTTAGTCCTTTGTATATCCAGGTATCATGATGGAACCAATTCTAAAAGTAAATATGGCGAGAATCTTCAACTTTGAGGACCAGTAGTATGAGGATGGATATGGATTTCTTAGAGATTGATTCACATGCTTCTATTGGATCTGGGATGCAATGTAGGATATGGACTCACATGATCTTATTTAGCATACTGGCTAAATTGGATATGACAGGCAGAATGGGTATTCTATGCAACATATTGGTGCCTTGTGACATGCATATCTTGAACCTTCATGGATGCTGTTTTTACACGTTTGAATAATATCATGCAGGTATACTTATTTATGGTAACTTTTTTTTTCCAAATGTTAGCTGCTGGGCCCTTTGGTTTCAAAGGAACCAAACAGTTACTTATATTCTGAGGGTTACCTCAGGGGCTGCCCTACTCTTGAAAGAGCATAGGTATATGCTTGAGAGTAGTGTTGCGATTTGGTGGTGCTCTTTCTTTAGTATAAGTACTCATTTGTTTTTGTTTTCCTGGTTTTGAGGTTCACCTTTTTGCCAGATTTTATTTTCTGTATTTCCTTCACTCTTAGGTGAAGCTGGTAACTTGCCTGCTGATCTTGCAAAAAGAGAGTCTGCATCTTGTTGGGAGCTAAGGTTTTTATGATGTTTCAAATGTTTGTATCATTTCATGCTTTCAAATGATTAGCATGCTCTTCAACATTACTCTTTTTACTGGTTTAGTGAAAATAGGATCTAAACAAGCATGCTCTTATGAGCTCATCATTGAATCATTTTATGTCAGTTGAACTTGTTCCTAGTGATGTTTTAGATATTCTTCAAGAAACAAGAGTTCATGGTCCTTTTCATCTCTGTTATTACCTTTTTAGCACCTTAATTGTTTTAATTTGAGTTACTATAGCTTTTGGTGGTTATTGGAAAATGCAAAATAAATCCTGCTCTTGGGTGCCAATACATTTGTGATTTATCAAAAAGCTATACCTGAAACATTAAGCTGAAAGGGATATGTTTTGACATGATAGTTTGGTTGCAAGCTAGCTAAGCATTGTGTTTTCTGAGGGGCAATTTTCATTTTTATGTCCAGAAATAGGTGCAGTGAAACTATGTTGCCAAGATATACCAAGCAATGTCCAAACCTATCTGTATTTCAAATTTCTCTTAAAAACAGAATTCACCACTAATTTCCATTTTATTACCTATATTTGTTGTATATGAGATAACTTGTCTGCCTTGATCTATGACTTGTGCAGTTTATAAACCATACTTTGATTGACCTAGCTTAGTGTGTGGTTTTGCATGACAAAGCACTTAGCACTGCTGGGTTGATCATCTGAGCAGTGATTACTTATTGCCATATGCCTTAAGCATTATATCTTTTGTTTTCTTGATTTGTTGCATGTTAATTGTTCTAGATCAATGAACTTCTACAGCTTAAAGACTGTAGTACCATCAAAAACACTTTGTAGATGAATCATGACCAAATTTATTAGCTGACTTGGGAATTTGCCTTTTTTAAGTAAATTACTTATGCAACCAGATATAACTTATTACACAATGCTTATTTTTTAGTCTGTTAAATTTTTCATGGAGTCTGCTATCATGTGTTCCATGTATGTGTATATATATATATATATATATATATATATATGTTTGGTTTATCTTTGACTGCCACATGCTCATGCTAAATTTACTCTGTGGTTTCTTTTTACTGTGCTTTTGAAGGTTCACATTCGAAGTTATCTCATTTTATTTCTTCCACCGCCTACGGACAATCCTGCACTTAGTCCCATGATTCAGGATGAACTTTTGGATGCTGGATTTGTCTCTTATAATCTTATTCAAGTCTAAATTTTGGTTGATTTGTTTTAATTACTACCTTTGATTCTATTAGTGTCAATATGCTTGATCCTGCGGAATTTGGCTTTATCATGAGCATCTGCATCCTGCTTTGGTCTGATGAATTGAGAACTTTTTCATATTTGTCACTAATTTTGTTTATATATTATTGATTTCGTTTCATCATGTTTGGCACATTAGTATCTGTAGACTTTTCTACTTTCTAGCCTATTTCTATATGAAGTTTAATTGTCATGCCCCCTGAAGACGTCAAAGCTGGCATGGCAGCATTCTCATGAACTCAAAATGTTGATATGATAATTATCCTCTGAGCATATCACCATGCATTTATGTGTTCGTCTACTCCTAACATCGTTGGTCATCCATTAGTGTCTTGAATCCACCTTAGAAACATTACTGAACAGTTAATCAAATATCAGAGATCATTTTGTGGATATTTCAAATAGCAGTTACAGTTGGGAGTTAGAAACTTGCCCTTTTTTTGTCATGTTGGTGGAATTAGAGTTTAGCCCGGGTCTGGATGCAAGGCCTTCAATGATGGATATTTTCCTTTGGCCAATCTGTAATGTTTTCTCATTATATATATATACTAATTATGTGATTTATCTGATTTTTCATAGCTATTTGTGGAAAGTACAGAAGAATTAGTCATTCCCATGTATATGTTTTGTACAGATGTTACCGAGCCAGAGAGAATCTGGTTAAAAATACCAAGAGGACCACTCCAACATTATGTCGGCTTCTGAGATCTACACGGTCAACTATTTTAGAAGTCTTATATTCAGATAGCTACATTACATAGCCTTTTGTGGTTCCAAGGACTGGTAGTTACAACATTCATGCTTTGAGAGGACATCACAGAGCTTATACAGGCAAACAGTCTCATTATTGTTTACATAATTGGAAAGTACACAAACATATCTCTGAAATGACTGCAAGATATGCTAACAAAAAACTTTTTGATTCCCGCTGGCACTCACGAAGATAGCTTTCTTTGACATTTGACTTCTAATCTTTGACTGGCTTTGCTTCCAGGCCCCCATCTTTTCTCTTTTCCAGGGAATACGGCATGTATGTTCCAAGAATTTTGTCCCACATAACAAAGAATGGCTGCGAGAAGTTGTATTTTCCCCCATAGAGCTGATGATGAACATCATGGTAAGCACTGTTGTTGCTGAAGAAAACATGTAGTGGATTCCCAGGAAGCCACAGCCCACAGTGATCATCCACTGTTTTGATGGTTGCAAAGGAGAAGAAGAAGATGGCAGTACGAGGGGTCATGCCGGAGATGAGGAAAGAGATGGCACCGCCAACTGTGTCGAGAAGCAGCCCCTCAAGTGGGTGGTTGTATAGAGCTCCATATGCGAAGGGCACAACAAGGCTGTGATGCTTATAGTGGATGTGGCGATACAAGAACTTGTTAACGTGCATGTATCTATGGACAAAGTACTGCCATGTATCTAAGACAAGCATTGCGACCACAAACTGTCTTGCCACCATGAAGAAGGAAGGTTGCAAGTTTGTTTCAGTCCTTTCATCTTTGCTTATCACCTGCACATGCTATAGATATGAGCATGAGAAAAAAAAATTTCTTGTCAGTTAATTCTTAGCATTACTCTCTGATGTATGATAGTATTGTTTTACCGTGAATAGGATGATAGCTACAGCAATCTGAAATGCCTGTTGAACGAGAACACCTCTGACAACAGTTCCTTTCGAAGGAAAATTCTTGGTTTCTTCCTCCTTCCTGGAGTGCAGCCGGTACTTGTCGAAGGAACCCAGCAGCATGTAAAGTCCAGAGTACACCCAGTAAACTAGAACAGGTACAAAGGTTCCCAACATCTCATCAGATACCTTGTAAACCATTCTGTAGTTTCTGAAACTTCTGAAGGGTACTTGAGAAACAAAGGTGTATGTTTCTTTAAGCTTCAGAAAGAGAACTCTCTGTGATCTATTTCTTTCTCTTGATGATTCAGACATGGAGAGCTGCTATTTATAGAGGACCCAAAGCTGGCAAAAGAGAGATTTGCCAATAGTTTTTTCCATGGGTTATCTGCTTCAACCGTACTGTCAAAACCATGGAAACTAGATATTGGCTGGCTAAAAGGGAGTTTTGAAAAACTCCTTTTACTATGGAGAAAGCTCACTTGGTTGGTGAGGTTGCATGGAAATAATGGATTTGATGATTAGAAGCAATTTTCTCGGAGAGAACACATGGCTGTATCTGTCTCATGGCTTGACTTGCTGGACCCACTGGATTCTTAGATCTGTGGACCAATATCCTGTGGGCAGGGCGGTTACCTGAGGTAGCTTTCCTTGGTAGATTGATTCTATGAGCTGGAAATACTTTCCAAGTTATAAGAGACTACCGTTCCTTTTGACAACACTTTTAGTTGATTTGTAATTACCCCAGGGTCCTACTTTATATGACACCAATGCATGAGATTTAAGGATGTCATCCAGTGCTGCCATGTAGCATTTTTTTAAATTAAAAATGGACCCAGCACAGAATTAAGAAAATTGCTCTTTGTATAATTGGGTTCAGGTTATATGAAATGCAGATTAACCAGCCTACTTATTAAATATACAGGTTAATGTTAAGAATCTTGGCCCCCTTGATCTGAATTTATCTTTTAATGAAATAGTAGGGCGTATTGAAAGAATGTAAACTCCAAACCTGAAAATTGATCCAATATCTCCAATGTCATATTTGTATGGACCTAACCATGTTCTAATTTACATTTCTACGGAATGTCATACAGATACATTGAGCTAATAGGAAGATTAATGCTCATTAACAAATTCATGGTGCCGATACCAAGTTAACTATGTTGGTTTGGAGTTTCGGTATATCGGATTAGGTTAACATGTTTGATTATATTGAATTACCAAGTTAACTGAGTTATCTTAGAGATGATTCGATCCAACAAGATAATTAAATGACTCTGACCGTGGATCGGGTTGGACTGCAAATGGTACCTAACAAAGGACATAAAAGGGCTCTAGATCCTCATTGGTGTACGATCACATTACTTTCTTCCTCATTTTCTCCCTTTCCTTCGGTTTTTCTGGTTTCTTTTGAAAGTAGCCCGAAATCTTTTCATGAAATCTTCTAGATTTTTTTACCCCCCTTCCCCACAAAAAAAAAAAAAAAAAAAAAAAAAAAAAACACCCTGCTAGATAAACGATTCTATGTGAATCATTTTTTTTTATTGCACCACAGGATGGTCCACTCAATAAAAAAAAAAAGTTAATTAAAGAACAACCAATAATTTATTAGACATTGTGAGAAGTATTTGAAATATAAAAAAGTATTAACCGGATAATATTTTTAAAGAGCTGCAAAAAAACCAGCCAGTTCATCAATCATTCACCAAGCCTACTTGTTAGACTCAATTCATTGCCATTTGGCACTTTTGCTAACACTATAAAACATTTTTCATAAAATAAAACATAACACCATTATCCTTCCAAAGAAAATTGACAGGTTTGACGATGATCATCAAATATTGCACGGTGGATAAGGTCCACATCCCTCAATGAAACATATTAATGACTGCGTCCATACTTTGGACATTTTGTGGATATTGGACGACGCTGCCGCCTCAGGTCCGAGGGACCCAAAAAAAAAAAAAAACCACGAGCATGGAATTGGATTGAATTGATTGTCTCGAGTGGCCGTACTTGACCGGTTAGGGCTTGGAGACTTGGAACGTAGCCTTCAAATTTTGTGATGGTTCGTCCCTTTTGCAAGTTGTGCTTCTTCCCCATGATACCAAGAAAGCTAAAAAATTATAGGTGCAAGCTGACCAAGTCAGGGTCAAGATCTTTTATAATCTTTGACAGAATTCGGCTGACAACCGCATTGAAACGTTACTTAAAAAAATAAAAAATAAAAAATCTGGCACACAAGTTAGCTGCAAACATTCATCTAAAT
Organism: Areca catechu; assembly: GCA_021397845.1. Classification (NCBI taxonomy): domain Eukaryota; kingdom Viridiplantae; phylum Streptophyta; class Magnoliopsida; order Arecales; family Arecaceae; genus Areca; species Areca catechu. Next base: position 14,525,482 of record CM038041.1, read on the forward strand.
GACATGTTCTTCTGATAATTACTTACAAAACAAACTTCTAGATTTCAATGATGTAACCGTTTTGCTAGGATGACCATTGACTTGGAAATACAAGAATGTAGAAAACTGGCGCATGTTGAAACTTGTTTCTCGTCAGAGTCATACGCGTATATGAAAGCTTCTTTTGAAAATTCATGACAGATTTTACTATAGAATTCCAAAAGCAGCTGCTTTTTTTTAATAAAAAAAAGATAGGAGAATAAATTCGGCTTAGCTATTCTCGCAAGTTTGCATCCCATGAAAAAATATTTGATTCAAGATACTAAATTTTTACAGTCTTTTTTCATCCAAAAATAAATATATCAATCCGGTGGTACCTAGATACCGGCGGGTCACAACGAAAAAGTTCACTCATCTAACTGTCATAAATTTTAAAAAATAATTTTTAAATTTAACGGAGTCTTTTATAAAGTCGTGCCACGAATCCGTGATTTGTCTTTGAATGGATAAGCTTGGTAGGACAAAAAGACTTCAAAAAAAGATTGGTCCTAGTTTTGGGTGAGTTTTTTTGAATCTTGCGTCCCAACCGTATGCCCTCGGTGAGATTGTGGAGGCCCTATGAACAAAAAGATTGAAGAAACCCTGCAGCATATTTCCTCTTTGCAACTTGTCCAACCCGTAACTTGGAATTTGCATTTGGTTAATATATTCGGCCGTCTCAGGCCTGTTTCTAATAAAAAAAAAAAAAAAAAAAACTTGTCCAACCCGTTTACAGGAGTAACTGGACACGTAATTGTAGAACGTGCCCTCTCCGGTTCAAACCTGACCTCCGAAGTGTCCAGGGTTAAATTTAGATAAGAGGATGTCCTTTTAATTAAGGACATATTTAGATAATTAAATCCTAAATTTCATAAGATTTATGGGTTGAGCTAATATAGACAGTAAAGTTAGACTGGATTGGGTTTATATTTATAAATATCTAAAAATATCTTTACAGTGGGCCTGCCAAAATCCTATAAAGAGAAAAATGACATATTAGTTCAAATTTTATTGATGCCTTTTTTTTTTTTCTATGAGATCCAGCCCCGCCTATTTCAAAAATACTTTAGGATATTTAATACTATAAGGTTGTGTTTGATAGACGGTAATCTATCCAGATTACTGGTAATTTTAAAATGTGCCTACTAGATAACTACGTTTGGTATTTATGTTAAATGGTAATCTATCTTGAATCGATAATCCGGATTATCTCTCATATGACAATCCAGATTATTTCATGGAGATGTGGCTATCCAGATTACCGGAGTTGTGGTAATCTGGTAGTTTTTATTTTTACAAAATTATCCCGTTCCTTTCCCTTCGACGAGAACAAAATATTTCTCTTCTCCCTCTCATCTAGGTCCTCTAGATATGGTTGGGATTTCTTCTTAAATCTATATTTTATTTATAAAAATATAAAGTTTATATTTTAACTATTTATTAAAAATATAATTATTAAATATTTTATATTATTAAATATAAAATATTTAATATTTTTATATTAAAATTGAAAATTGAAAATTATTTTTTATACTAAATAAATGTAAAGAAATTATAAATAATCTTTTAAATATACTAAGTAATATATTAAATTTATATATATATATATATATATATTATATTATTAAATTTAAAATAATATATTTATATTAAATAGTTACATTATAAAATATCAAATAATATAATAATATATTACATTACAAAATATCAAATAATATGCTATATTAATGTAATATTATATTATATTACTATATTATATTATAATATATTTTTAATAAATTTGATTTAGGGATATTTTGGAAATTTAAGCTTAGATTACTGGTAATCTATTTAGCATACTAAACACAGTAATCAATCTTACTGATAGATTACATGTGTATACCAAATACAGTAATCAGTATTACTGGTAATTTATCCGGTGATAATTTATCTTACAAGTAATCCAGATTATCCTGGCGATCCATCAAACGTAACCTAAGTCTAATCCGACTTTTTTTTGTTAGTTGTACTGGTCTAACTCACAAATCTTATTGGATTTTGAATCCAATTATCCAAATTAGTTTTAAAAAATATAATAATTAGACAGGATCTAGGGTTTCGAGAGATTAATCATAAAACAAAGTTATGTGATTGCTGATAAATCTATATTAGTGGCCAACTAAATCCATTACCTTTTTTTTCTCTCTGGCGGAGGATTTGAATACAAAATCAAAATAAAATATATTTTATAACCAGGATAAGAGAAAGTTCAGACAAAATCTAGATGAATGTAAGATCAAACAAAAGCTACTAATATCTAATAGCTAGTGATTTTACCAAAGTCAAATAAGTTGGCACCCTCAAAAATAATTATAATTATTACTTGTGCTGAAATAGGGATTTGAATTAACAATTATTATTTCAATAAGATGAACAGCGACATCAAATAATTTTTGTTATTTTATTAATAAAATTAATAGTGACATCATTGTAAAGATCATTGTAAAGGCTGTCATCTCAAACCTTGAAATGGGATATCCCAATGCTTTCTCACGAAGCAAAGAAACGAAGGATTCACTGCGTAGTTTGGTGGTTAAGGGGCAGCCCTTTTTTATGAATAGTTTTATTAATTATAGTTTTAAGAAATGTATTCATAATTGATTCGACTAAATATCAGATTAATTTTAAGAGTACGTGACTGGAGGATGGGACGGCCGGAAACTCCAATATCGTAGTGAGATTAGGCTGACGTACTCATCAAATCGATGAAAAAGGTACACAAAAAATTATGATTTCAATTGAACAAAGATCTAACAGATTGGGATCCAAGTGGAGAGCTACATCGAGAGTTTTCCTCCTTCCCCTCATCCTTTTCGGTTAACCAAATAAATTTTTTTTAATAAAAAAAAACCGGAAGGAAAGAGAAGCAGGGTCTACGATTTCTGCTACTCGTGAAAAAGAAACTTTACGTCAAGATGCATGCCAGGTTTTATATTTTTCTTGAAAATAATGTCAAGACTCAGCACTTCAGAAATGATAGGTTATAAAATGGTTTTATAAATTGATTGATTCATCTTGATCACCTCATCGCTCCAAAAGGTCCTCAATTTCTTATCAAATGTTTCCAATTGATTCACCCCAGATGTGCCTGTGCATCAAGTTGGTTTGGATTAAAAGTCAATCCAAATGTGAACCAATCCCAATCTTTTTTTTTTTTTTTTTTTGGGATAAAGGATATAAAGTAATATTAAAATACAACATAATACATACTCATTGTAAAAAATATCCTAAAGGCTAGCAAAATAAGAAAGGAAATACAAGACAAAATATAGTAAAATAGTATAGTTACATAAAAATATTAGAGCCTAAAAGAGATACCGTAATAAGTTACATATAACACTGTAAGGTGAAAACCAATCCCAACCTATTGTCAAAGGTTTTTTGAACTAGAATTGAACCATTGTAAAGAAACCAAAACAATCAGGTTCAAATAAGATCACTCGAATTTTTTTTTAAATAATTAAAAAATAAAAAAGGAAAAATCCTACAGCATTGATCAATTGATTCTATCCAAGAAAAAGAAAAGCTTAGAAGATGTGTATTTTACTTCTACATATGGATTTCACACACAATAAGCATTGATTTGGCTATGGATCGGTTCAGGTTATCCTGCAACTTGATTAGAACCAAATTGACTTCTGTAAAAAGTTAGAGATCACTTGCTAGATTACCACTCAATCATTATGCCAATATAGATAATTGGTAATAATTCAAAAATACCAACAATAAGTGTAAATATATGGGCCATTTTATTGTTCGCATTGGTTGGTCCAACTTTAAGAGTATTTAGTAGCATTCAAAACTGTTAGGAACTGGTTGGGTAGTCATCTTCGTAGAGTTGTAACCATTTTATGTGACATTTAAAATATTAGCAAAGATTCCTTTAAATTCAGGGGTTCGAGATGTGATTTCGTGAAAGATTCGATTAAATTCAGGAATTATCCCTGAGACCTGTGACGGTTTAGTGAGTGAGAGACCAGGATCGTACTTCTTCCCTGTTTTGACCAGCTGGCATCTTGGTGGTGTCAGGTTGACGTACTCACCATTGAATAGGGAAAGGTTGCAAAAATTAAGCACATTGAATCGAACATTTCTCAGCAGGATGGAAGCCTGCGGGGGTAGCTATACTCAATTTATCCCCTATCCCTTTTGCTTTACTAAAAAAAAAAAACCCCTTTAAAAAAAAAAAATCAAACAAGTTATATAAACTACATAAAATCCAAATTTCCTACCAAAACAACATGTAAGAAATTAGTATCTCGGTCTAACATCAACAATCACGTCCATAACAAATTTACAAGATAAAAATAAATAGCCAAGAGCTGAAATTATGAACCAAAACTCATACTAAATTGGCATTCATATATAAACTCAACTCTGGCAAAAAGTTGCATAAAGTTCTATAAGTCACTTCTCCAAATTTATTACCCCTCTCCCCTATTTGAACAAGGAAATTCAATCCTTAGAAAAAACTCCACTTTTGAATATAAAATGATTAGGCACATGAAATTCCACATGGAATGCCCTAATATTGATCTCAACTTGGCAGTTCAAATCTATTCCCTCCTACAATTCTACAGGGAATCCTATAGAAAAGCACCCAGCTTTCTCTTGTCCAAGTTGCTCCTTTATATGGCCAAGTCTATAGCTTCAAGCTTGGATATTATTATCTTAGAAAAGTAAAAGGAAATTAAAACAATAGTCTGGCTTGTGGTTGCAAGAAATGTCACCTGAAAATGATAAGCTGAATAATTGACTTATAATGAAACAAATTTTCAATGGAATGAAAATGGAAATTTGAAATAAATATATAAATAATTCATGTCTATGGTTTGAGAGCATGATCAATTCGTTTTCTAAAAGCATCTAAATGATCCTTTAGGCCTTCTTCATCCAGCCCTTTCTACTATACTTCCCAAAATTCAGGTCCACATACTTCTTTTTCTACTAGCTTGGATAGAATTTTACTTAGAACACAGGATCTATTAGCAATATATAAATTTTTAAACCAATTTCAGTTCCAACATTAAAAAAGAACAACAAGTATACAATATTACATGATTTTACAAATTCACAGAAGTAAAAAATTCATGAAATCAGCTTATAAGATAATTAATCTAAATGGAATGAGAGCATGTATTCTTGCCATTATTGATAAAATTTCATGAAATTTTCATTTTTAATCTATCGCAATTTAGCACCATTGGATAAAGCTATAGAGTTTGCCAAAGTAAATATAACATACTCCATGAATAATATATTAGTTGCCTCATAAGAGAATATGAGGCCAAAGTTGATTGAAGGTGGTAATGCTACCTTATGTTATAAGGAAAGAAGCTTGGGTGATAAGCAGGGTAAGGAATACAAATAACCAATACAGCAAGAGCACTCCTACGCTAGAAGACAGCCAGTTCCAAAATGATGACTTCGAATTTGAATAAAAAAGAGCTAAAGAATAAAGTTAAATAATAAAATATTTAGATAACACAACAAATACCAAAATTATAAATTGATGAAATAGTTGCATTAATAAATTGATTACTAAAGGAATTGATTGATACTCACATAAAATATTCATCGAAAGCAAATAGAGTTAAAAGAACAAAGATACTACAATAGGAATTTGAACTAATTTATATTAGGAAATTAAATAACATCTTTTATTTTGAGAGATGGAATGATGGAAACCACCGCACATTAATCTTATATATCTATATTAAAAAGCCCATGTCAATAAGTTTTTCATACATTTAATTTAACACAGATAGTCTTCCCCTCCTCTATTTCCATCACAAAATTCCTTCATATTCCATGCCAACACATTTAAAATGGAATTTTTTTTGTCGCACGCTTAAACTTTGCTTATTTATCATGCTATACTAATCACAGGATTTTAAGATATGCCAGGAAAGAAAAATATAAGTTTTTGATAGAATTTTTAGAGATTTAAAAATCTAAAAAGGAAAGATATCAGATTTGATTAGATTCTTAAAATATATATATATTTTTGGGGTTCGCATATCATAACAGCCTAGCCTATGTATTTAATTTAACATGAATCATCTTCCCCTTGTCTGCTTCAAATACAAAATCCTTCCTATTCCATGCAACACACTAAATATAGAATTTTTTGGGGGGCCCATGATGAAACTTTGCTTATTTATCTTGCTATATTAATGATAGGTTTATAAGACATGTATGGAATGAAAAATACAAGTTTTAGTAAAATTATCAAAGATTTAAAATTCTAAAAAAATAGATATTATGTTTGACAAGGACTCTTAAAAGATGAAATTTTTTAGAGCACCATACATGGAAGGAAAAATTCGAGTTTTCATAGAATTTTCAAGGATTTAAAACTCTAAAAAAGAAAGATATCATATTTAAAGAGGACTCTTAAGCCGCTAAGGCGGTAGCTCGGTTGGTAAGTACTTACGCCTGCCATCCACAAGTCCCGTGTTCGAGCCATGATCCTGTGGGTGACTCGATTAAATCCAGGATTTTCTCTCAGAGCATCTGACCGGGGAGAGTACTCTACTCCGGCGTCTTAGTGGTGTCAGGCTGACTTGGACGGGGCCCGAAGGGGATAGCTACAACCGGGATTTATCCCCCCTCTCATTTTCCTTATAAAAAAAGAAGAAGAGAGGACTCTTAAAACATGATCTTTTTTAGGGCACCACGTATCATAACAATCTTTAATTCAAATCTAAAAATTTAAAAAATCCATTTGAAGCATGCATCTAAAAATATAGTATGTAATCTCACATGACCCTAATTTTTTTAAAAAGTTATATATATATATTATATATTAAAACAAAAGCTTCTATGTTGGCAAAGCTCCTCTTTGATATGTGTGTGGATTCTAGATGACTTCCTACTGGCATGAATTCTAAGAAAGCCCAACCTTCCATTAATTTACTCTGAAATGAATCTCAATAGACATAGAGTCTATTTTTTAGATTTTTTTAAAAATATGATAAAAAACAACAAATTTTTTATTTAAAAAATAATTTTCAAAATATGATGGGATGAATACTATTAATAGAGAGAGTGAGTATTCCATTTTTATAAATTAAAATGGAGGCTTTTGTTGGTAGAACATTTGTTTGAGGTGTATATCCAATAAAAGGTATTTTATTGTATACGGAATAGATGGTCGGAATTCTATGGAATTATCATGGATTTTAAATAGGTAGCAAGGAGGCACACCTTTTATTAATTCTCTTTATATTTAAAGGTTTGAGATTATAACCTCTCCAATTAATTATCTTTACATTTAAAGGTTGTGGATTGTTGATGAATCCTAGTTGATGTGGATTCTAAGATGGCCCACTCTTTTATTAATTTTCTTTATGATAAATCCAAATATACATAAATAGGTGGTTAGAATTTTAGTAGATTTAGATTCCAACAAGGCCCACTCTCCTATTAATTCTCTTTACATTTAAAGGTTCCAAATCAGTAGCTAAAGTTGAGAATAGGCTATTGAAATCAAACAAAAATCATATGGGGCAGGAACTATAAAAATATCATATAAGGCGGGCTTTATTGTTTGCCATATTTCTTTTTTTACTGATCTTAAAGGATAGACATAAAAGCTAAACATTTTTTATGCTAACGGAGTTATAATTCTATAATAATGACATTCTCTTTCTTTCTCATTTGTAGCTCATACTTTTTATCGATACATAATATGCATATGTAAACCATCTAGTATATATTATTTGATCATGTATTATGTATTTATGATTGTTATATTCTATAAATTATATATCGATTTATCTAAAGATATATATTGGGATGTCAGATTAATATTTTGCTAGATGTGTATTAACTAGCCATGTACTGTATACTGATAAATACAATGTTTAGAAAATTATATATCAATTTATTTATAGGTATGTATTAAATTGCTACTAAGTATGTATAAAAAAAGCTTATAGTATGTATCAGTAAGTTATCAAATATATATCAATTGGTCATATACTGTGTATCGAAAAATACTATTTTTTAAAAATTATATATTAATTTATCTGTAGATATGTATTAGATTGCTACTATGTATATATCAAAAAAGTTTATAATATATATATAAGATTAAATGATATATACTTAATAGTTTACTAATACATACTTAATGATTTACTGATACATACTATAAACTTTTTTGATACATACATAATAGCAATTCAATTCATACCTATAAAAAAATTAATACATATTTTTCTAAATAAGTATTTACCAATGCATAGATATGGCTAATTGATACATGCCTAAACAAATATTTATTTAATATTTTAATACACACATCTAAGTAAATAAATATACAGTTTCTAAAATATGGTGCTCACCAGTATACGGTACATGCCTAAAGATACACACTTGATATTTTACAGATATATACTATAAATTTTTTTGACACAGACTTAGTAGCGATACAATACATACCTATAAATAATTAATATATAGTATATATTATATAGTTAGTTGGTACATACTTAGAAAAATATTCATTTGATATTCTAATATAGAGTTTATAGAACATAAAGCTCATCAATACATAGTACATAATCAAATGATTTACACTATAAGGTTTACTGATGCAAACTATGTATTGATAAAATATATATACTGAAAATGAGAAAGAAAAGAATATCATAATTACAGAGTTATAATTTCGTTAGCAGAAAAGATATTTGACTTTTATATTTATTCTTTAAGATTGATAAAAGAAAAAACATAACAAACAATAAAGTCCATCTCATATAATATTTTATAGTGCCCACCCCATATGATTTTTGTTCGTTAAATTTCTAGCCGGTGTTGATTCCAAGAAAGCGCATCATTCTATTAATTTTTTCTATAATGAATCCTAGCAAACATGCAGACTCAATTTTTTAGATTGATTTTACGAATATGATGAAATTGATTTTTTTATTATAAAATAATTCATTTTCATACCATGATAGGATAAATGCTATTAATAGATAGAGTATGCAAGCTATTTTAATTTTTTAAAATGGAGGCTTCTATGTTGATAGATTCTCCATTTGATACATGCAATCAAAAATACAGTATTTAATTACATGTATAAGAGTCCGTGCACTCATGGACTCTATTTTTTTTAAGTTTAATATTATTTTAAAAAAGAAATATCCTGTGCATCATGTGGGTGATATGCTAGTTAAGATATAGAAATGAAATTATACAAAGAGAGAAGACTCCTAATAGAGAGAGTAGAAGAGAAGGGCAAGAAGAGAGGAGGAAAAGATGGAATCTAAAGTTCATAAAAAAATTGCCAGCCTCTCTACATGACTTGCATAGAAATTTTTTTTTTTTTTTGGTAGAACAACTTGCATAAAATCTTTAGAAACAAAACCTTGCACATAATCTAAGGGATTAACCTAACAAGTTGGAGGTCCAGGCCACTAATTTTATGACCCATATCAAATGAGTAACTTTGACCATGCAAATGTGCATAAGGATTATTATTTAGACCATAACCTAAATCCAAAGCCTATATTCCTAAACACAAAAATTAGTAAACAAGCAAGAGTGCTTGCTTATACACCTAAAAAACAAACTATCCAGCATAGCACTGATGATCCAGTAGTAGCTTGATACATATCCATGGTGGAAGACAGCAAGGTGATCACTTAGTATTTGCCATATAGCCTTTGATGACCATACTAGAGAAATTCACGAGCCTTCCATCTATAAGACAATACCGAGCTAGTACCATGTCGCTCCACTATGCCATATTTATATCTCAACAATCTTGGAACATGCATTCTATCGAGACATGCCTGCTATAGAGACGTGCAAATCATTATTTCTTGTTATGCAAACCACTATCTCAAAGATGATAGGTAGTTGCTGATAAAACTTTTTCTTGGGACCCTCTAGATAAGTGAAAATTATTTTGCATGCCATCTTCTTAACATGGGCTTCCATATGCACTAGAATCTGCCTTCTTCTCTTCTCTCGGAGTTTTCAAAGCCATTTTCCATTTTCTATCTTCCACCTTCCATCTTCTACACTCTATTTTCATCCATCACTGGCTTTCCATGCTTCATACTTTCCACTATCTTTTCATATCCATTCTTTTTAGCTCAAATTTTTTTTGTTTACTCCCGCAAGAGACTAATTTAGATATTGAAGGATCTATTATTAGGGAACTCCCACTGCATAAGAATTATTCTATTTGTGGTGGCTTTGTAAGATCGGCTCATAAGAGATCGATTGCAAACCAGGCGTCAATTCCTAGCTACGAAAAATTTGATTAAATAGCTCATGGCCACATCTCCATCTTTCATTCTAGCTTAGGACCAGCTCAGCTCCCAATGATAATACTCTCCAAGTAAGGACATAATTTAAAATTATTTTACAAAAATGAAAAATATGGTTAAAAACAATAATTACTACAAAATATCTATTTTCATAATATTTAAAATAAATGCAGCTGTATATTGGCAGTCACCAAACTTCACATTTTAATCGAAGTGCCACAAAAATTAAAAAAAATTAGTAGCAGACAAATTCCCAGCTACTTATTACATTGGGTTCATGGAAATGGAAGTCGGCGATTGGTTGGGTGATCATCATTCACTGACGCCCATTGTGGTCCTTAAGATACGTGTTTATCATGATGCATTACGATACGCACGATGAATAGGATCCGCTAGAATCAGCGGTCGTTATTGGCTGCGTGCCGTGCAGGCAATAATTTCTCCACGCGGAGCCACGTGATACCGGCCGGTCGAGGCCGTTGAAAAATATCAAGCAATAAAATTAAAAAAAAAAAAGAAAAAAAAGGAGAGAAATAAAAAATTAATAAAAAGGAAAGGTAAAGGGCTGGGCAATGCTCGGAATCGTCAACCGCGTTTCCAGTTCTTCTTGGAAACTCCATCCCTCCCCCCATTAGAAGCCGACCCTCCCCGAGTCCTGGCACTGGCAGCATCCAAAGCCAACAGCAGAGAAGGGTAAGGAAGAAGCTCCCCCTCATCTTTTAATATTCGTCTTCTTTTCTGGGCAAATTTCTTCGAGCGAGGTTGGTGTTTTGAAACTGTCAAACCCTGTTTGATCAGTTGAGCATTTATTATTTTAGTGAACTTTCTGATGAAGTATAGAGTCCTCTGTTTCTATTGTATTTCTTCCTGTTTGTTTGCCTCTTTTTAACTTCTTTTGTTTCTTAGATTGGAGCTTTGCTGATGTTCCGATAACTGATGCAATATATTCTTGCATATTTTAAAAAAGTGTTATTTTTTCTTCTATTTTGTTTCTATTTTGTTTAGGGTAAAAGGAGGAATGAAATATTTCCCCCATCATTTATTAAGTATGGTTTGTATTTGCTTCTTTTGTTTCAGTAGTAAGTCACTTCTACCTTATATTTCTGTTTCTCTTGGGAAGTTATTCCAGGTGGATCATGTCCTAAAATCTTACAATTTGAGCCTCCAGAAACCAGAATTTATGAAGAATAAATGAATAGAATCAGACAGATATAACCTCTGCTAAGTCTATAGAGATTTCCTGCTGCTTAGATTGAACTCTTAGTGTTGGTTTCATGTGAAAAGTGCATCTTTTGGGTGTCTTTAATTATACAGATTTTTAATAATATCTGTTTTGACTGCTGTTTCGGCTTCCAAGTTGTCTATCAGCTGATTATTCTTGGATACTTTTTTGGGTAAGCTCATTTTTTTTCTTCCTCCATCTTTTTCAATGATGAACTTTAGTTTGATATTCTGGCTATCTTATTGCAGAATGTTTTTCAGCTTAAAAATAATCAGATCATTGAGTAATTTAATCTTTGACAATTAATGGATGCATATCTCGAATTTTTCTTTTTCCTACTTAATAAAGAGGTGAAATTCTGAGATCCCTATTCTCCCAGTGATTGTCTTTGCCTGATCAATTCCTGTAAACCTTCAGTTCAAATTTGTTTCTTTTTCCATATGCCTTCTTTTTTCTGTTACCTAAGATTGTGCTATCTGGTTTTCTTTTCTTCGGAAGTTAAAGGCATATACCAGTCAACCCTGACCTACAGTTCTCGGCAATTCAGTTGTTTGCAAGATCCGCGATGGCTTTTGCCGTGTCAGATGAGTTGCTGGGCACCTTCGTGCCGGTTGCTGTCTACTGGATTTATTCAGGAATGTATGCACTGCTAGGTGGTTTGGAGAATTACCGGTTACATCCAAAGGGTGAGGAGGATGTGAAGAATATTGTCTCTAAAGGAACAGTTGTTCAGGGTGTACTAGTTCAGCAGTCATTTCAAATTGCTGTCTCCCTGCTCTTGTTCACGGTATGCGAAAGCAGTATCACTTCTTTGGCATTCAGATAGTAGGATAAAGTAGAAATATGAATAAAAGAAATATTCTAGCTGACATCTACTAAGAATTGCATTGTCTTTCAGTGTTGCAAACAATGTTTGGTTCAGTTTGATCTACTTATATTGGGTTATATATGACATTTTCTCCATCTTTGATCTTTCCAATTAGACCGAGTTGGGCAAAAGAAAAAGAAAACGCTTTTCTGGTATGCATTGTGTTGATGGACTATGCTCTCTAATAAGCTTCCCAATCACAACCTTGCAGCGTACTCTGATTCATTTGCCTATAAATTAATTACCATATATTCTAAACAGCAAACAAACAACTGAAAGTTCATTAGCTTTTGATCAGACTATGATTGATTCTTTGTTTTAGTTAGTGCTGAAGTTTTGTGTAAGAACAAATCATGCATTTGGACTTCCTTATGACTAAAGTCTCCTAACATTTTTTAGTAGTATACTATGCTTTGGTTGCTTTTAGAAACATAACTATATCCCTACTATTATAAATGCAAGCACTCAAGGGTACATTCCATCCCTGAGAGGCCCCACTTTTCAGATATTTTGCTTCACGGCCAATGAGCAGTTTTGACTCTTAATCCTACAGTTGCCCAGTTCAGGCAGATGTCTTTCCAACTGTCTATTAACAATATATATTTTTCCCCCCAGACAATAAATCCTAATGTAGAATTTTGCAACCCCAAGACTCCACCCCAATCTTTCAGGACTTTTGCGGATTACATGCATCAGTAATTGCATGCATAAACATAGACATTTTCTTTGAATTCTAAGAGAAGGAAATTGTCAACGGTTATCCATCTGAACTAGTGTTCCCAGGAACCAACTGCAGAAAATGCTATGCACTTCTAGGAGCTTATCATTAATCATTAGCCTTTTCCCATCTAGTTAGGGTCATCCTAACCTTTTGAGAACAAATATTGCAGTTACCTTAGGGCTGCATTTTTTTCTTTTTGTAGAACTTTCTTTTTTTGGCTGGAGAACTTTCTAGTCTGTAGACTGTAATTTGTATTTCATTATTGTGGGGAATTGGTAATACTGTAATAAGTTTAGTTCTCTTGCAGACTACTGTCAATAGAAGTGTTCCAATGAGATGAGAAACTAAAGCTCTTTGATGGTCCAATATTTCATCGATCCCCTCATTCTTTCTTTTCTTTTTTCTCTACAAGTGGATCATTTTCTGTAACTTTTTTTCAAGAATTAAGGATTTCATCTAAACCTATCAAGTTTCAGATGTAAAACATGACATATCCAACTGAGTTTATTTCATTGTATGCAGGTCGTAGGCGATGACGGTGGGATCATATGGCCACAGCCTCCTCCTCTTGTGATAGTGGTGCAGCTCATCATCGCCATGGTGGTTATGGATACATGGCAGTATTTCATGCACAGATACATGCACATCAACAAGTTCCTGTACAAGCACATCCATTCCAAGCACCACTCTCTTGTTGTCCCCTATGCCTTTGGAGCTCTCTACAACCACCCCCTTGAGGGGCTGATACTAGATACGATTGGTGGTGCCCTCTCTTTCCTTGTCTCTGGCATGACACCCCGGACTGCCATCTTCTTCTTCTCTTTTGCCACCATCAAGACTGTGGATGATCACTGTGGATTATGGCTACCAGGGAACCTCTTCCATGTTTTCTTTAATAACAACAGTGCTTATCATGACATCCACCACCAGCTCTATGGCAACAAATACAACTTCTCCCAGCCCTTCTTTGTCATTTGGGATAAAATTCTGGGAACCCACATGCCTTACTCTCTTGTGGAGAGAAAGGAAGGTGGCTTTGAGGCGCGACCAATAAAAAAGGATTAAGAGTTTGCTGCTATCATCTCCAGGTTGCCGATCATGCAGCATTTTTCAAAGCATCATCACCTAGCTGCTTCATTTCTCTAATAGTTAGTCATAGATTCTTTTTGAAGTAATTAAGCAGAGAATACGAACCTCACCTTATGTTCATAGTTTTGAAGTGAGAGCTAGAGGATGATGTCCATTTGATATAGTCTCCATTTTGTACAAAACTATTGATTTCTCCTAGATAAGACTTTGTATCATTTACTTACCATCTATTGGACTCGTTTACTCTTTTGCTGATGATGCATCCCATTCAGGGTTCAATAAGTAACAAAATCTGAGATTTGTAATGTCAATATCTCACAAATTTCCGTTATATATATATATATATATATATATATATATGAAATAAATCATGCTGACAGAAAAGAATCATGTTTTATGTGATGGAAGCCAGTATTTTATCCATAAGATCTCACCGCAGGTAAACTATCTTTGCAAGGAGTACTTGTCTTTTATTCTACAATGCTGAGAGGATTAATAGAAGATAATACAAAGATGGGAACTAATTCGGGCAGGGAAGGATTTAATCATGATGCTTAACTCAACTCAATTATTTAAGATGATAATAATGCAATTTTTTAAAATTATGAATTACTATTAATTATTATTTTATTTTATTTTGACCGGTTAAAAATGGATCGTTTTTATGATTCGTGTTGATAAACATGTGTATAGTCCAATATTTTGTGTGATCCTTGTGTTTGGGTTTGGAGTGTTTAATGTTGGTTGGTGTGGTTGAGACAGCATAGTATTAGTTTTAGTTCAACTTGATCCATGATGGAAGGGTTTATTAGGGTTTGTTTATAAATAGGATAGGTCTCCTTTTCATTCATCATAATATTTTCATGAGATTTGTTTTCATGGTTTGTTCTATCGAATAGTCACTTGTTGAGAGAGGATGCTGGAGAAAAGAACTTTGTCTTTGATGTTCAAGTGAGCATTTATGATAGCGGGTATGAAAATTAATGGTAAATGCAAGTATGTATTTTAAATCTTTAGATATTATTTGCTTGATGGGATTTATGGATCTATTATTTGCTTAAATCCATTTTTGAAGATAATATTATTTTTGGTATTCTAAAAATCATGCATAGGATCTTGGAATAATAAAAATTTCTTACAATTGATATCAGAATAGGTTATGCATGATCTAGAATTATTTTTATTTTTAATTTATTTTCCCGGCTTTCTTCTACCATCTGGCCATCATGTCTCTTTCCTCGATGATTTGTGAAGGAATCGTTAGATCTTTTCATGCCTATGGCTTCAACATCATCCGGATCCGTTGTCGAAAATCTTTGACGCCGCTATTAAGCTTTTTGATGGCGGGTTGATGGCCACTGGTGGTCGGGTTTGGCCAATGGCTCTCCGCGGCGGAGATCCCAAGCTTTAAGGTGCCATTAATGGTGGTTTGGGAGCAATGGTGGGAGGAGGAAGAAGAAGAGATGTAAGTGGATTTTGGGTTAATGGAATTTCGGGTTTCAAATCGTTAAAGGCCCATATCCAATAAGATAATTAAATTAAGTTGAGCCTAATTGATAAGTTGGCTGAACCCAATTATATTGGATCAGTTTTAATTTTGGATTAAGAAAAACTTTGCAATTAAGCTCCTATAAATTTTAAATTACATATGGGTCCATATAAAATTATATAGGCTTCCAAAATTTTGAATATTACAAATCAATACTCAAAATTTATATCTAGGTCCCTATAATTTTTTGAAAATATACTTTATAAAAAAATCCCTATATTTCTGTAATTTATGACTTAATCCTTTATTATTAATTTTTTGATAAAATTATTGTAACTTGCTCGTTTTATATTCGATTTGAGCAATTTTTGGATTATTAGACTCGTAATAATTTGAAGAATATTTTGATTAAGTTTTTCATGCATGCTAAAATATTTAAATAATTTATAAATTATTTATGTGTAATTCCATTCTTTATTATATAATTTAAGTATGTTTTTGCTTAGCCTCAAAGGGTTTGGAGCATTCTATAAATTTTAAATAACCGAGTCTTTGAGGAATAATTATTTTATCTTTTATTATATTTTAAAATTATACATTGATGTATCTATTATAATTGACCTAAAAATGACTATAATTAGTTGCAAACTTATTATATGCTTTAATTCTTGTCCAAAAGTAATTTATAATTGTGTAGTAAGTCATATTGATAGAAATGATAGTTAGAATGCAATATTATATTATGATTTGATTAGTGTGGTGCATGTTATTAAATATCTCATTCTGGACCGATCTTTTATGGCATATATATGATTAAAGTATATTGTTTTATATTTGTTTGGACATTTATTTTTTATGTATAAATAATTTTGTGGTTTGATATAAATATTAATCACCAAAGTGATTTATTTATATTATCTATAAATTTTTTTCATTATGAAAGGGAAATTTTTGATTATGGCATATAACTACGTGTCCATATTGCGTGTTTTAACTAGAAAACGTTGTATAGAGCATTGTATTGTAAGGATGCTCTAGCTTTCATGGGTTTATCTTTTCAAATGAGATATGTCCATGAATGTTAGAATATTTTATTTGCTTGTGGCTTTATGTGAAAAATACTTATACATATTGTATGTTCAGTTCAAAGGAGGATATGTGAAATTATATTTAAACTTTTGTTTAATATGTTCATTGATTAATATTTTACATTCCTACTATCTTTTGATTATACAGTAATTTTTTAATGTTAACAATAAAAATATTATTGCTGACATTTTAACTGGATCAAATTATCAAAGGTGAAGATACATTGGGCTTAAAAAATTTGTCTGCCTAAAGAGGACAGATTTTCAAATACCTTGCATCCTAATTATGTTAATATTTATTTTCTTAGAAAAAAGATATATATTGGACCTAGAAAATTTATCTGTCTAAAGGGATAGGTTTTTTAAATATCTTATATTTTTATTATATTGACCTCATTATTGGAGCTCAAAAGCATATCATATTCTTTACCTAAAGAAAAGTTTTAAGATGATGCATATGTTGCTCTTGTTGAAAATGACTTATTATGTTCAAAAAATTTATTTATTTATTTGTTATTTGTACCTCTAATATGTTACATCCATGTATGATCTTGATTGGTCGTTTATGTATCTTATACTACTTTAGAAGTTATGACTTGATGATCCATAATTAGAAGGTTTATGAATTTCGATGGATGATAACCACCAAAGCGGCCCATTCATTGAGATTTACAAGATCATTCTATAAGATATTTAAAAAGGATTGAATAGCATTGTATGTTAAAGAGAGATTCTATATATGGATCACTTTCTTCCTAAAGAAAGTTTTATAGTATTAAACCAAGGGCTCTTAATAAAATAATATTTATAAAGATTTTCTAGTATATATATTATCTATGTTTATTTATTGATTAACTTCATAAAGATTGTTTAGTAGTTAGTATATTTGTATTCAATAAGTTAATATTTCTATTACGATGACACTGATTGGAGTAATTTAAAATATAAAAATTGAACTTGTGTTAGCATTAAGTATGATGATTATAGATATTATATTGTGTAATGATCCTCCATCTTTAGATGATTTATAATAGTATTCTAGAATAAAAACTACTTATAAAAGTGGTAAAGGGTGAATAATTTTACTTGTAATATATATAATTATTTCATCTTCGATGTTATACTTAAGAATGGTGATCTAATATGATTTATAACATCATTAGTAAAAGGTACGTAGAATCTGATAAAGAAAGTATAGATAGCTGATGGATAAATAAATCAATATGAAGTATTATAGCATGATAGTGTTAGGGCTTATATCATGAAACTAGAGAATATTGTGCCTAAACTAAGTATTTTGAGAACCCTATCGCTAATACACTGCTTACTCATCATATTTTGAACTTTTCTCACACGCAGTATAGTGAACTTGAAACCATACAAGTAAAATAATTAATAAAATTTTATCCTATTTTATTCACATATTTTGAGACTTTTAAGAAAAGGATAAGAGTATTGATATGGTGTATCAGTTGTATCCTATGATCCCATATATAATAAACAAATATGATCATTAAATATTTGTATAAGTATAAGATAGTTATTTAATATACCATGCCTGAAAATTCTAAGCAAAATGATGTGATCAAGAAAAAAATCATACTCTGAAAGATATGATTTGAAGGATGATGAGTGGGTATAATTTATATGATATCTCTAGTATAAGACCCTAAGAACATCCATCTATATTTTGAATAAAATTTATGGTAAAATAGTTATACAAGATATATTTTGAATTGAAGGTTGGTAAGAAGTCCAATATTATTCAATTTTATATTTATAGCTGTCATGTAATACTTAATCATTTATACTTCATTAGCGAATAAATTTTGGATTTGAAATAATATGTTATTTAATTTGATTATTCAGATAATTCTAAATAAATACAGATTCTACCATCCTAATTAGGGCATAAACTATATTGAGTCAATTCATGCCATATTTATAGATTCTGATTTGTATGATGTTAGATGATCATACACTAAAAATATAATATTAAAAAAAAATTATTACTCTTATTTTTATATTTAATAAAATATTATATTTTATCATATTAGAGGATAGTAGGAGAACAACATCATATATATGAACTAATTATCAATATTTCCATTACTAGTTGATGTATTAGTAGTAAAGAAATTATATAATAGAAAATGAAAATATGTCATTTTTTATGATAATCTGGTTTCTTAAGATGTGAATAGCTAGAAGGCTTGTTTTGTAGAAGGGTATAAAAATAGAATCTAATGATATTTTTGAAGATACAGATAAAGTTTATGGTATATTGCAAAGTCATAATTCATATTATTTTGATTATGAAACTTTATCCTGAATCTTATAATTATTGATTTTATCTTAAAAACCACTTAAAATTTATTATAATAATAGTGCAGCTATGTTCTTCAAAAAAATAATAAAAATTTTTATTATCTCTATCTATATTGAGATCGAATATTTGATAGTCAGAGATTTTAGTTAAAAGGAAGATATTTTATAAAGTATAGTTATACAGAGTCAATATTTGTTGATCCCCTAATCAAATGAATAAGATCCATTGTTTTTATAAAATATGCCAAGAATATGGATATTTTGGAATCTTTTGATTTCTTGGATTAGTGAAAGTTTGATATATTTTGATATATTTATGCATTAATTTAATAGATAAATTTTATTTATCATTGATTGCTTTATTCATGGATTGTAATCTAAGGAAATATGTTGTTGAGTGCATATATATAGAGTCCATGTTGGCCGATCCTCTGACTAAAGATTTAAGGCTTGTATGCGTTACAAAGCTTATCAAAAATATGAGCATATTAAATTCTTTTGATGTATTTGGTTAGTGGAAGTGGCTTTGTATTTATGCTTAATTAATTATAAATCATTATTTTATTATATACATATCATGAGTTTTTATATATATTGTTGACATGATAGTTGATGGATTATATTTCTATATGATTTATATACACATGTAAAATAAAATATAATATAATATCTTAAGAATATATCTTTGTCTTGAGAATAATAGTTGTATGAGTATATCGTATTTACTATTTAGAGATATTGATATATTTATTTAGACACATACAAGCTTCTTTTGAAGTCAAGGAATTTTTCTAACTTATAATAAAGGATATGGTTAAAGAGAAATCATGATTAATGATACATTTATAGATGTTGAGTCTCAAATATACTGTGCTGTCTCATCATTGATATCATGCTGAGTATGTGAGATAGAATAGCTTGTTATTTTTGAAGCCATTAAAATTTTTCTTATTTTATATTCAACTATGTTAAAGAAAAATTGGTGGACCGATAATGAAAATAGCATAGTATCTTTGAATTATTTTTGGATGCTATTTTCTTGCTATACTACCTTACTAAGACTCATGTCGATAGTATTGGTAATGCTTGTGACTATGTATAGGTCTTGCATCAAATAAATGATGTAATAACTTTCATGATTCAGCATGATTAATACTGTTAGATCAAGTCATTTCGAAGGTGCTATCTATGTATCATATATTTTCATGGTCACGTACTATGTTCAGCTCGAAAATTATTTTGAAATAAGATATTTTCAAAATCATAATTGATAATGTAAGAATTTTTCTAATTATGGACTATCATTAATTATTAATTATTTTATTTTGGTTTGTTAAAAATAGGTTGATTTTATGATCCCTGTTGATAGATATGTTTATAGCCCAATATTGTGTGTGATCCTTGTGTTTGAGCTTAGAGTGCCTTATGTTGGTTGGTGTGGTTGAGGCAGCACGGTATAGGCCTTAGCCCAACTTGACCCATGATGAGATGGCTTGTTAGGGTTTGCTTATAAATAAACTAGGTTTCCTCTCTACTCATAATATTTTTATAAAATTTGTTATCATGGCTTATTCCATTGAATAGCCACTTGTTAAGAGAGGATGATGGAGAGGACTTGGTATTTGATATTCATATGAGCATTTATGATAGCAAGTTTGGAATGGTAAATGCAGATATGCATCTCAAATCTTTAGATATTATTTATTCTATGGGATTTATGGATCTATTGTTTGCTCAAATTCATTCTTGAAGATAATATTATTTTTGGTATTCTAGAAATCATGCATAGAATCTTGGAATGATAAAATTTTTTATAGATAATTGATTCAGTTTGAGAGCCATAGACTGTTGGTAGTTTAGGAAATTGGAAAGCTTAAAGGGGGCCTCATCCTAAAATATAGAAAATTATGCAGGCTTAATGGGTGATTTAAGCTGGTTTTTCTTTGGCAGGAAATAAATATTATTCATGACCCTTCATTCGGTAATATCCTGTTCAAGCGCCAGCCACTTCCTATGCTTGTATCAAGTCACTTGAAATAGGCAACTATTTCATCTCTGTTAAATACTCAAGGTGCACAGGATGAGATTAAGTTGGTTTAGTTGTTTGGCATTGATTTGACTCAGAATGTAATGAAAATTTCTATTACCATCAAATCACTATTTACCAGAACTCGGGCTATGCTTGAGGGTCCCATGGGTTACTCTAATAGAAAAGCAATGTCACTCCCAGTGGCTCTCGAATGGAGATCTACAAAAATAGTCCCTGGACTGGGATTTCTAATGGGGGACTTCCAATGCTAAAATCAAAAAAGAGTAAAATAGGCTATAGTAACTAGATCTGAGAGTAATGGTGAGGAAGATGACCGAAAGAGCATGAGAGAGTAAAAATATATTACATTCATCGGGAATACTTTCTAATAGGTGAAACAGATTTAAGATAGGATATGAGATCCTATCCTGTAGAATATTTTCTATTGGAATTGTGGCTGACATGGTGATCTTGCCCGCTACTACTTCCATTGGGAAGGTTGCAACTTGTTTGCCATAATGTTCACAGGGACAACTAGAATTTGTTTTGCCACCTCACTTGAGTATCATAAATTTCAAGTATTAAGGTGGTTGACTTGGTACCGAGAGGGAGCATAAACATTGTGTCGCATCATTCCTGACTAAATTTGCTAGGATAATTAGTTGGACCACCGGGGGAGAGGCCGGAGGCAGAGCGCCGGGGGAGAGGTCGGTGGTGGAGCGCCGAGGAAGAGGCCGGTGATGGAGCACCGGAGGAGAGGTCAGAGGCGGAGGCGGTGGGTGGCGGTGGGCGTTGGCGGCTGGAGTGGAAGGGAGAACTGAGATCAGAGAAAAAAGTTTAAGGTCGGGCGCAGGCGTTAGGGCTAAGGGCTAAGGGCACGATTTGTTTAGGATATAATAGTGTAACATTTGAAAGATTTTTAACCCTCTGATTATAATCCAACCTCTCATATTTATATAAATATATAAATATATATTATATTATTTTATTTAATTGAGTCTCGGGTTTGTCGGGTCTGAATATGTAATATCCAGTTCCGGATCTATTTAACTATGACTAATCGGATCCGGGTCCGGATCCGGATAAACGGGTCCAGATTAAGATCCAGACCCGGACCCATTGGGTCCAGACCTATGGGTCTCGGGTCCAGACCCGACCCATTGACAACTCTACCAGCGAAGGTCCCAAGGCAGGCACCCATGGTCACCTTGGCTACAAAGAATGTTCGACACCCCCGGAAGGGGGAGGTATGCAAACACAAACACAAGTGCAAGCTCAACCAGAGGGCAAGGCACCACCAAAAAATCTAAGCAAGGGAAGGAGGAAAGGCCACCTAGAGAATCCCTTTAGCTCGACCACCATTCTCCTGATGCACTTGCACCCCACTTTCACACTACTTACTCCTCCTAGCATTGAGTCCATCAAGAGGGGCTCGACTAGGAGGATCTGTTCCCTTGGATGTCACTGACTTGACCGTCGGAGTGCCCCCGCCGGAATCCCCGACCCGAGTCACTAACCCCTGTTTTGCAGGTTTGGAACCACAGGACTGCCAGGCAGCGGAGGAAGTGCACTCCGGTGCCGACAACAGTTACGGGCCATGATGATCTTGGCGGCAACATATAACTTTGACCGTCTCCCTTGCATTCAATGTTGTGTTGGGAAGTAGGTTACTCTTGGAAGTGTAATACATTTATTTCCTTAATGACCATCATTTTTGGTTGGTCAGGATGTGCCACATGGCAGATAAGGTTTGACTATTGTCTGGCAATGTTGATTTCAGAGATAGGAGTAATGAGGTCAAATTTCTAATCAATCACCCAGTTTAGCCATTCCGTTGGTGCAATATGTTAGCATTTGATAAGTTAGGTATAAATGGGAACCCCTTCAACCATTTTTGCTAAAACTTCAGTCCAAGTGGAGCACTTCCAATCTAGGCAGAGTGCCTCAGGCAGTGTGTTAGCGACCTTCAACCAGAAAAGGAACTAATGTCGATCATCAGAGTATTTCGAAAAGACATAGACTTTGATGGGGACAAGGTGGATGGCATGAAGAAGGCGGAAAGAGGAAGCCAAAGGTATTCTTGGGATAGAAAGAAAGGGCACCAAAGATGTCTTTGGAGATAGTTCTACACGGAACTGTTGCTGTTGCCTAGCAAATAGTTGCCTGGCAAATGTGTTAGGTGGAATATTGCTAAACGTCCGACTAGTTGATGGAATGCCAACTACTTCATCAACTAATGTGCACTTCGACTACTGACTACAGTGTTAAATACAAAGGAGACAACTATGCCAAGTAGCATAACTAGCTATACTGAGTACTTACACGGCACCGACTACTTATCTGGCACAGTATATTTATTCAAGACTGACTAGCTACTCAAATAGACCTAGTCTAACTAGTCCACATACAATTCCAGGCTTTACTTGCAATTTATTATCCCATCGACTTAGAGTCGACAATATTTGAAAAAGTGGCAAAAGCCCATAACTTTTAGCTATTCCATCTGGAGATCATAAAGGATAAGATCCCAACAAACTACTATCCTTTTAACAGAGAATCCCAATTTTACAATGAAAAGTTGTTATCCCAACTTCCTAACGGTATTTAGTTACTTCGAATAACTCTATAAATATGTGAGAGAGGACCTTGGCTAGGTATGACACTACCACCACTTCAAGATGCTCAATCTTCTTTCTCTTATCACTTTCAGCTCCGACTGCTATAACTAGTTTTTCTCATTTCTTTTACTAACTTAAATGTCAGAGGATCCCCTACCGGTTATCATCGATTAAGGGATTGTTCTTGCATGTCTCTATCGAAGAAAAGTCTGGAGCAGTGATCTTTTTTTCATTGAAAAAATCTAGAGAATCCTTAGGTACCATCGAAATTTCAACGAGAAGTGATATACTGGTGATAGGCATGCTTCTTTCAGTGCTCTATCGCTCTCGTGTTACTTACCTTTGCTTTTTTTTTTTATAAACCAGATCGTTCAAGATACAATCCTAGAATGAGTATAACCTAGAGAGTCAAACAACAAAATATCTCTAAAATGCATAGGCGTGTCCTCAAGCAGAGACCAATAGACCTCCCGAGTGATTCGCCATAAAAGAAGCTACCTAGTTAGCAGTTGAGTTGGCTTCACAATATACATGCCGAATAATGATCCCTGTACAGCCCCGTAACAGAGTAATAATATCTCGAAGCTGAGGGAGAGTAGGAGTAGAGCAAAAGGCATCCTGGATCCATGAAATAACCGTCAAGAAGTCTCCCTCAATAATAAGACGGTCGACCTGAAAGATCCTCCTGGCATACCTGATCCCCGGCCAGGCACCATGAAGCTCCACCATGGGAACAGTAGGATTAAAGAGACGGATACCTCCCATAGCAAGAAACTCGACACTCGAAGCTCGGATAATAAAAGCAGCCCCAGCAGTGGCACCTCTAACGCTCCCATCAAAGCTGATAGTGGCATAGGATGGAGGAGGGAGCTCCTAAGAGATAAAAACCCGACGAGGTGCTTGAGGAGCAAAGTCGCAGTCCCAGATCTCAGAACTATCCACCATCATACCCTGATACTCCTCAAAGTAAGTCCTAGCTCTCTCGATAATAAACCTAGCCAAATATGTTAGAGCTGAGCACCATGGCATTCCGGGTGAGCTAGATATGATAAGCTAAATAAGTTATAAATCCCAGAGAAGCCGAAGAAGGAGGAGAGCAAAGGATGTGAAGGACGGTGTCCACTACATCATCACCATGGTACAAGAAGGATCTACAGCCAGCCAGGGACTAGACTCGCCAAGCTTTCAAGCAAAAAAATAAAATATGGTCAATCGACTCATGATCTGCTCCACAAATCGGGCATGAAGAAGGAAGGCGGACACCACGTGAGCTAAGAAAGGATCTCGTGGGGAGCCGTCGCCAAGCCACCTTCCAGATAAACAGCCTCACCCTAGGATGCACTGGAAGAGACCAAATCCAAGCAGCCTGAAAACCCTCCTGTGGCTCCGGGCAGTAGATGGAATAAAGATCAGTCAACGGAGCAGAAGAAGATGAGAAAAATTCCCAGACTCTAGTGTTAAGGTAAGGGCTCATGGGTATCCCAATGGAGAGAATCCTTTCCCTTAGACGTCACCAAAATAGTGAGAGAGTAGAATAGAATCCCACCTCTACGCCTCCGGGAGGATAAGATCCGTGATAGTAATGGACATCGACATATCAAAGGATAAAAAGATAGGCCACCTATCCAAAGCAATATCTGAAATCCACGGATCAGACAAAACCTTGATAGATCTTCCATCCCCCACAATCCATCTCATATGATGAATCACATCAGGAGCCCTCCTCCTTATCTCCCTCCAAATAACAGACCCAAGAGTTGAATGAGAAGCTTCCCCCCTCCAAAGATCGAAGATTATATCTATGGCGCATGAACGAAGCCCATAGACTGTCAGGGGTCAAAAAAAGCCTGGTGACATGACAAGCCAAAAAAGCCTCCCTCCGCACCACAAGGGATTGGATACCTAGCCCATCATTCCTAACAGGCTGACAAACTGATTGCCATCCCACCATATTACTTCCCTGGGAGCAGCACTCGACTGCCACAAAAAAGCCCGGAGGATTTGCTCCACCTTCTCTACTTTGGCCTTAGGAATAACAGTATTGGCTAATAAATAAATCGGTAATGATGACAGAACTGACCTGATCAAAGTGAGTCTGCCCATAGCTGATAGAGCCCTACCCTGCCAGCTTTCTACCTTGTTTTGCACCGCCTACACCAGAAAAATAGAGTCTGCCCTATGAAGCGAGGCACCGGAAATAGGAATGCCCAAATAAATGATTGACCCCTCCTCTCCAATCCCCAGAATAGATGTAATCAAAGTTCAAGACGGGCCAAAATCTTTGGACTAAAGTGGACCTCCGATTTAGCTAGATTAACCCTCTACCCAGAAGCTAGACAATAAGCCAAGATCACCCTCCTAAACCTCTGTGCCGTGGCCTCAGATGCCCAGCCTAGAAGTAAATAGTCATCTATAAATAGAAGGTGCGAGATCGAGAATACTGTAGGGCCAGCGACATATGGTTGAATTGCCGATGCCCTAACAGCATCCCGCAAAGCATGCAAAAGGGAGTCAGTATAAATAATAAACAAATAGGGAAAAAGGGGACAACCTTGCCGCAGCTCAACCATAGAATAGAAGAACTTCAAAAGAGAACCATTAATAATAATAGAGAAAGAATGACTGATAATGCGAGTCATAATCGTGGAAATCCATAGGGGATGAAAATCAAAATCCTGTAATGACCGCTCCACAAAGCTCCACTTAACACGGTCATAAGTCCTTTCCATGTCTAGCTTGATAGCCATGAGACCAGTCCTGGAAGGAGCCTTCCTCATATCATACATAAACTTCTGAGCCAACAAGACATTGTTAGAGATGCTACGACTCCCAACAAAAGCCCCATGCTCTGGAAAGATAATACCGGGAAGAATAGGCACATCTTATACAGAGTACCACAAAGACTGATCGGTCTAAAGTGAGAAGGGTAACAAGCCTCAGGACGTTTAAGAATAAGAGTGACATAGGTCCTCTTCCAGAGCTCCAGCATGTGACCAATAGTGAAGAAAAATTACATAGCGGAGATGACATCATAGCTAATAATGCCCAATACTTCCTGAAGAACAAAGGGGGAAAACTATCCGAACTAGGACCTTTGTCCTCTTCCAAGGACCACAGAACCTCCCTCACCTCAGTCTCAGTCACAGGAGCAAGAAGAGCAACATTCAGACCATGTGAAACCACCGCCTCCGGTATAGATACATGGAAGGAATGAGAAGCCCTAGCATTGGCCCTCCATCTAGATATGAAAAAGGAATCAACCTCCTACCTAATGCCCTCCTCCTTCTCAATTCAGTGACCATCTGTTAGAAATAATCGTTGTGAAATAAAAAACTAGAAACAATAAATATATAGTATATGCTCTATCCTAAGGCACTAAATGGTACTATGTAAAACAGTAATATAAATGTATACTATGAATCGTAAAAAAATGAGTTTAGGAATTCTGACCGGAGGCGTGCAGAGGCACTGTCCTAAGGCGATTCTCGGCCCTCGTGCAGGATTCAATCCGAGAACTCTGCCCCAAGATACAACCAGGTAACCCTTCTGCAGGCACGACTGTGAAGGGAATGACAATGGCTTCGCCCAGCAGTGAAACAAAATTGGAAAAGAAAATCTATAATGCAAGAGAGTTCTAGATTGGGAAAACAGATTGAGAGAGATCGGAAGAGAGAAGTACCTTCATGTATTTTCTGTGATCTGACTCCATCCTTTTATAGATGGAGAAGTGTCGTGAAGAAGCACCGCTTGGTGAAGACGCAACGCGGTACAGCGGAGGACGCGACGCTCGGAGAAGACTGCTATTCAGAAGTTGTGATGCTTTTCGGTTCGGTGTAGAAAATGGAAAAGAAGAGAAAAAAAAAAGGGCAAAAATAACACACCACACCATGCCGCGGCGCGCGTGCGAACCAGGCCGCGCGCGCGAACCGAACCGGGCCGGCCGGGCCGCGCGCGCGCGTGTGAGTGGCCCAAGACGGTATAAGGCCAACCAGAAGAGGGATCATAAATAAACAACTTTGGGGTGTTCTCCTTTTCCCATGTGGGACTAAAGGAATAGCTTGGAGAGAATTTTGGGTTTTCCCTCCAAACCTCTAACAATCCACCTCAAAACTCAAAATTCACTTATTATAAATAATTAAATAGAACATAATAGAAAAATATTTACTGTTGGGTATATATACTGTGTAATTGATGAAGTGCCTTTTAAAGTTCACTTCACTTAGCATTGATAGTATTGATTTGAAGGGAGCGGAGTGAACCAGGTCTTGAACTACGTTCCGTTAGATCAAATTTCTACTATAATACCTACAGTATAGAAGCTCATGTCGCGGGTTTGCACATTAATGGCCATGTGCAAGCATCTTGATTTATTTCATGAGAATTTCTAGAGATTGCCTATGTCTCTAACCGCGGCCATATACGGATATTCTCATATAGGTGAGTCCCTCCAAGGATGTGTGTAGTGTCACATCTCGAGGAATACCTCTCGGGACTTATTCAGAGATAACTCTTCCTAAACACTACATATGAGCACTAATCATCATAGGGATGGGCTAGAGTCAGAGACTCCTGCTAAATAATCTACACGTGCTCCCTGATCAACCAATCAGCTTGTTTTTACCACATTGAACCTCCTTCAAGGGATCTCCTATCACAGAGGTTGGGTTCCCGCTACTGGAAGATCCTTTATCGGCTAAGCCCCATCCCCCTCGATGACATCAGGACCTTAGTCCTGTTTAAGCCTTTTGTAAGATAGTCAGCAAGATTGTTATCTGTAGCTATATGACTTATTGAAACAATTTGAAATTTTTCTTTCCTTTTAACAGATTTTTGTCTTAATTTGATGTGTCTGCTTACTTTAGTATTTATTAACTTCTTTTTGCAGAATTCTATAGCAGCTCTAGAATCATAATGTATTGAAATTGGAGGTATAGGAGAAGATATAGAAATCTCAGAAAGAAGCTCTTTTAACCATTCTGCTTCAATAC
Organism: Areca catechu; assembly: GCA_021397845.1. NCBI lineage: Eukaryota > Viridiplantae > Streptophyta > Magnoliopsida > Arecales > Arecaceae > Areca > Areca catechu. The sequence continues at coordinate 14,554,268 of CM038041.1, forward strand.
AGGCAGAGTCAAGAGCAATAAGCTCGGCTTCTATGATGCTCCTAGCTAAAATAGTTTGTTTAGTTGATTGCCACGATATGGCACTACCTCCTAACAAAAAAACATAACCAGATATAGATTTGACATCTAAAGTGTCAGAAATCCAATTTGCATCACAATAATCTTCAAAAACATTTGGATAACCTGTAAAGCATAGAGAGTACTCAGTAGTATCTTTAAGGTATCTGAACACTCTTTCTAATGCATTCCAATGAATTGAACTAGGGTTAGATGTATATCTACTAAGTCTAGAAATAGTGAAAGCAATATCAGGCCTAGTCCGGTTGGATAAATACATTAGAGATCCAATAATTTATGCATATTTTTCTTGATTTATAGGTATTCCAGTATTCTTTGTGTTGCCGTTCTCGTCGCCGCGCCCGTGCCTCGGATCCGTCGATCCTATCGGACCGCCTGGCTCCCGGAGCCTCCTGGTTTGAGCGGACTTGCAAGAGAGGGTCAGAAGACCCTGGCCGGGAATCCCGGCGAGGGAGCTCCGACGGTCAAGTCAGTAGACGACGAGAAGGAACAGATTCTCCGAGACGGGCCCCCGAAGGGGTTCCAGACTCAGAGAATTTACTAGTAAGAAAGGTGCTATGGGGGCCAGAAATTCGGCCGGGCCTCCTTGCCGAGCTCATGCCAAGCGATCCCCTCTCGGGACCTTGGATCTCATTCTCGGAGCGAGGCTTTTGGCCACTGTTTCTTACTTGTCCCCAGCCCGATCCGCTTACCTTGTCGTCCCCAGCTTCCTTCCTTTTGTCTCCTTTCGCTGTTCGCCTGTCTTCTCCTCCTGGGAGGCTCCCCTCCCCCATCCTTTTCTCTTTCCCCTTTCGGTGTTGAGGGCCAGGCGGTTTTCCGACCTCGTCCGCCGAGTCCAGCGGGGAAAGGGCAAAGACAGAAGGGGGGTGGCGCCGGCAAGGCGGCCGGTCAGACCTCGGGCACAGTGAGAGCGCTCTCCTTCCCAAGTATAGGCGCCATCCGTCTATGGGCCCTGTTTTGTCAGAACTGCGCCTCTCGACTGCGGGATCTGTCGGGCCGATGCAAATGGTGTTTCGCGTGCCGCCGCCATCCATACGGGGCGCCGCCTGTGATGCGCACGGCTCGAGGGATGACCTCGGAACCTGCGCCTCTTTCCTTGGGACCTTCTCTGTACATGCGGCCTGACCTCGGCCGAGGTGGACCCTTCTCTGGGGGACACCTGGCGAGGTGGCAGGAGGTCGCCTGGCTTCGACCGAGGTGGACCCGTCTCCGGGGGCCACCTGGCGAAGGAGCGAAGGATCGGCCGACCTCGGCCTAGGTGGACCCCTCCCGGGTGGACACCTGGCGAGGTGGCAGGAGGTCGCCTGGCTTCGGCCGAGGTGGACCCGTCTCCGGGGGCCACCTGGCGAAGGAGCGAAGGATCGGCCGACCTCGGCCTAGGTGGACCCCTCCCGGGTGGACACCTGGCGAGGTGGCAGGAGGTCGCCTGGCTTCGGCCGAGGTGGACCCATCTCCGGGGGCCACCTGGCGAAGGAGCGAAGGATCGGCCGACCTCGGCCTAGGTGGACCCCTCCCGGGTGGACACCTGGCGAGGTGGCAGGAGGTCGCCTGGCTTCGGCCGAGGTGGACCCGTCTCCGGGGGCCACCTGGCGAAGGAGCGAAGGGTCGGCCGACCTCGGCCTAGGCGGGCCCCTCCTGGGTGGACGCCTGGCGAGGTGGCAGGAGGTCGCCTGGCTTCGGTCGAGGTGGACCCGTCTCCGGGGGCCACCTGGCGAAGGAGCGAAGGATCGGCCGACCTCGGCCTAGGCGGGCCCCTCCTGGGTGGACGCCTGGCGAGGTGGCAGGAGGAGCCCCGAACCGAGCTCGACTTTGGCGAGAGCAGTTTCGTCCTGGGAAGTCGTCTGGCGAAGTAGCCTTGCCGAGCTCGACCTCGGCAATGTGGCGCTGACTCGGCCGGAGAAACCTCCACGTGGCTCGATCATATCTGACGGTATCTGAGCCCGGCCACGTCATCGTTACGGCCGTAACACTTTGTAAGATGAATAGATGGATCAAAAGGTGTAGAAACAGTTGAATAATTAGAATATCCAAATTTATCTATAAGTTTTTTAGTATAATGAGATTGAGATAAACTGATCGATTCGATAGTTCGAATGATTTTCATTCCAAGGATTAAGTCAGCATTACCTAAATCTTTCATATTGAAACGATGAGAGAGAAAATTCTTGATATCATTAACCAGATTCAAATCTGGTGCAAGAATTAAAATATCATCAACATAGAGATATAGAAAGATGAATTGATCATTAACTTGTTTTTGATAAAGACAATTATCGAATTCATTAATATGAAATCCGTAGGATAAGATCACTTGGTCAAATTTTTCATGCCATTGCTTAGGTGCTTGCTTCAATCCATAAAGAGATTTTACAAGCCTGCAAACTTTATTTTCTTGTCCTGACACAGAAAATCCTTTAGGTTGATGCATGTAGATCTCTTCGTCTAGGTCACCATGCAAAAATGCAGTCTTAACATCCATTTGATGAACATAAAGTTTATAGATGGAAGCTAATGTTAGAATGACTCTAATAGTGGTGATATGAGCAACAGGAGAATATGTATCAAAGAAATCTATGCCGCCCTTTTGACCAAATCCCTGAACAACAAGCCTGGCTTTATATTTTTCTATTGTTCCATCAGTTCTCATTTTCTTCTTGAAAATCTATTTACATCCTAAAGGTTTGTTTCCAGGAGGCAGATTAGTAAGAATGCACGTATTATTTTCGATGATGGATTCAAATTCACTATTGATTGCCTCTTTCCAGAAAGGTGCATCAGGAGAAGACAAAGCTTCTAAATAAGTAGGAGTATTTTCAATTAAATATGTGAAAAAACCTTCACCAAAATTCTTTTCTATTCTAATTCTTTTACTCCGTCTAGGTTCAGGTTCAGATTCGGGTTCATGAGTTAAATCTGCAACCGAGGATGCAGAAGATGGAATATTATTCGTTGGATTAGACACTCTATTTTTCATAGGAAAAATATTTTCAAAGAAAGTTGCATCTCTGGATTCAATTATTATATTATTTGATATTGATGATATTTTCGAGTTAATAACAAGAAATCTATAGGTATTACTATTTAACGAATAACCAATAAATACGGCATCTACGGTCTTAGGACTTATTTTTAATCTTTTGGATTCAGGAATACTGATTTTAGCTAAGCAACCCCAAACTCTAAAGTAACTAAGTCTAGGTTTGTGACCCTTCCAAATTTCATAAGGAGTTTTATCTTTATCTTTTGCAGGTATTCTATTGAGGATGTAATTAGCAGAAAGAAGAGCTTCTCCCCATAGATTTTCTGGAACACCTGAACTAATGATCATTGCATTTATCATATCTAGTAGTGTTCGGTTCTTTCTTTCTGCTACACCATTAGATTGAGGTGAATAGGGAGCAGTAACTTCATGAATTATTCCATTTTCTTCACAGAAAAAATTTATTTCATTTGAAGTGTACTCGCCTCCTCGGTCTGATCTAAGGATTTTAATCCTTTTTTCTAACTGATTCTCAGCTTCTGCTTTATAAATTTTAAATTTATTAAGAACTTCATCCTTAGTTTTTAGAAGATAAGTGTAACAGTATTTAGAAAAATCATCTATGAAAGTGACAAAATAACGACTACCTCCACGTGTTAGGGTTCTATTAGAATCACAAACATCACTATGTATTAGTTCTAAGATTTGGGAATATCTAAATTTTATAGGCTTGAATGGTTTTCTAGATTGTTTTGATTATACACAGATTTCACATTTAGATTTATGATCTATATTTATTTTAGGAATTAATAGAAGATCAGACATTTTCTTGATTGATCGACGATTGACATGACCCAATCTGCCATGCCAAATTTCACAAGCCTCAAAGTTCAACACAGTAGAATTAGTAGAAGAGCCAGAGATTTTATTGATATTAATAGGTGCTATTACACTTAATTTGAATAATCCTTCAGATACAAAGCCCTTGCCAATAAACATATCTCCTCTGGAGATTACAACTTTATTTGATTCTAATACGACTTTAAGTCCTGTCTAGACAAGCAAAGAACCACTAATTAGGTTTCTTCTAATTGCTGGAACATGCTGTACATCACGAAGAATCAAAGATTTTTCTGAAGTAAACTTTAGATTGATGTGACCTGATCCTAATACTTGAATAGCTATTCCATCACCCATTGTTACACTTCTTTCACTTGATCCTTAATAGGATGAAAACCAAATTTTATCAGTGCAAACATGGATATTAGCACCAGTATCTAACCACCATTTGGAATCAAAATAGGTTAGATTTATCGAAGGGGTGAAGGAGACTGACCTAAAAGAAGATGATTCTCCTTCAATCATATTGACCTGAGATTTGAATTGATTCTGGTTCTTAGTATCATTCTTCTTCTTATGGACAACCTTCTGCTTCTTCTGGTAAAAACATTGAGGAGCAATATGATTGTCCCTTCCACAGACAAAGCAGAATCTTCCATCACCTTGATCCTTGGATTTTATGTTATTCTGCCTATGGATATTATTTTGATGGAAAGGTTTTCCTTTTCCTTTAAAATTTTTTCCCTTAGGTTTATAATTAGGATTGTAATCTCTAGAGTTCTGACTTTTAGTATTTTGATTTTGACCTTCGGTAAGGTTGACTTTGGCCTTGAGTTGATTTTCTTGAATCTCTCTAAGTCTATATTGATCTTCGATCCTGATGGATTGAAGGAGAGACCTAAATGTCAGGGAGGTCTGAGTTCTTTTAAGGTTTTTGGCAAATTGAGTCCACGATGGAGGAAGTTTATCTATCAAACTTGAAACTTGATAAGTTTCATCAAGGATAGACCCTCCTCTAAGAATTTCTTGAACAAGGTTTTGGAAATGATGGATCTGGTCATTGATTGGTTGGTTATCTACCATTCTAAAGTTATGAAAGTCAGAAACGGTAAACCTCATAGCCCCCTCATGATCCCTGATATAGGTATCTTCTAGAGCACACCAGAGTTCTTTAGAAGTTTGACATTTCCTATAGGTTGCATACAGGTTGTCTGAAAGATAACTCAATATTCTAAACCTGCAGTGATAGTCTACTTCTTCAGGAGATTTAGAAGTTGCATCAGAGCTTTGAGAATTGGTTTCAAATGGAAGGATTTTACCTAGGGCAGAAATTAGACCTAATGAAATTAACCAAGCCTCCATTTATTCTTGCCATCTAAGAAAACCCTTCCCATCAAATCTATCAGGTTTAAGGCTAGAAGAATCCACAGAACCCATACCAAGATGATTAAGAACTAGAGCTGCACAATAATAATAGATTCATTTTAGAATTTTAACGGCCAATTTCAGAACATATATATCTATTTAAATAAATTTTTTTTTTTGTTTCTATTTTATTTCATATGAGAATCGCCTTTGATTGTTAGAAATAATCGTTGTGAAATAAAAAAACTAGAAATAATAAATATAGAGTATATTCTCTGTCCTAAGGCACTAAACGGTGCTATGTAAAACAGTAATATAAATGTATACTATGAATCATAAAAAATTGAGTTTAGGAATTCTGACCGGAGGTGTGCAGAGACACTGTCCTAAGATGATTCTCGGCCCTCGTGCAGGATTCAATCCGAGAACTTTGCCCCAAGATATAATCAGGTAACCCTTCTGCAGGCACGTCTGTGAAGGGAATGACAATGGCTTCGCCCAGCAGTGAAACAAAATTGGAAAAGAAAATCTAGAACGCAAGAGAGTTCTAGATTGGGAAAACAGATTGAGAGAGATCGGAAGAGAGAAGTACCTTCATGTATTTCCTGTGATCTGACTCCATCCTTTTATAGATGGAGAAGTGTCGTGAAGAAGCACCGCTTGGTGAAAACGCGACGCGGTACAGCGGAGGACCGACGCTCGGAGAAGACCGCTGTTCAGAAGTCGCGATGCTTTTCGGTCCGGTGTAGAAAATGGAAAAGAAGAAAAAAAAAACGGGCAAAAATAATACACCACGCCGCGGCGCGCGTGCGAACCGGGCCGCGCGCGCGCGTGTGAGTGGCCCAAGACGATACAAGGCCAACTAGAGGAGGGATCATAAATAAACAACTTTGGGGTGTTCTCCTTTTCCCATGTGGGACTAAAGGAATAGCTTGGAGAAAATTTTGGATTTTCCTTCCAAACCTCTGACACCATCATCCAACTTTAAAGCCTACCTGTTCTTTGCATCATCTCCGATATTTTTGATATAATGATTGGTTTATATATTTCATATGGCAAGAGCTCAAACTTATATTGCAAAACCCCTCTCCAAAATATAAATAAATAAATAAAATCCTTTTTCTTATTAGGCACACCTTTGTTCAACTTAAAATATATTTTTTTTACTTTTTTTTTTCTTAATGTCGTTGTATAGCTTTTACATGTGCGTGCACGTAAACACACATCTTCAAATATATGGAAGAATATTTTTATAAAAAATATATAGAGTAATATACTATACAAGACACCTGTCAGGTTCAAAGCCAAATTACAAAGCCACACCCTTATTTTATTATATTTATTATATTTATTTATTTTTTGAAGTAGAATAGGCAATCCAATTTATTAGTAGAAAATTATGTACAAGACCGGACAAAGAATTTACAGAGATAAATAAAAGATAAAAAATAGACTAAAGAAGAATGAAATGACAGGTTAACCGAAGAAAAACAGACGAAAAATGGAGTGGAACAGGAAATTCGTCACGTTAAAATCCATATATGACGGCCTGTTTGGATAGGGTGGATTTGGCCCAAATTCTATGGGATGAATCCCATTAGTAAATATCATGTTCTCTTTTCTAATTTAAATTATGAGATAGATTGGACTAATAAAAAAAAAACCTCCCATGGTTGTTATTATTATTATTATTTTTTCTTTGTTGATTTTACTTGGAGGATATTTTTTTTATTTTTAGAGGCTGTATTTTTTTAATTTTTTAAAATATATTCATGTCAAGATTATTGGTTGGATGATCTGTTTTATTAAAAAAATAAAAAAATAAAAAAAAAAAAAAACATTGTTATTATTATTTTTTTTCGAGATCATCCGGCGCTCTCTTGATCCTCGTCCTCTTTTCCTTTCTTCCGCCACCCAACTCGTTGCTCACTCTCTTCCTCCTCCTCTGGCCCCTTTCTCTATCAAGCCTCAAATTCAGCATCAAAATCGGTTATGCAACCGGCGACATAAATTCTAGATTTTATCCTAGAGATCATGCAAAGTCTAGATACACAAGAGTCACTTCAAAAATCTAATCAAATAAACTTTTATTATATAACAATTGAATAATAACCAAACATATCTATTTATTCAAGTAAAATTCACTAAAGGGTCCACTGATTTAATTATATAAATATCAACAACAGATTTAACTAAACAAAACTAACTAGACAATCTAAAAAATTATGTAAGCCTCATGCTCAGCTCGATCATTGCTACGCATAACTTTATCACAAATCCAATCCACTACCAAGCTCGAATATCTTGTACAATTCAAGAAAAATAAATAGGAGTTGTAAGCTTTACAGCTCAGTAAGGTCTCCAAACAATCACCAATAATAGTAATAATTTGAAAATAGCAAGGAGATAAGAGTATATCATGCCATGTAACGAAACAAATCAAATGCCACATATGATAAAACCTTTTGTAAAAATTATGTTTCCTTTTTATGTTTTCAATTTAATTATCCTTCTTCTTTAGGGTTCTGGACTAGCCACGATCATGATTCAGCCCATGACTAGCAACCTCATAATCGATCATGTATTTTCAGCCCGTGGCTAGACTAATTTACGTACAAAGCCCGTGGCTCTGGCTGTCATACGTTTTAACCGCCCGTGGCCGGTTATTCTACGTACAAAGCCTGTGGCTCAGGCAACCTCAGTAATCCACGATCCCGTAACATGTTAAGTACAGACACCGTTAATACTTTATCCTTCCACATCATCATGTGACTTTATCCTTCCACTTCATCATGTGGATTCATTTACAGCTTTCCAAAAATCCATTTCATAGTCCAACCCATACAAATATCATATTATTTGATAATGGTATACCGGAAAAATAGTTAGTAACAACAATAATCATACTGTCCAACATAAAAAGTCAAACTGTACCATACAAAAATAAATCATGCATGCCAATGCATACGCGCACGAATCAAACATGTCATAATAAACACATATATATAACTAGTGAACAGGTCTAGAGATCCTTACCTCGACTCATTAGAGACAAGTGATACTGGTCCATACCCGAAACCCGCACGATACCTTGCTGCTCAAAAGGCAGTTCCCTATAAAAAAATTATATATAATTATAAAATCCAACCTTTTACACGAATTTTATCAGGGTCCTCGATACCCCACTCTCAAATTTCCGGAAAGTCTTTTTGATCTCGCCGATACTATTTATTTATTTATTTTTCTTCTTTCTCTTTCATCTTTCTTTCTCTCCTTTCTCATCTCATCTTCTCTTTCCTCGTTCTCTTTTCTCTCTTCTCATCTTCCCTCTCCTCTCCTCCTCTTTCTCTCTCTCCTTTTTTTTTTTTTTTTCCTTGCTTCTTCCTTTCTTCTTTTTCTACCGAGCCCCTCTTCTTCCACTGGCTCGACCGAACAAGGTTCCCCACAGTTGCCGACGGCCACGAAAGGTGATCACCGGGAAGGACTCAGCGAACCGGAGCGGACGACAGCGCTGCCACCGGCAGTCCACGGCCGCAAGACCAAACCGAACAAAAACCAAACAAAAACTTCCCTAAAAATAAAATAAGGAGAAAAAGAACTCACCGGCCGGCGTTGGAGAGCTCCCGGTAACTCGTCGGAGAGGGAGAAGATGCGTGAAGGGGCTTGATGGGGCGGCGGGGTGGGGGATTTAAAGGAAACACCCGATGGTTTCCTCCCGCTGTTTGGGAAACAAACTCTACCCCGATCGGAGTTCTCCCCCACCCCGACACGTCGCCGACCTCCTTCCTCGCCCCTCACGACTCCTCCCTCGACACCTCTGGCGAAAACTCCGGCCGGATAAGGGTGAGCCAATCTCCCCTGTTTCTGTCTCTGCCACCCCTTCTTCTTCGTCCCATTTTTTTTTTTTTTTGTCCGAACTGGGTCGAAGCCGGCTGGGCTTGCCGACTTCGGCCCAAAGGTCCAAATGTCACATCCTCCTCCCAAAAGGCGGTTGCGAGCGCGGGTCCGCCAGAGGCTAAGCCCAAGATGAGGTAGGCGATGCGGGAATGGTGCGGCCGCGCAGTGGGAGGAGGCGGAGCTTGGGCTCGACGAAAATGCTCGTCGGCGGTGGTGGAGAGGATCCTGGAGAAGGTTAGGAAGAGAACGGTCTTGCCGGAGGAGGGGAACAGGGAGAGGCGGAAAGGAAGTGCAATCTTATCTTTCAATTTTTTTCGTCTTTTCTTTGTTCTCCTTGATTTTTCCTAGGATTCCCCCATTTTCCCCTGGTGTTTCAGTCCTCGGATTTTTTTTTTTTTTTCATTTTTTCTCTGTTTTTTCTTTGTTGTCAATCGGGTAGACGCGGCAGAACAGGAAGCTTAAAAGATGGCAAGCTTGTTGCATCATAACTGTTTAAATGGTATAAATATATCATCAATTAATTTAAAATTTATTATGTATAGCTAAAATTTTACTATCTTGATTTAAAATCTGTCATTTTTTTCATAAATTTTTTCCTGCTTAATTTTTTTTCATAATTTTTAAATTTAAAATTTCAATTATGTAAGTGGGCTATTGAATGATTTGGAATTCAAATTCTTCGATTATGTATTATTTTTATAAAAATATATAAAAATAAATTTTGAAAATTTAAATTTTTTACCAAACCAAATAATTTTGATTGCAAGGATGCATTAGCTGCCATAGCGTTGCATTGCCCAGATGGAGATAAGGACGGTATGCCATTGCCCGATGACAAAGCACGGTTGTCGTTGCCTTTGTTTGCCAAACATTAAAGCTCTTGATTGCTAATTTCTTCGAGGAGAGAGAAAAAAAAATTCTTTCCCCTCCTTTTAAAGCGCTTTAATGTACTTTCTATTGTTTTCTCCTTGCCTTTTCTCGTGCCCCCTTTCATTTAAAAAAAAAAAAAAAGTGTGATGGATGTCCCACATCTTCTGTCAAAAAAAGGACAAATATACAGGAGTCTTTTTATTAGTTTCGGATACGCACCTTGTCCAGTTTACATAATGGAAACATAAACGACATGCAAATTCTTTGGCTTTTCTTCCCTCACATCAAAAGGAAGACAGAAATGACGATATTATTACATCGAGCTGATCACAACCTAGATCTATATATATATAGAAAGAGAGAAAAGACTGGCTTGTTGATTTGCTATCCGCTAGCGTCTGGTTGCGGGTCTTGCTTCCAGGCCTCCACCAGCTCTCTTCACCAGGGTGTAAGGCATATGAGTTCCGAGAATTTTATCCCATGTGATGAAGAATGGCTGCGAGAAGTTGTACTTGTTGCCATAGAGCTGGTGATGGACGTCATGGTATGCTGTGTTATTCCAGAAGAACACGTGGAATATGTTCCCTGGAAGCCACAGACCGCAATGATCATCGATACCTTTCATGGTGGAGAAGGAGAAGAAGAAGATGGACGTTCGAGGTGTCATCCCTGATACAACGAAGGCCAGGGCTCCTCCGAGAGTGTCCAGGATGAACCCCTCTAGAGGATGGTTATACTGGCTCCCAAAGGCATAGGGGACGACCAGCCGGTGGTGCCAGGAGTGGATGTGCCGGTACAAGAACTTGTTGAGGTGCATGTACCTGTGCCACAAGTATTGCCACGTATCGATAACGAACATGCCGACGAAGAACTGCTTCACAATTACAATGACCGGAGTTTGAACTTTTGAGGTGGTTGTGCTATCATCTCCGCTCAGCTGCAATTGTTGTTAAAAGGTTTAAATATAATTTAGAAAATGAATATATATAATGTGCCACGCATATATATAATAATAAGACCAATTGCAAATGTTGTATTGTAAGGGTTTATTCATGTACACGTACCCTAAAAACAAGGAAGGCAATGGCAGCCTGCACTAGTTGTTGAAGAAGAACCCCTTTAGCAACCTCACGCTTTGAGACCAGGTTCTTGGTGTCTTCATCTTTCTTCGAGTGCAAACGATACTTCTCGAGGGAGCCCAGGATCATATATATACCCGAATAGATCCAGTAGACTGCGATGGGCACAAAAATGCCCAAAACCTCATCAGAAGGAACGTAACCCATTGCACGTAGCTAATGGAAGCAAGTCTTCGAGAGGAGGAGGGAGAGGAGTTCGTGGGTAACGGACGTAGCTCATGGATATTTTTGGAGTGGAGTTCATGGGTTTGTATATATAGAAAACGGGAAGCACTGTTTCCTCTCCTCCGTCTGAAAGTTTCAACTCCAAGGTTCATGATCTACATGATTTGCCACCAAATGTGCGTTATATATGATTAATAATGCTAATATAATAAGTCATGCCAATACCATAAAAAAGCAAAACAAAGGTCCATAAGCTATTAAATAGACAAGGACTAGGGTTGTATCTTTCACGCGAAAGAATGATTGATCATCTTTCGCGATCTCAACTGTTGGAATTAAGTAATTAGTTATCTTACAATTTTTCTTGTCTGAAGATGCCAACTCTTAAATCCAAATGCCATCATGGAGCTGTATAAAAGTTTCAATTGAAAAAGAACCTATAATTGATTGATGCACTAATTATTTCTTATGAAATCGACAAAGAAAGCTTTTTAATTCAAAGCAAAAATGGACCTACCTAAGGCGTTGCAACCAGCAACTTAGACAAAACAAGTAAAAATGAAAATAAATTAAAAAGTACACACCAATCTTCAATTGTAAAGTTAGTATAAAATAATGATCAATAAAATGAATTTAAAAAGTATAAAAATTGTTAAATCATAAAAAAAATGTGGGACATATTGAATTTTTTTAATACTTTAAATAATAAAAATTTAAAAATATTTAGAAGAATAAAATAAACTTTTTCTCATCTCCTACTAAAGGAAAAAAAAATTACTATTGCAGTATCATAACTCTTTTTCTCGATCATGTTCTTTTTATTTTGCTGGCCTCGAAGTGAACTTCCTGGATACAGAAAACAACAATTGCATATGCATAGGAGAGTACCCCAAATTAAAGGTCAAGCCCGGTTTTTGTCTTACTAAAAAAAAAAAAAGTCTCAAAAGTGTACGTGTTGGTTACTGGGTCAAAGAATAAAATTATTAGTAGCGAGGTAAAGGATTCTTTTTTTTTTGATATAATACGGAGGAAGTGAGAGAGAGACTGCATCCCGTATTCTATATTGGTGATGACATCCAAGTATATATCGTCTCATTCTTGTTTATGCTCTCTTGACTATATGTCGTATTCTCTTGTTGGATCTCCATAGTCCTCTCATAAAATTATTCCTCTCTTCATTTTTTTTCTTCCAAAAATCACCGATCTCTTACATGGTCCTTCGACGTTCAACTAATGCATGCATATGCCTGCACGTCATTAACACGTAATTCATCAGCCTGGTCTTCATGAAGACGGATTCATTATTCTTTATGTGGTGATAACATAGCCTACTGCGCTTCTTTATATGCTGCAGTGATCCTTGGTTTTCCAAGTAACGGGATTTATGGCTTCTTGTTGGTGGTTCTTTATACTTTGTCTCTCTAGGGGGGTGCAGTTATCCTGAAGTTTGGCCGGCCGAGTCCTCCCAGAATAGTGGATGCATGCATGGTATGGACGCGCGTATCACACACGGTCTCAAGCTCTCACAATCAGGAAGCTTGTTCCATCCTTCCCTTCCTGGCCTTTTTACGTTATACACATTAACAAACTACTATACATCCAGGGAGCTTAATGGAGTATATCATTATAGGAGGTGGCCGATAAGCTTTGTTTATAATTGCCCTGTAAACCTGTACATTTGTTATATCCTCCGTTTTGCTGGCTCTTAACTTGGCAGCAACCTTCTGATGTCTTGGTTTGTATGTCTTTCTTTTTTGATTAATGAAGCTAGCTTCCAGCTCCTCATTTTACCAATGAAAAAAAATTTTAAAAAAAAGAAAGAAAGAAAGATGGATTCATTGGCCACAAAAGTGCAGTCGATAATCCATCATATGTGAACGATGGTTCTGTTAACTATAAAGAGATTATCAAAGTCCATGCACGGATTAATGGTGTGGTTTGTATGCTTATTAATTATCATTTACCCATGCTTGAGTTGAATGAGCTACTTGTGAAAAATCAAGAGACTTCCTAGGATCCTGTGTTGATAAAGAACCACTTGGTTGAGTGGAGTGATGCATGGAACACGGTTCAAATGATCCAATATTCACCGCTAAGGCGATAGCCCGGTTGGTAGAGGCCTTACCTCACTATCAACCGGTAGTGGATTCGAGGCATGATTTTAGTGGTGACTTGATTAAATCTAGGAATTTTTCTGGAGCCCACGATCACTGGTGCGAGTGAGAGGTCAGGGTCTTCCTCTTTGTTCCCGTTCTATTAGCCTGCGTCAGACCCCTCTTTGTCTCCATTTTATTAGCCGGCGTCTTAGTAGTGTCAGGTTGACATACTCACCTTTAGGTGGAAAAATACTGTAATAATTCGAACATCTTGCATCGAACATTATCTGAGGGGATGGGGGCTTGCAAGGATAGCTACACCGGGATTTATCCCTTCCTATCCCTTTTTTTTTATCAAAAAAAAAATGATCCAATATTCTTTCACCACGTGATGAGCCAAACCTTGAAAGTGATGGGTAGTATCTTTTCGTGCAGAAGAGTGATTCACCTTCTTGTGCAGCATTAATCATTTGCATAATAGCTATTTCAAGAACCATGAAAGTGATATAGAAGAGACATGTTTGAATGTTTTGAGATTTGTGCAAATCATGATCCAGTAGTTTAGATTGTGAAAGAACATTAATCATTCTTTTGCATCTTAAAAACGAGTGCCATCCATTGGCTTCAAATTTAGTGCCATGAGGCAGCAAGCATGAAGATTTGTATTCAATACAAGACTTTAGACTTGTCTTTAATTGTCTAACTTGATCCCGCTAGAGTATTATATTTCTCTATGGGTTTAACCAAGTCATTTAGCTAAATCTCTTTGAAACACTAAGATAAACTTTTGCTCTCTTTGTTCTTAATCCGTTTAACAAATCATGTTCTTTCATTCTAACAATTAGTTCCTTTTTCATTCCTAACCTGAAAGTAAAAGTTTCATATGAATGAAAAAGGAAGTATGGTTTGACAAAATAATTATGTGAGAGCAATTTTGTTATCTATGCTTAATGGACAAAGATATGTGCTTTTGAATCCAATTATCGCTAATTTCTCCTCATTAATTCTTCCTCTTCAATTCAGTCATTGACATGTTGCTCGCTAGATTATTATATTGTATTGTATACCATGTACATTTGAACCAGTGGCATAAAATTGTTCAATAGAATATCACATGTTTTACTTCGATGATTTTTTTTTAAAAAAAAAAAATTAATAAGGGTTACTGCAACCACTAATGACGATTCTAGGTATCAGGGAAAAAAAAAACGCCCACCGTGGGGCTCGAACCCACGACCACAAGGTTAAGAGCCTTGCGCTCTACCAACTGAGCTAGACGGGCTGTCCCCAAGCCGCAAAACATTGAATTTTAGTTGAAGCTATTAACAACTATGCTTACTTTACCTACCAAAATATCAATTTTGTTGAGTCTACATTAGACCTTCGTGGTGTCTCCATCCTATATTTAAGGGGACTGTAATTTGAAGCCAATAATTTTTCACCTTGGTGAGCTTTGCTTGATGGTACGTGGACCGGGAAGTAGGATGCTTCTAAAATTGTTAATCATGTTATTCTAAGCTTGTCAATTAGAAAAAAAATAACTTTTCTATGCCTTAGATATACTTTCAGTTGAATGGATTCATGACTTGGATTCTAAACTAAGTGGCTAGGATTGCTCCTAAGTTCATCTAGAAAGGAAATGATACATAGCGGGAGGAGAGAATGATGGGATGCCATCCCAATCCTTTTTGAGAAAATCCTATAAGATTGGACTAGATTCTCTTTTGAAATCATTGATTGGGAAGTCTATTTGGATGTGGCCCGTATCAACACAATGCTCTTCTAACTTGAATGGATCCTTTGAACACTGTTGCATTGATACATTGCCATGCAATCTCGAAAGATAATATAGATTATCGGTAATATGAATTATTAGCAATATTAATTACAAGCAATATAGATTATTGTATTTGGTACATGCAAGTAATATTGCATAATATAAAATTAAATTTCTAAAATATTTATAAATCAAATCTATATTTTATAATTTATTAAAAAAATATATTTTATTTTATATTAAATATATATTATTTTATATGAAAAATATATTTTATATTAAAAATATAGTTTATGTTTTTATATAAAAATATAAAATATTATTATATTAAATAAATTTAATATAAAAAATCTATATATTAAATAAATGATATATTTAATATATTACTTAATATATTAAATAATATATTAAATTTATATATTATATTATAAAATATAATATAATATATTTATATTATAAAATATAAAATAATATATTTTATATTATAAAATATAATATAATATAAATATAATATTATGTTATATTATTATAATATAAAATATTATATATCAATATAAACTAAATAAATTAAATTTAATTAATTATATATTATAATATATTAATATAATATAATATAATATTTATTATATTATTATAAAATATTAAATATGTTATATTATATGGAAGGAAAGAGGAAAGGAGAATGAAAGGATAATTTGGTAATTTAGATTACGTGGAAGGTGGTAATGTAGATCATCATCCCTCCTAGAGGTAATCTAATTATCGCTTGGAAGGCAATTTAGATTACAGAGAGATAGATTGCCATCCAAAAAACATACCAAATATAGTAATGTGGTGTGATTCCATTAAATTGCTTGAAATATATATAGATTACTTGCTACCAAATGTAACCTATAAGTTGGACAGATTTATAAGCTTTTAATTTCTGCATAATATTATCAAAGAAATATCCAAATAAGCCCTTAATAAGACTTTTGGGGTTAGGGGCACCCTATCCTATTAGGCTAAATGGTCTATGGGGGATATCTCTTAAAATTTGGCTTGATTTTCTTAGTTAAACATATTGCTTCTCCCAAGTCAGTAACGATAAAAATACAAAACCAAGACATACAAACATACTATATACACTTAAATGAATATTTTGAGGACTAGGATCATAGATTACCTCCTGCCATGAAGTCTAAATGAGATTTCTTGATTGAGCACTTCCAATCAATGAACAATTGCACAACTGATGGTGCATGCCTTCTTGATATGCTCTTGATTAGGGACCCAATTCTTCAGGAAAAAATATTCGAGAGAGTCCCTACTTATCTCAGAAGGTAAAAACTCCTTGTTTTTCATCGTATCTACTATTTCCATCAAATAGGATATTTAAAAAGAAACGTAGTTATCACTTAGTTAGTGGATAGTTCTCTCTTAGCTGAAGTTGGTTGGAGATAAACTGAAGATAGTTACCAGATAAAATAAAAATAGGATCATATTTGAATAGGTTACAACATTCTTCCACTTGATCCATATATTTTATTTTAATTCATAGTCCCCAACACCAGAAAAAATCAAATACATGAATCATGGCAATAGGTCCTCTATAATCAAGTATTATTTTCCATTTATTACAATGGATTCAATTTCTTCACCACTAATCCATATGTGACAACATGACTTAATGAATAAACCCTCTGTTTATTCAGAATCAAAAAAGATTTATTTATTTATTTATTTCTCAAAAGTTAAACAATAATGTATACACCCAAATGAAAAATAAACAAATAACTGAAATAAGAGTTTCATTACACAAATAGTTGTTCATACAACTGAATTACATCATAGGACCAGTTCCCATTCGCATTACATGATCCTTAAAATTCTTAATTGGCATACCTTTAGTTAAATTATCAGTTATCATCAATTCAGTGCTAACGTATTCTATAACCAATTTATTTTCTTTAACATGTTCCCTTATAGCTAAATACTTAATGTCAATGTGTTTACTTCGACTATCACTCTTGTGGTTTTTAGCCAAAAATACAGTAGCTGAATTGTCATAGTACAATTTAAGTGGCCTAGCAATGGAATCAACAATTCTAAATCCTGAGATGAAACTCTTTAACCATACACCGTGCGATGTAGCCTCAAAATAAGCAACGAACTTTGCTTCCATAGTAGAGGTAGCAGTCAAAGTCTGCTTTGCACTCTTCCATGATATGGCTCCACCGGCTAACATATATATAAATCTAGATGTTGACTTTCAAGAATCAGCACAGCCAGCAAAATCCGAATCCAAGTAACCTTCTACCTCCAAGTAATCAGTTCGTCTATACATAAGCATGTAATCCTTGGTTCCTTGAAGATACCTCATAACCTTTTTAGCAGCTCTCCAATGGTCCAAACCTGGATTACTCTGATATCTTCCCAATATTTCTACCGCAAATGCTATGTCAGGTCTTATACAAACCTGAACATACATTAGGCTTCCAACAGCTGAAGCATATAGAATGTTGCGCATTTGTTCCCGTTCAAGCTCATTTTTCGGGCACTGGTTCAAATCAAACTTATCGCCCTTCACTATAGGTGCAGTATTCGGTGAACAATCTTTTCTCTGAAATCTCTCTAAAACTTTATTGATATAAGTTCCTTGAGACAATCCCAAAATGCCTCGAGATCTATCCCTATGGATCTTAATGCCAATGACATAAGATGCATCACTCATATCTTTCATATTAAAGTTTTTAGAGAGGAATTGTTTCACCTCATATAGCAACTCTTTATCATTGGTTGCAAGTAGAATGTCATCCACATATAAGACAAGGAAACAAATTTTGCTCCCACTAACCTTCTGGTATATACATTGATCTATGATATTCTCTACAAAACTGAAGGAAGAGATCACACCATGAAATTTTAAATACCACTGACGAGAGGCTTGTTTCAATCAATATATGGATTTCTTAAGCTTGCAAACCAAATGTTCACCATCACTAGAGGAGAATCCTTCACGTTGTTTCATATAAACCTCTTCCTCTAGATCTTCATTAAGGAATGCAGTTTTCACATCCATTTGATGCAATTCCAAGTCAAAATGTGCTACCAATGCCATTATCATACGTAAGGAATCTTTCTTGGATATAGGAGAAAAAGTCTCTGTGTAGTCAATTCCTTCTTTTTGAGTAAATCCTTTAGAAACAAGTCTTACCTTATATCTTTCAATGTTACCTAATGAGTCCTTCTTGGTTTTAAAGACCCATTTACAGCCAATAACACTTGCACCATTGGGCAACTTGACAAGATCCCAGACTTTGTTAGTTGCCATAGAATTCATCTCATCTTTCATGGCATCATACCACAATGTGGATTCCTTGCAACTCATGGCTTATGAAAACATTTCAGGATCATTTGCTGCTTCAATATTTTAGTTAGATTCCTATAGATACACAATGTAGTCACTAGGAATAGCTGATTTCTTTACTCTAGTTGATCTTCTTAATGTTGTGTCAATAACCTCCTGAGGAGTATCTTGAACAACTGGTTGTTCAACAGTTTCTAATAATTGTTGAACAATAGGATCTTCTAAATTATTATCAATAGCTTGTGGAAGCTCAATGGCTGGTTGTCAAGCACCTATTTGAACTTGAGGAGCGCTATGAATGACAACCAATCTCTCAATTGAAGTGGAAGTTGGAGAATCTAAATATTCTTTCTCAGAAGAAGCCAAATGCTGAGATCGATCACTCCCACTGATCAAGTCATTCTCAAGAAATTTCGCATTTCTTAATTCCATAATCCTAGTACTGTGGGATGGACAATAAAATCTATAACCCTTTGACCTTTCAACATATCCAATAAAATACCCACTTATGATCCTTGGGTCCAGTTTTCTTTCTTGTGGATTATAGATTCTCACTTCAGACGGGCATCCCCAAACACGTATATGTCACAAACTCGGTTTCCAACCTTTAAATATCTCAAATGGCATTTTAGAAATAGCCTTGGTTGGAACTCGGTTTAATATATATATGGCCATTTTGAGAGCTTTGGTCCACAAGAATTTAGGAAGCTTAGAGCTGCTAAGCATACTCTGCACCATATCCAATAATATTCGATTTCTTCTTTCAGCTACACCATTTTGGTCTGGTGACCCTGGCATGGTGTAATGTGCAACAATTCAATTTTTCTCAAGAAATCGAGCAAACAGACCAGATGCTTATCCATCCTCAGTGTATCTACCATAATATTCTCCACCTCTATCTGACCTCATGATCTAAATTTGCTTACTGCATTATTTCTCTACTTCCGTCTTAAAAACCTTAAAAGCATCTAACGCTTCGTTCTTATTATGAAGCAAGTAGAGATACATATATTATGAATAGTCATCAATAAATGAGATAAAGTATCTCTGACCATATGAGTCCATATCTGGACTACAGACATCCGTATGTATGATCTCCATTATTTTCTAACTCCTCTTGGCACATTTCTTAGACTTATTGGTCTGCTTTCCCTTTGTGCAGTCAATACAAGTACTAAAATCAGTAAAATCAAGAGTATTAAGTACTCCATCATTTACTAATTTTTTGATTCTCTCAATGGAGATATGACATAATCTCCGATGCCACAAAATAGAAGAATTCCCATTCACAACATATTTTTTAATACCTGCATTAGTTTGGGCGTGCATTATATTATAAGGGGCATTATTTTGCAAATTGATTTGAAAAAAATTATCAGACAATGTACCATTCCCAATAAATTTGGATTTATAAAATAAATCAACAGAGATTTCAGAAAAATTAAAGGAATATCCTAAGAGTGCAAGTCTTAATACAGAAATTAAATTTCTTGAAAAACTTGGTATATAAAAAGTCTTCTCTAAATCTAAAACAAAGCCAGAATCTAAAGTAAGTCTGTACATCCCAATTGCTTCCACATGTGAACTAATCTTGTTTCCTGAATAGATGCTTTGTTCACTTCCCACTGGTTTTCTTTGATTTAGAAAACCCTACAAGGTATTTGAAACATTGATTGAAGAACTAGAATCAATCCACCATGTATTATGACAAACAACCATATTGGATTCATAACATACAAATGAGGTTAGAATACCTTTCTTGTCAAGCCAAGCCTTGAATTTAAGACAATCCTTTTTGAAATGCCCTTTCCTTTTGCAAAAGAAGCACTTAGGTTCCTTCTTGTCTTCCTTATGGATAGGTACTTTACCCTTTCCCTTATGTCTGGGCCTCCCTTCCTCTTGAACACACATGGTCAGAAGCTTATTAATAGACCATTTATCTTTATGTGTATTGTAGGATATTTTGAAAGGACTATACTGTTATGGGAGTGAATTCAGGATAAAATGCACCAAGAAAGACTCTGACATCTCAACCTCTAGGAATTTTAACTGAGCCGCAATATCCCTCATCTTCATGATGTGCTCATGCACATCTCTAACGATAGTGAGCTTCATTGATGACAATTTTGCCATTAGGATGCTAGCTAGTGCCTTATCTGAAGACTCGAACTGTGCATCAATAGCCTTCAGAAGTTCATTGACAGTTTTGCACTCTGGAATTGAACCACGTATATTAGCAGAAATCTTAGTCTGTATGAACATCATACTGAGATGATTAGATCGCTCCCATTGTTCATACGCAGTAATTTGAGCCCGAGTGCTAGTAGGAGTTACTGCAAGTGGTTCTTCCTTGCTAATGGCATAGTCAATATCCATGCACCCTAATCGAAGAAGAATTCTCTCTTTTCACACTTTATAATTGTCACCACTTAAATCGGGAATTTCATATTTGATATCAGAAATATTCACAGGTAAAATAGCTGCATAAATAAAATAAACAATCATGCTTATGTAAATGAAATTGAGGCATACAACTTAATGTCAAGTTTTATCAATGTAAACATGCAACAACATGAATCAATAATATATAATAACTACCTGTGAACTAAATTATTATACTTAAATAAGTTCATTAACTCAATGATGTGACTAACAAATTATATTCCTTTTCTTAATTTTCATGGATAAATTAAGAAAATAATTTGTTATCGTATCCTAATTAATTATATAAATACAATAAAAATTCTTGTGGGATAAGATTTATTGTATAAATATAATTAATTACAATTAATGTTATTTAACCTTATGTGATTTTTGTAATATAATTTTAATTAATTAAAGATGCTGCGGCTAGTCTTCAATTAATCAAAATTAAATTGATCACATGACATTTTAATCTCTATCGAGAAATGTTAAGCATTTAGCAGTATTTCAGTCAAATCACATAATCTAAGCAAAATATGCAATTTGAAAAGCTCATGCCATTAGTCCTAAGAACGCTATGTCTCCAGGATGATACGAGCACAATTCATCTAACAAGCAATTTCAATGAACACATACCCTCCTGCAAGGGGTTGTTGGACTAGGATACTATCCCCAAGTGACTCATGCCTGATAGGTCCCTAAGTGCTGGATGCGATGGCACGGTGCAGTGGCCAAATAAAGGCCTGCAACCACACGGGTGCAGCATACAAACCAATCCCATATGCATCATCTTTGTTATCCCGAAAAGTCCAAAGACTGCAGCATGCACAGCTTCTGCAATACCTTGTCCCTTCATATCCTGTCTCAGTGACTGACACCCATGCAGGAGTTATCGTGATCTTGAACCTTGAATCATACTTAAGTTTAAACAATTTACCATGACTTCGTTGCCCGGTGGTAAAGATTATTTAACAGACAAGGGAGGTTATACAAATACATCCACGGACATCGGCGGACAAAGGACGGAAATCCATTTATTTACCGAGATATAATTTGGCTAGTGGTCTAAGGCGCCAGATGTAGGCTCTCTCTTTTTTTTTTTTCAGATAAATGAGAAATCAAACATGTCTCTATCCTCCGATGAGAAGAAGCCCCATGTTTAGATAAACATGAAATAAATACAGAATCCAAATCATGTTTTCGATAAACATGAAATAAACGCAGAATTTTTTTTTTTTTTTATATCCTCTGCCTCCCATCCCGATGACGTCTCTATCACCCAATGGTGAGAAGAAAAATCGACGGGACGGGACGTCTCTGGGTCCAAAACTATTTTAGATAAGCAAATAGAATCCAAAATATTTGTCTGCCCCTCATTCAACGGCGATAAACATAGAATCCATTGCTCCTCACACGGAGACGAAACCGACGAAGAATTCAATCTTTTGGGCGTCGCATCTCTACGGTGGATGACCTAGAAACTTTCTTCAAAAGATCATCAGTTTCTTTGAACTTTTCATGATCATAAAGATCTAGATTTCAGGTAGGAGATATTACTGCTCTAATACCAACCGATAAAAATACTAAACCAAGGCATACAAATATACTGTATACATTCTGTTGGCGTAGAATCCCTTTTCGACCGAACGGAACTTCTGGTTCACAGGGGTCGTTCCTTGGTTCACATGCAAAACAAATCCCTAGCCGGAGTTGCTCCGGCAGAAGACACTCCGATGCCTAAGTCAGAGGCGGGCTCCAGCCACAGAATGGGGAAGAGGATTCGATGGAGAGAAGAAGGACTCTCTGGTTTTCAAGAGTATCTTGTGCCTTTTCTCGAGCCTTCTCTCTTACCGTTATTTATAAGGGGCCGTCCGGCCTGCGGTTCCGTCCTTCCTCCGGCGGTTATGATGGGAGTCAAATCCTTTCCCATAATTCGCAATCGTGGGTTATCATCGAACGGTTCCGGCCAGACCGGAGGCGTTGCAGCTGGAGTTGCGTACCATGATTGTGTCCCGGAGATAGTTGATAGTAACCGTTGGTAACCGTTGCTTATCGTGCTTATAGAGATTTGAGACAGATCGTGGATCTGTCTTCAGACTTCCTTTTTAGGGAGATTCCCGTAATCAGATCGTGAATGTCTTCATCCTCGGATCCTTTCGAGACAGATCAGAGATCCTGTCTTCGGCATAGATCGAGGACTTGATCTTTGTCGTGGGCCGGAGACCGTGTCTTATCATGAACCAAAGACCGTGTTTTCAGGAGTTGGTGGGGGTCGTCCCTTAGATCAAGCTGAGGGTCTTGTCTTCGGGGGCCGATGGACTCGGTCTTCGACGAAGACCGAAGACGTAATCCGAAGGCCTTGCCTTCAGATGCTGTAGGTCCGTGAAGAGCTTCGGCTTGCTCGTAGGTTGCTTGATTTTTCCCGAACACCTGGGTCCGAAGTTTGTGGTTCAGAAGAAGTGTTTTCGGCCAGTCCGAACCGGCAGCCGGCTTGTACTTGGACCAACATACCCCAACACATTCAAATGAATTTTTTGAGGACTAAGATCATAGATTACCTCCTGCCATGAAGTTTGAATGAGATTTCTTGATTGAGTGCTTCCAATCAATGAGCAATTGCACAATTGATGGTGTCTGCCTTTTTGATGTGCTCTTGATTAGGGACCCGAATATTCAGGAAAAAATATTTGAGAGGGAGTCTCTATCTATCTCAGAATGTAAAAACTCCTTATTTTTCACTATATCTACTATTTCCATCAATTAGGATATTTAAAAAGAAACGTAGTTATTACTTAGTTAGTGGATAGTTCTCTATTAAATAAAGTTAATTAGTGATAAACTAAAGATAGTTACCAGATAAAATAAAAATAGGATCATATTTAAATGGGTTACAATATTATTTTTGTAGGATTCCAACAGTCGGCAGTATTGGCAAGCTATATGAAAGCTCAACATAATCCAAAGGTTCCAAACTCTTATGGAAGATGATATGGACTGGCTTCTGCTTCCAATGTCTCTCAATCACAGACACCTATCCTCTAACTTATAGAGTTTTGCTGTAATGCTCTTAATGGATGATTAATCATATCTTCTTTGAATACAGAAGAGTCACACTGGCATGGAGAGAATGTTACCTTGGCCCATTCTTCCGCATGTTAAAATGAAAAACCAATGGTTTATTTATTTCTTATCCAGTTTAGTTAGGTGGGCATTTTGGCACAATAAACTAGTTAGGCTAGTGAAGGATATCCACTTAATGAAGGATTTGGGATGAGATGGAGCTCAAGAAGGGATAAAAAGTTAGGAGGTGATGGATCATAGAATGTTGGCCTGGATGGATAATCACTTGTTTTCATATAAATAGATTATATTATAAGTTGGTTAGATGATATGTTAGATCCACCAGCACCAATTATGTTAATATATGGTTATTGCTCCAAATATCAATAAGTTAAGGGGTTTTATGTAAAAGGATACAAAATAAAATTGATTGTCTCAAGCTTCATGTTCTTTACTGAGAGTAGTTTTGGGATGATGTTCTTTGAGTGGGTTTCTTCTATCCAATGACTTATGTGAACCAATTATTTTGATTTTTGAATGGGACCTCTTCACCAAGAGAATTTGGAAATAGAAGAACTCTTCTTCCATAAGATTTCTTCTCTGAATAATCTTGAGATGTGGAAGGATCAAGTTGGGTATAACTTAGTCGGCTCTCTTTCTTCCTTTTAAAACAATAATAGAGGTCTCTCTTGGTGGCTAAGGCTCTTGTTTTTAGTCCAGATTCCGCTTCGGTTAATTGTCTTCTTGTTTTAGTTCATCCCTCTCTCGACTTATTTTTGCTTCGGCTACGGAAAGCTTTTGCCTCACCAGTGATCATACCTTGACTACTCTAATTCACCTGCATGGATTGTGCTCTATTCTTTTCCTCGGTGTTCATACGAGCTGCCTTCTTGTTTGGTTCTGTTCATTACCGAAAAAGGATCTTTCTCTTGATTCGTTGCCAAGGTCAAGAAGAGTACCATCTCTAAAGTATTTTCTTGATCTATTATATTTGTTCGAGAAAGATATTTTGTCCGATTCGATTTATTTTGTTGCCCTTGTTCAATTTATTCGTATCTTTTCTGTAATTAATTCGGGATCTTATTTGGATATTTGTATCGTCTTTATATCTAATATGGGACAGTTATATAGTGGATTGTTTCTCCTCCACGAGGATGTAGACATGTTTGCTAAATCACATAAATTTTATATCTTTTTTGATACTTATTACTCATATCTGTGTTGTGTTTGATAAAATATCTAAATGAGTTTAAGTATTAAATTAGGGGACTAAAGGCTAAAGCGATCCAATTCATCATGTGCAATCCCAACAAGTTGCTTGACTAGAAGTGCCTTGGAGTTGTGTGCGGGGAGTCTTGGATGTCAAAATAGTTTAAAGAGAAAAATTATTGAAGTGTTAAATGTCTTTTTTTATATGCATAATTTTTCGTGTGTATGTCCCTCCCTCTTAGGTGACCGAAAATTATTGAAATCATAATCAATCTCTTGATTTTTTTTTTTTTTTTTTTTTTTCCGTCATTCAAACTCTGGATATGTCTCCAAACCAGACTCTGCCACTTTTCCCAACTTTGTACCTTTATCAACTCATAAAACAAATATAAGCTTAAAATGACATCCCTCGCATCAGAATGTTTTTGTTGAAGATGGTGTCAAATGTCAACGCTTCTAAATTCATGGACTAAACTAGTCTGGCTTGTAAGGGCCCTGGTACTTCAATTTGTAGCCCAACTTTATACTGTTCTCATGCTGATAATTAACCGACAATATAAGCATGGAGCAAATACATTGACATAGTAAAATCTTGATTATTTTCTTTTAATTCAGCCATGTTTATTCAAATAACAAAGCGGAGAAAAGTATCGAAGTAAATGCTTTTTTTCATAAAAACCATCAGACTTCAAAAGTTATGTGCTGTTAATGTGGAAATTCTTGATATATGGCAAGGAGGATTCATAAAGCAAGAGATGTTAATAGATGATAGTTTAAGGAAAATATTGGTTAGAAAGAATGTTATGGGATGAAGGGTATAAAAATTCAGTATATTAGATGAAAACTACATTGCTGATCCAAATCTAAATTATCAGTCACCAATTT
Source organism: Areca catechu (assembly GCA_021397845.1). NCBI lineage: Eukaryota > Viridiplantae > Streptophyta > Magnoliopsida > Arecales > Arecaceae > Areca > Areca catechu. Next base: position 14,580,402 of record CM038041.1, read on the forward strand.
GGTAATGGACAGAATTTAATTACGTTTTCTTTTATTACAATATGTTGTGACTCTACCATAAATTGTTAGAAACTGTGTGCAGTTGCTTTTGACATGAATTATATATAACTAGACTATAAAAGAAATCTCCAACAAGTCTGGATTGAAGCCTCATGTTTACCCTCTGCTCTGTGATATCAAGAGAAGGCCAGCTAGTCCTTCCCAGGTTACTCCTTCGAAGCTGCGTTTTACTTGACCAATGGAACTAATGAGGCTTTATAGGTGCGTTCGAACTTGCCAATGAATTAAGAAAGAAGAATAAGAATTTTATATCCAAAAATTGCATTTATATCAAATTTACTTGATCAGCGTTGATGGACTCATCATCTCTCCAAATCTCCATTTTCCATGACATATATGATTGGCACCAATTCTCTTGTTCTGTTGAGACATTTAGTCACTAAATTACAGGAAGAGTATAAATAAGAAATGCATAAAATAAAATTTACTGCTTTAATCAACCAATATAATTTTTTTAAAAAAATTATATGTTGATAAATCATAGATATCCATCAACCAGTCTTCTTTGTACCCTCAAGGACCAATTGAAAATGCTTATAGTTTACCTCTTTTTTTTTTTTTTTTTTTTTTTTTTTTATTTTTAATTTCTAATGCCTCCATAAGAATAAGGTTACTATGATAAGAAGCAATTTATTCATATTATCAATAATTTAAAGGAATCCTACCACATTACTCTGACAATACAGATTATCCAGTAATCTGGATTGCCTCTTAAAAGATAATCTAAATTATCTATGAGAGGGATTGTGTTGCCGCCTACACCGTCGTGGCCTGTAGCTGAAGCCGACCTCGGATGCTGACCTCGTCGCACGGGAGCCTGCTCGCATGCCCGGACCTGCAAAACAGGAAGACCCGGGCCGGGGATCGTAGCGGGGGCACTTCGACGATCAAGTCAGTAATGATTAAGGGAAACAGATCCTCTCTTTTGTGGGCTCCTTTGCTCGGACTCCACACTTGGAGGAGGAGATTTGGTTTGAAATAAAGAGAATGGAGTCCGAGCAAAGGGGTCGTCATTTACTTGATCGTCGTAGTGCTCCCGTCGGGATCCCAGCCCGGGTCTTCCCTGTTTTGCAGGTCCGGACACGCGAGTAAGCTCCCGTGCGACGAGGTTGGCATCCAAGGTCGGCTTCAGCTACAGGCCATGACAGGGTAGACAGTAACAGATGGTAATTCAAATTATTATTTTTCAGGTAATCTTTTAGAAGATATTATCCTTCTCTTCTCTATTCCTATTATAATATGATACAATACAATATAATATAATATAATATAAAACATAATATAATATATTTTAATATAATATTATAAGATAACATAATAGTATAAGATAATAATATAATATAATATAATATAATATATAATAATATATTATTTTATAATATTATATATAATATAATAATATTATATTATATATAATAATATATTATCTATTTAATATACATGCCTTATATTAAATTTGTTTAATATAAAAAAATATTTTTTATTTTTATAAAATAAATATAAAATATAATTTTTTTATATATTTTATAATATAAAATATAAAAAATATATTTTTATAAATAAAATATGGATTTAATTTAGAAATATGTAAAAATTTTGATTTTATATTATATAATATTAGATGTATATATCAAATATAATAATCCATATTACTTACAATATATATTATTGATAATTTATATTATTTTTTAAGATTATCTGATAATGCATTAAATAAAATCTAAAAATTATAGCTACTTTTACTTCTTCTCACGTATACTAGGCATGCCAAACCTAGTTTGTAAGCACCATTGGGCTTTGCTTGGGTTAGGCTTTTGTCCAAAACGTCAGCTCGCATGGACTGGGTTGTATAAGAGTAATGGGGACGATCTATCAGCGGACAGGATGCATTTGAGTGGTAACTCGACGGCAGATGTTGACTAATCTGCTTCACTAATTCATCTGGATCGGATGATCCTGATCGTCGCAATGAACGGACCAGGCCATCATCTCCGCCCATCACCGTTCATCCATCAACCACGTTGGGTCCATTAATCAGACGGTCAGCGGCACTGATCTTGACGGTTTTAGGGTTAGGGTTTTAAATATCTCCCGCTGGGCGCTGTCTCCCTGGTGCGGGCCCCGCATTCCTGCCCCTTACGATCACCACCACCAACGGGAGCACGAATCGCATCACACGGACGGCACGGATGGACAGGATACAAGAGACCGGCACCGGGTGAGCTCGCTGGCGAGTGATGGGATCTCAACTCCTCCGGGTGGGCCGCGGGACGGTATAAATACGAAGGGATCTCTGTTACGAAGGCCCTCGCTGGTTTTCCCTCCCCGGTGGGCAAAACCCTTCTCGCCTCCCTTTCTCTCTCTCTTTCTGCGCTAAGGAGTTTCGCTTTCTTTCTCTTTTTCCGAGAATTAGGTTAGGGTTAGGGTTTCTCGAGCTCGAGGGGGAAGAGATGGTCGCGGACAACGGGAAGAAGTCGAAGGCTGCGGATAGAGGGGAGGAGGATTCCGATCATATCGACGGAGAGCTCGTGCTGTCCATCGAGAAACTGCAGGAGATTCAAGATGAGCTCGAGAAGGTAATGCTTCTCCTAATTTCCTGTTTTTTCTTTCTTTTTCGATATTTTTTTCCCAGTTGTTTTGTTGTCGAATGGTGGTTTTATTTGGAGTCGATTGTTTCGGTCGTGTGTCTTGTTCTTTTCTCTCCTCTGCGATAGCTCGCTTTTCATATGTATATTTGAAGAGAATTGCTTTTGAGAATCTTTAATGGTTTTTCTCTGTTGATTGGTTTTTAGGCGATCAGTGACTATTCGGGTTCTTGTTCTGTAACAAATTAGCGCCTTTAATTTAACTGCAATGTGAATTGGTATTTGGATGCCATAAAGTGTCGTTAGTTTTATTCCTGAAACTTTATGCTATTCTGTATTTTCTTCGGTACATAGAATTTTATGTTTATTCCTGAAACTTTATGTTATTCTGTATTTTCTTCGGTACATATGACGTTTAGGTGGTTGTGCATTTATTCTTTTGTGAAAGGTAAAGTAGCTTGTGAAATTTTTAGGTTTCTGGCAAAGCACGTTTTCTCATGGAGATATCTTGTCAAATTCTGATTGTTTTGGTTACAATCAGTTCATTGGTGAATGGATGTCACTGTTATTTTTCTTTTTCACTTGTCTTTCCTTCTATCCTTTGAAAGTCTTGTTCTTTGTAGAACATTGGTGCTGTAAGCAAATGTTATATGTCATAGAAATGAATAAAATAATCTGTGCTATCCAGAGAATTGGCTAAAAGAATTCAACAATATAAATGAGGATTTACTCATTGGCTATGGTCACTAATTGATCTGATGCACAACACATGTACATCCGGTTTAAGCGATAGGTACCTTATTTGCTAAATTAGGAGGCAGCATATGAATTGACATGGATCTTGAGGTTCACAATATCATGCATTAGCAATTTTTATGAGAATTAATTCAATTTGTTTTTGTACACATATGGTATATTACCTCTTGTATTTTTTCTCTCTGAAATATGCTTTTTTGTCATCTTTCTTATGTGTTGTTAAATACAAACCAAGTCATAATGATTTTTTGGTGAATCAAAGTAAAATTTGATACATAAAATCAACTAGAATGAATCTTCTGATCATATTTTAGGCAAACCCAATGAATTAATGAAGGGCCTAATGCAAACTAGAATCTGAACCCAAACTGAGTGAGCCAATGATGCAAGTAACTATGGATTAAGCCAATGTAGTACAATAGCAATTCATGAATTGATATTGTATGCAAAAGGGAAAAAAACACTACTGCACTTGTTATCAAATGGTAGAGAAATGTTATTTCTGTTTCTCTACCTTTCATCCCATGTTTGCTTTTCATTTTTGTACTTGGTTTCTGTATATTGTCTTCTCTGGTCTACATGTCATGATGAATATTAACCCCAGCCTAGACAGTAGTATTCTTAAAACTAAATGCATTGAAGAATTGCAAATGGTTTGTCTAAATTTCCCACTACCTTTTAGGTAAATTTCAAGAGACTTATTTTATGTCATGCTTATTTTTTGACCCTACTCCTTGGGCTGACTAAGGGTTTTACCTTGTTACTCTGAGGATAAAGTGGAGAGCTTGTAAATGATTGACCGGGTTCCTTAGTCCATTGCAATCATTACATATAGTCTATATTTAGTTATTTTCTTTATATTATTATAGTTTATTTTCCCAAGAAGTTTGTTATTGCTAGCTTTGGTGTGTCGCTGTGTCAATTATTTTGTAGGAGCATTTTTTTTTAACTTTGAAGCTCAAGCTTATTATTCATTATTTCATTGATATATATTATAATATGGTTTATTATTATACTCTTAATATTCATTTTTTGAAAATCTTCTTTTACATGGAGAGTGCCAAAAAGTGGAAGTGATAAGTACAACAATGAAAAATTGTTGTCTTGCAATTGGGTTGAGGATGAACTAGGATAGGGATGACTCATAACCAACCTGATTTCATTTCCTGTCTTGATTTTTGTCCCATAACTGACCAGTTGACTACGTTGATCAGGTTAGTTTGTCTCCATGTAGAATTTTTGCAAAGCCATGGAAGTCTAACTAGTTCAAGCATGACCTGAACCAAGTTGAAATCATTTAGGTTGTCAGGTCTAGGTTCAGGCCTACTGTAAGATAAAAGAAAATTATGCTATTAATTTTATATTTATTTGAAAATTGATAAAGACATAGGTGATGGATATGGATTGCTTCCAGAAATGTAGTTGACGAGAATAAGGTTTAGCCTTAATTGAGTCTTCAACTTACAAATAAGTAGCATTAATATTCAATTCACAAACTTAAACATTGGGACTTGAGTGATAGGGAGGGTTATGTATTTCAAAGTTAGGCATTCTTGGCATTGTTTTAAAATGTGGTTATGGCGGGCAAGCAGTCGAGGACTACATAGTGCATATACATTATATAGGCTGCATATACGGATACAATTTGTATGAATATCCATACAGTGCATCAGCATGCCATCCATCAAAAGCCAACACTCTTTTATTCCTTTCTTGAACATACATATAAATACACACTAGTCAAGCCACATGGTCAAGTGTTTCCCACCCAGGTATTTTGATACTCAGCAAAGTACTTCCATGTTGCAATGTCTCCACATTGCTACCAATCTATTTAAATATTTAAAAATAAATAAAATATATGAAATATAATAGTAGTAGTATTTTTATAAATAATAGCAATATTAATAAGATTATCATTTTGAAGTTTATTTTCACTATCTAGTATTTAGTTTTTAATAGTAATAATGTTCAGATAATTAACATATTGACACTATTAGTATACATGTATATAGCCTATTTGAAATCTGCATTCAACACAATCATTAGCTTGAACTTGTTAGTTTGCGTTGGCTTGCATAAGAGTGGACAATTATGTGCTTACACAATGCTAAAAGGTCCATGTATGTTGTTGCACAAATGCAAGTAGGATGACATGTAGCAACTCAATGCTAATCTTGCTGTGCTTTTAAAATGCTGAGGAGACCATCTTTTTGTCCCTAGAAGAAATATATGGTCGCACAAGGCTAAGAGACTTGCAAATACCTTTTCTCAATGGTAAGTAGGCTGCAGCTAGGGATGGCAATTTACTTCGCCTCATCGGGTACTCGACCAATAATAGGCTTGAGGCAGGTATGGGTAATGGTAAACCTTCCTGGGTTTTATCCCAAACCTGATCTAAATATATATGTCTCTTCACAAATCCTCTCTCCAAGGGAAAAAATTGATTTTTGTAACTTTACCAGCCCTATATCCAATCCATCCCATTTAACTCTACCTGACCTCCCTTGAGCAAGTTTTTTTTTTTTTTTTTGTTGGAGGAGGGGGGGGCGTTGGGGTACGGGCAATGGTCTATCTGACCCTTGCCATCCCTAGCTGCAGCACAATACTAAAAGGCTCACAAATGCTGCTGCTTCATGGAAATAGACTACATATGAAGCTGCATGATGCTAATCCTATTGCATATGTGTCCTTAAATGTCGAGTGGACCATCTTGTTGGCCAATGTATGGCCTAACTACATATATCAGCTGCATATTGAATGCGTGGTGCGGTCAAGGGACCACATATGCATACCTAGCCGCACAATGTAACCTCATGCATTGCATTTTGAGACATTGATTTTTGGATCGAGTTGGATCAAGTAGGGTCGGGCCATATAATGTTTGACCTATTTTAGACCTGGCTAGTACATGTGTGTTGGGTGTAGTTTTAGGTAGGAAAGCATGTGATCTAGACCAAGGTCTGCCAGGCTCATATTGGCCAGAGATGAGGTCTTAGGGGGAGAAGGTTGAGAAAGTTCAAGCCATCACAAGGGAGCTTTAAGAGCTCTAGATTTGGTGATGAGAGAGAGAGAGACTAGCCAGGGATCTTGTCGTCGTCTTTGTTGACTCGATAGGGACAAATGGTTTTAGGGATTAGGGCTTTGAAACCGAGCAAGGGGAGCTTCAAAGAGAAAGATTTGAGTGGGGAAGGGTTTCACCATTTGTGTACCAAATCGACTGCCTGAACCATGCTGGTAATTGACCAGTTTAGTTTGGTATGCTCCAAACCTGCCGATTTCGCATAGTTCAGCTGATCTTAATCTAGACTGGATCCAATTTTTCAAATGGGTCATTTTTTCAGACCCAAACTTAACCCATGGGCTGATAAATGGGTCTGACTCGGCCAAAACTTGATTGGATCCAAATGACCTATTTGCAGACTTAAAAATGTTAACAATGACAAAACGCATGCAGAGATGGTTGTTTGAGAACAATTATAAAAATTCTTGAGGAACACAAATAACTTTAATATAAGAAATCCATGTGCATGTAGACATCCACGTACAAAGAATGTTAATATAAGAAAATGAATAAATATAAAAATAAGATGGGCTAAAAATAATAAGCCAAAGTTATCCATGAATGTGAAATTATATTAAAACCATGTAGGGTCATTTTGACAAATAAAATATAAAAGTGGAAAAAACATAAATGCAAACCATGAAAGACCTCAAGGTGGATTTGTTTAACCATTTGAATACAATTTAGCTACCATAGGCTCGAGCCATCCCCTCCTTTTTCTTGATTGGTCCCAATCAGGAAAAATTTTATGCCATCAAATAGTTGATATTTTTAATTGTGATGAGACCAGCCTGGATAGTGGAGGGAGCTTGAGATGGATAACTATGAGAGGATTGAGAGAGATCTCTGTTTTGTAAATAATAGGAGGGGGAAGATCCAAGCAAATTTTGAATCTTGTTTTTGTTGGGTTGATGAATTCCTATTTGCAAGGGATTCTGGTTGACACTTATGGGGGTTGCTAAGTGTAACAGTGAGAAAGAATGGAGATTTACTTTCCAAAATTATCTCTTAACAAATTTGAGAGGACACATTATTTCCATCTAAGGCAAATTCCATGGATGACCCCAACTCACACTTTTTAGTACTGTATAAATATGTAGACAGTGACGATCCTTTTAGACTAAACCAGTCCCAGTTGTATAGACTAAAACATGTCTATTACAACACCAAATACTGTACAAACCAAATGATGTCAAGTCAAAATTGTGATTGTCAAATAGTAATTCAAGCTATTAAAATCTTTCCAGCACTTTGCCAGCAGTGCTCAATTGTTTTTCTGGTTTTAGCATGGTAAACATTTAAGATTTTAGAAATGTTATTTATGATTATGGAGATGAGCCACTTCAAGCAAAGCAGTATTTAAAAATAATGAAGTTATGAGCATACTTCTTGTCTGATTGGAACTATACTGTTAGCTCATGCTTGCTATTGCATAATTAAGGAAGAACTGGAATGGGAATCAGAAATTAATAAAATGGAAAGAAAGGGATCAGAATCAGCATTCTTGTTCTATTGTTTGGGCAATGAATGTAAGAGTGCACATGTAAAGAATGATGACTCCATTCTAACTTTTGATTTAGCCAGATATCTTCTAGAATGGAATTGGTATCACATGTATTTTTTTGAATTTGTCCTTGAATAAAATAGCTAAAAAGTTTAAGAAGAGTTTTCAATTAAAATCTTAATTAGATCATTACTTTAATTTTGTATGGTAACTATCACTGGTTATTTTATACCATATATATCATTCATACACATTTTAAGCCATAAGTGCTGCACATCAAAATACATTTAAAAGTAGAATTACAATCTCCCTATTTAAGGGAATGGCAGTTCCAAAGAAATGTGATTTCCTTGTTGCACAAACCAGACATTAGAGTGGAGGCAAGTTTGGAATTCTCATTCCATTGTAGCCTTTTCATTAATCAGACATAATGTTAACAGTATGAGATGAGAGGATAAATATCAACAAATACAAGCAAAAAATGGTGACAAAGAATAAGAGAAGGGAGGGTGGGGTGCTTTCCATGCTAAAGGCTGGATTTAATGAGAAGCATAAAATAGTTAATTAGAAACAGATTAAATAAAATGGAAAAAAAGGTAGAGAGAAGGAGGGTGAAAGGAGTGTAGTGATGTTCCCCATTGAGTTGGGCAACTGGAGGTAGGAGGAAGCCTTCTCGACTGAATTGCTTTGGGCTTGGGTATCTTTATGGGTAAAGACCACTTAACACTCTTGAGGTTGAGTCTTTTGTTATCTGTTTGTAGGTGGGCCTCCAGAGAAGTCTAAAAGAAAAAAGAAAAGTTAAAGGGAAGTAAGAATTAAAGAGCGTAGTATTAAGAGGGAACAAAAGGCTGAACGTGGTCTCCATACTTCAGTCCTTTAACAAAATAAAGCTACCATAAGCAGCCTTTTCAGCTGGCCCTTATTTGTCTTTATATATGCTTAGATAACCTTCTAAAATTGACCAACTTTAGCTGTTGTAAAATAAAATCTGATCCCTTAGCAATTGACTTTTGTTAGTTCTTTTTAAATCTTAGTAGTTAGTCTTCCTCATAAGCATCCATATCAGCAGCCTTTTCAGCTGGCCCTTATATGTCTTTATATATACTTAGATAACCTTCTAAACTTGACTGACTTTAGCTGTTGTAAAATAAAACCTGATCCCTTAGCAATTGAGTTTTGTTAGTTCTTTTTAAATCTCAGTAGTTAGTCTTCCTCATAAGCATCCATATCCTCCCATAGATTACAAATTTTATTTTTTATGGAACCTCATTTATAATGCTCCTTAAACTTTCCAAAGTGGAATCCTGAGGGCTTCAGAAGTTCCCTGACCCAATAGATGTCTAAAGTAGGAACTCTATGCATTAGTCCTACTCAAAATAGAACATTAGGACTATTGTTAATAATTATGTATTGAGAAGATCTCACATTTTGTTAAGAGCCTTCCTTTATTTCTTTGCTTAATCTATAAGCCATATAGTACTTCTGACAATTTGATATTTTCTGTTGCACTCTTTGCATCTAGATATGAAATGGATTCAACATGTATTGTTGATGTGATCTCAATCCCTGACTTCATCAATTCTTCTCTAGATGCCTATGTATACTTACATGTGGGAATTCTAGGTTATGCAATGGCTTGAACAAAAGTAACATTGTAGTGTATAAATTATCATGATCATGAAAATAACCAAGTAGTTTCAACTCTTATTGAACAACATTGAATGCTTGATCTAAGCATGCTAATGGATTGAATGGTTGTTCGAATGTTTGAGCAGACTGAACTGTTTCATAAGTGGAAGCAAGCAATGCATTGATTTTTCACCACACATAACTATTTAAGTTGCTGCATAAACATCTAATTGGTTGTTTTGATAACCATGATCTTGAGCTATTTCCCTCTATCCATTTTCGCTATAATTTCATGTGAGCAATAGTAGTTTAGAAGCCCAAACATATTTATTTGCATGACCTTGCTTCATGACAGGTAGATACATCAATGATGCATCTTTGAATGTAAGTCCTTTGTATCAGTTTTTTTTTAAAAAAAATCAATACTCCTATTGTATATTAACAATGCAGTGGAACGGTCAATGCTTTTGTTAAGTTTTCCTCCCCATCATGAAGATCCTTTAAAAAGAAGGCAATGAAATTTCAAGCATTAATGCTCTGATTTAGTCAGTGGAGGATCCTTCTTTTGATTTATAAATGCTCTAGCAGATGTTGAGCCTTTGATGAAATTACATGTGCTGATAGTCATGCATCTTAATCTATTGTTGTTGATTTCTATTACTTATTTAACTGGATTTGCATTCAAGGAACCTAGAGTTAATGTGTTCTTAGTTCGGGTAAGAAGTGCAAACTGCATCAATGGTTGAATTGCTCATTGGTTTTGTTGTGTGCATGTGCTGTTATTCTCATTGAACCTCAATGGATTGGCTTACTTGCTTACGACCATGGAAAGTTTAAGTTCGTAAAGCTGCCTGCCTGTTGCCTGTCTGCCATGTGCTCATCTCATTCATGATTGCAGGTTAATGAGGAAGCAAGTGATAAAGTTTTGGAGGTGGAACAGAAATATAATGAGATTCGAAGACCTGTCTACATTAAACGGAATCAGATCATCCAATCCATTCCTGACTTTTGGTTAACTGCGGTTCGTAATCTCTCTTTTTAGTAATTATATACTTAAGCTACAACATCTTTTCTGGAACACTCTCATCTAATATATTTTTTTCTTTTTTGTATTTCTGTGTAATGCTTAACTTTTTAGTTCCTGAGTCATCCTGCGCTTAGTGATCTTCTTACTGAGGACGACCAAAAGGTATGCATGCTGTTATTATTAAAACATGCTGTGATCAAACTAAATGTGGTGGAAATTGTTACTCCATCCGGAATAAATTTATGAACTGTGTCAATTATAGGTATCATTCTAGGACCTTTGTCAGCTTCTTCTGGATATATATGATTTCTGGTATTACTTGGAACTATGGTTTGACATTCTGCCCGGTATGGGTTGCACTGTACCTTATAAAATGTCTTTGTACTGTACCGCTGTCTTGTACTGTACCAAACTGCATATTGACATTATAATAGGATGGTATCGGTATGTCTCTAGTTCCAAGATGACAAATCTTGCTTGTAATCCTTAATAGATTTCTAGGTGCTTGTGTTAATAAAATCCCTTTGATGCAGATTTTCAAGTATTTGGTTTCATTAGACGTCGAAGATTGTCAAGATTTGAAGTCAGGCTACTCCATTATATTTGTGAGTAGCTGCTTTTTTTTATTTTTTAAACTAACTAGACATTCTTTGGTTATGAATAAGGATCTTGTTGTGATTTATTATCTTTAGTCAATTGACTGGCTTTTTCAATGTGCAGAACTTCTCTCCTAACCCATATTTTGAAGACACAAAGCTTGTGAAGACTTATTCCTTCACTGAGGAAGGAGTGACTAATATAACGGGTACGACTATCAAGTGGAAGGAGGGTATGGTAAGGGTATTATCTATGTGGTAATCATTGATAATTTTCTGAGTCAGGTATTAGTACTAATGTTCGTTTCTCATAATATCTATAGGATATTGCCAATGGTAATGGTCATGAGAAGAAGGGGAACAAGCGGCCTTTTACTGAGGAAAGGTTGACTTCAGTGCCTTATAATCTTGTTTCATAGGCAATAGCTGGATATTTAACTGTTTTTGTCATGTTGAATTACTCATAATTTATGACAGTTCTGCTGTCGTTGCACATAATATTAGGTTTTATTCGTATTTATCTATATCATATACATATTCTTTCCAGGTAGATCACCGTTCACATTTCCCTCCCATCTCTTCTTAGGAGACCAGGAATCTTTTTTAGCAGAGGCCTCCTCTAGTCCTGCACATGCTCACTGATTTCTGTCAGTTGCATGCCACCTCATCCTTAGTGCAAGTTCTGCACCTCTTCTGGCATAATTGTTCCACTCCTTGTCCTTCCTTTTTTTACCACATGTTATTCATTATTCTGATTTGTACCACATGTATCAGTCTATGTATAGAAAGATATCTTAGATGATTCTGATAAACATCTTTGTTGAACATGGTTTTGTATCATGGTAGAATTATATCTGGGAATAGTGTTCAGTATTCTTATTGGTTGCATGATACTTGGATATGAATTCTTCTCTTATTCTTTGTTCTTATTATTTTTGATGCAGTTTCTTTAGTTGGTTTGGTGAAACTCATCAGAAAAATTTCTCAGATGGTGTAACAGATGAGGTAATAATTCAGAGTTAAATTGGAAAGACTGATGATTATTGTTGACGACCACACAACTTTCAAATCAATTTTTCTGTTTATTCTTCTGGTATCAGTGAAACTTATATGATAACATGATTTTGATGTTTTCGTCTGTTTTTTTAGTGTTCCCATTTCATGAATTCTGCTAACTTGTATGCAGATTCCTGTTTTTGGTTTTTGAGTCGGATTAAATGTTGAGCTTCTTTTCCTGTACATTTTTCTGTTGGTTGATGTGCTCTACAACAAATTGATGCAGGTGGCAGAGATAATCAAGGAGGATTTATGGCCCAACCCTTTGAAGTATTTTAATAATGCAAGTTTTCTCCCTTCTGTCCTTTGCTCCTTTTCCTTTGCAAAATATCAATATTTCTTCTTGCTGAACATCAGTTCCAAATTTGCCTAAGACTCCTGTGTACTTTTAATATTATGATGATGCAGGAGGCTGATGAGGAGGATTTTGATGGAGATGAAGATGATGAAGAGGTAATGCCTCACTTGTTTTGAGTTTCAAACAAGGCTTGCCAGTTTCTGATGTAGCTGCTGATAACTCAGAGGAGTGCTCATTGCAGAAGTTTGGCCTCCCATTGCTTGGCCATCTTCAGGACTCCAAATTCTTTGTAGTCAAACCATGTCTTTTGCAAAGATCTTATGCACTGTATCTCTAGTCTTAATTTGCTGTGTTGTCGTAAACTGTTCAGTTTAGCTTGATGTTGTGCTGGCATCTAAAACAAACATTTTGCATTTGAAAATCATATCCGCATGACTTATAACAAAAGGAATTTAGATAAGAGTTGCTAATTTTTTGGTACAGGTTTATCTACTCGAGTTTATGCATGCGTCCTTGTTGTCCAGTGAAGTTTTATGCCCACATTCGTCTAATCACCATTATGTTACTTCTTGTTTTATTATGATATCTTATAATTTACAATTTTACTTTACAGAGGTTGATAAAATTTATTGTTTTGATTCTGAGTTTTCTTACGGTATAAATATTATTGCTGGGTTGTATTTTCAGACTAGAACTCTTTGTGTCTAAGGTCTGAAAATCAATAATATGTCAAATGGACTAGTTTAAATTATTGTATGCACTGCAATTGTGGTGTAACAGAGATTTGTTAGATACTTCTGGCCATGCAAAATGTGTAGGAACCTTGATTTGTCAAACTTCTGCTATTTGTTGTACTTTGTTTCATTCATATTTTTTCTGTGCGCTGTCTTTTGCTTGAGATCATCTCAGCTTTTGTTTTCATTTTAAAATTTAGTAAAAAAAATCAGTCCCCAAAGATATACGATAATGCTGTTCTGCTCTTGATATGACTCATCTTGTCCAAAACTGTACAGAACTTTAGTGTGCACTTCGTGTGTTGACTGATATTAAAGTGACCGTCTGTTATCTCATGCTTTTCAAATTGTTTACACTTTGAGAAAATTATGTGCTGCTCGTTTTGGTGCAAGATTAATTCAATTTTTTTTAAACATGAGCATCTAATTAATGATAAGGAGTTGCCTACTTAAAATTGCAATTGTTACTATAGCAATTACATTTTGTAAGAAGTCATATTATAAAGAGTGAATTTTGTATTCTTTTGTACGTTATATTGTTATTACAAGTGTTTGGTGGATAGCATCCTGTGAAAGTTTTGAGGTTGCTAAAAGCCTCCCTATTCTTTCATCAGGACTCTTGTTATCAGAAGATATTAGTTTTATATGCTTAATCTGTTTCTTCGCTGCCGTGTACTGTGTGATATTTTCCTATTTGCAAATGCCAATATATTATGCCTGACCAATTATGCTGTTTTTGTCAGAAGGGATCTGAAGGTGATGAGGAAGGCGAGCAAGATGATGATGAAGAGGACGATGATGAGGATGACAGTTAATCCCTTCTTCCAGCTTGTCTTGTTTGGGCTGCCTCAACCTGGCTGTGGCGAGTGTCAGGCGTGCTTATCGCTATGGGAGGTCTTGATTTTAAGGGGGACGGCTTTTAATCTTGCTTTAAACTCCGTAGCTGCCAATTTTTTTGTACTTTGACTTTCATGATCCCTAGTTATATAGCAGGTGGCCTGTCTAAAGCTAGAAGTTTATTTATCATTATGGGCGTATCAAATGTTTGTTCTTTGACTTGAGCATCTCGGTATGCTGAGGGTTCTTCGGGATCTAGGAGTTTGTTATGGAAACTGGCGCATCATTTTTTTAGAACTTCTTTAGTTATATAAATATATTACACCAATTTCATGTGGTATCTTTTCCTCGGGTTCATTTGCTAAGCCACAGCCATTTTGCTACTGCTGGTACTTTGTCTGCACTCGTCTCTTTTGACCGCGTCGGTCCTGGTTGTTTGTCCCAAGCTCCGCTGCTTTACTACACGCGAGGATCGGTAATGTTGGGACCTTTTGGGTCCCTTTTTTAACGGCTTAAAAAATTTAGGTCGCCCTTACCAATTGATAACGAATTTGAGGTATGGTTTTAGGGAAGATTAAATTAAATTCAGAATTATTTTAGAATTCATGATAGTTTATGTCAATGGGAGATCAAGATTTTTTTTTTATTAAATATTTTAGTGATGTCACGTTGATCTACTTATCTTTACATAGAGTGAGACGGTACGAATCTAAATGTTTTATATCAAATATTATCTAGTGAGATGGGGGTTTGCAGATAGTTATATCGGAATTTATTCTCATGTTCTTTTTGGATTATCAAAAAAAAAAATCTATATTTTTTATAATTTTTTTAATAATATTTAAATATAAAAATGATTTATTTATATTTTTTGATATAAAAAAGTGGTTTTGAAATTTTTTTATTTATATTTTTATGTTATTATTTTTTAGATAAGTTATAAAATTTATTTATAATTTTTATAATATTTTTTTGTATTATTATTTTGTTAAAGATGGTATATAATTAAGTTATTAGATATCGAAGGAAAAGGTATTGGAAATCAAGAAAAAATATTTAAGAAATAAAATTAAATATTAATTTTATTCGGTTGATGAATTTTATGCGGATAGTTTTTTTATTTTATAGATAAATATTATTTACGAGAAAGTAATTTATTTATTTTAAAAAATATAAAAATATAGTTAACTTGATTAATAAAAAAAAATAATTTTTTTATAATATTTATCCAGTATCATAAAAGAACGGCATTCTAAAAGGGGCTGGTGCTAAATTGTGTCGCAAGGAAGCGGACAATGCCTGTCTGTAAATTCGCCGTTCGGGTTCCATGCAACCGTTGGAATTGCGAGGTGATTTGAGGCCTCATTGGTGGGATTGGGTTCAAAACTTTTGTACATCTGATCCTAGTCAGGATGGGCTTAGCCTTGTTAAATTAATTCCAATCTAGTGTTTACACCGGCACCTTTTATTTTGTTTTTAATAGGGTAGCTAAAGTAGGTGCCGTCACTGAAAGAAAGCCAAAGTGTCGATGACCCATACCATATGGATGTATGATGTATTGTATGAGACAGCTGTGTCCAGTGCTACACATGGAGATCAGGGGTTTATTTGCTTGTAGGAACAATCAAGCCGGTGGTATCCACTTAGCTTGCCTCTTTCCATCCATTCCCTCCTATCTTTTTCTTTACCTCCTGAGCTCGCCTTTTGCTCCTCTCTCACCGGCCCCATCCGGCCTCCCACAACAAGCTCTATTCCCGACAGTCCAACCCTCCATCTTTCACCTCCTAAATCGCCGCCTCCCAGATCTCTCCTCTGCTCAGAGCCCCAGACTAATCATTTTTGTTCCTATTATTAGACATAAATCGGGTTCGATCCAGGACCAGCACCGTTGTCAGGCAAAACGGATATGGCGGATAAAGAGAGGAGCAATCAAGACGGATATGGCGACACCAACCCTTGACAACAAAAATTCTCCGGTACGCGCATTAGAGGATTTCATGTAGAGCTTTGCTGCAATTTCTTTTACATGTATTTTAAAAAAGTCTAAAAATTAATTCAGGATAGGATTTTTTTTATATAATGAAGTTTGTCAGTCTTATAATTTTTTTTCAAAGAAAAGAAAAGTCACGTTCATAACGAGTGGCCGGCCACCCACCCGAGTCCCTTTCTTCTCCTTCTAGATTCTTTTCCTCCTCTTGGAACTTTTTCTTGATAGTATCATCGGTCAATTACTTAGAAACTATATCAATATGGAGGAGGACAGTAAACTATATCAATATGCACGACGATGGATGTATCGTGGGGACCGTCCCCACTAGCATTCTTATTTTTTATAGAATAAATATAAAATAATATTTTTTTAATATTATTTTTATCAAATTATCAAAAATAATATATTATTATAGATAAATAAATTTAAAATTTAAATATTTAATAGTAGCATATCTTTTATGGGTATAAAGATGATAGAATTTAAAATATAAATAAATATATAATAAAACTTATCATATTTTTTAAGAGTTTAATAAAGATAAAAGGTTAAAAAAATTTAAAAATATACCCGAGAAGGAAATAAGAGAGATAGTGAGAATTGAAAAGCTATATAAAACCTTTCTGAATATTATAGGAAAATCATATATCTAAAAGAAAAGATAAAATTATGAGAGAAAAAAAGAAAACCGTGAATAAACAGATTATGTTTAGATATAGCTTCAAGGCTTTAAGTAAATACTACTTGAGATAAATCTAGAATTATTTTTTTGTATAGTTTTTCTAAATTTTAATAATTTTTTTTATTATTTTTAAATAATAAAAGTTGATTTGGCGTGCCCAGTTTTATCCATCAGACTTTTTGATAATAAATATTTTTATTTTTGATAACCAATTAGAAACTTTCATTGTTGATATGCAACTTAATCAAGAATTTATAAAACTGGAAGGTATTGATGATCTTTTACAAAAACTAGTTAAGAGAAAAATATATTTTATACCCATTGATGTATATGCTCTTCTTGAAGTTAGCTTTGATATTGCCAGTTGTTACTGCATTAGTTGAAAAGTATTTTTTTACTATAAGGACTAAGAAGAATTGATTAAGTAATCGAATGGAAGATTCTTAGATGAATGGCTGCTTGGTTACATATATTGAAAAGATATGTTTAGTAGTATTAATAATAAGAGCATCTTATAATGCTTTCAAAATACCAAAACTCATCAAGAATAATTATAATAAAATTTATAATTAATTTAAATTATACTTTATATACATTTTTTTTAGAATTTTATCCTAATATTTATAATTAATTTTTGTTTCTACTGAACAAAAATTCTAGATTCACCCCTTTAATATGTTTCGAAATGCATATTAGACTGCTTGATGACTATTTTGCTAGGTATATATTATTTGATCTTGTAGAATATACCTTTTACCTACTTTGTTCTTATTAATTTTTTCTTTTTTCTTTTTTAATAAGATTATAAAAAATTCCATGAGTGAGATTGTGTTTCTATTGTTTGCATTAATAAAAATGTGTGTTTCTATTGCATATTTTTTTATTTCTTTATTTTTTAATTTCTAAAAAATATTTCCATGTTTCTATTCCATACCTTGATATTTTCTCTTTTTTCTAAAGAGGTAAGTTACATCTTTGCCCTTTCTTTAAACCTGCCACTAACCAGGGAGCTTGCATAACTTGACTAATTCTCATGAGCTACCTTAGTTGCTTCTCTGTCATTGAGGTTAGCCCAGGCACTACTTTTGCCTTAAGCTGGCTCTACATTCATATCTTGTTGATTTACCAAATAATCAAGAATTTTTTCTAATGTTTATTCAAAGATGCTCTTCATCGGATTTATCTTTGGCTTGTATTCTTTGCATCTTTAGTATATTTCTTTTAGCTTAAATTATGTGGTTTTTAGAAATTAAAAACCTGATTTATTCACAAATTCTCTTATCCAAATAATAGAGAAGTTTCCATATTTCTATCTCCTTGTTGGAGGCATGATCGAGGATAGGGTTTAAGCTTGATGTACTTGAACTCCAAACCATCTTGTATTGGATGACCTTATCAAAGTCTAGAGATAGGCTGAGCATTTTAGAAGAAAGTAAGCAATCATTAGTCTTAACTTGATTGACAAATATCATGTTCTAGAAATTGTATACCAATTTTATATAGAGCGTATATTGGGATGTTGGATGACTATTTTGCTAGATATTTTATCTGGTCATTGTATATTGGTAAATACTGTAGGGTTTTGCATGGTGCTCTCAAGCCTTGGAGAGACTTGAAAGGCTATGGTAGGGATGCTAGAGGCAATTCCTGGAGCTTGGGGACGTTCCCAAGCGGATTTATGGAGGTGTTCCAAGGATACTCTAAGTTTGAGTGTTTTCTCATGTGACTTAGGGGGAAGTTTTTTTGAGAGATTGCAACATAACCCAATTGGGTTATGGGGTTGGATCCAGGTTTGTTAAATTGGTTAGGAGGTTAGTTTAGTTGGTTAGATAGTTAGTTGGTTGGTTGGTTAGCCCAACCACCCAGGATCCTAACCGAATTAGTTGGTTGTAACCAATTGAAAGCCTAACTACCTAGAAAGTTTTAATCAGTTTGTTATTGGCCCAAAAAATCCAAGTCTTCATCTCCTATGTGATTGAGTCCTAATAAACCAAAAAGTATGGCGTGCGATGGAAAAGGAGTCAAGACGTCCAAGACCAAGAGGATTTCATCGCCCACTCTATTTAAGAAGTGTGGCGTGCGATGGAAAAGGTAGAACTCAGTTTGCGTGAAGAAAGAAGGCCGTGGGGGGAGTGCCCTCCTTCTGGGGGGCGTCCACGGTTTGAGGCTTGTGACTGTGAGGCTTGGCTCATGGTCCAAGAGGAGCATGTAAGGATTCCTCACGGTCATGAGGAAGACCGTGAGGGGGAGGACTTGAGGATGCCCTTGGGTGCGTGGACCGTGGAGAGCCTCCTGGATTTCAAAGAGGCCACGATGAAGGGCTATAAAGAGGCACACATGGAGGGTCTTTCATGTGGAGGGCTTGGTGCTGTGATGATATTCCATGGGGCTTTGGAGAAGGGATGCACATGAGGTATTGTCCGTGCATGGCGTATGTGGGTTCTTGAGGCATAAGGCCTGCAAGAGAGAAGATGTGCGGGACAGCGAGAAGCTTCTGGGGTTTTAGAAGGGATGCTGTTGAGTGTTATCTTATTTGTTGTAACAAGGTTCTTCTCCAAAAGAATAAAGCAATATCTCTTTTTCTCCTATATTTATATCTCCATTGTTGCATGATATTGAATCTAGGAGCAGGTTATTGAACTGTATCCTTCCACGTTGCATCCGCTGTGTATAGTGTTGCCCAGAAATGGAGCCCAAGAGGGGGGGTGAATTGGGTCTTTTAAAAATTTAAGACAATAATATGAGGAACTAGTAGTGTTTGTGAATAATGAAAAATTCAATGCAAGATGTTAGCAATAAATAAAGAGCAAGAGAGGAAAAGAGCAATCACAAACACAAGGTTTATAGTGGTTCGGTGCAAACCTAGCACCTACATCCACTCCCTAAGCCATCCTTGGGAATTTCACTATAATCCAAACTAGATTACAGTCGACTTGTTTTTCATAAGGCTCACAAGTCAAAACCTAAGTTGGTTTTGTCATTTAGGCTTACCAACAAACCTTAACACTTGTTTTGTCTTCGGGCTCACAAGTTAACCATAGTTGGTTTTATCCCTTTGGCTCACCAACAAACCACAATAACCTTCTTTCAAGACACCCTTGAAAGCAAGGTCAAATCACAATAAAAACAGATATACAAATTAAAACTACAACAAACTCTCTTCAAGAGTAGATTGGAATCTTTGAAGCTCAAGTGGATGTTTTGTCTTCACTCTTCCTTGGAATCTCCTTCAAAGTGCCTTTTTTGGAATGAAATAAGGATGAGCTTGTAGGCTTTTTAAGAAATAAAACTACAAGAGGCTTTTGATGTGAAGTATTTGAGAGAATATTGGCTTTTTAGCTTTTGAGTAGACTTGAATGCACTTCAATACACTTCTCCTTTCTTTCATTGCTTTAAAATGAGGTTGGTGGAGGTTAAATACACCAAGAACCTTCTAAAAAATGGTTTGTGATCGTTGGTACCTCGGAAATAACTATTTGGAGCTTGAAAAGCAAGTTCTGCAAGCCAGAAAAATAGATCCGTTAGAGCTGTCAGGCTGCAAGTGTCGACACTTGGCTGTCAGGTATCGACACTTGATCTCTGGGTGTCGACACTTGAACATTCAAGTGTCGACACTTGATGCACAGGTGTCGACACTTGACACAAAAATCCTCAATATTATAAAGTTATGTATTTTCAAAATTCTCAGGCCCTGAGTCGATACTTGGAACCTATGTGTCGACACTTGGTGTCGACACTTGAATATAGGTGTCGACACTTGGCGTGCCAAGGATTTTTGTCTGTGCCAAATGCTGAAGTGTCGATACTTGACTGTCCAGGTGTCGACACTTGAGACTGAAAAATCTCAGATTCAAGTGTAAATGCCTCGAAAACATAAATATAATTCTACAAAACATAAACACATAATATTTAAACATTTTTTATGCCCTTTTTCAATAAAGAGGATGCCCGGATTTGTGAGAATTGCTCCGTGCCATTACGTGCCATAAACCATAAGTTTTTGAGATTTTGAGGTGCTCTCTTCCTGAAAACTCATAACTTGAAATCATCATTAGAATACAATATGCACTCAATGTTTTGTTATTCATCAAAATCACTGGGTGGAGCCAACAATCTTTCCCTTTTTGATGATGACAAAATCTTGAGTAAAAAAGGCAATATATTTCAAACTTCAACCATTTAGTTTATGAATATGAATTTAAGTCACAAGAGAGGCAAAAACTTTATAGATAGGAAGAATCAATCTCCCCCTTAATTAGATATTTCTTATTAAGGTAAACTTTAAAGATTCTTACAAGGTAAAAAATCAACACAATCAACACAATTTTTCAACAAAGTTATGAATTAATACTTTATGAATTAACACATTTTTCTCAACAAATTTATACATCAATAAAATCAATACACTTTCTCCTCCTTTTTGTCAATCATTAGAAAGGGGAATAACCTCCCCCTCACAATGAGCATGGAGACAAAAAGATAGAAGAGAATCAAATAACATAGATATCAGAGCCAAAATTATGCTAATATCAAAGAGTATCAGAGCTAAAATATACCAAGATAAAAGAGTATCTGAGCCAAAAAATAGTAAATTGATTTATTGAAGCATAAATAAAGAGTACTGAACAGAAATATATATATAAGATAAGTTTTCAGTACAAAATTTGCTGAGTCATTAGTTAGAGTTGAAACATACAGATATCATATAAGTATAAAACATACAACACAAGAGCTATAACAGGCATCTGTGAGGCTAATCCTCATCAGATGGAACATCAAGACTGAAAGGAGCACTGATCCTAGATCTAGTGGCTAATGCCTAGGAGGTGCTAAAGCTCTACGACTCCTAGTGCGGCCGGAAGGATCAAAGGCGGGTACAACCCTAGATGATCTAGTGGAAGGGGGTGAAAGAAGATCAGCTAGCATAACAAGGTCCGGTGTGGAATCAACCAAGGCAGTAGTAGGAGCTGGTGTAGTAGGAGGATCTCGACTAACCACCTCATAATCATCGGCACCGCCAACACTGTCGCTGTCACTGCCCACTACCTCTGTAGCTCGATCAATATCCTGATCACCACTCTCAACAGAATTAGCATGGTCGCTCTGGTGATCGCCGCCATATCATCATCATTGTCATCATCATCGTCAGATCGTGCAAGTGCTGGGGCTGCAGGAGGTATAAGGGATCTCAATAGACCCTCAATGCGAGAGAATCCCTCCTCCATGGATCTGCGAATCTCAGCATGCTCCGAGGTAGTATGTGCTCGTAGAAGCTCGACCTCGCTACGTAGCTGAGTCATCTCATCTCTAATCTCTGTGAACTGCTCTTTGGCATGCTCCTCAAAAGATAGTCCTGTAGAAGGTGGCGGAGGAGCTGAAGTGTCAGGAGACAGGTGCTCTGCTTGTGTCGATGGTACATCTACTAGAGGAAAAACTGCTAGCTCAGATGGTCCAGCCTCTGTCTCTCGAATCTCGTCCTCCTCATCTGGCTCCTGTCCAGACTCTCTGCGAACCCATTGACCTCCAACTAACATGTATCCCATGCGGTGCAATGACCTCTCGTCGTATACATCGGTGTGTAGTATCTCCTTGAGGATCTCCCCCTCCAATGATACTCCGCACGCTCTGAAAAGTCTGGTTAGTGCCATGCCGTATGGTAGACAGTGTCGGCGCTGTGTCACAGCATCATGCATCTGAGTGAGCATCAGGGACAGAAGATCAATCTGCCTCCTCTCAATCAGGCTCGTCATCACCATCAACTCCATCTCGGTGATGAAGTCAAATCTCCCAGTCTTCGGTAGCAGAATCCGTGCTGTGATGTGGTGCAACAGGCACATCTCCAATGATAACTGGTTCGTGGTAACTACGGATATACCACGAACGTCCTCTCTCTCGAGAATGCACCTGAATGCAGCCTCTCTATCATCCACTGAAAAGACACAGACTCCTCTCCGGGGGATCTCCCATACTCGGCTCAGAAGCTCATCAGTCAATGAAATCTGAATACCCCTGACTGATGTCGTCCATAGAAGTCGTCGACAGTTCAGTGCACCATAAAACTCTCTCACTAGGTGAGGATAGTACCTCTCCTGCATGGTGCAGAATGGTACTAGTCCTGCATCAGTGAGTACCTGTCTAATACCGAAGTGGTGCCTGTCGAAGCACTGCAAGTCGACTCTCCTCCCTAAGGCTACTAACTTCCCTGCCATCCTCTCTGCAGGGGGGAGCTCGGTGTGGCTGTACTGCTCGGCTGTGCTGTATCAAATCTGGCCTTCGACCTCCTCTCAACACCACGACTGGGCCTCTCCCTAACTGCAAGTCTCTTTCTGGGACCCATTACAACAAGCTGACCAGGGAAGAAAGAACATAGGTTTAGAACTAAGGGACTGGCTACAGGTTGAGATAAAGAGAGTTTCATTTCTTGAAAATTGTTCATATAGGTTTTGAAAACCAGAATTTAAACCAACAACGTTTGAAAAAGTTGTAAATCAGTTCAAAGTGAGATTTTTACAACTTATACTTTGATTAAATGACAAATTTCAAACAATATTTATAGAAAATATTTTTGTTCGTTAGAACACATTTAAATCTTTGGAAAAATAATTTTTGTAAGGTCTAAAAATCAAAAACCATGGGATTTGGGTCTAAACACTTAGGGTTTTAGCCAATAGGCAAAAATGTCGCAAATGTATCACGAGAAACCTTTCTAAATTAACAATAAATGGATTTAGCATACTTAATTGAGATGAAAACCCAAATTATTTAGGTCAAAAATCAATAGAACAGTGTTTTTGCGAAAAATGAGTGAAAATGACCAAAAGATGAGGGAAATCCGAGAAAAATACGTTTAAATCATTATTCCCTCAAATGGAGTTTTAGAAATTCACTAAAACATGCAAAAATCCGGTTAGATTCATGAAAAATATTCGGAAAACCCCAATCACGGTCATTTGGTTCGAAAACGATAAAACCAAAAACGAAGAAAAATAAAATAAAAATGGAAGGGGGAAATACCTGATTTATGAAGGATTAGAGAGTAGAAGGAAGGATTTGGACAGAGGGGACCACTGTTGCAAGAAATCGACGGGGGAAAGAAAAATACAAAACCCTCGTTCGGTCTTTTTAAAAACAAATTATGTTTCGCAAGTGTCGACACTTCGTATGTGTCAAGTGTCGACACTTGGTCAGGTGTCGACACTTGACAATTTCCAAGTGTCGACACTTGGCCAAAAAAATCGAGAAAATCCAAATTTTTTTTAAAAAAAATAGGAAATATTTTGATAAGATTTTGGGGATTTACTCAATAGGTTTTGAGCTCTAGGATTTAGGTATAATTGATACTAAGAGAGTTCTATGAGAATGGATCAATGACACCTAACTCTCTTCTAATCAGACTGAACCTATCCTCACTCAAAGGCTTGGTAAACACATCTGCTAACTGATCATCAGTACAAACAAAATCAAGAATAACATTAGAGTTTTGTACATGATCTCTTATAAAATGATGTCTTATTTCAATGTGTTTACTTCTTGAATGTTGCACAGGATTTTTAGATAGATTGATTGCACTAGTATTGTCACATCTTATGGGTGTCTTAGTTAGTTTAATGCCAAAATCTTCGAGTTGCTGTTTGATCCAGAGGATTTGAGCACAACAGCTTCCAGCTGCTATATATTCGGCTTTCGCCGTAGATAGAGCAACTGAGTTCTGTTTCTTGCTACTCCAAGAAATCAAATTCACTCCAAGAAACTGACAGGTTCCACTAGTACTTTTATGATCAAGTTTACACCCAGCAAAGTCAGCATCAGAATAAGCAATCAATTCAAATGAAGAATCTTAAGAGTACCATAAACCAATTTCAATTGAGCCAGATAGATATCTAAGTATGCGTTTAACAGCCAAAAGATGAGACTCTTTAGGATTAGACTGATATCTAGCACACATACAGACATTAAACATGATATCTGGCCTACTGGCAGTAAGATATAATAATGAACCGATCATGCCACGATATAATTTTTGGTCTATAGACTTACCTGATTCATCCTTGTCAAGTCTACATGTAGAGCTCATAAGGGTACCTAAAGGCTTAGTGTTCTCCATCACAAACTTCTTGAGTATTTCTTTTGTGCATTTTGTTTAGTTGATGAAGATCCCCTCTTTGGTTTGCCTTATCTGGAGTCCGAGAAAGAAATTCAGTTCTCCTATCATGCTCATCTCGAACTCACCCTGTATTAACTTGGCAAAATCTTGACAAAGAGATTCATTTGTAGCACCAAATATTATATCATCTACATAGATTTGTACTACTAAGCGATTATCATTCTTTCTCTTTAAAAACAAAGTTTTATCTACATTTCCTCTAGTAAAATCATTTTTCAGCAAAAAGGAGCTTAAACGATCATACCAAGCTCTTGGAGCTTGTTTCAATCCATATAAAGCTTTATGAAGTTTATAAACATGATTTGGAAATTCAGAATTTTCAAAACCAGGGGGTTGCTCAACATAAACTTCTTCTTCAATTAATCCATTTAAAAATGTACTTTTAACATCCATTTGATATAATTTAAAATTCATGAAGCAAGCAAAAGCCAACAATAGCCTAATTGCCTCAAGTCTAGCCACAGGAGCAAATGTTTCATCAAAATCTATCCCTTCCTCCTTATTGTATCCTTTGGCAACTAGTCTAGTCTTATTTCTAGTTACTATACCATTTTCATCAAGTTTATTTTGAAAAACCCATTTTGTACCAATAATTGAAGTGTTTGAAGGCCTATCTACTAATGTCCAAACATTGTTCCTTTTATATTGATTAAGTTCATCTTGCATAGTATTTATCCAATTACTATCACATTCAGCTTCCTCAATAGTTTTAGGTTCAATTTGAGATACAAAAGCTAAGTAATCACAGATATTTCTAAGGGATGATCGAGTACTTACACCTTTAGATGGATCTTTTGGGTGTCCATGTGCATACCTCCATTCCTTTGGTAATGGATCAACGGTTGATGTATTTTCATCACCTTGTGCTTGATCTCCTTCAGTGTTTTGATCATCGTTATGTTCCTTGGTAAGCCCTTCATTGTTGTTTATTTCTTCAGTTTTCTTGCTACCTGCTTCATCAGAAAGTATATCTTCTTTTCTTGAAGATTTTTGGTTAGTTTCATCAAATACCACATGTATGGATTCTTCAACAACAAGTGTTCTTCTGTTGAAGACCCTGTATGCCTTACTAGATGTGGAGTAGCCTAGAAAGACTCCCTCATCTGATTTGGCATCAAATTTACTCAAATTATCTTTACCATTGTTTAAGATGAAACAACGGCATCCAAAAACATGAAAATAACGAATTGAAGGTTTTCTACCCTTCCAGAGCTCATAAGGTGTTTTCTTTAAAATCGGTCGAATTAAAACTCGATTTAAAATATAGCATGCAGTATTTATGGCTTCCGCCCGAAAATATCTAGGTAAATCATTTTCACAAAGCATGGTGCATGCCATTTCTTCAAGAGTTATATTTTTTCTTTCTACTACCCCATTTTGTTGAGGTGTCCTAGGTGCAGAAAAATTGTGATGAATTTCATTTTCAATAAAAAATTTATCAAAATCGACATTTTCAAATTCGGTTCCATGATCACTTCTTAAAGATACTACTGAAACACCTTTTTCATTCAAAACTCTTTTATGAAATCTAATAAATTCAGAAAAAGTTTCATCTTTATGTGCCAAAAATATGACCCATGTAAATCGTGAGCAATCATCTACAATGACTAGACCATACTTCTTACCTCCCAAACTAGATGTTCTAGTTGGCCCAAAGAGGTCCATGTGAAGCAATTCCAAAGGTCTAGATGTAGAGATTACTCCTTTTGGTTTGAAAGAGGATTTTGTTTGTTTTTCAAGTTGACATGTACTGCAAATCTTATCTTTTTTAAAATTGAGTTTAGGCAAATCCTTTACCAAATTCTTTTTGCTAAGTTTTGAAATTAAATGCATGCTTGCATGTCCTAGTCTACGATGCCAAAGCCAACTAGTTTCATCGATCTTAGCTTCCATTGCCACTAGACATTGACCTTTCTGAATAGGGAGATCATCAATATCAACCATATAAATATTGCCATGCCTATGACCGATGAACTTAATGCCATTGTCATCTAGACTAGAAACAATGCACAAAGAAGATTAAAAAATAACTTTAAAATTTTTGTCACAAAACTGACTAATGCTAAGCAAGTTATGTTTTAAACCATCAACATATAATACATTATCAATATAAGAGGTAGGGGTGATATGGATTTTACCAATACCGATAATTTTGTCCTTTCCATTATCACCAAAAGTTACATTGCCACCATTTTGATATGTAAGTGATGAGAACTGCTCCACATCTCCTGTCATATGCCTTGAGCAACCGCTATCAAGGTACCACATCATTTTCTTATTGGTTGCAAGGCATACCTGCAATAAAGATCAAGTGGAGACTTTAGGTACCCAAGCCATCTTGGGTCCTTTTTGGTTAGTGGCATTGGTTCCTTTTGGAACCCAAACTTTCTTAGTGTTATTTAACTTTCTTTTGTTGCACATATAAGATTTGTATCCTTTAATACCACAAGTATAGCATGTAATGGATGAAGATGCAGTCACAAAGAAATTTTTAAAGAGTTTTTGTTTCTTATAAGTTCTGAATCCTAAACCTGCTTTGTCAAATACTGCTCTTTGGTTATTTAAGAGTAAATTCAATTTTTCAGAACTGTAAGTAAATTTTTCTACAAAAGGTTTTAGCTTTTCAATTTCTTCTTTATATCTTTTGTTTTCATTTAAAATTTCTTTGCTTGGTTTTGACAAATTTTCAGTTGAAAGTAAGTCACTTTTCTTTTTAAGGATATCCTTTTCTTTTTCAAGTGCCATAATCTTATCATTTAATTTTTTATTTTATATAAGAAGGCATTCATTTTCATTTGAAATGTTGTTATTTGTTTTTGCTATATCCAAATTTTGCTTCTTTAAATCTTTATGTTTTGACTTTAACTTTTGAAATTCTATGACTAGTTCATCAAAAACTTCATGAAGCTCATCAAAAGTAAATTCATTTTCGATTTCAGAACATACCTCTTCTTGATCGGCCATCAGACAGAAGTTTGCTACCTCCTGCTGTTCTTCCTCGGAACTGGAGTCTTCACTTTCACTCTAGGTTGCCAGCATGGCTTTCTTTCTCAGCTTTCTTCTGTTTTTCTTTAATAAGGGGCAGTCTACCTTGAAATGCCCGGGTTTTTTGCACTCAAAACACGTAGGTTGCTCCTTCTCCTTTTCTTTATCCTTCTCTTTGCTCGGCTCACCTTTCAGAGGTTTCTTTTTGTAGTTAAACTTTTTTTTCCTCATGAACCTTCTGAATTTTCTTGGTAATAGAGCCTTCTCATCTTCTTCGTCATCTTCTTCAGAGTCTTCGCTTGATTCCTCTCTAGCAATAGATTTGAACGCGATCGCCTTCTTCTTTTTGTCGACCTCTCCATTCTTTTGTTTGAGGGAGAGCTTATAAGTCATTAAGGAACCCAATAGTTGTTCTAGCGGGAGAGTGTTGACATCCTTAGCTTCTTCAATAGCAGTGACCTTTGCATCCCATGAAGCTGGTAGAGACCTGAGAAGTTTATTCACAAGTTTACCGTTAGAAATAATCTTTCCTAGGCTTCTCAGGCCATTCACAATGTTTGTGAACCTAGTATACATCTCACTGATAGACTCAGTAGGTTCCATTTTAAACATGTCATATGTGTGAATTAGCATGTTGACCTTGGTGGTTTTCACTTGGTGTGTATCCCAAATCTCTTTGGCAGAGAGACAATTTGATATTCTATTAAATTCACTTGGATCAAGAGAACAAAATAAAAGATTCATTGCCTTAGCATTAAGCTCGATTTGCTTAATGTCATTCTCATCCCAATCATCTTCCATTTTTGGAGTGAGAATGCCATTAATTAATATTGTAGGCTGATGAGGACCTTTTACAATTGTCCTCCACAAATTATAATCAAGAGCTTGAATAAATATGTGCATACGTGTCTTCCAATATGTGTAATTTGTGCCATTAAAAAGTGGGGGTCGATTTGAAGCTTGACCTTCAACAATACCCATTCCTATTGGGGCTGCCATGATCTTTTACTCAAGATCCTTGGACCTACAAGAGAGTACCGGTGCTCTGATACCACTTGTTGCCTAGAAATGGAGCCCAAGAGGGGGGTTAAATTGGGTCTTTTAAAATTTAAGACAATAATATGAGGAACTAGTGGTGTTTGTGAATAATGAAAAATTCAATGCAACATGTTAGCAATAAATAAAGAGCAAGAGAGAAAAAGAGCAATCACAAACACAAGGTTTATAGTGGTTCGGTGCAAACCTAGCACCTACATCCACTCCCCAAGCCACCCTTGGGAATTTCACTATAATCCAAACTAGATTACAGTCGACTTGTTTTTTACAAGGCTCACAAGTCAAAACCTAAGTTGGTTTTGTCACTTAGGCTTACCAACAAACCTTAACACTTGTTTTGTCTTCGGGCTCACAAGTTAACCCTAGTTGATTTTATCCCTTTGGCTCACCAACAAACCACAATAACCTTCTTTCAAGACACCCTTGAAAGCAAGGTCAAATCACAATAAAAACAGATATACAGATTAAAACTACAACAAACTCTCTTCAAGAGTAGATTGGAATCTTTGAAGCTCAAGTGGATGCTTTGTCTACAATCTTCCTTGGAATCTCCTTCAAAGTGCCTCTTTTGGAATGAAATAAGGATGAGCTTGTAGGCTTTTTAAGAAATCAAACTACAAGAGGCTTTTGATGTGAAGTATTTGAGAGAATATTGGCTTTTTGGCTTTTGAGTAGACTTGAATGCACTTCAATACACTTCTCATTTCTTTCATTGCTTTAAAATGAGGTTGGTGGAGGTTAAATACACCAAGAACCTTCCAAAAAACGGTTTGTGACCGTTGGTACCTCGGAAATAGCCGTTTGGAGCTTGAAAAGCAAGTTCTGCAAGCCAGAAAAATAGATCCGTTAGAGCTGTCAGGCTGCAAGTGTCGATACTTGGCTGTCAGGTGTCGACACTTGAACATTCAAGTGTCGACACTTGATGCACAGGTGTCGACACTTGACACAAAAATCCTCAATATTACAAAGTTCTGTATTTTCAAAATTCTCAAGCCTTGAGTCGACACTTGGAACCTAAGTGTCGACACTTGGTGTCGACACTTGGCATCGTCACTTGAATATAGGTGTCGACACTTGACGTGCCAAGGGTTTTTGTCTGTGCCAAATGCTGAAGTGTCGACACTTGACTGTCCAGGTGTCGACACTTGAGACTGAAAAATCTCAGATTCAAGTGTAAATGCCTCGAAAACATAAATATAATTCTACAAAACATAAACACATAATATTTAAACATTTTTTATGCCCTTTTTCAGTGAAGAGGATGCCCGAGTTTGTGAGAATTGCTCCGTGCCATTACGTGCCATAAACCATAAGTTTTTGAGATTTTGAGGTGTTCTCTTCCTGAAAACTCACAACTTGAAATCCTCATTATAATACAATATGCACTCAATATTTTGTTATTCATCAAAATCACTGGGTGGAGCCAAAATATAGGCACTGGTCTGGATCTCCCATCAAATGGGATCAGTGCTAGGAATCTTCCCAATAACTAGTATCAGAGCTTGGTTTGAGCCATTATTCGAATGAAAGCGGAGTGGTTTCAGAACCGCTGGTTTAAAGGTGGAAGAGGAAGATTCAAGGAGTGCATCGAGGCAGGTGGAGTTGTACGTGGGTATGGTATCCCGCGTGGATGGAGAAAGAAAAAGTCCGGATTTTTCAAGTTCACCAGAGTACATCAGCAGAGATGATGCTAGGGGCGGCTCAGGGAGATAGGAGGCAGTCTCAGGGAGCACCAAGGGTATCGGGCAGTCTGGAGTGTCCCGGTATGGCGGCATTGGCTTAAGGATGGAGACTGGAGCTAATGGAGATGGCAGCTTAGGGAGACCGGGGATAGGTTTCAGGGAGCGCCAGGGACATCATGCAGCCGGGAGACAGGCTGGGATATGATGGAGCAGCCAGGTGGAGATGGTGTTGGGTTTAGTCGCTAGGTTAGCAGAAGAGTTGGGATGAGTTGGTTTCGAAGGAGCCTACGGGATGCAGTGTATCTGAAACGGTCTCGGAGGGGTCCGCATGATGCGGAGGGTTCGAGGAGGCTGCGATGGTGTTCGAGTGCAGCGGCAGGCTCAACAGGGCAGTATTGAGTGGATGGCCTTGGGGTTTCTTTTTGTGGCATCATTGGGACTTCAGTCTCAGGTGGAGCACCGGTGAGAGGTGGTTTCACGGGTGGAGTAGGATTCGACACGAGTTTAGAGTGGGAGGTGCAAGGATACTGGCCAGTTCCTAGCACAAGCGTCAGGGGTGCACTTAGCCTGTGTGCAGAGATTGGCGTGGCTCTGTGGAGATAGTATCTGGTAGGGCTCTAGTTACAGCGAGTGCCGGTTCAGGTTCGTTGTGGTCTCTCTAGGAAAGTTCAAGGAAAAGTCTGATATAGCTGCAAAGCAGAAGAAAGGCTATAATCGTGGTGCAAGAATACAAGCAAAGATCTTCAGCTATGGAAGCGGTCATTCCAAAGGCCTCCAAGGACGCGCAAAAGTTGAAGGGTGTTGGCAGAGACAAGGAGGTCCGTACAAGAGGCTGTCAGGACATGCAGTTACAGCGGGGTTGTGCAGGAGGACATTGCTAGGTTTGCCAAGGCTTGGGGCACTAAGATAGAGATTGTAGGGTTTTGCATGGTGCTCCCAAGCCTTGGAGAGACTTTGGAGGCCATGGTAGGGATGCTGGAGGCAATCCTTAGAGCTTGGAGGCATGTCCCAAGCGGATTCCTGAAGGTGTTTCAGGGATGCTCTAAGTTTGAGTGTTTTCTCATGTCATTTAGGGGGAGTTTTTTCGAGAGATTGTAACATAACCCAATTGGGTTATGGGGTTGGGTCCAGGTTTGTTAAATTGGTTAGGAGGTTAGCTTAGTTGGTTAGATGGTTGGTTGGTTGGTTAGTCCAACCATCCAGGATCCTAACCGAATTGGTTGGTTATAACCAATTGGAAGCCTAACTGCCTAGGGAGTTCTAACCAGTTTGTTATTGGTCCAAGAATCCAAGTCCTAATCGTCCATGTGATTGAGTCCTGACAAACCAAGAAGTGGTTGAGCCCAAGAATTCAAAGAGTCAAGATGTCCAAGACCAAGAGAATTTCACCGCCTGCTCTATTTAAGAAGTGGGGCGTGCGATAGGAAAGGCAGAACTCAGTTTGCATGAAGAAAGAAGGCCGTGGGGGAGCGCCCCGCCTCTGGGGGGCATCTACGGTTTGAGGTTTGTGACCGTGAGGCTTGGCTCACGGTCCAAGAGGAGCATGCAAGGATTCCTCACGGTCATGAGGAAGACCGTGAGGGAGAGGACTTAAGGATGTCCTTGGGACCGTGGAGAGCCTCCCAGGTTTCAAGGAGGCCACGGTGAAGGGCTGTAGAGAGGCGCACATGGAGGGTCTTTCATGTGGAGGGCTTGGTGCCTTGATGATGTTCCACGGGGGTTTGGAGAAGGGACGCACGTGAGGTATTATCCGTGCATGGCGTACGTGGATTCTTGGGGCATGAGGCTTGCAAGAGAGAAGACGTGCGGAACAGCGAGAAGCTTCTGAGGTTTCAGAAGGGATGTTGTCGAGTGTTGTCTTGTTTGTTATAACAAGATTCTTCTCCAAAGGAATAAAGCAATCTCTCTTTCTCTCCTATATTTATATCTCCATTGTTGCATGATATTGAATCCAGGAACATGTTGTTGGATTGTATCCTTCCATATTGCATTCGTTGTGTATAGGCGCTGGTCCGGATCTTTCACCAAGTGAGATCAGTGCCTGGAATTTGTTCAACAAATACCATATTTTGGAAACTATATATCAATTTATTTGAATATGCATATTTGATTGCTATTGATTATTTATCAAAACAAATTATAGTATGTATTAAGAGATTAACAAGTATGTATCGCCTAACCATATACTATATATTAATGAATACAATATTTTAAAAATTATGTATTAATTTATTTGAATGTATATATTAGATCATTAAATGATCATTTTGGTAAGTATGGATCTAATTATGTAATTTATATTGATGAATATTATATTTTAATATATATATATATATAAATATAAATCGGAACATATGCTTTCATTAAAAAAGAAAAAATTCACATAAGGAGAAAGTGACTAAGAAAAGAGGAGAAAGGTCTTGCGGAGAAGAAAAGAGAATGCGGGCAGACGACCTCTTTTCACGGATGCTTGTTTTTTAATTTTTTTTTTTTTTTAAATTATGGGATCAATGGCTTTCATCAATGGCGTTTACCTCTTGGGCTTTTTTCAAAGCAACACAAGCTAGGGG
Organism: Areca catechu; assembly: GCA_021397845.1. Lineage (NCBI taxonomy): Eukaryota > Viridiplantae > Streptophyta > Magnoliopsida > Arecales > Arecaceae > Areca > Areca catechu. The sequence continues at coordinate 14,613,677 of CM038041.1, forward strand.
ACAAAACTTTATTTCAGTTTCATGTGACTGAAAAGCTTTCGAGTTCGGATTCTTGGTCCGCCGTTTACCCTTTCTTTTCTTTTCTTTTCTTTGTTTCGTGAAGACTTAGTATATATATTTCATTAGACATTAGGTAAGATTCACGAGTTGTCATCCGATCGAGGCAGCAGCTGTTCACCTGCACTCATCGTTTAGACAGGGAATTTTCTTTTTGTTTTTGCCTTCTTGGGAATCAAGCCATACGGCTACAAGCATCTTCCTTTTATTAACATGGAAGTCAAGCTGCTATTTAGTTTGACTAAAAAAATGGAGGCCGAGTCACCTTCGATTATTTTTTTCTCAGGACCCTCTTGAATCAAGACATAGAGCCATGAACTGAGCTGCAATAAGAGTACCCAGCCATTGGCACAAACTTACTGAAAAAGGTGAGTAGCATGGCGCGTGATCCCATCACCACCATTCCTACGGTGGATTTGTCTCCCTTCTTCCATGAAGATGAAAACGGGAGGAAGAAGGCCGCAGAGATCATAGACCATGCTTGCCAAACCTATGGCTTCTTCCGGATAGTGAACCATGGCATGTCCGCTGAGCTCATGGCCCAAGCCATCAAGCTCTCCAAGGCATTCTTCGAACTCCCCGAAGAAGAGAAGCTCAAGTTCAGGCCCATAGTTGGCTCAGAATCCCCTCTACCCGCAGGTTATTCTCGACAGCCCGACAATTCTCCTGACAAGAATGAGTATTTACTGATGTTCTCATCTGAGCTAGGATTCAACTTGTTCCCTGCCGACCCACCTGAGTTCAGGTATTGCATAATAGTGTAGTTATTCCTTTTATGCTCCCAGGTAATTGATAGCCATAAAATTAGCTATATATGTTGAATTAAAGAGTCTTGGTGCATTAGTTTTACTCTTTCTTCAAGATCTGTCCTGGATGAGTGCTTTACTCAGCTCACAAGAATAGGATTACTGGTTGAGGAGATCTTGAATGAGTGCATGGGCCTTCCTCCCAACTTCTTCAAAGAGTACAACAAAGATCGAAGATCCGACTTCATGGCGGCTCTGCGATATTTTCCTGCGACCGACGCCGAGAACAATGGAATCAGCGAGCACCAGGATGGGAATTTCTTCACATTTGTCTTCCAGGATGATGTTGGTGGGCTTGAGGTTCTTAAAGATGGCGCGTGGATCTCAGCGGATCCTCGGGAAGGGAGCATCGTTGTCAATGTTGGAGATATCATCCAGGTACGTGAAGGCCATCCAAAGAAGTTAATTACTGCTCTATTGGCATGCCGATCTGAGGATGTTCATGTCTCTAGCTGCATTAACTTTGGATTGAGATGCATCAGATCGATTAAAATCTTGGGTCTAGCCAATATAAGCGTAGTAAGATGTCCCATTCCGTACGTGGTATTAAATTTGACATATAATTTCAAAAAGAAATTTATTATTCTTTTGGTTTTCTTATGGGAAATTATGGAAGCAAAGTTTCGGTATAATATTTGGGATCTCAAAACGGGGATGCCTTACGTGAATCATATATTCACCATATCAAACCCATAATGAACGGCATCTCATAGCACCCGGCCGGGCAAACATCTCTTCTATCACCAACAAAAAGAAGAAGAAGAAGGAGGAGAAGAAGAAGAAGTGGGGGGAGAGGGGTAAAAGAGTGTGCATGTCTTTGTAGAGATTTTTTTTTTTTTAAATTATTTTTTTGAGAGAAGGATATCATACATTTCATCATAATAACACCATGTATGTCGTACAAGAATGATACGTTTACAATGATAAAAAAAAAAAAATTATTTTAATTGTTTCTTCTTCTTCCTTGCATTTGAAAAAAAAAATGCTTCTTATTCCGAGGTCTTTACCATTTTTTTAATAGATTTAATTGGAAAATGTCACGAAGCTTTAAATTTTTTTTAAAAAAAGTAAGAAGAAGAAGAACTACTGAAGTAGACAAATAAGTCTCAATATATCCTTAACTCGAAATCAGTTGATTAGATGGAATGCTAATGACATATAAGAGGATCGGAGGGAGGATTATAAAAAAAAAAAAAAAAAAAAACATGATTGAGCCATGATGAGTGGTTTTTCTTGAAGGTTCTGAGCAACAACAAGTTCCAGAGCGCCATGCATAGGGTGGTAAGGAGAGGAAGACACAGGCACTCCTTTGCTTTCTTCTTCAACGTCGATGGTGAGAAGTGGATCGAGCCATTGCCGCAGTTCACGAGCGAGATTGGCGAGGCTCCCAGTTACAGGGGGTTCAGGTACAAGGAGTATCTCCAGCTGCGGATGAGGAACAAGACCCACCCTCCTTCCAGGCCTCAAGATGTCGTTCACATCTCTCACTATGCCTTCTCCCCTTGCAAGTAGCAGGGAAGCAGGATGGACGTAGGCATGCACTCTCGCAATAACATCCGGGAAAGTGGACCCTGGCATCTTTGCGCGTGGATTTATGATCATCTCCTTTCGTACCGTAGCTTTTCGATTGGATTCTAGACATGGCATCACATGAGGCATCTTTATATAACGTCATGGTTATCGGTAAAGTTTGCCATCTTTATACCGGGCCTCGTATATATAATGTTGGTGCTATTATATTACAGTATTAGTACGTTTGGCATGGGATCCAGTTTGATATATCAAATCTTGTTACATTTTTAATACCGCATACTGAAATGATGATGGTACATATCGGTACGGATCGATAAGGTAAATCTTGGTTACCGGTTTTCAAATAATCCTACGTTTAACTGATTAATTAGCTAGACCGTGTTATGGAACAGGGAGATGGTACGCTGGACTCATTATCATATCTGTCATGTCCCGAATTCAGTACCGGAATCGGTACGCGACTGGCCATACAAATTCTAGATTTTATCTTAGAGATCATGCAAGATCTAGGTGCACAAGAATCACTTACCTCAAGAAAATCTCATTCATCATCGAGTCAAATATCTGTACAACTCTGTAAAAGAAGAAAGTAGGGTTGTGAGCTCTACAATCCAGTAAGGTTTCCATATGATCACACCAGTAATAATGTAATTATGAAAATAGCATGAACATACTAGAATATCATATCATGCAGTTAAACAACTCAATATCACGTAGTCTAATGCATTTCATAACCGGTATCGTGGTCCAACCTACTCGATAACCGGTGTCATGGTCCATTCAATAACCAGTATCGTGGTCCAATTCACTCAATAACTGGTATCGTGGTCCAACCCACTCAATAACCAGTGTCATAGTCCAAACCAATCAATAACTGGTATCGTGGTCCAACCCACTCGATAACTAGTGTCATGGTCCAACTCATTTAATAACCGATATCGTGGTCCAACACATTTAATAACCGATATCGTGGTCCAATCCACTCGATATCCGGTGTCATAGACCAAACCATTCAAAAATAATTTTCTTTGATAAGCATAGCATCCGAAAATATAAATATTAACCATCATGGTCATATCATCCATCATGAAAACTCAACTACATCATGCAACAACAAATCATGCATGCCAATGTTCATACACTCGGATCAAAACCATGTCATGTAAAATAATATATAGACTGGTGATTATATCTAGAATCTTTATCTTCAACCGCTAATCCCAAATATCCAGTATCAATCTATACCCGAAATTCGTCTAAATCATTCCTGCTCAAAAGATTGTTCTCCTACACTAATAAATAAATTCATCAAATCCTAATTTTCACAAATTTTGAGGAAGAAGGTTCTTCCTGATTTTCTCTTTCCTCATCTTCTCTCTCCTTCCTGTTCTCTCTCATCTTTCTCTCTCTATCCCAAATCCCAACAAATCTCCAAAATTTGTCGCTATCCCATACCATCACAGCATGACACCCTCCATCTTCTTCCAAACCAAGATCCCTTTCCTCTCACCATTCTCTCTCTTCTCCTCTTTCTCTTTCTTTCTTCTTCTCTCCTCTTTTCCCTTCTCTCTCTCTTCTGGCTCTCTGCAGGCTCTTTTCTGTTTCTATCGACGTCCTTGATTAAAAAAAGAGGAAAAACCAATCCAAAATCACCTCAAGAAGTCCAAAATCATCAAAATATCTTCCCAGCCGTCAGATCTGAGATCGACGCCTCAAACCGCGTCCAAATCCGAATCCAAAAACACCTAATCAGCCTAAACTCCTTTGGATCAATCCTAGCCGTTCGATCAGGCGATCGGACGTTCCAGATCGCTCAGAAATCCCGTGTACCGCCGTGAACCGCGAGAAACGGGCTGAGAAATGCCCGAGAAGCGCATGGGAAACGCCCACACGATGGCCGGCTCGGGCTGGGCCGAGCCCACGCGCTCGTGCACTCCCGCCTGTCCCCACTGGCGTTGGGCCGCGCAGTCATTGGGTCGGTTCGGCAGGCGGGCCGGCAGGCCATTAAACCTTTTTTTTTTTTTTTTTTTTTTCTGCTGGGTGTTACAATATCAACTTCTTTGACTTTGATGGCCAAACATTGTGGAATTGGGGCATCTTTTCATGCAGATCAACATGGCTCAAATTGCCTATAGGGCCATGTATTAGAAATGTGCACCAAACATTTTGGAATGTGGTTTGATTAGTGGGGGGTGGGGGTTGAGAAAGGGACCGGTAAGTACTTGCTTTTAGAAGTTGGACAGGTGAATTTGATCATTGGTTTCTTGGATTTATGCGACATTGTATGGATTCCTTTGTAAAAGCATTCGATTTTTTTCTCATGCTTGCAACCCTATCTGACTATTATTAGTTATTAGTGTTGAAATGAAGATAATATATGATCATGGACACCAGCGATCATCCATCAAAGTATATAATCACATGACAATACAATGTGTTGAATTCAAGTAAGCAAATCAATATGTACCAGCTAAAGGCTTCGATCCTCCCTAAAGACCGACAAGAACACTTGAGATTAGAGAAAAGGTAATGATTCAACGCTGTGCGAGAACCTTGGCCAGAAATTCTCAAAGTTGGACATTAGAGAAAATGAACTTTGTTATAAATTCTATGCTACAAATTATTACACAAATCCATTGTCGTCTAGTCCGGTTAGGATACCTGGCTTTCACCCAGGCGACCCGGGTTCAAATCCCGGCAATGGAATTTTCAATATTTTTTTTTTAGTATTTTTTGGATCTTACATTAATAGATAGTTTCTAAGTAGACAATCTCAATTAGTTTTATTTTCTTTTTATTTTTAATATTTTTCTTTAAAAACTTAACTTTTGGATCTTACATTTATAGATAGTTTCTAAGTAGACATTAGACAATCTCGATCAGTTATATTTCCTTTTTACTTTCAATATTTTTTTAAAAAAATTAACTCCCAAAAAATATTTTTTTTGGATCTTACATTAATAGATAGTTGCTAAGTAGACAATCTCAATCGGTTATTCAGGACTGTTTATCTTCTCTTGTCTAATGAAAGAGTTAATTACCATGTTGCATAAGTTGTAGACAATCTTAAAACAATATATGTTATTAGGTTATTTAGAACTATTTATTACTTGTTTCTTAAAACAAGTATACCTCTATTTTCCTATTAAGATTAAAATATTGAATACGCCATGTGGTGGCCGAAAGAGGGGCAGTTCACTGACAGATTAGCAAGAGCGAGATCATGGAAAATCTCATGTGATTTTTTTGAAAAAAAAAAAATACTTCATGGAACCATAATTAGGCAACCAACAACCAATTCAATTGTACTGATATTACCGGGGCTTGATTCATGCAAAAGATCAATCAATCTACACCGACTGGTGAAGAAAATTATTTCAGTTAATATCAAAAAATTAATTCAGCTCAATCTCATTTCATATATCTAAGAAATGGCCAGGTAAGAACACCAAAAACTTGCATTTAAAATAAAAATAATGATAATTAAAAAAAAAACTCAATGTATCATGTCGTACCGAAGACACATGAAAACCCTAGGGAAAATTAGATAAATAGTTTGGCTGTTCATAGTTCACTCGAAAGAAAAATAACTAGAAACGTAGAAGACTAATTACAAAGGCTTCTTCAGCCTGATCTCATGAGGAAATCAAACTGCGCTATGCTACCTCAGTTTGAGGGGAGAGTCTCATTTCCACTTCACTATTGCAGACCCCCATGTAAGTCCAGCTCCAAAACCTGCAGTGGCAATGGTATTGCCAGCCTGCACCTTTCCACTTCGAACTGCCTCATCTAATGCCAGAGGGATGGATGCAGCGCTTGTGTTTCCATAGTTAGCCAAATTTGAGATAACCTTGTCCGAAGGCATCTGCAACCGGGCGGCTACAGCATCCATGATGCGTTGGTTTGCCTGCCAAGTTGATTGTTTTTGCCACTCTGGTTCTGAATGAATTAATCATCGAATAATATGAATTTGGCATTAGCAGGACCTGCTTACCTGATGAAGCAGCAGCCAGTCAATGCTGGAACTTGTGAGGCCAGCTTCTTCCAGTGCAGCTTCGATGGACTGTGGCACACACCGCACTGCAAAGCGGAAAACCTCCTTGCCGTTCATTTGGATGCATGAAAATGATGATGATCTCTTTGGAGGAAAAAGAGGTGCACCATTATTATTTGAGATGAGCTCAGATTTCTCATCCTTGGCTATGGCATTTAGGTGTCTACAATGAAGCCACAAGGGTAACAAGTGATTTGAAAGTAATGGGCAAGGAATCTTTTATCGGATATGAACTTTCTGGATGAAAACTTGAAGAGAAGATCCATACTTTTGACCATGACCATCGCTGTGCAAGTCAAAGCCAAGCAAGCCATCCTCATCACCACTGCAGGCCTGCAAAAATTTGAAAAAGCAGTAGTAAACAAACCTTTCAAAGAGATACTCTACATGTTATAGCTAAATACAAAATTAACACTAAAACTACTGTCAGCAATATGATTATGCAGCCTGTGCATGCACCAAGGCGATAAACATATCAAAGGGCATATTTGATCATGGTTACAACATTTTGATTACAATTACAACATTTGAAAGACAACTGTTATTATTAGGATGTAAAGTAATAGCAGGGTTATTATATATGACTTTTTCAAAATCACCAATTCAACATCAGATCTCTCAGTTATATACTTGCATCTATCCAAATAGCTTTTATGTTCATTGCAACTGAATCCCTATGTTACCTGGACCCTACGATTTAGTGTGAAGTATCCATACTGGACACTTAAAAATGGAAATTGCTACGGCACTTGGATATGGCTCTGAAAGCTTGAGAGGCAATGGAAAATCAGTTACCTGGACCAGCACAGCACCAGCAGCATCACCAAAAAGTATGCATGTGCCTCTATCTGTCCAGTCAACGTACCGTGAGAGAGCGTCTGCACCAATTACTAGGACATTTTGAAACCCCCCACCTGTAGTTGATGCAGCATAGTTAATCTTACAGACTTCTCAGCTACAAAGGAATTGGGTAGCCTAGCATAGATAATTAGATTACCTTTAATAAAACGAGTTGCTGTGATCAGGCCCACAACAAACCCACTGCAAGCTGCTGTAGCATCAAAGGCCCAAGCATTTTTGCACCTTAAGTCTCTCTGCACCTGAATTGATGTTTACCAAGAACTTTGTTTAAATAATAAATTTGTGAATACAAAAGGAAAATCCAATAGAAAGATCCATAATTAAACAGAAAAATGGTACATGGTACAGGTAGAAAAGAAAAGCAATCATTTTATACAGTAAACTCTTCAATGTAAGAGTTCAAGATAGACAAAAAAATCATCCACTAGTATCTCAACCACCAATAAACTCATCGAATGAACCAAATGCATGCAGATAAGTGAAAACTTTGCAAGACTATGATAGGGTCAAAAGCCATCTACTTTCAGCTTCGACAACTTCCAAGTCCTTTAGGAAAACAAAAGTCACTTGAACATCAAGGAGTCGATCAGAATTCAGATTTTGTCATCCTCCCCTTAATAACAGGAGGCTGCAGCCAGTAATAATAAGTATTCCAGAAGACAATGTTAATTGCTCATGCATGAAACTTACAAAAGGAAAAGTCAAAGTTAAACAGCAACATATCAGATGAAAGGTAGTAAAATTCGAAGTGGCAAGGTACAGACAGTCTGTTGCCTTTGGACTTGAAAGCTGGCTCACTAAAACACTCCATTTAAATCATTTAACTTAAGCAGAAAAAAATAAATGAACTATGATTGGATACTAGTAGTTACTTCATCTAATAGAAGATAATGCAAGTTTGAGAATATCATTTAACAACATTGCCTTTAATAGCATACCTGAGCACCGCAACCAAAAAGGTCATCTGGAGTAGATGTGCACACAATGACAAGGTCGACATCATCGGGCTCTACTTGAGCCATTTGAAGAGCCCCCTTTGCTGCTTCTACAGCCAACCCACCGACCGTTTCATCCCCTGTCAAATCAAGATAATTATATACAGCAAGTCCAGATATAGTTTCCAACAGCATAAGAGATTTGAAAGACGGCCTAGTTTTTTTCTGGCACCATTGCATAAACCACATAACAAACATAAAATGCATCATGCCATGGCACTATTTTATGGAACTTTGATTGTCTGTTTTAGGATAGCCCCTTGAATTACAGATACATTTGGAGGTTTTAAACTTAAAACCATTATTTTATCTTTTTTTATGAATTCTTTTTTTTTTTGAATTTAAAGGTTGAGAATTTTTAAGGAAAGAATGGAGCATATGAAAAAAAAATGTGAATTCGAAAAATTATAATCAATGTAGAATGCATTAAATTTGTGATTTTGGAACCTTTTCAAGATCTTATAACACAACTAAAAACCCAACATTATGAAATTTTCTAGTACATCCAAATGTATCCT